>CM076673.1:112112140-113372140 GCA_038501925.1 Xenopus petersii | reverse complement strand
TATGTGTTGGCAGAAGGTGTTATCGCTGAACAAATGATGAATAAACTTGGTTTTTATATACACATTATCAATGATAAAGCATAAATAAATTAAACACAGCTCTTTATGATTTTCATGGGCCGACAAACAATGTCTGAAGCCACTGAGAGAGAACTTGAGAAAAAAAGAACTATTATACATGAGTTCAATTTTTCCAAATACAATTGTATTATGATACAACTGTAATGTATGACCAAGAAAGTAATATAAGTACAGTATATATTAGATGGCATTAGACAGGAGCTTTCAGGACCTCTGGTCCTCCAGCTATTGCTAAACTACAGCATTTTTGACAGCAGAAAATGCAATTGTGACATAACTCATTATAAAGAAAAAGATAATTTAGAAGAAATGAAGACAGAGATATTTAACCAGCAGTCTTTCATCTGTTGTTGATATAGAAATCCTGGGATCCTATTTCAGCCAAAAGCATTTGAATTTTAAGGTTGCAGATTGAACATCCCTGTTGTTAAATCCAACAGGATTCCTACACTCCAAAGATGCAGATTAATGCAGTATTATATATAGATAGATAGATAGATAGATAGATAGATAGATAGATAGATAGATAGATAGATAGATAGATTCATGCCCAACAGAGTTTTGCACCCTTTTACCCTTTTGGGAATTTGCCCCATGGTGTTTGGGGGTCTGGCAATTAAAAACAACAAATTTGGGTGTCATACCTGGATTGTCTTGCAAATCACTTTAATTTTCTTTTACCCCCATATGAGTAGTAATATAAAGGCAATATGTTACCCATAGCAATTAACAAAATGTTCACTTTTAAAAAGATGACGAGTAAATACTATATGTGACTAGACTTGTAGCAAACCTTGTACATATATACCCTTTAGAGCTTATTACCTATCTCTACCATATTTCAGTCACAGAAAGTAGTTAAGGAACATGTCAACAGTGAGGTCACTGAATGTTTTCAATGCAAAAAAAAATTCTTGCAGAGGGTTCCAGTATGTCATACAGCATCTCTAATGAATACAGTATACTATGGTTTTTAATTCTGTTGCAAAAAGTGATGATTGTTTTAGCAACATACATATTGCTACAGTGACACCTGGTCCTGTGTGTGACAAATGTGGAATGGCAGGTGATTCTATAGGCAAGGTAAAAGGTGCAAGGGGTTGAGACTATATGAATAACCTATAACAATCAATCATTAGTAAGCATTTACTGGTCACCTGTTGAGAAGCAAACTTCTTATTAGTTGTTATGGGTTACTGCTCCTGGGAAAACACAGTAACCAATAAATACTGGGCAAATTTGCACCTGGGCAGAAACCCTGATTGAATCAGTGATTCAATTTTTTTTCACCTAGCTCAAGCTAGAAAATATAAAGCATAAATATGATTGGTCTCCATCAGTTACTGCCCAGGTGCAAATTTGCTCAGTTTTGATAAATGAGCCCCAGGGATTACATATGGGGGTTGGGTGCAGTATCACTGTACGTAAGGATCAGAGCCGGGCCAGACCGGACAGGTGCCCTAGGCAACCTGCCCGGCCACGGCGCTGGCTGAGTGCTCGCATGCGTGAATTGGTGGCCTTGTGCGCATGCCCAAGTTCGCGCTCGCGCACATCGGCGTGCACGGAAGCACAAATTAGAATGCGTGCATGTGCGGAAGCGCGAATCGGAGTGCCCACATGCTCAGTAGCGCAAGAAGATGCCAAACTGCCACACTTAGTCGGGGAAAGAGGGGACCGGACATGGGGTAGGCGACAGAGCAGGTACGTGCCTGGAGCCCCCCCAGCTTTGAGCCCTAGGCATGTGCCTACTCTGCCTACCCCTAGTTCCAGCCCTGATATATATATATATATATATATATATATATATATATATAAAAGTATTTTTATATATACTTCAAATGAAGACCAGCAACACCAAGTTCAAAGTGTATTCAAAACCACATGAACAGCCTATCCATGAAATTATTTGGAAATCATGTCAGTGTTGATGGCCTTCATTTGAAGTATCTGGATCATCTGCTGTGCACCCGAGGCAAGTAACAAATCGGAGTGCTGCCCCTAAGTTGTATGTATATATATATATATATGTGCATTTTTTGTATGTAATTATGGCATGTGAGTATTTTCTGTAAGGATTCAATTCCGTTGGTAAGAAAAAAGTCATGGTGCAATTTTAGGATTGTGCCAGTCTATTGACAGCTTTTACACAAGACTGAGCCATTTAAGTTTAGCTATTAAAGACTGTTTTTGTTGCCCAATTACACTGGTATGGAGGACAACCTCATATTGTGGATAAAAAAGGTGCCAGCTTTTTTTCTTTTATTACAATATTTTGCATATTGCACTACTTTTGTAAATAAGCCCTAACAATTGATGCTGACCGGCTTTCTCCCCCTTTTGTAATGTTTCCTTGCTTGCCCACTTTAGGACTTATAACGGTCATAATTACTGTCAGTTTGTCACTGTTTCTTAGCATTCATGTTATTTCAGGAATGGTGTCCTGGCACTGGTAATGAATTCATCACTAGCAAATATATCAACTGTTTATCAGGAAATTGATGGTATTGTTCACAGATTAAACAGGGAAGCAATGCTCCTACCCTATTAGTGTTAGCAAAAGATTGTAGCACAGAATGGTACACAGACTACTATTCACTTCACCAGTAGTTCACAGCTGTGTTTGATCACATTAACAGAATGTGATATAGAGAATTCTCTTTGTGACTGTTATTCTGTAATTTTTGCTTTGACAGAAAAAAACTGTACATGCTGTGTATATCTCCATGTAAGAGCCTAAATTATAAAAAAAAGTCACACATTCTGCCCACAATTTTGTAGACAGGGTGGGTCATGCTTTCTGGACAAACCATTGGCTTAGTCTACCTTAAAGCTCAATGATTATCCGATGGGGTAGGAGGGATTCGAGAGATATTTTCAGTGGAATGAAAACATTCTTTAATAAACTGCTAACACACACACCTGTACTACTGCATATACCATCACGCACTAAATAAAATGTTTATTTTGACCCTTTAATGATGTAAGCATTGTACTCATTGAAATATTAAATACTTAATTAAATACTTAATATATTAAAGGGGTCTGTAGGATATGGGTGTCAAAAGGGCCCAATATTGTGTGTATTTTACCAGCATTAGGCTGGTGAAGTATAATCTCCAGGGAAAAGTCTGTATGGCTGCAGCAAGTAATACTGTTTAATTCTATTCTGGTTTATGAAAAGCTGTATAGTGGGTCCCTGGAGTGAATGGAAGAGACCAGCGTGGGCTTCCATTCCTTGATTCAGTAAGGGTTTTCAGCTGCCAAGCTAGAGGCAGTTAACTAATTAAGCTACAGGTGAGCTGTAGTTAAAAGGAGGTGTGGAGCAATACCGCAGGGCTTCTTCCCCTGGATATCTCCTGGAGCTGGAGGAGAGTGTGGGGCCATGTGAGGACCTTCTTGAGTTAAGGAAGGTGCCTGTGTGTAGCTGGGATGGAGACTGATTCCCTGCTGCCCTGTGTTCGAAAGAGAGCTCTAAAGGACTGGAGAGGAAAAGATAAACCCCTCCCAGGAGACAAGTGTGTCTTGAGTGTGCCCAGAGAGGATTCTGGGATTTGTGGTCCACTAAATGCCAGTGAAGGCTAAGGAAACTGTGAATTGGGACTGTTAATGCTTATGTGAAGTGAATGTTATCCCCAATGTGAAGCCAGTGGGCTGAAGATTTTTGTTTTTGCTAAATAAAAGTCAGCAAAGCTGCATTTAAACTTGTGTCAGTCTCCATTCTATGTGCTGAAAACTGTGCCGGGGGCCTTGGGGTTTCGCTACCTGAAGCTCATAGGGTCATTTACAAACACAAGTGCAACGTGCTCTTTTAAACACAATTCTTCATATAATGTCCAGAATGCTGCATTTTTCCTGATGCATCAAAATGTGCACAATTTCGCCATTCTTACTTCTTGCGCATATTTCGACATGGTTCATGGTACATGGTTTCCACGATATATTACCAAAACATCTACCAAAATGTTTGATGTAAATTAGACTAAATTGAGTTGGAATGGGGTCATTTCCATCTCACAGTTAGGGCTCGCACACTTGCCTTTCTTACTTCATTCCCCTCTGGTCAGTATAAGGGGCAAATTCACTAAGATGCGAAGTTGCGCCAGGCGCAACTTCTCCGCACTTTGCCAGGTGTAGTTTCGCCAGCGCTCCGCAAATTCACTAAAATCCGAAGTTGTGCACAGGGGTAGTGTAAGGTTGCGAAGTTGCGCTAGCGTTGATTCGCTATGTAAAGTGAAGTTGCGCTAGCGAAGGCTAATTTGCATACGGCGCCAAATTTCAATGGAGGAACACGTATCAGCACTACAAATGCCTAGAAAACCTTCAAATCAGCAAATAAAAATTGTATTTTGCCCTACACATGTGCCCACTGTCTAGGTAAGTTCCCATGAGTCAGGAAATGTAGGGGGGAAGGAGGGGAGCCCCAAAAATATTTTGGATCTTTTTCAGCCTATCACCCATCATGTAGAAAACACGCCAGCGCTTTTTGGGACTTTGAAAAAAATTTGACTTTTTTGGAAACAATCCCTATCTACTCTATTGCGCTTCGCCAGGTCTGAGGTGGCGAAAGAAGTTTAGCGTAAAAGGTAGCTTTCAGTACACTGCGCAAGTTAGTGAATTTGCGTAGTTACATCGCTAGCGTAAATTCGCCTGGCGTAAGGGTGCGAAGTAACACTAGCGAAACTACGCCAGCGTTCGTTAGTGAATTTGCGCAGTAACGAAAATGCCAAACGCTAGCGAATTAACGCTAGCGAATTAACGCTAGCGTTCGGCGCTTCGGCACTTAGTGAATTTGCGCCTAAATGCGCTCAACCGCAGGAGAGCGCAGCAGAAAAGCTTTCTTTTTATTGAGCCCGTGCTCACACAGGTGCTCATAAGCGCCAAACACATGTGGACCACAACATCTAGTAACAAAACTGCTTTGCCTATTACTTCAGTGCACAGTGGGAACATTCGATTTATTGCCAGCTTGAAAGTGGTGGTAGCTCCAGGATTCCACAGCATTAATAGATGCACTTGCCCATTATGGTTACCCATTCCGATTAGAAGGAAAGAGATTCTGCCAAATTATTCAGAAGGGGTTTTTTACAGTGAGAGCTGTGGAATTCTCTCCCTGAATCCATTGTACTGGCTGATACATTAGATAGCTTTAAGAAGGGGTTGGATAGCTTTTTAGTAAGTGATTGAATACAGGGAGATAGCTCATAGTACAAATTGATCCAGGGACTAGTCCGATGGCCATTATGGACTCAGGAAGGATTTTTTTTCCCCCTCTGAGGCAAATTGGAGAGGCTTCAGATGGGGGTTTTTTGTTTTTTTTTTTTTGCCTTCCTCTGGATCAACTGGCAGTTAGGTTAAAAAAAGTTAAAAGGTCGAACTTGATGGACGTGTGTCTTTTTTCAACCTAACTTACTATGTTACTATGTAGATGCACTGGTGCCAAAAGCAGTTCTAGGGAAGCTGCAAGGAAAGTATTTTTACTGAATGGCGCCAATGCGCACAACTGTGTCCATTTTTGCTCAACCTCATCTGCTCTTGTAAACACATTTGCTTGTATCTTTGATGGCTCATTTCAATGCAATGAATCCTGAGCTTAAAAACAACATTATGAAAAGCATTTTATGAACCATGAGGTGCTGTTTTTAAGTGTTTTTACAGCAATCTGTCCAATTCATAAACCTTTAATCATTAGCTCATTTCGCAAATTCCTGGCAAAAATCAATTTGCCCTTTATTAATTGTTATTAAACAACAAGGTTAGCAGCAGTTATCTGATCATGTCCCCGGCTTACCAAGTAGAATTCTTTCTATTTCAAATGCAAACAGATTAATGTGTTTCTAAGGAATTGTGATTGTTCAAAAGTCAATAATACAGTCGGTACAAAAAATAATTTCTAATGAAACATTTTACATTATTTTCCTGCTTTGTTAAACAAGGCTTTTATTTCATCAGCAAAGAATTAAAATATATGCTTCATTTCCTGGTATCTTTCTTCACTTTTGTGTTTTCAAAAACAGTAAGTGCTCATTAATGATGGAGTCGTTTAAATGATGGTTTATGATTTGCAAAGCAGTACACAATGTACACATCAGTTACTATAAACACTTGTCAGTTTCTGGTGACCATAAACAATGTAAAGCTGAAAAACCACCATTTAAATGTTTGAAACCAATGTTGTTTAAAGATCTTTGTTCCGTTGACATTTTAAAATATCCTGTTCACTTATGGCTTCCAAGTAAACCCTATAAAGTGGTGTAAATAGTTTATATGCTACATAATGATTTTTTTTTTATCTTCAAAAAACTTTGCCATATTGTTCTTATACTGGATATATTAAAGACCATGATGGGACCAGGGTCTGATAATAAATAACCCTAATGAAATGAGGAAGCAAAATTTCAAACGGCAGTGGGTATGCAAGTGTTTTATACCACAAAATATAAGATAGTGATCTTAGGTGGGCCGAGGCATAGTTTTTTGGATTAAACTGGCCTAGCAGCCATAGCCCACCCCTCATGCATACAGCAAGGAGGATGCTGGATGAACTTTCTTGTACCTTATATATTGTGCACCAAGTAAGTGCAAGCAGCAAATGGCTCTGTTTTTATGTCATCTCTACAATGTACCTAGAGTTAATAAATCATTTACATGGTCATGGAACTTTGAGGAAGTGCCTGGTTTTTAGGGTCACGAAATGCGTCGGTTCGCTGTTCACCCACCACTGTTTTACCACTGTGTATTGCTTTAATAAAGCTGCTTTGGATATCTACACCCTGCCCCCCGTGGATAAGTCTGTCAGCACTGAGAGTGTACGTTGTATTTCTGTGTATTCAAATCATCAGGCCAAGTGACCGAGATCCCGCGATAGCAGCGACAGACGAGGTTAGATACTGTGTGCGGGTGAGTTCCGCCATTCTTACTTCTCACGCCTATTTCGACATGGTTCATGGTACATGGTTTCCACGATATATTACCAAAACATGTACCAAAATGTTGTTAAAACATTTTACAAATCGATAAATTTGACTTTAAATTAACTTTTCCGCAGTGATAAATTAAATATGGGAAAAGACACCTTTTGGGGATAAAAAAAAGAGGTTGATATAGCTTAAAAATCAACAGCTGGAAATCTCCAAAAACAGTTTTGTGTCTCGATATATACTGTAGACAACGACCCTTTCGAGTTTATACACATAGGGGCAGATTTATCAAGGGTCGAAGTCAGGGATGGGTGAATTTGACCCGTTTTGTTTCGCCAAAAATTCGCCACCGACGAAATGTCAAGACGCCCATTAAAGTCTACGGGCGTCAAAAAATATTTGTCGCGCGGCGAAATTATTTTGTTGCGCGTCTTTTTTTTTTTTGTCGCACGTCTCCATACAAGTCTATGGGCGTCATTTTTTCGGCGAAACGAGGCGAAAAAATTCGCCCATCCCTAGTCGAAGTGAATTCGAGGGAATTTTCGATGTAAAACAATTCAAAATTCAAAGTAATTTTTTGGATACTTCGACCATCGAATAGGATACTACTACTTTGAATTTACTTTGACTTCGATTCAAAGTAAAAAGTGTCGACTATTCGACCATTCGATAATCAAAGTACTGTCTCTTTAACAAAAACTTTGACTTCAATACTTCGCCAACTTAACCCTGCCGAAGTGCTATGTTAGCCTATGGAGACCTGCCAGAGCAGATCAGGTGAAGAGGTCAATGCAGACAGCAGGAATCAGAGTCAAAAAGTCAGGCAGGAGTCAAAAACAAGGAATTCAAGCTCAGTTTAAATGCTTCGGCAGGATATGTAAACAGAAGCTAGCTTGGGCACTGTCAAAATGGAGAATTGTGCTTTTAAAGAGAATTTGGCACCAAAAATTAGTATTTTGTACCAAAAGATGAAGTCATGACCCGGAAGTGGGCGTCTGTGCACCCGAAGATGAGAAGAGACGCGCCGGGAGGTAAGGGACGGAGGAAATCTCCTGGCACGTTTTACACATAGAAGATTATGGGGCTTTTAAATAACTATGGGGTCAGCGCCGTTTCTGTATCCATTGCCGCCTGAGGCGGCTCCAGTAATGCCACCCCCCCAGCCCGATTCGATTTCCGGGGGGGAGGCAGCAACGCTAGTGCGGAGAGCACAATTGCGCTCTCTCGCCCTAGTAAAGCCGAATTTCCGGTTCAAAAACCGGAAATTCGGCTCTTAAAGGCACCAGGAGCGGCTTTTTGCCGCCCCTGGAAACCTAGCTGGCGATGCCGCCTGAGGCTGATTTGGGGGCAGATTCACTTAGGGTCGAATTTCGAAGTTAAAAATACTTCGAAATTCGACCCTCGAATTGAAATCCTTCGACTTCGAATATAGAAGTCGAAGGATTTAGCGCTAATCCTGCGATCGAACGATCGAAGGATTTTTCGTTCGATTGAACGATTAAATCCTTCGAATCGAACGATTCGAAGGATTTTAATCAAACGATCGAAGGAAAATCCTTCGATCAAAAAAAGGTTAGCAAGCCTATGGGGACCTTCCCCATAGGCTAACATTGACTTCGGTAGGTTTTATCTGCCGAAGTAGGGGGTCGAAGTTTTTTTTAAAGGGCAAGTACTTCGACTATCGAATAGTCGAATAGTCGAACGATTTTTACTCCGAATCGTTCGAATCGAAGTCGAAGGTCGTAGTCGAAGGTCGAAGTAGCCCATTCGATGGTCGAAGTACCCAAAAAATACTTCGAAATTCGAAGTATTTTTCATTCGAACCCTTCACTCGAGCTGAGTGAATCGGCCCCTAAGTGTCACCTCTGCACTTTTGACTTTATACATGTAATACAATAATACACAACACTTATAAGTAATGCTGACATTCATTAGGGATTAATTTACATTTTGCTGAAAATATTAGCATTTTTTTCGTACCGTTAAATTCTACACGCTAACTAGTAATGGTATAAAAAGTTTCATTACAGGCAATAATGGCTATAGAGCAGTATTTCATCAGACTAAATCAATAAAACTTGATTCCAATTGCAAATGTTTTATTAAGCTCTGGCTGTTTCCAATGCTTTCAAATGTACTGTTTGTGCTTTGCAATACAGCCATGTTTAAAATAAAACATGTTTTAAAATCATGGCTGAGTGCATTTGATTATATTTATATTATTTTATTCATGAGCCCATGTATTTGTTTCTAAACAAGCTATATTTTTTAACTGTATATGTTAATGATAAAACAATGAGCAGGCCAAACACAAATTCTTAACAGATGTTTCATTTTAAGTGTTTAGTAATAATGTTCTTCCTGTCCTTCTGTTCTTCATTTCTTAATTAGAATCAACACAAACAAGCAATGGTGAACAGCCTTTAGGTATCTTCCTGTTGCCATGTTTTCCTTGTAACAGCAGTTTAACATTAATGGTAGAGACCTGACAAATGTGGATTAAGAGCAGACTTGATTTAATGCTTATTGTAGATTAAATCATTGTTATATAGATAGGAATGTGTCCTGATCAGGGTAGTAATCATAATAAATGCATACAAATGCACTCTATGGATCAATAAACAGAAATGAAGCATAGTCATGACAATACCTGCATTAGCAACACTTGCATGTTAATTGTGTCATGATCTACCAAGCTTACTTTGGATAGGGTCTATGGCCCCACTACCTAAATAAGCATACAGCATCAAACCACAATAAGCGACACAGAACATAGACAATTCCGATTCTGTTTCCAACCCACTACCAACCACTCCGCATGACTAACTAAAAATATGGCCCATGCTATCTCCTTAAAGGGAGGCTGTCATGATTTTTGTGGTTTACTTTTTATTTCTAAATTATACTGTTTACATTGCAAATAATTTACTCTACTTTTTAAAATTATATTCTCGAATCAACAATTTTTTTTAGCTGTAATGGTGTGGAGGCAGCATCTCAGCACATTGTGCCTCATTCTGAGCTTTAAGAAGGAGCCAATACTTCAGGATGGAACTGCTTTGAGATAGATTTTGTTTCTCCTCTTCCCACTGTATTTACCACTAGTGATGGGCGAATAAATTTGCCAGACACAAATTTGCAGCTGAATTCCGCATTCCGCCACAAGCAAATGAACTATTCAAACTGCAACGACAATTCACCAGCGAAAATCCTGGCGCATCATAAAAAAATTGGCACATGCATAAAAATTTTCATGAATCAAAATTATTCGGATGCCCATTGACTTTAATGCATTAGGACCAAATAGTTGCGTGTATAAAAATTGACGCTCGCATGAAAATTTATGTGGGTCACAATTATTTTGACGCCCATTGACTTTAATGCGTTTTACAAATTCGCCCATCGCTATTTACCACGACCAAGGCCACCTAGTGATAGACATGAGAATAGCATCCAAGCAGAAAAAAGCTGAGTTTTTTCTTCTTGGGTGCTTCCTGCTGGTTTTATAGCAGCAGCTCATCAGTGCAAGTTTGGATATATGGCTATTAGACTGTATCTGTGCTATAAAACCAGTGGTTCTGGATGCATAGTTAGCCACAGGGACAGAAAGGAGTTATTTTCATGTCTCCGCCCATTATGATGAGTCAAAATTTTCACCAAGTTTCGCTACAAAATTTACGCTCATAGATTCTAATTTGGAAAAAAAAAATTGTCAGGGGTCAAAGAAAAATTTCGCCCATAGACTTTTCGAATTTTTTGGCAAAGCAAAACGGTTCAGATTTGCTAAGAACTAATTTTGAATTCAGGTACAAATTGCCAAACTAAGAGAAAAGCACGTATGGTCTTTCTCCCCCAAAAATAATATTCTCTTTTTTCACTTAGCTAGGACTGACACCAAGGGGCAGATTCACTAAGGGTCGAATATCGAGGGTTAATTATATATAGGTATTTACTAAATTTATGCATTTCTTGTTCTTCTTGCTCTCCTTTAATAATATCTGTGTTTGCATCTGTGTCATTCTTAATCAGCATTGATTAAGAAATTCAAGATTGTGACAGGTTGTCTGCCAAACCATGAGTGGTAATGTTTGAGTACAGATTCTGTAGATTATGAGCAAACATCATCTCAATCCTTTGGCAAATGTTGACCAGGAAAAAATTTTGATAACTGAGCAATTGCATTAATTCTTTTGTTGGTGAATACAGTAGAGCTGGAATATAAAACTCTCTTTGTGTAGGGTTAGAGAGACTGTGGGTATATTTTTATCCAACCCTTGCCAGTAAAGTAATCAAGTGTCATTTGTTTTTTAAAGAAACGGGAGTACAAAAAATGTGATTTGAAAAGCAAGTGATGCACTTGATGTATGTGTATGACTTAATTAGTTAAATTAGTTAAAGGAAAACTATACCCCCCAAACAATGTAGGTCTCTATTAAAAGATACTGAGTAAAACAGCTCATGTGTAAAACCCTGCTTCATGTAAATGAACCATTATCATAATAATATACTTTTTTAATAGTATGTGCCATTGAGTAATCATAAATAGAAAATTGCCATTTTAAAAAATAAGGGCCGTCCCCTGAGATCGTAAGATTCACTGTGTACACATACAAACCACATGTAAGGTCACATGAGCCAATTAACAGACAGAGTTCTGCCTTTTGCTTCCTCACTTCTTCCTGTTACAGTTAGTGTTGTAGTATTTCTGGTCAGGTGATCTCTGAGGCAGCACAGATAGAGTCATGAAATGGTGGTTCAAGGCAAGAGATGTAAAAGGGCAATATTTATGTAAATATATATTCCAGTTTGGTAAGATTCTTTAATATGTCATTCAATTTGATATAAATTATCTGTTGCTTAAGTATTCATTTTGGGGGTATAGTTTTCCTTTAAATTGTTGTGTTCATGTAAGTGGCCTCCTTCCTGAAAGCTAAAATGAAAAGAAAAAGGGGCAACATAATTCTTAAAGTGATTTCAGTTAACAATTGAAAGTTAATGTGCTTTCAGGTACAAGTTTACATATAGGTTATTATGCACCCATGTCAAGGGATGAAAGGTACTGAAGGTGTATGCCTCAGAAAGATTAGTCATATTGTAGTGGTAAAGGATTAAATTATCAGGAGGATATAAAATATTACATCCGTGTTTGTTTCTGTGGTTGGAAATTTTAGCATTGTAGGCGTGGCATGTTTTTATAGTCCTAGTCACAGGTGGTGGCCAGATCACAAATCAAGTACCTGAACTTTATGTATTTATCTTGAAAAATGAGGTTTCATCAAGCACAAGTTCTGTACTTTGTTTTCCATGAAAATATGATCCACACACTATTCAATTCCCATTTGTCAAGGTGCATATCTCCCATCTTAAAATATTCACACCATGTAGAACACAGGTTTGCTACACAAATGCAAGTATGTCCAATGCAGACGTTACTGTTCTGTTTGGGAAAAGATTATTTGCTATTAATTATTTATACATTTTAAACATTTAAGCTGCATTGTCCTAAGTGCCAGATCTTTTTCTTTTTTTTTTTTTAATTTTATGGTTGTTAAAACTCCCATACACTATTCAATAACAGGGATTTTGCATTGCTTGCATTAATGAGTGTAGACACAAGGCAGATAAATGCTATGACAAGAAAATCATGTAAAATTACTTCCAGCATGCAAAACAATACAAGTAACAGGGAAAGGTTGGAGTAATGACTTTCTAGGCAGATGTTTGGAACAGAACACTAATCATTGCATATAAAGAGTAATCTCCAATATAAGTGATAAACATGTATGTGTAGCTGGTTCTCAGCTGCCGCTAGACTGCAACTTCCAGCATCCATTAGAAACCCATGTATTTACTGTATATGGATTCTGGGAGTTTTAATTCAGCTACTTGAGAAGCATATAGATATATTCAGAAGCATATGCAGATGCACAACCACAGAGATATTTGCACACAAACTGAAACAACAGACACAGAAGCATCCAGACACATAATCTAAACAAAAACAACACTTGCAAAGAAGCTGGGAGAGGAATGCCTCAGTGAAGTCTAAGGGTAAGGTCACACTGGGAGATTCAGGGAGATTTAGTTGCCCAGCAACAAATCGCCTCCTTTTTTGGGGCGGCTAATCCCCCGAACTGCTTCCCCCTGTCTTCTGCCTGCTAGAATGAAAAATCGCTTGCGGCATGGCACTCGCGGTGCTCTCCCCAAATCTCCAAGTGTGACCTTACCCTTAAGTGGGTAAAGGAACTTTTGAGTAACTTACTTCCATCTTGAGTGTTGTACTCCATACTCCATCCCTGACATGTTGTAGCATTGATACTAGTCAGGGAGTCCCAGGGGGGGGAGATAATGACCCTAATAGCCAAGAATAAAAACAGAGGCTTTTTGGTCTTCTTTGCTGCCCCTGGTAGAGTTCAACATGAGGAAAAGTTCATAGTCTGGGTATGTAAGCTATGGGCTGTGTTTAAAGGAGAATTCAACCCCCCCACTGTGATAATTCCCCATTGGCCCCCATCCCTGCCTCCCCCTGCAAAGTGTTACCTCAGAATTGTGTCCCCTGTAGGATTACTGACTGCACAGGCAGAGTGAGCACAGAGCCATCTTCTTCTCTTCAGTAATATTGGGGTCTTCTGCCTTCCCTTCGGCAATTTCGGTCACTTTTGGCGCATGTGCAGTTGTCAGAAACAGGAAGATTGCTCCAACTGCACATGCGCCTATGATAAAAATCATAGGAACGTATCAGTATAAAGTATGTGCTGCACCCGGAATATTTTGCTTCAAAGCCCCCTCAAAGCTGCCCCCCAGCCCTGCACACCTTTGTGCAGCCGACTGCTCACACTCAGCGGGTCTTCTGCGTTGCTTCCATGATGCTGGGCTGGGGGCGGAGCAATCCTTTCATGGGCTGAAGCCCTGTTTTGATTTGTAATTAGCCTATGGAAGGATCATGCCGCCCAGGCCAGCGTCACTGAAAGTGCACAGAAGGTCTTTCAACAGTGTCAGAGGGTCGGGTCAGTGCAGGTGCACGGGGCTGGGGCGGCTTTAAGACAAAATATTCCGGGTGCAGCACATACTTTTACCTGACACGTTTCTATGATTTTTATAGGAATGTGTCAGTATCACTTTAAATCAGTACTATCATGAAAAGTCAAATTTAATATCAGCGTCTTCTCATGGAAACAAAAAGCTTTCTATAATCAATTAAAAACAGCTGCACCATTTTTTAAAACATCCATTCTATTCTTTAGCATCCCCCTTTTAACAATCTTTCTCTCTTCATGCGTCTTTGTTTCAAAGTAGTTTTTTTAAAACGGTTAGATATAATACTAGACTAGGCAGCACACACCACTGTATTTGAATTGTCAATCAAATTCTGACCACGACTCTGACTCTGCCTGTAGATTGCTGAGAGGGGACACTTCATTATTTTAGATTATTTTAAAAATGGTACAGATTTTAGGATTGACTCCATGAGATGAGACACGTGTTAATCTCAGATTTTCCTTTAACAAAAAACAATATTTTCTGCAATAATAGGCAAGTTACTAATCATTTATATTATGTATTTAGCAATTTAAAATCCAACCTCACTTCATATATTTCTAGTGATCAACTTGTAATAGTCTTACCTCTTTCTGGCACCAGATAAAACAAAACTGATGGTGACATGTTGACTAAAAGCCAGCATAATTTGGAATTTTCCATAAAAAAATGAACATTCTTTTCAGTTACTAGAAAGACACAGAGAGCTTGGTGTTTTCTAAGGTCATATTTGACCAGATGGTTCATGCTGATTGTCCAAAAAAGACAACACCCAAAGGCATTTCTTCTTAGTACTGACCAAATGAGGAATCACACATTTGGAGTATTATGCTAAAGTCACAGAAACATTTTAGCAGGTTCTTCGCCAAATACATGTCCAAACATAACTTTGTAACTAATATTCTTTTTTTGTTTAGAAAATTGTATAGTTACATGTGGTAATATAAATGCTATTATATAATTTCAACAATAAAATAGAAAACACATGACTAAAAACTAGAAAAAGAGAGGAGTGAGAACAATAGGTTATAAAATGTCTTAACTTGGAACCAAGTCGTATCTGTAAAAATCACGTCATACCCGGAAATGATTTTGATCTCCACTGAAGGTATCAAAATGGTGTTGCTACCAAAAAGAAGTCCTGCATTGTAGTGGATGGTGCTAATAAGAAAATATAATTGAACGGTAGTGGTTTTATTTTTACCATTTAAACATTCTACCATGTAACATCTGTGTTTTATGGGATTTGATAGATGATTATGAGGGTTGAGTGAATTTTTCCCCCTGACATTTGGAGTAAAATTCTAATTTTTACAAGTACATTTTTTTTGTGAATCTGTGCTACAATTTAGCCATGTGTTGAGTCAAATGCATCTGGCGCAAGAAAAAAACTCCCATTTACTTCAATGCATTTGGTGCAAGAAAAACAGGGGAAAAAATTACCATGGTCTCCAGCAGTTTTGACAAAAGGCAAAGACACTGAGAAAGATGAAACAGGAATTTATATAGGCTTCATGCTAAATCAGGCCACCTATTTAAATGCTTTAGCGTTAATGTACTCCAACAGGTCTTAAAGGAAGGCGGAGATCATCGTCTTTTAACTGCCAAATGATATTCACTGGTAACGTATTCACTCAAATACATTTACGAAGCTTAATATTTAAAGATGCATCTGTTCAATTCTTCCCACAATATGTGTCAAAAATGTATTTTGAATATTTTGATTTTATTTATTTATGGCAATGTTACATATAAACAAGCCCCTGGATTAGACAAACAAATTCTGTTCTATAAAACACGCTGCCATTTCTAATTCTAATTTGACACGTTACTGGAAGGCACTCTGAGGAGCTGAATACACTTTGGCACACTTGGGAGAACATAAATATTGTTAATTTGGAATATTTTGTTCTTGTTAAGCCTCAGTCATCCATAAAGAAAAGCATAAATATAACATCAGCTAAAGAGACAAATTTGAGGATAATATAAGTAGCAGCTCACAGCAGCTGAGACTTGTCCATCTTGACTATGCCAGAATATTGATAAAATAAGATGAGTTCCCTACAGCCTGGGGCACTTTGTTTCATAGTCTGGTTTAAATCTTTGACCTTTTGCTTTTATTATGGGTTAGCGGCATATTAAATCAAATGTAAAAAGAGTATAAAACCTTTCACTAAAGGGACTTCTCATGTCCAAGGCCTTCTTTTTTTAAGTTATTACATAGGCAATTCTATGTTTTCTTGCATAAAAAACACAAGAAATACATCTAAACTGCTTTTTCCTTTGTGTGAAAATCCCTCTGCTCTGAGGGTAGTCCTAATATATCCAGCTGATACTAAAATATTTTTTGTTTTTAGCAGTTATGCTGCAAACTTGGCTTCCATGAGATAATAGCCCCCCCCACATCCACCCCTTTAAATAGTGGTCCCATCACTTTAAAAATGGATGTTGGTCTTGGCAGTCTCTCTCTCTTAAAAGCCGCATACGGAGGAGGATTAAGCCTGTAGAACCAATACTGTTGTCTTGGCAATCTCTCTCTTCTAAAAGCTAATTGTTGGGGAAGACTAAGGGGCAAATTCACTAACCAGCGAAAATTCGCCAGAGCTGGCTTAGCGCACATCGCAAAACTTCACCAGGCGTAAATTCGCCTGGACAACGCTAATTCACGAAGATCCGAAGTTGCGCACAGGGTAACTAACGCTCAGCAGTTCGAAGTTACGCTAGCGCTGGCTAATTAGCATACGGCATGCAGTTAAAGTACAATGGACCTATATGCTGCAGCAAATACATTACACTACACAAGCCCAGGAAACCTTAATAAAAATAAAATAAAGTTGTTATATTGCCCTACACATGTGCCCACTGTATAGTTTATGTGCCATATGTAATCAAATGTAGGGTGGAAGGCAGGTACCCCAAACAAATCACCCTGAAAAAGGACTTAGAAACTTAGAAAGGGACTTAGAAAGATTTTCAACTATTTTTTTTTAGGAACTCCTATCTACTCTGTTGCACTTTGCCTGGTCTGAGGTGGCGAAGGCAAGTCTGGCGCAAGAGGTAACTTTCAGTAAAATCCGCATCTTACTGAATTTGCGTAGTTACGCCCATTCACCAGTTTTCAAATTCACCAGGCAATAGGAAGCGAAGTACCGCTAGAGTCTATCTCCTTCAGTAGCGAAGTTATGCCAGCGACCGCTAGTAAATCGGCGAAGTACTATAGTGACTTCATGCTGGCGAATTTTCGCCCTGCGTTAGTCACTTCGCCCTTTAGTAAATTTGCCCCTCTGTATCTTTATCTGGCTGTTCAGTGCAGGAGCTCAAAGAGAAAGTCGGGATATTTCAGTAACAATCCAGGACTGCGGTGTGAGCTGTCAAAATTGGGACTGTCTCACGAAAAACGGGACAGTTGGGAGGCATGGATACAAAAGACTTTTGGACGAATGTCCACTATTTGTGTAATATCAAATGCAATGTCACATTAAATAAGAAACATGATTTTATGTTTAAATCCTTACAGTTTCTTGCAGTATGTCAGAGTTTGCTGTTTTCTAATTCATAGCTTTATCCTGGTCCAGTCTTGACACTTAAGACTGAATGCCCATTTGTGCACGTTGCCCTCCTATTTGTGTCTGTAGGGTAGCCATGACCCTAAGCTGTATGGGTCAGGGACTTTTTTCTACCACATGGCACCGAATCTTTGTTTATACTTCTTTGTCCTCCCTGGGCATTTTCTGTATTGTAAAATTGTACAGTGTTGTGTATACTATCTGTGCTTTAGATATAAAGCTATACATACATACCTACACATATATGATTTATGGTTAAGGTATGAAATCCTGTATACAATCAATTGATTTTTATTTCCATAATTTACACAATCCCTTTAATACAGCTGTATAAGCAACAGCTAACATTAGTGTAATATGGACATTTTATCAAAGATCCTTCCATCTGTAACTATTTTCTTGGCTACTCCTCTATTCAGTATACATTACCATACTGTATCTATTTGCTTGACACAAAAGAAAAGTGTTTATACAGTCGTATTTTGTAGCTGTCTTTTTATGATTTATTTCTCAAAGAGTTGCCAAGTTGGCATGCCTAGCCTTACAGAAAGTGTTGTAAAACATCCAATACAACTGTAGTAAAACATTCAGAGCAGATTAGAAACAGATTTCATTTATTTGAGTGTATATATATATATATATATATATATATATATATATATATATATATATGTATATATATATATATATATTTATATTTGGGTACATATGCAATAGCATTTATTTTACATATATATACTTTAAAGCCTTTAGAGTGTTCCCACAACCCCCCAGTTTTGATATTGTATATTTAGCCGGAAGCTGTGGCATAGCTTCAGTGGTTGTAGCACCCCTTACCCCCCTTTAAACTAGTGGTGATCCTATGCTTTTAAAATTGTTTGTTTTGGGAATATCTCTCCTTTAAAAGCCTGATTGCTGGCTGGGGAGGATTTAGCCCTCAGTGAAAAAACAGCGTTCAATGGACATTAATTACAGGTAATGCTAGAATGCACATAAAAAATAAAATAAGCTAGGGACCGCCATTCGGGGTTTACCTTGACGTCGTATGGTGGCTTATCAATTTTATGATCATAACTTTGTAACAAAATAACCCCTATTTGGGTACATATGCAATAGCATTTATTATACATATATATATATATATATATATATATATATATATATATATATTTGATATATATATATATATGTATATATGTATATTTGATGTTTTGATATTATACACAACTACAAGAGGTCCTCTGCACTCAACCCATTATCAATATATTTAAGACAGCGACATTTTGTGCATACTGCTACTAAAAAATCCCTGTGTTGTTTAAAGGGTAAGGCATTTTTTAGTAGCAGTATGCACAAAATGTCGCTGTCTTAAATATATTGATAATGGGTTGAGTGCAGAGGACCTCTTGTAGTTGACTATATGTATTTTGTGGTCACACCCTCATTGCACCCCCCCTAATGGTTTTAAAAAATAGTGGTGAGCACAACTTTCCCTTGTTATATATATATATATATATATATATATATATATATATATATATATATATATTCCAAAAAAAGACCAGCAACATCAAGTTATGTTGTGAAAAGCACAACAATAGACAAAACAGGTTACATTGTATTGGGGACTCCAAAAAGTAGAGCCATTACAATAGAATAAAATAGGGGTTTAATCAGTCTGCCTGGGGTAATTGTTTTTATTCATTGATATGTTTTTAATATCATCACTATGCACTGATTGTCGTAATTTGGGTATATATGTATATACTGTACTATGAGTCAATATTGGCAATAATTGGCACCTGTCTAATACTTCATGTATTTCATTTTTACACTTTTATTCCCGAAATGTATGCACATGATGTTTTATTAAATTGACGAACATGTTTTAATATACAAATGGCACTTTAAAGCACTGGTCACTTTGCATTAATTGAATGCACTGATTTCATGCAATAGTCACTTTGTGGTGATGATGTCACTTCCTGCTGTTTTTGGTGTATAACTTGGTGTTGCTGGTCTTTTTTGGAAATGTCTAGTTTATTTACCATGCACCTGAGTGAAAGTTTACAGGCAGAGGGCTGCCCACAGAAGGGTATATATATATATATATATATACAAAATCCAACTGTGTTGCACACCTTCAAAAAGTAAGCCTCAGTTTTAAAAAGTAGCATTTATTTGCTCCTTAAAAAGTTCAAAGAGATTATGAAAGTTTGTACAGATCGCTAAATAAGCAACTTATCTGTATGAGTCCATATCATAACGCAGCATTGTCACACTCACGCGACGTTTCGGGAATACTCCTTTCCCTTTCTCAAGCGTATCACACGTGCACTAGCGTTTCAGGACTCCATGTTGCAGCTCGCTTCTTCGTAGGGCGGAAGTGGCGTGTCAGATCAACGCGATGATGTGCCTCAAAGTAGGAAGCGGACAGTGCGTAAGCGGACCCTCCACCCCGCCCCTCGGTTGCCAGGAAATACCCATAGTTACCATATCGATATACATAAGCATAAATATAGCCATAACATCATCATTATTTTCATGACAGACAATGAACTAGTAGTAGTTATAAAAATCCAATAACATGTCAATACCATACAATACAAAATCTTTACAAGAATAGATGAAGATCAAAATCTTTATTCAATCCTCCCAGGGATAAAGTCCCTAATCTATCAATCCACTTCACTTCTGCCCTTTTCAACTCTAAAATACGATTACCTCCTCTTTTAGGCGGTGGAATGTGTTGTATAACTTTAAATCTCAGATCATTTGAAGTATGACCTAACTCAAGGCAATGTCTGGAAACTGGGAATGATCTATTCCCCGTATTTATAGTTGATCTATGTTGTGAAAACCTGTCCTTAACTTTCTGGGTGGTTTCACCCACATAGATCAAATTACAAGGACAGATCAACATATAGACAACAAAGTTTGTTTCGCATGTATTGTAGCCTCTAATTTTAAATTTTTGTTTCGTATGTGGATTCTCAAAGTCTGTGCCAACCTGTACATAACAATATATATATATATATATATATATATATATATATATATATAGGCACATTTACTAAGGGTCTAAGTGAAATTTTGAATTTTGAAAAACTTCGAATTTTGAAGTAATTTTTGGGTACTTCGACCATCAAATAGGCCAAAATTCGATTTGAATTGAAAAAACTTCACAAATTCGACCATTTGAAAATCAAAGTACTGTCTCTATAAAAAAACTTCGACTTCGACACTCCGCCACCTTAAACCTGCCGAATTCCTGTTTAGCGTATGGGGGAACCTCCTATAACCTATATGAGCCGTTGGCTAAGTTTTGAGAAGTCGAAGGTTTTTTTTGTAAAATCGTACGAATAGTACGATTCGAAGGTTTTCATCGTGCAATCGAACAATTTTAATTTAAAGGAAAAACCTTCGACTAATTTCGACCTTTTTTCACATTGAAATTCGACCCTTGATAAATCTGCCCCATAGAGTGCGAGAGAGAGAGAAAGAGAGTGAGAGAGATCTCCCTGTCTCTTAAATTGGGAGATGGGCCTTACCAGTCTGTCATCAGCCTGTTAAAAAGCAGTAAACATTACAGAAGAGGAACTGCAATGACAAATCCACCTGAACCCAGGAAGAGCCTTAAGCAACATTACATACAATGTAATTATACTGTATGTATGGTGAACAATCTATACAGTGACGTAACAAGAGGATGTAAAGGAAGCAGACCCCATGGTTGCTGGAGGGCCAAACGGACAGGGGGCTGGACCACAAGTTTTACTTTCTCTATAGTCTTAGAGCTGTCACTGCCCCCAACTGCTTTCTTTCTTTACCCAGCACAGGCAAGGAGCGGGAGACGATACAGATGCTGGTTGCATCAATAGCCCCAAAAAGAGAATATTGTGACCTTATAGGAGAAATAGTAAAAATGTCAGAATTTAGCACACCACCAAACCCCCAGGTCCTTTTGGGGACAAAAAAATGTGAGATTAAAGAATCTGACCACTAAATCATATATATATATATATATATATATATATATAAAATAAAAAAAATAATATATATATATATATATATATATATATACTTTTAAATTAGAAAAACAGGCCAGTCAGAATATTAAGAGTATAAAATTAATACTTATAAAGAGGAATGTCACTCATTTCAAAACATCAGTATAATTCATAAAAGTCTCTTGTTAAAAAATATCCAACCATTCTTAAAGGAACAGTTCAGTGTAAAAATAAAAACTGGGTAATAGATAGGCTGTGCAAAATAAAAAAAAATTCTAATATAGTTAATTAGCTAAAAATGTAATGTATAAAGGCTGGAGGGACTGGATGCCTAACATAACATAACAGAACAACTACTTCCTGCTTTGTAGCTCTCTAACTCTGAGTAAGGCAGAGACTTGAAGGGGGCCCACATGGTACATATCAGTTCAGTGAGTTTGGAATTGATCCTCAGCATTCAGCTTAGATTCAAAAGCAAACAGTTATTAGCCATGTGCCCCCCTTCAAGTCACTGATGGAAACCAAGAGAACTGAGAGCAGGAAGTAGTGTTCTGGCTATTATGTTAGACATCCAGTCACTCCAGCCTTTATACATTAAGTTTTTGGCTAACTAACTATATTGAAAGCATTTTTTTATTTTGCACAGTCTATCTATTTACCTAGTTTTTTTATATACTGAACAATTCCTTGATCCTTGATTCCTTAATCAAAACCCAGAGCAACAAAATGTGGGTGTGTGAGATCAGTGAAGGTGATAGAATTTAGGGTGTACCCATCCACCCTCCTCAAATTCAGCCCCCCTCCCCCCGGGTGTTGGACTACTATCACCAGCTTCTTCACTTTGGCTCCTTCGCTGACACTGGATCCCTATTCCTCCTGTGTCACGATGCACCTGATGAAATCACTCTGTGATCTGAAATGCTCCTCTTACACCTTTGCTTAAATTTCCAGATGGTACTGAAAACTTCTAGGGTGTGCATTATACTGTGGAACTCAATCTCCAGAATTTCATCGCTACTCACATACTGCTTGCCAAAATGAAAGAACTTAAAAAGTTGGAAAATAAAATCTGCTGCCAGTCTCTAAAACAAAATTTAGGGACAAGCCAGCTGCTTACTGCTACGTGTTTTACCCCTCTGGGACTTTATCAAGCAGTTTAATGACCCAATATGACAATGACTGCAGCTGACTTTAACCAAGTGACCTAAATGCTAATGCCATTATTAAAGGTAAACTATACCCACCGAACAATGTAGGTCTCTATAAAAATATAGTGCATAAACAGCTCATATGTAAACCCCTGCTTCATGTAAATAAATCATTTTCATAATAATATACTTTTTTAACATTATTAGCCATTGGGTAATGTTAAATAGAAAATTGCCATTTTTAAAAATAATGGTTGCCCCCTGGGATCATAGGATTCACGGTGCACACAAACAAACCATACATGTTAGGTCACATGAGCCAATAAACAGAATTCAGTCTTTCTTCCTGTTACAGTTGGATAGAGTTGTAGTATTTCTAACCAGGTGATCTCTGAGGCAGCACGAAATGGGGTTCAAGGCAAGTTGTAAAAGGGCAATATTTGCTGAAATATATATATATATCAGTTTGGTAAGATTCTTTAATATGCCACTTCACTTGATATAAATCAGTTGCTTTAGTATTAATTTTGGGGGTTATCGTTTTTCTTTAAGTGAAACTGAACACAAATAAAGGAGAAAAAAACATGAGGTGCAATTTGTGCACTGTTAACAGGCAGTCATTTGTATCCATATTAGTGCATTGCAGGTAAGTTGTTGCAGATGCAAATTAACATGCAGTGCAATTACGACTTTGGGGTGGGGGGCTGCATAATGTGTGCTTTAATCTTTTTGCATAAATGGGCCTTACATGTTGAGCTTAATGGAAAGCAGGTATTTTAAAAACAGCTAATAGTTACAGTACCATGTCTTCTTGTAACATGTAGCAACCGTGTCAGCAGGTAATATGTACCAACCTATATTTTAAAGCAGGCTTGTGATTGGTTATTAGTTACTTGGCCTAGGCTGTTTTTTTTTTATAGTGCCCCTATCTGGTTAGCGCTCTGTTGTGCCAAGGTTTGTGTTTGTCTTGACACTAAACAGGGTTCTTTATCAAAGTCCAAATTTATCTCATTTTCTGCTACAAATTCTGATCAAATCCGCTCGGTTTTTTTATTGTTCCTTTTTGCATTTTTACCATTTTTTCTACTTTTTCAATCCGATTGTCAAGATCTTTTTTTTTTGGAATTTTCACCTGAAAACTCAGAAAACTTCTGATAAAAAATACTGAAACTCAGCAGGTGGAGTTTAGATAAAGCATTTTGTAAATTCGCAAATGTATTAAGTGCCTCAGCTGCTGGCGGGGGAAAAGATATTTTTGTTTGCCCCTTATGAAAAGCTGTATGTACAATTCAATCTTGCAGTGTAATCATTGTTATAGTATTGCAGTGTGAACTCCTGATTCTCTATCATTGTAATTGTTTTTCCACATATGGTTTTTATTACATTTCTCCATATAGTTTGTTATAGTTAGTCAACATGACTCCGGAGACAATTGAACAAACCAGATTACTACCTTACACTTTCAGGATTTGGCTCTGTTTAAAGAATGCAATGGACTTTTATCATACAGTATGTTAGATTAACCTATTAGTCTATCATGCTCCAGGAAAATAGACTAAAATGTCTATGGACCCATAATATACAAAGCAGGTTGAATATAGCCAAAGTTGAGAAAGTCCTCCTATACTGCCCAAGGGTTAAAGCTTGATACTGACCTAAAGTAAGCTTGAGTCCACATAATAGAAAAAGAAGCAAACAAAGAAATGAGAGAAAGCGGATATCCCAAGTGGAGGGGAATCTGAGCATAATCGGAGCCAGAAACCGCTGATAGCAACATCAGAACTTATTACACCCATGAGGTTATATACCGTAAGAGGCACAGCTTTGCTGCACGTGCAGGTTATGACAGCCAGGTCGAAACAATATTTAAAATGTACACATACGATGACAGAACCAAAATATTTGTTGGCACATTCTGCCAGAGTTTGTTGCCTAGAACACGGTTCCCAAATAAACATTGGCTTTACTTTCAATGATCATACTTTTCGATCAAATGCACTGTTCAAACAAAACTGAAAAGATTAAGGTAAAAGCAATAAAATGTCACATTCATATGCCATTTACCATAGAAAACACAAGTATGCAAGAAAAAAAACAAAATAACCATCAAATGGGTTTAATAGACATTAATCTGTGTTGTGAAGATGACCATTTTCAATTTTTTTCTTGTTTGGCACATAAAGAGCACTACCCTAGAGTTGCTCTACCTGAATTTTGAATTCGAAGTTCGAAGTTTATTTAACTTCGATCTTTGATAAATATGCCCCTAAATGCCATTGTGTTGGGAGATTCCTTAACTGAGAAAGATCTAGGGGTGTTTGTGGATAATAAGTTGTCTAATTCTGGGCAGTGTCATTCTGTGGCTACTAAAGCAAATAAAGTCTTGCATAAAAAAGGGCATTAACTCAAGGGATGAAAACATAATTATGCCTCTTTATAGGTCCCTGGTAAGGCCTCATCTGGAGTATGCAGTGCAGTTTTGGACTCCAGTCCTTAAGAGGGATATAAATGAGCTGGAGAGAGTGCAGAGACGTGCAACTAAATTGGTTAGAGTGATGGAAGACTTAAATTATGAGGGGAGACTGTCAAGGTTGGGGTTGTTCTCTGCTTAAGCAGGGATATGATTAGACTTTACAAGTACATTAGAGGACATTATAGACAAATAGCAGGGGACCTTTTTACCCATAAAGTGGATCACCGTACCAGAGGCCACCCCTTTAGACTAGAAGAAAAGAACTTTCATTTTGACAGTGAGGTTGTGGAATGCACTGCTGGATGATGTTGTGATGGCTGATTCTGTTAATGCTTTTAAGAATGGCTTGGATGATTTTTTGGATAGACAGAATATCAAAGGCTATTGTGATACTAAGCTCTAGAGTTAGTGTAGAGTATATGGAGGCGTCAGTGTGTGTGTATGGATGCTGGGTTTTCATTTGGAGGGGTTGAACTTGATGGACTTTGCTAGTTTTTCAACCCGATCTAACTATCTAACTATGTTTGACACATTGGGCGATTGGGTTTCTATACAAGACTGAAATAGTCTAAGGACAGTTGTATGACCCCTTTAAAGATATTGATGATTTTGATATACTAAGGCTTCTCTTGCATCAGCTGGACTTCTGGCTCTGGAAAGTAGACAAAAAGTTTTATTGGACAATGTTGCATTAAAAACCATTCCAGATATTGCTTTCTCTCAGATCTGTTTTAATTGATAATTTAATTGAGTTTGGAAGAGTATGTAGCTCAACAATATATGGGTAATCTACGTTATAATTGCTTTTGCATGGCTACCAGTAATAGCAGTCTTTCATCAGATTGCAGAAAATAATAAAAAAATAATTATTATTACACAATTAATCAGATATTTATAAGACACACATTCTACAATTCATTTTAGAATCAGTCAAAACAGGATTGAAATTAAAGGAGAACTAATCTCCCCTAAAGCCTAAGCCCCCCTCAATTGGCTTGGTGGGAAAAGAAATGAGAATAAACTCCCCCAAAGCCTAAGCCTCCTTAACTGGTCTTCACTGGACCCACTCCCTGTTATCTCTTTCTACAGAATATTCAGTTCAAACATGTTCCTTCTTGTAAATCATCATACACATGCAGAGGTGAGTAGCACAGTTCATAGGAAACATTTTTTTGTCTGCTCAGATCCTCTTTGTTTATGCTTACATGGATCCAAATGGGCTCCAAACACACCGATTTTTTTGCTGCCCCTGGTAACCATGAGTTTCTTAACTCACCTCATGGCAGCAGCGCCCCTGGCTTTAGACGGTAACTAGAAGTTATTTTCCACATGAAAAAATTAGGAGCTTGACATATGTTTTGCTTATGCAATTGTAAATGGAGAAAAAAAGTGCGATAACCATTTCTGCAAAAACTGAAACTCCAATAATGCAGGACAGCTAAATTAAAAGGTTTTTCACATTCATTAAATTCCATATTGCAATGAATTAAATTAGGTACAATAGCGCATTTTTTATACGGTACAAGTATCTTTTCTTTATCATACATTTAGAGCATTGAATTTATCGAGCCCATTTTTTGTTGTAATATTTCATGTGTTTTAGATAAAATAAATATCATACATATGAAGAAAAATATGAACAACAAGTGTCTTCATATTAATAGGGCCCCAAGTGGGTCACAGGGCATTGTTTTGATCCAAAAACATTGATGATTGGATTCGGCTGCTGATTTTAAACATTTGTAAAAATAATTCTCTAAAAATACCTAGAAAAGAAAATAACTTTATTGCTAGGCATTTCTCATGGATAATGAACTCAAAAGCGTTCTGTCTATTTATAGCTCCTGGCCTATATAGAGAAATGGGGAACATTAATATAACTGTGATCTAAATAACATTTTTCAATAGATATATGGAAATACAAATCTGCAATGGTTTCCTTTAAGTATATTTTTAGAAGTGTGAGCAAATTTAGCAAAAATAAGCCAAGACTAACATAATAAATTTAATCCAACTTTTTCCTCAGTATAAACTATACAGAGTTCTACAAAGCAATAAAGGATGCTAAAAAGTCTCTTACTTACAAATAAAAACTTATACAGTGAGTTATTTCTAATAATATATTCAATGAATCTTATTTAGTAGTAATGTTAAGCTACATTATTTGGCTAAAGACATGTGGAAACTAGGGATGCACCGAATCCACTTTTTTGGATTCGGCCGAACCCCCGAATCCTTCACGAAAGATTCGGCCGAATACCGAACCGAATCCGAACCCTAATTTGCATATGTAAATTAGAGGTGGGAAGGGGAAAACATTTTTTACTTCCTTGTTTTCTGACAAAAAGTTACGTAATTTCCCTCCCACCCCTAATTTGCATATGCAAATTAGGATTCGGATTCGGTTCGGCCAGGCAGAAGGATTCGGCCGAATCCGAATCCTGCTGAAAAAGGCCGAATCCTGGCCGAATCCCGAACCGAATCCTGGATTCGGTGCATCCCTAGTGGAAACCAGCCGGTCCAACATCTCATTCCAAATACAAGGGTATACGATGTTCATTCTTTCTTTGCTGCTAAGACTGCCTTTATCCTCGGCTCTTTTTAGAAGGCCTTTTACCATTGACATTGTAGCTGTGATATGGTTCTATTTAAAGAGGTTGTGTACTGATGTTGGGGATCAGGCCTGGCTTGCATTGGTGTTCCATTTGACCCAACAAATGTTGATTTGTTAAGGCCAGAGTTTGTAAAAGTCAATCAAATTCTTCCACTCCCGTTCATCAAACCTATTCTGTACAGACCTCACTTTTGTGAATGGGGGTATTATCATGCTGAAAGAGCAAAGAGACTTCCCCACTTTGCCAAAAAGTAGGGAGCACAGCATTGTCAATAATGCTATTTAATGTATAGTGCTAAATGTGTTAGCAATAATGGTGTGGCTTAATTCCAAGAATTAGAAGTATGTCAACATATTGACAGGTTTCCATCATTGTTGGAATAAGCTATTGTAAAAAAAAATCACAAAACATTTCTAAAGAAGTGTGAGCAATTTACAAGACAATGACAAATCAGTTATACTTCTAGTCTATCTATTCTATCAATCTAGAAATCTCCTTATGTCAATGGCTTTCAACAACATTGACCAGATTATCAATGGAATGTGAGACTTTTCTCACTTTACAAAACAGAAATAGTTTATTCCCCCCCGCATAGAAAGCAGGATTCTGCTCGCAAAGTAGCATCAAGTATTGCAGTCAAATGGGTATTGCAGTCAAAATCCTCTTTGTACCAACAATAATAGCTTGTAAATATTACTGAATATAACGGAATTTCACAGGGGCAGACATATTGCTACCCAAGGTACAGGAATCAGAAGCATCCATGGATGGGGAAGGTGGGGCAGGATTTCAGCGCTTCTACAGTATATTATAAGCATTGCATGGATTTATCCAAAGATCTTGAACATACCTATATAATGCCTAACTCTAAACTGCCCAGAATTAAGGGTTGTGTCTTATGCCAACTTTTTATTTTTTAACAATCTTTCCACCTCCAGCCACTTTGGCTGACCCTTATGTATATAATAATTGCTAAGGTTGATCTGAAATTAAACCTCTACATATATCAATAGTTTCAAGCATGTGTAATTAGTATATTCAAAAGTCTAATTTTGCCAAGATTCCCAGTCTAGAGAAAAGAACATATTTATTTCTGTTGCTGTTTCTGCTTTTTGGTCACTGAAATGTTTTTCCAGATGAATAACAACTTCAGATTTTTTTCATAGCAGTAGGCAATCTAGTGTGTTTATGTTCTTTTTCATGGAACGTTTTTGTCATAAGTCTGAATTGATCCAGACAGGAAAATGAGACTTGTCCTACAATTCTCATATGAGACACTAATTTTGTGGACTGTTGCTTTCATTTTCTACATAGTAAACTTTCCCCAGTGTTATTTAATGTTTTGAGAAAACACGCAGACCCTATTAACAGACTAACACTTAGAATGGAATTGTATATAGTCTATTTAATACTCATTAAAAATTGATAGTTGGCAAGCTTTACTTCACCATAAGCATATATACTGTACAAATACTAGTGAAAGTCAAAGCTAACTATAACCTGGCCTACAACCATATTCTTGTAGCTGCAGAGAATGCAAAATAACAAGGTGACTTTTACCCTAAGGTTTCCATAAACCCATATCATTGCTATAATCTCGGAGGGCACAGCCAGCAACAAATGAAAACTCACAGTTTGCCCAGCAATGGCACTTTCCAAGGATTTTAGAAGATATATTTCTCTACAAAATGAAGAATATGTTTACAAATATTTAACATTTATAAGCTCCAAATTGGTTAAAAATATAGCAACTCTAAACTGAGTGAGTTGAGTACAAGGCAGCATTGCACCACTGACCTCTGCACTTTAAGGGGGAATGTAATTAAAATAATAATTACACAAGTTACAAAAATTACAAAAATTCACAGTTCACTGTGTAATATTCCTCATTAGATTGGTGTCTAATGGTGACTGCAAATGTTAATGATTGTGCTTATCGCACTTTTAAGGTCTGCTTAAAGGTAATCTACTTTTCCTGAAAAAGTTCAAATAAGTAGCCCGTAAGGACTTTTCCAGTAAGAGGTTTTATTACATACACTGCTTAGAGGAGGTTGCTAAATAGTTTATGGGTTTGCAAAGGCTATATTACATGTTTACAGTGTAAATATTATTCAGTTAACAATTTTTATTACATTTTCTCCAAGCCTCACAAAGAGCAAAACTTGCACTACATAGATTGGCAGAAGGCCTTTTTTGTTAATCTGATCCTTCTTTGATAACCCATTAAAAGAAAATGACTTTGGTGCAAATATCGAATAATCTTGCAAAGCATGGTCAGAAAAAAGGATCTTCTAATTACAGAGGAGAATGAGGCACACAATACTTAAGGTGGCCATAAACGGACCGATAAAAGCTGCCGACAGACTGAGTCGGCAGCTTATTGGCCCGTGTATGGGAGCCCCCAACGGGCTTCCCCGATCGAGATCTGGCCGAAAGTCGGCCAGATCTCGATCGGATGGGACTAAAAATCCCGTCGGATCGCGGCCACATCTGTTCGTTGATGCGGTCCCACGATCCGACCGCCCGTTCCCGTTCGCTAGGATCCGATCGTTGGGCGCTAGGGCCCACGATCGGATCAGCCCGCTATTGCCCACCTCAAGGTGGGCATATCGGGGGGAGATCCGCTTGTTTGGCGACATCGCGGATCTCTCAGTGTATGGCCACCTTTAGACCAAAAATCCTGGCCAAGTAAATGCATTGCCTTGCCCTAGGCATGTTATAGGGCACCTATCATAGAAGAACTGTTTACCCCACTGGAAGTGTGGAATAATAGAGACCACACTCCACTTGGGGGAACAGTGCTAATTTTGAAAGACAAAGCCACTTGTAAGCATAATGCCATCTGTACAGGTGGGGAGCTTCCAGTGTAGGCTGCCATGTTTGAATATACATGCAAATAATGTGCAAATTTCTCATATGATGTAGGATCGGAGGGTCACAGCTAAGGTGCCCTTCCAGTGTGAGCAGCATTGTGTTTGCTAAGGACATTTCCTACAAAATTAGAATATTTCTTCCTCAACCAGTGCGGGTCTCTGTTGGACTGCACCACCTGTGGGGTGCCATCAAAAATGCACTTGATCTATATTTACTTGAATTATTATGCCTTTTCTATATATAGTAACATTTTGGGGTAGATTTATTAATATTCCCCAGTTTGTGTTTGGGCACATGATTGCAAGAAAAGCTTTTTTTGTAATAAACCCAGTGATCTTTACATATTTATCAAAAATCTGTTTTTTTTTTACTTTTACACTAATACATCCCATTGAGTATTATCCATTTAGGAACTTGCCCAAACAGAAACCAGTCATTAGTTAGCATTTTTTCAACAACTATTTAAAGGCAAACATCTGCTTGGTATTTATAGGTTACTAGATATGGGCAAACTGTGCACTTTTATTATTTTCCACTACAAGTATATATTTAGGGAGTTGAAAAACTCAACTCAAGTGGCAGTGCTCCACTGATTACCAGAGAAGGCAAAAATGCTGCTCCTGGTAACTTTAAGAGCCATATTATAGTTTTTCAAACCAGAAATTTTGCTCTTCTAGCACAGACAGCACAAATGGGATTCTCTGCACTAGCACACTGGACCCCGAGACCTCGCTACAGCACCAAAAAAAGGTGAGCAAGTTGGGGGGCGGCAGCATCAAGGGGATAGAATTGCCCCTATTATATATATTAGCATTTTGAAGAGTAAAAGCTGTGCTACAGAGAGCAGCCAGTGTGTGTTTCGTTTATGTTGGTAACCATTAGAAAGGAACTAAACAGCCTTCTACAGTAGATGTTTAATATGCCAACTTAAGCAGAATATTTCAAATGCTTCCCAAGTTTTGGGTTTGACTAGAATTAGTCAAATATCACTTCATTAATTAGGTTTGAACAAAACTCTGTTCTCTTGGCTCCCAGATGCAGAATAAGACACGGGCAAGCCATTCCCTCCCACTCTGATATACACAACATTTACACAATGTATACAGTATGTGCTATTTTTTTATCAAGCTTGATCCCATGCTTCCCTCAGCTGTGAAGTGTATTTGCTTCCAAGATATATGAAAAACTATATGGACAATTTATTCAGCTAGAAATAGTACAATTTATTTATTTTTTCTTTAACCTGAACATAGTAACATAGAATTTGAAACCATTTAAAACCCTCTTGACTCATTAAGTATGCATAATTCCCATACACTGAAAAACCTCAAACTCTTTATTGTTTACTTTTTCAGAGTCTGTGTAATTTCATGCCAAATTCTAAGGAATCTTTCTTATGTACTGTATGTATGAGTTTGATTGTACAGCCCATAGACAAAGAGCAGAGTCTGATGCTGCAGCTACAATTGCTCCCTTTTGTCTCACATCTATCTACTTTATAAAATGCTTTCATTTTCTTTATGTATTCAAGTTGTCCAAGTGTCATCATTTGTTTTCATTATGGTCATGTAGAAGACAGACAAATACTCTTAAACCGATCATTCTTGGGATTGATAATAGGCTTCATTTGAGGTATCTAGCTATACATTGAACATGATGCATCAGATGGGTCTAATCTTTGGACTTCTTTGGTACTATATTTTACAGAAGTCTGGTGGTGTAAAGATATGCCTTTGAATAATAGGGTTTGCAGCAGTGTTGCCACCATAAAAGAGAATATTGAAACAGCATGTACATTGTCTTCCTGCAAGATTATATTAATGGTGAATTTCAGTAGCTTTTTTTAGCTCAAACAGAATTTCTAATATTCTGAAGGTCATTTGGTTTAATTTACTTTTCTCTTTTATTTCTGTCAAGTGTATGCACTTTTCCACATACAGTACATTCCCATGCTTTAAGTGGAATTAATTTTTTCTCTTTTCCATGTATATATTTGTAAGGTTTGGGAAAGTTCTCTTTAGGCTCAATCATTAAAAGTGCACTCCAACTATTGTTACTAATGGAAAGAAATATATATTTTTTTCCCAATTCAATAAGCAAATGGAATGCATGCCAATATCAGTTTTCTTTCTAAAAAAGTTGCCAGGTTTTTAGCACACATATACTATTGTAATATAGAATGCAATTACCATGCATAGAACATAAATCAAGACATCATATATATTGAGTGCTTCATTGGTTTGGTCTGAACTGCAGACTTGAACGGGGATTGCAGATCTTGAATTGGGCTGCTGTCTAATCTTAAGAAGAGTCCTACATTTCTTACAGGAGAGAAGTGATACAGTAACATTGTAAGTTAGGTTGAAAAAAGACACGTCCATCAAGTTCAACCTTTTAACTCTATTTTAACATTCCTAACTGCCAGTTGATCCAGAGGAAGGCAAAAAAAAACATCTGGAGCCTCTCCAATTTGCCTCAGAGGGGGAAAAAATCCTTCCTGACTCCAAGATGGCAATTGGATTAGTCCCTGGATCAATTTGTACTATGAGATATCTTCCATAAGCCTGTATGCACTGCAACAAAGCCTAGTAGGAGCAAATGTAAAAAAAAAAAAGACTGTGCTTATGATTGTAACAAAAACCCAGACCCAGAGATGGCTTGCAATTCATTTCCAACAGCCTTAAAGGAACAGTTCAGTGTAAAAATAACAACTGGGTAAATATATAGGCTGTGCAAAATTGTTTCTAATACAGTTATTTAGCCAAAAATTTAATTTATAAAAGCTAGAGTGAAACTGATGTCTAATATAATAGCCAGAACACTACTTCCTGTTTTGTAGCTCTTTAACTCTAAGATATTCAGCGACTTGAAGAGGGGCCACATGGGACATAACTGTTCGGTGAGTTTGCAATTGATCCTTAGCATGCGGCTCAGATTCAAAAGCAACAGTTATGACCCATGTGCCCCCCCCCTAATGTCACTGATTGGTTACTTCCTAGTAAACAATGAGTGGAAACCAAGAGAGCTGCAAAGCAGGAAGTTGTGTTCTGGCTATCCAGTCCAGTCCCTCCAGACTTTATACATTACATTGCACCATGACCAAATAGCCAGCCAGATAATAAAGTCTATACACATCAACAGCTTAAAAATAGAATTCCTTTACAATTTTAATCCATATAGTACAACATCTTTGTGTGTTATTTTCTTGGGTGTATTTATGTATATGTATTTTGCAACTCTATCTACATTGAATGAAGGCCATTTGGTTGGATATCTGCGCAGCCCATGACAGAAAAACATCTGCAAACTGTAGTATAGTCAGATAAAGCAGATAACCGTCATTTATACTGTTTAATTTTAAAAGAATGTGTTATTTGGTCCAACAAAAGAAGGGAAAAAACAGCATGCAAATCATAATACATCAGAACTGGAGTGTTTTTAAAGTTGCTTGGACAGAACACTAACAGACAAAAAATATATTGACTTCACTTTAGAACTGGCTGGTTGCCCAATGAACACCAATGGGACAGCAGCCTGTTTCAATCAAGTTCCTAACAGAAATTCAGCAAGCTTCTTTATACTGTGGAATACTCTTTGGCAGAAACAAAAAATGTCATGTTTTTAAATGTTTCTGCCTTGCAATTTAAATGACCACCCTGTCTGCTTGATAGAAATTTCCTTGTGGAGACTAAGCGACATCAAACCTTGACATGTAGTTGTCATTATATTTTACTATTGCATTGTTGTTCAAAGGAATGTCACTCAACAAGCTTTCAGCTATCCAAAAAGCACATGAGTCTGCAGGAGGCAGATTAAATAGGAAGGTCAGACATGCTGTGTGATCTATTTATTAGATGTATTTACATTTAGAAGCCAGCACACTATTTTCATTGGTTCAGCATTTCATGCAGCTGAAACCGTGGGAATTATATTCAATAGTAACTCTCTTTGCTTGTTCTAATGGAGAAGTGTTTTGGAGATGTGTATTTAATATTTTCCATGTTTTACCATTTTGGCTTGCTCTAAATGTTATTATTCTTGACTATAGATGTTTGCTGTTATTCATTGCTTAATTAGTTGTTTTACTCTTCTCTTTTTTTTTTTTAAATAAATGTTCTAATACATTAAATGTAATACACCCTTTCAGATAAGCTGGACATAACAAAGGACCTTGTGCCTAAACAATTTTTGTTCTGTTAAATTCTTTCTAAAATTGATTGCAGTTTTTCACTTATGTAGAGCACCATCACTTCTGGTCTACAAGGACTTGTGAAAGAAAGGTTGGTATGCAAGAGCACTGTCAACAATAACAAGAACCAGTCATTTTCTCAGCAAATGTCACATTCCAAAAACTTGACATACAAGAGATTTGAAAGGCTTTATAAATGCATGAGTCTTAAAAATATCTATACAACTAGTACAACTACTGTTATTATTGTAACGGTACCTGGTGGTCTAGTGGGGTGGCAGGGATGTCTGCTGCTCTCCTCGCGTTTACACCTGTAGCTTCTTCTCTCTAGTTGGCACACTCGTGCTGTAGGTTTTGGTGCCGGTTCTGATGTCAGCTAGCTAGGAGAGAAATTCAAATATTTAAAGGCACCTCATCCTTTTTTAAGGTTGCCTAACATAGGTCCATTCTAGATCGTTCCTGGGTGTGACTCTTGTTTGATTTACTGGTCTTTGACCCTTGCCTGTTCTTGACCATTCCTGTCTACTCCATGAACCGACCATTGTTTAGTGACTGATTAGTGACTCTTCTGTACTGTGCTGACTATTTGTCAATTGACCCCAGCCTGTTCCACATCCCCTGTTGCCCTTGTCACAAGTTCCAGTTCCCTTGTGTGTCCAGAACCCTCACCTCGGCTCTCTCAGTTTAAACCTGAACTGGTGGCCAGGCCTGGACTGGGAGTCAAAATAGGTCCTGCCATTCTAAGTACACAGAGGCCCAAACAGCCCCCTACCAGCCCAAACAGCCTCCTACCAGCCCACTATATGGTAACTTTCTATGGAACCATAGAGCAGCCCCTCTGGCATTTGCCAAAACCCACAGATTGTCAGTCCGGGCCTGCTGGTGGCATCCAAGTTGTGAAGGGCTACTCCTGATGTAAAAGGCAGATGTTATAGGCAGAAGTGTGAGCTGTGACCAGAACCTTAGAGTTTGTTCTGGGTTTTGGGATACCAAACATAACAATTATGTAATACAAATTTAGTGAAATTACAGGTTTCTAGACAAAAGTCAAGTTATGGGATCCATTATCCAGAAACCCATTATTCAGAAAGCTCCAAATTACAGGAAGGCAGTTTCTCATAGACTAAATGTTAATACAATAATTCAGATTTTTAAAATTGATTTTCTTTCTCTGTAATAATAAAACAGTACTTGTACTGTACTTGATCCCATCTAAGATACAATACAATACAATAAAGGTAAAACAATCCTATTAATGGAGATCCAGATTACAGTAAGATCATTTATCTAGAAAACCCCAGATCCCGAGCATTCTGCATAATAGGCCCAATGTCTGTATTGGAAATCTTGTAGGCCACCGGATTTATGAGAAAAAAAGTGCAAATGTCCAATTAAAGCTTCAACATCTCTACAATATTCCAGGTATTATTAGATAAAGTACTATCCTGGGGTGAATAAATGTTAAAAACCTTGAAACCTCTGGAATTTCAATAGATTAAGATCAATAATAGGAAGTCTGGTAGGCTTCAAACCTTCCAAAGATAAATATATAATATTGATAGTCAGACTAATGACCGTAGATGGCTGTCATTGAGACCATGGAGGAAGCTGCTAGGTAGATTTAACAGATAAAAGTCCAGTTTGCGGTACCACAGGGGGTTAAACAGTTCGGAGTCGATTTCCAAGCAAAGAGTCAAGGACAGGCAGCAATCAGCAATCAGTCAATATAGAATTTTAGAGCACCCGGAAACTCTTCAGAAGTAAAACCTTATTCGGGCATTGAAAACAGGAACCTCAGCATCTTTTATTTAGAATTTGGAGCCAAAACCGTGTGGGATGTTGTCACACGCCGATGCACTGACATGCTAGAGCTGCATCGCAGGACATGTGAACCATGGGAGCTGCCATTTTGGAAGTGGCTCTGAAGAGGAGCTCCACTGGAAACTCATCAGAGAAAAGAGCACTGCAATCTAATAAGTTGGCTTCAGTGTCAGTGTTCTTATCGCACAGGAACACTTTGAAAATTCCCACTTCAGGCTGTTTTTGTAGGAACTACTGTATTCAAGTGCTTGAGAGTTTTCCCACAGTTGGCTATATGTCAAAATATATACCCTATAGAAGTATAATCCTCTATCACACAATTCAGTAAATAGTTTTCATCAAAGAAAACCCAAGTAAATATTTTTGACTAAAAAGACAAAGCACAGAGAGAAACTGAATAGTTATGTACAGTAAAATGCTTTATGTGAACATACAGCTTCGCCCCCTCACTAAATCTGCATGAGTAGAGTCAGACACTTGAGATTATTAACTTGGGTTTGCATTTCCAGGCTTTTTAATAGTCCCCTGTTGGCTTTGCAGCTGTTATAGAACCTCTTGGCATCACAGCTGCTGCAGTAACTTATGCTACTCCTAATGAGAAGTGGAGCAGTGGAGAAGCAATTATTTAGCAAAAGTTGTTATAAACCCCAGGTAAGGTCAAAGTAAACAGTCAAAAAATTAAGAGATTCTGTGGCAATATTAATGAGAGTTCTTGATCCTTTGTAAATACACTTTTTTTGTTACATGTTTGCTAGTTTCCCACAACTACATTATTAAAGATTATATCACTGCCAAAGCAGTCTTCAAACCTGCTGATGAAGAAAAGTCATATCCCTTCTGTATCCACTATGGTTGTGTCACGGCCGGCACCCAATACCAGAACAGGTGCCAAGTACCCTGGTCTCGGCTCGGCTTCACCAGTAGTGTGACCACCGTTGGGCTTCGGGAGGAGCCCTCAGCTTACTTGGGTGCCACCTGGACTTAACGAGGGGTACAAGGTGAGATGTTCTGGCTAGCAGAGGGGCACGGCAGGTAGATAGTCTTTTAGGCCGGTACAAATGGAGCAGGCAAGAGAATCGTCAGACAGGCAGGGTCGAGGCAGGCAGATATCAAGAATCGTCAGGCAGGCAAGGGTCAAACCGGGTAATCAAACAGATGGGGTCAGGCAGAAAGCGTAGTCGAGATGTAGGCAAAGGTCAGGATTCGGATATCAGAATAGTCAGGAACAGGCAGGGATCAAAACCGGAATAGCAGATACAAAATACACAGGAACAGACAGCACAAGGCTTCAGGAACCACCAGAATCAAGATTCGATCAGGGGCACTGGCTGGGGGTCAGAATGGGCTTTATATACATTCGAAATTGGCGCCAAAACGAGCGCAATCATGCCAGCGCGCCTGTACCTTTAAGAGGCGCGCCCTAGAAGAATCAAGATGGCGCCGGACCAGGAGTGAGGCGGCGTGGCGGCCGTCCACGCCGCCGCACACCAGGTAATTTTATTACAGGTTGTCCAAAGTAAAAACCTACAGTTATTCAGGAATTATCTGGGAATATCCAGAAAAGGTTAAAAGTTTTCAAGTAAACTATTACAAATTGCTATATATAGCCTATTTCTAGATTTCATGGAACAATTTCATTCCTGTCTGTACCTGGTATAGTAGGACCCCCATTGTTTCTTTTCCAGGAGAAGAAAAAAATTAAGTAACGTCAGGAAACTTAAAATTGGGGGATGTAAAATTGAGGTTTTACCGTATTCACGTTTATTGTATTATGTAACCCTTTTAAAGTGGTGTGGTGGCTTCCCTAGTTGTTTGTCCTTGTTTTGCAATGTACACCATTTGCTTTAATTAGATGGATCTGATTTTATTTCCAAAGTATTAAATAAAGAAATAGCAACACCTTTTTCAAAAGGTTAAAAAAAAGCAATGATACCTGGAACATTACCAAGGGGCGCTCCTAAATATATTGAGACACATAAGATAGAATCAAAGGTTTTGGGACAATAGTATGACATCATAGGAGTTGCTAAATATTAGGCAATTTAATAAAACACAGGATTTGTAATAGTATCTTAGGTTAATTTTTGTTGTCTTGATAATTCTGGTTCATATTTTGTGTGACAGCTCTCATCTGAACAGCATGACAGCTTGATTTCAAGTAAACATTATCTGCAAGGAGTTTGTATGTTTTCCCTGTGATGGTGGGTTTCATCTTGGTACTCTGATATCTTCCAGGCCCGGACTGGCCATCTGTGAGTTTTGGCAAATGCCAGAGGGGCTGTCATAGAAAGTCACTAGTCTAGACTACTCCAAAACATACAGGCAGGTAAACGGACTCTTGATAAACTGATAATAGTGTGGGTGAACCTTATATTGTAAGCACCTTGGAGGTAGGGACTGGTGTAAATGATGTGTATAATCTCTGCAGAATATGTCAGAACTATATGCTGTACAAAAAGGATAACATTCATTCATATCAGTCCCTGTCCCGGTGGATTTAAAGCATGCTGGTTTGATCTCTATAAAATACCCTACAAAAAAGTATAACACAAAAAAAGTACTAGTCTGAGGCATCCAGAAACTTGCTATTGGTCAATTAAAGTCAAGTAGATTTGACCATTTTTTATCACTCACAATAGCTTCTTACCAGTCTTCATTTTATTTGTAGTGAAGTTCTTTAAGCTTACATATGCAAACTAATAAAGGTCATAGTTAAAAGAGAAGGCCAAAATATTTGCTGATGTCTTTTAACTTGGACAATTTAATGCCATGCTGTTAATAGGGCTATTTAGAAATACTCTTGTGCATGATGTCCCTGTACTAGAATTTTTCAGAAATACAGTTCTCCCATAATGGCAAAGAAATAATAAAGTTACAAATTAAAGATTGCAATATTTCAGGGTTGGGTTGTTACAAATGCTGAGGCTCAGTCCATGTGTAGCCAGTCCTATCCCCTATTTAAACCAATTTATATATGCAGAGGCATAACTACAGATGAAGCAGACCCTGCAGCTGCATGGGGGGCCCAGGAGGTATAGGGGCCCCATGAGGTCTTAATTAACATACAATTTCAATTAATATTCGTCAACTTCTGGACATTTAGGGGGCCTGAAAAAAAATTTGCTATGGGGCCCAGTAATTTCTAGTAACACCACTGCATATATGTTCTTTCATCTGTCTCTGAAAGGGTAGCGTGTGCCACACAAATTAGTCATATGATCTTTTTTGTTTTTCTGTCAGTCAGTGTCTTAGGATTCAGCCCATCACTCTGTTTTATCTGGATAAGTATGTAAACTAAATGGAATAGCCACTAGAAGTTAGGGCAAGCCAATAGGCACTCCATTTTGCCTTACAGCAAAGCCTTTTAAAAACTAAAAGCATTGCTTTGAAACTGAAAAAAATAAAAGGAATTGTGGATACAGACATGCAAATTGGTCTTATTTTTAAAATGTCAGAAAGAAAAAAGCAGAAGGTCAAAGCACAGTATAAAATGTTTCCATTAAATGTATGATATTCCATGTTAAACAATGACACATGAAATGCTTTAGCCATAAAAAGATAAACTTGATATCACTCAATAAACATGTTGTTATAAAGAATGTGTTGATCGGCATGCCAGGCTCAGGCCTTGGATATCTTTTAACCTCTCAGGAAGATGATTTCCATTTTATATATAGCTACAGTAAACACATTCCTTCTACCTCAACACACTTGTACAGCCTGTACATCAATACAATACATGTAACATACTAGTTAAAGGAGAAGGAAAGGCTAAAATTAAGTAAGCTTTATCAGAAAGGTCTATATAAATACACCAGTAAACCCTCAAAGTAATGCTGCTCTGAGTCCTCTTTCAAAAGAAACACCACATTTCTTTGCTTTTATTTTGTACACATGGGCTTCTGTATCAGACTTCCTGTTTTCAGCTTAAACCTCCAGGGCATGGCCTTGAGCATGCTCAGTTTGCTCCCTCCCCCTCCCTCCTCCCATCCCTACTGTAATCTGAGCTCAGAGCTGTTAGTGAGCAGGGAGAGACTCAGGCAGGAAGTGATGTCACACCAAGCATATATGGCAGCTTCTATCCTAAACAAACAGAGACAGTGTCTAGAGCTGTTTACTCAGGTATGGTAAAGCATTCTGCAGAATAAATATAGCGTTCTAGCTTGCACTATTGTGGCTATTCTATTGGCAATAAACTGTCTTGGAGCTTTCCTTCTCCTTTAAGCAGGACCCTGGAGTTAGGTTGCTGGCACAGATCTGACTCTTCCATAAAGCAGGAGAGCCCAGCTAGTCCCGCTTTTCAACAACACCGTTTTGGGGCCACGTAACTTTCTGCTGCAGTTCTAACTGGGAACCTACCAACTTCAGAGTTCAGAAGTTCAAAAATGAGTACAAGAAAGGATCAAGCAAAGAGGTGTCAAATCAGGCAGAGGTCAGGACAGGCAGCAAATTTCGTAGTCAAGGGACAGGCCAAAGTCAAAAAACCAGGATCAAACTGCTGAAGGGGCACCAGTCATTGTATGTAGTATATACATACTGATAGATTTTCAATGCCTTCCCTATGATCCCTATGTGTGACATATTCTCCCTACTCTGCCTGTGTGTGCCATACTCTGAATGCCCTATGCCCCCTGGTTGTGCTCCCTGGGTGTGCCATACTCTGCCTACCTTATGCTCCCTGGGTGTGCCATACTCTGCCTGTCCTATGCTCCCTATGTGTGCCATACTCAGCCCGTCCTATGCTCCCTGTGTGTGCTTTACTCTGCATGCCCTATGCTCCCTGTTTGTGCCTAGGGATGTAGCGAACGTCGGAAAAAAAGTTCGCGAACATATTCGCGAACTTGCGCAAAAATGCGAGCGGTTCGCGAACGGTTCGCGAACCCCATAGACTTCAATGGGAAGGCGAACTTTAACATCTAAAAAAGACATTTCTGGCCAGAAAAATGATTTTAAAGTTGTTTAAAGGGTGCAACGACCTGGACAGTGGCATGCCAGAGGGGGATCAAGGGCAAAAATTTATCTGAAAAATCTGCCTGTGTGTGCTTGGAAGAGATAGTGTAGGGGGAGAGCTGTTAGTGATTTCAGGGACAGATGATAGTAAGTTTTCTGGCTAGTAATCTGCTTGATACTGCTCTGTATTGGAGGGACAGAAGTCTGCAGGGATTTGAGGGACATTTTAGCTTAGGTAGCTTTGCTGGCTAGTAATCTACTGTTCTCTTTAAACAACTGCCATACATTGACCTTGTAGGCATTGTTTGCCCAGTTTTTTTGGACGCAGCCACTGAAGCACAGTTGCCAGAAAAAATATGCCATATAAATGCTGAAAATAGTCATTTTTCGCCATACGTTGACCTTGTAGACATTGTTTGCCCAGTTTTTTTGGTTGCAGCCACTGAAGCACAGTTGCCAGAAAAAATATGCCATATAAATGCTGAAAATAGTCATTTTTTGCCATATACGTTGAGTCAACGTATGGCAAAAAATGACTATTTTCAGCATTTATGTGGCATATTTTTTCTGGCCTCTGTGCTTCATTGGCTGCGGCCAAAAAAACTGGGCAAACAATGCCTACAAGGTCAACGTCGTTGACCTTGTAGGCATTGTTTGCCCAGTTTTTTTGGCCGCAGCCACTGAAGCACAGAGGCCAGAAAAAATATGCCATATAAATGCTGAAAATAGTCATTTTTTTGGTCGCAGCCACTGAAGCACAGTTGCCAGAAAAATTATGCCATATAAATGCTGAAAATATAAATTTTTTTGGTTGCAGCCACTGAAGCACAGAGGCCAGAAAAATTATGCCATATAAATGCAGAAAATATGCATTTTTTTGGTCGCAGCCACTGAAGCACAGTTGACAGAAAAATTATGCCATATAAATGCTGAAAATATAAATTTTTTTGGTTGCAGCCACTGAAGCACAGAGGCCAGAAAAATTATGCCATATAAATGGAAAAAATATGCATTTTTTTGGTTGCAGCCACTGAAGCACAGAGGCTAGAAAAATTATGCCATATAAATGGACAAAATATGCATTTTTTTGGTTGCAGCCACTGAAGCACAGAGGCCAGAAAAATTATGCCATATAAATGCAGAAAATATGCATTTTTTTGGTTGCAGCCACTGAAGCACAGAGGCCAGAAAAATTATGCCATATAAATGCAGAAAATATGCATTTTTTTGGTTGCAGCCACTGAAGCACAGAGGCCAGAAAAATTATGCCATATAAATGCAGAAAATATGCATTTTTTTGGACGCAGCCACTGAAGCACAGTTGCCAGAAAAAATATGCCATATAAATGCTGAAAATAGTCATTTTTCGCCATACGTTGACCTTGTAGACATTGTTTGCCCAGTTTTTTTGGTTGCAGCCACTGAAGCACAGAGGCCAGAAAAAATTAAACCAGTAGGGTTTGCACCCTAGTTTGTAACGGTGGCGGAGGGAGGAGGACGCTAAAGGACAGCTGTGTGTGGAGTCATGAGGCTTGAAGAGAAGGACAGCTGCATAGAAGTCAGAACAAGTCTTCCGGCGTGCAGTAACCCTCCGAGATCCACCCCTCATTCATTTTAATAAAGGTCAGGTAATCGACACTTTTGTGACCTAGGCGAGTTCTCTTCTCAGTTACAATCCCTCCTGCTGCACTGAAGGTCCTTTCTGAGAGCACACTTGAGGCTGGGCAAGACAAGAGGTTCATGGCAAATTGTGACAGCTCTGGCCACAGATCAAGCCTGCGCACCAAGTAGTCCAGGGGTTCATCGCTCCTCAGAGTGTCGATATCTGCAGTTAATGCCAGGTAGTCCGCTACCTGCCGGTCGAGGCGTTCTTTGAGGGTGGATCCAGAAGGGTTGTGGCGCTGCCTTGGACAGAAAAACATTTGCATGTCTGATGTTACAGACCGGCCAAAGGGCTTTGTCCTTGCAGGTGTGCTCGTGGCAGGATTACTGGCACCTCTGCCCCTGGAATGTTGATGAGTTCCTGAAGTGACATCACCCTTAAAAGCATTGTACAACATGTTTTGCAGGCTGGTTTGTAAATGCCGCATCTTTTCGGACTTGTGGTATGTTGGTAACATTTCTGCCACTTTATGCTTGTACCGAGGGTCTAGTAGCGTTGCGACCCAGTACAGGTCCTTCTCCTTAAGCCTCTTGATACGGGGGTCCTTCAACAGGCATGACAGCATGAAAGACCCCATTCTCACAAGGTTGGATGCAGAGCTATCCATCTCCGCTTCCTCATTATCAAGGACTGCATCATCCACGGTCTCCTCCCCCCAGCCACGTACAAGACCAGGGGTCCCCAAAAGGTCACCACTAGCCCCCTGGGAAGCCTGCTCCTGTTGGTCCTCCTCCTCCTCCTCCACAAAGCCACCTTCCTCCTCTGACTCCACTTCTGGCACCTCTCCCTGCGTTGCAGCAGGTGCCTGGGTTCGTTCTGGTGATTCCGACCATAAATCGTGCGCTTCCAGCTCCTCGTCACGCTGGTCTACAGCCTCATCTGTCACTCGTCGCACGGCACGCTCCAGGAAGAAAGCGAAGGGTATTAGGTCGCTGATGGTGCCTTCGGTGCGACTGACCATATTTGTCACCTCTTCAAAAGGTCGCATGAGCCTGCAGGCATCGCGCATAAGCACCCAGTAACGGGGGAAAAAAATCCCCAGCTCTGCAGATCCAGTCCTACCACCCAGTTCAAAAAGGTACTCGTTGACGGCCCTTTGTTGTTGCAGCAGACGTTCCAACATAAGGAGCGTTGAATTCCAGCGAGTCTGGCTGTCAGAAATCAAACGCCTGACTGGCATGTTGTAGCGCTGCTGAATGTCAGCAAGGCGTGCCATGGCTGTGTAGGAACGTCTGAAATGGGCCGACACCTTTCTGGACTGGGTGAGAACGTCCTGGAATCCTGGGTACTTGGAGACAAAACGTTGGACTATTAAATTTAACACATGTGCCATGCAGGGCACATGTGTTAAATTTCCCAGTCTCAACGCTGCCAACAGATTGCTTCCATTGTCACACACCACTTTTCCGATCTGCAGTTGGTGTGGGGTCAGCCACCGATCGGCCTGTGACTGCAGAGATGACAGGAGTACAGATCCGGTATGGTTTTTGCTTTCCAGGCACGTCATCCCCAAGACAGCGTGACAACGGCGTACCTGGCACGTCGAATAGCCTAGGGGGAGCTGGGGGTGCACAGGTGTGGAGGAGGAGAAGGAGGACCCAGCAGCAGAGTAAGAAGAAGAAGAGGAAGAAGACGAGGTAGAGAGCGATGGAGGAGTAGAGGTGGTGGCAGAACCGCGTGCAATCCGTGGCGGTGACACCAACTCCACTGTTGTTGTTGTTGTTGAGCTACCCATTCCCTGCTTCCCATTCCCAGCCATTACCAAGTTCACCCAGTGGGCAGTGTAGGTGACATACCTGCCCTGACCATGCTTGGAGGACCATGCGTCAGTAGTCATATGGACCTTTGGCCCAACACTAAGTGACAGAGATGGGGTAACTTGGCTCTGCACATGTTGGTACAGGTGTGGTATTCCCTTTTTAGAAAAAAAATTGCGGCTGGGTACCTTCCACTGCGGTGTCCCAATTGCTACAAATTTGCGGAAGGCCTCAGAGTCCACCAGCTGGTATGGTAAAAGCTGGCGGGCTAAGAGTGCAGACAAGCCAGCTGTCAGACGCCGGGCAAGGGGGTGACAGTCAGACATTGGCTTCTTACGCTCAAACATGGCCTTCACAGAAACTTGGCTGGTGGCAGATGACTGGGAATGGGAACAGGTGGTCAAGGTGGAAGGCGGAGTGGAGGGTGGTTCAGATGGGTCAAGGAGAGCAGAGGTAGAGCAGTAAGATGCTGGACCAGAAGGAGTGTGGCTTTTAGTTTGCCTGTTGCCTTTGAGGTGTTGCTCCCAAAGTGCTTTGTGCTTGCCGCTCATGTGCCTTCGCATAGAAGTTGTACCTATGTGGCTGTTGGGCTTACCAAGGCTCAGTTTCTGACTGCACTCATTGCAAATTACAATGCTTTTGTCAGAGGCACACACATTAAAAAAATCCCACACTGCTGACTTTTTGGAAGTGTGCGATCTGGCGGTAACAGTAGAAGTTGGCGGCATTGGCGGCAATGGCGGGTGCGTTGGCTGGCTGAACACAGGTGCCGATACATGTTGTTGCCCTACTGATCCCTGCGGGCTGTCCTCCCTGCTTCTTCTAAGTCTTATTCTCCTACTGCCTCTCTGACTCTCCGTCTCTCCATCTGAACTACCCTCCTCTTGCTCTCTTCTACTAGGCACCCACAAAACATCAATCTCCTCATCATCATTCTCCTCAGATGCATCAATTTCTTCTGACACATCACAGAAGGAAGCAGCAGCGGGGACCTCCTCCTCATCACTCATCATTATGTCCATCTCTGTCGTGTTCTCTGCCAGAATTAAATCTGGTGTAACGTCCTCATCTCCTTCATCTTCTTCTGCCAATAATGGTTGCGCATTACTCAGTTCAAGAAACTCATGGGAAAATAACTCCTCTGACTCCAGTGAAGAAGGGGCACCGGTGGTGGAGGAAGTGTTACGTGGGGTGGCCATAGCAGTGGAGGATGAGGAGGATGTTGTGGTAAAGTTAGAAACGGTAGAGGATGGGGTGTGCTGTGTAAGCCAGTCAACTACCTCTTCAGCATTTTGGGAGTTCAGGGTCATTGGCTTTTTAAAACTGGGCAATTTGCTAGGGCCACAGGATTGCATAGCAGCACGGCCCCTAGCACGGCCTCTGCATGGCGGCCTGCCTTTGCCTGGCATTATTTTTAAAAAAACAACAACAACAAAAACTCAGTTGGTTTTTCTGGAAACGATAATACACACAGCTAGATGGCGGTTTGAAGAAAACACTGTGCAAATAATGCCTACAAGGTCAACGTATACACAGCGGTGGATACGGATTACGTAAAATATAAGAATGCTGCTTGAAAAAAAGTAACTCAAGTGGTTTTTCTAGAGACGATAATATTATCAATATTTAGACAAAATGTGAACAAGCTCACACAGCTAGATGGCGGTTTGAAGAAAACACTGTGCAAATAATGCCTACAAGGTCAACGTATACACAGCGGTGGATACGGATTACGTAAAATATAAGAATGCTGCTTGAAAAAAAGTAACTCAAGTGGTTTTTCTAGAGACGATAATATTATCAATATTTAGACAAAATGTGAACAAGCTCACACAGCTAGATGGCGGTTTGAAGAAAACACTGTGCAAACAATGCCTACAAGGTCAACGTATACACAGCGGTGGATACGGATTACGTAAAATATAAGAATGCTGCTTGAAAAAAAGTAACTCAAGTGGTTTTTCTAGAGACGATAATATTATCAATATTTAGACAAAATGTGAACAAGCTCACACAGCTAGATGGCGGTTTGAAGAAAACACTGTGCAAATAATGCCCACAAGATCAACGTATACACTACTACAGCGGTGGATACGGATTACGTAAAATATATTATGGCTGCTTGAAAAAAGTCACTCCGGTGTTTTTTCTGGAGACGGTAATATTATGGATATTTAGACAGAATGTGAACAAGGTCACACAGCTAGATGGCTGTTCGTTGAATAACACACTGGGCAAAAAATGCCTACAGGGCAAATAATGCCTAAAAGGTCAACTTATACACTACTACAGCGATGGATACGGATTACGTAAAATTTATTATGGCTGCTTGAAAAAAGTCACTCCGGTGTTTTTTCTGGAGACGGTAATATTATGGATATTTAGACAGAATGTGAACAAGGTCACACAGCTAGATGGCTGTTGGTTGAATAACACACTGGGCAAAAAATGCCTACAGGGCAAATAATGCCTAAAAGGTCAACTTATACACTACTACAGCGATGGATACGGATTACGTAAAATTTATTATGGCTGCTTGAAAAAAGTCACTCCGGTGTTTTTTCTGGAGACGGTAATATTATGGATATTTAGACAGAATGTGAACAAGGTCACACAGCTAGATGGCTGTTGGTTGAATAACACACTGGGCAAAAAATGCCTACAGGGCAAATAATGCCTAAAAGGTCAACTTATACACTACTACAGCGATGGATACGGATTACGTAAAATTTATTATGGCTGCTTGAAAAAAGTCACTCCGGTGTTTTTTCTGGAGACGGTAATATTATGGATATTTAGACAGAATGTGAACAAGGTCACACAGCTAGATGGCTGTTGGTTGAATAACACACTGGGCAAAAAATGCCTACAGGGCAAATAATGCCTAAAAGGTCAACTTATACACTACTACAGCGGTAGTAAAATAAAAAAAAGTAAAATAAAAAAAAAATGAATATTAAAAAAAAAAAATTACAGTTGGTGCTGCTGAATTACTAGGAGCAGCAGATTAGCACACCAGTCCCACTCCCCAACACTGCTAGACTAATAGCACTGGGCTCTTATAGTAGTAGTAGTAGTAGTAGTAGTAGTAGTAGTAAAACAACAAAAAAATAAATAAAAGCAGTCCTTACAAGGACTACTGTTATTGCAGCAGTCAGCAGATGAGATCAGAAGCAGGACAGCTGCCCACTGCAGCTACATACAGAGCACTGCAGTAGAAGGTAGATTACTAGCCAGCAAAGCTACCTAAGCTTAAATGTCCCTCAAACCCCTGCAGACTTCTGTCCCTCCAATAACAGAGCAGTATCAAAACGATTACTAGCCAGCAAACTTTCAACTGTCCCTGAAATCACTAACAGGCAGCAGCTCTCTCCCTACACTATCTCTTCAGCACACACAGGCAGAGTGAAAAAAACGCTGCAGGGCTTCGGTTTTTATAGGGAAGGGGAGTGGTCCAGGGGAGAGCTTCCTGATTGGCTGCCATGTACCTGCTGGTCTGGGGTGAGAGGGCAAAAAAAAGCGCCAACAATGGCGAACCCAAAATGGCGAACGTCGCGCGACGTTCGCGAACTTCCGGCGAGCGCGAACACCCGATGTTCGCGCGAACAAGTTCGCCGGCGAACAGTTCGCGCCATCTCTATTTGTGCCATATTCTGCCTGTCCTATGCTCCCTGTATGTGCCATACCGTGCCTGCACTATGCTTCCAGTGTGCCATACATTGCCTGCTCTATGCTCTAGTGTTTTAATATTTTGGTTCTTTTAATAATAGCAATTTAAAAAGTTATACTTTATTCATACTATTCCCCTTGCTACATTTGTTAGGGTATGTGAAAGAAAACTGGCCCTTTGCTTGTATGTCAGTAACCAGTATCTTGCAATGGCACCACATTGAACATTGCAGATGTGAAAGAAAATAATAACATAATTTTTTATAAATTCTTTAAAATTAAAAAGTCCAATCAAAATAAAATCCACCACTTGACCTTAATTATTAAAAATGCACAACTTAATTGGATTGGGGGGAAACTCGATAAAATCAAGCAAAAATTCAAATTGTATGATTTTTTCCAAAGTTTTTCCTAAATCGCACGATTTTGTTCAGACTTTTTCCCGTAAAGCCCAAATTTTTCAGATTTTTGCCCATAAATCCCGAAATACTGTCGTCAGCTTTTCGGGCTAATTCCAGTGCAGAACACAGAAACTTTCAAATAGCATAGGGACCTATTTCCTTGATTTATATACAATCCCAGCACATCTGAGATGGTGGATTAGATTCAGACTTTTTGCAGCATCGGACTTTAATAAATCCCCCAAAAAATTGAGGTTTTTTTTTTTTAAAAAATTGAGTTTTTTTTAAAAAAAATTGAGTTTTAAAAGAAAAATTTTGCACCAAAAAGCAGTCCAGGTCTTAGACACATCAATGATGATTATAGTATATATTGTGAAAAGTTCATTGCAGTCTATTGAAAAATCTGGAACAGTATCAGGAGATAAAATTGTAATGCTAACTTGAGCTAGGCAGACCAAACAGGGTTAATGTCCAACTATTGATTAGAGCATGGGTTACATGTTACTCTAACACTTAAGGCAGGGCCTTTGCTAAGTGGAAGAATAAAGGTATGGTGTAGTTTAACCACAACTCCCACAGGCCACTGTGCAATAAAAATAGAAAATAATGGACGCCAGGAGTTTCTTGCAGATAAAACAAAGGAGAAACAGTTTATTTGTCCAAGACAAATGATCCACAGGGTTACTTACAATAAGGAGGCACATGCAGTATAAAATACCAGCAGACTAGGACAGGCAGATGAGACAACTGACAATGTGACTCCCATTAGGATGTAGTCAAGTAGTAAGGCAGACCTCCAAGCAAATATAACTTGAAGTGGTGTGGATTCCACCCAGCAGAGTGGTCAGGGAGAAGAAGTCTGAGCTTGACATCCTATCCACTGTGGTCCCTACACTAAGGGCAATCTTGGAGTCTTGGGAAGCTACTCCCTGCTACAATCCTTGATGGAGTACAAAGCTGCTCATCCTCTCTTGTTTACTCTCCTAGAGAGTCTATAACCGATCTAAATCCTATCTCTAGCTGGCCTCGTTCATGGGGTCCCTGCTCCCAGACTTAGACACTAGAGGTACTAGTCCCTCTAGGGCAAAATGGTTTTACTGGGTCTTGGTGGGAACATCCAGATGGTTAGAACACCAGGAGCCAAAGAGGAAGATCCACGCTTTCCAAGAACTATATTAAAGTGTTGCAGGAAGTGGTCATTACTGGGATATGTGAAAGTAAACTAGATACATGGACTTTTGCCCAGCAACTAGGGTAATGAGGAAGGGTAGGGAGTTATAGCCATAGGCCAAACTTTTGCAACGAGGGCCAGATTTGGTGAGGTGAAAATGTGTGGGGGCCGACCATTCAGCCCGACATTCTTTGAACCATTAAACATAAATTACAGGAATCAAGTAACCGTAGCAGTAATATTTGGGCACATTAGTGAAATGATCTGCCACTTGGTCTATACTGCTGTCTGTGTGCTGAAGGTGTTAGCAATAGACACGTACTGGAACGTAGTGAAGACGTACTTCTTTAGTTTACTGTACTGGCACGTCAGTATGTCTATTGACAGCTTCAGCCCTAAAGAAATATGCGAAAACAGCGCGTCTCTACATGCCAGATCATTTCACTAATGTGCCTTAATATTACTGCTATGGGATTCCTGTGCTGGGGGGCCTCATTATTAATAATTTCATGATGGAGGCTGATTGCCGGTGTAAATTTGAAAACGGGCCACAATTGGCCCCCAGGCCACACTTTGGACATGCCTGCCATAGGGGCACATTAACCCTATGGGTCCCTACAAAATATTCTTCTTGAATTTGGCCCAAAATTTTAAATAAACCGTATTTCATTGTAAATATATAAAAAGGCAAGGTCAGGGATTGATCATATCCAAAGAAATGTTTGCTTAAATGTAATATGTTATGTACTAGAATTATTAAAATACAATAACAGTATTGTTAATACAATAAATATCTAATAATAGCATGTGCTATAACAGAGAAAATACATGTGCCATGGTTTTGTTTTTATTTGAATAATTCATATCACAGGTTAGAAACTTGCCAGTCAGGTTTGTCATATTTGACAGATATCTTAAAAGAGTCACGCAATCTTAGACCTGACAGCATACTGGATATGGAGACAGACTCACTATCACAGACACGGAAACACATTTTTGAAGCATTTATGTAACAGTTCACTGATGAAAGCAGAAATGATACATGAAATACAATTTGAAGAAAACATTCCACCAACTAGGTTTTTCCATTTTTTTTATCCATACTCAACATTTTTCATTAGAGTATCATGTCCGATTCTTAAATCTCATATTTTGTTTCAAAGTCTAAAACTGCTCATCCCTAGAAATGGTTGAGCAGTTTTGTCCCATTTTAAACATTCTGCCAGAGCATACAAGTGCAAGCTGGGAGGGAAGGTTTAACAGACCATCCTATAGTTCCATCATCTAATAGTCAGTCTTTACAAACTCAAAGGTTCATCTTTCCATACCCACTTATTGGCTTGGAACCACAGCTCCTCTTTACTTTCCCTCAGCTCAACAGTATAATGATATTTATTTCACATCCATATATATCCAAATAGCACAATGTCCATCTCATTGGTCAGTTAGGTAAGCTACTGGTCAGTGTGGGCAAATTTAATAAACCCCACTATGGTGGTCATGGAAAATATTGTTTCGTGACTCTACTGTTTCCTGTGCCATAATAAAATACTTCATATGAAAAAAGAGCTTTGGTTCTTTATTGCCATTTCTTGTTAACCAATCTCTCCTCTCAAAAAGGTTAAGTGGTGTGATTCAAAACCCTACGAGGGCGGCTTTAATAGTTGCTGGGGTAGAATAGAGGTAATAAAAATACTAATATGCCACAATCTTGAATTTTGGTACAAGCTGATACAAAACAAACCAACCCCTTCCATGTTATGGTCAAGTTGTGGGTTTTTTTTATCCAATAATGACTGTTTCTCAGGAAATATTCAAATTCCTACAAATGTTGAAAGAGTTTATCTGGTTAGGTTTGCAGAAAACTTAAAAAAAAATACTGAAACAATAGTATATATATATCCTAAGTTATATAACAATGATTATTAAATTATTGAAAAAGAACACTTGTGGCATGTACTGGGTGCTCTGCCACTCCTTGTACATAATGTTACAGACAAGTCCTGACTAAGATGTAAATGTCTTGTTAATGTGCATTTAAATTGTGCTGGGATGTAACAGTGCAGGTGGGTAGAGTGTTAGGGGACAAGAGTTTTATTTTATAATTGTTTTTTCAGAGCAGTAGTTTGAATAGCTGTGTAAAACCTCAAAACATTGGACTTTATTTGACTTCTAGCACTGATTTATTATTACATTTTCGATGTAGGATTTACATAGAAAAATTTGGCTTCCATCCAACAGAGCGGGCTCATTGCCTCATTATGTGAGCCATTCAATCTTTTAAAGTATGAAACCCTTCAACCACATGGTTTTTAAGCATGTCCCCATTTAATGCAGTACTCTGCTAACCAGAGCCAGCATTTCAGTTTTATGCAGACAGCTAGCTGTGCAGAAAGTCACGAAAGAATAATAAATCGCAGTCTACTAAGACCTACGCACCTATGCAGAGGCAGCTGTTATCTCCAACCTTTCTCCTTGTCTCTGTCTGAGTTGAAGGCCCCGTAATGTCCTTCTCCAGGACACTGTGTGCTCCCCGTTCTCTGCCTTTTCTGTTTATATATATATATATATATATATATATATATATATATATATATATATATATATATATATATTATACACAAGCACACACAGGCACACACACACATGGGCTCATTTACTAAGCTGGAGTGAAGGATTCGAAGTAAAAAAACTTCGAATTTCGAAGTATTTTTTTGGGTACTTCGACCATCGAATAGGCTACTACGACCTTCGTAGTATACCTTTTCTAGACAAAGAGAAGATTACACCACAGTTTTAAGACAGGTAAAATAAAAAAACAGCACAGAACAATTTTAAAAAGTAATCAAGCAAGTTCAAAATCTATATTATGGGGTGACCGTAATCCGATAAATATATGCAGCTAAAGAGAAATGGCTCTAGGGGGATTTTGGTTGTTGTAGCTTCCTCATTGCATATCACAAGCCACACACTTCATTTTGTCAACTCATTACAATTCTGGGGTTTTCATGGTTGCAACTCTCAAAAGATCTGAAAACAAAGATTGTTCAGTATCAGTTTAGGGAAAGGCTACAAAAAGCTTTCTCAGCGGTAAGGATTTTAATCCATCGATCGAAGGATTTTCCTTCGATCAAAAAACAATTAGAAAGCTTATGGGGACCTTCCCCATAGGCTAACATTGGTGCTCGGTAGGTTTTAGGTGGCGAAATAGGTAGTTTTTTTTAAAGAGACAGTACTTCGACTATCTAATGGTCGAATAGTCGAACGTTTTTTAGTTCGAATCGTTCGAATCAAAGTCGTAGTCAAAAGTCGTAGTAGCCTATTCAATGGTCGAAGTACCCAAAAAAATACTTTGAAATTCGAAGTTTTTTTAATTCAAATTCTTCACTCCAGCTTAGTAAATGAGCCTGTGTGTGTGTGTGTGCCTGTGTGTGCGTGTGTATTATATATAATTATATATATACTGCTTTTTAATGTATACAGTAAAGAGCAAAGTGCATTTCTATTAAAATAACATCTGATCAAATATTTAATTTTGCAGTTAGCACACATATAAAGAAAGCAAGATATTATTTTCTTAAGCTTTATAAGCTGTTACTTTTATCCTGAATATTTTGACTAAAGCATAACAAAACTAGGCACACAAATAAAAAAGAACCCAAAATTGCACAGAGGAGCATATTAAACTTTCTTCATTCTATTTCATGTCCATTGCACAGACAAGCTCTTACTGAGCTTTAATTTGTCATTATGAATGCAGACTTTGTATTTCACCCTAATATGAAGTAAAGCACGATGTTACATTATGAGTCAAGTAATTGCTAATCTTCCATGGCATTTAACACTGCAATTATACAGTTTTAATTAGAACAACCTTTCATAAGCAAATATGTCTTGTGCTTTACAAGCTTTCAGAAACGCTCACCAAGCTAACAATACTTGTTAAACTGCAAATCAGGTTGAGACTTGGAAGCGCAACGGCACTAATTACTACCCAAAATGGAACCCAATAGCTTGATATACTAGCGTGAGCTAATGATTCACAGCCATAAACCTTACCCATAAAATGCAGCTAAGCGTTTTTTACTAAGACTGGGAAGGGAAAACCATGGAAAAATTTGGTTCTGTTGCATTAAAAATCAATGTATTATTTAATAAAATGGTAGAAAAGGAAAGCAGGAATATATTTGATGTATTTGTGTATCTAAAGATTATAATAAAAGAAGTAGACAGAGAAGAACAATAACGAGATTATAATAATAGTGTAAATATATATAAAATATAACATAAATAATCAGTGATGTGCGGGTCAAGAAAAACTCAACCCCCACCCGTCCCTGACCCACGCACTCCTGACCTGAACCTGCCCACACCCAGTCTGCCTTCCTTTTATAGACCTGCACTGCCCCGCCCCACCAATGACATCACAAAAGGGGCGGGATGGGCAGACAAGCATCTATAATACTTATATCCTTCTTGACTTTTAATTTTTTCAGCTATCCTCTCAGCTTTAAACTTGCACAGTACTTGTAAAATGATTTAACTAGTGGGTCCTTACTTGTAAAGTGCTTTATGACTGCTGCTATGTAATTGGACAGGGAAATGCCTGATTGCCACACAGTGGGAAATACAGTGAGCTCTAACAAAGAAGATCAATGTGCACGTGCACATACACATGGACTGTGTTACATGAAGAAGCAGGTCCAGTTCATTGAGGGATACTTTCTCTGTGAATTTATATACAATCTTTAAATACTTTTATATCTGGCCCACATGTTAATTTATACAAAGGGTTATTTTAAAGGACAAATCAACATACATTCACTGTGGGGTGCCAGTTTGTTAGGCCCTCTATTTGCTGGTTACTGCATCGGGCCAGGGCACCAATCCTTTGACTGGTGCACCTCAATCTCTGCCAATGTCCCAGCTGTCCTAAATAGCATGTACAGTAAACTTAAAAAATCTGAACTTTAAAGTTACTGCGTGAAGGCAGTCCAGGACAGCGAAGAGGCGTTCGGAGACATCTGCAGAGATGAGGTGCTAAAGGGTAAGTACCCCGGTTCGCTGTACTTTTCAACGAATAAGAGCACTGTCCTGGGTTTAAAGGTAAGTGATTATACTTACTGGGGTTGCCTAACATAGTGGCTTGTCACTGTCCTTTAAAATTACACTATGCTAACAAATATGAATTTATAAAACAATACTTTTGTGGATTTAATGCCAAAGTAAAATTTAGCAACTTCCATGCCTGACAGATACAACAGGTAAAGGTTGCATGTGATAAAGAAAAAAGGCCATGCAACCATTGTTGCATAAGGGTGACACATTTCACAGTCTGTACTATAACAGAGGAATCATAGCTGCTCACAGAATCCCCATAGCCAGTAACAGTTATTATACCTTGCCTATACATATACTGTATATCAATTTTAAAGTAAGGAAACCAAATACAGCTACAGTAGGTACAGTGCATACACATGTAAGTCTCAGACTCAGTATGCAGTAATATATTTGTGTTCTGCACGGATGTCCTTCTTATAGAAAAGGTATGCAAATTATAATTATATGTGGGCAGCCTTTTTAATAAAATAAAACATATTGCAACAGACTGCATCGTTCCAGCTATAAATCTAAACAAACATTGACTGATGATTTGATATATAGAACAAGCGTTGGCTACATTTGTTAGCTTTATTATTAGTGAATTATGTCTTCTTGTGCCAAGTTTTTTTTTTAATAGATATTATAGGATATTCTACAGAGAACAGAAGGTACTGAAAACATGTTCTTACAAAAACTGACACTTGAACACAAAGATAGCAAGCAGTGGGAACATTTGCTACCCATTGCAAATTAGCTAATTCTGTCTAATGTTTTCATTGCAGTAATATTTAACCCTTTAGTCAGCACTGGCAAATCAGAATCCCCCGGCCACTAAAAATCTAACAACTGCTAATTAAAGGGGCAGTATAGTGTACCACTTTATCCTGAACATACTTTTTGAATACTTTTTCAGGATTTTTTCTTTGACAAGATCTATGGCAAAAGTGTCTCTTCTCCGTATTTCAGAAGGCAGAAGAACTGAAAGCTTCCAGCACAGGAGCTTTTCAACCTCAAAATTTCCACGTGTGCCATCATACTTACTTTTATCTTTTGCCTTTTATTTCTCGCTTATATCTCAGGATACATCAATTCTTGCCCAGCAGAATGTAGTTCCCATAACCTGTCATTAAAGAAGAGATATTACTTTTTTTTCTGATATTTATATCAAAAGCAGATGTGTTAATATGCCTGGGAAAATGAAAACAAAGGATGAGAACAGAACTAAAGCTTAATAGACCTTACAATTATGCACATTTTGTATTAGGCATCTGTACAGACCTTCTACTATGCCCCAGTAGCTCGCCATCTTCTTTTTTCACTGCATATACTCGGAGTTTTTGTTACTTACCTGGGCTTAGGGACAAACTGACTATACACTGTTTATAGAATATACAAGACTGATTAGTAATTTGTTTATTACATGGCACATCAGAACCAGTGTCAATTGCTTTAGAATTCAGTCTGACCGAAAACCTAATTTTCTGGTCGATGGTTTGTGAAGACCCATAAGCTTAGCTTCCCAACAGCTGCTCAAAGCACACTGAGCATGTGCTTGTTACTGACACTCAAGGAATAACTATAGATCATCTGGATTATTACTGCTACAGACATGCTGAACCTCTAGGCTGGGTGCAGTATGTTCAGTATTGCATTTCTAGCCATATTTATTTTTAGGTTTTAGTTTAAGGTGTAATTAAATTGCATGTTAAATTAAATTAAATTAAATCCTGAACATACAAATGTATATGGATTTGGGTCATAAGAGTATATACTCTAAATGACTTTTCTAGTTATGAGCCCACACCACTTTTCTATATGAAAGCTATTGTCATTTTCAAGAGTACTCCAAACCTTTCTTTTAGGCGAATGGATATTAGCCAGGTCATTCTTCTACCTTCCTTGGTTTTAAATTACTTACTTCTTCACCATCATTTTGTATCAGGCCGGAACTAGTGGCAGATAGAATGGGCATGTGCCTCAGGCTCACTAAAGAGGGGATGCATATTCAATAACACATATAAAAATAAGTGGGTGATGGTGGCAGTAGCATTGGATTTGGGGAGCAAAGGAAGCCACAAAATACATGTTTCTTTTGTTCTCGTGTTGCTCTTGCACCCATTTGTGTAAAGAAGTATAAATATAGTGTATGTTCCCTAATTTTGTTGAAAGAAAATCTGAAATCATTAACTCACAATTGTGTCATGTGCCTTCTGCTCTTAAATGCCAGCTTTACAAATCATGTCAATAATGATCAACTGGCATCAAATATCTAAACCACAGACTAAATGGCAAATATACTAAATGGAGTAAATAAAAATTAAAAAGCACAATGACAAGTTTTGGTGTATTACCATTGCAAGGTATTGCACAATGTGAATATTTACCAATTTAGCAAGAGTACAAGAATTCAATTTTCCCCAAAAGAATTTCTCAAGGTTCAGGCTGCTGAACTAACATTATAAAGATAGAGCAGGCACTTTAGCATTCTTATTATCTTATTATCTAAGTCAAGGGTCTCCAACCTATTTTAACCATGAGCCACATTCAAATATAAAAAGAGTTGGGGAGCAACACAAGAATGAAAAAAGTTCTTGGGGGTTGCAAAATAAAGTATATTTTTGGATATCTATCAGCCCTACAGTATGTGGGCTGACAGCCTGCAGGAGACTCTGTTTGACAGTACAACTGGTTTTTATCCAACCCAGGAATTCAAAAATAAGCCACTGGGAACAATGTCCAAGGGGTTGGGGAGCAACATGTTATTCACGAGCCACTGGTTGGGGACCACTGATCTAAGTCATTTCCTGCATTCTAATAGGTATTCATAGCATTATATCTTTATGCTACATATAAATTCTCTAGATAATTACCCCACTACAATTGTAGGTGGGAAAACAAACTATTTACAAAGAATTTTTACAAATTCACACATTAGTAGATACTGTATGTACACTGATTTGTTTGTTAGCAGAGCCCTCTATGGGCTAGCTAGCATGATTTCATATATAGTTAAGTTATGTTGGCATTGCCATTGCTATTTGATGTACTAATATACAGTATACAGTTTGAAGCCCTACATTGTATGCTAAGACTGCGTCCAACATACACTTACTATACTGCATCTGCAGTATAGTAAGTGTAATGTGAAAGAGTGTGGGAAAATGATTTACTTTGGCCAGCACTTCAACATTCTTTCAAGTGGATTAATTCTGTACACCTTTCAAAATAACAAATCCGTGAGAAGTTCCAAAATTGTATATTTAAATTCAGGATTACTAGAACAAGTGTCTACAATGAACTAGACTTTGTCAGTTTAAGAATTTATAGGATATGTTTTGGCATCTTTACAGCAGCTATGTTTGTTTTTAGACTACATGTCAACTATAGCTCTGAGTCAGAAATGCATTATATGTTTGGTTTTTTTTGTAGGAGCAAAAATGTTCTTCGTGGTAATGTTGTGCTGTCATTCAGCTAAAATAGTCTTTGGGGGGTATTTACTAAAACTTTTTTCCCAAACCCCAATCCCCTTAATTTACCAATAAAACTTAAATAAATCGGTATGACAAAATACTTTTTTGAATTGACGCTTTATCCAATTGTTGCAGCGACAACTCAAAAAAAACAGCACAAACAGACTGAAAATATTGAGAATTCTGAAGGTAAAAACGTGTTCCAATTGTCAAAGGGACCATCTGCCATTGACTTTTACATGATTTCTACAGGTTTTAGCTGGGGTATTTTCGGATATGAATTTTTGGCAGCTTCAGAGCATGATAAATCTTGAAAAATGCAAGTTTTTTTTTCCTTTAAAAATTTAAAGTTTAATAAATAGGCCCCTTAAATTCAAATGCCACAATTTAATATTACCAGATTTTGTGAAAAATTATGGACACTTCTAAAAGATCCCAGGATGTACTGATTACACTTAAATGTAGTTGGTTTGTGATTTGTCCCGGGAGAAACTAGAATTACCTTAATGGATCGCATAGGAAAACCAGGTCTCCTAAAGCAATTGTTCAGTGTAAAATAAAAAACTTGGTAAATAGATATGCTGTGCAAAATAATAAACGTTTTTAATATAGTGAGTTAGTCAAAAAGGGAAGGCAGGAGTGACCAGATGTTTAATGTAATAGATAGAACCAAACTTCCTTTGCAGCTCTCTCATTGGTTACATGTCAGTAACCAATCATTGCTTGAGGGAGGGATATGGGTCATAACTTTATGTTTTTGAATCTGACCTGCATGCTGAGAATCAAAAGCAAACTCACTGAACCGTTATGTTCCATGTGGTCCCCTTAAAGTCCAACTCAGACTTAGAGAACTGCAAAGCAGGAAGTTTTGTTCTGGCTATTATGTTACTCCAGCCTTTATAGATAATATTTTTGACTAGCTAACTATATTTACCCAGTTTTTATTTTTACACTGAACTGTTCCTATAAGCTATAAATTCTTCCATTCTCTCTTACCACCATTCTTGATGTTTTGTGCAGATGATAACTAATGCACTTGGAGCTACCTGTGCACAATTATTGTTAATTTTTACTGATAAATATAGTAGAATGGCTTCCTACTTCTTTTTGTGATCCTTTTCACTTGTATTACTGGGGACTGTTATCAAAATTTGATGCTGGCAAAAATGTCCACTCATCGCTAGAATGAGCATTTTAGGCTCAGATTGCGGGGCTAATTTATCAACACTGGGCATTTTATTCCTTCACTAAGTAAATGGGCCCCCAAGTCTTTCTAGCTATGACTCTTCTCAAATCCTACTTACTGGGAGAGGGTAATTAGCATATTGTACATGTTGTAGCTTGGCATGTACATATTGGTCAGCTATTTCTTAGTTCATTGCATATTAAATACAGGATCACATAGATCACAATCCTTCATATACATTTTGTCTTGTGCGTTGAGTCTCTGCAATATAGTATACACTGCAGAAGCCAATGTCAATGAAATTCTTGTTGGAATTCCTGAAATTTTAACATTGAATTCTTTGACTACACAGTTTGCGGCAATAAATTCTACATGGAACCCATGTAATAGGGTTTCTGAGGCTAACTGGTTCCAGGAAATTTTGATTATTCAAAATAGGATTACATTGGATTAAGCTCTTGAAACTAAATGGGGCCTTTGATGTTCAATAGATATCTTGCATGAGTAGGCGCAATGTGATAAAGAGAGCCTCTATAATATTTAATTATACTGTTACAATTTATTGTATTAATGTTACTAACTCGACACTATGGGGCACATTTACTAATGGTCGAAGTAAAATCCTTCAACTTCGAATATCGAAGTCGAAGGATTTACCGCATTTCCTGCAATCGAACGATCGAAGGAAAAAAACGATTAAATCCTTCAAATCAAAGGATTTTAATCCATCGATCGAACGATTTTCCTTCGATCAGAAATTTGTTAGAAAGCCTATAGGGACCTTCCCCATAGGCTAACATTGATGCTCGGTAGGTTTTAGATGGCGAAGTAGGGGGTCGAAGTTTTTTTTTAAAGAGACAGTACTTTGGCTATCGAATGGTCGAATAGTCGAAAGATTTTTCGTTCGAATCGTTCCATTCGAAGTCGAAGGTCGAAGTAGCCAATTAGATGTTCGAAGTAGCCAAAATATACATTCGAAATTCAAAGTATTTTTTCTTCTATTCCTTCACTCGAGCTAAGTAAATGTGCCCCTAAGTATGGCACAGGGGTATGCAGCTCAGGGGTATGAAAAAAGGCCTCAAGTATTTCATTAGAATGAGAGTAATAAAAGAGCCACAAAACCCCTCTTAAGACTTATTTCAGAAGAGATGCTTACATATAATATGCATCCATTGAAGGACCATAGTTTGAAACTGATGGGACAATTAAAAAAGCATTTGTGAAGTAGAATATATGAGATAGAACATGTATTATTACTGAGAACATAACATTTTGTTAGATCTATTTTGTAACACAAAGTGGTAATGTTAACCACACCCTTGTGATCCAGTGAAGTGAGATTCTTGCTGCGTGACTCATAATTTTGTACTAACAGTACCAAGAGTACAAAATGGAGATTAGGTTCACTTTTGCATACATTATTTATTCTTTATCTTAAAGTAACCACCAAAAAAATAAATAAACATAGATAACAGAAAAGGTAAAGCTAATGGCACATAGGATACATTGTCTTTCTACTTCATTTGTTTGTGGCATGGGAAAAGTATGTCAGCACACACTGAGTGGATTTCATCACAGAAATTAAATGAAATATGAATTTTTGTGTCATGAGCATATGAATTTGCGGCGAATTTCCATGTTTCGCCTCTGGCAAATAAATTTTGCTGGCATCAAAAAAAATTTCAGATTTTCACGATTTTTCGTGAAAATGTCAGATTTTTACAATTTTTTTGTGAAAATGTCAGATTTTCACAATTTTTTTGTGAAAATGTAGATTTTTTTTCTTGAAACTTTCGATTTCACCATTTCTCTGCAAATTTTTGGGGGGGAAATTCACCCATCACTAATGTACACTATAAACTTATATAAATATCAAACAACAAAGATTATAGACCAGGAGACCAATAGAGAATTACTGCATCTGTAGGAAGATTTTATACCTCTGGATTAAAGGTCACGCCATTTGCTAGGGTGTTAGAACATGGAATACATCTGGTATCTTAGGTCACTAGTATTGCTAGTGCTAGGCTAAGGAAGTTGCAAATAATCACAGAAACATACACTGCACAGATACTGTACCTTTTATACCTTTTTGGGCTATTACTGAGATAGTACTTATCAACACTGGACACACTTGCCCATGGGCAGTAACTCATAGCAACCAATCAGTGATTGGCTTTTTCCAGACAGCTGCAGGTAGAACAATAAATGCAACAATTTGATTGGTTGGCATGGGTTACTGTCAATGGGAAGATTTGCACAGTGTTGATAAATGTCCCCCTACACTAGTCAGTCTGTTCCTTAAAGGAACAGTAAAACCAAAAAATGAAAGTGTTTTAAAGTAATGAGAATATAATTTAATGTTGTGCTGCACTGGAACAACTGGTGTGTTTGTTTCAACAACTCTACTACTATACAAGCTGTTGCGTAGACATGGGGGCAGCCATTCAAAGCTAAAAAAGGAAGAAAGACACAGTCTACAAACGATTGCTTTGTAAACTAAGGTCTGTTGGGCTTAATGAAGTCGTTTGCACATGGATAGGAAACTGTCTACTGGATCGGGTACGGAGGGTGGTTGTTAATGGTACATTCTCTACTTGGAGGAAGGTTCTTAGTGGGGTCCTTCAGGGCTCGGTATTGGGTCCACTTTTGTTTAACTTGTTCATTAATGACTTGGGGAGGGTGTTGTAAGTAATGTATCAAGTGTTTTTGCAGATGACACTAAACTATCCAGCCCAATTAATTCCATCCAGGATGTGACATCCTTGCAACATGATCTTGAAAAACCGGCAACCTGGGCAGCTAAGTGGCAGATGAGAATCAATGTCGATGTAAAGTCATGCACCTGGGATGTAAAAATATCCAAGCCACTTATACCCTTAATGGGACTGCACTAGGCAAATCCATAATGGAAAAGGACCATGGAGTCCTTGATAAACTTGGCTGTAGCAAGCAATGCCAGTCAGCAGCATCAAAGGCAAATAAAGTCTTGAGTTGTATTAAAAGGGGCATAGATTCATGGGAGGAGGGGGTCATTCTTCCACTGTATAGAGCACTTGTAAGGCCCCATCTAGAATATGACATACAGTTTTGGTCTCCATCACTCAAACAGGACATTATCAAATTAGAGTGGGTCCAGAGAAGGGCAACTAAACTGGTGAAAGGTATGGAAAATCTTAGCTATGAGGAAACACTGGCCAAATTGGGGATGTTCACGCTGGAGAAGAGGCGCTTAAGGGGTGATATGATGACTATGTATAAATATACCTGTATATGGGGATCATATAATAATCTCTCTAATGCTTTATTTACAAGTAGGTTTTCCATCTGACACAAGGTCACCCATTCCGATTAGAAGAAACGAGATTCTGCCTAAGTATTCTGAAGGGTTTTTACAGTGAGAGCTGTGAAGATGTGGAATTCTCTCTCTGAATTAGTCGTAGAGGCTGATACATTAGATAGCTTTAAAAAGTGGTTGGACGGCTTTTTAGCAAGTGAGGGAAAACAGGGCTATGGAAGATAGCTCATAGTACAAGTTGATCCATTCCAGTCCGATTGGCATCTTGGAGTCAGGAAGGAATTTATACCCCTCTGAGGCAAATTGGAGAGGCTTCAAATTGGGTTTTTTGTCTTCGTCTGTATCAACTAGCAGTTAGGCAGGTTAAATAGAGTTAAAAGGTTGAACTTGATGGACGACCTAACTTAATAACCTAACTTATTATGTTACTATGTTACACAGCAGATAAAAGAATAGCTCTATACTACTGTGAACCCTGTGCATGAAAGACTACCCACATGGCTACACAGCAGCTTGTTTATAAAAACTATAGTTGCGTTTCAGACACAAAAACACCAGATTTGCCAGTGCAGGGCAAAAGTACAATATATTGTCATTCCTTTAAAACACTTTCATTTTTGGTGTCCAAAGCAACCCTGCCTGGGACAATGGTGAAAATTCAAGATTGCAGCCAGGGGATCAGGGCATGGCTGTAATCCAAATTCAAAAACTAGTGAAGGTTCAGGCAAGTAGCAATGCTCCTAATCCCAGTAAAAGGTCAGGGCAGGCAGCAGATAGCAGAAATATGTATGTATGTCAAGATTTGGAACCACTAAAAGAGGTGTGAGGTGCTGCAACACAACAGACACCATCTAGGCTGTGTGTCTGTATGCAGTTGTAGTTAAAACAAATATATACTACATACAGTATGTAGTACCCTTGCCTTATGAACAACATCATTTTACAGATGTACATCATATTTGAAGTAGATAAGCTTAACTTAAAAAACACACATATATAAGAGAGTGGCAGTGTTAACACAATATATTGCGATGGCAAGATTATCTTGCCAAGAAATACCTCTTTCTGTAAACATTTACTATATTTTTCTTATAAAAGAAATCAGATCCTTTCCACTGCTTGTAGTATATAGAAAAGGAAATCATCTCATACTCACATTATACACAATTATACACAATTATTCTATCACTGTAAGCACAAATGAATGCTGGCAAAATGAATGTTTGGAAAATAAGCCATGCATTTTCCATGTAAAAAAGCATATTGTACAACAATAGTGTATTATACATTCAAATTGCTCTGTAATTGATTAAAATGCATATATAGGTACATCTCATAATGTAACTTTTTCCTAAAACCATAGTGCTAACACAGCATTCTTTATTTAAACAAGTGCTTGCTAAATCCTATTTCTGTTTTCTTTTTTTTTTTTTTTTCAACTTTCTGTTTATTGAAGTTAACACAGTAATTCAACAGAATGCACTTGTCATTTCCTGTTAACACATTGATCAATAAACTTTTTCTGACATACATTCTTCGCTTATTGTGTTATTACAAATCCAGTGATGTGTTAACAATTTTCTAACAATTACAAACAAGGAAAGGGGGAGGGGGAAAAAGGTGGGGGGAAGGGGGTGAGTGAAATCTCCTGATGGTTGAGGTTTTATATTTGTCTTAGCAACAGTCCTTCTCTATATAACCAGATATTCCATACATCCTCAAATTTACTGAGCCTGTTGTTCAGCATAGCAGTAAGCTTCTCCATTTCGATAGACCACCACAATTTGTTTCGAATTTCCTGCATAGTTGGAGGTGGGCCCTTCCATCTTTTAGCTATTAAACCTCTAGTGATTAGGCAGACTTGAACACATAATTTATGTTCGTTGAATGTTAGCTGTTCAGGTTTACGTAGCAGGAGAGCTAACCAAGGGTCAGGTGGCTTTGATGTCGCCAAAGTGTCATTTATCGTTTTAAAGACATCTTCCCATAACCTGCATATTGTGGGACATGTGCACCACATGTGCATTTCATCCGCCACTTCCCCACTAGTGATGTAGCGAACTGCCGATTTGATGTTCGCGAACGCCGTTCGCGAACACCGGCAAAAAAGCGAACAGTTCGCGAACAGTTCGCGAACTTCGAACGCTCGATAAAATCGTTCGATCGAACGATCGAAGGATTTTATTCGTACGATCGAACGATTTTCGTTCGAATCGAACGATCGAAGCTATTCGATCGAATGATTTTAATTCAATCGAATGCTTATAATCGTTCGAACGAATGGAAATCGTTCGATTTTAGCGATCGAACGGTCGAATGGTCGAATGGTCGAACGAAATTTTACTTCGAATCGAACGCGAACACCAATTGGCGAACGTCGCGCGACGTTCGCGAACATTCGGCGGACGCGAACAGTCGAAGTTCGCGCGAACTAGTTCGCCGGCGAACAGTTCGCTACATCCCTATTCCCCACACCCCCGTGGACAAAGATCAGAAGAATTAAACCATCTATGTAGCTTCTTAGGAGTGTAGTACCAGTCATGATAAATTTTATACGCATTCTCTTTAATAAGGGTATTAATGGAAGCTTTCGCCATGACCTTATGAATTTTCTCCCATTCCTCCATTTCTATGGGCACCCCTAGTCTCTGTTCCCATTTCAGCATAGTAGCCGTTTTCCCTTGTGTATATGTGGCTTCCAGAAGTCCAGAGTATAAAACACTGATTTTATGTTTGCGTAAGGGATGGTTACATAAAAATTCAAAGGAGGAGGCATCGGGATATGTGCGACCCATCAGCCCCGAAGCGTAATGATGGAGCTGTTGGAACCTATAATGTTCTTTCAGTGGTATATGAGATTTCGACCGTAAAGTATCCCAAGAAATGGGTTTAGAATTAATGAACAAATTCTGAACTCTGGAGAAGCCATTATTAATCCACCATGTGAATGTTGTGGAGTTAAGCCCCGGAGGAAAAGCAGGATTGTGAAACAGTGGAGTAAGGGGAGAGGAGAGCGTCTGAGATGGCATGGTTGAGTGAACTTTATCCAATGCAGACACTGAATACTTAATAAACACATTCCTCATACCGTGACTAGGGCGATATTTATGGTCTAGCCAGAGTAATTCTGCTGCTGCGTTGGGAGCGGTTAGTTGGTTTTCTAGTTCTACCCATCTGCAATCGTTAGGGTCTGAGTGCCACTTAGTTATTTGAGCCAATATGGCTGCTTTCCTATATTTCTCTAAGTTTGGAAAGGCTAGTCCACCTCGAGTGGTGGATTGATAACAAATTTTTTTATTTATCCGGTGTCGTTTATACTGCCAAATAAAATCAAACATCTGCTGTTGCAGTTTCTCCAGGTCTTTCTTGGGAGGAGGCACGGGCAGCGCCCTAAACAAGTACAAAACCTATTTCTGTTTTCTATTGATGCATATCATGGAGGTTTGGTTCCCATACCATGGTACAGGTATGGGGTCTTTTATCCAGAAACCTGTTATCCAGAAAGCTCTGAATTACAGAAAGGCCATCTCCCATAGACTTCATAATAATAAATTAATCAACATTTTTCAAAATAATTTCCTTTTTCTCTGTAATAATAAAACAGCACCTTGTACTAATCCAAATTAAGATATAATAAATACTTATTGGATGCAAAACTAGCTTATTGGGTTTATTTAATGTTTACATGATTTTCTAGTAGACTAAGGGGGTTATTTACTAAGCTCCGAATACCAGAAATTCCCCGAAATCCCAAAAAATTGGTGATTTTTTTTATAAAATCTGACTTTTAAAAAAATCACACATTTTTTGGAATTCATTAAAAAGCCCGAAAATAAAAACACGGCATCTCAAACCTGTCGAGGTTGCAAAAAATCAATAGGAACAGTCCCATTATTTTTGGTTGTGTCAGGGGTTTAGGGCAATTTATCTATGTTTTCAGAGCTTTCGGGTCAAAACTCTGAATATTCTGAGATTTCGGGGAAAATTCACGAAAAATCGTGAAAATCTGAGATTTTTGGGAAAATCTAATAATAAATAAGAGTTAAAAAAACCAGAGCTGGTTGGATTGGAGTTTGTAGCAGCCGATATTGAGATAAATTCAGACCTTGATAAATAACCCCCTAAATGTACGAAGATCCAAATTATGGAAAAATCCCTTATCCGGAAAACCCCAGGTCCCATGCATTCTGGATAACAGGTCCCATACCTGTAAATAAATACAGAATAAAACATTTTATTGACGCACACAATTATTTTCACCCATTGTAATATGGCCATAATTTTCACAACAAACTTGGCAAAAAATGTCACTCCTAACTATTGACATATCAATAATTTCTGGCATCAATCAAGTGGTGAAATTTTCATACCCATAAGTCTAACTCTAATACTCACAGTTGGGTTGAAAAAAAACCAAAGAGAAACAAAGAGACCGATCACTGGCAGGCAAAAAAATTTCTGTGTTTCATGAAAAAGGACCAAAATTCATCAAGTTCAACCCCTCCAAATGATCCCCAGTGCACATACTGTATCTACACACACTCCCACTGATCTCTCCATATATTTACATAAAATATATATCCAATATCTATACTCTATATTCAAATTCTGCATTGCATATTACAAATACTAGTCCAATGGTTAAATATTTTTTGCGATCTAAAAAATATTCTCAGCACTGTAAAGTCTAATAACCTTTGATCCAGATCCAGAATGCTCGAGACCTGGGGTTTTCTAGATACGGGATCTTTCTGCAATAAATACTTGGTTTGCAACAATCAATATGGATTTATATTCAGCTTACTTATCATTACAAAGAAAAGCAAATCATTTTTAGATATTAGAATTATTTGCTTAAAATTAAGTCTGTTGAATAGGAATCAACGAAAACTTCAGCACAGGGGCTGAATTATTTAACAGGGATGTACCCTGTGTTATATCATGCCAAACCAAACAACTACAACGTTTCGGAGGTGGGTCCCTTCATCAGGTGACAGTACAAACCCAACGAACATCTAAAACGTGCTCAAAAGCCCCCCCCCACTACACAATAACAAACATCATAGGGCAACAACATGCATTATATAGAGTTAGACAAAAAGTCCCATTGAATCTGATGTCTCCAAAAAGGTTTATAGTTGAACATGATAGTTGATCCAGTATCAGGTGAACATACTGTATGCCTTCTAGGGAAAAAGTTAATAAAACCAGGATAAACAGACTAGATGGTAATCAAAGGCCATGAATAGCAAGACTTTTAATTTTAGTATTATAAGAAATGGAAAATCAGTAATATACTTATATACTTTCCCTTACTGAAATTATATTTTACCTTTCCTGGAAAAAATTAGAAAAGAAGGAATAATGATATAAGAACCGTAGTTCAATTATAAATAACAAGCCAGGCTAAACTCTTAAGGGCAAATTCACTAAGATTCGTAGTTGCGCCAGGCGTAACTTTGCCGCACTTCGCCACACTTCGCCAGGCGAAGTTTCGCCAGCGCTTCGCAAATTCACTGAAATCCGAAGTTGCGCTCAGGGGTAGCGTAAGGTTGCGAAGTTGCACTAGCGTTGATTCGCTAAGCGAATCGAAGTTACGCTAGCGATGGTTAATTTGCATACGGCGCCAAATTCAAATTTCAGTGGAGGAATACATAGAATCACTACAAATGCCTGGGAAACCTTCAAAACATCAAATAAAAATTGTATTTTGCCCTACACATGTGCCCACTGTATAGGTAAGTTGCCATGAGTCAGGAAATGTAGGGGGAAGGAGGGGAGCCCCAAAAAAAATTTCGATCTTTTTCAGCCTATCACCCATAATGTAGAAAACACGCCAGCGTTTTTTGGGACTTAGAAAAAAATTTGACTTTTTTTGAAGCAATCCCTATCTACTCTATTGCGCTTCGCCTGGTCTGAGGTGGCGAAGGAAGTCTAGCGTAAAAGGTAGCGTTCAGTACAATGCGCGCGTTAGTGAATTTGCATAGTTACGTCTGTAGCAAAAATTCGCCAGGCGTAAGGGTGCGAAGTAACACTACAGAATCTACCCCAGCATTCGTTAGTGAATTTGCACAGTAACGAAAATGGCAAACGCTAGCAAAGTAACGCTAGCATTCGGCGCTTCGGCGCTTAGTGAATTTGCCCCTTAAACTCTTAAATTAATCCATGTGGCATTTGTGTCTGCAACAGCCTGATCCAATAATGGCCTGATGTCACTTGATGTCTCAAGAGTCTGCCATCTTAGTTGGGAGACCCTTAGACCTTAAGCGTGGGAAAGAAATGACCTTGATTTTTAAGTGCATTTAATGATACAAAGTAGCATATCTGGCATATCATGTTATGTCTCTAGCCAGTCCTTATCTTTAATAGATAAATTATATATTTTTACATATTTATTCACTCAAAAATAAGCCTGTCTATCCCCATTAAAATTTGAAGGTGTGGCTGGGCAATGGCCCACTTTTTCTCCAATGTTTTGTCTCTTGCCTGTTGTAGTTGGATCAGAACTTCTGTAGTGATCCATGCCATAGGATACTGGATATCCCTATAGGCCATAATGATTTCCATGTAGTATACCAGATTCACATGTATCTAGACTTTGTGGCTTATATTTGGTTTATGGTTAGATTTCCAATTTACCCTTGGAAATAGCATGATGCTTGGGGTTGAGAGGATATATGTGACAGGAACTAAAGTAGCTGGATAAGAGAAGTTAGGAAATTAGATATTGGGCCATATCCGCTTACTAAAAAAAAATATCTCTCTCGGTTTATAATGTGAACAATCCATTGAAGTCTATAGGAAATTCTGAGATAGAATAGATTTTTTTTCCCCATTAAATTGAATTTGTCCCAGTATGTTCAAATTGAAAGCAGAACATTAACCCAATATTTGTAAGCAAACCTCCAACAAAAGAGGAAAATCTCCTATTATAGTTAAAGGTCAACCTAACCAAGGGTTAAATTCTAAATATTTGTGTATTAAACAAATAGACCTGTTGACATAGGTGGAAAATAGTTGCTATCAAGCAGATATGTCTCATTTATGACATATAACACAAAGCTATACCACAGGTGCAAAACTTTTGTGCCATTGGAGATTTGTTCAAAATGAATAAGTGACTGGCAATGCAACTGTTTTCACTCCCAGATATGTGTGTGATATTAGTCAGATAGAATTACAATTTCCTTGCTAGCTAACACATTGCTTCTTATCAATAGTCAAACACCGCAAACAGCCAAATTTATACTCGAGTGAGATAGATTGCCATTTTATTGTGCAGGCTGAGTATTTAGGTAATTAAATTCAGGTAGATATTAAACTTATAAAACAAAGGCAAGTCTTGACTTCTAGTTACTGTTTTCTTTATATGCATAAAAAAGTCAAAGGAATTTAAGGAAATGCTGCCAATATTTTGCAAACATGAACAAAATAGTGCTATGTACAAGCAGAATTAAACAATATATCATGAACTAAACATGTTAGCTTCTGTGTTGGCACGGATACCTGTTAAACAAGTGATGAAGGATAAAGTTACTCATTTTTGTATCCCCAAATAAAGCTGTTTCTACAACACAGAATTCTTTTCTCCATGATGTTGTTCTCTATGGCTACATTAATTAAACTTTGAAATCATAATAAAATGAAACTTTTGAGTTACCCCCTCCCATATCTCAGCATGATTAAAGGGGACTAAGACCTTCCGCATCTACACAGCTGACATCTTTATTACATTTGTCTTTGCTGTTTGTTTAAGCCCACTATTCGAATGTAAATTCGATTGTGAGATTTATCACTACTCGACCATGGAAACAGCCCTAATACAAATATTCGTCACCTAAAACGTGCCAAGTTCATGTACAAGTCAATGGCAGAGGTCCGTTGAGCCATTTGGAGATGTTAGTAGCCTTCCTGACATTCGAGTTTTTTTTCAGGAGAAATACAATTATATTTTCGGGTCAGAACCATTTGATCAAATATTAGCCATTCTCATTTTTTCTTAAATAGCCTCCCGAATTGTCAGTATATTCGAATTTAAAAAAATTCACATGAATTTGAAATTCGACCTTTGATAAATGGGCCTCCCTATGTGGCTTGATATTAGTGCTCTTGACCAGTACCAGAACTTTACATGTCAGTGTAACAGAATGCAGAAAGCAAATCCCTTATATAATTTATTTATGCATTGCAGAGATATTATAGAAAATCAGCTTTATGGACAGCACTATTCTGCACCACAAACTCTCATACTGTACCTCTGATAATATAGTCCAAAATATTTACAATAAATATCCCATTTCCTTGTAAAATCAGCTTTATGGACAGCACTATTCTGCACCACAAACTCTCATACTGTACCTCTGATAATATAGTCCAAAATATTTATGATAAATATCATGTTTGCTTGTATTGCTGGATAAGAAAACAATGTGGATTAAAAACAGAAGGGAAAACTGCAACCATTTACTAACATAATTCTAAATTGTTTTATGTAAATTCTTTTTCTTTGAGATTAAATTTGAAGGGCATGTAAAGGCAAAAAAATAGAATCCCATTTTTACTTTCTTTAATGAAAAATAAACCTATCTCCAATATACTTTAATTAAAAAATGTGCATCGTTTTTTTAAGAAACCTGACTGTATGCATTGAAATTCTCCCTTCATTTATAGCTGTGGATAGGAATTGTCAGATGGTCCCTAACTGCTGAGCAGGGAAACAATCATACTTATGAACAGCAGGGGAGACCCCACCTTACTTCCCAGCCATGCAGAACTCAAGCAGCTTTGTTTATGATGATCCCTAAGCAGCCCAGACCACACTGAGCATGTGCACAGTCTTACTCTTGCAAAGACGTTTAACAAAGTTACAAGATGGTGACCCCCTGTAGCCAACTTTGAAAGCATAAATCATTTGTTTGATTAGGCTTGTGGTGCAGTAAGTTCATGTTTATATTTAGTATACAAAATACAGCATTTCCAACCTTATTCTATTTTAGACTTTACATGCCCTTTAAGATAAGAGTACAAGGAAAAGTGAAACCACATGTAATTTTGAAAATAGTTCTATATAGTTTTGCACATCTAGCTTAGGTACAAGTGATCTTTAAAATCTTTAAAGAGTTTATCTGTGACATTTTTTATAGTTTTAAGATATTTTTTTATGCCCCAAAGCAGCAAAAAATCCAAAAATACTCCAGCTAAAATCTTCGAATTTGTGTAAAAGTCAATGGCAGAGGTTTATTTAACCATTTGAAGATGATTTTGAGTGTTTTGGGGTGCCTGATGCTGGTTTGAGCTTGAAAACCAAATAATTTGAAGGTTTTTTTCAGGAAAACTTCAAATTTGAAAAATTTCTTGCACCGATTTTTCTGAGAAAAATTTGTGGTAAATTCAGGGGATTCAGGTTTGGTTTTCATCAAAAAAATTTTGTTTTATAATAAAATGAGAAAAAGTTGAGTTTTAGTAGATAACCCCTAAGTAACAAATACAAACCTTTTTATACTGTCCCCTTTTTATACACTTTTAATATGTATTTTCAGTGATATATCTCTTGTTAAGTGCATTATGCAGCATATGTTAATATATCAAGTAGGGATGTAGCGAACGTCGGAAAAAAAGTTCGCGAACATATTCGCGAACTTGCGTCAAAAATGCGAACGGTTCGCGAACATCGCGAACCCCATAGACTTCAATGGGAAGGCGAATTTTAAAAGCTAGAAAAGACATTTCTGGCCAGAAAAATGATTTTAAAGTTGTTTAAAGGGTGCAACGACCTGGACAGTGCCATGCCAGAGGGGGATCAAGGGCAAAAATGTTTCTAAAAAATCCATTGTTGACACAGCGCTGCGTTTTGTGCTGTAAAGGGCAGAAATCACACTACATTTCTAAACCTGTGTAATAAAATGCTTTAAAACGTCCGGCGTCTACATGCCAATCAAGTCGTGTAAAGGTTACAGCCTGTTCACACGCAAAGACGAAACGCGGTGCTTACTGCAACGCAAAAAGACGCAAAGAGCTTTAATGAATGATACCGTCAAGTGAGCAAATAATAGTTTTTAATTACTAGTTGAGCTTGTCACCTCCAGGATGTTCGTCCTGTTGGTGGCAATATTTCTGTAGTGGTGTGTTTAGCAGTCACCGTGCTTGTGCGCACGTGCACGGTCAGGCAGAGGTAATTCAATGTACAGTGAAGTGAACCAAAAAACACTGATTCTGCAGTGTGGGCCCAGTTTTGGTCTACTTTATTGATCACCTGCGGTGACCATAAAAGATGCGATTTTGCCACTGTTGCAGAACCCTGAAAAATTAGGCATGTGTACTTTCCTGAAAAATTATCTTTTTTTTTGTCGCAGCCACTGAAGCACAGAGGCCAGAAAAAATATGCCATATAAATGCTGAAAATATTAATTTTTTTTTGTCGCAGCCACTGCAGCACAGAGGCCAGAAAAAATATGCCATATAAATGCAAACAATATTAATTTTTTTTTGTCGCAGCCACTGCAGCACAGAGGCCATAAAAAATATGCCATATAAATGCAAACAATATTAATTTTTTTTGGTCGCAGCCACTGCAGCACAGAGGCCAGGAAAAATATGCCATATAAATGCTAACAATATAAATTTTTTTTGTCGCAGACACTGAAGCACAGAGGCCAGAAAAAATATGCCATATAAATGCTGAAAATATTCAATTTTTTTGGTCGCAGCCACTGAAGCACAGAGGCCATAAAAAATATGCCATATAAATGCTGAAAATATTCTGTTTTTTTTGTCGCAGCCACTGAAGCACAGAGGCCATAAAAAATATGCCATATAAATGCTGAAAATATTCTGTTTTTTTTGGTCGCAGCCACTGAAGCACAGAGGCCAGAAAAAATATGCCATATAAATGCTGAAAATATTCATTTTTTTGTCACAGCCACTGAAGCACAGAGGCCATAAAAAATATGCCATATAAATGCTGAAAATATTCTGGTTTTTTTGGTCGCAGCCACTGAAGCACAGAGGCCAGAAAAAATATGCCATATAAATGCTGAAAATATTCATTTTTTTGTCACAGCCACTGAAGCACAGAGGCCAGAAAAAATATGCCATATAAATGCTGAAAATATTCTGTTTTTTTTGGTCGCAGCCACTGAAGCACAGAGGCCAGAAAAAATATGCCATATAAATGCTGAAAATATTCAATTTTTTTGTCACAGCCACTGAAGCACAGAGGCCAGAAAAACTCAGGATTTACCTGGATTCAAATTAAACCAGTAGGGTTTGCACCCTAGTTTGTAACGGTGGTGGAGGGAGGAGGACGCTAAAGGACAGCTGTATGTGGAGTCATGAGGCGTGCAGAGAAGGACAGCTGCATGGGGAGTCAGAATCAGAAACTCAGCACAAGTCTTCCGGCGTGCAGTAACCCTCCGAGATCCACCCCTCATTCATTTTAATAAAGGTCAGGTAATCCACACTTTTGTGACCTAGGCGAGTTCTCTTCTCAGTTACAATCCCTCCTGCTGCACTGAAGGTCCTTTCTGAGAGGACACTTGAGGCGGGGCAAGACAAGAGGTTCATGGCAAATTGTGACAGCTCTGGCCACAGATCAAGCCTGCGCACCCAGTAGTCCAGGGGTTCATCGCTCCTCAGAGTGTCGATATCTGCAGTTAATGCCAGGTAGTCCGCTACCTGCCGGTCGAGGCGTTCTTTGAGGGTGGATCCCGAACGGTTCTGCCGCTGCCTTGGACTGAAAAACATTTGCATGTCTGATGTTACAGAGTGGCCAAAGTGCTTTGTCCTTGCAGGTGCGCTCGTGGCAGGATTACTGGCACCTCTGCCCCTGGAATGTTGATGAGTTCCTGAAGTGACATCACCCTTAAAAGCATTGTACAACATGTTTTGCAGGCTGGTTTCTAAATGCAGCATCCTTTCAGACTTGTGGTATGTTGGTAACATTTCTGCCACTTTATGCTTGTACTGAGGGTCTAGTAGAGTCGCGACCCAGTACAGGTCCTTCTCCTTAAGCCTCTTGATACGGGGGTCCTTCAACAGGCATGACAGCATGAAAGACCCCATTCTCACACGGTTGGATGCAGAGGTATCCATCTCCGCTTCCTCGTTATCAAGGACTGCATCATCCACGGTCTCCTCCCCCCAGCCACGTACAAGACCAGGGGTCCCCAAAAGGTCACCACTAGCCCCCTGGGAAGCCTGCTCCTGTTGGTCCTCCTCCTCCACAAAGCCACCTTCCTCCTCTGACTCCACTTCTGACACCTCTCCCTGCGTTGCAGCAGGTGCCTGGGTTCGTTCTGGTGATTCCGACCAGAAATCGTGCGCTTCCTGCTCCTCGTCACGCTGGTCTACAGCCTCATCTGTCACTCGTCGCACGGCACGCTCCAGGAAGAAAGCAAAGGGTATTAGGTCGCTGATGGTGCCTTCGGTGCGACTGACCATATTTGTAACCTCTTCAAAAGGCCGCGTGAGCCTGCAGGCATCGCGCATAAGCACCCAGTAACGGGGTAAAAAAATCCCCAGCTCTGCAGATCCAGTCCTACCACCCAGTTCAAACAGGTATTCGTTGACGGCTCTTTGTTGTTGCAGCAGACGTTCCAACATGAGGAGCGTTGAATTCCAGCGAGTCTGGCTGTCGCAAATCAAACGCCTGACTGGCATGTTGTACCGCTGCTGAATGTCAGCAAGGCGTGCCATGGCTGTGTAGGACCGTCTGAAATGGGCCGACACCTTCCTGGACTGCCTGAGAACGTCCTGGAATCCTGGGTACTTTGAGACAAAACGTTGTACTATTAAATTCAGAACATGTGCCATGCAGGGCACATGTGTTAAATTGCCCAGTCTCAGTGCTGCCAACAGATTGCTTCCATTGTCACACACCACTTTTCCGATCTTCAGTTGGTGTGGGGTCAGCCACCGATCGGCCTGTGACTGCAGAGATGACAGGAGTACAGATCCGGTATGGTTTTTGCTTTCCAGGCACGTCATCCCCAAGACAGCATGACAACGGCGTACCTGGCACGTCGAATAGCCTAGGGGGAGCTGGGGGTGCACAGGTGTGGAGGAGGAGGACCCAGCAGCAGAGGACGAAGAAGAGGAAGAAGACGAGGTAGAGAGCGAAGGAGGAGTAGAGGTGGTGGCAGAACCGCGTGCAATCCGTGGCGGTGACACCAACTCCACTGTCGTTGTTGAGCTACACATTCCCTGCTTCCCAGCCATTACCAAGTTCACCCAGTGGGCAGTGTAGGTGACATACCTGCCCTGACCATGCTTGGAGGACCATGCGTCAGTAGTCATATGGACCTTTGGCCCAACACAATATGTGACAGAGATGCGGTGACTTGGCTCTGCACATGGTGGTACAGGTGTGGTATTCCCTTTTTTGAAAAAAAATTGCGGCTGGGTACCTTCCACTGCGGTGTCCCAATTGCTACAAATTTGCGGAAGGCCTCAGAGTCCACCAGCTGGTATGGTAAAAGCTGGCGGGCTAAGAGTGCGGACAAGCCAGCTGTCAGACGCCGGGCAAGGGGGTGCCTCGCAGACATTGGCTTCTTACGCTCAAACATGGCCCTCACAGAAACTTGGCTGGGGGCAGATGACTGGGAATGGGAACTGGTGGTCAAGGTGGAAGGCGGAGTGGAGGGTGGTTCAGACGGGTGAAGGACAGCAGAGGTAGAGCAGTAAGATGCTGGACCAGAAGGAGGGTGGCTTTTAGTTTGCCTGTTGCCTTTGAGGTGTTGCTCCCAAAGTGCTTTGTGCTTGCCGTTCATGTGCCTTCGCATAGAAGTTGTACCTATGTGGCTGTTGGGCTTCCCAAGACTCAGTTTCTGACTGCACTCATTGCAAATGACAACGCTTTTGTCAGAGGCACACACATTAAAAAAATCCCACACTGCTGACCTTTTTGAGGCTGGCAATCTGGCGGTAACAGTAGAAGTCGGCGGCGTTGGCGGCAATGGCGGGTGCGTTGGCCGGCTGACCACAGGTGCCGATACATGTTGTTGCCCTACTGTTCCCTGCGAGCTGTCCTCCCTGCTTCTTCTAAGTCTTATTCTCCTCCTGCCTCTCTGACTCTCCGTCTCTCCATCTGAACTATCCTCCTCTTGCTCTCTTCTACTGGGCACCCATAAAACATCAATCTCCTCATCCTCATTCTCCTCAGATGCATCAATTTCTTCTACCAGCTCACAGAAGGAAGCAGCAGCGGGGACCTCCTCGTCATCACTCATTATGTCCATCTCTGTTGTGTTCTCTGCCAGAATTAAATCTGGTGTAACGTCCTCATCTCCTTCATCTTCTTCTGCCAATAATGGTTGCGCATCACTCAGTTCAAGAAACTCATGTGAAAATAACTCCTCTGACTCCAGTGAAGAAGGGGCGCCGGTGGTGGAGGAAGTGTAACGTGGGGTGCCCATAGCAGTGGAGGATGAGGATGTTGTGGTAAAGTTAGAAACGGTAGAGGATGGGGTGTGCTGTGTAAGCCAGTCAACTACCTCTTCAGCATTTTGGGAGTTCAGGGTCATTGCCTTTTTAAAACTGGGCAATTTCCTAGGGCCACAGGATAGCATAGCAGCACGGCCCCTAGTGCCTCTGCGTGGCGGCCTGCCTTTGCCTGGCATTATTTTTAAAACAACAACAACAACAACTCAGGTGGTGTTTCTAGAGACGGTATTATTATTGATATTTAGACAGAATGTGAACAAGCTCACACAGCTAAGTGGCAGTGGTTTGAAAATGAAGAAGAAGAACACACTGGGCAAACAAGGCCTACAAGGTCAACGTATACACTACTACAGCAGTGGATACGGAATATATTATTGCTGCCTGAAAAACGTCACTCGGGTGGTGTTTCTAGAGACGGTACTATTATTGATATTTAGACAGAATGTGAACAAGCTCACACAGCTAGATGGTTGTTGTTTGAAAATGAAGAACACACTGAGCAAATAATGCCTACAAGGTTAACGTATACACTACTACAGCAGTGGATACGGAATATATTATTGCTGCCTGAAAAACGTCACTCGGGTGGTGTTTCTAGAGACGGTATTATTATTGATATTTAGACAGAATGTGAACAAGCTCACACAGCTAGATGGTTGTTGTTTGAAAATGAAGGACACACTGAGCAAATAATGCCTACAAGGTTAACGTATACACTACTACAGCAGTGGATACGGAATATATTATTGCTGCCTGAAAAACGTCACTCGGGTGGTGTTTCTAGAGACGGTATTATTATTGATATTTAGACAGAATGTGAACAAGCTCACACAGCTAGATGGTTGTTGTTTGAAAATGAAGGACACACTGAGCAAATAATGCCTACAAGTGCACTACTATTGGTGCACTACTATGAAGAACAGCAACAGCACTGTACACGTTAAAGAACAGTAAGATAAGTAAAAGAAAAAAAAAATATATGTATATTAAAAAAAATATTTTTCTCGGGTTGGTGCTGCTGAACTACTAGGAGCAGCACAGTAGCACACCAGTCCCACTCCCCAACACTGCTAGACTAATAGCACTGGGCTTATAGTAGCAACTAGCAAAGTAAAAAAACAAAAAAGAAAATAAAAGCAGTCCTTACAAGGACTATTGGGTTATTACAGCAGTCAGCAGATGAGATCAGAAGAGATCAGTGCCCACAGCAGGCAGCTACATACAGAGCACTGCAGTAGAAGGTAGATTACTAGCCAGCAAAGCTACCCTAAAATGTCCCTCAAATCCCTGCAGACTTCTGTCCCTCCAATACAGAGCAGTATCAAGTAGATTACTAGCCAGCAAACTTACTATCAACTGTCCCTCAAAGAAATCAGTGAAATCAGTAACAGCTCTCTCCCTACACTAGCTCTTGCAAGCACACACAGGCAGAATGAAAAAACGCTGCAGGGCTTCAGTTTATATATGGAAGGGGAGTGGTCCAGGGGGTGTGGGGGTGGTCCAGGAGGGAGAGCTTCCTGATTGGCTGCCATGTATCTGCTGGTCTGGGGTGAGAGGTCAAAAAAAAGCGCCAGGTAAGGCGAACCCAAAATGGCGAACGTCGCGCGACGTTCGCGAACTTGCGGCGGACGCGAACAGCCGATGTTCGCGCGAACAAGTTCGCCGGCGAACAGTCCGCGACATCCCTAATATCAAGTAGATAAAGCAGACGTTTATTTTAAGTATGAAATTATACGTCTTTGTTCATAGGCATTGAAGCCAACTTGCAGATTCATTTGCAGGGAAACTTGATCTGGAGGTACTCAAATGTTTTGCTAACTCTGTTATCACTTATTTACTACAAAAAAAGTCCCTTGGGAACAGGCACAAGATAAACCATCCAGTTCTCAACATATCTATGCATAGACAGAGATCCCCACCAGCTGTAGGCTATGTAACCTTAGTTGCCCTGCCTTCCTCTGTTATTCTCAACACTCTCTGTTATGCCATAGAATTGGGAACTGTAGCTAATGCTTGTTATACAGTTAGTTAAATGATTAACAATCTGCAAGCCATGGAGGTGTTTACAAAATATAATTCAAAAATAGCACAGATGACTATTTTTATATGGCAAATTTGCTGTAAAAAACAACACTTTTTTAAACAAATTAAAAAAAGAATGTCTTAGATATTATTCATTTTCATTTGAAATGGTTGGTCCCTTTCCAACTTTCCAATACCCTTTCCTATTGGGTTTTCTGTTATACTGCGATAAGTTAGTCAGTCTATGTTATGGTGATAAGATATCTTATTTTACTATGAAAAGATACGTTGCCCATTCAAGTTGCAGCCCATCAAGCTTGGCAGTAATGCTAGGGTTCCCCAGAATTAACAAACTCCATTGAGAACTAATCACAAGAGGAGGCAAGACAGATGCTGCAGCACAAATAGCAACTAAGCAGAAGTGCAAGCAGTAGCTTTAGATGCTAATACCTTTAATAAATGCCATCAGTTTGTGGAACAATTTTTTAATAACCGCACTGCAGTTGACAGCCGTAATGAGCCCTTTAATAAATGGAAAGATTTAAAAAAAAAAAAAAAACACTATGCCATGCACACATTGTCTCTAAAATTGTATTCCATTTTTAAAATGGTGGCTTTTCCTAAGGGAAATAAAGATCAGAGTAAATAATAGGAATTGTGTTTAAGAATAATGATTGTTAGTAAATAATCACCTGCATGCCATAACAACAGCAAGGTCAAATTTAGTCAAGTTATTTTGTTGCCTTATTTCTACAGGACTTGGTTTCTGGTGCCGACAATTAACATAAAACACATTAAAAAAAATAAGTGCACACTGAAGCAATAATATATTTTTTAGCGCATCGTTTTGCACTTTTTTCATTCACACTTTTTATATTTTAATCTTTTAAGAAATTCAATGACAAAAGTGGTTTACACTGTAAAGTGCTGTGGGAGCCTATAATATTATTATAATATAACACCAATAAGAAATCTCCCTCTAAACAATATACTGGAGAAGAAAACAATTGTGTGTTGTCATACTAGTGCCATCTGTTTTAAATGCGATTATATGCGAATACAAATGCTGCTGTTAGATGTCTCCCTTTAATCGATGTTTATTTTCTCATTTATTAAGTGTGACTCTTACTTTTGACATACACCAGTTCATAACTGAAGTAAAACCATTCTATTAACCTGTGCACCCAATAGTAGCCTAAGATCAGATATGCAGCCATGTATATACCATACAAAACATTGAAACAATTTCTCAGTGTCTTTAGCCTTAATGATGACAAACTAGCCACTAGTAAAACACAGATGGAGCATGAAATAGCACTTAATCAATGCTAAACCTCTTGCTGTACATAATCTAACATAATCTAACACTCAATAAAGCAATACAGGAATTTATGAAACCTACAGTTAAATTGCAGAGTGACATAATTTATGCTGACAAATGTAGCCTGCTAACAAGGAAAATCATTTCTACACATTACCAGTCATTGTGCAGGACTCATCATGGCCTACAATGTAGTTTTTAGCATATGTCCCATGGTAGGTAAAACAAGTTCTTAAACAGTGCATGGACCCCAACTGTTAAAACAATCCTTCAGTTTATTTTTTTCTAAAAGTTGCTGTCTCGTGTTACTACCTGATTAACCTATGCAAGCTAAAACTTGTCTGTTGCCTACTAAATAAGTAATATTTGCAGAGAATAATACTCACAAGTTTTTTTTCATTGCTGCATTTTTGAATTCAGAATCAACAAGGTCATGTTCTCGTGGAAAAAGTCAAACGAAAAGAACACAGTTCCATTCATGTATTTACTAATAAACTGGGAAGACTTTAATATCAAATGACTTCCATAGAATATTAGCTTTTACTTTGCAAGTAAATAACAAAAATTGTGTTTTGTGAGTTTGCAAGTTGAAACACTGACAATTAGCTGTTCTCTACTGATGACAATAAAATGTTGGTTACTGATTTATTTTAAGTAATTCAAATAATGTACAGAAACAGTTAGAAAGTTAAAAAGAGTTGAGGAGCAACACAAGCCTGGAAAATTTTCATGGGGGTGCCAAATAAGTTCTGCGATTGCCTATTTGGTAGACCCTTTATGGACTGGCAACCTACAGGAGGCTCAGTACACCTGTCTTTTATGCAATCAAAGCTTGACTCCAAGCCTGGAATTTAAAAATAAGCATCTGCTTTGAAGCCACCAGCAGCAACATGTTGCTCACAAGCCACTGGTTGGGGATCACTGCTTTATGACTTTTATATTTTGCCAACCTTGCCTGTCTTGAAATGTCTGCTTGTTCCCAGTACTAATTCTGCCCTTTCTTGCCCATTGTGCCTGCTGCCCAGTATCTGCATCCTTCTCATTCAGTCTATACTTCCCAATGTTGATGGTTGTTGTGACCCTGATAGCAATATACTTGAAATAATCCCTAATCTATTGTATGTGATAATCATGATTTATTTTTACATTGGCAACAATCTATGCTGCACTTTACAATAATATTATTAAAAAAATGGAATGGATCTGTGATTATTCTTTATCATACATTTAATTTTGACAATCCAGAGTGTATCAAACTTCTTCTAAATGTAGGTCTTAAGGAAACATTTGATGGATTACATAGAAAGGGCAAGTCTGGTTGAGGCAGCAAAGTTCAGAGACAAGGAAAAGCTCATGAGAAATGTTGTAGTTGGGAATAGGACAAGGTGAATAGGAATGTATACAAGTGAGTCTCTGCTCAATTTAGCCAATCACATGCTGGGTCAAATCAGGAGGATCATACTGCTGGTCTAAAGAGAACCTGATGTGAAATATTGCTTAATGCATTTGCTGGCAAGCAGGCTTGACATGTTTAGAATTGGGCTTCTGTTTATCAAAGTTAATATAGTTTAGAAAGTTGCAATGACACAATACAAACTGTTGGCTTGTAAGCACAGAAACCAAGTGCAATGTTCCAGTCTTTGGAGTGTAATCATACACTGGTAGAGAGACCTGTTGAGCAAAGACTATATCAACTTGACAAAGCAGCCCTCACCCAACAGAATTCTCAAACATGCTCAATACATATCTGGATGTATGGCAACCTCAAGTGTTATGTTTTAGTAATTGGAGTTGGAAGTAATAAGGAATATGTATCTCTTTCTCAGTTATGGCAGGGGTAAATGCAATGCATTTACATAAAAGTGGCAGGATTTGGCAAAGCTTTGAATGAAGTATAAAAAAAGCGATGCAAGACAAAATATAACAAGTATGAATGAAAAAAAGCACTGAATGATATGCTAAAAAATAAAAATTTATAAAAAGTTTTTTCAGACAAATCCTAGCGAAAGAAAATCCAAAAACCTTTAAAAGTCCTAATAGATTAAAAGTGGTCCAATAAGATTAGTGTAGCTCCCATTGACTTCTAAATGACTTTGACATCTTTTACTTGGTGAATAGTAATGAGCAAAATGTTTTGCCACGTTTCACTGCGAAAATGATGCCCAAGAATATAAACAATGGCCAGGGCATAAAGATAGCAGAAGGATAGAATAAGGCGTAAGCAAAATCGTGGTTTGGGTCAACACACCAGCAGCAAGTAACAGCAGTAAGGAAAGTGAGAGTGCACATGGCATTGTTTGGTGGACTAAATTGGATTCTGTGATTTAACAATGGAAAATAAAGTACTTAGACAAAAATTAGAATAGGGATGTTAGGGGGAAGAGAGAGAAAATAGGCAAACATCTTAAACACAGTATCCTAATGTATTTATCAAATGGGGAAAATAAATCTCATAGGGATGAATCAAAAGCTGCCTCAAACTCTCTTTACTTAAAATTGCTAAACTGGTCATAGCCCCCCTCCCCTACTTCCCCTTGAGTGCCCCTAGACATTCCTGTAGGAATTTCATTTTCTTCAGTGTGCAAAGCATTGGCCTTTTTATTTAAGTGTACAACACACTTGCCTTCTTGCATGATTTCACATACACCATTAAGGAAAGTTTCGATACCATTCCACACTCCAAAGTACCTGATTATATACTATATTTCTAGTGTGATTTAGCTTTTGATGCTAAATTTAGAATCACTTTTCATCTCACATTTCATCATGGTTTCCTTAAATTACACATTTCTGTCTGCATAGTGTATAATCAGGAAAGTGCTGAACAGTTATTAATCTATCATTCCCATCTCATTTTTTCCTCTAACACTCTAATACTTTTGTCATCAACTTTCATCTACTTTTAATTGCATTTATTATTATTTCACTTTACAGGAAGTGATCCCAACTTCATTTCAAATATAAACAAGTGATGAACAGTTAAAAACTTACATTTTTTTTTTTTTGTTTTTAATGGGACAAAGATATCATTATCTGTTTTAATTCCTGTTTTAATATTTGTACATCGATATATTTGTCAACTATCCTGCCCCATGAAGATCATTTTGTAAGCATGAAAAAAGTTCTTACATTTTCAATGTACTTTAATATTTGATACAGTATGGCTGGTTTATAAAATGATGTGCACCTGTTGAGGATTTGTTGTTTGTGGTATTTTATCTCCAGCCCCAAGCCCTTCAGAGCAGCCCAAAAGTGGTGGTCTGGAAAGATTCTGGGCTTTGAACAAGATGACTGGGTCTCATCTCATTTAAGGATAGGCTGATACAATATAAAACTCTACACCATCTTTATATAATGCCCATCCGACTTAAGCAAGTGGATAAAGCTCCCGAAGACCTTCAAGTGTTTAATTTTGCACCCAAGCCTTTAATTACCTGGCAGATAACCTAGAATTACCTAGGGTTACAACCCCTCCTAGGGGTCCTGGACGATATAATCTCCTCTGAACATGCCATGCCAAAAAAAATCACCTTCAACAAAAATTAATGTCATGGCACTTTGTGCCATGTTTTGGGATGTACTGTATAAGCACCCTAGGAAATGTCCACTGTAGGAGCAACTACACTGTACAGTACAAAAAACAATTAAATAGCAAAGTGAAACATTGGGCAATATGTGATTTTAAAATATTTTGTTGCTGTTCATAAAGGAGTTTGTAGGAATACAAGCAAATCAATAGAAGCTTCCTACCAGAGAAACAAATGTTGAAAAAAATACACTTCTTTTCCCTGGGGAGAAAAGAGGTATGATTATTTTTTCTACACATTTATTTATATATTGCTCCAGTTTTCCCTGTGTGGCAGAATGGCTGGTTTATAAAATGATGTGCCCCTGTTGAGGATTTGTTGTTTGTGGCATTTTATCTTATTGTGTCATTTTTCTGCGTCATGTGAAGCCAGCATTGGGCTCTCTCCAGTACAAACCAAAAATAAAGTCAGCAAGCTGATAATAAGTGGATGAAAAAAAAATCAGAAAGTAAATTTGACTTTCCACTTCTTATTGAAAAAATATTTATTGCATTTATTTTTGGGGATATGACAGCATTGGGATTTGTTGGCAAGAAAAAGAACATAGCAACAAGCGTACAAGACTCCCAAGTAATGAATATTTAAATGGAAATGGTGCTCTAAGCCACATGGCAATCCATATCAAAGGGTACCCTCCAGCACAGTAATAATTCTAGGTATTTCCCATTTTAAATGTTAAATTTGATTAGAACATGAAAGGGGCACTAATGCCAAAGTACATTTTGTAATGATGACAAAGATATGTGTAAATGTTCCAGCACCCTGGGTATAGTAGACTAATCTTGATGCCCAGAAAGCTACAATGTAATAATTCTTATGGGCTAAGGTTCAAAGTGAAAAATATGCACACAACATACATATTTTTTCAAATATGGGATCCCTTATGGCAAACCATTATGCTCTGAATTATGTGAAGGCCATCTCCTGTGGAGTTCACTATATAGTGAATAATATGCCCCTATTGTAAAGTATAAGGATAATATAAGTCAAATAGGAGTTCCATGCCATGTAAAACTTTCAAACCGGTCATGGAACTCTAAGGTGAGTTCTAATATGCTCATATTTTATAAAACGGGGTACATTGTTTATTATACAAAATGTGAGTCATGTGATCAATCATAAATAACTGATGACATCACTAAGTACCATTTATAAGGATATTTGTGCATGTTAAATGGCCATTTTGTATTATAATCAACTGATTCTAATTTTTAATTATTTGTTTTTTTTCTCTACAACAGTAAAAAAGTAACTTTTACCCAATGGTAACTAAAACTGCATGAATCCATACTGGTGGCAAAATAATTCTACTGGGTTTATTTAGGCGGTTATTTATTAAGCTCTGAATATCCGAAATCCGAAAAAATCGGATTTTTCGGACCTTAAAAAAAATGGAATTTTCAGGATTTATTAATATCCGTGAAATCAGTGATCCATGGCATGAAAACTCTGAATCCGAGTAGTCCTGTATTAGTCAAAGGTGAAAGTCCCAGTGCCTGCACTGCTGTCAGTACCGATATCTGATGATTTCAGGGATTTTTGCTGGAAAAGTTCGAAAACTTTGGACTTTACGGGCACAAGTCCGAAGTTTGCCCGAACCTATTTTTTTGAATGATAAATATGGTGCATTTGGGAATTTGGAGTTGCTCAGATTTTTATCTCAGAAATACCGATATAAATTCGGAGTTTGATAAATAACCCCCTTAATGTTTAAATGTTTTTTAGTAGATGTAAGATATGGTGATTCAAATTTCCTATCCCTTATCCAGAAAACCACAGGTTCTTAGTTATCATATCCCACTGAAGTATGCTAGTAATGATATGTAGAAATCAAAGGTACAAGCTTATAGAGTGTGAACATTTTTTTGGGCTGCTGCTGCCATAATCTTCCAAGAACAAAACTGCATACATGTGACAGGAAACACACTAAGAGGTACCACCCAAACCTAGTACTCATCCTGAAACCAACTGCTTACTGTTGTTATACCAAGTTGAGGTCCTACCTTTAATAACTACTTTGTTTTGCTTTAAAAGCCTTTTTCTGTATACTTAGGGGCACATTTACTAAGCTCGAGTGAAGGATTAGAATGAAAAAAAACGTCAAATTTCGACGTATTTTTTTGGGTACTTGGGCCATCGAATAGGCTACTATGACCTTCGACTTTGATTCAAACGATTTGAACTAAAAATCGTTCGACTATTCGACCATTCGATAGTCGAAGTACTGTCTCTTTAAAAAAAACTTTGACTACATACTTCGGTAGTTTAAACCTACTGAGGTACAATGTTAGCCTATGGGGACCTTCCCCAGCACTTATCTAAGCTTTTTTTTTTTGATCGAAGAAAAATCCTTTGATCGATCGTTTAAAATCGTTCGAATCGTTTGATTCGAAGGATTTTATCGTTCCATCAAATGATTTTTCCTTCGATTGAGCGAAGGACTTGCGGTAAATTCTTCAAATTCAAATAATATATTTATTATTCAATACCCTTAATAAATGTGCCCCTTACAGTAGATTCACACAAAAGGGATGGAAGTGGGGAATACATAATTCCACTATACATGCACCGTTGGCCAAAAGCTAAGAGCTAGAGGTTGGGGGTCACTGTTTACCCAGATCCTCAATGATTCCTGTACAGAGTGGTAGAACTGTGTAGGGGCTGAAAGGCATGCCCATTTAACATAGATTTAATAAGTCTAGGGACACCATTTCCTTTTTTAATTTGAAGTGGTGAGTGTTCTTTAAACACCCTGATGTCACAATTATTAACCTCACACATCCAGAGAAGTATCCCAGGTCATGGAGAAACCCAAAGGGTAACTACACATTTCCTATCTCCATGGGAATTTGGATAACAGCCCTATATTACAGACAAAGAAAATAAATCAAACGTACTTTCCAGTATAACTTTAGATTAACATAAATATGCAACAGAGTGCTCAAATAAAATATTTCATCTTGAGTTGACATAAAAAGTAACTTCACAAGAGCACAAAAACCCTACTAAAGGAAGGAGTACTGATTTCCACATATATAAATTAACTGAGGCTACAAATTATAAACGTAAACACAATGATGCAGAAAGATCTTGTAAGTTAAATCAAGAGCTGTTAACAAGCATATGCCTATTAAAATAATATATTTGTCCAGTAATTTTAGAATAGAGTATTAGAATATAATTTCATTATAGAGAGACTTTATGTGTAACCTATGCAGCCTATTGCTAGTTCTTTCAACATTCAGAAACACTTAAATATCGGTATTACCTGGTGAAACAAATGTATAGTAGAATGTCAAATAAATACATAGCACCTAAAAAAAAAGGTAAATAGCAATAATTACCAGATCCCTTGTTTGTTTATGTAAGGGTCTTTCATTCTGTAAAAAGGTACATAACAATAATTACCAGATCCCTTGTTTGTTTATGTAAGGGTCTTTCCTTCTGTAAAATCATTACAACAAGACAGCCTTTCTTCTGTGTAAAACATAGGGTAGTGCTCTGGCCAAGACAATTGTTTTCCATAAAAATCAAAAGTAATTAAATGCTTATTTCAAACACTATTTTTCTCTACAATGAAAGCATGTCATCTCATATCAACTCAATCTAACGGTTTGGGCCAAAACACTTATGCTCACTGAAAAGAGCAAACAAAAAAATGTAGAGCAGAACTAGCTACTTGCATCATTGTATAATCTAGAACAAATGTTAAAACAATTGGTCTAGAGTATTGAAATGCCAACAAAACATTTTCTCCAATTCTAGGATCCAACAGCAACCAATCAGCAGATTGCTTATAAGGTATTCATAGATGTACAGATGTTGTCCTCTGATACAAGGTTTTATAAAATGATTTGCATGTATGTTGCAAACGTTCTGGACACCCATTCTTAGCAGCAGTGCAGAGATTAAAACTACCTGTGGTACAGTGGAAGTTTATAGGTGCCCTTAACATCCCCAATCACATTGCACACAATTATATAATTGGACCAGTGTTGTTAGTGGAGTACCGCAGGGCTCTGTACTAGGTCCCTTGCTTTTCAACTTGTTTATTAATGACCTGGAGGTGGGCATTGAAAGTACTGTTTCTATTTTTGCAGATGATACTAAATTGTGCAGAACTATAGGTTCCATGCAGGATGCTGCCACTTTGCAGAGTGATTTGTCTAAACTGGAAAACTGGGCAGCAAACTGGAAAATGAGGTTCAATGTTGATAAATGCAAGGTTATGCACTTTGGCAAAAACAATATAAATGCAAGTTATACACTAAATGGCAGTGTGTTGGGAGTTTCCTTAAATAAGAAGGATCTAGGGGTCTTTGTAGATAACACGTTGTCTAATTCTGGGCAGTGTCATTCTGTGGCTACTAAAGCAAATAAAGTTCTGTCTTGCATAAAAAAGGGCATTATCTCAAGGGATGAAAACATAATTATGCCTCTTTATAGGTCCCTGGTAAGGCCTCATCTGGAGTATGCAGTGCAGTTTTGGACTCCAGTCCTTAAGAGGGATATAAATGAGCTGGAGAGAGTGCAGAGACGTGCAACTAAATTGGTTAGAGGGATGGAAGACTTAAATTATGAGGGTAGACTGTCAAGGTTGGGGTTGTTTTCTCTGGAAAAAAGGCGCTTGCGAGGGGACATGATTACACTTTACAAGTACATTAGAGGACATTATAGACAAATGGCAGGGGACCTTTTTACCCATAAAGTGGATCACCGTACCAGAGGCCACCCCTTCAGACTAGAAGAAAAGAACTTTCATTTGAAGCAACGTAGGGGGTTCTTCACAGTCAGGACAGTGAGGTTGTGGAATGCACTGCCGGGTGATGTTGTGATGGCTGATTCAGTTAATGCCTTTAAGAATGGCTTGGATGATTTTTTGGACAGACATAATATCAAAGGCTATTGTGATACTAAGCTCTATAGTTAGTATCGGTATGGGTATATATAATTTAATTAAAAGTAGGGAGGGGTGTATGTATGGATGCTGGGTTTTCATTTGGAGGGGTTGAACTTGATGGACTTTGTCTTTTTTCAACCCAATTTAACTATGTAACTATATTTCTGGCAGTAGTCAAGTTACCATTAGGTTTGCCATCTTCTATTGAGTCACAGACCGGCTAAGGGCAGGCCTGGTGACGTTAGGGGCGAGGCAGGTGGCAGTCTGGGTGTGTGCCTGTGTCATCGGGAACAAGGTTATGATGTGGCAATCGCTGATTGGCTGATCATCATGCCATTTATTTTAAAGACTTGTCCATATTTCCTAATTTGAAAATCCAGATAGGCAGTTTTCAACATATCTGACAGGTGGCAGACATATTTTTTTTACCTTCAATGCAGTAGTTATTGCCTTTATTGCCTTCTCTATCCTTCCTTCAGTGCCGGGACTACTTGGCTGGTCGCCCTAGGCAACCTGGCCAACTACTTTGCCCCCCCGTAGCTCGCGCATGCGCAGAAGTGTGCGATCGGAAAGGAAGCGCATGTGCAGAAACCGCGCGAGTGTGCATGCGCAGAAGACCGTAAACGACATAGAATTGTGGCCACAGCTTCCGAACATAGCAGTCCGAGCTAGGGGAAGGCGTCAGAAGAGGTACGTGCCTGGTGCCCCTGTGCCTTTGCACCCAAGGCAAGTGCCTCTTCTGCCTACCCCTAGTTCCGGCCCTGCCTTCCTTCACCTTGCACAAAGCAGGTGCTTATTTTTGAATTCCTGAATTGGAGGCAACTTTTGTTTGCATAAAAACCAGATGTATCAGAGCCTCCTGTTGGCTGCAAGCCCACATAAGGGTCTTCAAATAACATATCATAGCCCTTACTTGGCACCCCAGGAACTTTTTTCATGCTTGTGTTGCTCCCCAGCTCTTTTTATATGTGAATGTGGCTCACGGGTAAAAAAAACCTTTGGGGACTCCTGCATGAAAGGAAAGCGACTGCTGGTTAAAGTAGAAAACACAGGTTTGTTTTCTCATTGTTGCCTATGCTTTATAGAATTTGGTGGTCACCCTTTAAGTCTAAATACATGACAAAACATTTGAGGGGTTATGTTATGTTTTGGGTAGCCGAGGATGAGTAGAGTATAACAGTGCTTTATTAGCAGAGGCACGCAGGCATTACACAACAGTACTTATACTTTTAAGCTACCAGGAAGTATGCACAGTATAAATATGAGCACAGTGACGTCTACAGGTCATTTGCATGAACACCGCAGGTTATTTAATTAACTACGATTTTTTTCTGGTTGTAGTTTTAAAGGAGAAAAACACAATTTTTTCATAGAAATGTTTTTTTCCATGATTTATTAAACCCCAATGCTGCTAAAATTCTGAATAAAAACATACTCCATCTCAAACCTGCCGAGGTCATGTAGAAGTCAATGGCAGATGTCCCACAGTTGGAAGATATCATGATCTGCACTGGGTTTCATACAGTAATCTGAAGAATTGGCAGTTTGTGGCAAAAAATCAGAGCGTCAAATCCAAAGCACAATATTCACCATTTACTCAACCAAAAGAAATTGGAACCCCAAAATCCTTTGAGCTCCACTTCTTAATATGGCTCAATAAATTATTGTTTCCCATTCCAAATTTCCCAAACACAAGGTCTGATTCGTTTCACGCATCCCAACCAAAAAAACATTCGGAAAACGATTGACATATTTTATATTTCTTCTGGCCCTTTGACTCAGATACCACAAATTAGCATGAAGGAAACTGACTCCATTAAAATAATAAACCATGCAATATGTGTTTATGTTTGGTACATTTAGCCCACGTTGTATCACAGCCAACAAAGTCTAAGATATCAGTAGCTTTTGTATTTTAATTGCATTTCTGTTCCAATTAAGATGGCTTTGTTGAATTTGTCCAAGTACGACATGCACCATGCCTGCTATGGTATCCAGAGTGTTTATGTTGGTATTGATACTATGCCACAAAACACGTGGCAGCTATGTTTATAATAATAATAATAGCAGCCATGTTTATGTTACTGTGATTAGTCTGAAGCAGCTTTAATGGCACTAGTATAAAACATAAATTTTAAGCTGATGTAATGTGTTTCACATAAATATGAAGGTTGTTAACTATTGTTATTTTAGATGGAGTTAAAACACAAGGAAACTGAGGAAAATGTAACATATGGAAACACATTTTGGTTGTGTGTTTATGATTACTGTCATGTTTATGATACTGTAGTTAGTTTCTGATGATTGTGTTCAGTATATTTTAGGAACTGCTTGAATATAGAACCGAATTCTTTCTCTCTTTCTCTCTCCATTGACTATTTCTTTTTCTCTTTCCATCTACATATTAAGCAACTTCCATGCATGGATCTAGATAGCAGGGTTACTAACTGGAATCCACAGAGACTGCGAGAGCGTATAGATAGTTGGCATGTCAGGATTAGGCTGTAATAGCTGACTACTGTACAGAGCTCATGTTATACAGTATGTTTTTCGTATACAAGAGTCTAGGTTTTTATGAAATGTAGTCCTTGCTGAGGCATTATTCCTCCTTGACTTATAAAAACAGTTATGGGAACTGACATTTTTAACTCATCTGTTCCCAGTCTTTAATTTACTAACTGGGGAAGATGCAAATTGCAAAAACCATGAAGCTTTGCACAATGCATTTTCTCTTGACTGATGAATGAATCAAAATACTAATTAAGGAGAGAAGAGATAAAAAGAGCCATTTTCAAACGAAAGGCATGCTTGAGAGTCTTCTTAAAGGAGAACTAAACCCTAAAAATGAATATGGTTAAAATTGCCATATTTTATATACTGAACTTATTGAACCAGCCTAAAGTTTCAGCTTGTCAATGATCCAGGACTTCAACCCTGTCACAGCGGGTCACCATCTTGGAAAGTGTCTGCAACACTCACATGCTCAGTGGGCTCTAAGCAGTTGATCTTAGGGATCATCGCAAATTATCAAGCAGAAAATGAGGGTTTGTCTGTAATAAAAGCTGATGCTACAGGGCTGATTATTAAATTCTGATGCTAACTGCACCGGTTCCTAAGCTGACATGTAGTAATTATGTGTATTAGTTACTAATCAGCCTTATACTGTTAAATTTCTGTTCTGTATATACAATATATTTTGAGTCGACCCATAAACTCAGTAACTGACAGCAGCACAGAGCATGTGCAGTGAATCAGCAGTAAAAATGTTGGGGAGCTACTGGGGCATCTTCATAGGCACAGATCTTTCCTGCTAAAGGGCTGGGGTTGCCTTGGGCTGGTACAAAAGACCAAAACATAATGTACACAATTTCTAGCCAACTTCTTTAGTTAAGCTTTAGTTCTCTTTTAAGTCTAATATTGGTCTGAGTGACCATTTTCCACACCAATGTTAGCTTTTATTGTTAATACTATAATTTCTATTTGCCCCGTCACACCCAGGGGTATATTTTCAAAAAGTGAAGTTACAGATCGCCACAGTCCCCTACAGTGAAATTCCGCCACTGTCCATTCATTTCTATGGGACTTTGAAAGGCGTATTTATCAAAGGATGAACTTCCACTCTTTTAAAAATCCTATAGAAATAAATGGAGAGTGATGGAATTTCACTTTAGAGGAATGTGGTGATCTCTAACTTAAATTTTTAATAAATATACCCTACAGAATTTTCTGCCAGCAGAGAACATACAAAGGGGCAGATTTACTAACCGGCAAAAATTCGCCAGCATCCACTTCGCACCCATCACAACACTTTGTTAGGTGAAAATTCGCTCAGACAACGCTAATTTACTAAAATGCCCTAGGGGCCGGATGTTGGCCTAGGGGCCGGATTTTGGCGATTTTTCGCTAGTGTTACTTTGGCAATGCGAGCAATTCAAAGAGAAGATGTGCCAGCATTCATTTCTGCCTAGCACAAATTCACTAGAGGTCTTGTGCTCAGGTTAATTTGAATACGGTGGGGAATTTAAAGTTGAATGGACGTCTTTATGTTATATGTTGCAGCAAATATATTTACACTGTTAATTACATATGTTCAGGGAACCTTCATAAAGAAAATACAGTTGTTATAATGCCCTACACGAGCCCACTGTATAGTTAGGGGCACATTTACTATTGGTCGAATATCGAGGGTTAATTAACCCTCGATATTCGACCGTCAAAGTAAAATCCTTCGACTTCGAATCTCGAAGTCGAAGGATTTACCGCATTTCCTCCGATTGAACGATTGAAGGAAAAATAGTTTGTTCGAACGATTAAATCCTTCGAATCAAACGATTTTTAGTTGAAATAGTTTGTTTCGAAGTTGAAATCGTGGTCAAAGTAGCCAATTCGATGGTCGAAGTAGCCAAAAAAATACTTTGAAATTCAAAGTATTTTTTATTCTAATCCTTCACTCAAGCTAAGTAAATGTGCCCCTTAATGCTCTATATGATAGAAAAAGTATAGGGGAAACCGATTACCCAAAAAAAAATGTTAGGAGGCTATCAAGCTTAAAAAAAGAAAAAGACGCCAGCATTTTTTTAACTTTGATGCATTTTCAACTCACATAATATGATGTAAGTAACAGGAGATTGAGGAGATCTATGCACTCCATTGCACTTCGTCTGGTCTGAGCTGGCAAAGGTAACGTTCAGTAAAATCCAAATTTTTGTGAACGTCCATTTGCCTGAGCGAAAAGTCACCTGACAATAGAGTGCGAATTACCTCTATCGTCTATCTCTTTTGCTAGTGAAATTAGCACCTGTGCCCGTTAGTAAATTGGCAATGTCCATGCAGGCGGTAACGCTAGCAAACTGATGCTACCGTTTGCCCTTTAGTAAATGTGCCCCAAATTTGGACAATGTTTGCCCCATGTGCAGTGATTGACTTCTGTGCAATCCACCTTTCACTGCACACACACACAGATTTTGGTCATAAAATGCTAAAGTTTACACAAGCCAGAAGTTGGTGACTGAAGTTGTGTTCCCCATTTAAATACAGGAGAATAATAAAAATATTCCCTGGATAAATAGCAGTGCTGCCCTGTTCAGTGATAACATTATGGAAGCAGAAATCCCCCATTTGATATGCAAAGCTAGTATATTTTCTATACTCAGATTGAATATAGGGGAAATGCTTTAATCATACATGACACAATATGGGCTCAGAGCCAGTACTACTTGAAGATGGCCTTAAGTGATCTTTTGCTTTAACATTTTCTTCAGAAATAGCCAACATTCTGTACATACTGCATCTTTGGCAGCAAAACTGGTTTATAATAAAATACAAATGCGTCTATGTTCATGTTGGGTGACAAATGATAAACTGGGAAACATAATTTCACACAAAGTGTGAAAGCATGAGATATCAGAGCGTGATCTTAACAGCATCTAAGTTGCCTCTGTGTCTGACAATGAGCACAATATGCTGGAAAATACTACTTTAGTGCACCGTTTTTTGACTATTAAGTTATACATAAGAACAATACACATAGCCTGGTGAGCAGTTCATGCTCCCAGTGTCAATACACAAAATAATACACACATTTGAGAAAGGTTGTTTAAAACATCAGTTTGTGAGGCTGCCATGTTGTAAATAGAAGATCCCATTATTAAGGTTTAGAACAATAAAATATTTTATTTCATCCCATTATAAGAATTACAGGCCAACATTTTCTGTTTATCCAAGTTCTCCTTATGAAGAATGCATTACCTTAAATTATTGTGAATTCACTGTTCTGCAGACTAATAGAAGCTCCCATTATTGAGGTTTAGAACTATAAAATATTTGATTTCATTCCAATATAAGAATTACATGTTATTAATGATTGATCTTCTACACACTGGTATTAAACATATAATCGTATATTTATGTACAGGTATGGGATCCGTTATCCAGAAACCCATTATCCAGAAAGCTCTGAATTACGGAATGGCCATCTCCCATAGACTCCATTATAATGAAATAATCCAAATTTTTAAAAATGATTTCCTTTTTCTCTGTAATAATAAAACAGTACCTTGTAATTGATCCAAACTAAGATATAATTAATCCTTATTGGAAGCAAAACCAACCTATTGGGTTTATTTAATGTTTACATCATTTTCTAGTAGATTAAAGGTATGAAGATCCAAATTATGGAAAGATCTGTTATCCGAAAACCCTCAGGTCCCGAGCATTCTGGATAATAGGTCCCATACCTGTACAGCTTTCATGAAAATGAAGCAACTAATCAAGGAAGGGAGAGAACTGTGTATCACAACTAGCTTGACAGATACAGGGCAAATACAGTGACAGATACAGTGCGAGGCACTGAAGTTACATGTGTAGCCTTCCTTTTAATTTTACTTGAATATTGTTCTTTTGGACTATACAGAGTACTGCTGGATTGTGCAGACTACTAAAGATTAGCAAGGGTTTAGAAACATTTAGAAAAGCAACAAGCTGATAACCATAAAATTATAGACCGGAAGCCTTAGAGCAGACCGGTATACATTATGCCACAAAGAATTGTCCCTTTAACTTTACCAAAGGCTGAGATGCTAGAAATAGAAGGTATTTGACTTGGGTCACAAATCAAATGAGAATTAATAAGGGTTTTACAGTCTATTTATTACTGACAGTTATGATGGACTCTTATTTTGTCTCCTACCTTAACAGATGACGATACTTCATGAAAAGAGAGTCAGGCAGAGTGGGTGGAGAAATGGCAGATGAGGATCAGTGTGGAGAAATCTAGAGCTAACCAATGGACCATGATAGCAAGTAAGTAAACAGTGAACTACAGGGTATCAGTTTAGGCAAGCAATAGATGGAAATGAAAGTCTATTGAGAACATTTAACATAGTAAGTTAGGTTAAAAAGAGACATGTGCCCATCAAGTTCACTTTTTAAGTCTATATATAACCTGGTTACTGCTAGTAGATCCAGAGGAAGGCAAAAAAAACATTTGAAGACTGTCCAATTTGCCACAGAGGGGGAAAATTCCTTCCTGACCCTAAGATGGCAATTGGACTAGTCCCTGGATCAAATTGCATTATGAGCTATCTTCCAAAACCCTGAATTCCCTCCCTTGCTAAAAAGCCATCCAACCCTTTCTTAAAGTTATCTAATGTCTTAAAGTTATCTAATCAGCCAGTATGACTGATTCAGGGAGAAATCTTCACAGCTCTCACTGTATAAAACCCCTTCCGAATATTTAGAGAGAACTTTCTCTCTGATTCTTCAGTCAGCACTTGTGCCCAGTGACGTAACTAGAGGGGGACGGGCCCTGGCGCAGGACGCGCTGCCGGGCCCCCCGCCCCCCTCTGTACACCCGGAAGCGCTCGGGAATCAGCCCGGAATTCATGGTGCGTGAGCTGCCGGGGGGCCCTGAGGGGGTGCAGGCCCTGGCCCAATCGTACCCCCTGCTCCCCCGGTAGTTACGCCACTGCTTGTGCCCTCTGAATCGCTTCAATCTGGTGCACGTCCAACAGTTTCCATCTCCAACTTGTTACACCAAATTTTGTATCATAGACAGCACCATTCACGTGTTTCTTTTCTTTAAAATACCTTTACTGAGACATGGGCTCTGACCCATACAATCGGCAACATTTCAGACCTCCATCGGTGGCTTGATAAAAGACCGATGGCGGTCCGAAACATTGCCGATTGTATGGATCAGAGCCCATGTCTCAATAAAGGCGATTTTAAAGAAAAGAAACCCATGAACGCTGCTGTCTATTATACAAAGTTTGGAACTTTCTCTCTTCTAAACGGAATGGGTGACCTCACGTCAGCTGGAAAGACCTACTGGTAAATAATGTGTAAAAGAAACGGATCCGCACACACACCGATTAGTGCAGTTGGGGATTATCCCCTTTTATTCAGCCACCAAACATCAACGTTTCGGCAACGTTTCGGAGGGGAACACCCACCCTTCATCAGGATACAATTATTTGTGCAGTCACCCATTTAAACCCAACTTCCCACGCCTTCATTTCCCATCATGCAATTTGCCATAAAAATTAACCCTTATGTGGGATACAGGAAATTCGACCTATATGTTACATACAATAAAACAATCAATTTGGTACGACAGTCCACAAAATGATCTTTTTCTTTCTCAAAGTGCCCATGTGCAATAATTATTATAAAATATGGTATCAAAACATTATTTTAAACAACTTTTTCTAAAAAACCACATACATTAAACACCATATTGCAAAAATCCATGTGTTATATTATAATACCTAACTGCCCTTGGGATTTTCTAATAACCCTTAATATTATATGTGATCATTCAGCAGTTCTTATCTGTAAGAAATGAATAAAAACATGCAAGAAGGTTAAAAACAGTTATTCTCTCATAAGAAACACGTGAAACTACAATTCTCGTTAAGGCCCTTTGGTGTGAGTGTTTTTAGCTGCCAAATCCAAAAGGCCTCCTGTCTCAACAATGACCTCTTATCTATTTCACCTTTCTCCCTGTGTATAACCTCTAATATTTGCCATCTGAGTTGAGAAATGTTATGTTTTGCTTCGAAAAAATGTTTCGCCAGGAGGGTTTCCTTTTTAAATTTCTCGTTCTCTTTTTTTTGGCCTATAATAGCCCCTTCTCCCTTCTCTTCAGGTTTATAATTCCTTATTCTACTCTTATGTTCATTCATCCGAGTTTTAAACGCTCTGGAAGTCTGCCCCACATAACATAGGCCGCACGGACACTTTAACAGATAAATCACCCTTTCAGTGTCACACGTAGCGTATTGTTTTAATTTAATGTTGTGACCCATAGTGGGGTGTTGGCAAATTTCCCCTTTAATGACTCCATTACAATGCCCGCACTGGAAGCATGGATAAGTGCCTTTCCTGTTAGATATTGGTTTCTTTATAATTTTTCTAAAATCAGTTTTAGTGAGACCATTAGCTATACTCTTTCCTTTTTTATAGCTAAAAAGGGGTTTATCATCAAAGAGTTTACCGAAGGTTTTATCCCTCTGTATAAAACCTTTGGTAAACGGAAGGAACGCACCACCAGCTTGCAGGATTGATGAACTACAGGTGTGCGGTAGGATAATTACATTGTAATCAAGTAGTGTCTACATCCCCAATTTGGCCAGTCTTTCCTCATAGCTAAGATTTTCCTTACCCTTTACCAGCTTAGTTGCCTTTCTCTGGACCCTCTCTAATACAATAATGTCCTGTTTGAGCACTGGAGATCAAAACTGTACGGCATATTCTAGTTGGGGCCTTCCTCCTCCCGAGAATCGATGCCCCCTTTTAATACAGCTCAAGACCTGATTTGCCCTTGATGCTGCTGACTGGCATTACTTGCTACAACCAAGTTTAACTACAAGGACTCCAAGGTCATTTTCCATTATGGATCTGCCTAGTACAGTCCAATCAAGGGTATAAGTGGTTTGGTTCTTTTTACATCCCAGGTGCATGACTTTACATTTATCAACATTGAATCGCATCTGCCACTTGTAGGGTAAAATATCATTACAAAAATGTATCTAATAATTTTTTCTTCCTTTAGTTGGTGTAGGCAACAGGAGTACATCCTTTAAGACTGAAGGAACAGAGGGTTTAATCACCACCCATATCTTTCACCATGGCTCTCCTCTCCAGTACCTTGAATGTTAATACTAGAAGGCATTAATAAATACATCCACAATACTCTTAGAGGCCCATTTATCAAAGGTTGAATTTCAAATTCATGTGAATTTTTTTCTCTTATAAATTCACATATACTCACAATTCAACTGGGAGGTTATTTATGAAAAAATTTGAACGTCTACAACTTGAACTAATATTACCAACCCAAAAACTCGAATCAAGTTTTTTTCTCCGAAAAAAGATGAATGTCAGGAAGGCTATTAACATCTTCAAATGGGTCACCTGCCATTAAAATCTACATGAACTCGGCAGGTTTTATGTCACTAATAGTTGAATTCGAATTGTTCCCACGGTGCATGTATGATAAATCTCGAATTCGAATTTAAATTCGAGTTTGGATTATTTCCAATTCAAATTTGTGAAAATTTGGATTAGAAATTCCAATTCGAACCTTAATAAATCTGCCCCTAAGGGTCTGAATTACTAACATTTGAAAAAGCTATCTTATTTTTCTCATATGTCCTCCATAACATTTTCTATAGATGATCATTATAACAAAAGATATTCTGGAAAAATACTGCATGAAAATTCCCTCTTGAGAAAAGAATGTTGACAAGAAAATTTATTCTGTCCTAAGACTTTTCGTACACTTAGGGGCAGATGCATCAAGGGTCGAATATCGAGGGTTAAAATATATGGATATTAATATAAATATAATATAGAATATCGAAGTTGAAGGATTTTGCACAAATACTTCGATCGAACGATCTAAGGAATAATCGTTCGATTGAACAATTAAATCCTTCGAATCAAACCTTCGAAGGATTTTAATCCAACGATCGAAGGATTAGCCTTTGACCAAAAAAAGTTAGGCAAGCCTATGGGGACCTTCCCCATAGGCTAAAATTGAGTTCGGTAGCTTTTAGGTGGCGAACTAGGAGGTCGAAGTTTTTTCTTAAAGAGACAGTACTTCGACTATCGAATGGTTGAATAGTCGAACGATTTTTAGATCGAATCATTCAATTTGAAGTCGAAGTCGTAGACGAAGGTCGAAGTAGCCCATTCGATGGTCGAAGTAGCCAAAAAAACACTTCGAAATTCGAAGTTTTTTTTCTTCTATTCCTTTACTCGAAGTTAATGAATGGGGCCCCTTAAAAAATATTTGCACCATTTTTAGTTAAACCTATGTACAAAATGAATAGTGATGGTTAATAAAAGGAGACCCTAAGATGAATTAACAGGTAGCAGATGCCAGAGGTTGTGCAAAATATCCTAGAACTTTAAAGGTGATGCTAGCTTTCTTTACTAAGGAACAACATTGTTACATTATAAAAAAAAGTCTGTTTCATTAGCCAAAAAAGGTGTTTGTTGCAGATTTAGTAGGCCAGGTGAGCCAAGATGAGGAGGTGAGAAACATACACACTGCACTCCTATAAATACAGCAACTATGCATTTGGCAGCATTTTCATTACACATAATTCTTTCTGCCCTGATCCTGTAACTCAGAAGTATAACTTCTCCTGAACAATCTGGAAACCAGTTCACACCAGAAAAACTGTTGTTTTAGTTACAGTGTAATAATTATTGACATGAAAGTGGCAGGGCATGCAGTTGAAAAGCTTAAAGGAATTGTTCAGTGTAAAAATAAAAACTGGGTAAATAGATAGGCTGTGCGAAATAAAAAATGTTTCTAATATAGTTAGTTAGCCAAAAATGTAATGTATAAAGGCTGGAGTGATTTCATGTATAACAAGTCAGTCTAAACACTACTTCCTGCTTTTCAACTCTCTTGGTTTACACTGACTGGTTGCCCTGGTTACCAGGCAGTAACCAATCAGAGACTTGAGGGGGGGCCACATGGGTCATATCTGTTGCTTTTGAATCTGAGCTGAATGCTGAGGATCAATTACAAACTCACTGAACAGAAATGTACCATGTGGCCCCCCTTCAAGTCGCTGACTAACTCAGAGTTAGAGAGCTGAAAAGCAGGAAGTTGCATTCTGGCTGTTTTATTACACATTTGTTCACTCCAGCCCTCATACATTACATTATTGGCTAACTAACTATATTAGAAACATTTTTTATTTTGCACAGCCTATCTATTTACCCAGTTTTTATTTTCACACTGAACTATTCCTTTAATACAGTTTACAATTCTTCATACTGAGATTTTAACAATGATGACATTTATTTATTTTTTTTTAAAAAAAGTAAATATTGCCTTAATCATGGGTTAAAAATAAATAATCTGAATTTTCTTACTGAACCACAGTTTTTCACAGCTCCAGTTAACAAAGAAGTATATAAAAGTGTTTAATGTACAGTATGTGCAGCTGTTAGTGAGAACCTGGAAGGTAAAAGATGTATAATGTAATGACTTTTGAACATTTTGTGCACAGGAATGATATATAGAACCTTGAGATGAATGAATCCAACATCCTTCATTTTCAAGGTTTCAATATATTAAGATAACATTGTCCCACATAATTACATTGTGCATGTATCATAAAAACAGGATAAAGGTGTAAAACCAAAGCCATTTGCAAAAGGGACTATATAATTGATTACGGATTAAAAAAAACAAACATTTTAGAGCCTGTATTCTGAAGCCTGTAAAACAACTTCAAGATCATATTTACTCTTAAGCAATAATATAATCTACCCTAGTATACAGCATTTTATAATAAGTAACAAGGAATTTCAAAATAGATTTAAAACTGAATAAAATATTTAAATACACAGGGAAATATGCAAAACAAACACTGGCATGGTGCTCTGCTTCAACATTTCCCATTTTCCTTTGGCAATGCACCAGATTGAATAATCTCTCCAGTATGTACATTGTGCAAGGCATATAAGGTCACTGTGATAATGTGTTTTATGTAAGAAAGATTACAATATCTTAGAATTTAGTTTCTACTGGACAACATCCAGCTTTACAAGCTAAGTGTGCTATTATTTTTAATATTATTTCTGTTTTGGCAGTTACATTGAATTTAACAAAGTATTTACTCTTGCAGCACTGAAAGCATTGCACATTTTTCATAATGTTGCATTACTTGTGCAGCATTTTATTTTAACTGCTAACCCATGTGTAGATATTATGTATAGGGGTTTTATGCCCAGCGATGTCTGACTGTTTGGGTTGCAAGGTACACAGTTGCACAGCAAACACTAAAGTTTTTTTTATACCTGTAATATGCCCCTTGTTGACATCAAACAACACCTTGACAGTGAGAATCAAATTTGTACTAATGCAGAAATATTACTGCCCAGCTGCAATATACTGTGGAGAGAGAGAGAGCGAGAGAGAGAGAGAGAGAGAGAGAGAGAGAGAGAGAGAGAGAGAGAGAGAGAGAGAGAGAAATATCATACAGATAAACCCTACTCATAATTAATAATATCCTTATTGCTAGTCCTGTGAAATTTCTTTAGTTAGTAATAGAGTAGTGATGGACAGATTCATCTAAAACCTGCAAGACCTATGGGTTAAACTGCCTCTGGTCACAAGTGCTTCTGTTGTGAGCTTGGCTAGATTTACGGTCTAGCTGCAGGTATGGCTAGATCTCCCACTTTAGTCCATGTGACTATTCTTGGCTCTTTTTACCCTTGATGAGATATTTGGTAATCTGTGATGTTACATGCTGACATCTTAGGAAAAAATCAATAGATATGGCTTGGGTGGGTACAGGTAAGAGCTGGATAAGGTTGGGTGCAGGGGAATGATTTTGATGATCCATATATCACATATATGGATCGTAGCTACTGACCACCAGATGTGTTATGAGTCCACTAAAAAATGTTTTTGTTTCTCTAGCATGTTCTCTCTTCCACCATATTGTTTTACAACATTGCAACTTTTTCAAAATCCATCTTTCACCCATGGGAGTGATAAATCCATGCACATGCCATTGTTCTTAACAATAACTTGCTTTTCTTGTTTTAGTTGTTTTAAAATGTTCTTCATTAAAACCCCCTTCTTTTGTCATCTCCCCTCCCTATTTTCTACTCACATCTTTCCATTCACCATTTTATATACTTGACCAATGCATAACTAGGCTCTAAAATGTGCTTATTTCTCTTTTTAACTGTCAATCAGATCATTTGCATTACCATTCATTTCATATGATGCCAACATATCAAACACATGTTTTGTATGATTAATAGTTGTCCAGACTACTTTTCCTAGACCAAGACAAAGACCAAGGAGAATGAACAAATAGCACATATGATCTAACCCTAGATGTCAACAATGCTTACCACAATGCCAAGCATTTGGCTCTGTGAATTATTATGGTTGTAGTGCTCTATAACACATCATTGTGCACTGACAGGAACAGAATCCCAATGTCAGTGAACACATATAGGGCAGATTTCAGCACTTTGCATTTTTGCACCAAAATCTGCCCTATGTTTACACTGACAGGTGGACACCATTCTTCTCAGTGCACAATAATACTTGGGTAGAAGGCAGCAGATCAACGTTTTCTTCTCTGGTGTATGTTTGGTGGGACATAGCCCTTTAGAATAAATCTGTTTCATGATATTGCCGTTTTTCTAGAGTAGAGTGAAAAGAATGTTGGGACATATTGCTTCATTAATACCTGGAGGCTTTGAAGAAATGTAATTTTATCATGGGGTAATCAACATACAGTAAATATGCCAGAGGAGAAAATGCCTAGTGTAACATAGCCCATAGCCTTCTTAAAATCTGAGGATGACCTGATGAAGGAAAATCAGATACACAGATCTAGCTGCTGTAGTTACGATTTTAGCGATGAGAACATTTTTTTTCACCACGTTTTACTGCGAATAAGATGCCCATAGACTACAATGGTTGAAAGAAATTGTCACTCATCATTTGGCCATAGTCATCAATGCATTAGAAATTTTTTTTTTGCGTTTTGTGAATTTTCGGCAAGGCAAAATGGGTTAGATTCGCCCATCACTACATTTATTATAAATTTGAAAAAACAATGTGCATGCAGTAAAAATCCCATTCTACCCATTATTTTCGACTAACCTGCAAAATTTAGAATTAATCTCAAATTGAAAAATACATTTTGCTAATATAACTAGAATCGACTTCTACATGAACTTGGCAGATTTTAGAATTTTCAAGATTTTTGCAATTAATAGATCTCAAAAAAATTGGTTCCCAAAACTCATATTCAAATTCATGTTTTTTGCCACAAACTACTTTTAATATATGTATAGACAAGTATTATTGTTTACGTTAAATGATGATAACATTTATTAGACTATGCAATTCTCTTTAAAAGATTAAAGGTTAAGATGAATAAATCATGTACTGGAATGGGTGCATTTGTTCTTAAAATCTAGCCATCTCCAGTAAGAAAGCTTGTTCACCAGTCAGCACATTTCTTTCTCCTCTTCATTCTACACAAACATGAATCATTCTAGCAATCACTTAAGTCACAAGAATGTTTGTATTATGCTTTAACTTTCCTTCGGAGACTTCTTTATTTTAAAAGAACTCTTGTTTCTTTTTCCCTTTGACCTAACTTGGAATTTCTATAAAATACATGGAGATGAAAATATATTCAACCCCCTCTACTTGTCACTGGAAAAAATTACACTCTACTGAAGTCAAGTGTATGTGTTATGGTATGACCAATGCCAATTAACTAACACAGTTCTACATTCTTCAAGCAAGAAATAATGATTGCATAATTATCCCATATATCTCTGTCAGGCATCCCAATCTGTAATAAGAGCTTAATAGTCCTTGGAGAACTAAAGGTTGGTAATAATGTTTGTTAACCTAATAAGTTCATTAAATTCAGGGTTTCAACAATGGTAGACACACATCTGCATGCATATCACACGATTCTCCATTTCGGCATGCAAAGTAAAGGATTTTCTGCTCACTCTCTAGTCAAATTCCAAGACTAAAAAGAAAATGCATTAAACAAACTATCTGTCCTTGAAAACTGACACTAATGAAACATACCTATAGTGGGGCTTCAGAAATTTCAGCAAAATTATATATTATTTACATTTCATAAGGGTATTACCTTAAAAGCAGCATTGGAAGAGATTGCTGCATCTAAACTAAGTAGTGGTGTTCCTCTGGGCTGATTGAGGAGACAGAAAGTAATGCTAAAGAAATTAATCAATGCATTGACCATGAGCCTGCCTGCTGAATACAATGCACAGTGGACCAAACGTCCATCTTTAAAGGAGAATTCAACCCAAAAGTTAAAAAAAACCTACCCCCTTACCCTGTATAGACCCCCCTCCCTCCTTCCCTCCAGCCGAGCTGCTACCCAGGCAAATGTCCCTAACTCTTTACTTACCCCTTCGTGCAGATTCTGTCCAGTGGCGTTTTCAGTAGCCATCTTCTTCTCTTTGGTTATCTTCAAAATGAGACCGGTGTAGCGGAGCATGCACAGTTGGAGCAATTTTCTGTTTCATGACAACTGTGCAAGCGCCGAAACTCACGAAAATTGCAGAAGCGCTTGTCTCAATCTGAAGCTTACCGAACCGGCTTAAGATGGGGCAGTGAACTCCTATGGACAGAACATTCACGGAGGAGTAAGTAAAGAGTTAGGGGCATTTGCCCGGGGTAGCAGCTAGGCTGGGGGGGAGGAGGGAAGGGGGGATCTATGTAGGGTAGGGGGCAGGGTTTTTTAACTTTTGGGTTTAGTTCTCCTTTAAAGTTACTTTGAGGTAGAGGAGAAACATAGATAGAATGTCTCCAAGCTACAAGCAATGATGTGAATGCTTGTATTTTGGCTCTTTATCTTGAAACTAAAGTTCCATTGAAGTAACTGGGTACTCTGAATGCTGAAGTGGAATTTGTAGTACAGGTATGGGATCCCCATAGACTCCATTATAATCAAATAATTAAAATTTTTAAAAATGATTTCCTTTTTCTCTGTAATAATAAAACAGTACCTTGTACTTGATCCAAACTAATATATAATTAATCCTAATTGGAAGCAGAACCAGCCTATTGGGTTTATTTAATGTTTACATGATTTTCTAGTATGAAGATCTAAATTAAGGAAATATTCATTATCCCGAAAGCCGCAGGTCCCGAGCATTCTGGATACAGGGTCCCATACCTGTACTATGAGAAGGGGCATACTTATGAACTATCTTACTACCACCAGTTTACCCTGCCAAACATCTTTGCATAGTTCTTTTTTATATACGTCAGTATACAAAGACAGATTCTTGGTAAGTTATTTTTAGAGATTCTATAAAATTGTATTTGTGGGCTTCTTACAATATATATTTATATATATATATATATATATATATATGCTGACATGTGGGCACCCATTTCGATTAGAAAAAAAAAGAGGTTCTGCCTAAATATTCGGAAGGGGTTTTTTACAGTGAGAGCTGTGAAGATGTGGCATTCTTTCGTACTGGCTGATACAGATGAAGCCACTTGGATTTGTGAGTTAAATGCGTCATGACTCAGGGGTAATTGAAGAAACTGTGTTATCTTAAGTCATCTTAACTCATTTAATGCATTTAACCTTTTCATTAGCATACCAAAGCTCCATTGTTCACAATGGTGAATGCTTTAATTAGATGGGATGTTGTGACGCAGTTTTCTGTGTTAAATGAGATAAATGGGATATCTGTGTTTAGCTATTCTGTGTCAAACAGACCAAAGTGGCTGCATCTGTACATTAGATAGCTTCAAGAAGGGGTTGAACAGCTTTTTAGAGAGAGAGACTTAAAAGGTTGAAGTTGATGGGCATGTGTCTTTTTTCAACTAACTTACTATGCTACTATGTTACAGCCTATGTATTTACCCAGTTTTTATTGGCTTGGATGACATGGCCAGGCAAATTTAAAAAGATTGTTATGCTGCTTGACATAACACTGCTCCAGTGTTACAAATCTATCTTTTACTCTTAGGATTTCGTGTTCTACAAGTAATACAATTAGAGCTTTTGTTTAAAATACAGTCCCAAACAAATAATCTTTATAAAACAAAGTAGGTCTTGTATCAGATGTCAGTTGTCTTGGAATCAGGGCACTTGATTGAATATTTATCCAATGTTTGTAACTGTAACTCCATAAACTTATTAAAATTGGGATACCTTTTCTTCTAATCATTTTTAATTCTAATCTTGTTTCCTAACCTTTGCTGTGGCTGGCAATGTGCTGTCAATATATCCTGAACTGCAGTATCCCAATTACTTCATATGTTGCTCTGCTACAACTCAAAAGAATTCTCAAGCATATTATCATGATGAGAGCTATTATTCATCAACTACAGAGATTGATCCTTAATGGAGATGTAAGCATTTGTTTCCTCCAATCCCAGCTGAACCAACATTATATTAGCGGTTAAAGGGGTTGTTCACCTTTAAATGAACTTTTAGTATGATGTAGAGAGTTATATTCTGCATATTCAGCAGCTCTCCAGTTTGCAATATCAACCGTCTGGTTGTTAGGGTCCAAATTACCCTAGCAACCAAGCATTGATTTGAATAAGAGTCTGCAATATGAACAGGAGGTTCCTGAATAGAAAGATGAATTACCAAAAGTAACAATACATGTGTAGCCTTCCGGAGCATTTGTTTTTTTACATGGGGGTCAGTGACCCCCATTTGAATGCTGATAAGAGTCAGAAGAAGAAGAATCAGAAATATATTCCAGCTAAAACCTGTCAGTCATGTAAAAGTCAATGGCAAATGTCCCTTTTACAATGTTTTTTGTCTTCATGATGTTCAAGGGTTTTGGGCTGGTTTTCTTTAAAAAAAACTTGAAAAATTCAAATTGTTGCACGATTTTGGAAAGACTTCCTGCACATATAAATTTTGTTCAGATTTTTTAGTAAATGAAGCCAAATCATGGTTGGAAGTTAGATCGAATTTTTTTCAATAATTAGAAAAATTTTAGTTTATTAAATACCATCCTAAATGCTCAGTAATGCCATAAGAAACAGAAAATATATATTTTTTAAATTAAAAGCTATGCCTATACAGCCTACAAATATATATTTGTTTTATTTGACAGCAAAGCCAAAACTGTTTCCAAATTTGTCGTGTTTTTAAAGGGAAAAGGTTTTTTTTTAGAGGAATAAATAAACAACATTTTTTTTAGATGTATAATGGTCTGAAGCTGCTAAAAAATCAAATGCAAAAATATTCCAGCTAAAACCTGTCAAAATCATGTCGAAGTCAATAGCAGATGGTCCTGTTAACTGGAATATGTTTTATTACCTACAGCAGTGATCCCCAACCAGTAGCTCGTGAGTAACATGTTGCTCTCCAACCCTTTGAATGTTGCTCCCAGTGGCCTCAAAGCAGGTGCTTAATTTTGAATTCCAGGCTTTGGAGACAAGTTTTGGTTGTATAAAAACCAGATGCACTGCCAAACAGAGCCTCAATGTAGGTTGACAATCCACCTAGGGGCTAATAAATGGTCAATTACAGCTCTTATTTGGCACCCCAGGAACACTTTTCCTGCTAGTGTTGCTCCCCAACTCCTTTTACTTCTGAATGTTGCTCATGGGTTCAAAAGGTTGGGGATCCCTGACCTACAGGATTCTTGATATATTCGGCTGCACAGGTTTTCATTTGATAATTAGATACATTTTCGTTGCACAATTCAATCGTCAAATCAAAAAAGTTACACGATTCAAATTGTTGCATGATTTTGCTGCGACTTTGTCTCTCGCCGATTTTTTATTATTGGTAAATGAAGGGGATTCGGATTTGGGAGTTTAGTTGAAAAAGTCAAATGTTAGTAAATAGACCTCTTACAATTGGCATCTGTTTATTGTTCTGTGTAAGAACTAAAATATTTGCGTTCTATATCCTCTTGTACCTTAACACTTAGAATAAAAATATGTATATATATACATATTGTGTATATATATATATATATATATATATATATATATATATATATATATATATATACAAAGAATAGAGGTGCACACTGGGGTTTGACATAGTGTTAAAACTTAATCTTTTATGTTCCCTGAATCAAGCCCACATGTCTTCTGTTTCAAAATATTTTATTTGATTTTCACAATAAACCATAAAGACAATATGACAACAATTAGAATGCAGAAAAAGAAAATGTGCTGCAATTAGTATAATGACACAATATTCAAAATGTAGACCACATGTCTTCTAACTGTTGCTCAGCCTGCTGGTGTAATGAGTTGTTACGCAAAACTCTACAAAATTCAGATATGGATATCGATTTTTTCATATGTCCAGGATCGCAGCTTTTATGATGTAGCAATACGTTTTTATCTGCTGGTTTTCTAAATAGAGTGTACTGCAACGACCAGAGCTGAAAAAAAGTTCCACATCTAGAAAATGTATTTCAGATGAATTTATCTTCCATATCAATACGTTCTTTCTCCTCCCCTCGCCAAATGTGAGTGCTGCTCATACTGGTGCATATAGAGATTTGCTTATGCGGGTGCCATGGCTGCCCCCATAGCTGTCCCTGCCACCTGTAGAAAATAATTGTTTTCAAAGCGAAAATAGTTTAATGTTAGGACCAAATTTAGTAGCTAAAATGCCAATTCTATTGGTGGGCCCAAATATGTTTTTGCATCTAATAGAGATCACCTTACTGCATCCATCCCCGCCTCATATGGTATTATTGTATATAGGCTAACCACATCCATGGTTATTAAGAAACAAGATGCATTAGTAGGAAGATTAAGCTGTTTGATACAGTCTAATAGATGTGGTGTGTCACGCAAGTATGTGGGAGTATCTCTCACCACTGGTTGTAATAAGGTGTCTAAGTATATACCAATCGCATGAAGTTAGGAATTGCGGCTGGAAACTATGGGGCGGCCAGGTGGATGTGTTAAACTTTTATGTACCTTGGGGAGGGTGTACAATATAGGGCATATAGAGAACTCGTTAGTCAGGAATTTAGCCAATGTATAATCTATCGTGTTACTGTTGAGAGCCAGTTTGATAAATGCATCAACCTTTATTTTAAAGGCCCTTACAGGATCCCGTTAACTGTTTATAAACTATGGGGGTGTCTCTAACAAAAGAGAAGCAGTAGATGATCGTTCTTGAGTGGCTGTGACTGTGACCCCTGGTTGTGTGTCACCAAGCGAAACCTCATCTCCTTCAGAGTCTGTAACTAGTATTTGTGGTGTTAAGTGGTTTTGAGAGTTTGCGGCCTGGCTGTCTCCTAAAGCGTGTATTGGAGTATGCCGGTTGCCGGTCCCCGTTTAGCCATCTGTAAACCCGGTGGCTTGTATAGTCCTTGTTTACTCTGCGTAATTTTTCACGTTTGAAATGCAGCAGATCTTGTCTATATATTTAGATCTAGGTGGCAATACGGATCATTGGCTCGCTGGTTAATCCACTTTTAATAGTACTCGCATGTTCAGTCTCAAATGTTGCGAGTGTCTTCCGCAGTTTGGTTAGTTCTCCAGAGACCTCTTCCCCTACAAGGATCATAAGGTCAAACAAACACCGGTTTAATAACCCTATCCACTTTTTGCAGAACTCCGGATTTATTCTGCCGATTGTGGGTATATTGTGTATCCGGAAGCCCCGTGGTATCTGTTTGGCCCGGTAGTAGTCAGAGAGGAATAAACCATGCAGGTCTAGGTCAATCTCTTTCTTCTTCAATTGCTCCCATTCAATGCTAATATCCTGCTCAATGAGTTTGTATGGAAAGTCCGCGTGGCTATGTTGCCAAAGGATACGGTCTGCATCGGACTCTGTAATATGCCAAGTTTCTGCGTAGTCCATGGAGAAACACACTTTGTCCACATAATCTTCCATCGTGTAGGTGGAGAAGTCAGTTTCCAAATGTAATTAAATAGTCGTAATGTAGTTAATCTGTGGGTGCTGCAGACCTGCCTAGCCAAGACAGTTCATGTTACACAGTGCAAGTGCAAGGTTCCAGCACACTCACAGATAAATAAAGACCCAGATGCTACCTACTGTGGCTGTAGTATCCAAAAATCCAAAGAATAGAACTGCGCACTGGGGTTTGAAATAGTGTTAAAACGTCATCTTTTATTGTTTTCATTAAAAAGGAACTGGTCGACGTTTCGGTCTCTGCCTAAGACCTTTTTCAAGACCCTGTTCTCAGAACAAAGATATTACTTAAACACCTAGACACCCCCCTCATAAAATACGCCCACCAGATCATGTGGTTAAAAAAACCTGCATCAGAAGCCTGCAGGTTATTCAGGTAAGTATGTAACTATCACAAGTGATACATTGTTAAAAACAAGAAAACCATAGAGACCAAAACGGAAACAATGTCTTAAATCTGTATAACAAAGTATATATAATAATACATATATTATACATAAGATATATAATACACAAAAGCCATAAATATCCTTTATCTGATATCTGATGTCATCAGTTATAAACTGTGAGTTCTGATGTCATTTCTGTCACATGACTCACTGAAACTTGTGTATTATAATAAATAAAGTACACCCAGTTGCAAAATATGAGGATATTAGAAGTTACCTCGGAGTTCTATGACCTGTATAAAAACTCTCGGGCTTCGGCTTCGTGTTTTTATATGGTAATGAAACTCCTCGGTAACTGTTAATATCCTTATATTTTACAAAAGGGGGTACTTTATTCACTATATATAAACAAAGTATATATATATATATATATATATATATATATATATATATATATATATATATATATATAAAATATATGATAGATAGATAGATAGATATTGTTTCCTTACCTTTTTTAAAATCATTCATCAGTTCTATCACATGTCTTGAATTTTTTGTTGCAAATGGTATCTAGGGAAGGATGTACTTTATGTTATTAAAGCCATGTGAAACCGATTTTACCATAGTTTCTTCTATTTCATTATCTTAACAGCTGATTAGTAGGCATCTTGTGACAATCTGTTCCTAACAGCCTCGCTAGTCATATCAGGATTATTTTTTGGATAGTAAAACTATTTGTTATTGAAAATTCACAGATTGTATTTAAAATCAGTATTAATACAGCATATGTGTGAGTTCTGGGTCTATTAATATGTAGCATATACACTGTTTTTACTTTACTACATTACTGCAATGTAATAATAAGGCAAATAAATATATAATGTGCACAGTAATAAATAGAGAGGTCTTACATTCAAAATTGTGCTGCTGCACACCTCAGTGGTCTGGCATTGCCATGATATGTGCGACTTTACTGGTGATATATCAAACAAATTCACTGGAAATTATAAAAAGTTTCCAAGTGTGCATTAGATAACATGTTTCAGCATGCACCAACATTATTTCAATGCTAGTTGCTGTAATCAAGCAGAATTAAGGTTGTATGCTCAACCAAAAAAGGGAAGACTATGAACAGTAATTCCAGTAATTCATTCTCTGCATGCACATGTATGACTTAGAACTGCCTTAGTGCTTCTATTTGCAGAGGATTTTTCTAATGATCACATCCATCAATAACTTTCTAGCGGTCAGTTATAAGGTCTGATGTGCACCTACTCATCTTAAACATTATATATATGTGTGTGTGTGTGTGTGTGTGTGTGTCCCTATATATGTACCCCCTCCCCAGCTACAAAGTCCTGTAACTCAGATACAGGTATGGGATGTTATTCTGAATCAAAGGGAAACCGGCTCCCAAAAACTCAATTTTAATCAAATAATTCATATTTTTACAAAGATTTGCTTTTTGTATGTAATAATAAAACAGAACCTTATCTCTTTATCGTGTTTAATTATTGTTTAAATTGTTTTTTATTAGACTTAAGATATCAAAATTCAAATAATGGAAAGACCCCTAATCTGGAAAACCACAGACCCCAAGCATTCTGGATTACAGTTCCCATACATTTAATAGAAATATGAATAATAATTTTGCTTAGTCTTTTATCACTTGCTTTTCTGTATCAATGTGAGTTGCTCAGTTGTTTATTCTACATATAATACTCAGAGAAGACATCAGCTGTTTACACAAAAAAAAACAATTCAATATAACAGTTAAAAAAAAGGCAAAGATATTTCACTTTCAGGCTTCATTAAACAACATTGTTCATTGCTTTAAACCTACCACTATCCCAGTTCCTCTAAAATTTTAATCTGAATGTGTCTTGAAAAAGAATGCATTGTTCCAAATCCAATTTGCTTTAACATAATATAACAGAGGCATTGAAATCCTTGGAAGAAAATGTACTAAAAGTTTCCCATAAATGTGATTGCGGTTTTATATCTTGTGTCGTTTTTTTGTTTTTATCACCCAGATGTTGCATGCTCTGGCCACATGCTTTAATGCTCTAAACATTTTATGAGGCAAAACAATATCTAAACAAAGGGACTTTTATATTTCATTTTTGGAACAGTAAATGCTCTAAAAACATTTGCACTTATATTTACAGTATGTGCACATAAAAAGATAGATAGATAGATGATAGATAGATAGATAGATAGATAGATAGATAGATAGATAGATAGATAGATAGATAGATAGATAATAGATAGATAGATAGATAGATAGATAGATAGATAGATATAGATAGATAGATAGATAGATAGATAGATAGATAGATAATAGATAGATAGATAGATAGATAGATAATAGATAGATAGATAGATAGATAGATAGATAGATAGATAGATAGATAGATAGATCACACTCAATCACACTTTACTTGATTGTTGCTGGAGTACAGATCCCAGCATGCTTTGACATATTAACAAGTGTTAAACTTTGATGCTGTTACAACACTAAAATACATTAAGGGGCAGATTTATTACGGGTCGAAGTGAATTCGACGGAATTTCCGAAGTAAAAGAAATTCGAAATTCAAAGTAATTTTTTGGATACTTCGACCATCAAATAGGCTACTACGACTTTGACTTCAAATACGATTTAAAGTAAAAATCGTTCGACTATTCGACCATTCGATTGAAACTTCGACTTCAATACTTTGCCAAATTAAACCTGCCGAAGTGCTATGTTAGCCTATGGGGACCTTCTAGAGCATTTTTCTACGTTTTTTGAAGTTGAAGAAAAATCGTTCGATCGATGGATGAAATCCTTCGAATCGATCAAATGACTTTACTTTGACCGCAAATGGCCAAATTCGATGTAAAAAAACTTTGAATTCGATATTCGAAGTCGACGTATTTAAATTCGATGGTCGAATCTCGAAGCTTTTTCTACTTTGAAATTCGACCCTTGATAAATCTGCTCCTTGGTAAAAAAAATGTCATATTTTACATACTGAACTTATTGTACCAGCCTAAAGTTTCAGCATCTCCTTTTTAGTAAGTCATTTGTTAGGCTTTAGTTCTCCTTCAAAGCAATATAGCCCACTACAACTTTTCTCCAGCTGCTCAGTGACACTAGAAATGAAAATTGATCCTCTAATGAGAACCCCCATCTGATCTGTATATATCATATCATAAAGCCAAAAAATCATTTCCATATCAGCAACAATATGACTCTGGAGAACCATGTAGTTTAGCAAGCCATTTTTTTTTATTGTGAAATCATTACATTGTTCTCTGAGTGATGTTGTTGCTGATTTGTTAAAATTTGTAAGGTTTGGTGGTACCTGGCTCTGTAGGAAGAACTCATTTTATAGGAAAGACCAGGGGGTGACCATTACATGCTTTTAATTGGTACTATAATTTCCATAAGATAACAAGATGACGGGTATCGAACTAGTAAACAGTATTCGGCTTAAACAGGATGTAAACATTGTTTCCACAATCATACTTTACCCAGATTTTACTGGACTTCAAATTCCAGCATGCCCCAATGTATGCAACCCTATTAAAATGTAAAGGAATCCTCCAATGAGAGTCCCATCTGATGATACTAATTAATAATTGACTATGACTATGGCAAAATAATACAGTTGTGTTATTTATGCTGATCATGTTTTTTTGCATAATTACATAATGATGTTTAATTATTTTATAATGTCATGAAGCCAAAAGTAAGCAATAATCTCCATATGTAAGCAAACAAAATGGCGAACAATGCTAGTTAGCAGCATGTTAATTGCTGACCTGTATCTGTAATTAGGTTTTTGGTCATCTATATAAGAGAATTAGGGGGTGCAGTGGGGCAGTTTTACAAACCCTTTAACCATATTATTTAGAGATCAAAACTCCTCAATGAAACAACTGTAACACAATAATGTTATTGTTATGTTTTGGTAGCTGAGGATGAGTAGAGTATAACAGTGCTTTATTAGCAGGCTCATGCAGCCATTACACAACAGTAAGCAACTCTAACACCACAAGCTGTATAGAAAGTATGCACAGTATTAGTCTTGAGCACAGTGACACCTAAAGGCCATTTGTATAAACACCACAGTTATACAGGACTTACCAAAACCATTCATGTGTGTGTGTGTCTAGTGAGTGGGGAAAAAAGGTAGACTGTATTATACTGTATTATACCTACATTACTTTTGCCAAATGTATATTATTTAAGTTTTGAACTTCTAAAAGGAAAGGCATTGTGCAATATGCAAATACTAAATATGTCAATCAGTTTTCCAGGGCCATTATTTATTTCATTTAGTCTTGCTTTATTCATGTATCATCTTGCTGTGCAATCTTTTTACATCAGGGGAATTCTTTCATATATTGTGCATGATTGCTGCCCTGTATTTTGTATTATAGTTACAGGTTACACATAGTTACTATATATATTGCATTTTGGAAAAGTACAATGGATAATTTTTTGCTTTTTTAATGACATATCGGTAAATTCTAACTACAGCCTGGTTGATGTCATTAGAATTACAGTATAAAAAAGTTGGTATTCATTACTACATGTTGATTGCATTATATATATTGATTCATTGATGAACAAGTTTTCATGCAACAGGGCTGATCTATGCTATTCACACAGGCACTTGTTTTACATTCCTCTTTACTTGCACCTTGCTCTAAGAAAGGTGTCAATTGCAAAAGTACTGGGCACAAAGCAATCTTGGTATTAACGCTGGAAGTGAGGAGATGTTTTTATCAGAGTTCCCTTTGTTGCGCCTACACACACAACTGACTTTAAATGAATGATTCACACACAAATCTGTTTTTCAGATTTCTTACCTAAATTGATAGCAATAAAACACAAATTCAGCAAGACTGCAATGTAAAAATTAAAGTAAATGTTTGTCTGCTGGTATTCTAGGGGGAAATTCAGAAAAAAATATGGGAGATCGGTATGCCAATCTTGCACTTGATTACGGTTGATCCCTGTTATAAGCAAGTAAAAAAATAAAAAGAGGTCAATTTAAAATGCAATTTAAGGTAAGGGCACACAGGCAGATTCAGGGAGATTACCTCGGGAGACAACATCGGGCGACTTCAGAATTGAAGCAACGCGAGTGCCATCCCGTTGTCGATTTTTCATTCTAGCCGGCGGGAAGGTAGTTCGGCAAGATTGTCGCCCCGCAGAAGAGGAGATTTGTGGCTGGGGCGACTAATCTCCCCAAATCTGCCTGTGTGCCCTTACCCTTAGACCACAAATAATCGTTGAGAGAAAACAGGTTGAATATGTTTATGCTTGTAAATACCCTGCTAAGTGCTGGGTAATGACTGTTAGTTAGGCAAATGTATGGCGCCTCATTTCTTGTGGTAAGCTGATATCCCATACTTGAATGTTAGCAAACAAATATCCCAGTTTTGGCTTTGAGGATTTATAACATTTAACATGCCCATTTGTTATAAAGGTTTCTGGCGTAAAATGAAACTGTACAGTAGATTTAATTGCTTTAGATGGTGGCATTATAAAAACATGGACTTGAGCCTAGGCTGCAAGGATTTAGGGACTCAACTATTCCAGCACAATAAAATCATGGAAAATTCATGGCCTTGAAGCTCTGCACTATTAAAAGAACTTGATCTGGTGGTTTTTGCCATAAACAAAACACAGGCTCATACATTACATATGATAGAACAAACAACAGAGCGTTGCTTACAAAAATAGTAACAAAAAAAAAATAGTAACAAAGAATGTATACTACATTTTGATTAAAAGTAAGATATAAATTACATGTGGCCTGTACTCCATCGGTAGAAAGTGGAAATTTAAAAACATTAATAACCTGCACTGTCTTTTAAGCTTTGTATACTCTTTGACGACGCATTAGGGTTATTATGACTTTTGCTGTACAATAGAAGGATAGATACTGTAGATAGATGGCTCTGTTTATCAGAACTCACAATCTAACCAGAGAAGGGGGTATGAGACACAAGGTCTGGAGCTAAGCATGGGGATAAGTCAACAAATTTAGATATGTAGCATTGAATATAGAACTAAGCAGGTAGCAGTTGCTTAGAGTGTATCATATTGTAAATTAAGGAACACTTAGGGGGTTATTTATTAAAATCCATTTTTCTGGTTGGGAAAAAATTTTTTTTTGTGATATATTAAACCCCGATGCTGCTAAAAGTCTGAATAACAAAGTACGCCATTGCAAACCTGCCAAGGTCATGTAGAGGTCAATGGCAGATGTCCTGTTTACAAATGGAAGATATTATGATTTGCACTGGGTTTCATACAATAATCCGAATAATTTGTTGTTTTTGGTTGATAATACGAAAATATCAGAGCTTTCAGGTGTCAAATCTGAAAAAAAAATGTACAATTCAGACTTTATAATGATCTTATCAAGTCTTTTCCCGCACCAGATTTTTTCAAGTAAATTTATTGATAAATACAGTAAAAATGTGCACGGGAGTTTTTTTGGTTTTATGAAAATAGTGAGACATTTTCAGATTTTAGTCAATAGCTCCCTTAATTAGGATATGAGTAAGCTTCTCAAAAGAAATGCGTTTTAAGATAGTATTTAAAGGCTGAAATATTGAGACAAAAAAGTTGGATAGAACATAAAAAGAAATTCAGGAGCAAAGTCTTTATTGCATGTACAGTATATGAAGAGCTTTTGAATGAGGTGCTGAGTAGTTGATTGTTAGAAGAACATAATGAATGGTTTGGTAAACTTGGAGATAAGGGTAAGAGAGAGAGTGGGTCAGAGTTGTAAATGGCTTCGACCTTTAGGGGCCTAAAGAGCAAAGTGGCTAACGCTAGCGACTTTTCGCCAGCGTTGTCCCCTGCGTTGTCACCTGCAGGGACATCGACAATTCACTAACAATTTGCACTCTATCGCCAGGCGACTTTTCACTCTGATGAACGGACGTTACTCTGCAAATTCACTAAAATGTGGATTTTACTGAATGTTACCTCTTTCACCAGAGATCAATAGTTTGAATTTTGTGTCAATACTTTCAATTGTATCCTAAATAATCCAATGTGGATATTTGGAAAGTGAAAATAGTGGCAGCTTCTGGAGGGGTAAGTCAGTTTGCAGAAGTTGCTGTAATCTATTACTGACACGATAATATGATGAGTGAATTCGAATTAGGTAGCATTTTGGGTAAAGAATGGTTGCATTATAGAAGTACACTGTAGGTGATACAGTATATCATTATATAGTTTTAAGGAGTAACTCCTTGTAAGGAATTACTCCTTGAAACTATATCATGTTATATCACCACAAAATAAAATGGCTTTCTTCACAAATACCCGAAAGCTTTGAGTGATGCATATCCTATTATAGTAAACATAGTAGCCTCTTATCAGTCTTCATATTCCTGTCATAAAACCAAGAGGTGGGCATTAGTCTTTAGGGCAGGGATAGAGTTTACAGTACAATAATTCCCAACTTATTTTTGGCATTAAAAGCATGCTGAAAGATGTTACCCAGCAACCACCAGAGGGCTGGTTTTATAGCTCTGTCTTAATGAGTCAGTATATCCTTATATACACCTTCAACATATGCACAATAAATATTATTATTAACGTTGTAAATGTATTCTGCCTATTCATTTAATTAAAAAGAAATGTTTTCTTTGATAAAGCACCAAAGTATTGTTTTATTTTTACATATACTACCACCCCTGTCACCCTAGTAATCAGAAACATGTATTTAAATAGAGAGCATGGGCTCCATAACAACACCCATTCCCCAGATGCAGCCTGTGTTTCAGGCAAACAGCCAATTAGGACTTCATTATACCAAGGTATAGTTAATTTGAATAATTGCTTTGTTCTTTTCCAACAGTTGCTCTGAAGAACCAGGAAACTGCAAAATGCAAGGACTTTTAGATTCACAGTTTGGCCTGTTAGTGTAAGGAATAAAAAATAGACATTAATCTAAACAATTATATGCATTGATCTCATGTTGAACTTTGGGGTATACTGCCCCTTTAAATGCTTTTAAATTTAAATTTTATGTAGATTATTCCTTTTAACAATTGCTAAGTCTACTGTTAGAATTTGCATGGACGCCTAGTTCACAGCAAATTCTTAGGGTTAGGCCACACTATGCGTTTTGGGGAGATTTGGTAACCTGACGACTAATCGCCCCAAACGCCTTCCCTGACTTTGCGCCGGCTAAAATGAAAAAACGATGGCACTAATCGTGACGTGGCGTTTTTTAGTTTTAGCCAGCGCAGAGTCAGGGAAAGCATTTGGGGAGATTGGTCACCGCAAAGAAGAGGCGATTAGTTGCCGGGAGACCAAATCTCCCCAAAACACCCAGTGTGGTCTTAACCTTAAACAGAAGACCAGTTCCTTGTAGCCTTTATTTTGGCTTGAGTAAATTATCTCTTGTAAAACATGACAGATGTCACAACTTTATCTTAATATTGTTATAGCTTTACAATCTGGTAGATAGTAGAAATAATGAAAAGAATATGGAAAGCTAGGAAGTTTGTGTATTATAATGTTCAAAATCAATCATATTTCCTCAATGAAAGACTTACAAAATATATATAGCCTACTAGTTTTCTGAAATGCTTTCATAGAGTGTAGGATCAGAATATTATACCTATCTGCGAAGGCAGCATCTAAGAAATTCCCCCAGCCCCAGAATCCACCAAGGCCATGACAAAACAGGTACCACATTTGTAGAGGCAAATTGGGGAGAGGAAATCTCTTAATCCAAATTTAGCTCCCCTTCTCCATTTAGGTTTTGAGGTTTTCCTGGCCTCTTGGGACAATTTTTAAGGAAATGACCCTTATCCTCACAATATATGCACAGACCCAGGGATCGCCGTCGGGTCCTTTCCTCAGGGGACAAATGAGTAGCCCCCAATTGCATGGGTTCCCCCTGAGGACTAGAAAATGAGGGAGTTGGGGATTCGTCATTATTACATATAATAGGGAAATATGTAACCCCTTCAGCCCACCTTTCTCTTTGCCTCCTATCAATTTGGATGGCTAACTTCATTAGGTTATCCAAAGTGGATGAAGGAGGGTAATTAACCAGGCTGTCTGTACAGTACTCCCTAATTACTCTTTTCCCCTGAAGGAGTTTACGAATCGCGGCATAGTTCATTGGCAGAGTTAGCAGGATCCGGGTCAGGGTCAGAGGGGGTAATCTTAGTGCCCAAACTTGTGGTCATAACAAACTTTACTTTATCCTCACCAGTAGGGGAATTGTGAGGGAAAAAACTGAGGTATAACTTACATGCCTCTTGAAAAACAAAAAATGTACTCCTATCCCCACTAAACTTGTCAGGAAATGGGAAGAACCTCAATTACCCGGAGTAGTTGACTGCGAAGACCCCTGCGAAGACCCCTCAGGAATAACAGTAGAGGATTGCTGAACTGCATGTTCCTGGAACACGGTGTGAGCGCACAACCTCGCCTTCCCTTTTCAGTAGCCTGGTGCACTATCCTCTGGGGAGACGGCACTCCCACGATTTCCAATGTAAAGCAGAACAAGGAGGGATCGGCACACAGGAATACTTGCAACATGGGGTAAACCCCTAAGTGTTTATTGTGTCATAGTTTGCACAACGTTTCGGGGGCACGCCCCTTCGTAACATGCAGTCAATACAACCTTTAAATAGACCCATTGCCCCTCCCACCATGTGAAAAAAAATGTTTACAAAAAAAATTTTTTACAAAAAAAATTCAGATAATATATACATGGTTAATTTGAAAAAATATTTGAAATAAAGTTCGTAAATAACAAAAATAAACGAAGTCCAAATATTGCAAACGAATAAGGTGAAGTATCATAGAAAAATTTAGCACATAATAGGTACGAAAATATAGGCTTTTTACCAGGGTAGAGAAAAGCAGCTCAGAGGTTTGTAGAATAGCAGGAGCTTCTTCCATCTTCTTCCGTCTCATGGGCCCTTTGTACTGTCACGTTCGGCACCCTAAATCCAGAACCAGTGCTAGGCTCGGGTCTTGCTTCTGCCTAAAACAGCAGCCTTTCACTTTGGGGGAATCCCTCCGCTAATTGGATGCCACCAGGTCTTAATTAGAGGAGCAAAGCAAAAGGTTCTGGACAAGCTTAGGGGCACGATCGTTTTACCAAGGAGATAGGATGGAAGGCAACACAGCTTGGAAGACAGGCCAGACAATATAGCGTGTTCAGGCAGGCCGGGCCAGCACAAGCAGAGTTTAGAATAGGCAGGCCGGGTCGGTGCAGGCAGAGTTCTAGGAATGGTCAGACAGACTAGGATCAGGATTGGAGAATATAGAATAGTCAGCAGGCAGGAAGGGTCAGATTGGAGAGTTCAGAATAGTCAGCAGGCAGGTAAGGGTCAATAACAGTATGTTCACAGGAATCACTAAGAATAACCACGCAGGAAACTAGAAACTAAAAAGTAGAACCTAACAACGGGCCATGAGTATTCATTCAAAGCCCCTTTAAATACTTTGAATTTCACGCCCTTGCACAATGACGTCATTACGGTGGCGCATAAAACCCAGAAGTGCGCACCGCATGCGACATAGGGGAGACCGGCACAGAAGGACACATGCAGCAGGCATTCCCGCCGGCCACTAGACCACCAGGGTAAGCGTTTCTTACATATAGCATGTGGGGACATAATTGCACACCCTTGAATTGCTTATAATGGCACAGCCACAAGATCACATAAATGGCAGCACCTGGCCTTCCTCCTGATACATTTTCTGAGTTTCACAGTAGTGATGCAGGGGAACCCTGGAGCTACCCTCACCTCCAAACCAGGCATTAGCTCCCAGGTTCCCACAGCAGCCTGCGTCAATTGGGTCAGTGAAGCCAGAGCCGGGCTAAGCCGGGCAGGCGCCCTAGGCAGCCTGCCCGGCTGCTGCGCCGGCTAGTTGCGCACTTCTGCGCATGAGCTAAGAGACGCATCAGCGCAGAGACGCTTCTGCACATGCGCGAATCGATGCATGCGTTCGCGTATGCACACAGATGGGCGGTCGGCAGAGAAGGGACCGGACTAGGGGTAGAGTAAGTACGTGCCTGGCGCCCCTCCACCTCTGCGCCCTAGGCACGTGCCTACTCTGCCTACCCCTAGTTCCGGCCCTGAGTGAAGCAGTTGCTCCAGAGTATGGCACGCATCACTCCACCAACCACACTTTTCAGCACAATTGTGCCCGATTTGCTCTAGTATAGTGTAAGTGCAACTGTCAATTTTACTGCATTGGCCTGCATTGCAGCAGGCACATCTCCACCTGATGGCCTCAATTATGCTGGTATCATGGGGGGGAAAGCATGGCACTATGGGTAAAAAACATTGCACTTAGCCCACTGCACTTGTGATCATAAATGACCATTATAGTGGTGCTTACCTGAAGGATAAGTGAGCACAAATAGACCCAACCCCAATGTACAGCATTTTTATAGTCATAACACTGAACTCATTTGGCTTGAGTTTTAGTTGATAGACACTTCACCCTTTAATAAATATACTCTACACAGCTCTTTATATACAATACCCAACAAAAACAGCCACATATTAAACAAGCCCAGACTTGTTGTTTTTCTTTCCCTCTCTCCAGCAATTTTCCCTGTTCTGTAAAGTTACAACAAAAGATAACCTTTTGGTAAAGCTGACATGACTAACATGTCAGTTGCTGAAGCATGGTGAATCATTTCTTGTAACTGTTAATAAATACTTCCTATACAGTGAAAGGGTTGCCAGGGGCCTGTTTCCCTTTCAAAGCAAAATGAATGTGCTTTCTTTTTTAAGGAAGAATTTAGCATGCTTAGTGATCGAAAAGTATTTTCCTTATGGGATAATCACTCTAGCAATAATAAATACATGTTTTGAAACACGTTTTATTGGAAATGGTGGGGTCAGCTTATCTGATGACATGATACAGGAATTCTTAATAAAGACATAGCGCAGCAACATATAGGAACATGAAAAATGAGTACCACAAAAAGGGTGGAGCATCAGCCGCAACTGTGTGAGTTTTCATTTTGTGTTATCACTGAAAAGGCTATGATAAAATTAGCAAAATGTTGCACTGAATAGTGCTCAGTTAGGGATAGAAGAGCCCCCCCCCAACCAACAGCACATGCTTAGCAATTATGTAAAATAATTTAGATCGGATGCCATGTGACCATGTGGTAATGCTCAGCAGCCACAGCATTGGTCCAAACATCAGCTGTTAATAATAATAATAATAATAATAATACAAATGAAGTAACATTAATTCATGTTATCTTCTCAGTTTAGTTGCTATGGGTTTACAGACCAGGGCAAGCATTGGTCCATTTATTACATTACCCATTGAGTCTTGGGGGCAAATTTACTAAAGGGCCAAGTGACTAACGCTGGCGGAAAATTCGCCAGCGTGACGTCATTTTGGAACTTTGTCGATTAACTAACGGTTGCTGGCGTAACTTCACTAACGAAGGAGATACAGTAGCTCTAGCAGTATTTTGCTCCCTAACACCAGGCAAATTTGCACATGGCGCAGTAACGCTAATGCAACTTTGCTGTCACTGTCGGATTTTTGGAGGTTAATGAATTTGCCCCAAGATGTTCCTGTCCAATTGAGTCCTGTTTTTTTGCAATGCCTGTTCATGAGTGACTCGTTTTTGCAGTCATTCTACACTGTGTGACGATAAAATCAATATGTAGGGTTATTATTTTCATATCAGTATGAGAAACAGCGAGTCTTGCACAAACCATTGCTAGTCAAATGCTCCTGACTGACACAACCACATTACTAACTGAGTTGGAAGCTGTTTGTTTTTCTCTACCTTAAATGCGCGACCTTATTGAAATGTAGAAATGGTATATATATTCATTCTTACCAGTCATCTAATAACATCCTAAGCTACAAATCAGCTGATGCAGAGGTAACATACATTTAGGTGTTTTATAGCAAACTTTATTTTTAATTTGAAAATAAGAAGATTTAAACTTGAGCTGTGTTGAGCATATTTGCACTACTTACAAAGGATTAAGATGGCTGCGCCTGCATTGCATAAAGCAGGCTTATTTTGATACTAGAAACGCCACCAATATTATCATATAACTCATCAACTGAGGATTTCTTTTCATGCACAGATTTTATTTCCACAACAATATAAAAACAACAGATGTAAACTATTCCAGGCATGTAGGAAACCATACACTGTGAATAAATTCTAATCTTTTTGCTCTTTGGATGGATGAGGATTTGTCTTGGCAGGGTTTCCAAAGAACTTTTATTCTTCCCCAGCCAATGTTGGCTTTTATTTTTTTTCTTAGAATTTTTATATTGTAAAAACAGGTTTTCTCAGTTTATTATTATTATTATGTGCACAACTATTATGACTCAATGCCCAGGCTTTGACTCAGTTTACAAAGCAGCAATATACAAAGTAGAGTTTTCAGTACAGCACCTCAGATGCCCCCGCTCACTTCAATGCAGCAGAGGATTTTCCATATATTCTACGCTGCTGTGGCAACAGCCTGGTTTTAAAAGCTTGTAATGGGCCCTGTGAAAGAATTACTAGTTTAGCTCAGACTGGGTTTTTTGTTGCACATTTACAGTTTTTCTATAATCCATTAAAGCAAAATCCCATAAACAATGGCCTCAAATGTTTATAAAAGGGGCTCTTTTATATCTGCAATGATGTATCTTCCTGCTTCTCTTGCTGTGTTCTTGTTATCCAATTTTGGCAGCTATTGGTTTTTGGTTAGTTGAATATCAAATAACTCACAGAGGCATATGTTTTAAACATTTATTGACCAATTTCAACATCTTTGTTGAGTTCCGGTAATTTATAATCTCACTCATTAGAGTCACCATTCTTTTTAATAATCCTTGATGCAAGATCTATAATCCAATTTTTTGCTTTGCAGAATGATCGAATCTTCGCAAATTTTTTTATCATTTAGATTTACTAAAGGGCAAGTGGTCATTGCTAGCAGAAATTCCCCAGAAATACGCAGGGACATTGCCAATTTACTAACAGGCGTAGAGGACAATTTGCTAGCAAATGAGTGCATCGCTAGAAAACGTTTTTTGCCCTTTCGCCATGTGATTTATCGATCAGGTCAATGATTGTTAGTCCGCAAATTCATTAAAGTCTAAATTTTCCATTACATTACTCCTTTTGCAAGAGTTTCCTTTGCCAGCTTAGACCTGGTGAACTGATAAGATGAAGCTACATCCTCCTCAATCTTATGTCAGTGACATCATATCCTGTATGCCGAAGAGTCATAAAAATGAAAAAAAAATAATAAACCGCCAGCGTGTTAAAGTGGGATTGTCATTAAAAGTTGAAACTGTTGAATTTTTTTTTAACCATTTAAAGGACCTGCCACATTTGTTGTAGGGTGGGCTCATGTCTAGGGCATTAGAGGATCTCTTTTGGCTTTATTTTGCTTCCTTGGTCATTTTTAATAATAAGTGGCCACTTCAAGCATTTGCACCAACATTTCTAATAAAGACATATACATGACTTATATCTACCCGCCCTATTCAAATTGACCTAAGCGTAAGTGTACTAAATGAGTTTTGCTAGGCAGAAACGAACATTAGAAAAAGTTCGCTTTGAAATGCTCGCGCTGACTAATTTACATTAGCGAAACTTCACCACCATTCGGCGGCCAAGATGCAACTTTGCATTTTAGCAAATTAGCGTAGAGGTAGGAAATTTACGCCTGACAAAGTTGCGTGAAGCAGGTGAAAATTCACCTTTTTATGGATTTGCTTTTTAAGGTTTGTTTTGGGTACTAACTGATCAATAAGGTATTTTGCTGTTTTACCTTGCCCTACTTTTGAGGCATACACAAAGTTTACTTCCAAGAGCATAAAGTTTACTTGCCAAGAGCACAAATCTTGTGTAAAAATGTAATGTAAGGCATCCTGTGACATTTCCTTCCTGTGGACACTAAGGGGCAGATTTATTAAGGTTTGAATTGTAAATTTTCATTCAAACTCTAGTTGAGTTGGGAATAATCCAAACTCAAATTTGAGATTTCTCTTACATTGACCCTGGAAACAACTCAAATCCAACTATTCCCCCCCTAAAACGTGCTGAGTTCATGTGGAAGTCAATGGAATGAAAGTCCAGTGACAAATTTGAAGATGTTAATAGCCTTCCTGACATTCGATTCGAGTTTAGTCAAATTTAATTTGTCTTTGATCCGAGTTTCAGAGCCTGTAATATTCGTTACAGTTTTACACATTCAAGATTTTTCTTACATAAGATACTATTCAAGTTTTGAGGTCATTCGAGTCCATTTGAGGTTAAACAAAAAACTAACATTCAACCTTTGATAAATCAGCCCCTAATTGCTCAATGTACTGCACATTGCATTACGATGATTTATTTGAATCTCAGTTGGAATTTTTTAAGGCAAAGCGAATAGCCTAATCAAGGGATAAATATAAAAAAGAATAGCGGCAATTTTATAAGGATGAAAGTCAAATGACAGATTATATGCTTCACAACTGATTATAATGTTGATTGGGGTAATTTGCAGAGAATTTTCAAAGAAAAAACATTACTTACAAGTGATAAAGAGCTGCGTCATAAAAAAACTTCAAGTAATACAGCCGTTTTAACAACATCGAGTTAGTAAGGAATCTCCAAATCATGGCAATGTTAAGAAATGTGGGACATTCACTATATAGATGTGTTGAGGCTAATTTATTATATGTCGGATTTTAGTGGTTCTAGAGGTTTTTAAACCATCACTAAACTCACAAACTCACAAAACCTGTCATCAGTTTTTTATCAAATTTGTCTGTATTCGCTCAAATTTGAATCCTACGAATTGATAGCGCATTCGATCAAATTCTATTTGATTTTTCAAAGTCCACCAATTGATTCCATATAGGTTGTAGGAGGTCCTCATAGGCTAAAACAGCAATTCGGCAGGTTTTAGATGGCGAATGGTCGAATTCTGTTTGCTGATGGCTCACAGAGGATGCTGGCCTCTGTCACAGAGTAATTTATTTTATAATGAGCTTTGAAGGATTTCCAGGTTAAAGGCTCCCTTGCTACACTATACAACACAAACTTTCTCTCCTTGGGGAATTACATCATTCTGTGATTTAATTCCCCATGACTGTTCTTGCATTTTATTCTGGTCTTCAGTGTGATTACCCATCTCCAAAAAAGACTGACCTAATTGATTTCACAGGGCTCACTTATAAACACTAGTAATTGGTTATGATTGGAGTCTGGCATGAGAACCCCGTGGAAAAGCAAACGGAATGGCAGTAAATAGGATTTATATGTTGAAAAAAGCAGCATTTCGACTAACTAACTCAGATAGGCAAGTGTTTAAGTAGCTTGTTTATTGTGTATGGCTAAAAACAAAAATAAAAGAAGTGTGGTGAACTTCTGGAGAATGTTTTTAATGGTTCTCTGTGGTTTCATAATATCTTTCATCTTTCGCACAGCAGATTTTAATCACCCAATTTACAAAACATTATGGGTTACACAGTAGTATGAACCAAGGGTATACTGCACTCTTGTATACTGTACTCTTGTAAACTTGTATACTTGTACCCTTGTATCTTGTAAAGATAGACACCTTGAGATGTTTACTATAGACCATATACGCTCTGTTAAAAAGTTATGTTGCCAAATTTTCTAACCTACAATACAACAGGTGAATGATATTGTCAATGGTAGATGTTTGTGGCACATTTGCGCTAAAGGCCATAAAGAAAATTTGCAAATATAATATTTAAAAATACTGTTCAGTTTCACAGTACTTTTGTTTTTACTGTATGTACTGTTTCCATGGCGCCCGCCCAATCAGAATGGATGATGTGGCATAACTGGAAAAAGAGCTCTATATTACAAAAGCTTTGGGTAAAATATTTTTGTTTTTTTAAAAAAAAAGATCTGTCAGGACCTTCCACTGTGGATTGGGGTGAGAAGATACAATAAGCAAACTTTCCAAATTACACTACCAGTACCAGATGAACAATGTTAATCTTAATAAAGTAAGGGATTAAAAACACAACCCTAACATGTTGTAATGCTTATGGAAATCTACATTGTGTAATGATGCTCTGTATCTATTAATATTGCAAGGCTTGCACTATATATGTACACATGCTTGTACTAGAGCTTATTAAGGCCAAAACAAATCTTTATTTTAGCTTGAAGTGCCAATACCAGTACCACCACATGTTTCCCATTCAAGTGAATAGGAAGATGTAATAGTCACATGTGTTTTTCCATCGGCTGAAATTCACTGGCTGCGTTTGCATATAGCCCTTGATATATGGACATGTGTCTCTTTTTCCTCAGACATGCAATGCCATCTGCATCTACTGGAAGAAATAGAGAGCAAAAACCATAAGGGATTGTGGGAGGGGGAGAAGACAACATCAAGATTTCACACTAGGATTCATACAAGAAAAGTTTAAAGACTGAGATAGCAGAGTGTGTACACAAGACAAGAAGTCCAAGATAGGAAAGGGTTCATGAGGACAGACTCTGTCCTCATAAACCCTTTCCAATCTTAGACTTCTTGTGAGGCTAAATGGATGCATAAGCATAAACAAAACATTATAGTCTTTTTAGGAAATTGTCTGGCTATAAGAGAATGGGCTACAGACAATAACTGCAACATACTTTCAGTGACACCTGGGAACACCGACTAATGCATGCATATATGTATATGTATATTTAAGGACCTATTTCTGTAGCGCATATATGGGGGCACTTTTTACAGGATATATAAGCAATAAATGCCACTAATCACTTCCTAATGAATTGAACAGCAGTGTTACAAATAAACAAAAAAATAGATTGCTCTCCCAAAATTATATCAAATATTGATAAAACATCGCTATTAGCCAATAGCCAGTGTGGAGACAAATAATTAAAGAGAAAAAATTTTAATGACAAAATCGAAATGATGGAAAAGTGTTGATTCAAGTGTGAATACCTATGACTATAACAAATTGCATGATGGCATAGCGTCCTGGACATTCCATAAGTGTGATATGGTTATTTGTGTGTTTATGTTGTGGGAGTGGGTGGAAACTTTGGAATACTCTCCCAAGGTATAAGAAGAAATGTGGGATATATAGTATTTTATAGTACTAACAGGCCTCTAAGATATTTCCTCAGACATGTTTGTCAACTCTACAAGAGCGAAAATTTTGTTCATTAAAATAACAAATTATAAACGATTTGCAGTGTTCTAAATATGAAGCAGCCTAGATTTTCACAATTAGGTAATGGAATTTAAAATTAGGAATGGCTATGAAAGGTGCTGCAGAGGTGCTGGGACTTGTGGTGATAAGACCAAAGTGCGCTGGCTAGAAAAGTTAATAAAATAGTGGGCATCTCTTCATATGACATTTTAAGAGACGCAGAGTATGTTTTTTAATGGCAATGTATATTGGAAGGACAAATGTGAGCTTCTACTAGGATGCCAGAAACTTCAAACCCAGTAAGCAGGTATGCACTGTACAATACTGCTAGAACTGTGATACATTTCATTTCACAGCACCAGGAGTTACTATACCTATGTAATATTTTTTAGATAACTGAGGAACAACACTAAAGTATTTTGCTACAAAAAAAAAGCGTCACCCATAGACTTTTATGCATTTTACAAATTTTTCGTTCCATGAATTTTCTCAGTAAATTCATGCAAATTTTTCGGAACAGATCCGCTTATCACTAATTCTAATATTCAATAAGCTGTCTAAAGCTATTAAGTGGTAAGTGTTTACAAAAACCTCTAATCATTTCCATTAGTTCCTGCCTCAGAAGAGCACACAGAACATTAAGATCAATTGTATTAAGTCTATTAAATTTCTGGTATGTTTTGAACCATGAAAGAAAACTGGAGCACCATCATGTGCTCCTGGGAAGAACATACCATGCAGACAGTGTCCTGATCAAAATCAACCCAAGACTACAATAAATAATAATAGGCATATAACATATTAAGGTTAACATTTCTATTAAAGAGTACAAGAACCTTACATAGTAATGTTGCTCCACCAAAGTATTGCTGGACTACAACATCAGCATTCCACAGTAAACTATAAATTGTAAACTATTTATACATTATTATAATATGTGCCCTTAAGTTCCTCTTCACCAGCATAAACAATCCCAACTTGGCCAGTCTTTCTTCATAACTGAGACTTTCTATACCCTTTACCAGCATAGTTGCCCATCTTTGGACTCTCTCTAACTTAATAATATCCCGGCACATTCTAGACGGGGTCTTATCGCTGTTTTGTTAAGTGGAATAATGAGCCTCCCCTCATGCAAAATAGACATTTCAAAATCAAAATGTAATCAAAAGCTTGTTTGCCATTGAGGGTGCTGACTGGCATGTGGTTACAATTGTGCAGGTAATGCTCTCAGATTCATTGATGAACACTGGATAAATGTAAATCTGCATCTGGACAGAATCCCAAAGCAGCCAATCAGAAATTAGTTTTTTTTTCAGAAAGCAGCAGGAAAAGTGATGAAAGCAAACATCTGATAAGTTGTCATGGGTTACTGCAATATTATTATTTTGTACACTAAATTCAGGAGGGCTGGCAGATTATTCTATAATTACTTTAAATTACAAATACAAGCAATATTAGTAGCAATGAGTAAAACAAGCAAAAGCTTTCTCAAAGCATTGCAAAATTACACTGAAAGTTTTTGCTGCCCAAAAAGTGACAACAAAATGCCCATGACCCCAATGTATTTTGCATGAAAAGTTGCCATGAATAACACTCACTTCACTGTATTTTGCACAAAAAAAGTTGCCACTAAAAACACCAAATGACTCCAATATATTGTGCCTGAAAAAAGTTGGTTCACAAATCTTTGCAGTTTCATGAATTTTCCCTTGATTTTGTGAAATTTTCAGTGAAACGGGTCAGTTGCATCATCATCACCAAGCATTAGTAATGATAAAAGCACTCAGATGAATGCACACAGAGAGCATATACCTACACAAAATGATTATACTGTATGTTCTAAATGTTTGATGGGTTAATATGTTATGAAAATAACAATACAGTGTTGTGTAACAACAGTGTGGTTATAATGTATCAGGTGTACATAAAAAGCATTTCTACAGAAGTCACAGTTCCTCTAATCTACCCTTTGCAAAGTCATTATAAGTTACCTCATACCATTTTTTTCTATGTTTATCTGCATTTTCCAGGAAGAAGCTGTTCAAAAAATATTGTCATGATGACAAACACTGGCAGCTTAAGAGTACAAATCTGACCACCAAAGGAAGCTTCAATACAAAGACACTGAAAAACTTCCTTTTTTAAACTATACTTAGCAGTTGATAGATCTTAAACATTGTTAAGTTAAAGAGTAACAGAGACAGTGTGTTATTCCTCTAGCACATATTCCATTATGTTAGGAAGTGACATAACTACAGGTGCATCAAGGGCAGGCCAAAGTCCAATGCTTGACAAAGCATTGTTTTTTGGAAAATTAAACTGGGTTGCTTGCCAATTCTTTAAAACTATAAGTGGACTATTTTTGCCCTAATGTTCCACTGTTGGCATAACTGGCACAAGTTTTGGCTCCAAGCCTTCTTGTGATCGCCTGAGCTGCGTGAGTATAAAAAATTAAAGTTATAACAAAACGTATTGGTACATCTATCTGATATATCAGACCATGGGGAGGAAAATACATATAAGGTTAGTAAATTTTGAATATCTATCTATCTATATTCTATAGTTTACTAAGTTTAAAATACAGTAACATTCTGTATCCATTTATCAGTAGTTCGATTTCATTAAATTTGAAGGAGTCCTGTAAATTCTGATCTAAAGTTCTGCACTCAAAAAGAAACTTGATTCTAGGAGTCATCTGACATTACAATACTAGGCAGGATTAGCTGGCTTCTCATTGGCTGATATCTCTTAAGTTGATATATCTTAAACATTGTTAAGTTAAAGAAATGCCAGAGACTATGGGTGAAGAGTAACAGGGACAGTGTGTTATTCCTCAAGCACATATTCCATTATGTTAGGAAGTGACATAACTACAGGTGCATCAAGGGCAGGCCAAAGTCCAATGCTTGACAAAGCGTGTGTTTTTGTTTTTTGGAAAATTAAACCGCGTTGCTTGCCAGTTCTTTAAAACTATAAATGGACTATTTTTGTCCTAATGTTCCACTATTGGCATAACTGGCACACATTTTGGCTCCAATCCTTCTTGTGATCGCCTGAGTATAAAAAAATGAATGTTATAACTTGATACATCTACCTGATATATTCGGCCATGGGGAGGAAAATAGGTACATTTCGAATCCCTATTCTATAGTGTACCGGGGCAGTGGGGTTAGTAAGGGGTCATGGGGGAGGAGTGAGGGGGGCATACATTTTACCAGCTAAGGAGGTCCCTCTGTTACAAGGAAAACAGAATAATACTAACTTAACATATAATTCTTCACTAAGTAATGCAAATTTCAAAAGTAAAAGTAGTAACCTCCGCTGTATGCTGGCAAATGCACGGAGTTTGTCAGGTAAAATGGGAGACCTGGAATTAATTGCATGCTCTAAAAATTATGATATAATTGGTATCACTGAGACCTGGTGGGATGAAACCTGTGACTGGATTGTGAATTTAAATGGTTACACCCTTTTTAGGAGGGACAGAGGGATTAAAAAGGGTGGAGGAGTGTGTTTGTATGTAAAGCCTGAATTAAAACCATGTGCTAAAGAAATAACAATAGCTGGCACTGGTGAGGGTATAGAATCACTCTGGGTAGAGATTTTGACTGGGCAAAAGGCAACAAAAAGAATTATCATTGGTGTATGCTATAAACCACCTCGTATAAGTGTCGAGTATGAAGCCCAGCTACTCTTGCAGATACAAGCGGCTTCACAGCTGGGTCAAGTTGTTGCTATGGGTGACTTCAATTATCCAGACATTGACTGGGGTAATGGGGTTGCTAAGACAGAAAAAGCTAGTAGGTTTGTAAATATGCTGAATGACAACTTTTTATTTCAGCTCATTCAAGAACCTACGAGGAATAACTCTATTTTGGACCTTGTAATAACTAACAATACTGAACTCATCTCTAACATTTGTATGGGGGAGCATTTAGGGAATAGTGATCATAACATGGTCTCCTTTGAGATTCTGTTGCAGAAGCAATTCTATAAGGGAGTAACTAAAACACTAAATTTCAGACGTGCAAACTTTGACAGTATAAGGGCATCTCTGCAACATATTAAGTGGGAAATGCTTTTCTCAGGGTTAAACACAGAACAAAAATGGGAAGTCTTTAAAATGCTGCTTAATAAATATACTTGTCAGTATATTCCACTTGTAAGCAAGGAACGTCGTTGCAAAGCAAAACCTTTTTGGTTCAATAGAAGCGTTGGTGTTGAGGTGGGTAAGAAAAGACGTGCTTTTAAGGCTTTCAAGTTAGCTGGTACAGCCAAATCATTTATAAGGTACAAGGAGGCCAATAAATCATGCAAAGAAGCTATAAGGCAAGCTAAAATTGCTATAGAAAAGGATATTGCAGCAAGCAGTAAAAAAAATCCAAAATTATTTTTTAAATATGTTAATAGTAAAAAAATGAAGCAGGAAGGGGTGGGTCCCTTACTATCAGAGGGGGGTCAGCTGGTTGATGAAAACAAATTAAAAGCGCAGATTCTGAATTCATATTTTTCATCTGTCTACACAAATGAGGAACAGTAAGTGAAGGTTTCTTTCTTAACAGTCCCAATTCTAGTAATACAACTAATGATGCATGGTTCACACATGATGAAATTCAAAAGAGACTAGAACATGTTAAGATTAACAAAGGTCCAGGGCCAGATGGTATTCATCCCAGGGTAATTAGCGAGCTTAGCTCTGTGATTGCCAAACCTCTTTACTTAATTTTTCAGTTCATTGAGATCTGGCATTGTGCCGAGAGACTGGCGAATTGCTAATGTGGTGCCTCTATTCAAAAAAGGATCCCGTTCTCAGCCTCAAAACTATAGGCCAGTTAGTCTGACGTCAGTGGTAGGAAAGCTTTTCGAAGGGTTAATAAAGGATAAGATACTGGACTTCATAGCAAATCATAATACTATGAGTTTGTGCCAGCATGGTTTTATGCGTAATAGATCTTGCCAGACTAACTTAATTTCTTTTTATGAGAATGTAAGTAGACACCTCGATTCTGGGATGGCAGTGGATGTGATTTACTTAGATTTTGCTAAAGCATTTGATACAGTGCCACACAAAAGGTTACTGGTTAAATTAAGGAATGTTGGCCTGGAACATAGTATTTGTACCTGGATAGAGAACTGGCTAAAAGATAGACTACAAAGAGTGGTGGTAAATGGAACATTTTCTAATTGGACCAATGTTGTTAGTGGAGTACCGCAGGGCTCTGTACTAGGTCCCTTGCTTTTCAACTTGTTTATTAATGACCTGGAGGTGGGCATTGAAAGTACTGTTTCTATTTTTGCAGATGATACTAAATTGTGCAGAACTATAGGTTCCATGCAGGATGCTGCCACTTTGCAGAGTGATTTGTCTAAACTGGAAAACTGGGCAGAAAAATGGAAAATGAGGTTCAATGTTGATAAATGCAAGGTTATGCACTTTGGCAAAAATAATATAAATGCAAGTTATACACTAAATGGCAGTGTGTTGGGAGTTTCCTTAAATGAGAAGGATCTAGGGGTCTTTGTAGATAACACGTTGTCTAATTCTGGGCAGTGTCATTCTGTGGCTACTAAAGCAAATAAAGTTCTGTCTTGCATAAAAAAGGGCATTATCTCAAGGGATGAAAACATAATTATGCCTCTTTATAGGTCCCTGGTAAGGCCTCATCTGGAGTATGCAGTGCAGTTTTGGACTCCAGTCCTTAAGAGGGATATAAATGAGCTGGAGAGAGTGCAGAGACGTGCAACTAAATTGGTTAGAGGGATGGAAGACTTAAATTATGAGGGTAGACTGTCAAGGTTGGGGTTGTTTTCTCTGGAAAAAAGGCGCTTGCGAGGGGACATGATTACACTTTACAAGTACATTAGAGGACATTATAGACAAATGGCAGGGGACCTTTTTACCCATAAAGTGGATCACCGTACCAGAGGCCACCCGTTTAGACTAGAAGAAAAGAACTTTCATTTGAAGCAACGTAGGGGGTTCTTCACAGTCAGGACAGTGAGGTTGTGGAATGCACTGCCGGGTGATGTTGTGATGGCTGATTCAGTTAATGCCTTTAAGAATGGCTTGGATGATTTTTTGGACAGACATAATATCAAAGGCTATTGTGATACTAAGCTCTATAGTTAGTATGGGTATATAGAATTTAATTAAAAGTAGAGGGGTGTATGTATGGATACTGGGTTTTCATTTGGAGGGGTTGAACTTGATGGACTTTGTCTTTTTTCAACCCAATTTAACTATGTAACTATGTAACTATGTGTACCAAGTTTAAATGACAGTAGCATATCTATTTATCAGAAGTTTATAAGCAATTTTAAGGTGTAACAATATCAGCACTGTAAATTCTGATCATCAAGTTCTGCACTCAAAAAGAGGCTTGATTCCATGAGTCATCTGACATTGCAATACCAGGCAGTATTAACTGGCTTCTCATTGGCTGATATCTCTTAAGATTTTAAAGAAAGTTCTCTAAAATGACTTCTTCTTTCCCTGTAGCAGAGTCACATCACCTCACATAACGTTATGATACAACTGTTCTACACATATGAATTATATTTTGCAATAAACAATGGACATTGCTTGGCCAAAATGTTTGCCTGTATGGCCTTTCCCTGATGTTAGCACTCGATAAACATCAACCTCACATCTTATGTGATGTGATTATTTTCTTTGTTTGCTCAATTTATTAGACTTTAGAATAAAATTGATAGCACATTAGCAAAGTATCAACCATTTCTTCTGCTTGTGTACTGACGTCTTTATCATCCTGCTTCTGGCATCCAAAGTGAAAAAACCTGACAGTTTCTATTGTCATGTTACTTTGTTGCAGTTTAACAATTATAATATGAAAGATCATCTGGGTTTCATAGATAGGTCTTCTTATGCTTTCAAAACAATACATGGATGTTTCTATTTCAAACGTTTCAGACCTTTGTTATAAATGAAATGTAACTGTGCTTATCAAGTGTCACCGTTTCCTGTAACCCACTAACGTTGTCTCCACTATTTTATTTTGTATAAAGTATAAATTGGTTCACCAGACCTACTGTAACCTCGATACAGTGCCCAAGGCTGAATAAATAAATCAAGGTTATTTGATTCAACAAGTCCCATGTGTGAATATACACATATGGCTAAAAGCACATGGACATCCCATCAAATTATTGCAATTGGCAATTTAAGTCAAAGCCATTGCTGACACAGGTGCTACTACATTATACAAAAATGTAGCTGCACTCAGGCAGAAGCTGTGCCTGTCACTGCAGCTAAACACAGAAGCATACTTTTGGCAATGTAGTATAAATTTAATATCAAGAGTCAAACTGTTATATTTTTATAAAAAAAAAAAAAGATCATCAAATTACCAATGTTAGGTTCAAATATTCTCATATATTCTTGCTTGTCTCCCCATATGATTCACCACTAGGAATAAATATTCTTGTCCACAATGAGTAAGTCTCTCTTGGATAAATACTTACTCAAATTGAGCCTGTCCACGAAATTCCCCCTCGGCCTGATTTGAACCATTCAGATTCACTCAGGATATTAACCAGACAGCTTTATTTGAGGTATACATTAATACAGAGCATTAAATAATAACACGTATGTCATGAAAGCTTGTGAGGATGTGGGGGAACAATTAGCAATACAGCATATTACAATTTAACCACTTCTTCTTCCATGGGGCTGATCCCATGGCATCCAATCATCAAACTACTTTTAGCTCCTCTGTCCATCTCAAGGAAAGACTGACTCACATTATGTATTATGTCAGCACAGTGTCCAGAATGGTATCTATGCAGTTAGTTTTCCTGGTGATAATAATGAATAAATGTGTATAGCATACAACACCAATATCTATACAAACAATATAAAATGTATGTACAATACAAAATCTGTTTAAAGGAGAACTAAACCACAAAAATGAATATGGTTAAAAATGACATATTTTATACACTGAACTTATTGTACCAGCTTAAAGTTTCAGCATCTCAATAGCAGCAATATCCCAGAACTTCTGACACTCACATGCTCAGTGTGCTCTGAGCAGCTGTTGAGAAGCTAAGCTTAGGGATCGTCACAAATTTACAAGCAAAAAATGAGGTTTGTTTGTCAAATAAGCTGATGCTACAAGGCTGTTTATTACATTGTAATGCTAATTGTGTTGGTTTCTGAGCTGCCATGTACTAATTATCTGTATTATTAATCAGCCTTATATTGTGACATTTCTATGATAAATATTCAGTATATTGTGTGTCTATCCCTAAGTTCAGTAAGTGACAGCAGCACAGAGCATGTGCAGTGAATCAACAGAAAAGAAAATGAGATGCTACTGGGGCATATTTGGAGGCACAGATCTTACCTGCTAAAGGGCTGTGGTTGCCTTAGGCTGGTACAGAAGCCCAATGTACAACATTTCTATTCTACTTCTTTAGTTAAGCTTTAGTTATCCTTTAATATCTAAAACCAAACTCGCCTGTGTGAATCAGCAGGTTTCCATAAGCATTCCCAAGGTGTTATCATGCAGTATTTCTATTCTGCAACTAAATATTAAATCAACTTTTTCATTTGCTTACTGTGTTGCTTAGAATGAGTGTTTTTAGAATTTCTAGTGGGTTTCTTCCCTAAAAAGCAGGTCATTTTTGGCACAATTTATCAAAGAAAATATAGCTTGAGGAAGTGGTAAATGTATGTTAATACATCGGCTCATGATCAATGAGAATATGCATTTGAAACATAGGTTTTTCCTCAAGAGGAATAGTGGTTCTGGCTTCAGTAAGCCTAAATAGAGTTATAAAAGAAAGCTTGCTATTTTGAACCAATTCTTATTTGGTTTCAAAATGTATATTTCCATTTTGCAAGGGAGGAACATTTATTTTGATTCTATAGCATAATTTTAGCTCCTTAAAGGAAGGAGATTTTCTAAATTTATTGCACACGCAATCAAGGAAAAACTGAATATTTAGTCTCAAGGCCTTGGCCTTCCATTTCCTGATTACATTCCTTACAGTTGAAACTGACAGTTTAAACCTCTGAGATAGCTTTTTGTAGCCTTCCCCTAAACCATGATACTGAACAATCTTTGTGTTCAGTGCTTTAAGGATCCCATGCTGTTGCTCTTCAAAGGAGAGTCAAACAGAAGCACACCTTGCATCTGACCACCTCAAAAACATTTTCTCATGATTGGACACACCTGTCTATGAAGTTCAAGGCTTAACAAGCTAATCCAACAAATTTGGTATTGCCAGTAACCAGTATTGAGCAGTTACATGCATTCAAATTAGCAATAGTACCCAAATTTTTGCACAGCCGGTGTTTCACATTTGATTTAATTTAATACAACTGAATACTGAATATTTGTTCGGAAAACACCCAAGTACTCAGATGTTCCTGGGAAATAAAAGACATACCACTGTTATCTTCCCAAATGTTTTACTATGACTGTAATAGAATGATAATAGTTAAATTAAGTTTCCACTTTATATTTACCAAAAACCAGAAGGTTCCTTTTTTCTATCAGCAGCATTTACTTTTTAGTATGGTACAACTTGGTTAACATGATCTTCAGGAGTGACTTATTTTCTAAAAACTAAAAAAAATTAAAGAAAGAAATAGGGGATAAGTGTATTTCTATAAATGATCCCAAGTTTTTTCCAGAGAATGAATATTTAAAGTCAGCAGCACTGGTAATAATATTTAGCTTATTAGTAAATTGGGTTTATAGGTATAGGTATGTGGCTTCCCTGATTTCCAAAGTTTTTAGGATTTATACTAAGACTGGAAAAAAAGGTCCTTCTACTTAAGCTGGCCACAGACGCAAAGATCCTGCCACTAACCATTGAGATCAAAGTCTTAAAATTCAGATCAAATAAAGTAGTTAAGAACAGATGAGCCGATGTTCTGCCCCTGACAGCAATTGTACAAAAGTTATGTCCGACAAAAGCTAGTGTACAGTCTCCCTCTGAAAATCGTATGATCGGCAATACATGCAGAGATATTATCGGCAGCCAACAGAAATCTTGTAACCTGTCGACCAAACGACCGATCTCCGCCGGACGAAAAATGTCGGGACTCTCCACACACGGTCCGAAAATCGTACAAATCCTCGGTTTGTACGATCGGATCTTTGCGTTTATGGCCAGCTTTAGAGGACAGTTCTCTACATAACCAAATACAAATTCATAGCTCTCATTATGGCGTTCGGAATACAGCGTATTCTTCCTAGATAAGCATTGCAATCCATTGCTCCGTCAATAGGTGCAAAATGTTTCCAGGACTGCGAATGCTATGATCTACCATACATAAAGCCTTTACTCCTATGATTCTTGCACCTACCATAGTGTGCTCTTTCTTTGCACCTATTATTATGAGACTCAGGAGCAGCATACATACAGTAGGTACAAGAGAGCCCTGTAGTTCACTTGTGGCTGACCTACCAGTAAGTATGGAGCTCCCTGTAATATCATGCTCAGTTAAGGTTCTTGAAAGTTGATGCCTACAGTATTCCCACTTGATGCCCATAAAGACCTGAATATAGCATGCAGGTCATGGCCTTTTTAGCTTCTGCCTAGTTGCTTTCCTCAAAACCCTTTGCCCTTTAAAGGAGAAATAAAGTTTAACTAAATAAGTAGGTTAGAAATGTTGAACATTATGGGGCCCGTTTACTAAGGGTCTAAGTGAATTCGAAGTGCATTTTCGAATTCAAAAACGTCAAATTGAGTAATTTTTGAGTACTTCGACCATCGAATAGGCCATAATTTGATTCGAATTCTTTGAATATTCGACCATTCGAAAAATCAAGTACTGTCTCTTTAAAAAACTTTGACTTCGACACTTTGTCACCTTAAACTTGCCGAATTGCTATGTAAGCCTATGGGGACCTCCTAGAACCTATAGCCAGTATTTGGCTATAGGTTTTTAGAAGTCAAAGTTTTTTTTTGGAAAATCATTTGATCGATCGTTCGAAAACGGTTAAATTCACTCAAAAAAAAACTTTGCCTATCGAATTTCTACAATTCGATGGTCGAATTTCGAAGTTTTACCACTTCGAAATTCGACCCTTCGTAAATGTGCTATTATGTGTTGGGCTTCTCTACCAGCCAAAAACAACCACAGTTCTTTAGCAGAGAAGATCTATGTCCCCAAAGTTTCCTCAGTAGCTCCCCATCTTTTCAGCTGGTACAGATAATTACTACATAGCAGCACAGTTATTGCAATTAGCATCAAAATGTAATAATCGGCCTTGTAGCATCAGCTTATATTACATCCTCATTTTCTGCTTGATAATTTGCAACAACCCCTAAGCTTAGCTTCTCAACAGCTGCTCAGAGCATGTGAGTGTCACTGACCTGTGACCCCCTGTGACAAATCATTGCTGCTATTGAAGAGCTGAAACTTTTGGCTGGTGCAATTCGTTCAGTATATAAAATATGGCATTTTTAGCCATTTTCATTTTTAGTCTTATTGAATAAATGTTTAGTATATTCACCTATTTTTTTGGCATTGGACAATTCCTTTTTATATCATAAATGAGCCCTATTTGCGTCTCTTTGACCTTCTTGTGTGATGTGAGCCAACTTACCTACTAAAATAATTAGGATTCACCATTATATGGAAGGGGGAGGCATGTCATGTATCTGCATAATGCAACTCCTGCCTTAATAGTCAAACTGCATTGCTGGTCCTACCTCACATGTGCAAAATATAGATATGGGATTGGTGTCGAACTGGGATGCCAGGGGCCCACCATAAAACCTTAGTGGGCCCATTCTCCAAGCTAATTTTCTTCCACTTCTCACTCAACCTTTTTATTTTCTTAATACTTTTTCTTTACATTACTCTATCCTCCATCTATCTAGCCCCTTTGTTTCTATAAAGAATACATGAGATTGTTACAAATGTTTAGAAGCAGCAGCAGTGAGTTTTGGGCTCACCAGGAGTTTTCGCGGTATCCTGGTGGATCAGTCCAACACTGTATGGAATAATTAGCATCTGATCTTGTAGGTTTCTATACAAAAATATTATCCATCACTTAAAAAACATTAAGGTCTCTGGTGTACTAATAAATGAAGTAAAAAAAAAAACATTATTACCATATTCTCAACCTGCAATGTTCAACATCTTGTTGCAGTTTTAAGGTGCACACTAAAATAAATATATAAATTGATGTTAAGGTAAGAGAACAAAAATGTTGGTTAAATGGAAGATGTGGCTGCAGTTCAACTCTGCACTATGCTGCTTGAGTACTAAATCTAGAGATGTGTAATAGGTGTAGAGAGCTAGAATAAATAAATACAGGGCGTTTTACACTACTCAAACATCCACTTAGTCCAATTACATTTTGTAAATGGAACTTTTCTAATGGGTTATTTGTTTTTGCATGGCAGGAAATGTGATTTGATGTAATTGGACTTGCAATATATAGCACTCTGATTTAGATAAGATCAAGACTAACTTTATGCAAATTTATGACTATGTATTACCAATGTATGTAATGAAAATATTATAGAGGGGTGAAACAGTCACCCCTGGAGCAGGTCAGCGCTGGAATGCAAAAGGGCTGCAACAACGTGTGTTCATGCAACTATTTTTCTTATCTTTTGTCTCTCTTCCACTCTTTCTGTGTCAAATTCCTTTCCCTTTTTTACATATTTAGTGCTTCTTAAAGCATTCTTGACATAGGAATACTTTGTAAGGATTAATAAAAACAATCTTATTTTATTATGCTTAAAAAGCATATTTTATCATCATAACAGGTTAACACCAATGCTGCATGTAAAAATAATATATTACCAAACAGTTTAAATTGATGGGCCTTGAAATGAATAATTAGTATCTGGAGCTTTTACTGGGGACAAATTACCAACCCCCATATGTAATAAAAGGCAAGTTTGCCCAGTAACCCATAGCAGCCATTAAAATGTTACAGGTGACCATTAAATACTAACTGCTGATTGGTTGCTATTAGTTACTGTTCCTGGGCAAACTTAGTGCCTTTTATTACATATGGGGGTTGGTCATTTGTTTCCAGTAAGTTAGCTCCATATTACATATAGGGGAAAGCCCCTCATAGAGCCCCTAAACCAGTTTGCTCATTCTTGGGTTTCTCCTTAGTCTAATCCCAAACAGCAATAAACAAAATTAATGCAGTGTGGTTTCTAGAAATGTAAGTTCTAAAAGATGTATGAGAAAATTGATACATATTACCATATTCACATAAAGGAAGATGTCCAGTCATATAAGCTTTGAAGCTGCATAAACTTTTGTAAACTACAGGTATGGGATCTGTTATCCAGACACCTGTTGTCTGGGAAGCTCCAAATTACGGAAAGGCCATCTCCCGTTAATGCAATTTTTTTCCAAAAAAATGAAGAGAGAGATATTATTGGTTGCTTTGCTACATATATTGGAAAATGAGTCCGTCCAACAGTACAGTACAGTATAGACAAGCAGGATCCAAAACAAATGCTAGAATGCACATAAAGAGAAATCTTTGCTTGTCATAACGTTTGAAGATGAGAATGTTTATATGCTAACTATAAACGGGACTTGTAGCTTTTGTAGATTTCAAATACAGAAATGGATAATGTCTTTGACATCATTGATATAATGTGTGAGTATTCTAAACTATAAACTACTTAACATTCATTTGGAAGATCTGAGATGCTGAAATAAGAGGCTTCACTGTAATATTACCTAAAATCTTAAATACATTTCTCAGTTAAATGGAAGCAGGTTGTCAGAAAGTTAGAAGAGAATCTAATGCTTGTGATACTGAGTCACTGGGTCTGTAAATTTAAAGTAGCTTCTTAGTGGTGTACATGACCACAGGAATTCTATGATATTAACTGAAATGAAACTCATGTTTTCTTACCCATCTGCAAAGGCAGCTGCACACATTGCACAACTATTGCAAATATTACATGAGAACAGCTTCACTCAAAATATATCTGAAACCACATTTCTATCTTTTTTCCTAATTCTATTTAATAGATTTTCGCGATTCTTCTCCGTAGCTTATTCTCCTGCAGTAGAAGTTTTGCAGCTTTGAATTGGACACGAACTGTCTTTAGGGAAGTTTATGTAAATTTTAACATTTATGCTGAAAACAGATTCTTATGCAACCAGTCCAGTGTGAGAATTCAGATGTTATTTCCCATCATTTTGCTATAGCCAAAACTTAGTTAGCTCAGTGAAGGAAAAACAGGGCAGATGTAATTAAGTAAGAAAATCTACTACTACTGAGTTAGGACACATATTTTAGGCCTCTAATTTAATGTGGCCCATGTATTACTGGCATGCTCTGTGTATATGTATTATATATTTACATATTCCTCTGCAAAAGTTATTTTAGCCCTCAAAACAGTCCTTTACTGCCCAAGTGGAGAATCAACAAATGTGGCTACAACACACATACAAATACTAGGGTCTCATCCACCCATTTAAGTTTAATGTTTAAGTTTAAGTTTAATGCAGGGAGCATGCTGACATAAAAATCCTGGAAAATTTAAAATCCTTGAATGTTCAACAAAGTTTGAATAAAAGGACATGTTGGTATTCCATAAAACCCCACACCACCATAATTGACTGTAAGACTGCATAGTTTAAAATCTAGATTCAAGCTATGTTATTAATGAATAGGGCCAAAATTATGCATAGCCCCCCACACAGACAATTTCAAGAGGTGGTTGATTTCAATACTTGCCATATATATATGGAATTTTTGGATGTTCTATATTGGTAGTCTTGAACACTCAATTAAAGACAGGGGCACTGACTTGACACTTCTGAAAATAAACCAAAAGCTCATTAACCCACTTGAAGTTTCCTTGAAAATTAAGAACAAGCAGTTGAACACAAGCCTGAAGTTATTTAGAGGGAGAATAAGAGGCACAAAATTGCAAAGTTCTCAAAACAAGCTCCAGCAGGTGTTTTTAATGAACTCCACATTACTAATGTTTGTTAAGATTCTTATGGAAAATAAGAGTATTTCTCTTTCACCCTTTTCTTACACCACAGCAAATGCATATGCAACTAAGTATATAGTGGAACACATTAAAAAAGAAGTAGTAGTACATAGTTTAGGCAGAACTATATATACAGGAGATACTATTGTAATTTTCCTTTCATTTTGTATCATTCTTAACTTATATATGTTAATATGTGTTAACATATTTTTTAACTTTCATGCAAGGGGAAATTAGTGACCAGTAATGCAATCTGCATTGGGGTGCAGCAAATGTGACATGAAGCACTTGGTTAGGCAAAGTATAGCAGCAGCAAAGGCAGAGAAAAGAGAATAAACATGGTTGAGTAAAATACAAGAAATAAATCATTTGTCTAGGTGGCACATAGTATCAGAATGGATAAGTTAGTGGATGATTTTCTACAGATGAAGAGAATAATTTAAGAGACAAGTAAACCAGAATGATTTGGCAAGTATGATGTGTAAAAATTAGAGTAGAGTTGGAGATAAGTGCTATACAGCAAGCACAGTTAGTTAAATTAAAGGTTCTGATTTAAAAATAACAATCATACAAGTAATACAAGGGGATCAGAACAATGCTTTGGCCAGGAGACACTTTTTCCAACTGCAACCTTGCAGTCTATAAAAAAAATTCATAGTGGCTTGCCATTTTTATGATCACCCCATGATGATAAACCCAATTTTTAAGAAACACATACGGTACACAGAATAAATTACTAAACCTCTATGAGCCAGGGAATGTTCATTAGTGGTTCACATTCAACTATGTCAATTTGACATCTAAATAGCGATAGTGACGCCCTGACTAGGAGTCATTTATAAGCTGAACAAAGCAATACACAAGTCCTTCAAATATTCTGGTGGTAAAAGGAAACAAAACAGCATACAGTAGTATACACAAGACCTTATAATATAAAGAATCAGAGATAATATCAACAAAATATGACATAAGAATAGTTGAATAAGAGAGGTTAAAGAGGTGGGTAAAATATACTTATGTGTATACAGGTATGGGACCTGTTATCCAGAATGCTTGGGACCTGGGGCTTTCCGGATAACATATCTTTCCGTAATTTGGATCTTCATACCTTAAGTTTGCTAGAAAATCATGTAAACATTAAATAAACCCAACAGGCTGGTTCTGCTTCCAGTAAGGATTAATTATATCATAGTTTGGGTCAAGTGCAATGTATAGTTTTATTATTACAGAGGAAAAACTTATCATTTTTTAAAATTCAGATTATTTGGATAAAATGGAATCTATGGGAGACTTCCTTTACTGTAATTTGGATAACAGGTTTTCAGATAACGGATCCCATACCTGTACAAACAAACACAACTCCCATGTTTTATTGACAGAAGCTATCTGTGGCTGACACTAGCAGTGTTAAAAAGTAGTGTTAAGAAATGTGAAGGCCACCGCCTAAACACAGGTATATGATTCAGTGGGAAACAGACCTGGAGACCAACCTCACCCACCGGCAGTGGGAGGATATTTGGGAGAATGCTAGAAAGAGTGTCACTTGTGTAAGGCAGAGGGAAAATATTTATAAAACTTTATTTCATTGGTATTATACTTCAGTGAAGCTCAATAGGATCTTCCCAGATTCATCTACCCATTGTTGGAGGGGGTGTGGTCAGCCAGGCACACTTATGCGTATTTTATGGTCCTGCAGTAAGCTCAGAGATTTTTGGAATGATATTACGGGTATGATAGCAAAAATAATGTTTATGGGCGTACCAAGAGAGCCTTTATATGCGCTTCTAGGTGCACCTTATCCACATCTCTCTCCACAGGAACAAAAACTGATAAATTTTATTTATACGGCTGCTAGATTAGCTATTACCTCTAAATGGAAGGCCCTGGAAACCCCAACATTAGGGGAGGTAATTGTCCGCATGCACGACATGAAATTGATGGAGGAAATGACTTCCAAACATAAAGGGAAGATGCCCCTACATGAAAAAATCTGGTCTAAGTGGGATTATTTTATTTCTCAGGGATAGAAGTCTCATTCTCCTTTTTGGGTAGCTACAAGGATGCAAGTGTGAATGGCTGCTGCTCTTCTGGTTGGTGAATAGAATAGACTATGTGTCGTTTGATTCACCGAAATGGGAAATTGTGGAAGGTATGAGGTCTATAGAGATAGGATGATTGTATAACGTGTATCTAAGTGTACAAATGTATTGAATACATAGTGACCATAATATGAAGACAGATTGTGTCAATTTACCTGCTATATTGATGTATGATTTTACTGTTTTCTTTATATACCTTCAGCTTGTCTATTATTGTGTAACTTGATGCTTTGATATCATAAGCTTCTGTAAATGTAAACAGTTATGATTTGTGATAAAAAAAAACTGTCAAAATCCAATAAAATATAAGTTACAAAAAAAGAAATGTGAAGGTTTATTTATCAACACTCTCATTTTAGTGGGCTTAGAGGTTTTTGAAACCACACCTAAACTCTCATTCTCTAAAACCACAAATGTCATTAAATGTCATGATCAGAATATAAAAAGTACAAATGAAAAAAAGAGGTAAACAATGCAATAAAAATTTGATTACCTAAAAAGGCAATTGCTAGTAAAAAAATCCAAAAAGCTCTAAAAGTCCAAATTAATTCAAAACTGTCCAAAAAGATCAGTGGAGCTCCCACTGACTTCTATAGGACCTCGACAACTTTTAATTAGCGAATATTTACATTAGAGGTTTTGTGATTTTTACACATAGAATCCTGAATTTTTAGAGCTTTTAAGAAACATAGAAAAAACACAAATTATTCAAGATTCATGGAAAAAATAGAAATTCGATTATTAGTAAATGAGCCCCATAGTGTATGACTGAAAAGAATATGATGTACAGTATACTGCACACATTTTTGTATTTTTTTTTTCTATTAGACTGCCAGCACACTTTTTATGGTGCTATGCTTATTTAAAAACAAAGACTTGCTCACCCAGCTGTCACCCTTGCTACTTACTTGCGATATCTCTTCATAATGGCTGCTGCAGCTGGGAGATTCTGATCTAATCAGAATATCACATTTATTGTGAGTACTTAACATCTGCAACATACTATGAACAGTTTGAAAAACATTATCATTCCTTTTTAAATAAATGAAGATCACATTGTGAATGTGCTGCACTGAACCCTGTATTTCTCATTAGTCATTAGTCACATCTTCCAGGGTGGATATTGAGAAAGTGTTAGTAAAATATTTGAGCAAATTAGCAATTTAGCAACATTTGCTAAATTTACATTTTACCATGTAAATTAGTGTCTTACCCTGTTTTCATTCTAAAGTTAGTTGTGAGCACATAACCAAGCTAAAATTACCAAGTGCTTTTGTAATGCTGATCAAATAAGGCCAGCCAACTTTTCCTGAGGGTTACATTAGAGGACTACGTGCATTATACTGCTTTACATTAGATGGCTATGGATGATAGTATATAATTAGAAAATAGACTAGTATTTGCTTGGGCAGCTTAACATTCCAATCATCCATATTGCAGCAAAAACTGTATGCTGAACAAGCCCCAGAAATAAACATGCAAATAGTCTTCCATTAAGCTTTTAAGCCTGTGCAAACACAGCTCTGAATTAGATAGAAAATTATGTAAAAGCTTAGTTACGAATGCAAGCACAAGTGCAAAGTGCTAAAATTGTGCACATATTTTTCAAGCTTAAATGCTATTCACAAAGGTACTTTTCTCCTATACATGCTCCTTACAAACATGTGTCATGGCAAGTTTTCATTGGTAAATTGGGTGCATGTTGCAGCGAGATGATGATGATTTCCATCTTTTTGGCACTTTGCACATTGCATTTGCAAATAAGCATTATAGCTCCAAATCAAAGCCCCACTGTTATTGATTATGGAAAAACCAGTGGCGTAACTAATATGTGCCAGCCTGATGCATGGCAATCCCTCAGGGGCAGGTGGCAAATAATTTAAATCCTGTTAGCAGGTCAAGGTCAGTACAAGGAGGCAGGCAGGGAACAGGACAAGTGCTCGGGAACAAGGTAAGGATACAAGGACTCGAAGTGTGTCAGAGTTCAGGCACTATTAAAGGAGTAGCAGGCTAGGTCAGGCTAGAGAGCTCAATAACAAAGCAACAGAGTTGTTTGTATTAGGTTTAAAACGAAGCTTAATTTCTTAATTGGAACACTTAGGGATAACCAGGTGGATGGAGAAAAAGGAGCAGAAGAGTGGAACACGAAGATGCACATTGGAGAAAATCAAGCTATATTAGATCAAAGAGCCCCTGGTGGTTCAATAGGAAATTGCACAGGCCAGTGTTCAAATCCCAGCAATTCCAGACATAGAGGAAGCAGAGCCTGCTTTCACCATACTTACACCATTGGGGAAAGTCTAGTATTAAATTGCCATCGAGTAAATGTTTTCAGTCAACCCCCTTAGTTTCTGCAGCAAGAACAAATACTCAACTTGGAGAGGAATTTTTTTGTGGGTACCAGGTGCTCACTATTCCACCCCAACTGCCTAGGGGCAAACATACATATAAAACATACATATAAAACTTTGCAATAAATGAGTAGCACAATGAACAATGAACCCAAAAGTGCCTTAAGCCCCCTTAGTTTCTAACAAGGTTACAGTAATATAGATTTGGTCAGATACAATAGTTCTAATATATCCATGGGGGTAGTGCTCACTCCCAGAATGTTTTGTTCTTTGGTTCCAGTGTGCTGGATGCTTATATGGGCTAGTCCCAAAGTTTTAAAAAGCTCTTGTATTTGAGTTTTAAAAGAATTTTTCAACTTTATTTTTTAACTTTGTATTTAGCTATGTAATCTTATGGACGTGTAACTAAATATACTCCCAAACTTATACAGATATCACTGATTCTGATTCTGAGTCACTGTCAGAAAAATTCCTAGAAATGAGCAGGAGGTGTGGCCAAGTGACCAAAAGTCTACAGAATGTCAGAAATGCAGTATCAGAATCGACCCTATGGTTTTGCTTACAGCCTTTGCAGAGGGAAAATATAAATCTGCACCCAGCTGGAATGTACGGTGTCTCATCTGACCACCATGCTCAATCTCTTTCCACCTGAGGGCTAACATATGGAATTTAAAAATCAGCGCTGGTGCACCACAAACTGCATAACTGCACCAGATATAGTTTGTGCAAGTTTCAGGGCAAAGTCAAATCCAAATTTTGCCTGATGCATTGATGCTAGTCACACAAAATGGTAACAATATAATTTCTGATGGTACTGGTCATGGTTAATGGTTAGACAAGGACTAACATCCTACAAACTGGCTAGGAAAATAATACATAGCTCTCTCTATTTTGGCTTAAATAGACATTCCAGAAGGAAAGAAAATGCTGCAGTGGGGTGGGGTGCTTCCCAGTCGATGTGGACCTCGGTCTAGATGACACAAATGTACAGTTTTATTGTATCTCTAATCTTCAGAACAGTTAATAAAAGTAACAGACAGTGCTAATATGACTACACAAACTGCAGTATATGCAGAATCATAATGACATTTGACAGCATGAGGAAAATACATTTATGCTAGGCTTTAGTATTAACCATCTGACACTTGCTCAACAAAAGCAAAGAGCACATAATTGTCAACAGTGACTGCCATGAAATGTTTTATATTAAACCATTCTTACCTGCACCTTATACTACATTTAATACATGTTTATTTGAAGCCAGCAAGTTTTATAATGAAGAGCAAATGAGATCATTTTAGGCAGTCAAATCATCTGTTTTTTCCAGTAATCTGGTTTTTTTTTACAATAATATTTCAAACAGGGGCAGGCTGGCAGATTTCTGTCTGTGACGTCCCGGAGCATGGGATTGATTTATGGGCACATAAGATGCACACAGACAGGTAACAGTACAACCAAACTTTATGGCAAAAAATCCTTTTATGCATATGGTAAGGAACAAATGCTAGGGATGCACCGAATCCAGGATTCGTTTCGGGATTCGGCCAGGATTCGGCCTTTTTCAGCAGGATTCAGATTCGGCCGAATCCTTCTGCCCGGCCGAACCGAATCCGAATCCTAATTTGTATATGCAAATTAGGGGCAGGTAGGGAAATTGCGTGACTTTTTGTCAGAAAACAAGGAAGTAAAAAATGTTTTCCCCTTCCCACCCCTAATTTGCATATGCAAATTAGGGTTCGGATTCAGTTCGGTATTCGGCCGAATCCTTCGTGAAGGATTCGGGGGTTCGGCCGAATCCAAAAAAGTGGATTCGGTGCATCCCTAACAAATGCTCAACAGGAGTTTAACTTTTGGATTTGTGGCCTAGTCCATTTAGGCAGCACCTAGCCCCAGGCAACAGTTTCACATCCAAATAACATTTATTTAGTAAATCTGGGCCATCAGTCCTGGTTGGGCCATAACCAGAGTATTGGCGTCACTTCCCCTGTAACTACTTTATAGTCTCTCGACATAAATTTCTTTATAGAAGTCGCCTGCAGTTTCCAGGCAGTCCAGCAAGTGGTAGTCACTGTGAGCAGGCCCGGATTTACATAGTGGGCGCCCCTAGGCCCACTGCCGTTTGCCCCCCCTGTCCCCTACCTTTTATTCATGCAAATTTTCATGGAGATTGTATCTCCTGCACATCCCCAGTGTTTTTGAACCAATGTGGGTGTGGTTGGCCAGCATGCCGCCCCCCTAAAATCCTGCCACCCTAGGCCCGGGCCTAGGTGGCCTTCCCACAAATCCGGGCCTGACTGTGAGTATTCCAGCTACACTTCTGTGGCATGGTGTATAACAGGGTTATAGTTCAATAGTCCAGGAACATAGCACATGGTGCAGCTCTGGGGAGTCACAGTCCAAAGGGAGCACCGCAGCTTATCCCACTCTATTGTGCAGCCACAAGCTCACACTGCAGCAAGTCTTTCCCAGCAAATACACACTTCTTCCTGACCTCTCTGAGCAAACTGCATCCTGGCAATGTGACGTCCCAGCCCCATCTCCTGAGCCTGCAGCTTCCAACATTATCAGAGCACCATTCACACTGGCTGAGTATATTTTGCTCACAGTAGAGCACATTTGTTCTGACTAGGGATGCACCGAATCCAGGATTCGGTTCGGGATTCGGCCAGGATTCGGCCTTTTTCAGCAGGATTCAGATTCAGCTGAATCCTTCTGCCTGGCCGAACCGAATCCGAATCCTAATTTGCATATGCAAATTAGGGGCGGGAGGGAAATTGTGTGACTTTTTGTCAGAAAACAAGGAAGTAAAAAATGTTTTCCCCTTCCCACCCCTAATTTGCATATGCAAATTAAGGTTCGGATTCGGTTCGGTATTCGGCCGAATCTTTCGTGAAGGATTCGGGAGTTCGGCAGAATCCAAAAAAGTGGATTCGGTGCATCCCTAGTTCTGACCTAAAAATGCTTATATTAGTGTATCTCTGAAGAATTGTGCAACCACATAAACTTGGTAAATGTATAGGTTGTACTACTTTACACATTTGCATATTGACAAACATATGTGTAACTACACATTATTTAAGAGTATAGCTTGAGAAAGCTACAATTCCTATACACAGGCCAAGGGACAGTTCTGCTAAGAATGACTAAAATGGAACCCTATTAGCCTGTGTACAATGATAAAAAAAACACAAGACATACACAGATATACATGTGTGCACATATTTAAAGGATGCATAAAAATGCAACGCTAAACTCTACACAAAATGTGCCACTTGTGTGAGTAACAATCATTGCTTGAGTGCTGCCCAACTACTCATGCACCCAGTACCCATAGTACAGGCCTTGTACTTAAGCACACAAAGTACAATTAGTGCTGTTCTGCTAGGCCTGATTGAGATTCTTCAGGCCCCTGCTATAGCAACCTTCTCGGCCAAATTACTTTGAAATCATTGATTTGACCACTTCATGTTGCTTTCCGTCAGGGATCAGGAAGTGTTATGCTATCCCCGTGTGACACTTATAGTGTGATACTTGACTGATTGTTCAACAAATACAATAACAAATTAAAACTAACAGACCTATGTCTGGCCCAATCCTGGAGAAGTGGCCCAATGACAAGATTGAATTGTCGGCCATTAAATAAGAACCCCTGCTTTACATGGCTTCACAATCAATGCTGGTGTATACAGTATATGTTTGTCTATGCAATAAATGTAGTTTGGATACATACAGAAAACCTTTCTTTTAATACATTTCTATTGTGATGAAAATTGTCTAACTCAGGCAATAAAACGCTTATATACAATTTGAGGACCCGAAGCTCTGAATTTTTCTTCTGCCCTCGGCAGGCAATGTTTTACTCAACAAGAGTAATTATCTCTGTAAATAATAAATGTATCCTAGCACTTCAGACAAATCAACTTATGACTGCTAGTAAATACATTGATTACAGTGATATATTCACAATTCCTGGCTGGGCGTTCCAACACCTGTTAAGGTGAGTTGCATATTTTCTCTCTTTTGGAGCCCATCCTGATGGTTAGCTCTGAGCTATAGGTAACAAGTTTTTGATGTAAAGACTGGTGCACTCTGTTGACGGTTACTCACCCTGTGCAAGGGTCTAGTTTGACAGGCCCAAAATTTTACCCCAGAAGCCTGCAACTCAAGCACAGTATCTAAAACAGGAGCCAAAGGCACAGGAACAGACAAACAGATATATAGGGTAATATTGCTTTAAATATGCTTTTTAACTTTCATTGAATAGACATTTTAGGTGGCTACTAACAGAGTTTTCAACATGCATTGAATTCTTTCTCATCATGTATTGTATGACATGATGGTATAAACTGTAAATTAATCCAGAGCTTTATTGTCTGCACCCTTTCTTAAGGCTCTATATAAAAGAAAAACATCCCTTTGTAAAAGCTTCCGGATCAACAGTCTGTTCTGACTCCTAATATCCCAGGAGAGTTATACAATAAAACAGGAAGCTGAAAGTGCAAAAGATAAAATCTTTTCAACCACACCAGCAGGGGGTTCTGTTGCATTTCCGTCTGCTACCCACTCACTCAAAAGTGATTTGACAAAAACCTGCAAGTGATGTCAATTTGGCGAGTAGCTTGGCTGAATTTTTTTTTTAGATCATAACATCCACTCATCTTGCCTGACAACCCATGGTGGAATAATATGACATTTTTCACTTTTTTATGCATTTGCCACTAAATTATGTACATTCATTGACCTGTGCCATAGGACTAATTCAGAAACATAAAGAAAGTGGGTCCCCTGACGCACCCTTTCCTTGCATGTCATTTGGGAGGTTCAACAGGTGCTGGTGGATGTACGCAGAGCAGACTAAGTGCAGGGTTCAATTGCCTTGTGAGCGCTGCCCTCTGCACCTTGCCCAACATTTGTAATGCAGCACAATAAAGCACAACATGCGCTGGTTATGTGTACAACTCAAGTGCAAGTTTATGGGGCTTTAAAGGATGTACCATATCTATAGTAAATGACTTGCTCCATAGTACGGTGTAAATGAGTTGTAATATTTAGAAATAGAGTCTTTTAATGAAAAAACAGGATCGTTTTATTTCCTTGGATTTCTGATATGTGGGAGCAGGGTCTGTAAAAAACTATAGAAATATGTGGGAGCATATTTTTTTTTTCAGGGTCTGTAAAAAACTATAGAAACTACAGCCTACATCTATACAAACTTTCCTTTTTCATTGAAAACTAAGCCAAATGTTGCTTCTTGTTGAGAGGACCAGCATTTAAGGGTTACTAATCCTGGACAGCAGTCTGACATCACCTCGCCTCTCATGGGCTGATGGGCAGTACAAGCCTCTCATTTCCTTAATGTTCTGCTTGCTGCTGCTGATTTGCCAGAATCTTGTATTTACTCTTTTTTTCCCTCTCAGTCGTTTTTTTGGGTCCTAATTCATGTCAAGCTGCTTCCCCCCTCTGCCTCCCACCCCTTTCCCATGTTCCTGTTCTGAGTTTTTTTTAGATGGAGATCAGCCTGCTATGAAAGAAACCTGGCCAGTCTCCATTTCCCCTCCCAACTAAAGAGAAACATTGTTTGGCTGTTGTCTGGTAGGCAGGTCTTTGGAGATACTACGTAGGAGGATAAAAATAACCAGCTTATTTAAAGGCTGCAGTGGAATCCCAGCACAGGCAGAGAGGCAGCTCAGTCGTTGAGGCATAATCTCCAGTATATGAGCAGGCAGAAGCACACACGCACACAACACCATCCGCTCCATTGTGCTCCCAGTGATGCAACAGATTTTTTACATCTGGCAGTTTCTTAATAACACATTAAGACTCCAAAATCCTTCTGAAATGGGAGAGGTAATAAAGTGAAATTCAGAATGTTTGATTTGTGAAAGCATTTAGGCATTTTCATCATTTTTTTTTCATAATGCTGTGCTACAGCTACCACCCCAACACATTTGGTAAATGAAATATTATGGAATAACAAAACTATTGCGTTTAAGAACAAGAAATTGTTAGCACAGCTGTATAAACAACTGTTTCATAATTTTTCAATATTTTTTAAACAAAAAGTAAGATTGTATTTGACTTACATACATAAAACACTACTTATCCCAATACATCTAGCAACAAAATGATGGGCTAACCCCAACAAATTTTACTAACACATTCTCACAATCCAAATCAATCTTTCTTAGGCCAGTATGCAAAAGGAAAATACAAGAAGCAACCATCCCCATATGAATAGTAAAATATATGTCTCTGCATTAAATCACAGCACACAGTAATCAATATTTATGAGTAGTACCACAGAAAGCTTTACTAACAGATTTTTATTTTTCATAAATGTATACAATCTGGGACAGCTTTACAAAATTTCAACTTTGTATTTTGGGTTTACCTTTTTTGGGGGGCAAAAATTTATGAAACTTGAGGATAAATGCAAGGCATCCATATTTGAGACGTTTAAAGGTCTATAAGGGATTAAGAAAAGGAAAACAAATGCATTTTTTCCAATTTCAATTAATTTAATTTCAATGTGAAGAGGAATTTCTAGAGAAAATACAGGGAAACAAAAGATCCCAGGGGGCAGATTTACTAAAGGGTGAAGTGGCTGTCGCTAGCGAAAATTCACCAGAAATACCATGCGCAGGGACTAACAGGTGTAGAGGATGAAAGAGAAGAAAGAGACCACTGCTAAACAAACGTTCGCTACAAAATGCTTGCGCTGATGAATTAACGCTATCGAAACTTTCGCCAGCGTTCGGCTGCAGAGACGCAGCTTCGCTTTTTAGTGAATTAGTGTAGTGGTAGCAAATTTGCAGCTAGCGAAGTGGCGCGAAGTGTGGCAAAGCCTTCGCAAGCGAAAATTTGTCCTTTAGTGAATTTGCCCCCAGGAGTCTAGGAATGGAATGCCTCCACAAGTATGCCTGAATAATTATCAAGAACTATTCTGGGAGGCTGGCAAAGAAGGTCAGAATATATAGTGTTTAGTAGCATACAATAAAGGAGAAAGAAAGTAATTTTAACTTGGGAAAGCCAAAAGTTAGGCAACCCCAAGTGGTTGTATTTACTTACTTGACACCCTGGGCCAGTGCTCCTATCAGCAGAAAACTGCACCAGCCCGAGGTTCTGCCAGTACTACAGAGCGACACCCACAAACAAAAAAAAGACTTTCCTTCCCCTTTAAAACAGATAAGCCACATACATTTTGGTAGGGGGGTAGAGAACCACGCCTGTCCTTGTGCTCCAAGACAACAGAATTTGGTCAGATGAATGGAGAGCTCAAATCATATTATGCATTTCTTACTTACATTGTCTAAATAATTTTTGTACACTAAAGTTTCATTAGCATGCATTTTTTGTGCATTGTTTGCAAGCTGCGATAAATATTTTCAGAGTAGGGAATGGTGTCACATACGTTGTTTATAATGCCATTAGTATGCAATATGCTTGTCCCAGGTCACTTGTGCCTAATGATTCAACCTGCTAGGGGAACCCTTAGTGATGGGCAAATTTGACTCGTCTCAACAAAAATTCACAACGAAATTTTCCAAAATGCATTAGTCTCTGGGTGACAAATTTTTGTGATGCGCCACAAATTTTTTCACTTATTAGAATCATGGGTGTTATTTTTGCAGTGAAACTTGCAACTTCATCCATGTCTAGGCTGGCAGTAACTACAGAGTTCACTAACATTTATTTATTATTTATTGGTTGGTTTGACTAATGAAACTTTGGAGGACTGTGATCTACATTATGTCACAAAAACTAGGTTATTAATTATTATTTCTATTTCTAAATTTGCTTTGCAAATTCACTTGTTATTGTTAGTCGTTCTTGTTTTAGGGAATTCCCCTTCACTACACTAGTTGTATTATCAGTGTCTCTGATTTAATCCATTTCCTTTAACTAAGTGACCCACAGTAAATAAAAAAAATCCCTTTATAGGTACAGACAGGCAGTTTTTGTTCTTGTCCATGTGCTGAGGATAATCCTGTGGGTAGGTCATGAACCTGTGAGCATCAGAAAGGGTGCATAAATTGGAAGAGGAATCAGAATACAGAAACCTGTTCTACAAGTGCTGAGGATAGACTAAAGAAACAAAACATTGGTTTATGGTCAGCTGTAGGACCAATGGAGGCAGAGCAATAAAAATAAAATGAGCCTCTGAAAGTTAAACATTGTCTAACTGCATTAAAAAGGAAGCAAACTTTTTCTCCAATTTAAGGTACAGAGTGCCAGAATTTATTATCTGACCATTCCACTTTGACTGGTATCAAGTCTGAAGCAAACTAAATAGTTCACATTTGTACTGAAACCAAGTTCTCCAAAATTCTGCAATCATTTTCTAAGAACAAGGGTTGATTCCACATAGGATAAACATTTCCCAGCTATTCTTTAAGTAATCTATTACCTGGCATATGCTGGGGCTCTTTCACAATGAAGTCTGAAAAATTTTGACATGTGCAGCTGATTGTTAAACATGTTAAGATCATTATTTTATGGTAAAAATATAATTTTAGCACAAACCTGTATAAAATATTTTGGAGGTGTGCATCCGCCATTGCATGTGATTTATGCTTTCCAGTGTACTGTAACGTACCTGGCACAAGTTGCAGCTCTCTGAATGTGCCCTCTAGTCCAATAGTTTCAAAACGTTGGGACTTGTCTCCTAAGGGAGATCGAATTGGGAGAGGGAAATGGAAGGCAATTTTGCATCACATATAAAATTAATGCTTTTTTTCTCAGCATTGCAGCTCCCCTACCTGCTTCAAATATTCAGGCAGATTCCCTTAAGGGCAAAGTGACTAACGCTAGCGAAAATTCACCAGCTTGACCTAATTTCGGAACTTTGCACGTTTCCTAATGGGTGCAGGCATCACTTCGCTAGCAAAGGAGATAGACACTAGTGTTGCTTCGGACTCTAACTCCAGGCGCATTTATGCTCTGGCGAACGGATGTAACTCCGCAAATTCCCTAATAAACAAATGTTCAGTAGTATACAAATAGCACAGACATTTCCATAACTGTAAAACTTATTTATATAAGTGGCCATACAAGAAAATCAAGCATATCAGATTTCTCGTAATTAAAAATCTTGTGGGAATGACACTGTATCCTGGGCAGAATTAGTTCTGGCAGCTATATCACTGGACACTGACCAAGCATTTCTGAAACAAGCACAGAATTAAGAATTCAGCCAAACAGAACAATAGCAAATGTTAATGGTTTCAGTGTGTTCTCAATATTCATTTTTATTAACTACAGATGAAGCCACTTGGATTTGTGAGTTAAATGCGTCATGACTCAGGGGTAATTGAAGAAACTGTGTTATCTTAAGTCATCTTAACTCATTTAATGCATTTAACCTTTTCATTAGCATACCAAAGCTCCATTGTTCACAATGGTGAATGCTTTAATTAGATGGGATGTTGTGACGCAGTTTTCTGTGTTAAATGAGATAAATGGGATGTCTGTGTTTAGCTATTCTGTGTCAAACAGACAAACCAAAGTGGCTGCATCTGTATACAATGGCTAGCGACATCAATCTGTTTATGGCCCTGTCATTTATATGTGTTATTGCAATTCATTTTTGTAAACAGACAGGTTGGAGCTTTCTGGAGACATGACCTAAAAAATTAAATTCCTTTTCAGGGGATTGTTTGCTTTTATCACAACAGTGGTGGCCTTCATAATGCATGACCTTGTTTTTTTGGAACAGAAAGGATTAACAATGATGTCCATGAGTTTATTTCTGCTCATTTTCTTATAGCCCAATGTGACAATGATTTATTCAGAATTATATCTACTAGCCAACAATTGTAGTAATGTAATAGAAAGTGCAAAGTGTGCTACCAGCCTATTAACTGATAGCAACCAATCAGTGGTCAGCTGCTTGAAAACTAACATTTGGTTGCTTTGGGTTTGTAGAGCTGGACAAAGTTGCTTCTATGAAGTAGTGGATATGAGAAAACATTGCTCCTTTCCTAAAACTGACTCTTGCTGAGACCTGATTTGCAAAGTTAAGATCCCAAACTTCATTACTGAATGCAAGAAGATTCTCCAGTGGGAATTATCCTTGCCAGTCACCTGAAAATGCAATTAATGCTTGCCAATATTACCTCTATAGGTGTTCAGAATGTCTAATGGCTTCAGTTATGATCTATGAAATCAGGAAGAAAAAGGATAAAATGTAAATGCCAAATTGGACCTGGAAAAAAAGCTTTATTGACCAGTATTGAGTTTCTGTTTACATCTCTGTGGTTGCTGCATAACAGTTCTCATAATGCTTTACACAATAAGATGAAATAATATGGGAGCAGTGTTATGGAAAGTTTATGTCCTCATTATAGGTAGTTACATACTGCAGTAAATTGGGCTGTAAAAAAGACTGTATATATATATATATATATATATATATATATATATATATATATATATATATATATATATATATAATTTTAGCTGTAGCAAACAACGCAAACGGCAAAGTGTTTTATCTGTAATAAAAAGGGAATTGATTTGTGAGAGAAGGGGTAATTCTTACATTTTATAAAGCGCTGGTAAGGCCCCATCTACAATATGCTGTACAGTTTTGTCTCTAGTCAAACTGACTATTACTGAGTCCTTAGAATGGTAAGTTGGGATTGTTTACACTGGAGAAGAGGTGCTTAAGGGGTGATATAACTATGTACAGTTTTTTTGCAAGTGAGAAAATACAGGGCTACTGAAAAAAGCTCCTAGTTCAAAGGAACTGGTCCAATTGCCATCTTGGCATCAGGTAGGTATTGTTTTCCCCTCCTCTGAGGCAAACTGGTGAAGCTTCAGAAGGTTTTTTTCCTCTGGATCAACTAGCAGTTATTTAGACATAAAAATTTGGATGTCTGACTTATTCCAACCTACAGTATGTTACTGTTACAAAAAAAATGCCTTGTAAATAAGTATCAGCATTTGACTATTTATGACAAAGATATTTTGATAAATTTAGGAAAATCATAGATAAGACTTCTGCTTTGTTAATCACTAGGGAGCTGTAAAGTCCTGAACTTGAAACCAGTTATATAATATATTTTTACTATCACAGAGAGAAAGTGATGTGTTTTGAAGATAAATATGACATCATATATACAAGAACACGTACCGATACAATTAGAATTACATTTTTTATATGTTCTGGTGAGTACAATTCAAGTGTGCCAAAATATTCAGATTGAAAGGGAATATAACCTGCTGTATAGCTTCTACAAATATAACACATCTCAGAATATTTCTGCATATGTTCATGCACTGAGTGTTTGCACAGACTTAGAGTTCTTATCCATGCATGACTTCAGCACGGCGGGTCTGTTTGCATAGGATATTTAATGAATGTATTTCCTTTGAAAAGATCTCTCCCTGATACCTCTTTTAAGTCTGATCATATAATAGTGCTTTTATGGACACAAGAAAAGCTAATTTTGTTTTGTACATGTTCTCTTTTATATACATCAGGTGTTTTTTTTTGTGCTGGGGCTTATTCTTAAAAGAAAATATTTTTGCAGCCCCAGATTGCTAGATTCGTACCACACTAATTGCTATTAACTAAATCAGATGTAGGAAACATTATGTAGTGACTACACTGATATGAGGCCCGATTTATAAACAAAGGAAAACATGGTCAGATTATTATTATGCCTACAGGATGTAGGAACTTCCAAGCACGGTGGGGAGTTTTACATGTTGGCCAATATTGTTTAAGCAACATATACCCCAAAGCAACATATTACCCCAAAAAGCTTTAATTGAGAGCTTTTGAATAATATTCAAAATGCCTAATTAACTTGATTTCTGCATATTGGTTGATTTGATTCACTGTAGTGGCAAACAACTGTATATTACACACAAGACATGAATATCTTGTAAACATACAATTACTAAACAGTACTTAGCTCAATATGGGAAGTAATTTCGGAATTTCATCACCTGGTCATGGAACTCTTCTATTTCCTATAACATTCTTATATTTTACATTTTGGAGTAGATGTATATAACTTACATTCTCTAGAAAAAGGTAATGGTCATGATAGCATTGATTCTTGATATTTAATAGCAAAAGATAATAAAATGTATTCTTTTCTGACCCACAGTGAAAACATTGTAGAGAATAGAAATAATTCACAGGCAAGATTTAGGGGCAGATTTACTAAGGCTCAAATTCAAATTCGAATTTAGGAGTTGAGATTTTTGGTAAAAACTCAGAATTTCAAGTTTAAAATTCACCAGCTCGAATTCAATTGTGAGAAAAATTCAAAATCAAATATTTGCCACCTAAAACCTGCCGAGTTCATTTAGAAGTCAGTGGTAGAAGTCCCTTGAACTATCTGAAGATGTTCACAGTAGTGATGAGCGAAATTTTTCATCAAGTTTCCCTGCGAAAAATATGGCCATAGACTCCAATGGGAATAAAATGTAAAAAAAAAAAAATTTACGTTCAGTATTCAAGTTTTTTTGGGGAGGGGGTTGAATTTGATTTGAATTTTGGGGTCGGGACTATTCTACTAGAGACGTCCAAATTTTTTCATAAATAATATACCATTCAAATTGTGAATAAAATGAAATTTAGTTTTAAAAAATTCACATTATTCTAAAATTGACCTTTGATAAATAACCCCCTTTTCACATTCTACTATATAGTTTTTAAAAACCTTATGTATTCAATGGGTTTTTTCTCTGTTCAGTGTACAAACAAACGGCTATATGTAAAAGCTACTGATAACATGCATAGATATACATTCATAGATATAAATATAACAGGAGCTTAGATATGTGTGTACTGTATATTCACTTCTCACATCATTGCAGCGGGTACTGTACATCCTAGAACTCACAATATGATTTTTCCCTCTCCATTAAAGGGCACATATACCTTCAAAAGCAGTGTCTTTCTGCCCTGATATTGCTGAACACCAACTTCCAACATTTTGCAGCATATTTCCAAGGATTAAATCAAGATAGGAGCTATAGTAAGAAGATAGTAAGAAGATCACAGATCTTAAAGTAATAAGGTACAATTTGAAAGCCGAAGAGCATTTCAAGAGAGTTAAAACACTTGACTCAACAACAGACAGCATAAGAACAACACCAGTATTGTATTTATGAGTCAATCTATAGAACTTCAGTAGAAAATCAGTCATTTTCATTTTTTGTCACTAATATGAATTCATGCAGTTCACTTACAATCAATACAAGGTACTGTTTTATCCCTACAGAGATTTTTTTTGTTTAAATACACTTCAATTAGAACCCTCTCTTTACAGTCAATGGTTTTCTTGGTTTCAATTGCCACAGTTCCTTAAAACATTTGTATAGCTCTGAACACTCTCACAGCACTATAATTCCACTGCTAATGTTTTATAACATTGTAATACTGGCAAGCTAGAAATGCAAAGTACTTTTAGTATTTTGGATAATAAGATTATTGTCATAACACTAGTACAGATAATTGTTAGTGGAATATCCTTTTACATCTGTAATTAAGATAAAGTGATACGGGGTGCAAAAGTGTCAGCTTTAGAGAAACTGTCTCCCTTGAATTCAGTGCTTGTCATAAACTAAGCCTAGTATAGTTATATGATATTCTCCTGGTCTTGACAGGATCACAAGAAGTCAGCCAATCAATGGCAGCTTTTACAGGCTAAACGTAGCACAAACTGTGGTTAACTAATATTTTCTGAACACAAAGTTATAAATAATTCATTAAAGTGTATGCAAAAGTCAGGAAATACTATGCAAACACAGTTCAGCCTGCAGCTAGTATTTTAGGAATGACCTCCAACCAACCTGGACATTTATACTCTCATGTGGGTTAGACTACACTGAGCCTATGAACTTGTCTTCAGTTTCTCTGAGATTGCCTGTGTCAAGACATTTTTGAGGATTAGGGATAGTTTATATTGGATAATTTTTTTCACTCATGGGATATACCTAACCTCACACACAACCAAACTATAGAACTAACAAGGAAAGGTTTCTGTATTTTTATATTGCAAATACAGGTATAGGATTCTTATGCAGAATGTTTGGGACCTGGGGTTTTCCTAATAAGAGATATTTCTGTATTCTGTATCTCCATACCTTAACACTGCTAAATAATATTTAAAAATTAAATAAACACAATAGGATTGGTTTGCTAACAATATGAATCCATGCAGCATAGTTAGGATTAAGTGCAAGATACTGTTTTTATTATTACACAGAAAATGTAGCCACTAGTGTCAGTAAAGTTATGTACAAGTCATATGTTCCACCATTCATTGAAACTGTTCTGTTTATCTTCACAGGCTTCTTATTCAATGCTATGTTTATCTGAATCTGAGGAGCTCAACTTTCCTATGGTCTCCCCACATGCCAGCCTTTTCTTCCTCTGAACAAACACACATACTTGAGGGGGTGTTAAGAAATAAGTATTGTGGTACTTTAAAAAAATGTTAACGTTTTTCTTTGAACTGTTGTTTTTCAAAACTGCTAAATGTTAATTAATACCTAAACACAAATCTTTATTTAGTAGAGAGTTTTAATTCCTTATGACAACCCACTCCTTCTTGCCATTGCTACCTTGCTTTTATGTTAATGATACTTTCTAATGATAATTTAAAATAAAATCATGTCATGTGACACTGGTATATAATGCTTTAATATTTCACAGCCTCAAAGCAATGCTTTAATTAAACAGCAATTAAGCCAGAAAAATGCACTCCGGTTTGCCTCTTTATGTTTTATAATCTGAGAATTAACTTTCATATTGCTGAGATTCAATAAAGGTTTATGATTTATACTATTACTGTATCTTATCAATCCTCAATTAGTACTAATATTGCACCATTAGGTTTTTAAAAGGGCATGGCAACCCTATAAAAGAAAACACATTTCCATAGTGACAACTAGACCTGTAGGGGTACCTGAGTCAGTGTCTTGGGGCCGCTTTCCACAGTCTTTAAGGGTAAAAACAATCCCAGTAGTCGCTTCTCTTAAAGGCAAATGCCTGCAGTTTATTCTGTTACACAGTCTTTAGTAACAAGCACACAAAGAAATCAAAACAAGGAAAAATAAACCCTTCCACCAACACAAAACTCTGGTAATCAGTACCTTCCCTGTGCAGTGCAGCTCCTGCTCTCTCTCACTCTTAGGTGGGAGGGGTCCCTCATCCCAAGGGTCCCTCATCCCAAGGTCAGTCAGGTACTTTAGCTGCAGCAATTACCTTGCAGCTTTGGTCTGTATTAATTAATCCATGTTCCAGGGTGTTGTAATATATAACACCCTGGGAGAAACATATCGCCCATCTATAACTAACTCAGCTGCTTTGTTACAATATATATATATATATATATATATATATATATATATATATATATATATATATAATATTTTCAATTCTTTTAAACTTATTAGTGTAACCAATTGCTTAAAGGGATATAGTCATGGGGGAAAGAAATTCAAAACGCAAAAGTTAACAGTGCTGCTCCAGCAGAATTCTGCACTAAAATCAGTTTCTCAAAAGAGCAAACAGATTTTTTTTTATTTCATTTTAAAATCTGACATGGGGTCAAACATATTGTCAGTTTCCCAGCTACTCCCAGTCATGTGACTTGTGCTCTGATAAACTTCAGTTACTCTTTACTGTTTACTACAAGTTGGAGTGATAGCACCACCCTCCCTCCCCCCCAGCAGCCTAAAAACAGAACAATGGGAAGGTAACCAGATAGCAGCTCCCTAACAAAATATAACAGCTCCCTGGTAGATCAGAACAGCACTCAGTAGTAAAATCCAGGTCCCACTGTGACACATTCAGTTACATTGAGTAGGAAAAACAACAGTCTGCCAGAAAGAAGTTCCATGCTTTCTGAAAGCACATGACCAGGCAAAATGACCTGAGATCACTGCATACGCACCAATATTACAACTAAAAAAAATACACTTGCTGGTTCAGGAATTACATTTTATATTGTAGAGTTAATTATTTGCAGTGTAAACAGTGTCATTTAGAAATTAATACTACATCATAAAAATCATGAGAGAATCCATTTAACGCCTGGTTGTTACTTTTTAAACAGTGTTGCAAAAATCTTAATTGCCTAAAAAAGATAGGTCTGGTTATCATATGCCTTGTCTTATATTGTTTCAACAGTCTGAGACATCAGAGCAGAGAATAGTAAGGGACAGGCAAACACTGCTTTCAATAGCAATACATATAAAAATAACTTAAAAACCATAGAAAATTTGTAATTATGGTTATGGTTTTTATCATTAGGCAAAAATGTTTGTTTTCACTTTCAGTTTCCATTCCAGGCTTAAATGCAAAGTGTAAAAAAAACAAGTGTCATGGAACCCCTATGGGTAAACAACCCCAGGTGAATATTTAGCAAGACAGGCCATGCAACTGTTTCTGGCTCAGTGCATAAAGCTCAGTGCATAAGGCTCAATGCATAAGGCTCAGTGCATAAGGCATTGTACTATGTAAGCTTAAATTAATTGTTTAGTGTAAAAATAAAAACTGGGTAAACTGTAGTTCTAAGTAGTGTTTAATTTTTTCTAGTAAGGTTACCCATAAGAACGCAATTAATTTTTGAAAGCACAGTTAAAACGATGACAGCAACTGTTGCTCTAGTTACTCTTTGGAGTTCCAATATACTATATATTAAAACATACCCATTAAAACATATTACACTATTTTATGGGTTACTGGTCCAAAATCACCATAATAAAGCTCTGAATAGAGGTAACTTTTGTGACATATTGGTTCATTTATAAACACTGAGCAAAAACCACATGGGCGGTAACCCGTTACAACCTATCAAATGCTTGCTTTTATTCTTCTTGCTGCAGCTGGCTGAAAAAGAGCTGCAGATCAGTGATTGGTATTCCAGCTAAGAACAGTTTTACTTACTACATGCTTCAGCATTTCATTTATTTCTGTGAGTTTATATATTCTTTGCAATATCCTATATCCATTTGCAACTAAACAGTTGTTGTTCCTAGTGTATTCATCACAGTAATCATTTTGTACAGTTGACAGCAGCTAAAGCATGGCAGAAATCTGACAAACTGACTTATAATGGTGCCCTGTTTAAAGTTATTCAGTATAGACCATTCTTACTGCCAATGCATGTTGCTGGATATTACATGGATGTGTTTTATTATAAACTTGTGTCAGCAAATATTGTGGTTTAGTAAGCCAATGCCTGGTACTAAGAGATGTTGTGCTATTTGGCTATACAGAATACATAGAAATGGAACCCTACTGGACTCTCTATATTCATAGGTATCACAATAGTTGCTCTGTAGGTTTGTTTGTTTATTTTTAATCACTCGAATACATTACACATAAAAGTCAATCTTTGAAATAGAGAAAGAATTAAATAACACTACAGTGAAAGTCAAGTATGAGACTTTGGTATCTTAAAAAACTGCAGCAGCAAAGAATATCTTATTGAAGAATAACTACAGTTGATACTAAATAGATCTTTGGAGCTTTGGTAAAACAGGAAACATTAAAATGGAAAGCATGCAGTAAAAAGGAAGGGTGAGGTAGATTAAAATTGTAATTCATAAGGAATCGGGTTTCTGGGATTTTCTCTCCAAGGCATAACAAATGCCTAACATTTTTCTGCCATACTAAAAAAAGATTATAAATACAGGTAGTAAGAGATGGTGTGTGTATGTATGTATAAAAATTATTATATTTATTGGTAAGCAGAGAAAAAAATTAAAAAGAGAGAACATACAGATACAAACCAAGAGAATAGGTCTCTCGCATGTAGGACTTTTAAGTGAAATGGCATCTCTCACCATGTTAGTGGCAGAAATTGAATGTCAATGTTTGCAGATGACTTTGTTAGATTGTATTAGATAGAATGCATTTTAAAAATAAAGTAAAACAATGCACATATTACAGAGTGGTTATTCTACCAGCTAAGATGCCCTGTTGTAGTAAGGATCCATGGGGCAGATTTACTAAAGGGGCGAAGTGGCTAATGCTAGCGACTTTTCGCCAGAAATCACATCCGCAGGGACATCACCAATTCACTAACAGGCGAAGGCGTCAATTCGCTAGCGAAAGAGACCATCGCAAGCGTTCGTTCGCACTTTTCACTCTGGGGAATGGTCGTTACTTCGCTTTTGCCATATTTGACTTTGCCACCACAGACCAGGCGAAGTGCTTAAAAGAAGCTAGATCTTCCTTTCTTTCCGTCACTTACATCATATCCTGTGGGCGGAAAATGCATTAAAGTTCAAAAAACGACTTTTCATTTTTTTAAGCGGGATTGCCTGCAAAAGTGCTAACAAACTTTTTTTTGGGTAATTGGTTTTCTCCAGACATTTCCTAACATATGGAACATTTATTTTACAGTGGGCTCATGTGTAGGGCATTTTATAAATCCTCTTGTCTTTAGTAAGGTTCCCTGGACATTAGTAATAAAAAGTGGTACGGTAACTTCAAGCATTTGCAGCAACATTTATAATAAAGACCTCCATACAACTTTAAATTACCTGCCATATGCAAATTGACCTAAGCACAAGATCACTAGCGAATTTTCGTTAGGCACATATGAACACTAGCACATCTTCGCTATGAAATGCTCGCAAGGCAAAGTAACGCTAGCGAAAAGTCGCCAGCATTCGGCACCAGGGCGCAACTTTGCATATTATTGAATTAGCGTAGTGGTAGCGAATATGCGCCTGGAGAAGTGGTGCGATTTGTGCGAAGTGGTTGCTAGCGACAATTCCCCATTTAGTGAATCTGTCCCCATGTCTCTAAAATTGCAACTCTACAAAGTGCATCACCTTATTTTAATAAATCCTTTCCCTAGTGCAAGTGATCTGGGACACATTCAGTAGATTAGTCATTCTTGCATTTTAGTGAACATGGAAAAATCCTTTTCCTGCAAGGCTGATAACTGTACCCACATTATTATGTATTGCCTGAAAAGCATAAAGCTAAAATCAAGGCTGTGTCCATCTTAATAAATATAAATTTGCCCATGAAGCTTTTGTATCTAATTAATTAATAATTTGCCAAGGGTATGCAAAACCAGATTTCAGCAGCTATTCAAGTTCAGTAAAGGTACCTCAGGAATCAGGAATAATCAATGGAACACTGAGTTGTGCACACATACATTTTAATCATTTCTGTTAGCTGCATGTACAGTAGATACAAAAGAAATTATTTGCGCTTATTGTACGTCAGGTAAAATAAAACCTAATTTCCCTTTTATTTACAGTGGTTCTCTTTGTTTACTATGTACCTCACTGGTGCTCCTCAAGAATTAGAATGTGCAGTAATAAGAGAAAAGAGATCTTGCTGATGATGTGAAGGAAGGAGGAGCTAGTTTGTATTAGTAGAGGTAGGGATCTGATTGTGGATGGAGAGTGTGTCAGGTTGAGTATTGAATAGAGGAAACAGGCGTCGTGGGTTGTATTTGTGATTGTTTATACGGGTACTGTAGTACTCTTGCTTGGCCTTCGATAAGGCAAAATTGAGGCAGGACAGTAGAAATTTATAGTGAATAAAGTCTGCTTGCATACTGGATTTTTTCCACATATGCTCAGCAGATCTTGTACAGCGTAAGAATCTGGTTTGTGAATTCAGCGAGGGTCCTGAATTATGAGCACGTGTACGCTTAGCCTGTAAAGGGGCAAATGAGTCAATGTAGGTGGGGCCCTGACCACCAATCTTTTTAAAAACAAACTTTTATGGAGGGTCCAGGCAAAGCAGTTTTTTTTTTAACTTATAGGGGGTCTCTGACCATCAATGGCTTGTGTGTTGGAGGGTTTCACAATTTTTTTGTGTGCAGGGTGGGCGGGATCTGGGTTGGGGCTTGGGGTCTGGGGAGGGGGCCCTGAAATTTTTCTAATGGTGGCCTTGGGTGTCAATGTATGCATTTTTGCAAAATTTGTGGTGGTGGTGGGACAAAGGCAGCAATGCCAAGCACAACTACATGAAAGTACAAGGAATGGCTATAGAAGCAAATAACAGGTGCAACTGTACTTGCTGTAAATAAATAACCCTTGTATTGTTTTGTGTGTGCTTGATGCATTGATAAGTAAATTTGATAATTAACTTCTAACATTTCCTTTCATTTCTACAGAGTTCACTTTAGCACTTCCTTGTCCTGAAGTTCAGATGAAGAACTGATAAAACTATTGAGAAGCCCCTAATAATGAGCTGCTCAAAGAGAAGGTAGGGGGTTTGTTTGTTCAAAATCAGAAAAGACACTTTGAACAAATTACCCTGCTAATACAGGGAGGGCGGTGATAAGTTTAGTGGGGGAAAAAAACTATTTTCAATTAGTGCTTTATAATGGCAATTACGGATTATTAAAATATGTATTTTTTTTTTCATTAAAAGAACAGACAGAATGTATTTTCAACACAAGTCCTATGTATTGTAATCATTTGTATCAAAGGTGTTTTTAGGTTTATACTGTCCCTTTAATCGACACACTTACCACTGATAATTCCTTTGTGCACAATCCTATTCCTGTAGTATTCATGTAGAAAGAGCACTAAGGATACCAACTGGCCCAGTTTACAAAACAAGCATTTTATTTTTATACAAACTAAAATTGATGTACCGGTATATGCCATACAGTAAATACTTTAAAGAGTCCTGCACTGTATCAACAAAGTTAACTATGCACCTACTATAACAAGTGCCAAGTGTCAGCTCATAACATTAAATGCATTAGTTTTACAAAATCCATTAGTTAACATAATACACAAAGAATATGTGAAAATGGTTCATAGAGCTTATACAGTATACCATTTTCTGCTCAGTTAGAAGAAAAAAAAATGAAAGCTGGAATTACCATGCACAGTTGTACAAACATTTTGGAAACATAAGCATTAAAATAGTTGCCTGCATACATTTTGTAGCCTATTTATACTGAGGAAAAATAGAGGGCTGATCGAACAACTTTACTGACAGTCAGGAAAGTGTTAAAAAATTAACATGTTTATCAAAGTATATAGGTGTATCAATTTATCAGAATGTGTTTGGCTGATTTGAGCACCTGAACACTTCTACTAGTTTCAGTACTCAGAAAGACTATCATAACATAGACTGTCGAAATTACAGGCAGGGGCAACTAAGAGTGCCAGTCAGGGAGCTTTTAGAGCAGTTTACTCGTGTATGGTAAAGCATTCTACAGAATAAAATTAGTGTTCTAATCTATAGTGACTAATCTATTGGCAATAATCTGCTTCAGTAGCTTTCCTTCTTCTTCAAGGAGTTGTGTAAACTGGAAAACATTTTGCAGTTATACACATCAGTACAGTATAGAAAAAATACTAAGTAAATCAATACTGAAGTGATGGAAGAAGAAAGTGTACAGAGATGCACAGTAATTATAACCTGTATGCTCCAGCATGTTAAAAATGTTTAGCTCTACTAAAGTAATTCTTAAGCAATTGGTTTTTCTAATTGAAAACTTGCTGGACTCTTTTTCATTTGTTTGTTTTGTTCAACAAGATACTTTATGCAAAGCAATGCCGCCCAGTCCTTAATACGCACCACATGCAGGCGGTAAGTACAGAACCACCCACCAGCACCTTGTTTGGATTTGAATAGACCATGCTTTGTGACTTATACAGTGTTCTTAAAGATAGCTCCCATTCTAATGCTATAATGATAAGTGACACAATCTCTTTACGGCATTATTTCTTCCACCAATAGGAATCCCTGAATCAATTCAAGAGGTGAATGTACGTCATGTAAAAGTTAGCATCCGTGACTGGCACGTTCCCAGGACAAGCACCATGCCAGGCTTGATAAAGCCCCACGCCCGGCTTGATAAAGGACCCTGTGAGGTCCGAAACGTTGCCTTGTCTACTTTATATGAGCTAATAAACAACACAACAAATATTGATTTTATGTGAATTACTAACCCGTGGCAGGTTGGGTAATATGCTGACTGGCACCTGTTCCTGAAAGAGGGAATACAGGGGTAGAGCACTCCAACATTGTGTGGTTTGCTGTAAGAAGAAGGCATAGCACACTTGATGTGATAAACCAAAGCAAACGTTTACTGAACAGTCTCTTACAGGTTCACTCACAGGAGCAGACCTGAGCTCACACTATCTCACACAGCATGTCTTCCACAAAAACACCTTCCAAAGCCTTCAAGACCCCTGGCATGAGTGCCATTAGCTGTCCCCTTGCTTTACTGCAGTGTCTAGAATACAGTGGCACACAGTACTCCCGAGCTGGCTCACTACAGCTCCACTAGGTTGCCTCTAACCTAGTCCTACATGCTCTCAATGCCAAGCTGGTGCATAATCGCCATGGGACTCTAATCCAAATACAGTACTCACTCGCCATAGGGACTTAAGTTGTCCTTGCTAGCTACCTTACCTACCGCCGACTCTTTGGGGCTAATTTACTTACCTTTGAAGTTGTGCCAGCACTGACTTCGCCGCACTTCGCCAGACATAGATTCACCAGGGCTGCACAAATTCACGAAGATCCGAAGTTGCGCACAAGTTTCAGATCGTTTGCAAAGTTTTGCTAGCGATCAGAAATTTGCATACGGCATGCAGTTAAAGTACAAAGGCCGTATATACAGCAGAAAACACATTACACTACACAAGGGCAGGGAACCTAAATAAATGTATCCTAATGCCATACACATGTGCCCACAGTATAGTTTAGGCGCCATATGTTATCAAAAAAATTACAATCTTTTTCAGCCTATTACCCTTAAAAAAGTAAAACATGCCAGTGTTTTTGGGACTTAGAAAAAATTTCAACTTCTTTTTAACCAAGTCATATCTACTCTATTGCACTTCACCTGGTCTGAGGTTGCGAAGTAAAGTTCATGAAAATCCGCAAGTTAGTGAATTAGCGTAGTTAAGTCCCTTCGCCAGAGGGCAACTTCGTCTGGCGTAAGGGTGCGAAGTATCGCTAGAGTAGGTCCACTTCGCTAGCGAATTTACGCCAGCACCCGTTAGTAAATCAGCGAAATTTGCCCACTAGAGTGAACTGTTAACAATCTCCTTCCTTTCTAATAAGCCTGAACAAGGAACAGGTACCCTACCTGGTCTGATTCAGTAATGTCTGTCTCAACTGCTGATAATTTTGTCCTGAAAACAAAGTGCCTAGCTTGTGCCCATCCTTATAAAGGCTCCTGAAGGTGATTCCCCCACCCTTTCAGATCAACCGTACTGGTTGGTGCCTCCTGCTTGCTGAACTAAATATTAGGGATGCATCCAGGATTCGGTTCGGACAAACAAACAAATTTGAAGTTGCTTTCTTTTAGTGTGCCACAGTCAATACCCCGGAATTTTCTTGATACCAATACTTAGTAACATTGCAGACCATTTCGTAGCCTAGCATGTACTCAGCACTCAGCACATAGTTAATCTTTCCCATAATGTGCATAAATTACACATTACAAATGTAATATAATATAATACAATTTTATATAATATAAACATACTCACTGAATAGAGATTTGAATTGGGGTGTAAAATTAAAGGCAAATTACAAATGTAATATAATATAATACAATTTTATATAATATAAACATACTCACTGAATAGAGATGTGAATTGGGGTGTAAAATTAAAGGCAACATTTGATAGAAAAAGCAGTTGACCATCAAAAACCACACCACACAGTCACGCACATCTACACAAAGCAGTTAAACTATTCAGCAGCACAGGGGTTAAAAATGTAGGAGTAAATGGGGATTCCCAAGCATAAAAAGTCACTATTAGCCTATGCAAACAACATACTGTTAGGAAGAAGCCAAGCTCCTTGGTCAGATATAACCACAGTTATATTACATTTTGTAGGCTGACTCACAAGCAGTTCTAAAAATGTGATTTCATGAGACAAAACATCAATTACCATGCATGTATTTGAATGTATGCTTATTTTGGCATTAGAGTATAAGATAACACTGCAGGACACAGGCTGTATAAGATTATTTAACTACAATAATTAAATTAAATTACAATGTAAATTTGGTTATGATAAAATGCATCAAATATTTATCACATGGCAACCAGTGGAGTAACTACTGTATAGAGGAAGCAGACCCCGCAGTCGCATGGGGGCTTGGACTGTGGGGTCTGCTTCCTCTATAGCCAATTAAAAAAAAACCTCCTCCCCAGCCGCTCTCTTACCTGCGGCGAGGAACGGGGATGCAAGTAGGACAGGAGTGGGCTGGGTCAGGTGTGGTGAGGGTGGGACAGGAAGTGGACAGGAAGATGGGGATTTGGAGTGCACCGGGCCCCTCTGAAGATTTTTTTGCAGGAGGCACGGTGTACTTTAGTTACGCCACTGATGGCAACACCATTGTTCAACAATTCTGTACATGTCCAAAGTACCTGCGATACAGCATTCACATTGTAGAGCCTTCATCCTGACCTAATCTTTCTTGTACTCATATACTTCAATATAATATATATGTCCACAATAGATCACTCTCATTTGCCAGACTATTATATTGCAGAAAATGGTCCTGCTTCATCTAGTGCTAAAACTGTACTGAATACGTATGTACCATAGTTGCTATAGAAATTTGTGCAAAAGAAAAATGTGGTATATATATATATAAAACGCTGTTACTAAGCGAGCTTGTATAGAACTCCTTTTGCTGCATGATACATTGCTGCATGAACTAGACTAAACATGAAAAAAAATGAGCTTCTCAATAAACAGTTTCTGCTGTGTGTAATGTTCCACCAACAGAATGATCTGTGAATTGGATCAACGGCCATGCAAAGTAACACCAGGAATGAATAATGCTTTGCTTGTTGTTGATAATTTATAAGTTTTAACAAGCCAACCAAGCAGTGTACCTTCTTTTGTATAAATTTCAGACATTCTTAAATGCAAAGAAAGTTAGAATATACTTTGGCTAGTTTTTAATAAAAGTTCATATCACCAAATTAATTTATAGTTTAGTAAATGCAAAGATAAGAATGACTCTTTGACATTATAATAATAAAAAATGCTCTCTTAATTCATTAAAATAAAGGAAAATATGTAAAACGGAAATTGAATTAGTACTACATTATTATGTAATTTTTTTGCTTCATATATAATTAAAAACATAAAAATCTGGGTTTAATTTGGAAACTTCTGAACTTGTGATAACCACAAGTTTCGTAAGGGGTTGTGAACAGAGACTGTGCTGTGAATCTAAAATCTTTTGACCTTAAAAAGTAGAATCGGAAATCCTTGGAAACAGATTTTTAGACAAAAGGTTATGAAATTAAATCTCTAACTTTATTGCCAGGTGTCAAAAATATTAGCTAATGTGACTGGAATGTTTGTATCAACCCAAACCTCGCAAGAGGGTATTCAGTGGTGCATATGTTATTATTTCCATATGACACAGTTAATCAAGAAAAAAGTCGTCTACATGTGAAACGGGATTAGGAAGACATTTTGTGTATTCTTTATAATCATTAAGGAACATTCATGCAAACCACTTCACGCTGCACATCATTCAGTAAAGCTTTTTATTATTGTTTTCACTTTGCTTTAGGAAGTACACTGATTCCACTGTAACCCCTTGATTCATGTTTTCAACTGATATTCAACTGCAATATTTTTTGAAGTGGTATCATCCAGAAAGTACCTAAAATAAAGTATATTTGATTATGTGCTGAACCACATTAAGTTGATCCAACTGTTTGGATCCTAGGCCAGTGATCAGATGTTTATATGGGCCTATGCAGACCTGACTTTTTAGGTCCACAATAACATGTTAATGTGGTCCTGGTCCAATTGGATTTTCAACCATGGACAATAGATATTTGTCTTATTTTTTTGCATCCCAAACTTAAATACTGTTGACTGTTATTAAACATTCTTAGCAATACTAAGGATTGAATGATGGAAGGATGAACAGGTTATCTGCCTTCCTGAAATTCTGGGTTGTTTGGCAATATGATTCTATTGTCCTTCCCACATCTAGAAGTTGTAAAATATGATTTTCAGCTTCCTCCACTTTAAGTTTAACTCCACAAACTTTAGAACCACTCTGTCACAAAGAAAACTGGGCAGTCTTCTTGCAGCTCACCATTTCTCTTAGCCGAAATTACAGCTACAGGGACAACTGCTTTTAGAGTTAAATGCCACAAAGAAGCTTCTTGACTTGGTTCAAATGGATTAGAGGAAAGCAACTACAGAACTGATGTAAGATCCCACGTGGACATGAAGGTCTCGTAGGAGGAAGGATCCGGATTGTTGCTCTGACAAACTTCACTATCAACGGATGCAGAGCCCAACGAAAACCCAAGAAGGTTGAAATAGCTTGAGGGTACTGACCCTTTGTCTAATCCCTTTCAGAGGAAATTGATAAGCTCCGCTATTGAGATAGAAGAATCCTCTGAAGAGTCACTACTTCTCTACTTGATGAATGCTTTCCAGATACAACAATATCTTGAATTTGTGGAGGATTTGCTAGACTTCATAAGCACTTCAACCATTCTGCTGGAAAGACCCTGAGCCTCTAGATCCTTCCGCTCAATTTCCAAGCCATCAGGTGCACAAATGGTCCCTGAATCAGCCGATCCCTGGAACACAGCTGCTTCCATGGAGGAAACACTGATAGCCTGACCATTGTTGGGAACCATGGTTATCTTGACCACACTGGAGCAATACAGATCAACACCCCCCCTGACTTCCACTATTTTCTCCAGGACCTTCGGAATCAGAGGAAGAGGAGGATAGACATAGCACAAATCAGTTTGCCACGGCTGAACTAGAGCATCTATCACTACGGGCCTTTCGTTCTTTCCTTCCTGCAAAGAAGCTTCTGCATTTGGTGTTGGGTGCTGAGGCCATCAAGTCTATGCAAGGTAGTCCCCACCTCTTCACTTACTGGCTGAAAATCTTGGGATGCAACTGCCATTCGTGGGGATCCAAATCAACTCTGATTTAGGAAGCCCGCTCCCCTGTTCAGTCTGCCCGGAACATGTACTGCTGTCAATTCTGTCACATATTGTTCTGCCCAGGCAAATACTGGCTCTACTTCTGACAATAGAGAAAAGCTTCTTGCTCCTCCTTGTCTCCTGACATAAGTTACCGCAGAAGTATTGGCGCTTCTGATCTTTACTCTGCGTCCTATCAGTTCATTCTGAAAAAATTGAGAGTTTGAAGAATGGCCCTTACCTCGAGAACATTTGTATGTATGTATTACTTTATATGTAAAGCGATGTTAAGGAGCCGCAGCGATGTACAGTGCATAAAAGTACAATATACCGGTATATAAAAGTATACATGGGGGAGACAAATCACAATAAATATATATAGAATCATAGGACAAAGAGCTTAAGTGGTAAGAGACATAGTGGGAAGGAGGTCCCTGCCCTGTAGAGCTTACAGTCTAAGTGGATGGGAGGCTAACATACAGGTACAAATTGGAGATGAAAAAGTGCACAAAGTAAGGCATAGTAAGTAGGGACAGGAGTAGGCTAATGTTCTAGTGGTCCAAAAGGTAGGCTCGTAGTTTTTTCTTGAAGAGATTAAGAGAGGATTCCTTACGGAGGAATTCAGGGATGGAATTCCAGACGTAAGGAACAGCAAGAAAGAAGGGTTTGAGATGAGAGGTGGCAGTGGATGTGGATGGTGTGAAGAGAAGGTGCCTCTGAGAAAAGCGGAGAAGACGAATAGGAACGTATAGTGAGACAAGAGAAGAAATGTAGTGAGGAGCAGAGGAGTGAAGGGCTTTCAATGTTAGTAGAATGGTTTTATATGCTATCCTTTGCTTAACAGGCAGCCGCACTAAGGATTTTAGTTAAGGTTGAGCAGGTTCCCTTTTAGGAGAGAGCAGAAGGTAACAGAGTTCAAGATTGATTGATTGGGGGGGAGAAAGATGGGAGTCAGAAAGACCAGTTAGGAGGACATTGCAAAAGTCTAAACGGGATAGGATAAGGGCATGGATTAGTGTTTTGGCTGTTGTTTGTAAAAGAAATGGGCATATCTTGTGGAGGTTTGGGCAGTATTATTAATATGATTAGAGAAGGAAAGGAACTGGTCAAAGATGACCCCTAAGCAGCGTGCTGAGTTAACTGGGTTGATAGTCATGCCATCAATAGTAATGGTGAAGGGAAGAGAAGGGCTCAGTTTGGGTGGAAAGACCATGAGCTCAGTCTTGGCCAAGTTGAGCTTGAGGTGGCGTTGGTTCATCCAGGAAGAGATAGCTACAGTCTGCTATCTGGGTTTGAACATCAGAGGTTAGTGAGGGAGTGTCTTAATATATCTGAATGTCATCGGCATAGAGGTGATATTTAAGGCCAAATGAAGATATCCTCCTAAAGAGAGAGTGTAGAACAACAGAGGAGTAAAGAGAGAGAACAGAGGACCAAGTACAGAACCCTGAGACACCCCCACATTAAGATGAACAGGAGGAGATTTGTTTGCAAAAGTAACAGAGAAGGAGCGGTCAGAACGGTAAGAAGAGAACCAGGATGCAGCTTGATCACGGATACCAATTGAATGGAGAACTTGCATTAGAACAGAATGGTTAACTGTATCAAAAGCAGAAGATAAGTCCAGGAGAATGAGAATAGAGTAATGCCCTTTGGCCTTAGCAGTCTGGAGATCATTTGCAATTCTACATAAGGCAGTCTCAGTGGAGTGTGCAGGTCGAAAGCCAGACTGCATAGGGTCAAGCAGATTATTGGTGCAGAGAAATTTAGTAATACGGGAGAAGATGAGCGCTCTTCTGACAAAGGCTGCAGCCAGAATCCCTGAGCTGCTTTTCTTTCTAACACTGCCCCCCATCCTGAACCAGAGTGTCACGACCGGCACCCGATACCAGAACAAATGCCAAGCACCCTGGTCTCGGCTCGGCTTCACCAGTAGTGTGACCACCGTTGGGCTTCGGGAGGAGCCCTCTGCTTACTTGGGTGCCACCTGGACTTAACGAGGGGTGCAAGGCAAGATGTTCTGGCTGGCAGAGGGGCACGGCTGTTTAGCAGAGTCTTTAGGCCGAAGGTCACGGTACAAAAGGATTAGGCAACAGAATCGTCAGACAGGCTGGGTCGAGGCAGGCAGACAACACGAATCGTCAGACAGGCTGGGTCGAGGCAGGCAGATAACAAGAATCGTCAAACAGGCAAAAGGGTCAAAACCGGGTGATCAAACGAAGGGTTAACTGTAGAGTAGTCGTAAGCAGGCAAGGTCAGGATCCAGAATTCAGAATAGTCAAAATAGCCAGGCAGGGGTCAAAACAGGAATCAGACGGAATCAGACAATAGCACAAGGCTCAGAAGCACCAGGAATACAATCCTATCACGGGCACTGGCTGGGAGTGAGAATGGGCCTTAAATACTTCAAATTTCGCGCCACAACGTGCGCCAATGCGCGCTGGCGTGATCACACCAGCGAGCCTGTACCTTTAAGAGGCGCGCAGGCCGCACCACTAGACCACCAGGTAATTTTATTACACAGAGGCATCTGTCGCAGGAATAGCCCACTCTTTTGGAAAGAGTGGAACTCCTACTGACAGCAGCCCTGGCTGAATCCAGCCTCCTCATACTCCCTGGGGACCACCCCCTTCAGAAGGACTTGCGGGATGAGGAAGAGGCAGAGGACTTGGAATTAAACTGTCAAAAGGAACTAGACTACCCTCCAGACAAAGTGTCCACCTGATTGGCTTCTTCCTACCCCTGAAGGGTCTAGGTTCTGAACTTGAAACTGTTGTAGAATTGAAGGAGAACATGTTGTGAAAAGCCCTCTTAGGCTGCTTTCCAATCTTGTGAGCCAAGAATTGTCTCTTTCCCCCCGACGCTACTTCCCTTTCTACTTTAATGAGTTTTTCTTAATTCCAAGAAAACAATTACTTTTGTAACCCCCCTAAACATATTCAATATATATATATATATATATATATATATATATATATATATATATATATATATATATAGATAGATATAGATAGATGTTTTTTGTTTTTTTTCCTGGCAACCCAGACCAAGAATGCCTAAAAAAAATAAATTGGGACGCATAAGAAAATAAAACAAAGTCCCAACCATTGTTCCAGGCATCCTAACTTACATGAAAAGTAGCGGCTCTAACTTCAGACGAGAAGTTGAATGCCAGACAAGCGCAGCCCGCTCCAGCCCTCTTTAAGTAAGCACGCTACTCCTTAAGAAAGGAGTGGGTAAAAAAAAGAACCAAAAAAGACGTTGGTGAGTCCACGTGTATGGTTTTTAATTACTTGGTGGGAGGGTTTTTTCCTGAGGGTGAGGGGAGGAGCTATCCCAGAGAGAGTGCTGATATTTCGAGGACCAGGGAAAAAAGATTTCAAAAAGGTGATTCTTTGCTAACTCCCAGATGCTTTCCAAATTCCTCAAATCTTTTCCAGTACAAGGCTGCCCTTCGAGGCCACTAGAGAATGCTACACCCCAACATGCCAAATGTGTGATGATACATATGTTTACTGCCACATGGTTCCTAATTGCATTAAATTGGAAATAACAAAAATACAATACTAAATATAAATAAACATGTCTTTGTTGTGAAATAAAATGCATTATCTTAATCTCTGATATTAATATTTCTGTTTTACTAGTCTTGTAGCCCATAATATGGCATTGCAGTCCAGACCCTACCTGACTTTTTATTTGTATCCTTCTTTTCTATCACTAAAATACACGTTTGATTGTATGTTAACAATCATTAATTTCAAACGACAAAGGTTTATGGACATCTAGGTGGGTGAGTCTTCCATTCATAGCCCAATATTTGGTGAAACCCCCTCAACAATGTTTACTGCATAGAAGATCAAAGTAACATACATATAGAATATATTATCATAACTTTTCTTCTAAAACTATAATAGTAATGTCCCAAGTTCCTAAAAATGAGATCACAAATTTCCCCTATCTACCCAGGTGAACACAAATCACTCTCCTTGCCTGAAAATCACCCCAGGAGTTTGAGAAGGAAATTGGGGCCACTGACAATGCGATACAAAAGCAAGGTTTATGTATGTTTTCTATCTACATTCATGCACAGCACTGATGGAGACATTCAACACCATTAAACATACAGCAAATTTTTGGAGTGAGAGCCAGTGTCATAGCTATAATGGGAGTAGACCCCACAGCTGAGGTAAACAGGCACTGTTTTTCAGGTGCATGGGTGGGACTTCTTGATTGTAAGTCTGATACATTACTTACACTGCCATCGTAAATTCTAGCTGCTGAACATTTATGTAATAAAGGTTCATGTAATGAAGGATCCTAGAAGATCAATCAGACTGTGTCTTCACTTCTAAAAAAAAAAGTAGGGCACAGTTTTGATAATGTAGAAACCACTCTCAGCTGTACCTGTAATCACGATCCGTTAAATATGAATATTTTACTAGACTGAGCATGAGCTTGTTCTAAATTTGCTAAGGACAACTGGAAAAGGTAAGAAATATGGCAGCATAGCGCTGATTTTTTTTTTCTAAAAGGAGCACTGGCTCAGGGAGGAAACTTGGCAACTGAATGGGGTGCCTTACAAACTGGCATTCGCTGTACATGTGCCTTCCCTTGTACTTTAAGCAAAAAACATGATTATATGCCAGCCTTATTATAGCCGCTCAGCTGTGGCAACGAGTTGCTTATGACTATGATTCATTTCTCTAGAATATATAATGGATCCATACTAACTGCCCTTACACTGTAAAACTGATTCATTCAGTGGTTATGCTTAGCTCATAGAACCTGTGTCATCTGAAATACAACCCCACACCTTAGCTTCTCTTTTGTTTTGTTTTTCCATATTGAATCTATGCTAAAAATGTCATATCTATTGTACACCCATTTTTTATAGCAAGTCCCCCAGTCTCAGTAATGAACTACTACTCAAAATGTATAATATTGATAATAATAATAATTTATAATTTATATTAAGCGCAAATACACACAAGAGAAGAAACATTTCTCCAAGCAAAATACCACCATTAGGCCCCCATTACTACCTTGAAGTGGTAATGACATGGTGCTACAACTGGAGACAGACAATTTCTGCACTTTGGGGGGGGCACTGTTAAGTACAGGGTGCAATGTGGACTATGTAGTGATTGTAGAACACAGTGAAGTGGTCTAAATTATAACCTGTTAATCAATATAAATTATTTTATATTTATTCTTTTATTTTATGACCTCTTGACAGGGTAGTGATCAAACAATTACAGATTTTATGAACAGCATCTAAGTTTGTCCCTTTTCTTAAAAAAATATATTGGCTTTTGTTGCTTATCTTTAAAGGAACAGTAACACCAAAAACTGAAAGTGTTTTAAAGTAATGAAAATATCATGTAGTGTTGCCCTGCACTGGTAAAACTGATCTGTTTGCTTCAGAAACACTACTATAGTTCATATAAACAAGCTGCTGAGTAGCAATGGCCGAAATTGAAAAACGGCTATATGGCACAGGATAGATAATGGATAACAGATAGCATTATGTTCTACAGAGCTTATCTGCTGTGTAAACTTGAGCCTTTTCTCCTTTGAATGGCTGCCCCCATGGCTACACAGCAGCTTATTTATATAAACAATAATAGTGTTTCTGAAGCAAACACAGCAGTTTTACCAGTGCACCCAACCCTAACCCGCCTTGCTGCCCATGCTCGCCTGCACCCACGCTTCCGGGGTCCTTTTATAGACCCGCACTGCCGATGATGTCACAAAGATGTCACATAAGGGGTGGGGCGAGCAGACGCGAGACTATAAAACCAGAAGTCGGATGTCAGCATTTGAAGGTGGAGAGCAGGAGAAGAGCTCAACCCGCACCCGCCCACCACCCGCGAGGAGCAGTGCGAGGTCGACCCCAACCCACGGGTATCGGGTCGGCCCACACATCACTACCCGGGAATGGTGCTGGGTTTGTTTATGTATAGAATTGTGTGCCAATGATACCCTAACCAAAACCAAATTCTCATCTCTGCACGTTCAAATCTGGAAAGTATAAAAACAATGCATCATGAAAAAAATAAAATAAAAGCCAGCCATTTACAGCTCACACATGAAGCTACTATACAATCAAGGATACAATTAAATCAGCTCTGCATGTAAGTAACTGCGTATACATTTGCTGATGCGCACTCTTCTGACTTTGTGTGACACTGCATTTCTGAGTTTCATTTTGCAAAAATACACTTCGCAGACACAGAATAAGAAGTCACCCAGACACGCCAAAGTCCACGCACAAGTCGCCCTGTTCATACTGACATAGTGTAACACCAGCTCTCATGTACCAGCTGGCGCGCTACCTTTGCGATTGCTACACTCATTACATCCGGCAGCGCGCGTGTTACCATGGTAACCAACTTGTTTGGGTCCCTAAACACCGATGGCTATCATCGACTTATGCAGGCCGCTCCCACCCCTTATCCTTTAGTTGGCGCTAGGTCGCCGCCGTTGTCGTCAGAACTAGGGCTGTGCTTGGCAGTCAGCTGCTCAGACGTCACAGCCACCAACCACGCCCGTCCTTCACAATCAAAGAAAACGCGTTCATTGGCTGCAGTTAGATTGGATGTGGAAGGATAGCGAGCGATTGAGTTCATGGGGAAGCCTTCCATAGACAGATTCCCTGCCTGTTATTGGCTAGTAGCCTCCCTATGCCTACGGTGGCAGCTAAACAATAATAAATATGCTATGGTGATTGACACTTACAACAGTGCACTGATAATTACAGCTCAATGTCCCGTGACACTTCCAATTCAGACAGAGCAATACACACAATGGGCTCCATAGCAAAATCATTTTAGTGCTTGGAAAAAAAGCATTCATTGAGTTATAGAAATGTATCCATGTGCACTGTGCTCCCACATCTCCTGTCCCAAAAGAAATGAAATGATGCCCCCCTGAGTGAACAATAATCTTCTATCATGTGCAGGCTGTGGGTGCTAAAAGATTTTAGTGTCCTTTTTCTAATTGTGCACGAAGTGTGAGATTTTTGGAGAAGGCCAATTTGCTCTCCTAGATTCTCATGAAATCCCTCCGGCCACATGCGAAGATTCGGGGAGATTTAGTCGCCCTGCAATAAGTCGCCTCTTCTTTGGGACTAATCTCCCCAAACTGCCTCCCGCGGCTAGAATCTAAATAGACAAAGGGATGGCACTCGGAGCGCTTTGTTTTCCGGAATCACCTGAAGTTTCCTCGTGAGGCGACTTCGGAAAACTAAGCGCACAGATTGCCATTATTTTCCCCAAACTGCCTCCTGCCGGCTAGAATGTAAATCGCCGGCGGGAGGCAGTTCGGGGAGATTAGTTGCCCTGAAGAAGAGGAGATTTGTCGCTGGGCGACTAATCTCCTCAAATCTGAGCGTGTGTCTCTTTTCTAAAAGTCACTCTCAGGTTTGTGAGCAGACCACAAAGGCCTAGGGCCTCAAAAATCTGGGACAACGTCTTAACTGGGGACTGTGATCGTGAAAAACAGCAACAACAGTAGCAGCGTGGAATAGGTTTGGGGTGTTTGTGAGTGGGGGAGGTGGAGCAGTTGGTGTGACCTCCCTAGGGTCGCACCAGTTTAACATCTGGCCCTGGCCACAGAGGATGAAATGTGCAATTAAATAGGCATAGGCCCATAACTAGAAGTAGCAGCTTGCCTATGGTGCAGCTGTTTTGGGCAGTGCCTGGTAATTTGTCCACAGTGGTTTATTGCTATAATTGTCAAATTCAATGCAAACTAATAAAAGCAATATGCAGATGTATACATTAGCAATAATGCATAATTGGCTTTGAATATGTTTCAGGTACTGTCTGTCCCAGGCTAGCAGCAGAGCCAAGCCAAGTTGTACTGCTTTCCACAGCAATTCTACATGTCCCAGCACTCCCACAGCCCTCCTACTGCCGGCATTCACCTTCATATCTCCCTGCTGCTATTGCCACTGCCCAGGGCTGGAGCTAGGCTTAGATAGAAGAGCACAATAGTGGCGGGGTGCTGGACACATACCTGTTTTACTGCAGTCCCCTAATTTCAGCTGGCAGAAAGATAGATCTGGTGTGCATCGGGAATGATGTGCATTTCCACACACCCACTTACAGGAGAGTGTATGTGCAACCATGCCTATGAAGCTAGAACAGCAGGTGGGTGCCAGGAGCATTTGCCTTGGGCACACTGTACCTCAGGCCCAGCTCTGCCATTGCTACCAATCCCCTACTTCTCACAAGTGTGGAAGATAGCAGTAGAACCAGGCCAAATAGCATTGCCCTGAAATTCTCCCTGGTACTGTTGCCCTTATCAATGCCAGTCCCGCCCGTTTATAACTGATGACATCAGAACTCACCTTTATAAGGATATAATCTACAGTTTGGTCATTTCCCTATGGGACCAGACTGTAAATTATATCTTTATAAACAGTGCATTCTGACGTCAGAACGCGTCGCTTATAACAGGGGTCGCGGCCGCCGAATTTGACGCTGCACGTTCAAATCTGATGCCGCTGCGTTCAAATTGAACGCCAGCGCGCCTGATTTGGACGCATCCCCTCTGATCCCTCTCCCGATATTTCACATAAAATGTAGATTATAATGCATAATGTACCCCCTACTGAAATTTATAAAGATATTAGAAGTCACCTCGGAATTATGTGACCTGTATAAAAGCACTCGGCCGATAAGGTCACATAACTCCTCGGTAACATAATATCTTTATAAATTACGTAGGGGGTACATTATCCACTATATAAACGGTGACTAGTGATGTCATCAGTTATAACGGTGAGTAGTGATGTAATTTTTGTCACATGACTCACTCAAACGTGTATTATAATAAATAGAGTACCCCTTGTCGGAAAATATGACGGTATAAGAAGTGACCTTGGAGTTCCATGACCTGTATAAAAGCACTCAGCCTTCGGCCTCATGCTGTTATACGGTCTTGAACACCTCTATTACTTATAATATTCTTATATTTTACAATAGGGGGTACTTTATTCACTATATACTGTCTCCCATCTCTCCACAGTCCATACAGATCCCAATGAGTGGGTCTACTTTTCATCATGCACCACTGACTTTACCAGGCAGGTGAGGTTGGAACGTGATGGGTGGTGCAGGAGTGTGCAAATCATGTCTGGCTATGAACATTTACTTTCCCTAGTAAACATAGTGGTACTAGAGATAGATGACTGATATAAATGTGTTTCCACAAAACTGTAACTTTGAGAAACCGAAGCCATGGGAGAGGGCTGATCAAATGAAAGGACAACCAGAATCAGTGTAACTGTACAGTCATACTTATGTTTCTAGGTAATAAAATGATCTGAAGCAGATGTAGAAAGTGCGGCAATAACATTGGCACTGATCCGCGGCAAAGGCACACGCCAGGGCACCGGAACACTTGACAATGTGTCTGGAGGCAGGACCTTTAAGAGTGGGAGGAGGAGGGGCGTGATAAGCGGGGGCAGCTTTGGGAATCACGTGTAGACAAGCCCCGCCCTTCCAATTTAATACTTGTCAGCCAGTGCGTGTGTTCAGATTAACTTGCAGGGGCTCGTACGAAGGGAGTCGCGAGCTGTTTCGGACAAGGAGCCTCCCATGGCAATTGCAGCTGGAGGGAATTCCCTAGTGCAAGTGTGTGTGACAGAGGCAGGGGACTCCGCGAAGTGTGAAAGCCACCAAGCTGCTGCGCTGTTTCGGGCACAATTCAGTGCATGACGCGCTGCACTTGCTCCTATTTATTCTCTGTATCATCTCATGAGGGGGCAACAGCGCGCTTGCCCTCCACTTGTCTCTCTATACAATGCGGACACTGAAATAAAAGCAAGAATTGAGGGGCGCCCTTCCTTGGATTGTTTTGGTCTCTTCTATCCATTCTTCATTCGTCTGTGTCCTATGTGGATTTATCTGTTGCTACTGCTCCGCTGACCCTCCCAGATTAATGAGGTACGTGCGACTCGTCCTTTCTTATTGATGCCCAGCCTGAGACTTTCAGGTGTCAGGGGATTGTGTTTACAGGTCTGACATGTGCTGCTGTGGAACTCAAGAGAACTACAGAGCTGCTCTATCCATATCCATTCCTGCAATGACACTGTCTATGGACTGCTCTTTATATATATTTGTGTCAGCAACTCCATTACTATCTATTGCTGCCTATTTCAACCAATGCCATGGACACCGCTTTTTACTGACCTGGTGCATTCAATTTACTTTGTGCCCTGGATGCATTGAGATCTATTAAACATGTGCTATTATTGCATGTTTTGTATAAAGTGTTATGTATAAACAGCATGTTGTACATAAAGGAAGTTAACAACAGGCGATCTAGAAGGTTGTAAAAACACTGAGGGGAAAGAGCTAGGGCAGGTGGTACAGAAGGTACAAATTCCTGTAGCGGTGGCTTGCAGATCATTAATTGATTGAAATAGTCACTGGCTTTGGCTCTTTATTAAATGTTTACTATTCCTTAGCGAGACATCTGTGAATGCTGGAGTCAGGGGAAGGGATTGTCAGTGCACACAGTGCTGTCAGTATATCCTTGTGACTGTCTTTGTATATCTGCCCAGGCAGCAGCCACCCAGTGAGTGCGATATGGCTCTCAGCAGGACCCTGCTGCCCTCCATCTCAACGTTCACAGCGGGGACCCCAAGCAAGGACAAGGCACTGAGACAGGCAAGTGCAGGCAATGTGAGTATCTTGCTTCATATCAGAATGGCTAGGGACTGGGTGCAGTGGAGTCTACTGTATGAATTTGTGGCATCACTGAAGCCCAGCATTTCCCTGCCTGTGCACATATTTTGGAAATGCGTGTTTTAAGCGAGGCAGTGTAGACAATTTATTAAATAATACAGCTATAAAGTGGTGCTTGTCCTATATGTCATTCCAGACAAGCCCAAGCCATCTTCAGCCTTACCTGCTCTTAACTTAGAAAGAACACTCATGATTTATCCTAATCCGATGTTATGGGGCAAATTTACTAAGGGTCGAATTTTGAAGTTAAAAAAACTTCGAAATCCGACCCTCAAATTGAAATCCTTCAACTTCGAATATCGAAGTCAAAGGATTTTTCACTGAATTTAGCGGTCGAACGATCGAAGGAAAATCATTCCATCAAACAATTAAATCCTTTGAATCGAACGATTGTAGTGTACAATCGAAGGATTTTTCTTTGATGTACAAAGACTTAGAAAATGGTTGTAGAAGGTCCCCATAGGCTAACATATCACTTCGGCAGGTTTTATTTGGCGAAGTATTGAAGTCGAAATTTTTTTTAAAGAGACAGTACTTCGATTATCGAATGGTCGAATATTCGAATGATTTTTACTTTGAGTCAAAGTAAATTTGAAGTCGTAGGGGCTGATTCACTAACTTCGAGTGAATGATTCGAAGTAAAAAAACTTCGAATTTCGAAGTGTTTTTTGGGCTACTTCGACCATCGAATGGGCTACTTCGACCTTCGACTACGACTATCGAAGGATTCGAACTAAAAATCGTTCGACTATTCGACCATTCGATAGTCGAAGTACTGTCTCTTTAAAAAAAAATTTGACCCCCTAGTTCGGCAGATAAAAGCTACCGAAGTCAATGTTAGCCTATGGGGAAGGTCCCCATAGGCTTGCCTAAGTTTTTTTGATCGAAGGATATTCCTTCGATCGTTGGATTAAAATCCTTCGAATCGTTCGATTCGAAGGATTTAATCGTTCGATCGAAGGATTATTCCTTCGATCGTTCGATCGAATTTTCTGCGCTAAATCCTTCGATATTCGAAGTCGAAGGATTTCAATTCCTAGTCGAATATCGAGGGTTAATTAACCCTCAATATTCGACTCTTGGTGAATCGGCCCCGTAGTATCATATTCGATGGTCGAAGTATTCAAAAAATTACTTCCAAATTCGAACTTTTTTAACTTTGAAAATTCACTCGAACCTTAGTAAATCTGCCCCTAAGTGTTTTTATCATTTCGATTGTAAACATTTTTAAGCAGGGCCCTTTAAACCCACTGTCTTATTTGTAACCTTTGTTAGTTCCCATAAGAACCTTGTTTTTCATAAAAGTTTGTCAAAAAGTTCTGCATAACTTGCTGGTGCTATAAAGATGAATGATGATTTATTCTGGGCATTTTGGCGTTTTTCCACAATGCAAAGAATTTTGTTGTCATCGAGAGTGTTTACAAAGCAAGAGAAACAAATACTTTAGCTCAGCTTGCGGATCAACACTCTAAGTATTAGTAATCTTGCAATCTGGATCCTAAAATTCCCTGTTTTCCAATAATATTGGAAGGGTAGACAGGGTATATGCATCTCTCATTTGAGATATGTGGCAAATAATTAGAGCATTTTTTCTTTAATGTGTTAAGTTTGTGATTTACTGCTGCCACTTGTACATTCTAATTTTTGTTTCTTCTTTGTACAGTCTCCCTCTTTTTATTTTTATGCTATTATCCCACAGTGTACAGAGCTTTGCTGTTCACTGTCTGCCTCTTGCTCTTACTCATCTCCATGTGATAGGGTTCAAATGCTGAATAAAAGGGTCTCTGTTTTATTTTTGTTATGGTAACCAGCTTGTACACAAGGATAATCCGTTTCCAGAGTTTGTTTTTGTGTCAGATATATAGTTACGTGCATGTGCTATCCAAACAATATGTATATTTTCACTGAAAGGATGACATTTTTGCATTACATTTTTACATTTACTTTAATATTGTTACCCTCTTTCAGCTGTGGTGTCACTGTTGTACAGCTACAACAATATTATTTTGTAATGTCATTTGTGCACTATTAATAATGCTTATTTTTACCTAAAATGTATAGAGACATGACATGAATATTCTGCTGTATCCATTTAGTTATTTGTTTAAGACAACTCCCAGCATCTCCAGACAGCCAAAGTTTGCTGGGAGGGGAGTTGCTGGCAGTTGTATCCAAAGTCACATAAACTTCATGCAGTATTTAGGCCAAACATTTATATAATGTCAAATTCAGGTTAGTAATAGCGGTTACTTCTCTCCAAATCATTCATGTTTTTAAGAGATATTGCACCACCTACTGTAAACATAATAAACAGGACCCTCTGCCTTCAGCCTAATGACTTTTATCTGCACACTCGTCCTATACTATATTAATTTACAGCTATTTTTATTTGTGAATAGAGCCCCTTTATATTTGTTGCAATATACATGTTTTTATTTTGTGCTGGTGAATTTCAGAAAAAAATAACTGTATTCCTAGTATTGTCCTTGGTAGCCCAATGGAAAGGCAAAACAGATCCATTTGTATAAATAAAGTGACTGTTACCGGTGATCTTAAACAACATTCAGAGCTGTGCAACCATGGTGTTAGTCGTTTAACACCTTTTTCCTTTGCACAAATTGGCAGGAGACACAAATGAATCACATGGCACTGTTTCCAGTAATGGTATGCCAATAAGGACTTAAAAAAAATGAACAATTTGTTTTGACATACAGGGGCCGATGCATCAAGGGTCGAATATCGAGGGTTAATTAACCCTCGATATTCGACTGGGGAATGAAGATCCTTCGACTTCGAATATCGAAGGACTTTGCGCAAAAAGTTTGATCGAAGGAATAATCCATAGATCGAACGATTAAATCCTTCGAAGGATTTTAATCAAACGATCGAAGAATTATCCTTCGACCAAAAAAACTTAGCCAAGCCTATGGGGACCTTCCCCATAGGCTAACATTGGGTTCAGTAGCTTTTAGGTGGCGAACTAGGGGGTCGAAGTTTTTTCTTAAAGAGACAGTACTTCGACTATCTAATGGTCGAATAGTCGAACGATTTTTAGTTCGAATCGTTCGATTCAAAGTCGTAGTCGAAGGTCGAAGTAGCCCATTCGATGGTCGAAGTAGCCCAAAAACACTTCGAAATTCGAAGTTTTTTTACTTCGAATCCTTCACTTGAGCTTGGTGAATTGGCCCCTAAGCTTTCATTTTTTTGAGACTATAACTAACAATGCTGACCAGCTGGTCTTTTGAGATAGTTTGTTTTAAAGGTTAGCACTCTAATAAACTAGCAACACATTTAAAGGTGTAGTAACAAAAAAATAGATGCCATTTAAGTTTCAGTAGGGTTGGGCCGTAAGATGTTCATTTGCAGATAACCGATAAGCTGTTTGGCGCTCAAGGGTTTAGTTACGTGGGTTTAATCAGGGATCAAATGTCATTCATGACTCTACACTAGTATAAGATGAAAACATTTATCATATAATTAAGTTTGTTGCTGATAAGAAATATATTTGCAGGTGCTGGACAAACAGATACAGTATAAATGTAAATATATATTTTTTCACTAATTCATCTTTTAAACCTCTTAAAAAGTTTTGTCTTTGTTTTTCACAGAGGTGGAGGGAAGACCCATCCCACATGAAGAGGCATTCTGTGCCAAACCAGTCTCGTGCTTATCATGGTTTGGACATGGATTCTCCAGCCCTGGTGACTCGAAGGGAACCTGAGGAATTTAATGAGCTACTGGACTTTGATTTTATCTTGTCCAATTCCCTTATCCACCAGGAGTCCATGGCTCTGGGTTCCTCTTCTTCATCTTCGTCAGTCACTGCATCCTCGCCTCCACCTCCTGCCCCACTTCCAGATAATATGTCTGCTCTCTCATCTGCCACTTGCAACTTTGTTTACCAGTTACGCTGTCCCCAGGAATCATCAGGGGGCACTGTTATGTACAATGCAAGGGATCCTACCATGCCCAGTGTTACTTTCAACCTGGCGGATATAAATGATGTTTCCCCTTCAGGGGGTTTTGTGGCTGAACTGATGAGACCTGACTTGGACCCAGTATTTATGCAGCAGCAGCCACAAGCTAGCTTGCAAGGTAAATTTGTTTTTAAGACGACTGTAAGCATGGGTGATTATAGCCAATCCATCAGTGTTAGAAAAAACAACTCTGGTATAGACAGTCCCTTGTCTTACACTACCCACCAGCTTCCCAGAGTGTGCCAAAAGATCAAGCAGGAACCTCCTTCATCTTGCACTGCATCATGCCAAATGGATGGACAAAGTCAACAGTCACAAAGCCTGTGTGAGTTTCAAACAGGAAGGGTTCTACCAATTAGGACTAACCCATCTATGTCCCCAGAAGAGCTGATGGGCAGAGACTGTCATTCTTCCTCTCAAACATTAAGTCATACATCATTGCCAATACCTCCAACCTTCCACACCTCTGCCAGTTTTTCCCACTTCCCTTCAGATCAGCCCCAGGCACAGTTGCCTCCAACCCAGCTACAATATCAAGGTCAGTCTTATCTTAATATATTTGAAGAGCCATTAAACTTGCAACTATTGAAACAAGAAGTGATGTTGACTCCGCCCTCTTCACCTCTAGAGTTATTAACCAGTGCGGGTTGTATACCAGAGGAATCTAAGCCCAAGAGGGGCCGAAAATCCTGGCCCAGGAAAAGGACAGCTTCTCATACCTGTGACTATGCAGGTTGCGGAAAGACCTATACCAAGAGTTCTCATTTAAAGGCTCACTTACGAACTCATACAGGTAAGAGATATTTTAGTATTCTATGACTTTTCTTAGCATGGTAGGATGAAATAAGTTTGATTTCTATTTCTCTTCCTTATTGTTACTTTTGTGGCTTATTCTAATTACAGTTTTAGAAATTCTATTATTAAAAATATACTCTTTTCATATGTCTTTAGGAGGCATTGTACATGTTGTTTTTTCAGTATTACTGCCTTTCAACGGTCAGTAATTAAATAACCAAACGGAATAAGGTACATTTTGCAATAAATTAAAAACATTCTATCTCAAAGACTTCACTGCACCTTCTTTAGAACTCATTGCTCAAAAGATACATGTTAATACCTGGCACCATTTTTTTTTTTTTTGGTAGGTTAGAATTCTCTACTCAATTATCTACTCAATAATATGCAACTATTTAACTTGTTATAACTTTGATGTTTTTGCTATAAATCATCATTCTTGAAATTCTTGTACAAAACTAATATACCTGCCACTAGAATGTCTGGTTTGTTACTTTGCTCTCTGCAGTTATAAATTTTACATACAGCAGGTTTAGAAATTATCATTATTCTGCGGCTAAGGAAAGCATGTACCCTACATAAAACTGACTAATGTGTGCCCCCTAGCACCCCAAAGTAAGTATTTTAATCTTAGTTACCAATGCAAAAAAGTCTTCCCTAATTATGCAGTGATCTAGATATTTGATTACATTGCAGATTGAATACTGCGCTGTAACAAAACATCAGAATGAAAATATAGTGCTGTAGGTGTTAAAGAGGTTAAAACAACGTTTAATGATCATTGGATGAAACCAAGAGCAGTGAGTCAAGAATACATTTTTACTTGACAATCCTTTGGGATAAACTAGGCCACTGGTCTTGGAGTAACTTTTAATGTGTGGTTTAGTGGTGTGATTGCTGGACTACAGTTTTCATCCTGCTTTAACCATAGATTGCATGCTTCAGTATGCTGGGAGTTGAATTCCAGCAACATGGGGATGTAGCAACATTGTTGGATATATATTGTATTTGCCCCCTCTTTAATATTTGAATAGTAGAAATGACCTGCACCAGGGCTAGAGAACAGATGCCATTGCTAGGTAGTGTTACCTGTGTAGAGCAACTTAGTATCCGTAGTATCCACGCTTGTAAAAATTTTTATCAACAAAAATGTGAGTTACGCAATGAAAATGCAATTTAAGAGTAACATGTAAAACATTTGCTAGAATTTAATGCTTTAAGGGGAATTAGCGACACCTCTCATTAGTTTGGTGACAAGATTTTATTCTGTATAGACAACAACAAAACAGTAACAATAAAGCAAATATAACTTTGATTAAACTTTTAATGAGGCAGTAATAGCAAAAACATTTTATACAGCAAAGAGCACTCCATGACGTGGTTATGTTGCCTCAGTAAAAATGTGATGCAATCGTACAACCTGATTCTTAAGGATCATTACTGACAGGACAAGGCAATATTGATAAAGTATCTCTATTTTGTTAAATATGTTTTAACTATGAGATGCTAGTGACCATGCTTAGACTTAGTGACCGGTTGAAGAGCCAGAACAAATGTTGTGAGGAATGAAGAGTTGTTTTGCACCTGAGAATTGCTCCTTCCATTTATTTTTCTTAGCCTTCTGCCAAAAGTTGTCAGTAAGGAGACTTGTAAATTTATCATTGACTTTCAAGTGGAAAAATTCCCTTCACAAGATTCTGAGGTGTGGTTAATATCTGTGGACGTGAGCCAAGTTATGTTTAGCACACATCTGATTCCAGTTTGAGACTCATGGAATGTATTCGCATCAAACAATGAAGGGTAAACTACTTTGATCTTTTGGGACTTTCATATATAAAGCCAAAGGGCCTAGTGCACAATATAGCAGAAATATGCTCATTACAAATATTTCTGCTGTCAAACCTGATTACTAGGCTTACGGTATATGCTTCTTTAAAAGTGGCTACTGATCCCTTGCACTCCCTGCATGTTATTAGTGTGATTTGGGATTGGGATTTAAATATCAATTTGGTACTTGTCTGCAGTTTTTAATTGTTCAACTGTAGTTTTTTTTTTATAATCCATTCTTCCATTTTGATTTCTCCGATTTAAATATATATATATATATTTTTATCATTAATCTTTTTAAATTCTGAGATTAAACACTATGATATTTTTTACTTAGTTAAGAGGGAATCCTGTATAAATTACTTTGTGATTGCACACAACTTTCCTACATTTTTATTGTATTTTGCTGGATAATATTGAGGAACTGTGACACACGTAAAGTGTGAGTAGCGATGCCTCCTTCAGTTGCATGTATATTTTTTCATGGGGCTTGTGAGAACCAGGGAGTCAGGTTTACATGTATATTTGAATACATTTGCGGCTATAAGCATGTGTCATCATGGACAGGAATTTGCTGTATAGTTTAGTTTATTTAGTTTAGTAGGAGTATAGTTGAGATTTATATGGCTACCAACTTTCTGCTAGACATTTGGAGAATCAGATACATGTAGGGTTGCCACCTTGCCGGTATTTTACCAGCCTGGCTGGTAAAAATGTTCCTTGATGCCAATGTTATTTATAGGGAAAAACCTTAAAAATATAGGAAGGCCGGTATTTTTTTACAGAAAAGGTGGCAAACCTAGATACATGTATATTAAAAGCACCCATGTATACTACAAAAAAAGAGAAACACACTCCGGCTCAAAGTATAAGCGGAGGAAAGTCCTGATTCAGCGGTACAGGAAAGTATAATACCCCAAGTCTGTCATTTAAACAGCAATTATCCATTTAGGAACAGTCATATACTTTTATAAATACTTAAGTTTAGCTCAACGGATGAGATCAATGGTCCTAGTGCGTAAACCCTGAAACCATAGATTGTAGGTGTCACCAGACAGACAAAATGCATTCCATAGCTCTCAAACTTCAGGACACACAGGGCAGGATATCGCTTGAAACATAATCTTTATTAGATCAATTAAAATAACACCTGACGCGTTGTATGCTTCTCGCACTTTATGCACTTTAGTGATTTTATCAAGTTTTGACATGTAGTGAACATCCTGTCCCTTTAAAGATCAAGACTTTCACCCACTGTGCTATTTGGTATTGCTTGGCTCTTTAACTAGAATGTGACACAACCCTGTTTACAACTTCTGCAGGTTCAGCCAAGACCTTTGTTTTACTGAAATTTTATTTTTAAGTCTACAAATTAGTACAAACCTCCTACATAAAGACATGACCTCTTTTTACCTTAAAGGACAAGGAAAGGCAAAAAAATAATTTGATAAATGAAAAAGAAATCTCCAATAAACTTTCATTAAAAAATGTGTACCGTTTTTATAATAAACCTGACTGTATGCAGTGAAATTCTCGCTTCATTTACTGCTGTGGATAGAAATTGTCAGATGGTCCCTAACTGTTGAGCAGGGAAACAATCATACTTATGAACAGCAGGGGAAGCCCCCGCCTTACTTACCAGCCATGCAGAATTCAAGCAGCTTTGTTTATGACAATCCCTAAACAGCCCAGAACACACTGAGCATGTGCAGGGTCAGGTTCAGGCAAAGATGTTTAACAAAGTTACAAGATGACAGCCCCCTGTGGCCAACTTTGAAAGCATAAATCACTTGTGGTGCAGTAAGTTCATGCTTATATTTAGTATACAAAATACAGCATCTCTAGCCTTATTCTATTTTAGACTTTCCTTGTCCTTTAAGGGTTCAGATGTTTACATAATTAACAATGACGACATTAGAGTCAGGAGCAACAAACCACAAGAAAGCCTTGACACCCAACATTATTTTGTAGGATAATATTTAGAAGGCTTTGACATTATGAATACTTGGGTCCATGAAATAATGAATAAAATGTTTGCGTTTGATTCATCCCATGCTTTATTTTTGTTTTCTAATGTTTTCTCTTGTATTTTTTTGAAGGTGAAAAGCCATACCACTGTGATTGGGAAGGGTGTGGGTGGAAATTTGCTCGCTCAGATGAACTAACCCGCCACTACCGAAAACACACAGGTCACAGGCCTTTCCAGTGTCAGCGATGTGATCGAGCTTTCTCTAGGTCTGACCACCTTGCTCTGCACATGAAAAGGCACTTCTGAGTACTGCAGCAATATGCCAAGTACTGCCATGAAATATTCAGAGCATGCTTTATATTTGGGCTAAATGAATAACGCAAGCACTACAAATGATATAGCTGTATTATGGGACCAATGTTATGTAACATACCATCCATCTTCAGAACTGGAAGATTGCAAACTTTGAAGTGGGATTTTGACTGGATCTTCAAGCATTCCGCGTTCCTTTTTAGAAAATGACTTAAATCGCCAAACTACAATTTTGTTAGAAGTGACAGGAATGGACATTTTGGTTAACCATTCATGCTCCGAGGGCGATGCTGGGGGGTTAATCCTTTAAGAGTAAAATCACAGCTTCCGAATAATTTCTGACTAATCCCAAAAACAGGAAAAATTTCAGGTACAAAGTGTTGCTTGAAGGATTTAAAATAGTTAATGGTGCTTACAGACTGCAGCTTTTAACGGTACCAAAATGAAGCCAAATGCTGCATATCCGACAAGGAAATCTATTTTTGTCTTCCGATATACAAGTATGACCAAAGTCAGGGAGAGAAACCTGATTTGTTTTGTTAATATATATATATATATTTATGTATATGCAGTCAGTGTGTGACGCACTGTGGTTTCTATGTGCAATAATTTGTACTATTTCCAAATATACCTTAAGCAGAACAAAATGTTTTTCTATATTTGACTTTACATAAAAAAATATGTAATATAAAATTAAGCAAACGTCTATTTTGTATATTTGTAAACTATTAAAATTTTTCTGTCGCAGTTTTTTTAGTTTTGAATAAACGTAGAAATATTTTATATGGAAGGGGGACATCTGTCCTTTACAAAGCCTTAACTTTCCTTTGCAATTTTTCGGTTTGAAGTTGTTAATATCAGATGGACAGTTTTGATCTCGACATAGTTTTCCTCAAATTGCCCTGCTGTTGAGATCTTGTCTATTTTAGCAAGACTAGCATCACATGCTTCCCACCCAAAAACAATATGCACAAACCTATTAAAAATGATTAACAGAGACATCAATGAGACGTCACTCTCAACCCACTAGCAATTCAGCCCCTCTACTTTGGACAGTGACTGGAGAAGTGCCTCTGTTGTAAAAATTATTTTTACAATATTCTGTACAGGAAGAATTCATTTTACAGTCAGCAACGACAGATACATTCATGTTCTATAAAAAAAAAAGCTTTTTTAAATATTTTTATTTGTCAGAAAGCTTGTCTATACTATTACAGGGTATTTCTCACTCCCATAGAGAGCAACAGTGTTGCACAGTGAACATTTGTTTCTATTAAAGGGCAGGGACAAAAAGGTTAACAGGAATTTTGACATGATAGTAATGATTTCATTGCTTGACTATTGACTGAACTCTCTAACTATAAGTGTAACTTGATGCAGTTACTGCTTATGTTGCATATAGTTTGATGTGCCAGTCCTAGGCTTTGTTTTATGAAGACTGGAGATTGGAACAATCAATCAACAAGGCTTAAACACTTGCCAAAGACTTTCCAGTGTAGTCAGTTTTAAGTAATAAAAGTTAATGAAAGATAAAGTGCCAAAAACAAATGAGTGCCTTCACCTGTACGAATGATGTTTAGAGATCAGTATAGAAATGTATAATAATGTCACAAGGTTTTTTTCCAGGGTAGTATATCCGTTTTTTCTGTTATGTAATTATGTTTCTGTATCACAATACATCACCATTTACTGCACTATTTTGTTTGAGCCAACACAGCAATGGTGTTTTAGGGTAGGACTACACGATCGGCATGATCCAATGTGCTGTGACAAATCGCATGCGACGGAAATAAGGTAAGTGATAGAAATGTCAGATGAAGTCACAGCGTTGATCCGACGCCATACGACTGTCAGATGCAGACGCAGCATGCAGTCGTGTCGTGTCGGATCAATGCTGCGACTTCATCCGATATTTCTAACTCTTACCTTATTTCCGTCGCATATGATTTGTCGCATGTGTTTTGTCGCAGTGCATCGGATCGTGCCGAAAACGTCTGTGTAGTCCTACCCTTACAGCAAACACTTTTCCCTAAGACTTTTCCATAGTTATCATAGGCAACATCAGGACTTACCCATTTGAATTAGCACTGCCAAAATATTACTTATGGGATCCACAAGTGATTCATGTTTGGGCAATTTGTTTTTACCCATGGGTGCAGATATCACTGCTGAGTGCAGAAAACATAGGATTGTGGTATAAGCAATGTATAATGGATATGCAACTGACGTGTTTAAACAAAAACATGTTGCCCTACAATCCCCCTGCATACATTTTCAAAGTAAGGGTTTCAGTTATAAGTTTATGATTACAGTGTTCAAAATGACCACACCCATGTCATTACGAGACCAATACTTAGGTCAGAAGAGACTTTTCCCCAGATAACACAAATAAGCTGGTGACAATTTATGAAAACCAGTGGAAAATAGGAACACCATGCAGGGTTATACCAGTTATGGTGGTGGCTTTGAAACATAACGATCATTAATTTGTAAATGTATGCACTTGCAAAGGAAAAACAAATGTTGTAAAATAGACTTGGACAAGGCAAGCAATTTTATACAGCATGGTATAGGTATGGGATCCGTTATCCAGAAACCCATTATCCAGAAAGCTCTGAATTACAGAAAACCTGCCTCCCATATACTCAATTATAATCAAATAATTACATTTTTTAAAAATGATTTTTTTTTCTCTCTAACAGTAGAACGGTACCTTGTACTTGATCCAAAGTAAGATATTATTAATCCATTTTGGAAGCAAAACCAGCCCATTGGGTTTATGTTTACGAAAATCTCTAGTAGATATGGGGCCAGATTTATCAAGGGTCGAATTTGAAAAACTTCGTAATTCGAATTCAAAAAGACCAACCGAAACGTATTAAAAAAAAATTGAAGGATTGTTTTTGCCGAATAGGTCCGTTTTCGATCGAATTTGAATCGTACTAATCGAAGTTTCGAAGTCCACCAATTGACTCCAAATAGGTTCTAGGAGGTCCCACATAGGCTAAAACAGCAATTCGGCAGGTTTTAGATGGCGAATGGTTGAAGTCAAATTTTGAAAGAGACAGTACAGCATAAATTTCAATTTAAAATTTTCAAAATTAGCTTGAAATTCGAATTTTTTTAATTGGAATTTTCACTTCGACCTTTGATAAATCTGCCCCGTAAAGGTATGAAGATCCAAATTAGAGAAAGATCCATTATTTGGAAAACCCCAGGTCCCAAACATTTTGGATAACAGGCCCCATGCCTGTACTGGTGACATTTTCCTTATAGGTGCATATTAATTTAACATAAAAGTAGGGAGTATCTCTACCAGCTGGAATAGCTGACTGTGCTTCTTGTTTCAAAAATGTGTGCCATGAGAAACAATCATAAACTTTTATTGCTCGTTGCCCTTTATTTTCCAAGATACACATTTATGGCACATAAACTGTTTTTCTAAATGTTATCTCCAGGGCCAACATTTGGGATCACTAGCAGAACAAGTCTTGCTGCCACTTGTAATTGAATGGAAAGGTAATTGCTGTAACTGAATGCAACCTACACTCCTGACTAAGCTAAAACTTTTATCTGCAGTTGTTGAGATTTTTACTGCCATTCTACTTGTTCAGATTGATTTGTAAAGCTGCTATATTTCAGAAACACATCCAATAAATATTTAAAGCCAAAGATTCAAAAACGACCGAATTCATTTGTGTTTATTTTCTGCTTAGAGTAATTCCTTTTGAGTTTATGTTATTTGATTTTGCTCTGGTAAAAGTCAACCTTTTTTACTTGTATGGATGAGAGTATTTCATGGTCTTCATTTCTGGAAAAAAAACACAGCAGTCCTGCTTTCTTTATGGCAGCCATTCCAGATACAGACTCAGGATCATCGCCAGACAGAATTAATTACCTTTTATCTTAAAGTCACATTTACATCATCGGCTACAATTTATTTATCTATACATGGGGAAAAGATTAGTAATCTTAGATAATGCAAAGCTAGCATATACTTTGCACGTACAATTACTGACAATAATCTGAGGCATGGACAACTAACGACAGGAAAATTTCATCTTGTATAACGTGAAAAGTGATGATAAAAAGTTCCTTCAACTGAGGGGGAAACTTGTGCAGCTTCTGAGAGAAAGTCACATTGACAAAAATTCACATTTTAATATCTGCAAAGCCATATGAGTATTATCCTATTTAATGTAATCCCTGGTAGTTAATTTTTAAACCCCTGTTATTAGGTTAAAATTGAGGAATTTATTTTGAATTTACCATATAAGGCATATTATTCATTCTGGTATAGGTATGGGACCTGTTATCCAGAATGCCTGGGACCTGGGGTTTTCCAGATAATGGATATTTATGTATTTTGGACCTCAATATCGTGTCTGCAAGAAAATCATGTAAACAGTAAGGGGGTTATTTAATAAACTCCTAATGCAAAAATCACGATTTTTTTTTATAAAATCAGGCTTTTAAAAAATCACAAATATTTCAGACTTTACTAAACCCTGAGGATTGAAAAGTCAGAATCTGAAAATCCGGCATCTCAGACCTGTCGAGGTTGCATATAAGTCAATGGGAGAAGTCCCAATGATTTTTTGATGTGCTCTGGGTTGCGTGCAATACCCTGAAGTTTTTGGAGTTTTCGAGTGAAAATTCAGAAAAAATCATGAAAGTCTGATTTTTTTCCCGTAAAGCAAATGTTCGGAAAAATGTAATAATAAATAAGTGTAAAAAAAACGAACAGATTTGATCGGAGTTTGTAGCAGAAAATATTGAGATAAATTTGGACTTTGGATAAATAATCCCCTAAATAAACCAAATAGGCTGGTTTTACTTCCAATAAGCATTAATTTTAGTTTGGATCAAGTACAAGCTACTATTTTATTGTCACAGAGAAAAAGAAAATATTTTTTTTAAAATCTTGATTATTTGGATAAAATGGGGTCTATGGACGACAGCCTTCCCCTAATATGGAGCTTTCTGGATAACAGCTTTCCGGCTAAGACATCCCATACCTGAAGCTGCTTAAATGTGTGTGTCACCGAGACTCTTTTTAGAATTTGGCTACGATTACTTTTTAAAAAAGCAATTACTTTAATGTAGCATTTTTAACTTTTCAAAAGCTGAGGGTGACGTGAAGACACATTAAGTTCTTTAAAAGGAAATTGACAACAGCCCATGTAATTATATTCCCTTTGACATCTAATTGGACTAAACTTAGCAAGGCATTACAGGAAAATATATTTGAAAAAAGTAATTTCTGCCATTAATTGTGCTGCATTTATGTTACAAAACAAGTCTTTAAAGTAAAGCTTAAAATTCAAAAGGCGTAGTATCCCTTATTTACTAAACAAGGCCAAGTTCAACGGTGCTACTCTGTTGTTAACCATGTTTTGTTTAATTTTTCCCAAGATAAAGTAATGTGTATTAGAGTAATGCGATTTTTTTTAAAAACTAATTTTATTCACAATTTGAATGGTATGTTATTTATGAAAAAATTTGAACGTCAAAAATTCAGTCATATAGTCCTGTCCTGAATCGAATATGAATCGGGAAAAAAAACCATCCGAAAAAAAAACTCTTTTGTGCTTTCAATTTTTTTGACACGCAAAAATCTTTTTCTTTTTTGATGCTCAACATTTTTTGTCTCCCATTGGAGTCTTTGGGGCGTCATTTTCGCTACGAAACTTGGCAAAAAATTTGGCTCATCACTACTATTAACATAATAATAAATATTTCAAGGGACCACTGCCATTGACTTCTACATGAACTTGGCAGGTTTTAGGTGGCGAATAGTCGAATTACAACTATTTCCAGGGTCGAGAAGTGAAAAATCTCACATTCGAATTCGAGTTGGCGCTTTTAAACTCGAAATTGTAAGTTTTCACAAAAAAAAATTAAAAAAAAAATTGAACCTTAGTAAATCTGCCCCAAAATTGAATTAATTATGCATGCTTGCCCCAACAAAAATATGTTTATTTTGGGGTGAGCATTAAGTGGGTGTAGCTGCAAAGGGAGACTTATATTTTGCAAATGGTCAATGGCAGATGTACAGTATTGGCTGTTATTGTATTTCTGTGGGTTGCAAATAACTGTATTTATATATGTCAGGAACACCTCCCGGAGCTCCGGGCGGCGCATCCTTCTCCACCGGCGTCGCTCCCAAAATGGCGGCGCCCATGGCCGCCGCGTGGGTAGCGGCGCCAGCGCAGTGACGTCAGCGCATCGACGTCAGCGCATTGATGTTGGCACAGACGCTGACGCGCTGACGCAGTGACGTCTCCAATGGGCCAAATTTGTAAATAAAAGGGCCCCCTGGCCATCTAGACGCTGCCCAATTATAGGATCAGTTATTTAGTGTTCCTGGGTGCTTATCTAGGACTTTGACCCCTGCCTGGACTTTTGATTCTGTGCCATTCTGCCTGCCATTGAACCTTTGCCTGGACTTTGACCTTGAACCTGCATTAATCCTTGCCTGTACTTTGTGCCTGAACTTTTACCCTAAGGGCTTCCTCCTTGGTCCTGACTCCCCCACTGGGAGCCGATAGGCCCCCTGACAATGTAACACTAAGAGCATAGCTGTAAAATGTTGCAATGTAGAAAAGTACACACCGGGAGTAAATGAGGCCTATAGGGGTCAGTAAATCTGACTTTAAGTTTCCGCATGTTATCGCTGAGAATATTTTTCCGCCAGAATATTCGCAGCGACTAAGTTTACTAAACAGCGATGCGCTCTGAGGTCATTGCGATCACTTGCGGTAACTACGTTAACAAACCAGCGGTAATTTTAACGAGTTGGGAATTTTCTGACGAAAAATTAAGTTTTTGCGAATATTTATGCTATAAAATAGTCTTGTTTTATGGCGGTTATTATGGCAATTTTGACTGTAACATTTATGGCCAGAAATGCATCTTCAAAACTCATAAACTTTATTGACTGATGATTATACCATCCAACAACATTACCAGCGTAACACCAATCAAACATGTATGCATCATATTAACCCTTCTGCCAACAGAATCATAGGAACAAGAAATCATACCAGTCAATCTCTTTGCTTCATAGAAATGCACAGTTTAACCTAGCAAATCACAATGAAACCGAAAAAGCGTAGAGGCCGACAAATCCTTGGACTGTGATGCCCGCTGCCAATAATACACCTCTGAGCTGAAACTGCTGCTGTTGCAGAAGCCAAAACATCCTGCCAGCAATAGCTACAGATCTGTCTTCTGTCAGCAAAGAATGATGGGTAAAACCGGCTGTTTAGTAAACCAGCCGTTAATGTGTAAGTAGCGTTATTTTCAGCGAATGCGATAACTGGCGAACAATTACTCTTGCGCAAGAAAATTCGCAAATTTATATTAACCGCAGGTTAGTTAACTGGTGATAACATATCTGGCAAAAATTCTGTCTATATATTGTGCGAATATTTTTAATGCACTTTAGTAAATGGACCCCTATATTTCTTCATTCAGTAACATAATGCCAGGGAGGGCCATATTGTACACTGACTGTTTGAATCGTTTTATTAGAGTTTACATTTAAAGAACTGTAAGTATATTTATTTGAATGAAATAGTCTGAGCAAAAAAAAGGCCTATTGTGTATTCACAGTCAATGCGCAGTGCCTTTTAGTGTATTTTCCCAAGCAATATTCATGCAATTAGGTGACCACTTTTCAGTGAAATGAGATGAATGACTGGACCCATGCTTGGAGAGTTCTGTAAACAAAAAGTGAGATCATCTCAGTGGCAAATAGTTACAGTGGTGGGCAGGGATTCCAACAGCTTAAATATACGTTGCATTCCAAATTCAGTATTTTTGTACTTGCATATTACCCAGAGAGTTAAGGGGGTTAGAAACCCTTTTTAAAATTGTCCCACATGCGCAGTTGTAGCAATATTCCGGTCCTGAACAACTGCGGATGCGCCTAGAGACACAGAACGCAAGATGCCGCCCATTAGCTCTGCTTCGCTGACTCTGCAATGAGGGGTAATTACCAGCTTAGGGGCATTTACTTGTGTTAACACCTGTGCAGGGTGGGAGCAGGGAGGGGGGACTATTGAGGGTATGGGGTAGGGGTTTCTATTAACAAGAGGGTTTAGTTCTCCTTTAATGTTGGTGTTTGTTACTGTTCGCCTATGCCCATAACTTCACCAGACAGTCCAACTTGCTATCCGTTCTCTTGCAATTATGACATGACAGCTGGGAGATCAGTAGAGTTTTATTTACATGCTATCTCAGATTACTTTGACTGTGGCCTAAAAGTATGTAGTGTTCTCCATTATGTGTAGGTGTGTATATACACAGCACCTCACAGTCATTGCTTCTCTCTTCCATCTCATGCTCACAGACAAGATTTGAGGGAACTTGTCAAAACAACAAATTATTAGTATTAATGTGACATAACTTTAAACTTATAATGTGGCATTACATGTTTGTTATCTATTAGTCATTAAGTGAAAACTTATTACCTAGAAATTTCTGATAATTGACAATGCCCTTAAAGGAGACATATAGGATAAATGAAAAAACCCTAATTTTGTAGGCAATTATGAGTAATATATGGTGCTGCTTTTAAAAGATAAAATTAATATCATCTTTAAAAATAGTCCCTTTATTAGAGCCCCTCTCTGTCCCAGTTTCAAGGATGAGGGTGGGTGTGTCCTAACGGTCCCGGCCAGAAGCACAGTAGGAGGGGGACAGCCAATCACAGACCTGCAGTTACACAAGCAAAGACATGCTGCAGTTCCCTATCAGGTCCTGCTAGCTGCTGATTGGTTCCTATTTATGTAAACAGTAAATAAACTCAATAGGCTGGTTTTGCTTCCAATATGGATTAGTTATACCTTAGTTTCGCTTAAGTACAAGGTACCATTTTATTACAGAGACAAAGGGAAATCATTTGGCTTATATGGATAAAATGGAGTCTATAGGAGGGATGACCTCTCTGGATAACAGGATTCCGGATTTTTTTATATATATATATATATATATATATATATATATATATATATATATATATATAGGGGACTGGTTAATTTGTATCCCAGTATTATATACTAGACAGTCCCCTAGTTTTATATACACCTAAATGGGTCCTAAATTACAGTTAGGAGGGGGACCTGTTTCCTTATTCTGCTTAAAAGCTGTGCCCATTTGGTGTTCAAGCATTGCCCATTAGATGGCATGTGCTAAAGTGGTCCATGTGCTCATGGTCCATTTTGTGTAAGCCCTAGCCTGAGCAGGCAGGCAGGGTTTCAGTGGAACCTAGACAGGTCAGGTCTAGTAAGGATAGGCTACTCACCTAATGAGGTCACTCTAGGAGTGACAGATAGACAGGCTATTTATCAGAGCAGCTTGAAGCTCCTCCGAGGATTATGAGTGGGATTATGATCCCAGGTACCAATTGCCCAGAAGTAGGGACTAAGTGTACAGACCTAGGGATGTAGAGATTCCACTTAGGGAAAAGACTGAAAGCTGGGTGTACCCAAAGCACTTGCTGTTGTATATGTTCGCTCCCTGCAGAGTCTGATACTGACCAAAGGTGCTGTGGGTGTATGCCTATCACTGTTGCTGTATGATCCTGTTTGCTCTGTTTGTACAACTGGCGCCCAATTATTGTACCCTGCACCAAGTTACAGTTGCACTACACCCTTCCTCCACACTGTTTGCAAGGGCTTACTCCCTAAGAATTGTAAGAACCACTGGCGCCCAATTATTGTACCCTGCACCAAGTTACAGTTGCACTACACCCTGCCTCTACACCGTTTGCAAGGGCTTACTCCCTAAGAATTAAAGTCTCATCCGGAGCACAGTATAGGGATGAAGCCTATAGATAGAGAAGGGTGCACTCAATTTACTATAGCGCTACATAAAAAGTATATATATATATATATATATATATATATATATATATATATATATATATATATATATATATATATAAAATATAAAAACTTGGGGGTTGTGGGAGCACTCTAAAGGCTTTAAAGTATATATATAAGTATAATAAATGCTATTGCATATGTACCCAAAACATTTTGTTACAAAGTTATGATCATAAAATTGATAAGCCACCATACTACGTCAAGGTAAACCCCGAATGGCGGTCCCTAACTTGTTTTATTTTTTATGTGCATTCTAGCATTACCTGTAATCAATGTCCGTTGAACGCTGTTTTTTCACTGAGGGCTAAATCCTCCCCAGCCAGCAATCAGGCTTTTAAAGGAGAGATATTCCCAAAATAAACGCCCAATTTTAAAAGCATAGGATCACCACTAGTTTAAAGGGGGGGGGGGGGTATGGGGTGCTACAACCACTGAAGCTATGCCACAGCTTCCGGCTAAATATACAATATCAAAACTGGGGGGTTGTGGGAGCACTCTAAAGGTTACAAAGTTATGATCATAAAATTGATAAGCCACCATACTACGTCAAGGTAAACCCCGAATGGCGGTCCCTAACTTGTTTTATTTTTTATGTGCATTCTAGCATTACCTGTAATCAATGTCCGTTGAACACTGTTTTTTCACTGAGGGCTAAATCCTCCCCAGCCAGCAATCAGGCTTTTAAAGGAGAGATATTCCCAAAATAAACGCCCAATTTTAAAAGCATAGGATCACCACTAGTTTAAAGGGGGGGGGTATGGGGTGCTACAACCACTGAAGCTATGCCACAGCTTCCGGCTAAATATACAATATCAAAACTGGGGGGTTGTGGGAGCACTCTAAAGGCTTTAAAGTATATATATAAGTATAATAAATGCTATTGCATATGTACCCAAAACAGGGGTTATTTTGTTACAAAGTTATGATCATAAAATTGATAAGCCCTCAATGAAAAAACATTGATTACAGGTAATGCTAGAATGCACATAAAAAATAAAACAAGTTAGGGACCTCCATTCGGGGTTTACCTTGACGTGGTATGGTGGCTTAACAATTTTATGATCATAACTTTGTAACAAAATAACCCCTGTTTTAGGTACATATGCAATAGCATTTATTTTACTTAGATATACTTTAAAGCCTTTAGAGTGCTCCCACAACCCCCCTGTTTTTTTGATATTATATATATATGTATATATATATATATATATATATATATATATATATATAAAATCTCCATGAAGCTTTAAAAGTGATCTCCTAGTTCACGAAACAGAGGGTTTCAAAGCTGAGCATGATAGCTGTGCTGGCTGACTGACTGAAATGTGCTTCAGGCTCCTTGTGGCATTGTTTTGTACAGCTTTGACCAGATTATCTGTATCTTTACATGAGGGAACTTTATTCCCATCCCATGGTTTGTAGGAACAATGCAGTATAGAAGAAAGGAAAAAATACCTTTATTATGTTTCTATTATAGTCGGACTAAGTTATATATAGGACAAGACAGACACCTGTTTTTTTTGGCTGCTGGCTTCTAGATCTGTATATATCTCTGAATAGGAGAACACAAAAGAGGCTCTGAAAAACAAACGCATGGGTAACAAAGGCACTGATGAAAAAGAGATGATTTTGTACTACAGTTCCATACAAAATATTGCATTATCCATTCCACCTTGCTCCAAGGGCAGTTGGGGTAACGATACAATTTAAAGTAGGTTGCTCTTCCAGGGTTAAATAAATAAAAAGCACAGCAGATATAGTCACTTCCTTTCAAACGAGAACTCTGGGCTTACAATTAACTTTTATTTTTAATTTTTTGCAGCAGAGTAGATTCAAGCACAAGCTTTTGTACCGAGTGAACAATGGAAAAAATAGAAATAAGTGAATATTTATCCATGTACACAAAAGTAAAATGTTTTTCCCAAGCATCACAGAGTAGCTTGGAATGCTGTAAGCATATAATGTAAACTGGTTGTCATTGCAACAGCTTTGTATCCTTTCCTTTATACTACATTAATTCATTTTTGAAGAATTAAAACATATGTACGTGTTTTCAGAAAGCTACAATTTATGTGCTCCAGTAGGTTAGGTACATGGTTCCTGTTACTACATACATTGGATATAGCCTAAGATTACAGCCTCTCTTATAATTGACATATGATATATGAACAGCTATGTGAAATATGAACCGATATGTAAGTAATTATAAGTAATTATAATAAACAATGTCAACCTAAATAAAATGACTAAAATGGTAGCTGCAACAAAATATGTTTATAAATATTTCATGGGGTTAGTATTAATCCCTTTATTTCTTTTCTACAGAAAAAAATCCTGGGGTTAGAATCAATCCCTATATTACATTTCTACAGTTTCTCAAATTAGGCAATAAATAGTAGATAAACAATCAGGGTATTTATTACTTTTAATCTAGGTTTGATACTAACGTTATCTAAAAATGATATGCGCTATTACAGTAGAATACAATAAAAACGCTGATGTACTGCTTTATACCGGATATACTGTATGACTGAAATACGCTACACTGGCTTTTCTGGTGCTCAGGCTGTAAAAGACACTTACAATTATTTTGTAGCAATGCAATGAAATCGATCATGACACCAGAAATATAAAACCACCAAAAATGTTCTCTATTATCTACTGGACAACACTTGTTATGCAACACCCTTTTTCTGTCAGTTATGATGAGATGAACCAGAGAGAAACACAAAACTAGAACTATAATAACAGCCCTAGAAAATTTGCTTAGGATGGTTGTTTGCTAAAGATGAATGGACATGGAAGGACATTGCACAACTAACTGACAAATGCAAATAAAAAAGAGGGAAAGCTTTTGAGCAAGATGCATGTCAACCAACTAGATTTATAGGACTGCCTTAAGTGTTCTTGAATTTCCATGTACAAGACTATCCATTCTCGGCATGGCTAGCTGAGCTACCAAAGCTACCTGAGCTACCAAATGGCAGCATTTTTCTGGAGCGCTCCTGGGGTAATAAATAAAATCCCACTTGGTCCCAATACCCCACAGTTAGAAACACCACAGGGGGCCATCCATTAAATGCCAGACATGGGCAAACACAAGAAGAAAGAATCCCCAATGAAGATTACAGCATTTTACCCGAAAGCAGCAATGCTACCTGGAGCAAGGTCTCCCTCGCAAGATGGTGGCACCTTGGCAGAAAGCAGCCCACCACGCCGTGCTCCACATGAGGGAAGTTCCCCGAGACAACCAGATAACAAGGCAGATCGGGCACCGCTCAGAGCTGCAGTATTGAGGGAATTTCTAACTGAACTCAGAACGGAGATCCAGGAGGACCTTCGAACCGCAGTTCTACTCTGAACAAAGATATCAGGCAGGTGGGAGAGAGAACCGACCACCTAGAAAACAAAATGGCGGAACTAGTAAGCTCACACAACCAAGTAATAGACGCAAACAATGTCATAGAGGAAGATATCCACAAACTAACATCTAAAATAGCAGAAATAGAAGATCGTAACAGACGCAATAAGGTCCAGATAAGGGGCATACCCAAACAGATCACGGCCCAAGAGCTAGATCCCAGATAAATACAGTAGTCTACAATGTTTTGCAGACCTATCCAGCTACACGCAGCAAAAAAGGAAGGAATTTGCAACTGTAACAGCCATATTAAGAGACAACAACGTCTAATATAGGTGGCTCTATCCCGTGAGAATATTGATCACTAAAGATGGATCAACAGAAGTTGCAGACATTCCACAACGCACAGAACAACTACTGATAGAATGGAACCTATGGCAGCCGACCAGCACACCAGGCCGGAGTGGAAATGCTAGAAACAAGCATCCCAAACCTCAACTTAAAGAACTGGAGAAATGCAAACCTAACTACTATAGGCCAACTGTATGATAGCACCCTCATAAAAACATATGAATAACTAGCCAAGAAACACAACCTGCCAGCACACAATTTCTACAAATACCTCCTGATAAAACACCTTTTGGGGACTACCAGAACAACAAGCAGCATAAAACCCACGCCATTTGAAACATTACTTGCCACAACCCACGTAGCTCCAAAGGCATAGCACGGATATACAAGCTACTCACAGAAGAAGATATGGAAGTCAAACCAAGGCATTTCAAAAAATGGGAGCAAGATCTCCACGTAACAATACCCACGCTACAATGGATACAAATGGTAAACACTGCATACAACCTCTCAAAATGCAAAAACCATGTTGAAAACTCAAGAAAATTGTTCTATAGATGGTATAAAACTCCAACCACCCTTAATCAATACTATCCGAATGTCCCTAAAACTTGCTGGAGAGAATGCAAGGGAGAAGGTAATCTGCTACACATATGGTGGCACTGCCCAAAAATTAAAGATCTGTGGCTAGCGACAGAACAAATCCTGGAACAAGCAACACACCTACAAGTAAAGCTAACTCCAATGCTTGTGTTGCTAAATTATGAACGAATATCCGATATCAACGAATATCCGAAACAAGCACATCACTTGATCTTTCATATACTGACGGCAACCAGGCTCCTAATCCCAAAATACTGGAAAAAAAACGAAGTACCCAGCAAAAGGGAACTAATAATACTGATAGATTCAAACCTCACACATGAACAAATGGCACTCGGATCCAACTAACGAATAAACCTCAGCTCGATGCAAATGTGGAAGAGGTGGAAAGAAGAAAATTACTTAATTGGCAAGACATGAGACTAACCCCGCCAGGAAGATAGTAAAAAGATAGACACAGACCCATAACCTGAAAAGAAAGAATCGACAATCAACTGGCCTGAATTCTGTACGATGGCCCCAATCTATTCCCCCCCTCTCTTCTCACTTTTCCTCTACACTTTACTCTTCTATCCTGGCAACCTCCTATTGGATATTAGTTCAGCAACAAGTGAACCCTTATAACTGTATGACCAATTTTTTCTCTCTTTTTTTTATACCAATGCTCGACTAATGTCCACTGTGATGTTGTTTATGAAAATGTTAAAACAATAAAAACCTTTGAATTAACAAAAAAAAAAAGACTATCCATTCTCAGTGGCAATTTGCAGAGGGCACTTGGAACAGGCCATGATCACAGACAATGATTCTTAGCATCCAGATTCTAGAAAAATAGCTTTATTGGTCTAGATTATATGTGTATTGTCTTTTTATAGGTTCTGTAGATGTACCTTAATATCATATACATGTAAAACATCTGTCTGCTCATGAAATACCACTTGTTAACCCCTAAATATTAACATGTATTTTTAGAGCGCCAACATATTGAGTAGCACTGTAATATAAAATATACAAATAGCATACAAAATTACATGCATAGCAACCAATAACCAATGCAAAAGGTGAAGAGGGCCCTGCCCAAAAGATCTTACAATCTAAAATCCACCAATGCACATATATAATGGTCCTAGTTTCCGCTACTAGTACTGCTCTACTGGTACTATTTACATGAAAATTCACATGGCTTTCTTTCTTTACCCCTATGCTACCTATGACCTCTCCTGCTCCTTTCTTAATGGACTTCCTCCTCAGACAAAATCTATTGGATGACCTCTGATTATCTGTCCATTAATACAGTAAGTGACACCCTATACATGTCTTATAATTGACAGGCAATTGCCCAAAACAATAAAAAAAAAGATATATAGATTCTAGAGGGTACAGCCCTGATATATACAGTATGAGTACCGAAAATGAAATTAGGACTCAACATTATATTTGTGCATTGGTGGATTAGGTCACTGTTTTGATCTGTTTATATGAGGGATAAGGTCCCTAATTTGGCCCTATATGCACATGGAACAGCAGCTAGTTATATATAAAGTTTGTTTATTTGTTACTTAACACCACAGTAACCAGTTGAAAAACAAATATACAACTGGTTACATAGCCCTGGCAAAATGTGTGCTTTTTTTTACATTACCTCATCTGGGAGCTCTGGGTGTTTTGTCCTATTTCAAATATATAAAGGTTTATAGAAAGAATATACTTTTATAACCTTGTCATAATTTTGCATAGCTAACAAATGAGGCCAGGGCTCCTGGGGGAATGCAAATCAGCTACGAAGAGTGATTTGGATTATTAAAAAAAACAACTAATACTGCCAGCATTTACATTAGTCATGTATTTTGCTTATGCATTATAGATCCAGAAAATATGTTAAAACTAAAAATAATAAAGTCAGGTAATGTGTTTAAAAATGAGTTCTTAGCTTAATGTAAAATTATACTGTACAATAACAATATGTATTTCATATGCATACAATGTGCAAATTCAGATATTTCTTCTTAAGCAATGAGAATTAAACATATACTTAGGCAAGTGGCTTAGTGGGTTAAAACTAGGAAAGCGGAAGCTCCCACATTTTCTTCTTGTGAGCTTAGGCAACTTGCTTTATCCCATGTGCCTTAGGCAAAATGAATTAGACTGGAAGCTTGACAAGGCCACTTCTCTACCTGGAAGAATAAAATTAGTGCTGTATAAAACTGCTATAGCTCTATAAGAAGAATAGCCTTTGCCCTTAGTTATTACTTTTCTGTAGCATGGCAAATACTGTTGGGAGTTATTGTTCAACACTCAGAGACAGAGACTGCTTGGAACAACCTTACTTATAGAGTTTCTCTTCATTGACAGTGCCTTTTAACAGAACTCCAACAGATAAAATCAGCTACAAAAGTGTCACATTCCACCCTTAAATTATACTGTTTATATATGTGTGTATATATATATATATATATATATATATATATATATATATATATATAGATATAGATATATATATAGATATATAGATATATAGATATATATACTAACATAGCTAAAATGGCAAACAACACTTTGATCAGAAACCCGAAAAGCTTTGATAGTTCCAGTTCATTTGTTTTTAATCTCCATACTGTCCTTGAAGTGGCATATTATCCCAAATGAATTTAAGAAAAAGGGTGTGTGTAGCAAATCATGAAGTGACTTGTATGATCCTTTAGTAGTACTATGCATTCGGTTTTAGTATATGCACTTTATTGTTCTAAATACTGACGTTAGAAAGCCAGAATATATAGCAGGCTGCAATTCCTTTAAACAAAGTATTTTTTTCTGGCTACCCTGCTTTGTGAGTAGGCAAGGAATGATTTGCATTTATTGCTAGCATTCAATGCATTTCAAATGAGCAGAGACCAAATATAATTATATTTACATTCAGATGTTCTTTGTTCTTTAACAGCACCTCATATTGTCTTTTCCATTACCTGCAGACTGTCACTGCTATTTATCTGCTACTGTTTGAGGGGCAAATAAACCCTTTTCTCTTTCACCTAATATCGCTAAAGGGAATTTTGGAAGTACACGTTTCTTTTCAACTATTCCGGTCTGCACACAATTTAATCTGTGGTTTTGCATATTTTACTTTTCTCTCTCAATTTACTATTCAGTAATATGAGGGAAAATGCAAAGACCCTTTGATTGGCAAGTCACAAAATTAGCAGGTGAAATGCTGACGCATATGTTTTCCCACGTCGATTAAAAACTGATGCAAAAACTGTTCTTGGGTGGAGGGCCCCTTAAGGGCCCTTACTCACTGGCATTTGAAGCTGCACTCCCCTGCGTTTCCGTTTTATGTGTTCAGCTGCCGTAGAGCGCAGGAGTAGACGCGATTAATTCTTTTCAATGCGGCTGTACTCACACAGATGCATGTAAGCGCCGAACCCAGGTAAAATGCAACATGCTGCGTCCCAACCTGTGTTCGGCGCTTACATTCATCTGTGTGAGTACAGCTGCAGTGAAAAGAATTCAGCGTGTCTACTCCTGCGCTCCCCTGTGGCTGAATGCATAGAACCGAAATGCAGGGGGAGCACAGTTTAAACAAGAGTGATAGCATCATAATCGAAAACCATAATAAATGCCGTTTAGGAGAGAGAATGGGATTGACGTACCTTGATATATAGAGTAAATTAGCAATGGGGCATTCATTATGCATCTACATTCAACATAAGGAAAAGAAAGACGGCTTGCCATATGTTTGGCACACAGGTGTAGGGCAGTTCCATGAGATGCCTCTATATCCCACATAGACAAGAACTCTTTTTACCATGAATATTTTCCTTTAAAGGAAAACTATACCCCCCAAACAATGTAGGTCTCTATTAAAAGATACTGAGTATAACAGCTCATGTGTAAAACTCTGCTTCATGTAAATGAACCATTATCATAATAATATACTTTTTTAGTAGTATGTACCATTGGGTAATCATAAATAGAAAATTGCCATTTTAGAAAATAAGGGCCGCCCCCTGAGATCGTAAGATTCACTGTGCACACATACAAACCACATGTTAGGTCACATGAGCCAATTAACAGACAGAGTTGTGTCTTTTGCTTCCTCACTTCTTCCTGTTACAGTTAGTGTTGTAGTATTTCTGGTCAGGTGATCTCTGGGGCAGCACAGATAGAGTCACGAAATGGTGGTTCAAGGCAAGAGATGTAAAAGGGCAATATTTATGTAAATATATATTCCAGTTTGGTAAGATTCTTTAATATGTCATTCAATTTGATATAAACTATCTGTTGCTTAAGTATTCATTTTGGGGGTATAGTTTTCCTTTAAAGGGGTTGTTCACCCTTGAGTTAACCTTGAGTTAACTTTTGATGTATGATGAAGAGTGTGATATTTTGAGACAATTTGCATTGGTTTTCATTTTTTATTATTTGTGGTTTTTGAGTTATTTAGCTTTTTATTCAGCAGCTCTTCAGGTTGCTAGGGTCCAAATGACCCTACCAATCATACATTGATTTAAATAAAAGACTGGAATAGGAATAAGGGAGGGCCTGAATAGAAAGATGAGTAATAAAAAGCAACAATAACAATATGGGGCTTATTTATTAAACCTCAAATTATTCTGGTTAAATTTGAGTTTTTTGGGCAACATTTTGATAAAGTCAGGTTTTCGGGTGACAATTCAAAAAAATTCCATGAATTGACTCACACAATTTTGTTGCGACTTTTTGTTGCACCAATTTTTTCGATAAGTTTAATTGGTAAATGAAGGGGATTAGGGTTTGGTAATTTGGTCAATTTTTTATTTTTTTTTCATAAAGTGAAGCAAGTCGAGTTTTACTGAATAACCTACCAAGTGTGTAGCCTTACAAAGTAGTTGTTTTTTAGGTCAGTGACCCCCACTTGAAAGCTGGAAACAGTCAGAAGAAGAAGGTACATAATTCAAAAACTATAAAAAAAATAAAAATAGAATAAAGACCAATTGAAAAGTTGCCTAGAACTGGTCATTCTATAACATACTGAAAGTTAACTGTAACCCCTTTTAGATAAAACAGCAGATCAATGATTTGAAACACTGAATTGTCTCTCTTCTTTTCTTCAAATTTCTTCAAATGAATGTGCCTTTTCATTTTTTCCCATCTTTCATCTTTTCGCCAATTCAAATGAATCATTTGCATTTTGATAAAAGTGTCTTTAAGACTGTATTTCTTATTCCTCAGGACAGTTCACCTACACTGAAGACTTACCATTTTATTTAGATATTGGTAATTTTTCTTGCATACGAGGTCTACATAGCATTGTAATGTAACATGCAGACATGTTTTAAAAAGAGGTCATCATAATTTGACTGAATTATGTAAAATATGTAGTAGCACAGTACCTGAAGAACACGTTTTAGCAAGCCTTAGCAGGAGCTTGATAGACAAGTTTGGTGCATTTAGAACAGTGCTTAACAAAACCAATTATACATAAGGCATCTAGGATGAATTCAAGAAAGGTTTATTTCTCTGTACTGTTGTAATCATGAATAAACTTTAACCAGTACAAAGCCTTCAAAGATGCAGTCTGCTGTAGCCAGAATCACTCAACAATAACAATATTCTTAGGTTTGTTTACTAACTTATAAACTTTCAGAAGGCATCTCTACGAACATGCATTGTGCATCTGTAAATGCCCATAATAAATTAAACAGCTGTACAACAAAAATCTGAAAGCAAAGTAAGACATTTTTCAAGTAGATCCTTTTTAAGAGTAATTCATTTTGCGAAGGTTTGCAGCTTTTACTATAACCTGGGGTTGGGAAGGTTATTACAAAAGGAAGACTTGGGGCAAGGCATCCAGAGCAGTGGTAATAAAGATTATTCCCCAAAGGATAAAAACAGGTGCAATAACTTTATCTCCCTCTATTACAAGTACACACTAGGATCAATTTTATCAGAAAGCAATTGGCCGGGGAGGAAACCCACACAAGTACAGAGGGAACATACAACCTCATTGTAGAGGCAGTGCCTACCTGTTTATAAATATTCATCTCCAAAAGTATGTCTTTAGATAACTTTATTGTCACAATGTTCCTGTAATGAAAGGAACTCACCCTGGTGGTCTAGGGGTGTGGTAGGGTTGCCCGTTGCTCTTCTTTCTGCTCTGCCGCTGCTCCTTAGGGCGCGCGTGCGTCTCGTCTTCTTTCGTCCTCACGCCAGCACGCAGAGGCGTGCAATGGAGCGAAATTCAAACGCTCAAAAGGGATTTTGGCTTGTAGATCATTGCCCGTGATAGGAATTTGTTCCTGGAGCTTTCTGAGCGTTTGCTATCCTGTTTTGAACCTGTTTTGATTCCTGTTGTGACCCCTGCCTGGCTTTTTTTGACTATTCTGACCTCTGGATCCTGACCTTTGCCTGAATACCAACTACTTCTTCTGCTTAACCCTTCTGATTGACTTCCTGGTTTGACCCTTGCCTGCGTCACTACATTTATTCTCTGCCTGCCCCGACCCGGCCTGATCTGACTACTCTATTGCCTAACACCTTGTACTACGACCTTCACTAACAGTCGTACCCCTCTGCCTATCCAGAACATCTGGCCTTACACCTCTCGTTTAAGTCCTGGTGGCATCCAAGTAGCTGAGGGCTCCTCCCAAAGGCGGTCACACTACAGGTGAAGCACGAGCCGAGACCAGGGTGCTTGGCATTTGTTCTTGTGTTGGGTGTCGACCGTGACAGTTCCCTATTTATGGAAAACTTTAGCATTGAATATGCCCCCAAAATAAAATAGAAAATAGCTCAAACCTGTGAAAAACGATTATGTCATGAAGAAGGAAAAGAAACCTGTTTTTGAATAAACTGAGAAGATATACTACCCATCGATAATTTTGTCAGTGATTAAAATAATGGCATTTCAGCAATGTTTGGTATTTTTAAAATACATTTCCAACACTATGGGGGTTCTTTATTAAATGTGAATGCTAAAAAAAACCTTGAAATTCTAAATGGTTTTTTTTTAGATATATTATACCCTGAGGATGCAAAAAGTCAGAAAATAATCCATTTTCAACCTGTCGAGGTCCTGTAGAAGTCAATGGTAGAGGTCCTATTTGCAATTTGAAGATATTATGGTCTGCATTGGGTTTCATTTGATAAACCGAACATTTCAGGCTTTTCCAATGATTTTACAAAACATGTGGACTTTTTGGACATCAAATATGAAAAAAATGTTGTACGACAATCGGAAAAAGTTTTTTCCCAATCCTTCTTTTTGTGTTTTGTTTAATGATAAATGAGGGAAAATCGTAAGCCAAATAACCGACTGTTTTTGGAGCGTGAAAGGAAACCCAGAGAACATCCACTCAAGCACAGGGAGGGCATACATGTTCCTTGCAATTAGTACTTTTAACTGTTTTTAATATATTTTTATATTTTATCTTTGGTTCACTCTTTACAGCCTACAAATGCAGTACAAAAGGACATACCAATGCTGCCTGCATTGCAGTGCAAGGAGAAAGGGGGACAAGAATGAAAAAAACATTGGTTCTTCAGTTTACTTTAATGATACAACAATTTTAATTATTAGTTTCAATACAAAAACAATTATCTTGAGATGTGGTTACTCATATCACTAATTAAGTTCTGTGCAAGTTGACAAGAAATTGTCAGCCAGCATGTGTTTACATTTGACGGAATGTACCTAGAACTCTTTTTATATTTGATCTTTATTAAGGAGTTATGGGTTGTGTTTTATCATAAACAAGCATATGTAACCCTTTATGGACTTCAAGGAGTAGGATAGTAAAATAATATACTTTCTTCATAATTCATATAGAGGCCCATATATCAAAGGTTGAATTTTGAATTCATGTGAATTTTCTTTTACTCTAATAAATTATAATATACTCAAAATTCGACTGGGAAGTTATTTAAGAAAACATTTAAACATCTAAAACTCAAAAAATATTACTAACCCTAAAACTAGACTCAAGTTTGAATCAAATTCGACTAAACTCAAATCGAGTTTTTTTCTTCGAAAAAAAACTGGAGTGTCAGGAAGGCTATTAACATCTTCAAATGGGTCACTGGACCTCTACCATTGACTTCTACTTTGAGTTTGGATCATTCCCAACTAGAATTGGTGTTTTTTGACCAATAATCAAATTGAACATTCGAATTTCCAATTCAAACCATAATAAAACTGCCACTTAGAATCTGACAAAAGGCAAGACATGTTAATGCCATTTATTTTATTACAGAAAATAACTCCATAGGTGTATGCACCAGAATAGCATGCAAAGAAAGCAAAATCTGCTTCCAGTTAGTTTACATAGTTATTGATCTTCGAGCACATGTGTTAATTTACGGTCTCCATTTTTAGTTCAAAGTATATTTAAACCTTGGTAAAGTAAAAGCAGTGGCACAGATTCCTTGATGGGGAGGTGGGGGGCATTCTGTGCCACACTAAGCAGCCATCTTGCCTCTCCCTTTTTTCTCTCGATGATGTTTGTCCACTTTTGGCTAGCAGGGTTGCTGTTGTTTTTCTCCCCTTCACCCCTTTATCCCCTTGGGTTGCCAACATGCAGCTATAGTGGATATCTGTCACACCAAATGAAAGTGCTTTGGCATCATTTTACGCCAAGCATTCAAATTCATGGCAGCATTGCAAATGCAAGATAAACTTAAACATGTTGGAACCAGGCCATCATGAAAAATTACTAAAATATCACAACTAAAGAATCATTAATTCAGTACTGTTACGTGGAAAACCCTCTATAAAACTTTTCGCATGGCACTCAACATCCAATGTGAGCAGCCCAAACTTACTTAAAGATGCAAGAGGTTTCTACAGTTATGTCACTCATCTGATTTTTAGCTAACATACAGTAGGGAGAAAAAGATTGACTTGCTTATACTGTTCTGTAATCAAAATTCTGCAGGCTAGATGTAGTGCTGTGTTTGGTGCTAGCGAAAAATGTGCTTAATGCCTCCAGTGCAAATACCTGAACAAGGAACAAGGAGATGTCTCCAGAAAGAGCAGACAGGAGCTTCATTGCAGGATCTTGCATTAATCGTGCTGGCGGGGATAAAATGTTTTTTCCAACATTGGGCCAGATTCAATTCAGGGAGAACTTTTTCTGAATGAATTTCATCTGATCTATTGTTGCATTAAAAAAGGACTTTTTGAAACTCAAACCCAACCCATCTGATCTCACTACTAAATATGTACCTTGCCTCAGATAATACAGACATACACCAACCTTACATGATGAAGTGGGAAGAGGACTTAGATCTCACAATCTCTGAAAAAAACTGGGCAGCAATTTGGGACACAGCTAAAAAGACATCCATATGTGCAGTCTCTAGTGAAAGAGCTTATAAAATTATATTCTACTGGTACTATACTCCAACACGCATTAGTAAATTAAGAGGCAACCCGGATCATTCCAATTGCTTTAGAGGATGTGGTGAAAGGGGTTCATTCCTACACATCTGGTGGACTTGTACAATAGCTCAAGCATTCTGGAAAATGGTAGCGACTCTGCTCTCTGAGGTTTTACATTGCACTATAGAAGCAACAACACACACATTCCTGTTAGGAATGAAGATTAGAGCAATACACTCTCAACAATCTCGCAAATTAGCCACGCAAGGTCTTACAGCAGCAAGGTCTCTGTTAGCAGCAAATTGGAAACAACCAAATATTCCAGGGCGACAAGCATTGATATCAAAGATAAACTGGATCAGAGCAATGGAATCCATAAGAAACAGACTTCAAGACAGAAGCTATGAGGGGGAGCTGGAGTGGCATCCGTGGGTCCAGTACCTGGATAACCTGCAGGCTAGAGGTACCACTTGTTGAGCAAAAGAAGTTTCAACCTTTTATTTAGCTAGAACCTGTTAATTTTCTTTTTCTCTTTCTTCCCCTTTCTCTCTCCGATTCTCCCCCCACCCCCTTTCCCAACCCCTCCCCAAAATAAACAATGGCACACAGTACAATAAATCAGGAACATTGGGACAAGAGTTGCTTTACTCTATCATAGATGGATAATAATGTATGAATAGTCATGTTTATATGGTCATAAGATTGTATGAAACTCAGAAGAGAGAGAGTACTTAATCCTTCCTGAAGTGTCTTTTGCATCAGCTGGGCTGCTGACCTTGTAGGACTTCTGGCTGCTATTTTTACAATTCCTTTTTAATGCACATATATATACTGTATATATGTTCCACTGTTATACACAACTTGGCAACCCCCCCCCCAGGACTGGACTTGGAGTCAAAATAGGCCCTGACATTCCATGTACAAAGAGGCCCAAACATGCCCCACCAGCCCACTAAATAGTGACTTTCTATAGCACCTTATAGCAGCCCCTCAGATTGCCAGTCAGGGCCTGCCCCCCACCCACCAGTGGATTTGGGTTTCATTTTACATGGATGTTTATTTATTACAGGTGGATTTTAGTGGTTTTCGAGATTTTTGAAACCATGACTAAACTCACAAACTGTAAAACCATGACTGTTACCGAATTTATTAAAAGCAAAAAGGAAACAAAAAAAGCCCTGAACAATTCAAAAATAATACAAATACCTAGTTTTCTGGACAATTTGTATCTACAAAAAATATAATAATACAAAAATTACAAAATTATCAACAAAGAAAAACTATCACTAGAATCTACTGGTATACTAACAGTTTAAAAATGCAGACTTGCATGATTTGCTTTTAGAAAAAAAATGGTATAAACTCATTCCATTGTTATGTGTCAGATTTGCATTATGGCTGTAGGCAGAAGGCAGAAATGAACATGACTTTAAAGTCAAAGCAAACACACAGGCTGTTCCACTGTTACAACTACTGTTATATATTCCATGTGTACTTTGCATTTCAAATGAAATTCTGGAAGAAATGTTAATGTGTTATTCTGCATTGCCTTTATATATTTGGCTGGCTTTAGACTTTCTATTTCATATCATGTGCAGTATTAATATTTGCTCAGGCACAGCAGACAATTGTCAGGAAATGCAAGTTTGTTAAGCAAGTTTGTTTGTTCCTGTTATGTTGCTTTCAGTCTATTTAAAGGAGAAGGAAAGTTTTTTTTAACTTTGGGGTGCTAAAAGTTAGGCACCCCCGAGTGATTGTATTTACTTACCTGACACTCGGGGGCCAGTACTCTTATCAGCAGGAAACGGTACCAGCCTGGGGTTCTTCCAGCGAGCACCACAAAGCAATCTTCATCCTGCTTATTCTTTCAGATTGCGGCTGCACATGCACAGTAGAGCGAAAAGCCGACTATTTTGTTCTACTGTGCATGCGTCTGCCCTGGGAAATTTGAAGTGTAGAGGATTGCATGTGGTGTTCGCTGGCAGAACCCGGTGGCTGGTGCTGTTTTCTGCTGATAGGAGCACCGGCCCGGGCTATCAGGTAAATAAATACAACAACTTATTGTTATTTTGGCTTCACGATATTACACTTAAAAATTAAGGATCTTCTTACTGCCCACCCCAAGCATATTTTATTGTGTAGTTTGCTGTCACTAACTGGAATATCCTGAACAAAATTCTTGTATTATTTTAGGTGTGACTAGTATATTTTCTTTGCTTTAGTTTCAATTTCTTGTAAATGGCAGCAGTAGCCTATTGCATTCCTAATGTTTGAATCAATAATGCTAGCTTTGCTTGGTTGCTTTATTTACTACGTTTTGATTGCCACACCTCATTTTATAAATCTATTCTCTCAGAATTCACTACCCTTACACCGACTATTGTCCTGGCAATAAGTATAGGACTCTCGTGCACACCTTTCTAACCCCCTCTTTTTTATGTCCATGAAACTGTACAACTGTAGTGGCAACCATATGATACACATAATTAAGCTGATACAAATGTGTTGTACAAAGTAGAATAGCATGTACCAAACACAGCACATGAGTTTTCACTAGCTGATTACTCTGCAGAACAATACAAACAATGCTGCTTAGTGAAAATAATGGCAAATTGCTTTTTTTGTTGCACTTAGAACTTTGCCCTTATTAGTAAAGTAGGTCCCTTATTTTATATAATAGGTCTAGTTTTTCTACAGATAAATGATCAGCCTTTTAAAATGAAAATTGATTATTTGAATATTTTCAACAGTTTCTCCTACCTATTACTTAGAGAACAAGGGTATGCAGTGGGACAATTTTGCAAAGGAATTTACACCTCCTCTGCCTTGGTCACCAAGACAGCAGCCTAATGTCTCCTCAGTGAATACTTGGCCTCTGTTATTTTTGCACACAATCATACATTGATCCATGACATCATCATTATTTTAGCTCTAAACACCTAAACAGCTTTGTGCACTTTCCTGATGTAACATTACAAAGCAGATATGATAACTATGATAGACAACAGCAAAATGACTGACGTAAATCCTGCAGCAAATATTCTCACTGGAGAAATTTCTTTGAATTGTAGAAAAGTTTTGGAAGTCAGCAAGGAGGACCAAATGGACCTAAATTTATTATGTCATTTATAATTCTGAACAAAGAGTTACATTAGGTTTGAACAAAGCTGGAGTAATTAGGGTAGATTATATATTTCATCTCTGTATTTGCATGTATGCGTGGGGAAATTTCAAATACTATTCTTCTGGGACACCACTACATGATTGATTACATACTATATACTGCGAGGTAAGAAAATGACTTGAGATATATGGATATGAATTGAAGCAATTTTGTTAAATTCACCATATATATTGATATCTCCTTGCACATCATTTATATAATCTATAATGCACAAAGGGTGTATTATGTGGCCTTGATAACAAAGAAACTGCCTTTGAAAAAGAAGGAATAGATAAACCAGTTGAGGTTGATCTTACCCAGTGGATGCTGTCAGGGCAGAGCTGTCCAGCAGAAGACCTGTGTGCCCAAAGCAACCCTCCAAGAGTGCTTTATGGCAAGGGACCTTTCCAATAAGATGCATCCCTACTAGAACAATGGCAGTCATTTTTATTATTTTATAGCATAATATGATTAACAAAAGTTCAAAGTGCAAGATAGTTAGCTAGGGAAGACTTACACCCTCTTTAATCTATGTAAGGGTATAAGCAATTGCAATGTAAATTATCTGCATGTGTATTAAGTAATCCATACAGTATGTATGTGCCATATTGGAGTACATAAACTATATTGTTTCTACCTTTCAAGTTCAGATCTTATAAAAATAAAGTCAGTTTTAAAGGTATCTCTAAAGCACAAACCCAATGGTACTAAAAATGTGTGTCTAAATGACTAAGCTTGGAAAATGTGTTAATACAATGTAAAATAATATACAATTAATGGGACACTATTGGGGGACATTCCATTCTAAATGCCTTTCTCTATCAATACGCAAATCAATTAACATGTTTAATTGCCACCCGCAGGTGATTTCATCAGAAACCACTTAAAACAATGACCGAGGAGACGAGCGCTTCAAAAGTTTCTGAGCAATTTCTGGGCTCCTCTTGTTGAGGAAATGAAAAAGGAAGGTTTTTTCCAGTCGCAATAAAAATAATTACACTAGGTGATAATTGCTTTACTGAACAAACTAGCCAATGTGTAGATTAAGACAATGTTTTTAATAATAAGGACATAAAATGACTCAAACTATAATTATGTAGAGAAAATAATATTTTAACAATACTTATATTACTTATATTACATTGAGATGATGAAATCACCAGATGACCTAAGAAACAGAACTGTCAAGTAACAAAGGTACTGATCATTATACTGATTCACCAGATGTGGAGATTGAGGATCTAGTAATAAAAGAAAATTGATCCAGAGGTCTGAAATCAATAATACATACTTAAGTGCAGGGCAGAGTATGATGTAAGAAAAAGGAATGCCAAAAGCTGTGCATGGATACTGTCACACATTATTCCTTTTCTCCGATATCACTCTAATGGGGATGTGCAGTTAATTACCTTGAAGAATACATCTAAAATGTCTTTCTGGTCAAATCTGAGCCGTTGACAAGCAATGATTAACCATGATGAATACACCAAAGATGACCCGATAAATCAAAATAATAATACACAGACATAGCACTGCCAAACAATGATAAAAATTCCATAGACCAAAAAGCTTTTTAGGGAAAAGTATTTTAAATTTTTCATTTTCATATTTTTTTTAATGGTTTTTATTTATATTTTTGCTCAACAACACAAACAATGTGCATTGCTATAACAACTGTGTTATTGCGAAAAAGCTTAACAGGACAATAAATGCAACAAATCAAAAGTGAGTAGGACACAGTTAGGGGCACATTTACTAAGGGTCGAAGTGAATTCGAAGTGAATTTTTGAAATCAAAAACTTTCGAATTTCAAAGTAATTTTTTGGTACTTCGACCATCGAATAGGCCAAATTCGACTTTGATTCGAATTGTAAAAACTTTGAATATTCGACCATTCGAAAATCGAAGTACTGCCGCTTTAAAAAACTTTCGACTTCGACACTTCACCACCTTAAACCTGCCGAATTGCTGTTAGCCTATGGGGACCTCCTAGAACCTATAGCCAACATTTGGCTAAATTTAGTCTAAGTTTTTTTTTAAAAAATCGTTCGTTCGATTGATCGATCGATTAAATTGTTAGTATCGAAGGATTTAATCGATTGATCGAACAATTTTACTTCGATCGAATATAGCCATATTTGTTAAAAAAAAAACTTCGACTTCGACTTTAAATGTTGAACTATAGCAGTTTGATGGTAGAATTTCTACGTTTTTTTTTAACTTCGAAATTTGGCCCTTAGTAAATGTGCCCCTTAGCGTATACATGAAAAAACAGCAGGTCACATTGGATAGATATCAAGGGTTGTCATGCTATTGCTCATTTAGTACTATCAAACATGAAGGTGTGACATTTTTAATATTTTATAGTAAGAAATGCCCCAAATCCATGATCCAAAAGATAACTTGTAATGTTCAAACTATAGTAGAAAAATGTAGACCTTCAGTATTTTTAAATGAAATAACTCTAAAGGTTCAGATCCTGATTTGCTAAGCCTAGATTCATGCATGAATTATGACATAAAGAGATTTATTTAACTTTAAATTTGCATTCATCAGGATGAGTAGAAACAGCCATACAGCTTTTTCTCCCAAGGTAAAAAAATATAGTATTGGTATAGAACACAGCTTGGCGTGCTTTATAGAAAAGCTTAATCTGCTTACTGGATAAAAAACAATTGAAAGCTACTTGTAGTTTTCTGGGGAGCCTCACTGATCCCCAGTTGGGAAGAACTTGAACTGAACTTTGTATCAATATCATAAATTCTACACCCAAACAAATTCTTGCCTGTGTTTCTGAGCTTAATGCCTAGATGTTCAAATGTAATGAGATATTTTTGGAGCATGGGTTGCTTCGTTTTTGTGAGCATAGTTACTGGTTCCAAAAAGAATCAGATCTATTCTTAACACCTGGTGCAGGAACCAGGTTATAGTTTATCTATGGGAAAAAGAAACAAACTAAAATACTGTATTTGGAGTATGGAAATTCAATGGTACAGGTACTGACTACATCTTATTTTCTGCATGAAGGGACTGACGTACAAAGAGCTGCAATTTTGGTAGGATATTTCCATTATAGGTGATTATGTTAAAAATCATTGAATTCTGCAGGGATTCTTGATGAAAATGTTAGTGGCTTTCAAATGTCTCCTTGAAATCATGTCTGTCTCATACTTCCCCCCCCCTTTTTGTTCTGACTACTCATACCATATTAAAATTGTATCAGTAGTCAGTTCTCCTCCAGCCATGACTCCAAGCCTTTCATGTTCTGAGAAGAAGGATTAGAAAAGAAGGGTGAAAAGGTTTAGTAGTTATTGGAGTTCTGGCTACATTTTTTCTGTATTAGGAAAGAAATTACCCTCGCACACCCTGGCCTTCCCAATCAGATGCTTGACAAAGGGGTTACGCCCCGAAACGTTGCATCCGCAATAAATGAGCAAGGGGTTTCCCTGCTAGAAGTAACCCAAGTTGTGCCAGTGTTTTCTTGCTTTTTACATTTTTTCTGTAGTCATGGAAATAGTAAAGGGAATAGCAAAGGAAAGCTAGATTTTAATTTTTAATAGTATTTACATTTACAAATATCTTTAAAATTATTTAAACATTTTAAACTGATGTAGGTTGAAAAGTTAGAGTTACCCCAGAAAAAAACTCACCCACTTTCTATTCATTACTAGGGTTTTTTTTATTTAAAAGCATAATTATCAAATGGGGAACTCTAACATTGACCCATTGATAAATACACTTCTAAAGATCCCTTAGGAATGAATAAAAGGTATAAACAGTTTTCTGTGGTAAACTCTAATCTCACATTTTGACAGATCTGCCCCTTTAAAGTAGTTTATTTTATTTTTTTTTGCTTCAGCTGAATATCCTATAGCAAACCCTCATCACTTAGCTTTTATTGTTATGATGCAGTAAGAACAAATATATTAACTACTAATATCATACTGAGCCATACCCATGAGCCACATTTAAAAATTCCCTTGGGATGCCAAATAAGGGCTGTGTGTGGTAGCCCCTATGTGAACTGGCAGCCTACAGGAGGTTTTGTTTGGCATTACACCTGGTTTTTCTGCTAACAAAACTTGCATCCAAGCCAGAAATTCAAAAATAAGTACCTGCTTAGAGGCCACTGAGTGTAACATCCAAGGGATTGGTATGAAACATGTTGCTCACGAGCTACTGGTTGGGGATCACTGCTGTAAGCCGTAGCCTTAAGCAGTGGCGTAACTACCGGGGGAGAAGGGGGTGCAATTGGGCCAGGGCCCGCAACCCCGCAGGGCCCCCCGGCAGTCACGTGCCGACTGGATTCTGCAGCTGCCGCACGGACGATGGTGGGGGTGGGGCCCGGCTGCACGGCCTGCCCCCACCTAGTTCCGTCATTGGCCTTAAGGATTATTCCCTAAATTCAGAGAACCCATGGCTACTGATCCAAAATAAATTCTCACCTTGTTTGTTCTCAGTTGTGTCAGTTTTGCTACGCATTGAGTGGTTAACAGAGTTCATCGTGTTCATTTTGTGTTTTCCCTAAAGCATGTTATCACACAAAACAATTCTATTATGTTCTTTGAGGCCTAATTAAGTACACCAGTTAACATATCAAATATGCTCTTATAGCCTTTAGCAAGAGCGGGAGCTGGGGTTTTTTTCTAAAGCCTCTCTGCAATTCTTATTCCAAAATAAATAGGCTTGCACAAACTTCTCTCTAATTGTTCTCTTCAGTTACCCTACCCTGTTGTTTTCATTTACTATGAAAAAGAAAATCTGTTAAAAAAAAAGTATGGAAAATAAAGTTCTTGCAATTAGTAAAATATTCTCATGTATAGTGGAATGGGAGTGGTAGATTATATAAACAAATTTATAGGAATTCAGCAAGCCAGAATCTTTGCCAGCCCTCTCAATTCCCACCCTGAAACTGTAGGTTTTATTATAAATGTCAGTTGTGAAACATTTTCATAGACGCTATTCAATACTGGCATTTTAAAGAATGCACACTATAATTGATAGTCTATAGGTTTGTATCATTTGCAAAGTAGATATATAGAGACAATCAGCTTAATAATATGGGGACGTGCTTGCTTTATATTTGTGCAATGCTAGCTATATATTCAACAGCCACTTTTGCATTAGACTTGAGAATTAACTTATTCCAGTTATTATCGTTGTAAAAAAAAGTGTGGTGCAATCTGTCCTTAAATTGGATCATTGGCTTTGTGTTGCCATTTTCATGTTGTGAAATAATGCGGTAATGTGATAAAAGCTGCAATGTTTGCTCTGTTTCTAGTAACCTACTGCAACCGGTCAGCAGGTAACATTTACTGGCCAACTTTTTTTAAAAGCAAGCATATGAGGTCTCATTTACTTCTGCAAGCGCAGTTGCATTTGCAAATAAATTCCCTGCAGTTGGTTGCATATAAAACCCTGTTCACTAAAGGTTCTTGTATCAAAATGTGTTCCTTGCACTTATATGAAACTGTCCGTTCCTCTTGATCTGAATTAAGAGCAGTTGCACCTATTGATGAGCATACCGTTGCCATCAGTAAAAAATGTGTTGCCCAGCACTGAATGGTGCCAGTCACATCCAGCATATCTAACATGAAAATGGTTAAAATGGCTTTGGTACTGTTGTACTGAAAACAAACTGAAATCCACTGGGTGTTATGCTACATTGCCTTTGGTAAATATCCCCTTTTTTCTGCTAACATTTGCTTTGACCAGGTTCCCACAGCCATGATGTAAGTCCTAAAGGAAAAAACATTTAATGGTCAATGAGAATAAATCATCGTTGTGAACGTTTTTGCCTGACATTTGCTTTCTGTGTTTAGTCATGCATTGAGTCGACACACAAATCTAGGCTGGATTCATAACCTGGCATAACTGCTGACATCCAATACCAGGATTACTTACATACTAATGATCTCATGATTTGTATAATACTATTTCTTCTTTACAAACACTGACAGTGGATTTTGTGTATATTGCAGTCACAGAGTCCAGTTCCAAAGAGCACATATTATAATTTCCCTGTCTGAGAGAGTAATTTAAGCTGTCTGTTAGGAAATCTTAAAATAGAATGAAAGCTATATTTATATGCAATCAAACATATGCCACCGTCCAGAGGAGATTCATGTCAAGAGTTTAGAAATCCTCAGAAGTTTTGCACATGTGGATGAATTTATAGGATGTAATCTTCCAATTTATCTTTCTTTGGAGAAACAAAAAACAATGTGAATTTGAGGTTGGAGCCATTTTGGGCACAACTTTGGGATATATAACAAACAAAATGATCTAATAGATTGTGAATGATATTCTGTTAAAAGAAAGATATTTTTTTTTGTATATTGTTAAAGTTGCACCAAAAAAATAGGAAATTGGAAATACCCAGCATTTTTAACTCAGTGCTTTACTTTAGTTGTATTTCTTTGCCTTCCTTTGCAAATAGCTAAATAAATGAAGACTCAACGGAGTGGTGCACTCTTTGCTCTTAGTTCTGCCTTCCCTTTATTCTCTCATTATGCAGCACAGCATTGCTTTTGAGGCTGGCTTTATGGTTTTCCTCCAGTTGGTACGATGCGCAGGTTCTTTGGCATCTAGGTCAAGTTGTGCAGAAAAACCACATTGACTTCATTTAATTTTGAGAATATTCGCTAAATGGGAGAGAGAGTCACCCATCTCTACTCTACAGACTTGTCTGGACAGTTGGTTGAATCTGAACTGTAATAAAATGAATGAAGGAACAGTAGTGTTGAACCATTACAAGTGAGCACAGACATATCAGGGTTCATTGTTCCTTGTTACAAGCAATATTATCAGTAATTACCCCCGACAAAGAGCATTACTAGTGATTACCCGTAGCAATATTACCAGAGACTACGCCTGCCAATGTGCAAGATTACCAGTAACTAACCCTCCCTGTCAAAAATCAATATTACCAGAGATTGCCCTTGACAATGAACAGTATTACCAGGGATTCCCCCGCCAATATTACAAGCATTTTTCATTTATTTTTTTTCCAAGTTTCTTATAACAGACCAGATTATTCAGATGAAAATGAGTGGTACCATGAGATTTTTGTTTCATGTATGTTTTTTTCCAAAATGTGACCATCACTATTCTCAATTTTTTCTTAAATCTGCTGGTGATCAAGAATAAAAAAGGCTTGTGAGTTTTGTTGCCTCATTTCATTTGTGTTTGTTTTTTTTCCATTGGATTTAAAAAATGGATAAATCTGCCTCTAGGTGTTAACGTGCTTGTGTGATCTCATCTATATTTTCTTTTTTTTGTGTTTTGTCCCCTTTAAAAGTCCAACCAGAAAAATCAGACTATGATAAATAACCCTGCTAGTGTTGTTTTAAAGGGGGGGAAGTGAATTCTTGGGAATTTTCGTTCGATCGAACGAGTTTATTTCGACCGCAGGATACCCAAAATCGATGAAAAAAAATTTGACTTCAATATTCGAAGTCGAAGTATTTCAATTCGATGGTCGAATTTCAAAGTATTTTTAACCTCGAAATTTGACCCTTGATAAATCTGCCCCTTAGTATATTATAGAATGGCTAATTATAAGCAACTTTTAAATTGGTTGGCAATATTTATTTTTTTTATAGTTTTTCAATTGTTTGCATCCTTCTTAAAACTATTTCCAGCTTTCAAATGGGGGTCATTGCTAGTGATGGGCGAATTTGCACCGTTTCGCTTCACCGAAAAAATTGCGAATTTCCAGCGAAATTCGCTTCACCGAAAAATTCACGAAACAGCGCCGGCGACAAATTTTTCTGATGCCAGCGACAATTTTTTTTGACGCCGGCAAATTTTTGCCAGCGAATTTTCATTGTCGTTTCGTGAATTTATTCGCTGGCGGCGAATCGCGCAAATTTCCCGCGAATTTGCGCCTGGCGAATAAATTCGCCCATCACTAGTCATTGCCCATATCTAAAAAACATGCTCTGTAAGGCTACAAATGTATTGTTAATGTTACTTTGCTATTACTCATCTTTCTATTCAGGCCTCTCCTATTCCAGTCTCTTATTCAAAATAAATGCATGGTTGCTAAGGTAATCTGGACCCTAGCAACCACATTGCTGTAATTGCAAACTGGAGAGCTGCTGAATAACAAGCTAAAAAACTCAAAAACCCTCAAATAATAAAACATGAAAACCAACTGCAAATTGTCTCAGAATATCACTCTCTACATCATACTAACAATTAATTGAAAGGTGAACAACGCCTTTAGGGTTCCACCACTTGATGTTGGTGAAATGCAGTTTCAGCATGCTTTTCCCTTAATAGTATTTTGAATTATGTAGAAGTCCAGCAACAGTGTTTACATTCCCTTCAAGCTCCATATATATTTAGACAATAGGAAACAGTTGTGTTAAAATACAGCATTCAGGCAAGATAACAAAGGGGAAAACTTCTTGCACAACTTTCCCAGACACGGCATAACTGTACACCACTAAAGCTTGGATGCTCCGGCTAGTGTGTGAACAGAGTTTACGTGACTAGACATTGCAGTGCTTACAGCAATTACAAAGCTGCAGGAAACATACGAGTCATGGCAGCAGATTTCTCCACAGAGTGGGCAGCGATCGGCAAAACAAATATGAAAGTAACCAATATAAATAGTACAGCCGTGAATCAAATAAACATATCATTTTGGGTTTCCATGGCCATAGTCCTAATGACTCATTTCTGTATTAAGAATGAGCACATGGTGTTTCCTAGCAGCTCTTGAGGATGGTTAAATGGCAGGGAAAAGATCGCTACTCAAGTCAAACATCACATACCTGATGGCTAGTTGGTGGTAAGCACGTGGGCTTTAAAGCAGCTGTTCAATGGAGGGATATGTAAATAGATGTGACTTCTAGCTAAGCAGGAATAGGATATTTCCACTTATATTTAACACATTTATGCTTGAAATCAAAACTAAAAACCCGGGTGCTGGAACTAGAGGCAGGTGGGAGAGTGGAGTGGCAGGAGGTGTCGTGCCAGCTGGCAGTTGTGCTGGTAAGCTGGTGTGTGGATCTGGGAGGAGTGGCTGGCATGTGTCTTAGAAGCCAATACTACTTAACTAGGCTCTGAAAGATCCAATAAAAGTGACGATAATGCCAATTTCCTAGGATAGTAATATTAGGCATCCCAAGTTTCTCCCCCACTATCTTTCCCTAATGGTCCTCCCAGGTGCAAGCTCAATGTGGTGTCTGGAATTGTTGCAAAATATGCAAAATCTAATTTAATCTGTAATCTTTCTACAGTTACACAATCTATCTAAAAATGGCGATCACATTTGCAAAAGACATAAAATACATATGTTTTAACATTTTACCAGAGAGCAGAGAACTCTGTGTTAGGTCCTTTATCAACCTAAACAAATACTTTATCAACCTACCTTATTGAGAGAAAACATTAAAATTAGCTCATTTGGAATTTAGCCTTGGCACCTCTGTTTTACTCATGAAGTAACACAGCTGGTAAACCCTGGCGTTAAACTTATAATATAATATTCCTGAAAAGTGCGTATGTTTATGGAAATTCTGCTTTTCGACCATGCCACATGCATTCACAATAAGAGGCCCATTTATCAAAGGTCGAATTTGAATGTTTTAAAGGTTTTGTTGCCTCATTCTATTGTGTTTTTTTTTTCATTGAATTTAAAAAATGGATAAATTTGCCTCTAGGTGTTAACGTGCTTGTGTGATCTCATATATATTTTCTTTTCTTTCTTTTATTTTAAAAGTCCAACCAAAAAAAATCTGACTGTAATAAATAACCCTTCTACCCTCCTAGTGTTGTTTGAAAGGGCTGGTTCACCTTTGAGTTAACAATAAGAGACCCATTTAAGGTGGTCATACACGGGCCGATAAAAGCTGCTGAAGTAGATAGCCTAGCGCAGCTTTGCACCCTAACGCTGGCGAAGTTGAATTCTGGTGAAGGGGGCGAAACGACGCAAATTTACTATGATTGCTTTTTTTCTGAACGTTACCTGCTTCGCCAGAGTTTACTTCACCAGGTCAGAGCAGGCGAAGTTCAATAGAGTAGATAGGAGTTTGGAAAAAAAATGTTCCCAAAAGTCCCAAAAATGTTGACATTTTTTCCGAAAAAAGCTGGCGTTTTTTGGGTGATAGGCTAAAAAGAGCGAAACAATGTTTTAGGGTGCCCACCTTCCCCCCTACATTTGATAACATATGGCACCTTAAACTATAATGTGGGCACATGTGTAGGGCATTAGAACACACCTATATACTTTTATTCACATTCCCTGGGCTTGTGTAGTGTAAGGTATACACGTCCATTCAAATTTAAAATTGGTGCCGTATGCAAATTAGCCTTCGCTATCGTAACTTCGGACCACTGATCCTAATATCGCTAGCGCAACTTCGCAAATGATCGGTAACTTATGCGGAACTTCGGATCTTCATGAATTTGTGATGTCCTACCGAATCTACGCCTGGCGAAGTGCAACGAGGAGGTAAGTAAATTTACCCCTATGTCTCTTACCACATAGCACTTAAGCTATTTGTCCTATGATTCTGTATATGTATACTTTACATGTATACTTTCATATATATATATATATATATATATATATATATATATATATAGTACTTTTATGCACTGTACAGCGCTGCGGCTCCTTAACAGCGCTTTACTAATAAAGTTATGCATATATACATACTGTACATTTATCAAAGGTCGAATTTGATTGGGTTTAGAGGTTTTTAAAACCACGAATAAACTCATTTCCACAAATTTCAGTCAAAATCATAAGTCACACTGAAAAAGCACAAACGGGAAAAAGTCGCAAAAAAGCCATGAAATATTGAGGAAGTCTGGCAGTGCAGAATAGGAATCATCAGATGTGTGGTATAACTAGAAAAAGTGTGACTGTTTTCTGCACCTTGAACCCTCAGTAAATAACCTCTTAAAGCTCACCCATTAGATTTAAATGGCAGGCAGACAGTTGCATATCAGATTCCATATGCATGTCATCTCAATGCTATCTGCCGTGAAAGACAAGATTTGCCACAAGCAATAAAGTATCCTGTCTCTCTTTGACCTTATTGTGACTTACTGTAAATTGCTTGACTACAGTTTACTGTATCCCTTGATAACATGTTATGTCTGCTAAGCGCTGTAGATCACCAATATTTTGTTGGAGCACCATTGCTCAGAAATGTTTCAGTAAATGAAATTACAGACAACACTTTGCCCAGAGATGGTACTGTAGATCCATTGTTTCATCAGTCTACAAAATTTCATTTTGAAAAACATCAATAGGCCTTTTTTACATTCATTGTATCTTGTATTGTATCATGAGGGCATTATATATATATATATATATATATATATATATATATATATATATATATATATATATATATATATATAACTATCTATCTATCTATCTATCTATCTATCTCTATCTATCTATCTATCTATCTATATATATCTATATATATATCTATATATATATATATACCTATATATAATCGTAACTGTTTCAGCCTGGGTGCTGACTATATATCACTAAGGGCTTGGCATGCTATGATTTTCTATTAATTGTTAATTATAATGAATGTTTAAATATAAGGGCTTGAGCTTCTCATCACTTCTGAGATGTAGCATGAAGATAATACTCTGCTCTAGTGTTTTGGTCATAAAACTATCATACAACGTAAAAGTCTGTCTAGACCTCGGGAAAGTTTTTTTTTATATTTAGACTGACATTTAAGCTATGAAGTTTCATAAAATGACATAGTTTAACAGAACCATTTTTTTTTTACATTTACCCCTCTACTTTATTCTATTAAAGTGTTTCTATTATGCAGCAGTGAAAGAGGATAGGTGTTCTTTTATTTCAGATCAGTGAAAAACTCCAAACTCAAAATTTTCTACCTGATTTATAAGAAGAATGCATGGAATTAATGGTAAAAAGACAAGTCAACAAATTGGGCCCATAGTAATTTAAAAAGAAAAAAAAGTAAAACGAAGAGTGGGTCAGTGCTACTATTGGTGGGTCCTATTTATTTCAAATGATTCATTTTCATTTATTTCAAATTGAATTTTGTTCACTTTCCAAACACTTTTTTTTAATCATTTTCCTAATATTTAAGTTTAACGTTTAATGTTCCTGTCTCTGGTGTTTCATTCTGGCAGCTCAATGATCCAGGAGCATCTGAATGGTTACAATTTGCTACACTTAGTTGATACAATTAGTTGATACATTTCTCAGCAGTATCTGTGGGAATATTAGCAACTATTGTATCAATTCTAACAGCTGCCTTTAATGAAACTCATGGATTCTGCTCAGCAGGGACAAAGATAACAAATGTATCAACTAAATGTATCAACTAAATGTATCAATTTAGATCAGTTAAAGAGTCAGCGACCCCCTCCCCAGAGCTGGTTTAGAAGGTGAAAAATTAAAATTTACACTTCAATATTAGAAAAATGGTCACAAACAGAAAATACAAAGTAATTGGAGAAAGTCTTTATTTCTGGTGAACTATCTGAAACCAACTGAACTGGAAAAAATGTTTGAATGTGAACAATTCCCTTTGCTACAAAAATTCCACAGACACGGTAGTCGTTCAGAATGGGCTAGTTAGCACTTTTTGAATTACAGGACAAAGGGTAAGTAATTTAGATTGGACCAACATGACAAATATTATTTATTTTATCAGGTGATTCACGGTAATAGTGTTTTTAGCTGTTTAGTTCAACAATCAGACCTCAATATAACTGGACTATATCACCAACAGCATGCTGCTACAATTTTATGGTATAATTGCATGCAAAATATGGCATTCAGGGTAGCTCCTTTGACCTGCATAGATACAGTCAATGAAAAGTGACATACTGTAATACTACTTAAAAGAGTTGCTGTTTGAGTTTCATTGTTTGTTCATTGTACAGTAATCAACAAAAAAAATCATAAATCTCTGTGGGGCCAAGTAAGAAGAAAAAGATTGGACTAAATTAAGTGATGTTAGCAAATATATCTTCAGCTTTATACTGTATTTATAATGTATTTTGTATTGCTATGGACAGTTATTGCTCTATGTACAATATCCTATTCTTATCTAATCAATGAGTAGAGTTCAAAGGGATGCACTAAATTGATATTTAAGGAGCTAGTTCACCATTGAATTAACTTTTTATATTATTTAAACAGTGGTATTTTAAGACAATTTGCAGTGATTTCACTGACAGACAGTGACAGACGGATAAATAGTAGGGTCTAAATAAAAGGTTAAGTTGAAAGTAGAAGAAAAGTAGTTCATGTATCAATCTGCCTGGGAAGAAAAATCTAGTCTCCCAAAGGCCTTTATTTTATAAGAAAGTGTTTATTTTGGTCCCATACATAGGTCAGCTGTCTGCAAAATATATTTTCTATGTATATTTTCTATGGTAACAGCAAACCATATGCTCAGTGTGTCAAGCACACATTTATTTTATAAAGGGGTTGTTTTACTTACTTTAACACAATAACAAACATAACTATAACAATTACAGCTGTTGTGTTGGTGTTCTCTACAGTGCCCATAATTATAACACAAGATGCATTGTAGCCATAGCTAAGTACATAGTAATTAGGGGACTTATAATGATTGAAGTAATATTTGGTAGACTCTGTCAAGCTACATCAAGCTGACATTGGACACACCAGGCTATAAATTTGCTATAAATCTATACAAAAATATGGAGTACAAATAGGAGAGGTGAATGTGGTTGCAGCTGGAATTGATTTCCTGGATCTGTGGACTCAATGACCACAAAGAAATATATTTTTTATAATAGAGAACCAAATGTGGCCAATCAATAGTTTTCTTCAATACTGACAATAGAGTCAGAGTTGTGTGACCCAATAGACTAGTATAGATGACTCAGCTCAATGAAGTCAGTGGCAGACACAGGTTATGATACTTGAATGTTATTATGAACAAGGCCTAACTTAAGGTGGGCATACACACCATTCTAGTCCAATTCGGCAGTTTATCTGCCCATGTATGGGACCTTCTGACAGGCTTCCCCAACCGATATCTGACCAAAAATCATCAAGTTGTTGATCAGGCAGGTTTGATTTTCCCCACCAAACGAGGACCAGCTAGTTGATGAGATCCTCATCCTGTTTGAGCCTATTCCCATCATTGTAATCCAGTCATTTGGCCCTAGGGCCGAATGATAAGAGTACCTGGATATCACCATGCCTTTGGTGGCCATATCAGGTGAAAGATCTTATAATGTATGGCCGAGTTACTAAGAGAGCTTAGGTCAGTTTTAGCCAGGCCTCATTTTCTGATTTGTTTTGAATTTATTTTCATCAGCTATGGCCCCTATGAATTGGATGTAATTAATGGTGTAGAAAGAGTGCAAAGTAGAGGAGTTTAGGTTATGAAAGTTTCTTACTTATATGGTTATGAAGATAGGGTGACCGAATTGGGATTGTTTACACTGGAGAAGGGGAGTTTAAGAAGTTATATGCTGCTATATGTAGAAATATATAAGGGGGCATACAATAAACCCTCTCCTGCTTTATTCACCGATAGACCCTTCAATCAGAGTCTAATTATTAATACTAGAAGAAACATGGTTCCATCTTAATATGAATTGGATGTTCTGGCAGTTATATGAGATAGCTTTAAGAGTGGGTTTGATGGCTTTATTTAGCTCTTAAGAAAATACAAGGTTTCTGGATAAATTGCCATATTGGACGAGAAGGGAGTTTTTCCCATCTGAGACAAATTATAGATGGATACAGATGGGGGGTGGGGGTTGAATTCCTCTAGATCAGCTAGCAGTTAGGCAGATTTCATTTGGACCAGAAGGTTGGACCAAACTAGATTGCTATTTTATTATGTCAGAGAAAAACAGAAATGCACATCCCATATTTGGTTGAATAGAGGTGATATCATTAGGAAAATGGATTATACATGTTAGAACAGCCAGAAGGGGCACTCCAAATCACTAGCAATGAATTGACTTTTTCTCATCACAAAACATTGTGACAAAATGTCATATATGTCTAGTATAATCTAAAACACAATCCTAGCTTACACTGAAGAGGAATATGAAATGTTTCTAAGATTAAGAAAACAATATGGCACATAATTATCTCTTATCTTATGATAATCATGCCAAGTAGCATGATGTGTTTTTTGAAATCATTATGGGACTGAGGCCCAGATTCTGAATGTTTTGTGCTGTTGAACTTGTTTTCTTTTCTCTAGTCCTATAATTGTTTTATCTTCTTTAAAGGGGCTGTTCGTCTTCCAAACACCTTTTTTTCAATTCAGTTGTATTCAGATGCTTCACCAGTAATAAAGACTTTTTCAATTGCTTTCCATTTTTAGTTTTTTACTGTTTTTTCCAAAAACAGATTCTTATCTGTTACAATTTTTTACATTTAGTTGATACAATTAGTTGATACATATCTCAACAGTATCTGTGGAAAAGTAGCTAACTATTGTATCAATTCTAACAGCCGCCTTTAATGAAACTCATGGATTCTCTTCAGCAGGGACAAACATAAGAAATGTATCAACTAAATCAGTTTATAATTATAAATCTTTAAACTAAATAGAAAGTAATTGGAGAAAGTATTTATTTATGGTCAACTTTATTTTTGCTGAAACCAACTGAACTGAAAAAAAAATGTTCAACGGTAAACAACCCCTTTAATTAAAAGAAAGAACATATTGCTGTAACAGACAAAAAGTGAATTGTAGCTACTCATCCGAGCAGCTTCTTCAGTTCAACTGACTGGTGTGGGAAATTCTTGGCATATAAACTCCAATCGCAATGGCACATTGTAACTCTTCAAAGAGGTGACATCTGAAGAAATTCACAGAGGTGTTGATTCTGTGTAGTTACTGTAATAGGATTATCCAATATGCCATGCAACTCCTAGAAAGAGGTGTTACTTGTGAGAGTTGCATGAATGGATGTGTGAAGTGTTCTGAAACCGCCGGGGTACAGATGTTAGAACAGCATTGTATGTAGCAGACAGGTGGTGTCGAAGGCCCCCGCCTCTATTCAGGGATGGTTTCTCCACCTTGACATGAATTACCTCTTTCACGCCTCGTTCAAACCAAAGGTCTTCTTTATCCAAGATTTGGACCTTGCTGTCTTCAAAGGAGTCTTTTAAGTGTAGAAAAGTTTTGCCCTGTAGAGTTCGCCCTCCTATGCTGAGCCATTCACTTGGTGAGCAGTTGTTTTGTCTCCCCAATGTAGAGATCTGTGCACTCCTCGCTACACTGGACTCTGTATACCACATTGCTTTGTTTTTCTTCTGGTGTTGGATCCTTTGGGTGTACCAGTTTTTGTCTCAGTGTGTTGCTAGATTTGAAAAACACAGGAACGTGGTGTTTGTTGAAAATCCTCCTGAGTTTCTCAGACACTCCAGCTACATATGGGATGACTATGTTTTGCCTACTATGTGTCTCTGGGCGGTTATTTCTATTGGTGTTCCTCTTGGCTTGGTTGCTGCTGTTTTGACAAAGGCCCAGTCTGGGTAGCCACACGCTTTCAAAGCTCCTCTAAGATGTTTTTGCTCTTTGTCTTTGGACTCTGTATCAGTTGCCACACATTCCGCCCTGTGGTGCAGAGTTCTAATGACACCCACTTTGTGTTCCAGCGGATGGTGGGAATCAAACAACAGATATTGATCCGTATGAGTGGGTTTCCTGTATATTTCTGTCTTCAAGTTACCCCCCTCTTGGATGCATATTAAACAGTCCAAAAGGGCAAGTTTATTCTCATGGACATCTTCCCTTGTCAACTTTATGTTATTGTCCACTGAGTTAATGTGTTGCGTAAAGGCTGCCACTTCATTGGATCTGATTTTAACCCAAGTGTGAGTGTTATTTATAGCCTGGCGTAAAAATTATATCACTTCTTATATTTTTAGAATTAACGATCGATTCACCAAAAGTTCACTTGTCTAACTTAAGAAGTGATATTTTTACGTTCATTTTAGCTGAATTGTGTTTGTTATTTTATTGCAAAAAGAATTAATTTAAGGTACATAAGTCTTTTCAGCCTAAAGTCAGTTTTGTTGACTACATTCTGTGCATTTTATGAAATGCCGTTGTAATTAATGGATATATTCACATTTCTTGTAATCCCTTCATAATAAGACAAAATGCAAAAAAAAACTAGATCTAAAGTAGTGTAATTGCTTAATGTGGGATATCCTGAATACATTGAAATCTAACAGAATTCCTCTCACTCTATTAATCCTTAGGAGCCAAGCCCTGTGGATTAGCGTTTAATTAAAGAATCAGGTAGATGTTGGCAGTGTATGACTAATATGTGACATTTATTTAAGCAGCTGGAGGAGTAACAACATGCAACAGCAGTTTTTACCATACTGAGTTATGACGGCCAGAAAAAATAGCTTATTCATATGTATTCCCATTAAGATGATAGTGTTTTTTTTAAAGAAAAAATATATTTACTTTCAGAAAAGTTTGCTAGGAAAAAAAACATTGATGTCATTAAAGCATAGGGCGATGTCTCAGAGAGATTAAAGTATAACTAGAGATCTTGCAAAGAATTTTTTACACATCCTGTACTTGTTCAGCTGAATGTTAATTGTACTGCAGTGCCCCCTAGGGGTTTGACAATATGTGTCTTCATAAAGGTAAAGTAAGAACATGCAACATTTCAGCGATACAAAACTATATTTTAAGAACTTTTCAGAAAAAAACTTGAATTCTGATGCGCAGTTCAATGCAGTCAGTTCTGGTTGTAGGGTTATTTGGACGCCAATGGTTTGTAGGTGTTTGTGTAAAAGGAAATTATTGCCCTTTACAAGGTTGGAACCTTCTCTCAAGCAGCAGCGAGCGGCGATTTACATGGAGTGGAAAAAAAAACACCTCTTGTAACTTTAAGAGCTGAATTTCCGAGTTTTAACCTGGAAATTCAGCTCCACTAGTGCAGAGAGTGCTATTGTGCTCATTTCACTAGTGATGCAGCCCTCCTTTGACCGGCTCCAACGCAGATGTTTTAAAGGAACAGTACAGTATAAAAATAAAAACTGGGTAAATAAATAGGTTTTGCAAAATAAAAAAATGTTTCTAATATATAGTTAGTTAGCCAATAATGTAAGCTATAAAGGCTGGAGTGACGGGATGTCTCGCAGAACAGAACACAACTTCCTGCTTTTCAGCTCTCTAACTCTGAGTTAGTCAGTGACTTGAAGGGGGGCCACATGGGAAATAACTGTGCAGTGAGTTTGCAATTGATCCTCAGCATGCAACTCAGATTCAATAGCAAACAGATATAACCCATGTGGCCTCCCCTCAAGTCAGTGAATGGTTACTGCCTGGTAACCAATCAGGACTGGACTGGGATTCAAAATATGCCCTTGCATTCCTATTACATAGAGGCCCAAACAGCCCCGACCAGCCCACTTAATAGTCACTTTCTATGGCATCTTACAGCAGCCCCTCTGGCATTTGCCAGAACCCACATATTGCCAGCCTATGCCTGTAACCAATCAGTGGAAACCAAGAGAGCTTCAAAGCAGGAAGTAGTGTTCTGGCTATTATGTTAGACATCCAGTAACTCCCATTACATGTTTTCTAATAACCAGAAAAAAATGGTACAAAATCTGGAAAAGATGAAAATCAAGGTAAATTTGGTAAATCAGCTTAAGCTTTTGGTTATGTACATGTACAAGAATACTGTGTACATGACAAGGTTTGAACAGTAAAGCAATGTGTACACTATGAGATTTTGGAAAAATATGCTGAAATGCAGATTCACAACCTAAACCAACAAGTATATTGTGCATAGTGATGAGGAGCTACAAACTTATTGGAACTGACTATTTACAATACTCAAATTTAAATATCTTATGTTTCACTAAGAAATGACATTCACTCAGGGTTAATTTTAGGAAAACTGGTGCAAAATATGGAGAAAGCATCCACTAAATTGCATTGGAATTGGAGGGACTACAAAAAAGCTGTAAGATGCAGAATCATAAACACAAGGTTTGACTGTAAAAAACAATACAAGACACTGGAGAGAAACCACAATTCTTAAAGAAAATTACATTTGTCAAAAGGTTATTAAGACCGGGAGGCAGATTGGGGAGTTTTTTCATTTTGGCTTTTCTAGAGCAGAGAGCGCAATTTCGCTCTCTGTGCTAGCGATATGGGGGCGGCATTTCAAACGCTGCCTCAGGTGGCAAAACAGCCTGGAACGTGCCTGGGCCTGTATTATAAGCAGATGCTACAGGGCTGATTAATAAATTCTGAAGCTAGTTGCAATGGTTTCTGTGCTGCCATGTAGTAATTATTTTTATTTATTACTAATCAGCCTTATATTGTGACATTTATATTCTATTTGTAGTGTATATTGTGAGTGGGACCCTAAGCTCAGTAAGTGACAGCAGCACAGAGCATGTGCAGTGAATCAGCAGATAAGAAGATGGGGAGCTACTGGGGCATCTTTGGAGGCAAATATCTTTACTGCTAAAGGGCTGTGATTGCGTTGGGCTGGTACAGAAGCCCAAAACACATGTACAGCATTCCTACCCTTTCTTTAGTTAAGCTTTGGTTCTCCTTTAAGGCCATCAGGTGAAGTCCATTCTCAGGCTGTTGTACCAGCAGGGTCAATAGCATCAAAATACATAAAAAGAGAAGACACTTGAATGTGTAGCTACAAGAACAAACCAAAGTCTGCTTCTTACGGAATTTCCTATAGTAGGGCAAGTAAAGGATTCTAATGTCAAATATTGTATGTACAGACAGAGGAACAGAAAGGCAATGCATTAGCTGTAAACAAGAATGCAACAAACCAGCGTGTCACTTTCTTCAGAAATGTAACTAACAGACCATTTGCTTCCGCCAGAATATCATTTACCTCATCTGCTCCATTTAACATCTGCTTAGCCGTCCCATCTTTCACATTGTTTGGGAGGCAGAGTTTGTTTAAGAAAAAACACACCTGTGCTCTGTGACGTGCTGTGAAATCCATTGTGTAAACATGCATGTATTTTCATAATAAAACCTTTCAGAAAAAGGCAGAATTTTCAACTTTGATTTAGTTATTTATTATTAATAATTATTATTTAGTTTTAATTATGTTTAAAATCAACAATCAGGTGCATAACTGGATTACAGTGGTGCACACAGCCACATGCTGTTACTAATACTAGCATATATTGTGCAAAAGGTAAGCTACCTTGCATTTAAAATATTACTTTTATGTTAAAACATTTCTTTGTTGCTTCATGCAAAAGTTACAGCAAATGAAAGGTCTGATGTTGGCCACCCCCTGTCCTGATGAGACCTGGCTCTATTAACTGAAAGGGCTTAAAGGGATACAGTCATGGGAAAAAAAACATTTTTTCAAAACGGATCAGTTAATAGTGCTGCTCCAGCAGAATTCTGCACTGAAATCCATTTCTTAAAAGAGCAAACAGGTTTTTTTATATTTAATTTTGAAATCTGAAATGGGGATAAACATATTGTGAGTTTCCCAGCTGCCCCCAGCCATGTGACTTGTGCTCTGATAAACTTCAGTCACTCTTTGCTGCTGTACTGCAAGTTGGATAGCACCCTTCCCCCCCAGCAGCCTAACAACAGAACGATGGGAAGGTAAACAGATAGCAGCTCCCTGGTAGCTCTAAGAACAGCATGCAATAGTAAAATCCAGGTCCCACTGCGACACATTCAAAGTAACCACTAATTGCGGTTTCTATTAGACATTGGATTCATATAAAAAAGAAGCATATGACTAAGGTAGTGTATTACCGAAACGCTTAAGGCCATGTATCGCTGCAGAACCTTGCAATAAAAACCTGCTTTTACCCAGAGTGCCGTTCTACTGTTCGTTTATCATATGTTGGCAGTGGGGACGCTGCGGACTGAGCACCCGGGATACCTAGAGGAGCAGCCAAAGGGTGGTGAGTTCGGAGCGGTCCTAATTGGTTTTGGTGATTATTGGATTCATATAAAGACTTGTCCTTTTCAGCCATTGCATTTGTAGAGACCCATAGTGCTCCACAATGGCTTTAAATCCCTACACTCCCTTATTCCATAGTCCTTTTTCCCTAGTCGCTGGGCCAAAGGGAACAGGCCCAGATTTGTGGAGAGGCTACCAAGGACAGGGCCTAGGGCAGCAGGATTTTAGGGGGGCGGCATGCTGCCCAACCATACCCACATTGGTTCAGAAACACTGGGGATGAGCAGGAGATACAATAGTTTTTTATCTCCTGTGCTCCAATCCCTATTGCTTTGGCCTCAATGATGAAAATCAAGCAAATATAAGGGGGTGATGGGGGCAGTGTCGGACTGGGACACCAGGGGCCCTCCTAAAGACCTTAGACCAGGGGCCTACTCTCAGTACTATAATTCTTCCTCTTCCTAATATTATAATCTATTAATCCATCTATTTATCCTTTTTGTTCTCATAGAAATTGGTAATGACCATGAAATAGGCCAAATGTTTGGAAGCAGGAGGACTCACTGACACCTTGGCCCACCGAGAGTTTTCCTGGTATCCCGGTGGGCCAGTCCGACACTGGATGGGGGCGACGAACGACAGCGGGCCTAGTGGTGCGCGCTATGTAAATCCGGCCCTGAAAGGGAATGTATCTAGTTTGGGTTATTAGCATAATAGTCAAAGAGGGTGCATCTCTGAATATACTATGTTATCTCCATCACAAGGTGCTGTCTCTGAATTGCTGTGATGCTAGCTGACATGTAAGTGTATACTTCAAAGGATTGTGTGTATGAAAACCCTGATTTATTCTTTAAGAGAATAAAGTCTGTTATAGTTTCATTATGTTTAAGAACTTTCTGACATCCAATTCTTTTATTCAGTCATGCAAGTGAGGTGTAGTTGCAAAACACCGTAACCCTTTCAAGTAGCAAAGGCCAAGCCTTTGGAGAAAGGGTCAAATGTAATTGGTGCTTCACCTTTTTTCTTGCCAGACAAGGTTTAGCCTAGTCTAGATGGGGTTACACATCCTGCTGGACTGAACATACTTGACAATGTTATACATCTGTACTGTAACATTTATTCTTTTTTCCCCCCTAATGAACGCCATTAAAAATTTCAGGATACTATAACAATTCATCACCCCTCTTAGTAAAGGGGTCATTAAAACTTTCATTACAAGGTTTACTTAATATCATTTCAACTTAAAAAACCTACATCCCCCTGGGGTTACTCACTTATACTTCTCCATATGTCTGTCAAGGGGTCAGTACAGACCAACAGGGGGTCCTGGGTGGACCAAAGAGGAAGCTGACTGGGAAAAAGACAGGACAGGTGTTTTGTAAACAGGAACAATTTTATTATCACACTGGCAGGTACAAGGCAATTCAGAATGTAGGCACAGATAAGGTTAATTGTCTGGCATGACAAGGTAAACACTGTACTGCAGGACTGAAAAGGCAATAAGGCCAGTCAGGGTGAAGCTTCTGTAAGTATCAGGCTGGCTAGGCAGAGTAACTGAGCTGTGCCAACACAAGTGACATCACTGCCATGTTTCCGACTGGTGCAACCATGACAATGTTCTTCATCTTTGTTTCCTGTGTCTTTGTGAAACTCTGAGCACTTGCATAGTGACTGATATCATAATATCTCTCCAAGGCCAAGAATAACATGAGGGCCCTAAACTGAGTCCTGCAGGATATTGCATAGAAAAGGTGAGCTAATTGCAAGGGCTTGAGAGTTACATTTTTTGCAGCACAAACAAACAAATGGTTTGGATGGTGGCCTTTTGGTTGCTTTAGATGGTGGCCTCGGAGTCAAATTAAAACCATTAGTTAAGTCTCTTTTAGGGTTGCGCAATATGTTGGGGCTCTAAAAATACATGGTAATAATAATGATAATAATAATGATAATCGAAGGACAGTGAGTCTTGGAATCGATTAAGGCCTATCTGCTTGTACTCCTACCTCGTGAATCCTGCTGTAAATGTATTTGAGTCTTATCTGTCTAATATAGAGAAACATTTACATTGAAACCAATTTTCATCAGTGAGAGCCACTGCAAATAATATATGCAAGGAATATTATTAAATGATGTGTGTTTTTTTTATCTAATAAATTTGAATGTGCTCACAACTGGAATGGGAGGTTATTTATGAAAAAACTCGAACGTCTAATATTTGATCCAATACTCCTGACCTCGAAAATTCGCATCAAATTCTAATTGCATTCAAATTGAATTTTCCTCCAAAAAAACTTGAATGTCAGGAAGGCAATTAACTTGTAAAAGAACTCGGCAGGTTTTAGGTGGCGAATATTTGCCTTAGAACTGTTTGCATGGTCAAGGTTTGATAAGAGTTGGTGCTTTTACATTCAAATTTGTGAGTTTTGACACAAAGGAAATTATGAAAATTCAAATTTACAATTTGAACCTTAGTAAATCTGCCTCACTACATGTCATGCTGTCGGCATTCAGTGACAGCCACAGAGGGAAGGATTTATTTATGTGTAGAAAGGGGTTGTATTGGTTACTGACAAACCCATGTACTCAAATGATACTGCCTCAGTTCATTAGCAATGAGATATGATTAGCATCAGTTTTATTCTAAAGCAAGAGGCACTCCTGAGTGAAATAATAAGGAAAATGTCATTTTTCTACATTTTTCATTGCTATATTTAGTCAACTGTTATTACAGCTTCACACTGCAGTCACACTAATAGAAAAGAATACAGCTGTTTATACTTTATGTATATATTTTTTTCGCAGTGTCAGACTTTTATCAGAACTGAGCTGCTCTCTATTATATGTTCCATGGTCTGTGGCCTCAGTCCAGGAGAATGGATGTTTTTCATTATGTGGATTTTGTGGGTAGAAGTAGATATGCCAATTATAAGTTGATTCCAGATCAGTTTCTCTATCCCCAAGGTGAGCTAAATCATGGTAGAAACTTTATAAAATGTATTTTATATTTTATTTATTTATATATATTTTATTTACTCATTTATGTGTGCTATACTCGTAAATACTTTGAGGCAGATTTACTAATGGGCAAAGTGATATAACGCTGGTGACGATTCGCCAGCGCTACAGCTTTCAGGGACTTCGCTGATTTACTAATGGTCGCAGGCATCAATTCCATAACGAAGGAGATAGACGCTAGTTGTGATTCGCATTCTAACGCCAGGCGACTTTTCACTCTGGCAAATGGACGTAATTCACTAAAATGCGGATTTTACTGAATGGTACCTGTTTCATCAAACTTGCCTTCGCCAGCTCAGACCAGGCGAAGTGCAATGGAGATCTTCCTCATTCTTCGGTTACTTACATCATATTTTTTGAGTGGAAAAAGTCCAAAAAACGCTGGCGTCTTTTCCTTTTTTCAGGGGGATAGGCTGCAAAAAAGTGTTTAATTATTTTTTTTTGTGTAACAGGTTTCCCCCATACATTTTATAACATATGGGAACATTATTTTACACTGGGCTTTTGTGTAGGGCATTATAACAACTCAGTTGACTTTATTAGGGTTCCCTTGGCATGTGTTGTTATCAATGTAAATGTAATGTATTAGATGCAGCATGTAACATAAAGAGGTCCATTCAATTTTAAATTTCCCGCCATATGCAATTTAGCCTGAACGTAAGACCTCTAGCGAAGCTATAGCTTCTTCGCTTTGATTTGCTTGCATTGCCAAAGTAACGCTAGCGAAAATTCGCCAGCGTCCGACGCCCAGGACGAAACTTCGCATTTTAGTAAATTATCATTGTCGAATTATCGCCTGCCGACGGCAGCAAAGCCGGCTCTGGCGAATTTTCACCGGTTAGTAAATTTGCCCCTTTGGGCGGCCCATAGTACTTAAAAGGGAACAATCACAAAAGTGAACTACCAAATGAGTTGGGAGTCTGATTTTAATTGATTGTTAGCACTAATATGACCTTTGGGGGGTGTTTTTTTTGCCTAGAAGATGTTGTAGAGCTCACCCTTTTAAAGTCACCAAGACTTTGCGCCAAAGTTAACTATTTTGTTAGAATTTGTTTGTGCTGGAATCAATAATCTGAGTGAGCTCTAATTCATCTACTAGGAAAGGGAGCCCTAAAAGATATATTACATCCTGTCAATCAAAATCTGACTCCTGCATGAAGAGAGAATGAAGAGACATGGGGGCAAATTCACTAAGATTTGTAGTTGCGCCAGACGTAACTTCGCCGCACTTCGCCACACTTCACCAGGCGTAGTTTCGCCAGCGCTTCGCAAATTCACTAAAATCTGAAGTTGCGCTCAGGGGTAGCGTAAGGTTGCGAAGTTGCGCTAGCGTTGATTCGCTAAGTAAAGCGAAGTTACCCTAGCGAAGGCTAATTTGCATACGGCGCCAAATTCAAATTTCAATGGAGGAATACGTATCAGCACTACAAATGGCTAGAAAAGCTTCAAAACATCAAATAAAATTTTTATTTTGCCCTACACATGTGCCCACTGTCTAGGTAAGTTGCCATGAGTCAGGAGATGTAGGGGGGAAGGAGGGGAGCCCCAAAATTTTTTTCGATCTTTTTCAGCCTATCGCCCATAATGTAGAAAACACACCAGCTTTTTTTGGGACTTAGAAAAAATGTTGAGTTTTTTTGAAGCAATCCCTATCTACTCTATTGCGCTTCGCCTGGTCTGAGGTGGCGAAGGAAGTCTAGCATAAAAGGTAGCGTTCAGTACACTGCGCGCTTTAGTGAATTTGCGTAGTTACGTCGCTAGCGAAACTTCGTCAGGCGTAAGGGTGCGAAGTAACACTAGCGAAACTACGCCAGCGTTCATTAGTGAATTTGCGCAGTAACGAAAATGCCAAACGCTAGCGAAGTAACGCTAGCGTTCGCCGCTTCCACTTAGTGAATTTGCCCCATAGTGAAGAGAAACTTGTTAATTCAGAAGCAGTACAGCATTTTTAGTTCATTATTAGTGATGGGCGAGTCTGACCCATTTCACTTCCCCAAAAATTCACAAAACTGCGAAAATTTGTCAAAAAGCATTAAAGTCTATGGCCATAAAATGTTTTTGGCATGCGATAATTTTTTTCACCCATTGAAGTCTATGGGCATCATTTGTGAGGCGAAACGTGGTAAAATCCTAATTCCAGTGCTCAGTAAAGAGTGCAGCATCTGGGCAACTCAGCCCTGTCCTTACTGCCTGCTTTAGGGCAGTTTTGTTTGAAAAGAAAAAAATCATGGTTATTGTCCCCTACAGGAATATGGGATTTTGAAAAAGCATGGCTGAAAAATTATGGTTTGGTTGTATTGAAAATGTAGGCTGGTTTCTACAGTTTACTGTTACACTGCTGGGACAGCCAAACAAAAAAAAATTGTGTAAATTCTCTGATCCAGTGTATTAGCAAACGGTACATTCTCTGATATCTTTACACACACTGGGGCAAATTCACTAAAGCGTGAAGTGGCTAACACTTGTGCAAATTTGCCAGTGTGATGTCATTTCGTTACTTCACCAATTTACTAAAGGGTGCTGGCATAAATTCGCTAGCGAAGTGGACCTACTCTAGCGCTACTTCGCACTCTTACGCCAGGCAAAGTTGCGCAATTGGGAAGGGACGTAACTACACTAATTCACTAACTTGCGCATTTTACTGAAGATTACCTCTTGCGCCAGAGTTGCCTTCGCCACCTCAGACCAAGCGAAGTGCAATAGAGTAGATAGGGCTTGCTTCAAAAAAAGTTGACATTTTTTCTTAGTCCCAAAAACGCTTGCGTCTTTTACTTTTTTAAGTTTGATAGGCTGAAAAAGATTGTAAAGTTTTTTGGGGGTACCCTCCTTCCCCCCTACATTTCCTAACATATGGCACCTAAACTATACAGTGGGCACATGTATAGGGCAAAATAACATCTCTATTTTATGTTATGAAGCTTTCCCAGGCTTGTGTATTGTAATATATTTGCTGCTACATATAAGTCCATTGTACTTTAACTTGGCGCAGTATGCAAATTAGGCATTGCTAGCGTAACTTCGCTCTGCTTGTTGAATTAACGCTAGTGCAACTTCGCTACCTTTTGCCTCCCTGAGCGCAACTTCGGATTTTAGTGAATTAGCGGCGCCCTGGCGAAACTTTGTCTGGCGAAGTGCAGCAAAGCCAACGCTGGCGCAACTTTGAAGGTAAGTAAATTTGCCCCACTGAGTTCCCTACTTCTGGTTATGTGGAGAAACCAGATTCTAGAACACAACCTTGGGAAGTTTTTTCCTCTCAGTACTGATCCTTTGGGTACAGTGTAAAACAAAATCTCAAAACTTGACCAAACAGACCAACTTTACACCCTGCAAAACACACAAGGCTTCATTTACTAATGTCAATGTTTTATTATTACAAAGGAAAAAGAAAATAATTAATTTTTTTTAAATGATTTGCCTAAAATGAATGCAGATTTCCATGACCAAAATGTAAAATATGAGTTTCCGCAATAAAATCTGCTCCATGTACCTGCACCAGTGCTGACACAGTGGCTCCAGGTGCAGGCACAGCACAAAGCAGTTAGGATTGTAGAGGTGGATTCTTGTCCTGTGTTTACCCAGAGGCAACTGGTGTGCTGCTATCCTAAGGGCTAATAAAGAATCATAGAGCATCACAGCTACTAATATATGCTCCAAATGTCACATATTGCTAGCCTTTGAAGATCCTGGCCTTTCTATCTACTTTAAAAAAGGGAGTACTCTAGTTTGCCTCAATTGCAAAAACTCCAGTTTGAGAAGGTGAAGGACCCACCTCCTGAAGGTGTTTATGTACAGGTAGGGTCAGCTATTGTTGAGGCACAGGGACATTTGCCATTTGTAATGTCTTGAATCTAATTGCTGCTTTTACAGCATTGGTTGTAAGACATTTTCAGATTAAGTGCCTCCTAGGGGCCTGTCTCTAGGTCAGGGTAGCCTTAGCTCCCAATTTTGGTGTATCAGTTATTCAGTTATTGTTCTAAGAATATCTATGACATCAAATAGACCCAACTGACCTTCAAGGTGGGCTTTCAGGTGTATCTAGGAGAGCAAATATGCATTCTTCCTAAATCTAAGACCACCTGCCCCCCTTGGCTCACAACAAGGTTACCTATATATTGGTATTTTATTCAGCCATCATTCAAAGGATATCTATAGCAACAAATAGACCTAATTGACCTTTAAGGTAGACCTTCAGTTGTGTTTAGAGATGAAATAGGGACTTCCCCAAAAAATCTCATTCTTACTGGCCTTTTAGCTGACGCACCCTCCCTCAAGTGTTCCAAGTCCCCTGGGAACCACTATTCTAGTTTGGTTCATTCAAATTTTGGCTTTCTTTGTTTAACCTGTAGCTAACTGGAAAAAAGCAAATCACTAATGGTTCAGTGGCTCCGATCCCTGGCTATCCACCCAGTGAACTGATATATTGAGAAAAGTTTGATGGAAAGTATATTTTTCCAAGCTTCATTCCCTACTCATTTCACCTTCAAACACTTTTTTCAGTTAAGCTGTTTTCAGATTGTTCCCCAGAAATAAAGACTTTTTCCAATTACTTTCTATTTTATATTTGTGACCATTTTTCTAGTAGTGTCAACTGTTCTAAATTGATACATTTAGTTGATACATTTGTTATCTTTGTCCCTGCTGAGCAGAATCCCTGAGTTTCATTAAAAGCAACTGTTAGAATTGATACAATAGTTGCTAATATTTCTCGGATACTGCTGAGAAATGTATCAACTAATTGTATCAACCAAATGTAGCAAATTATAACAGTCCAGATGCTCCTGGATCACTGAGCTGCCAGACTGAAACTCTAGAGACACGAGCAGTAAATTTTAATTTTGGGAAAACAGTAAAAAATAAAAGATGGAAAGCAATTGGAAAAAGTCTTTGATTAGGGTGAACAATCTAAAACCAACTGGAATGAAAAAAGTGTCTGGAAGGCGAACAACCCCTTAAATCCAGGAATCCCAGTAGTGGATCGGTAACAGAAAAGGAAATACCCTGTGTCTTAGTTAGAATTGGCTTTTGTTTTGCTTTATTTTTTCCATAGGAAATCCGGTGACGGAGCTAAGAGGGCGAGAGGTAGGGGGTCAAGGAAGAATGCAGTAGTGGCGCCATGTGCACTGCACACTGATGTCACTTCCACAGAATTCATTGTGTGACGTCAGCGCGTGGGCACCTAGGACGGCATCAGACCTTAATACAGCCCTGATTGTGGCATCAAGCATTCGTTTTACTAGTACGTTATATACTGTCAGGTGGGAACCCTAATATATTTCCTGCTGTAACTCCATCTTGCTACTGATACATTGAAAACATCTAACAAAACAGATACCTGAAATAGTAAGCTGTTCATGAAATAACCCTTTATAAACCAAAATGTTTAATATTCCCTCTCAAGAACCTGCCTCAACAACATGAAAGTGTAATATATGTAGAAGCTGTGCCACAAGTCTGTTCTAGCTGGTTGGGGGTTGAAGTGGGGTTGAACCTAGCAACCAGGAATACTATAACTGACTGAAGTGAATTATTGGATTTAAGAAGAAAAAATACCAGAGTGAGGCACAGAACCATTTGACCTGGTTGTAAGTACAGGTATGGGACCTGTTGTCCAGAATGCTCAGGACCTGGGGGTTTTTCAGATGACAGATCTTTCTGTCATTTTGATCTCCATATATAAGGTCTACTAGAAAACCAGATAAACATTAAATTAACCCAATAGGATTATTGGGTTTATATATCTATTATCTTAGTTTGGATCAAGTTTGCAGATAAATAGGAAATATTTTGTAAAATGTTTAAATATTTCATTAAAATGGAGTCTATGGAGATGGTCTTACCATAATTTGTCACTTTCTGGATAATGGGATTCCCATAATTGGGAACCCATAACTGTAGCTTTTAACGGGGCACAAAAGCACAAAGAAACATTTCCATATGAAATATATATAAACCTGTTTTTAGTAACTGTACTATTAACAGTTTACTCTTTTCTTTTATCTTCCCCTGGCTGATATATATAAATATATATAATAAAATATTTTCTCTATTTTGGTATTATGTGAATTGTTAACATGTCTGTATCATCTTTTTCCCATTATTTCAAATCCTGTTTAGATTGCAACACAGCTTAATTGTTTTTTTTTTTTTTGCCTTCTCTTTCATAATTATGGCAGTTTGTGTAAACCTGTTTAATGTGTTTGATGTTCTGTGGTCTTGATTGTTTTGAATTAACATTTCATGTGTACCGTGACTTCCTCCTATATACTATTTCATTGTACTGTAACCAAACGAAATTCCCAATCTCTCAGTTTGAGAATCCTTTACCAATTCTTCTGCTTAAACATTGTGTGTTGTTGTACAGGTGATTTAGTCTGTCCAACAATTACTTATGTGCAGACAGAATATGTATTACTATTAATTTTATTAACTTTCCATTGAACTTAAATGAAGTCATCAAGGTCATTCAGAGACAAAAGTCATAGGGTCACCAGGTAAATATTTCTATTATGCAATTTTTCCAATATTGACAATGTTTGAAGATGACATGGATGTTTATATTGATACAACAAAGGTTTGGAAATGGAATTGTAAAACTAGAAAACGGTGCAAAATCATTCATACACTAAGCAGGTGGATGGCAGTTGTTTACAACATTACAAGTAGATATTCTTTAGAATACTGCAGTCTGGATCATTTTAAAAATCCTCATTTTTGGTAATAAATCATATGGAAGGTTTTTTATTATCAGGTTACATGATGTAGCCATTAAAAAAGTAAAATAAGGGGTACATAACAGTACTTCATTGACTAAGGAAATATAGGGATCTCACATAAAGTAAATACATCTCTATGGTTTCCACCATCTGTGCGGATTCTCATCTGCAGGACATTTCAGAAAAAAAGGAAGAAGGAAGGTGTTATATAGTGTACATACTGGTACATAGAGTTATAACATGTACAGCAATGTGATATTTCACTCCAGATATACAGTAGATGAAATATATCACATGTTTCCAATAAGTATCATCATCATCATTATTATTATTATAAACACAAGGGAGAGGTAAAGTAAACAGAGCCAAAAGCAAACATCCTTACAATCTAAAAGGAAGTGTGGGGATGGGCAAGATCAGGAATTAGTTAGGTGAGAGATGTAGCATTGTATATTGCAGAATATAGTGTACACTGAAGCTATGTTAGGCTAGATGAGAATAACTTCTCTAAAAAATGTGTTTTCAGGGAAAAGGAAAGGTTAAATCTTTTTCTGAGCGAGCACCATGTCACCATATTTTTCCTTTTTTGCTAACTGTGTGCATGTGCAGTAGTGTGAAATACCGAACTGTAACAATAAAGCTGGGGTTTTCACTTTACTGCACATGGGGGAACCCTGACCATTGGAAAGTGAATTAGAGAAAGAAATGGATTGATCCATGATGTTCGCTTAGAACTATTTCCTGGCCAGGGCAGTTTTCTACTAACAGGAGCACTGACCTGTGGATCAGGTAAGGGATTATAATCACTGGGTGTTGACTAACATTGGCGCCCCCAGTGATATACCTTTTATCCTTCTCTTTTAAGAGATTATTGAAAGGAAGAGAGATTGGGAGACAAAACGTTGGGAAAAAAACTATTGGGAAGGGGTGCAGCCTGTGCAAATCCGTCAATGCATATATGTAAGGAGGTAATGCATAAGTAGTTAGCAGCAGGTCAGCAGAGGAGAATAACAAGTGGATTGATAAGCATACAAGATGTAGAATGGAATGGTTATGAACTGCTTTGAATGTTATTTTTACATTTTATTCTGAATTTGCAAAGCCATTGCAAAGAGGAATGATCTTTTCTTCCGCAATCAGAAATTAAGGAAGATTCCTACATAGTAGATCAATCTCACGTAATCAGCTCTTTGACAAGGATTAGCAGAAACTAACGAGTGGTATCAAAACTGTGGGACTGGCTCCCCTTGGGGAAGCTTGGAAAAGGGTAGGGGTTGCTTAAACTGAAGTCCAGTTAAGGTGCGAATGGAGAGAATGGCTATGTGCTTTCATGGATACACTTAAAAGTCCAAAGATCATTTAAAAATTGCATTTACTAAAACGTAAAATCATGGCAAGCATATCTCTGCATGTAATTCAGTTATTCCTGCTCAGCCCCAATCCTCTTTACAAAGGAAATTTGTGTCCCATGCTGAGAGTGCTCTATGTGCAGACTGATGCCTTCACTAGAAAGTTGCCACAGACTCCATCCTGTTTACATAAATCACACCAGCAAACATTAGTCTTTCTTCCTTTGTCCACCCGTTGCTCACCATATAGTGAAGGATCAGCATACTGAAATCTCTTTTCATCATAAAGAGAAAAATACCAGCACATTTATTGCATTTGCAAGCAAGGGATTTTTTTTGTCATTTATTTGCAATAAATAAACACAGGGTTGTCTTGCAATCGCAATTCTGTGCCAGTATTTTTGTCTTTTTGATGACAACACACTCCATCCTGACACATTTCACTAACTCAACTTTATCCAACATCCTCTAACCATAAAGATTATTTCAATACATTAGAAGATCTTCCTCTAAATGTGGTGGGAAATTGCCAGTTCTGAGAAATATATTACTTTAAATATGGTCCAGAGAGGACTACGCATTAAGAAATATCCTACTTCCTTGACTAATGATGAGGACATTATGCAAAAGTGGATTTTGTCTGAATGTTCTTTGAGATATATAACCCTCCTGATAGAGAGACAACAAAATTAAAAACTTTAGTTTAAATTAAATTAAATTAATTTAAAAACTCAAATAAATTAACTTAAAGAGGATAATCAAAAGTTAAATGAACATTCAGATTATGCAAAATGATTTAAAAATCTGAAGAAGCATAATGATAAAGCTGAAAAAAGAGTATGGATAGAAAATCAGAGAAATGTAAACAGGATAAAAAAGATTATAAGCAAAACAGAATGTATAATTAGTCAAGATTTACTGAGAAAAAAAATTATTTAGTACTTACAATAAAAAAGGACATAATGTACATTTATACTAAAATCAACTAAAGAGAAATATGTGAGTTTTTCTGGTACTGATTTCAACACCATGATGATATGAGAGAATTAGATACTGGAGGCTGCTCCTCCTCTTTTTCCCCCAGAAGTCCAGGGATTCAAAAGCTCTTGAAGTATTTTCGGATGATGAAAGACAAATACGAACATCTTCAAAAAATGGTCAAAGAAAAACCTAGTGAGAAAACAGAAGAGACCACCTGTCAAGCGAATCCGGAGGACGAGCAACAGCAAAGTCCGCCCAAAGACACACCTAGGGAAAGGAGAAGAAAAAGATACAAAATATGTCCAATAGATTACTCTCTGCTGATGAGATAAGTGTTTTGGAAAAAGGTTTAACTTTTTGTCTTAGAAATGACTTTGATGTATTTGATACTATTACTTATTTGATTTGCTTTGTTGGGAAACTCCTCTTAAAAAAACATTTCTTAAATGAGAAAAGGGTACTGGATTGACAATGATATATATATATATATATATATATATATATATATATATATATATAAACAAGGGAAAGTTGTGCTCACCACTAGTTTTTAAAATCATTAGGCGGGGGTGCAATGAGGGTGTGACCACAAAATACATATAGACAAATACAAGATTCCTCTGCACTCAACCCATTATCAATATATTTAAGACAGAGACATTTTGTGCATACTGCTACTGAAAAATGCCTTACCCTTTAAACAAAACAGGGATTGTTTGTCCATATACTGCAATATATTTAAGCATAGGACTGGCCAGATATGGGATGACTTTGATGTAGTTGGCCAGCTTAAATATATTGCAATATATGGACAAACAATCCCTGTTTTGTTTAAAGGGTAAGGCATTTTTCAGTAGCAGTATGCACAAAATGTCTCTGTCTTAAATATATTGATAATGGGTTGAGTGCAGAGGAATCTTGTATTTGTCTATATATATATACACATGGGCGAATTTGACCCGTTTCGCTTCGCCAAAAATTCGCCGCCGGCGAAATGTCGCAGACGCCCATTAAAGTCTATGGGCGTCAAAAAAATTTTGTCGCGTGACGAAACTGTTTTGACGCGCGTCTTTTTTTTGACGCACGCCGCCATACAAGTCTATGGGCGTCATTTTTTTGGCGAAACGAGGCGAAAAAATTCGCCCATCCCTGCACACACATACACCAGAGACTATTCAGTTTAATTTCTCTAATTTCAAAGATTCTGTATTATAACTTAAAGAGCTGAGAAGGGGAAACAGACTTTGATTCAGGTCAGGTATGTGTTGATAGTATATTCCAGAAATTTAAACCAACTTCCACCTTTTATCCTGTCCATCTTAGAGACCAAGTGGTCTCTTGATTTCAAAAACAGTTGAAGGTTCAATTGACAAATAGGACACAAAATGAGATGAGTAACTCTAGGGGGTGTTAATTACTAAACTTCGAATGCAAAAACCCCGAAAAAATCGTGATTTTTTTTTATAAAATCGGACTTTTAGACTACAATCACGAATTTTTCAGAATTTATTAAACCCCAAGAATGTAAAAGTCCGAATCTGAAAATCTGGCATCTCAGACCTGTAGAGGTTGCATATAAGTCAATAGAAGAAGTCCCAATGATTTATTGATGTGCCCTGGGTTTCTCTCAATATCCCGAAGTTTTCTGAGTTTTTGGGTGAAAATTCTGAAAAAATAGTGAATATCTTGAAAATCTGATGGAAAAATCCAAAAATTTTCGAAAATCGGGAAATGTAATGTAAAATAATAGTAAAAAAACGAGCACATTTGATCGGAGTTTGTAGCAGAAAATATTGAGATAAATTCAGGCTTTGATAAATAACCCCATTGGTATAAGGACAATCTCAATATAGAGAAAGGAAAGCTCTAGACAATTTTAAGTAAAGCAACAGATATTGTAATAAGGAAAGCTGATAAAGGTGGTTTAATAGTACAGTTATGGGACCTGTTATTCAGAACAGAAGCAGCACCAGCCTATTGTGTTTATTTAATGTTTACATGATTTTCTAGAAGACTTACGGTATGAAGATCCAAATTATGGAAAGATCTGTTATCTGTAAAACCCCAGGTCCTGAGCATTCTGGATAACAGGTCCCATACCTGTATTACCCTTAGAGGATTAGGAAATAGGGTTGTAATGACTATCTATAGAAAGGAGTGTTCAGATAATACCCTATTGTTTGCAGATTATTGTCATCCCAATAAAAAATACTGTATACCATACAGCCACTTTCTACAACTCTGTTCTGATTTTGATGACTTTATTGAGAAATCCAATATATTATGAGAAAGGCTGTTAAATAGAGGCTATGCTAAGGTGAACATTGATATAGCTATAGATATTCTAGAGTTGTACAAACAAATGTTTTAAGAGGCATGCTTTTTAAAAAATATAGAACTCATGATGAATCATCTGCTATATATCCATTGAGTGGTGATAATAGGGATTTTGCGTTTAACTCTAAAGATGTGTCATATTATTAATAAAAAGTGTAGTTATTTACAAGTAGATCCTGTTCTTAATGAGATCTTGAAAAGTGGTTGTATATTTGTAAACAGAACAACAAGAACATTAAGTGACAAATTATCTTCAAGCCTTGCGGTAACTAAGAGGGAAAATAGCACGTGGTTGAGTTCCAGAGGGATGTGCAAATGTGGATCCAATCGTTGTATTACTTGGAAATATGTAAATTTAGCAAAAAATGTAATTCAATTCATACCAATGACATTTACAATATAAAGGAATTTATTAACTGCAATTCCAAATTGGTTTTATATCTTATAACCTGTACTAAATGTAATAAACAATATGTAGGTCAAGCCAAGCGAGCACTTAAAGATAGACTACGTGAACGCACGATTAACATTTATAATGGAAATGCACTTCAGCAATTGCAAAACACTTTTGTGATTGTTCTTACAGGTCACTCCTTTACTTTTTAGTTATGAGTATAGAGAAAACTGATCCTTAGCCCTAGAGGGGGCGAGATGGTGGCTAAATTACTGAGAAAAGAAACAAAGAGGATCTTCTACCTCAATACTAGTCAGAAATATGGAAAACCGTTTCCATAGCCTAAGATTAAATGCCCAGGAAGGGCACAAAACAAGTCAGGCTTTATTTGCAGCACAATAAGATGTCATTTTTGTTAATAAAATTATTTTAAGCAGCATTTTTTCGACTGTAATCAGGTTTATGCCAATCTTTTTTTTCTACAGTCTAGACCAGAAGTTCCTGCTATATGGATATATTGTGTTACATTTTGTAAATTTTTAAATTTAGTTAAATATTACTTTGATCTGCATGTTATCACTCTATACAGCTCATGTAATTTTAATGGCATCATGATAAGAAGGTAATTAGTTAATACCTATTGCTAATATAGGTATAACACTGCAATTATCTCATTAGGCCAGAAATAAAGACATATAAATACTAATAAAGTCCTTTTATGAGGTCACAGTGTACTCAGAAACTGTAATTGTGGTTTGCTACATGTTTCTTTTCCTTTGTGTACACAAAGAAACCAAACACCAGGCTTTATCAAGACTGAGCTAACTTCAAAGAGTAATTATTGCTTTTGCTATGGCTAATTTGAGAACCTATGCTCGTATCAATACAGACCGTGTTAGTTTAGGGTTGCAGGAAGAAATATTTTGCGCTCCAGCTACTTATCTTTAGGTTGAGAAAGGTTTGTACAGCTGATTCCGCAAACGATTGTTTGGCCACAAACAGGATATTCCTGTTGGCAAGTGATATTGTATTTGTTTAAATCAACAGTCAGAATATTTGTGCAACCTGTATTCATTCCCCTTAAACATGAGCGAATAAGTTGTGACAGAATTATAATTCTTCCATCTAAATAATTTGACATTGACATTGCATACTTAAGGGGGTTCAATTTGGGTCTGGTCACCAGGGTGCAATCAGACCTAAATACAGCTCTGCTTTCAGTTACTGTTCAATCACTGGCTGAAAATGCCTCGCTACATCAAGGAGAATAGAAATTCCCCTACTTTCCATCCGTTTCTATGACATTTTTAGGGGCACATTTATTGATAGGTGGAAGTGAGTGTTCACCATTTGATAAATAAGCTTCTAGAAATTAATAGAGAGCAGAATAAGTGCTGTGACAAACATATGCAATTTACAGTGGAAGCAGGAGGAACAGGCAGCCTCAAGTCATTAATAGGGATGTAGCGAACGTCGGAAAAAAAGTTCGAACTTGCGCAAAAATGCGAACGGTTCGCGAACCCCATAGACTTCAATGGGAAGGCGAACTTTAACATCTAAAAAAGAGATTTCTGGCCAGAAAAATGATTTTAAAGTTGTTTAAAGGGTGCAACGACCTGGACAGTGGCATGCCAGAGGGGGATCAAGGGCAAAAATGTATCTGAAAAATCTGCCTGTGTGTGCTTGGAAGAGATAGTGTAGGGGGAGAGCTGTTAGTGATTTCAGGGACAGATGATAGTAAGTTTGCTGGCTAGTAATCTGCTTGATACTGCTCTGTATTGGAGGGACAGAAGTCTGCAGGGATTTGAGGGACATTTTAGCTTAGGTAGCTTTGCTGGCTAGTAATCTACTGTTCTCTTTAAACAACTGCCATACGTTGACCTTGTAGGCATTGTTTGCCCAGTTTTTTTGGACGCAGCCACTGAAGCACAGTTGCCAGAAAAAATATGCCATATAAATGCTGAAAATAGTCATTTTTCGCCATACGTTGACCTTGTAGACATTGTTTGCCCAGTTTTTTTTGGACGCAGCCACTGAAGCACAGTTGCCAGAAAAAATATGCCATATAAATGCTGAAAATAGTAATTTTTCGCCATACGTTGACCTTGTAGACATTGTTTGCCCAGTTTTTTTGGACGCAGCCACTGAAGCACAGTTGCCAGAAAAAATATGCCATATAAATGCTGAAAATAGTCATTTTTTGCCATACGTTGACCTTGTAGGCATTGTTTGCCCAGTTTTTTTGGTCGCAGCCACTGAAGCACAGTTGCCAGAAAAAATATGCCATATAAATGCTGAAAATAGTCATTTTTTGCCATATACGTTGAGTCAACGTATGGCAAAAAATGACTATTTTCAGCATTAATGCTGAAAATATAAATTTTTTTGGTTGCAGCCACTGAAGCACAGAGGCCAGAAAAATTATGCCATATAAATGCAGAAAATATGCATTTTTTTGGACGCAGCCACTGAAGCACAGTTGCCAGAAAAAATATGCCATATAAATGCTGAAAATAGTCATTTTTCGCCATACGTTGACCTTGTACACATTGTTTGCCCAGTTTTTTTGGTTGCAGCCACTGAAGCACAGAGGCCAGAAAAAATTAAACCAGTAGGGTTTGCACCCTAGTTTGTAACGGTGGCAGAGGGAGGAGGACGCTAAAGGACAGCTGTGTGTGGAGTCATGAGGCTTGAAGAGAAGGACAGCTGCATAGAAGTCAGAACAAGTCTTCCGGCGTGCAGTAACCCTCCGAGATCCACCCCTCATTCATTTTAATAAAGGTCAGGTAATCGACACTTTTGTGACCTAGGCGAGTTCTCTTCTCAGTTACAATCCCTCCTGCTGCACTGAAGGTCCTTTCTGAGAGCACACTTGAGGCTGGGCAAGACAAGAGGTTCATGGCAAATTGTGACAGCTCTGGCCACAGATCAAGCCTGCGCACCCAGTAGTCCAGGGGTTCATCGCTCCTCAGAGTGTCGATATCTGCAGTTAATGCCAGGTAGTCCGCTACCTGCCGGTCGAGGCGTTCTTTGAGGGTGGATCCAGAAGGGTTGTGGCGCTGCCTTGGACAGAAAAACATTTGCATGTCTGACGTTACAGACCGGCCAAAGGGCTTTGTCCTTGCAGGTGTGCTCGTGGCAGGATTACTGGCACCTCTGCCCCTGGAATGTTGATGAGTTCCTGAAGTGACATCACCCTTAAAAGCATTGTACAACATGTTTTGCAGGCTGGTTTGTAAATGCCGCATCTTTTCGGACTTGTGGTATGTTGGTAACATTTCTGACACTTTATGCTTGTACCGAGGGTCTAGTAGCGTTGCGACCCAGTACAGGTCCTTCTCCTTAAGCCTCTTGATACGGGGGTCCTTCAACAGGCATGACAGCATGAAAGACCCCATTCTCACAAGGTTGGATGCAGAGCTATCCATCTCCGCTTCCTCATTATCAAGGACTGCATCATCCACGGTCTCCTCCCCCCAGCCACGTACAAGACCAGGGGTCCCCAAAAGGTCACCACTAGCCCCCTGGGAAGCCTGCTCCTGTTGGTCCTCCTCCTCCTCCTCCACAAAGCCACCTTCCTCCTCTGACTCCACTTCTGGCACCTCTCCCTGCGTTGCAGCAGGTGCCTGGGTTCGTTCTGGTGATTCCGACCATAAATCGTGCGCTTCCAGCTCCTCGTCACGCTGGTCTACAGCCTCATCTGTCACTCGTCACACGGCACGCTCCAGGAAGAAAGCGAAGGGTATTAGGTCGCTGATGGTGCCTTCCGTGCGACTGACCATATTTGTCACCTCTTCAAAAGGTCGCATGAGCCTGCAGGCATCGCGCATAAGCACCCAGTAACGGGGGAAAAAAATCTCCAGCTCTGCAGATCCAGTCCTACCACCCAGTTCAAAAAGGTACTCGTTGACGGCCCTTTGTTGTTGCAGCAGACGACGTTCCAACATAAGGAGCGTTGAATTCCAGCGAGTCTGGCTGTCAGAAATCAAACGCCTGACTGGCATGTTGTAGCGCTGCTGAATGTCAGCATGGCGTGCCATGGCTGTGTAGGAACGTCTGAAATGGGCCGACACCTTTCTGGACTGGGTGAGAACGTCCTGGAATCCTGGGTACTTGGAGACAAAACGTTGGACTATTAAATTTAACACATGTGCCATGCAGGGCACATGTGTTAAATTTCCCAGTCTCAACGCTGCCAACAGATTGCTTCCATTGTCACACACCACTTTTCCGATCTGCAGTTGGTGTGGGGTCAGCCACCGATCGGCCTGTGACTGCAGAGATGACAGGAGTACAGATCCGGTATGGTTTTTGCTTTCCAGGCACGTCATCCCCAAGACAGCGTGACAACGGCGTACCTGGCACGTCGAATAGCCTAGGGGGAGCTGGGGGTGCACAGGTGTGGAGGAGGAGGACCCAGCAGCAGAGGACGAAGAAGAGGAAGAAGACGAGGTAGAGAGCGAAGGAGGAGTAGAGGTGGTGGCAGAACCGCGTGCAATCCGTGGCGGTGACACCAACTCCACTGTTGTTGTTGTTGAGCTACCCATTCCCTGCTTCCCATTCCCAGCCATTACCAAGTTCACCCAGTGGGCAGTGTAGGTGACATACCTGCCCTGACCATGCTTGGAGGACCATGCGTCAGTAGTCATATGGACCTTTGGCCCAACACTAAGTGACAGAGATGCGGTAACTTGGCTCTGCACATGTTGGTACAGGTGTGGTATTCCCTTTTTAGAAAAAAAATTGCGGCTGGGTACCTTCCACTGCGGTGTCCCAATTGCTACAAATTTGCGGAAGGCCTCAGAGTCCACCAGCTGGTATGGTAAAAGCTGGCGGGCTAAGAGTGCAGACAAGCCAGCTGTCAGACGCCGGGCAAGGGGGTGACAGTCAGACATTGGCTTCTTACGCTCAAACATGGCCTTCACAGAAACTTGGCTGGTGGCAGATGACTGGGAATGGGAACAGGTGGTCAAGGTGGAAGGCGGAGTGGAGGGTGGTTCAGATGGGTCAAGGAGAGCAGAGGTAGAGCAGTAAGATGCTGGACCAGGAGGAGTGTGGCTTTTAGTTTGCCTGTTGCCTTTGAGGTGTTGCTCCCAAAGTGCTTTGTGCTTGCCGCTCATGTGCCTTCGCATAGAAGTTGTACCTATGTGGCTGTTGGGCTTACCAAGGCTCAGTTTCTGACTGCACTCATTGCAAATTACAATGCTTTTGTCAGAGGCACACACATTAAAAAAATCCCACACTGCTGACTTTTTGGAAGTGTGCGATCTGGCGGTAACAGTAGAAGTTGGCGGCATTGGCGGCAATGGCGGGTGCGTTGGCCGGCTGAACACAGGTGCCGATACATGTTGTTGCCCTACTGATCCCTGCGGGCTGTCCTCCCTGCTTCTTCTAAGTCTTATTCTCCTACTGCCTCTCTGACTCTCCGTCTCTCCATCTGAACTACCCTCCTCTTGCTCTCTTCTACTAGGCACCCACAAAACATCAATCTCCTCATCATCATTCTCCTCAGATGCATCAATTTCTTCTGACACATCACAGAAGGAAGCAGCAGCGGGGACCTCCTCCTCATCACTCATCATTATGTCCATCTCTGTCGTGTTCTCTGCCAGAATTAAATCTGGTGTAACGTCCTCATCTCCTTCATCTTCTTCTGGCAATAATGGTTGCGCATTACTCAGTTCAAGAAACTCATGGGAAAATAACTCCTCTGACTCCAGTGAAGAAGGGGCACCGGTGGTGGAGGAAGTGTTACGTGGGGTGGCCATAGCAGTGGAGGATGAGGAGGATGTTGTGGTAAAGTTAGAAACGGTAGAGGATGGGGTGTGCTGTGTAAGCCAGTCAACTACCTCTTCAGCATTTTGGGAGTTCAGGGTCATTGGCTTTTTAAAACTGGGCAATTTGCTAGGGCCACAGGATTGCATAGCAGCACGGCCCCTAGCACGGCCTCTGCGTGGCGGCCTGCCTTTGCCTGGCATTATTTTTAAAAAAACAACAACAACAAAAACTCAGTTGGTTTTTCTGGAAACGATAATACACACAGCTAGATGGCAGTTTGAAGAAAACAGTGTGCAAATAATGCCTACAAGGTCAACGTATACACAGCGGTGGATACGGATTACGTAAAATATAAGAATGCTGCTTGAAAAAAAGTAACTCAAGTGGTTTTTCTAGAGACGATAATATTATCAATATTTAGACAAAATGTGAACAAGCTCACACAGCTAGATGGCGGTTTGAAGAAAACACTGTGCAAATAATGCCTACAAGGTCAACGTATACACAGCGGTGGATACGGATTACGTAAAATATAAGAATGCTGCTTGAAAAAAAGTAACTCAAGTGGTTTTTCTAGAGACGATAATATTATCAATATTTAGACAAAATGTGAACAAGCTCACACAGCTAGATGGCGGTTTAAAGAAAACACTGTGCAAATAATGCCTACAAGGTCAACGTATACACAGCGGTGGATACGGATTACGTAAAATATAAGAATGCTGCTTGAAAAAAAGTAACTCAAGTGGTTTTTCTAGAGACGATAATATTATCAATATTTAGACAAAATGTGAACAAGCTCACACAGCTAGATGGCGGTTTGAAGAAAACACTGTGCAAATAAGGCCCACAAGATCAACGTATACACTACTACAGCGGTGGATACGGATTACGTAAAATATATTATGGCTGCTTGAAAAAAGTCACTCCGGTGTTTTTTCTGGAGACGGTAATATTATGGATATTTAGACAGAATGTGAACAAGGTCACACAGCTAGATGGCAGTTGGTTGAATAACACACTGGGCAAAAAATGCCTACAGGGCAAATAATGCCTAAAAGGTCAACTTATACACTACTACAGCGATGGATACGGATTACGTAAAATATATTATGGCTGCTTGAAAAAAGTCACTCCAGTGTTTTTTCTGGAGACGGTAATATTATGGATATTTAGACAGAATGTGAACAAGGTCACACAGCTAGATGGCAGTTGGTTGAATAACACACTGGGCAAAAAATGCCTACAGGGCAAATAATGCCTAAAAGGTCAACTTATACACTACTACAGCGATGGATACGGATTACGTAAAATTTATTATGGCTGCTTGAAAAAAGTCACTCCGGTGTTTTTTCTGGAGACGGTAATATTATGGATATTTAGACAGAATGTGAACAAGGTCACACAGCTAGATGGCAGTTGGTTGAATAACACACTGGGCAAAAAATGCCTACAGGGCAAATAATGCCTAAAAGGTCAACTTATACACTACTACAGCGATGGATACGGATTACGTAAAATATATTATGGCTGCTTGAAAAAAGTCACTCCGGTGTTTTTTCTGGAGACGGTAATATTATGGATATTTAGACAGAATGTGAACAAGGTCACACAGCTAGATGGCAGTTGGTTGAATAACACACTGGGCAAAAAATGCCTACAGGGCAAATAATGCCTAAAAGGTCAACTTATACACTACTACAGCGATGGATACGGATTACGTAAAATATATTATGGCTGCTTGAAAAAAGTCACTCCGGTGTTTTTTCTGGAGACGGTAATATTATGGATATTTAGACAGAATGTGAACAAGGTCACACAGCTAGATGGCAGTTGGTTGAATAACACACTGGGCAAAAAATGCCTACAGGGCAAATAATGCCTAAAAGGTCAACTTATACACTACTACAGCGGTAGTAAAATAAAAAAAAGTAAAATAAAAAAAAAAGGAATATTAAAAAAAAAAAATTACAGTTGGTGCTGCTGAACTACTAGGAGCAGCAGATTAGCACACCAGTCCCACTCCCCAACACTGCTAGACTAATAGCACTGGGCTCTTATAGTAGTAGTAGTAGTAGTAATAGTAGTAGTAGTAAAACAACAAAAAAATAAATAAAAGCAGTCCTTACAAGGACTACTGTTATTGCAGCAGTCAGCAGATGAGATCAGAAGCAGGACAGCTGCCCACTGCAGCTACATACAGAGCACTGCAGTAGAAGGTAGATTACTAGCCAGCAAAGCTACCTAAGCTTAAATGTCCCTCAAACCCCTGCAGACTTCTGTCCCTCCAATAACAGAGCAGTATCAAAACGATTACTAGCCAGCAAACTTTCAACTGTCCCTGAAATCACTAACAGGCAGCAGCTCTCTCCCTACACTATCTCTTCAGCACACACAGGCAGAGTGAAAAAACGCTGCAGGGCTTCGGTTTTTATAGGGAAGGGGAGTGGTCCAGGGGAGAGCTTCCTGATTGGCTGCCATGTACCTGCTGGTCTGGGGTGAGAGGGCAAAAAAAAGCGCCAACAATGGCGAACCCAAAATGGCGAACGTTGCGCGACGTTCGCGAACTTCCGGCGAGCGCGAACACCCGATGTTCGCGCGAACAAGTTCGCCGGCGAACAGTTCGCGCCATCTCTAGTCATTAATGTATATCTGATACTTTCTCTAGTCCAAAGCAAAAATTGAACTATTCTGAAATCTCTAGAGAGAAAAAAATGTTTCTCTGTTCTTTACAAGCAGGTTTATTAGAAAGTCACTTTCTTGTCCTTCCTCCAGTTTGCTTTCACAACATGAAAACAACAGTACTATTTGGAACAAAAGTAGAACAAAGCGCCACCAGGCCCCCCCACAAAAAATCTTCACAGGGGCCGCAGTGCACCATGATCCACCCACCCCTCCTCCCACATGCTCCCTCCTGTCTATGTTCATGTCTGCCCACGCAGGCAGCAGCGCACACCTTTTCTCAAGATAAAGTAGCTATAAAGGAAGCTGCCCCTGTCAGGGCCCCCCATGACCACATGGTCTGCTTCCTCTATAGTAACGCCACTTTTAACATTCATTAAAGGGGTTGTTCACCTTCCAAACACTATGGGGCAAATTCACTAAGATGCGAAGTTGCGCCAGGCACTTTGCCACACTTCGCCAGGCGTACTTTCGCCAGCGCTCTGCAAATTCACTAAAATCCGAAGTTGCGCACAGGGGTATCGTTAGTTTGCGAAGTACTAGCGTTAATTCGCCAAGCGAAGCGAAGTTTCGCTAGCAATGGTTAATTTGCATACGGCGCGAAATTCAAATTTCAATGGAGGAATACGTATCTGCACTACAAATGCCTAGAAAACCTTCAAATCAGCAAATAAAAATTTTATTTTGCCCTACACATGTGCCCACTGTCTAGGTAAGTTGCCATGAGTCAGGAAATGTAGGGGGGAAGGAGGGGAGCTCCAAAAAAAATTTAGATCTTTTTCAGCCTATAACCCATCATGTAGAAAACACGCCAGCATTTTTTGGGACTTAGAAAAAAATGTGACTTTTTTGGGAACAATCCCTATCTACTCTATTGCGCTTCGCCAGGTCTGAGGTGGCGAAGGAAGTCTAGCGTAAAAGGTAGCGTTCAGAACACTGCGCAAGTTAGTGAATTTGCATAGTTACATCGCTAGCGAAAATTTGCCTGGCATAAGTGTGCGAAGTAACACTAGTGAATTTACGCCAGCGTTCGTTAGTGAATTTGCGAAGTACCGAAAATGCCAAACACTAGCGAATTAACGCTAGCGTTTGGCGCTTCGACGCTTAGTGAATTTGTGCCTATATATCAGTTCAGTTGTTTTAAGATGGTTCACCAAAAATAACGATTTTTTTTTTCCAATAGTTTTTTCAAAGTTGAAGTTTGAAGGTTAATGTTCCTTTCTCTGGTGTTTCAGTCAGGCAGGTGCAGATTCTGAACTTTTACAATTTGCTACATTAGTTGGTACATTTCTCAGCAGCAACTGTGGAACATGATCAACTATTGTATCAATTCTTACAGCTGCCTTTAATTTCTGCTCAGCAAGGCCAAAGATAAGAAATGTATCAACTGACGTAGCAATTTAGAACAGTTACAGTTAAAGCTCCCCAAAGACGCAAAGATTTTTCTTGCCAAACTACCGATTTTACCGAAGTCCGACCAATCCTTCGAAATTATCGTGAAGTTAGTGTGATTCGAACGATTTTACGATTTTTCGTCCGACATCTGTCAGGAAATTGATCGGCCAGGTTAAAAAATCTTTTTCGGTATCTATGTTTGCAGAGCCAAGCAGGCAGCTACCCTTTGTTTTCCTGGCAAATTGGTCTTTTTAGTTGACAATTTGTACGATCGTTTCGAAATAATCGTGGTCTCACGATGAGGATCGGATATTTTAAAAATCTTTACACCTATGGCCAGCTTTAGAGTAGTGGCAAGTGGGGAGATTAGTCGCCCAGCGACAAATCTCCCCTACTTCGGACAGCTAATCACCCCGAATGTGTTCCCCCCAGCAAGAATAGAAATCGCTGGCAGGATGGCATACATTCCTGAAGTCATCCAAGGTGCCACATGAGGAAACTTTTGGCAACTTCAGAAATCCGAATCGATTCGTATGCCATCCAAATGGTGATTTGTATTCTTGCTGGAGGGAAGGTATTTGGGGAGATTGGTCACCCAAAGAAGGGAAAATTTGCCGCTGTGTAAATAATCTCCCTGCCTGCCACTACCCTTACAGTTACAGTTAACAGTCGGTGACCCCCCAAGAAAGTTATAAGAAGGTGAAAAACTAAACTTTAAGCTCCAATATTAGAAAAACTGTCACAATAGAAAGTAACTGAAAAAGTCTGTATTTCTGGTGAACTATCTCAAACCCACTGAACTGAAAAAAGTATTGAAAGATGAACAACCACTTTAACACCATGAAATCAAACCTCCATGTACATATCACTATCACTGTCTTTGTTTACATTCTGTTCTGCACCTTCAACCTTATATGTACTCTCCATGTGCCTTTGCTGACTACTTTTAAAGAAAGGCAGACCTGTTAACATCTGTTTTACATGGTTTGATCATAATAAAACAGGGTTCATGAAAATTGTGGTTTCTTGAAACCTTCTATACCAGAAATGTCACACACTTGCTCCCCAGACACCCTTCTAGAGGTCTGTAGATCTGTTCCATTGACTCTTATGGTTTCTCTTCTAAATTATTAACTCTTTTGTTTGGAACCTGACACCCATAACTCCGACCTTTGTCTAGTAATTGTGAAATCTCACTGTCTAGTCTTATTCTAGTAACTTCCATGTTTGACTTGGAAACCCCACACTTGCTATTGGACGAAAGTAATGGAAAGTTTACTTGCACAAAGACTTCCAAAACTATAGAAGTAATCGATTCAATTCTTTCCCACAGCCTTTCCTCTTTCCATTTATTTTTTAAAGTTTTTTCTGCCTATTTCAGAGAACAAAAGCTCCAAAAAGTCTCTTTGCTAAGGAGATACCAATTACCCTGAATCTAAATTCCTCACACCTGTATGCCCAGGATTTAATCAATGTACATGCCCACACCTTAAATGTCTCCTTATCTGCTGCTATATTTTTTTTACCATTAATCTTGCATGTGTGTCACATCATTAATTAAACTTGCTTGCCAAATTTGCCCTTTCCTGTTTTCCTTACCTTTAAACTAGTTTCAAACAGTCTGATATACAGTAGTCTGATACAGGCAATACTACTCCAGGGGACCCAATACATTGTAATCTGTATATAACGCCATTGCAATTTTCCTTCTATACAATCTGTTTTAATCTAAATGGTCATATATTATATGCTCACACATGATTAAAATGTCTCTCTGTACTAGCCATTAGCCAATATATCCATCCTATAATTAAATTATAATATAATATCTGTGCAAAATGTGTGTTCATAAATACAGTACAAGTTGCATTTCTCTCTTTATTATCTGGTCATGTTTGGACAGCCCCCCATACACGGGCCGATAAAAGCTGCCGACAGACCAAGTCAGCAATTTATAAGCCCATGTGTGGGGCCATCCGTCGGGATTTACCGATAGATATCTGGCCGAAAGTCAGGCAGATCTGATTGTGTATCTGATCTGATCTGCGTGTATGCGGTCCCGCAATCCGACCGCCCGTTCTCCTGATTTATGATGCGATCTTTGGGCCCTAGGGCCCACGATCGGATCAGCACAATATTGCCCACCTCAATGTGGGCACATCGGCAGAGATCCACTCGTTTGGCGACATTTAATCTTGTCAATCCAAGTTTTCCTTAAATCTATTATTTTATACCTGCTCTGTCCTTACAGGCTTGTCTGGGAAAAAGTTCTGAAAGGTTTGATAGGAACAGAAAGAACAGCAGTGACTTGTCTCATGTCTGCAGAGTTGAAGCAAATTCTCTGCAATATGCCAGTTTTTAATGGCAAATTAAAGTAGCTAACAAAATATTCAGTTAGAAAATCATGTGGTCATGTGATAGCTACAGTATGGTGACATTTCTGGGATCCTGGCCATGAAGATAAAATCTATTTTTTTGGGGGGGGGGGGTTCCTTTAATTTGAATCAGTTACTAAGGGTTAACAGACCTGGAAAAACTGTGTACCTCTTTATCATTCCACAGTAAGTGCCTCCATGGCTTGATAAATTGACTTTCAAATTGTAAAAAAAGCAAGTAATTGTAGCAAATATTTCTAATGCATGCCACAGATCTTATTATGCAACAAAAAAGTAAAATCTAGGTCATAATAGAATACCTGTACCACAGCGCCTTTTAGTGGTGATTATGGGACATGCAGTGGTTCAAAAATCCAAAATATGCAACAACTGGCTAACCCAAGCTACTTGATTATACTGGCCCATTTGATTAGAATCAGGCCTAGTATCAATTATTTTCTGCTCTTCGTTAGGGACACAGGAAACCACACTGGGGTTCCCAAAACTTTTGAAAGACATAATGAATATATTACAGATATATATATGTGTGATCATATGTATACACAGTATGTGTAAATATGAGAATACTAAAAAAATGATTTTTATTTAATATTTACTTGAATAGGCCTATGAACAAATGTGATGCAAGTCGTACAGGGCCTGCCAGAGCCCTTCGAAAATGCTGTAATGTTCAGGGAGACCAGATAAAGCATATTGGCATATTTATATGGTGAAGCTTGTAGCCAACTGATTGAGTGAGTGGAAATGTTAACAGGAGATCTGGAAAAGCTAAAACATAAAATGATTAGAACTGTTTCATTGAAAATGGAATTCCACAGGGAATCTTGAGGTATATTGGATCATTTTATGAGGCGAGTGTAAGATATTTCTTTTTTTTTTTTTTTATTGAAAAGAAGGGAGACGTTTAAAGACTTAAGAGTAAAACCCAGTGTCAGGCATTGATGAAAAACACACAGCACAGGGCAAGAAACAGGCCTGTAAGTGGCTATAACCCTTTGCTGATCTAGCAGGGATTAGTGAATATATGCTGCTGCATTCAATGTTTACTAGATACTAACAAGATGGCAAGAATGTGCATGAAATATGGACCCCAATGTATACGAATCCAAAACTCATATCAACAAAATTATATGTCTTAAAAACAACCTAATTATAATCTTGTGATTTGATTTTAGTTGATCTTGCATTCCCATCACTGTTTAAGGAACAGTAACACCAAAAAAATGAGTCTGTTACAGTAATGAACTATAATGTACAGTTGTACTGCACTGGTAAAACTGATGTGTTTGATTCAGAAACTCTGCAATAGTTTATATAAACAAGCTGCTGTGTAGCCATGGGGGCAGCCATTAACAGATGAAAAGGAGAGAAGGCACAGGATACTCAGCAGATAACAGATAATCTCTGTAGTATATAGTGGACTTCTTCAGAGTTTATCTGTTACCTACTGTGTATCCTGTGCTAGAACGACTGCCCCCAGGGCCGCCATCAGGGGGGGACAGGGGGGACAAGCGTACCGGGCCCGGGCATGAAGGGGGGCCCGGCAGCGCTGCATTTTTTGAAGATCCGGGCCCCCCTTACGAGCGCCCGAGCCGTACGTCTTGCCTCTGTGCTGCCGAATGCGGAAGTGCCGAAAAGCCGAAGCCGATGCGCCGAAAAGACCCGAAGTCACGGAAAAAGCCGAAGTCACGAAGCGCCGAAAAGACCCGAAGTCACGAAAACAGCCGAAGCCGAAGTCCTGAAGCAGCGCAAAGACCCGAAGTCACGAAAACAGCCGAAGCCGAAGTCCTGAAGCGGTGAAAAGACCCGAAGTCACGAAAGGAGGTGAAGTTGAAGTACTGAAGCCGTGAGTTCAATTCTACTGAACACCAGTTTGTGTATTTTTTTTTTTTTAATCTCCTGGCCACCAATGTATTATTTTAATATTCTATAGGCCCCTGCAACCAATCTTTTTTTTTAAAACATGTTTTTTTGGGGCCCCAATTTTTTTTTTAACTCGTAAGGGGCCCCTGACGCCAATGTTTTTTTTTTTTTCAAAAAAATTTTTTTTTTTTTTAAATTTTTTTTGGGGCCCCAATTTGTTTTTAACTTGTAAGGGGGCCCCTGCCGCCAATGTTTTTTTTTTTTTTTTTCAAAAAATTTTTTTTTTTTTTTCAAATTTTTTTTTGGGGCCCCAATTTGTTTTTAACTTATAAGGGGGCCCCTGCCGCCAATGTTTTTTTTTTTTTCAAAAAAATTTTTTTTTTTTAAATTTTTTTTTGGGGCCCCAATTTGTTTTTAACTTGTAAGGGGGCCCCTGCCGCCAATGTTTTTTTTTTTTTTTTTCAAAAAAATTTTTTTTTTTTTTCAAATTTTTTTTTGGGGCCCCAATTTGTTTTTAACTTATAAGGGGGCCCCTGACGCCAATGTTTTTTTTTTTTAATTTTTTTTTGGGGCCCCAATTTGTTTTTAACTTGTAAGGGGGCCCCTGTAAGGGGGCCCCTGCCACCAATGTTTTTTTTTTAAAAAAAAAATTTAAAATTTTTTTTTTTTTGGGGCCCCAATTTTTTATAAGGGGGCCCTGACCATCAATAGCTTTTTACAACTTGTGTGGGGGGGGGTTACTTTTTTAGCGCTGATGTCTGTGTGGTCTTTTAACTGCGATGTGGAGTGGGCGGGAAATGGGGTGGAGCTTGGTCGTCAGTGTGGGCGGGGCCCAGGGGGCCCCAAAAATTTTGTTGTACGGGGCCCCGTGATTTCTAATGGCGGCCCTGACTGCCCCCATGGCTATGAGAAGTGCTATGAGGGTCTGTGCATCGGGGCTGCCATCAGGGGGGCACAGGGGGTACGGCTGTACCACGACAGGTGGTTTTTGAGCTTTAAGGAGGCCCTAGACTAATGCAAGAAACTTGGATGTCAAAATGGGAGACATTGGATGAGGAATATGATGTAATTTCTGAAACATGGCTTAATGAACAGTAAATATAGAGAGCTATTCTTTGTTTTTCTAAGGGGTAGGGGAAATATAAAGGAGGTGGATATATGAAGGAGGAGGGGTAGGTCTCTATGTTAAGCATGATTTGAAGTTATTAGGAATAAACAGGAAATTATTAAAAATATACAAGTCAGAGTAGACAGATTGAATACTACTTCAAGCTCTTAGTTGAGCTTTGGCCAGGACAATATTTAATTTTCTCAGACTCTCTTTCATCTGGTATGGTAACAATGGTTTTGAGGAACCCTAAAATTATTTTAGTGTTAAAAAGGCATTTAGATCTCAGCTTGACAATTATAGGTCTATGAATTTGACATCTGTTTAGCCCAATTTATAAAAGGGTTTGTTAAAGTATGTTCTGGTAAATGACATAAGTAGCTGTTAGCGTAGCTTTATGAAGTACACTTTGTGTTATCGCTTTTTATGAAAAAGTAAGTTGGAGCATTAAGAGTAGAGTTCCAATTGATTTATTTGGATTTTGCCAAAGCATTTGATAAAGTGTTGCATAAACCTTTGCTTTCTAAACAAAGAATTGTTTCTCTTGGGAAAGCTGTTTGTGTATAAATTGATAACCAGTTGAAAAATTGTGAAAAAGATGATTGTCAAAGATACATTCTCTACTAGCAGTAGAGATCTTAGTAAGGTCTTAGTAAGGTTCCTCAGGGTGCTGTATTAGCTCTACTTTAATTGAATTTGGTCATTAAAGGCTTGGAGAGAAAATCTGTATTTGCTGATGACACAAAATAATGCAGGCAAACGTATTCTATCCAGGGTGTGGCATCCTTGCAGGAGGATCTAGTCAAACTGTCAGCTAAATGACAGATGAGATTCAATGTTGATAAATGTAAGGTAATGTTATGCCTGTGGAATTTAATAATATGCTATCCACTGCAAAATAATGCATTACTGAGTGGCGCCACAAATAGGATGCCTTTTATTGGAGCGGGGTGGTGGGTGACTGTCCATTCTGTAGCCAACTCTTATTCAAGTGATTGGTTGATGTCTGGCTGCCTCCCTCCTCATAAATAAATTTCCTTAAACTGAGGAAGGGAAGGAGCCAGAAAATATGGCTCAGGTCAGAAGTCGGGTAAAGAGATGATGTAACAGATCTCCTGTGAAGTAATATTCCTTCTGAGTAAATTTACAGGTAAATCAGCCCATGTGTGGCCTCCTGTAGCCTCCCCAAACAAGGAACAGGCAGAGAGTTAAAAACCAAAAATACAAACAGGAGATGGGCTTGAGCAGGGTCAGGATAACACTGAGCCAGCTTGGGCATTGATTCACTGCAAGAAATGCTTTTTATTTGTAAAGTAAATTAAGTGCATTCACAGATGTCATAACACAATGAAAATGTGTGTGCTGCATTGGAATCTGTGCTTAGAGGTAGGAATGTGTGCCGGGCTCCCAGTGCAGATCACACAAGGGTTACAGAGAACAAAAAGAGGGCCCTACTTGCAAGAGCTTACAATCTAAATGTTTAAGGTGTCTTTGAAATATAAGGATCTGTGATTTATGATATTTTGATGTTTGGTTAATCAAGAAACCTTGAATATGCTTCCCTAAATAGATGGTACTTTAGAGAGTTTTTTAAAGTTTGGAAGAAAGGGAAGAGGCTGATAGTTTGAGGCAGAGAGTTCCAGAGACAGAGAGAAGCTCTAGAGAAGTCTTGTCGTCAGGAATGGCATGAAGTGATGAGAGGAAAAGGGAAGCAGAGGTCAGAAGCAGAATGTTGGTTGCATGTTGGAGTGTATTTTGACATAAGAGCTGAGGTACATGGAGAAGCTTCATGGTTAAGAGCCTTACATGTGCATTTTAGTATGCTGAATTTGATTATAGAGGAAATTAGGAGCCAGTAAAGGAATATGCATATCAGAACAGCTGATACAGAGCAATGAGCTCCTCAACCTTTCTGTGCACCCACCACTAACTCTAAGAGGTAATCGTGTTCTGTGCCTCAAGTGACAAAGCTCCTTGACTGTCTCTTATATCATACATATCTTTAGAAAGGTGATAAAAATGCTGCATCTTGTCCACGGCCATCAGCGGGACAGCCTCAATCTAGGTGTACCATGTTATAGATGTTTTAAATTTGCTGTTGTATTGTTATTTTATCTCACAGAACACTGTTTTACATCTGAGGGCAGGAATACAGTATTTTATGAAGACCATCGCATGTAAGCAAGTTGTGCTTACATTATATATAAGTGCTGTATAATTGAAGACAGACAGTGCATTGAATTATTCATATGAAAACAAGGCATAATAAGAGCTGAACATACCAGATTTAACATAAGGCAGTCTTTTTTAAACATTATTATGCAGTACACCTGGCCATGTTTTGCTATGCCTCATCTCAGCATTTTTATGAATGTCAATATATAATGATATCAATTGCTTTCAAAAGCAGATATTGTCAAGTCTTAACTCTCACGCACATTCCATTAGCCAAACGAGTCTGTAAGCCTGGTTGTGGATTGTACCCCAAACTGAAATCAGATGACCTATGTGTTGGCATAGAAATAAAAAGCATGGTTGTCTTCAGAACATCTTTAACTAGTGGCTACAACAAAAGTTGGGAATCGTTTCACAGACAGATATTTTTGTTGGCTGTGTTCAAATTGAACAGATTAGGTTGTGGAGTATTTAAAGTTAAATATAATGTGTCGTATTGCAAGTTTTTTCTTTTGTTCTTTTTGAGAAACCTTCAGTATTGTACACAGAAGTCGATAAAGACCTTAGGATTGCATTTTTACAGTTTACTGTACTGTACATTACCTTCAGGACTGACATTGTAGAATGTGTTGGACCAGACTTTCAGTGGCTTTGTCATACTTAGACCAGACCATGAGTAGTGTATCTCGTGGTGGTACCAAAACCATGTATAGAGATCCTTGTGGCTACTTCTAGGTCAGCTCCCACTCTATAAAAGCCAGAACCTATAGGTGAGTTGCACTAACTTCAGTAGGTCCTATTTATAGCCCCTTTAAAAAGTAATTATGAGATAATTTAACATAATAATTTAACAAGGCAAATCTATGAAGTTTGATCCACACAGTGGAACTATTGTGAAAATCAAAATATATTATCCACTTCATCTCATGGAGATTAGAATCGTCCAAAATATAATCAATTTAAAATGCTGTACTATTTCAAGTTGCACCTCACTATCCCCCTCTCTGCAATTTGTCTAACTTCATGCAGCTTTGAATTAGAGTTGGTTATTTTGAAAGGCAGTTAGCTGCAATACATGGGGATATACTGTATTTATTAAAGAGTGATGTAAGAGGTCGCCACAGTCCTCTAGAGTGACATTCCTCCTCTCTCCATTCATTTCAATCGGATTTTAAAAGGCGTATTTATCAAAGGCGTATTTATCACTGATAAACATTAACCGACATTCGATTGCAGTGTTTTGCAAGACCTAACAATTATTACTTGTATATCCCACTATTAGTGATGGGAAAATAGCATGGAAGTCAATCCCAACGTGAGTGACGATTTCTATAGACGCAACTATTTTGTCCAAATGAATTAAAGTCAATGGGCGTCCGAATAATTTTGACGCACGCCAATTTTATGCACGTGACAATGTTTTTTTTGACGCAGCAGATTTTTCGCTGGCGAATTTTCACTGCAAATTTATTCCATGGTGGCGGAACGCAGACAATTTCCGAGAATTCGTGCCTGGCAAATTTATTCACCCATCACTACCCGCTATAACACTATATGCTGTCACCTGTGTGAAGACTGTATATGCATTAAAACCTCAATTTTACATACCCTGATGTTAATTTGTCCCTCATTTTGTGGTCCCACCATTATATACTGTATATAATGATTTTTTCTTGATTTTACATACAATATTCCTGGATTTTACATCATTTTTTCTGGGAAAATGTAAAATGGAAGTTCTACTGTAACTGAATAAGGACACAGCACTATTGAGGTTTTGAGCAATTTCCAGTGGCAGAAGAAAAAGCACTCACTTCAACACTGATTATGCCACTGAGTGTACAGTAGTGATGAGTGAAATCTTTCAACAAAATTTCTCTGCAAAAACAGGCAGTGACAAAACACCCATAGACCTTGAAGTATCTTACTTGAATAAAAGTCGGAGGGAAAAATACTTCAAAATATTCTTCAAGGAAAAATCTCCTGCTAACTTCAATGCATTTTAAGAATTTTGGGGACAGATTCACTCATGTCGAGTGGACAGCACTGAATAGAGGGCTTGCTTGTCCTTTGAGTGTGGCTCCATATATTGGGATTGATGCAATGAGCCTGATTTACGCTTAGCCATTCCAGATGTCATTGCTCTGATAATAAACACCATATTCCATGTTTAACTGTTTAAGATGGACTTTAACATCCAGCTGAAATTCTAAACCTGAACATCTGTCTAAAGGTAAACAGCTTTTCTTTTTTTTTTCTTAAATCTTAGATTTTGTAATAGATTGACATTGAAGTGACATTTAGTGATCAAACTACATTGCCTCATCTATTTAAACAAAATATACTCACTGACAAAAGCATTCTAGTTAATGGAATATTGCCATTAGCTTCCACCTCTGTCAAGTATATGGTAACAAAATGTAATGTGTCTGCCTGATAATACATTGATTGCAGGACCATCTTAGGCTGGGTTACAATGATCAGTCCTTTGAGGGTTCTTGACCTCGTTCCCTTCAGGACCCTACTAGACTGATGGAGACCACCCTTGCAATTCTGTTATTAATTCTGCCTAGTGTTGGTTGGGCGTGGGACATTTCTTCAATATTTTTTCCAGTCCTCCCTTTCCTCTCAGATAACCGATGGACAATGAATAATTTATACTGTAAAAAAAAATAACAATTTCATATATTTTACTTGAAAAAAAGAGAATATACAAATATGTGAAAAAAAACTTGAGTACCCTATAACACTTCTTAAACTTATGAACCCATTGCCACTTTAAGGGGGTATTTATTTATTAAAGGGATACTATCATGGTAAAAAAAAAAATTCAAAATGAATCAGTTAATAGTGCTGCTCCAGCAGAATTCTGCACTGAAATCTTTTTCTCAAAAGAGGAAACAGATTTTTTTATATTCAATTTTGAAATCTGACATGGGGCTAGACATTTTGTCAATTTCCCAGCTGCCCCAAGTTATGTGACTTGTGCTCTGATAAACTTCACTCTTTACTGCTGTACTGCAAGTTGGAGTGATATCACCCCCCATCCCTTCCCTCCCCAGCAGCCAAACAAAAGAACAATGGGAAGGTAACCAGATAGCAGCTCCCTAACACAAGATAACAGCTGCCTGGTAGATCTAAGAACAACACTCAATGGTAAAAACCCATGTCTCACTGAGACACATTCAGTTACATTGAGAAGGAAAAACAGCAGCCTGCCAGAAAGCATTTCTCTCCTAAAGTGCAGGCACAAGTCAGATGACCAGGGGCAGCTGGGAAATTGACAAAATGTTTAGCCCCATGTCAGATTTCAAAATTGAATATAAAAAAATCTGTTTGCTCTTTTGAGAAATGGATTCCAGTGCAGAATTCTGCTGGAGTAGCATTATTAACTGATGCGTTTTGAAAAAAAACATGTTTTCGGATGACAGTATCCCTTTAAAGTCCAAATTTTCAGACTTTAACACCTTTTTTACATTCGGACCTGCTGAGTTCATGTAGAAGTCAATGGCAGATGTCCCATTAATAACCTAATCTGCTCTGGGTTTCGTTCAATAATCTGAAGATTTCATGGTTTTTGGGTGTCAAATCCAAAAACGTTGCAGTTTTCGGTGACAAAACTGAAAAATTCGCATGATTAGGATTTTTTCATGGTTTTATCGAGTTTTTTTCTGCGTGAGAAAATTTCTTGTTAATTAGGGAGAAAGGCCAGTGCGGATTTGGTTGGAGTCGTTTTCAGAAAATAGTGAGAACTTTTCGGATTTTGATAAATAACTCTCATTATTATTAGCAAACATTTTTTAAAGCTCCAGAATTATTCAGCAGAGCTGTAGAAAAGAAACGTATATACATGAAACATACATATTACATGCAAATACTGAACTGAACTACAACTCAGCATTTAGCAAGATACTATCAGGAGTTAACGCATGATGGGAGAGTATCCCAGCAACTATAGACATTAATTTTTGAAGCAAAACAGAACATTTTACTTTTCTCCAAGTCTTACAGGGCCAGTTGGCCAATAACTGCAGAAGGATGTTTCGGCGATAAACCTAAACTTTTTACTTGACTCTCTTTTACTGGATTTATAGAATTTCTGAAGACCTTTGTGGAAGCAAAAATTACACAGTTGAATATGTTATATTACAATGAGATAACTGGCACAGAAGCAGTGCATAGAATGATGAACCTGCTTGAATGTGTAATTAAGTTTTAAATTCCTTGTTTACAGGGGGATACAAGCTTAGGGGAGTTATGTGCCCTTTTAAACTTTCTTTACTAAGGTGATAACTACAACTGTACCAGCTGATGCATTAGGGCGAGGTCTTTTTTATGTTGTGTTTTTAAAAACGCGCGGTCGAGCGTAAATACGCCAATGAAGCTTCATGCGCATGATAATACATATATACTGTATGCGCAGTCCATCACGCAAGAGTTTGGCTGCCATATTGAAAATACATGGCATATTTCAGCAAAGTGTATTCCCAAACCTACGGATCCCAAAGAGCTCAATAATATGGCGTTATTGGCGTTTCTGCTGAAAACCGCAAATACCTGCATTGCGTGGCGGATGTTAGCTTGCTATCACCCAGTGAGAATTGTTTGTGTGTATTCCATTATTTTCAGTAGGTTTCATTATTTTCAGTAGGGTGTTCATTTACGCTCGACCACATGCTTTAAAAACGCAACGTAAAAATGCCCCGTGTGACCTCGCCCTTACTGCGTAAAAGGGATACATACAGTACCTTCCCTAAAACTCCTTTGTGTCACTAACTCTATTAAGTAGGAACTTGCAACATAATTACATATGAGAACCATCCCTGCTAGTGTTATATAAGTCATCAAGTTGTAATTTAATATCAAGATTGTTGTGCAGTTTTCCCTTGCCCATACAAAACTGTTGTTCAGGTGGACGTACTGCTGTTTAGGTCTTCATAGCAATGCCTTCAGCAATGATCATATGAAACCCCCCAAAAAAGAGAGTGTTAAGTGTTTATACAACAGGCAAATTCCTTTTTGGAGAATTACCCTGCTTTGATTGGTCATTGCTACAGGAGGACTTGGGAAAAATGTTTTTTGTCCAGTGTTATTTTAAAACACTGGTTATTTATGGTTGCAGGAACATTATCCCCATTATACTTTATATACTTATATAACCCTTAAAAATGTTGCAGAATTATGGGTGTAATAGTCCTTCAACATTTAGGTGAAACAACACTCAACTACCGGAAGTTTTATGTCAGCTTTAAATCCAGGCTAAATTGCCTACTAAGACATAACATATGTAGTATACATTTCTAAACCCAGATATACTGTATGTAGCTGCATCTGACTCTATTTAGAGCTATTTCCAATTGTCAGCCTAAATGTTGCCACTTTAATGAAATTTCCTGTGGCATACTTAGTACATTACCTTTACGGTATGCATTGTATAGGTGACAAGTACAGCATAAATCTGCATCTTCCAATAAGTTTATAAGGCTTAGGTAACTTAAAGTATAGTTGCTCCAGGAACTATAATTTTCCCACAAAATATATTAGGGGACTCTTTGGAGGTTATATACTCGACTTTTTCTCACTGTTTGGCAAAAAAAAAAAAATTCACAAACCAAAATCCCTTTTAATTACTAATAAAAGTTATTGAAAAATTCTCTGAGCATCAGTTCGAATCTGGTGATTTTTTCAGATTGATGCTCAGAAAACCCAACTTTATGAAGCTGTTGACTGAAAACTCAAATTAATTGGATTATCAAACAAAAAACTGAGCAAACAGCCGGAAACTCTTGAGAATACTGAAGGTAAAAAGCATGTTCCAAAGGGACCATCTTCCATTGGTTTTTACATTATTTTGACAGGTTGAATTTTAGCAGCTTCAGAGCACCTAAAAAAATTCAGAATTTTTGTCCTTTAAAACTCGACCAGAGAAATTCGATCTTTAATAAATAGACCCCTTAATCTTCAGGAATGGGTCCGTGCATAATAATTTCAGACAGACGTAATAAAATAGTTGCCAGTGGTTCTTAAAAATAAATGATAACTTTGGTGGCAGAATTGTACACAAATCTTTGGTGAGATAGGCAGGATTGACTGGCCCACAGGGACACCGGGAAATATGCAGTTGGGTACCACCCTGTTGGGCCCTGCCATCTGTCCATAAGCCAGCTGTCCTCAGCCACCACCACTCTCTGCTCATGTGTTCCACAGTCATCTATAATATTTAACAGTGATGTAAGTAGCACAGTAGAGTGGGAGTAGCTTCTTCAGTGGCTTTGGCTGGGGGCAGAGTGGGCAGAAATGGTGGTTGCTGGGTGTTAAGTCAGGTACCTGGTGGAGCCTGGGTACCCCAGTCCCATTGGCACAGATGATATACTACAGTAATTTAACATCATCTTTTTCGATGATTAGATATACCTTCTTGCAACATCATTGAGCCCAGGTACTAGCAGAGGAGTAACCAATAGGCTGGAAGCCCCAGAGGATGCCTGGGGAGAAAAGAAGGGTCCAGGAAGAGCTTGGGTTTGGAGCCAAACCCAAGGAGTTTGCAGAGAGATTATAAAAGAACCCCTGCTGCGGTATCCAGCCAGAGGGAGACAGAGAGAAGCTGTAGAAAGGGTGGCAGTGCCTTTTGGAAAGAGTGAACAAGGAAAGCTTGGAGATAGCTGCAACATGTTCTGCTTTGAATAAGTACTAAGCTTCAACCTAAAGAATGTCTAGTTTCTGTATCCTGCTTGTGGATGCTTTGGCTACATGTGAGTCCCCAGGGTGAAGGCAGGTCTTGCCTGTGTACCGGCCACATGGGAGCGGCTACCATGTCTAAAGGGAAAGGTACTTTGGGGTAGGTAGAGCTACCTGGGGACATAAGAGCTCTTTGGGAAGGGACAAATTACCAAGAACTGAACTGAACTAATTTGCACTTGTTCCACCCGGAGTACAGTGTGGGACTGTGGCATTGAAAAAACTGTTCAAGGGGTTTAATAGTCCTCACAGGTTCCCCAGGGCAAAGTTATGTTGTGTGATAAGTATTTACAGTTATTGCATTAAATTTTATTTAAAGTTATATTTGGCTACTGCAAACTTTGTGGTTTATTTTCCTAGTGGAATTCCCCTGAGGTGAAATTCCTCAGTGCCCACTAGGTGGAGACACTGCAATCTAAAGCCTAGTCTCCAGTATCGTTCATGCAAAGGGAATTCAAGGCCCTGGTCGGCAAATCGCTAATTGCTATTTAAGAGAGTGCACCAACAAAGGGTTACATACAATAGAACATTTAGAAGTCTTTGCCATCAGGAGCCAGTAACCATTCTGTAGAGAGTCGTCTTACAATTGTAAACCCCATCCTGTGGCATAACTTGTCTTGGCCCTTCCAGGGGGTTGTGGCCTCAGGTGCGATTGCACCCCTGGTAGTTATGCCACTGACCCCAGCTTAGTGGCTCTCCAAGTGAACTACTAGCATCTACTCCTAAGTCTGTACACTTGGATCCCTACTCTAAGAGTAGTACACCCAGGATTCTAATTCCTCTGCTTTCCACTTAGGAGCATCAGGCTGCTCACTAAATATCCTAAACGAGCTTTCACTCCTAGAGTGAGCTATGAAAGTGAATATCCTTACAGCTATCCTACTAGACCTACCATTGCTTATGCTCCATTCTTCTCCCACCTATCCACAGGGGAATCCAGTAAGAAGAGAGAATGAACCTTATAATATCCCTTATATATTTAACAACACTGACACCTCGTGATCAGGTGGAACTGCCAGGAGCATACTTTTACTTAGGAAAAGGGAAACTGATCCCAATTGTTTATTAGAAACCAAATTTACCTGATTAAACCTTAGAGTTGCCTAAAGGGTAGCTAATCTATCAGTCCCCCTACAAGTGTATTTTCAGAAAGTAAACACCAAATTTTAATACCTCGCAAAGACTCGAGGATTTATTAGGTCTATAAATGAGCAGTAACAATCATACACTCAAAACACGAGACACAGAATAGAACAAGACAATATAAAAATGAACTTCTTTATGATAAATCACCAAAGACAATACATGGTATGCTTAGAAACCTTGGCCATAAGTCATCTTGTATCACTCAATTTTATTATCCTGTAATAAATCCAATCCATTTGCTAGCTATTATTTTCCTCTCAAAAACTGTGAAAACAGCATTTTCAAAAATATGTCGAAAAAACATAATAGCTACATTTTACAAATCCTTGAAATAAATAGCAGATACATAACCAGTGCATTGTTGGCAGGGTTGATGCTTTTCCCTATAGCAGGGTGAAGAAGGGAAAAAAAACAATGAAATGATCTGTGATATTGTAATGTTTGGATTTGGATGCAATAAGGTTTGAAGCCCTTAATCTTTACTGGACCAGCAAGAGTATTTGGTAATTGGACTTAAGGCCCTCTAAAAAGGCTTCAATATCAGTTTCCTATTTATAATTCTATCGTAAATCTGTTTGCACAATTCTTTATATGTTTGTAGTTAGCAGATATTTTGGTTCGCGTGTATGGTGAGTCAGTTATATGCACTGGGCTTAAATAACCTATTATTTTAGGTAAGAGGTTAATGGCTGGATGTGTCTAGTGCTTTAATATACTCAAATACAGATGCTAATGTTATCCCATAAAATGACTATTCTTTCTATCCGAGTTTTTTTTTCTTAATGGTGATGTAAACCTTCTGTAAGAATGTATCAAGGGTTTAAGCATGCTATGAGATGTAGACAGCAACACTGGGGATGTATTCTGAAATCTATACTGTCCTGATTTTCAGCTATTTCTTAATAATAAGTAGAAGATTTATCTAATTCGATCGTTTCCCACAATGAAATCTGCCTCCTTAACTTGAGTGATTAGTGTTGGAGAATCTTCTTTCATTTGAAATTAAGTTTAGGATGTCTGCTTTAAAAAGTTAAGAGATGCAAATAGCAGGGTGTAAGAGTAATATATTTGTAGAATGTCAGCACTTTACACTCACAACGGTGTAATTACAACTGTAAGCGAATACATGATGCCGCAAACTTAGGAATTAGACAAGGAGAACATTTTACACTTTAAAGGGATTCTGTTATGATTTTCATGGTGTCATTTTAATTTCTAAATGACACTGTTTACACTGCAAATAATTCACTCTACCATGTAAAATTTCATCCCTGAAAAAGCAAGTGTATTTTTTTAATTTATAATATTGGTGTGTAGACAGCCGTCTCAGGTAAGTTTGCCTGGTCATTTGATTTTAGAAAAAGCCAGCACTTTAGGATGGAAGTGCTTTCTGGCAGGCTGTTGTTTCTCCTACTCAATGTAACTAAATGTGTCTCAGTGGGACTTGGCTTTTTACTATTTATTGTTGTTCTTAGATCTACAGGCAGCTGTTATCGGGGCTGTTATCTGGTTACCTTCCCATTGTTCTTTTGTAAGCTGCTGAAAGGGAGGTGGATGATATCACTCCATCTTGTAGTGCAGCAGTAAAGAGTGACTGAAGTTTATCAGAGCACAAGTCACATGACTGGGGGCAGCTGGGAAACTGACATGTCTAGCCCCATGTCAGATTTCAAAATTGAATATAAAAAATCTGTTTGCTCTTTTGAGAAACGGATTTTAGTGCAGAATTCTGCTGGAGCAACACTATTAACTGATGTTTTATGAAAAAAACATGTGATCCCGTATCCCTTAAACACAGCCTTGTAAATATGGCCCAAAGTGTTGGCAAAAACGTATGTCTATTTGTGAGTGGTTCATTTCTATCATTATGGCATTATAAAGGCACAGCGGGTGAAAGGGATGCGCAGAAGCCAGTCAATTGGTGAATGGACAGAGGAAGGAACAGCCGTGAAATGAGCAGGCTGGAGGGAGCTACAGTGAAAGGAATCCGAAGAAGACAACTTATGTGGAATGGACCAACGCTAAGGAACAAGTGTGAATTTACTACTAAAGAAATGAGTCACCTATTAAATTAATAAGGCTCATTTACAAGTGCAAGTGCAGGGGGGGCAAGACCCATTCAGCCTCCATCAAAGGGGTAGGGGTAGATGTGCGTCCCAAGCGTTCCGAAGATTTTTGTGCAGGAACCTGACCTTATATAAATATGTCACTGAGTTCCAGGGTTTGCCAGCAGCAATAGGCACACTCAGTTGTGAACAGGGGTGGGACAGACACAGAGGCACTGAGTGCTGCTATGTGGAAATTTAAGAAGCGGCTTTGGATGCAAGTATCTTTTATTAAATGATTTGAATCGCGTGTGAGTGCAACTTCAGCCGTGGGTTGTAAATGAGCCCAAGTCTCTGTATAGTGCCATCGGACAAGTCAAGGGATTGCAGCAGCAGACTCTCAGCATTCTTAGGCCTTTTTGGTAACATATCTGCAAATTATTCCATGACCAAAGGCTATTGGCCAGGAGGAGATGTAACTGTGGCTAATGCATAAAAATGTACGCAATTTCTAATCAACTTTTCAATTGGCTTTGATTTTTCTTACTTATAGTTTTTGAATTATTTGCCTTCTTTTTCTGACTCTTTCTAACTTTCTGCACTTATAGAGGCCACAGTATAGGTGCAGCAGTGGGAACCCAGGAGTTACCCCCTGCTTTACAACAGGAGGCAGAAGAAAGGCAGCAGCACCGAGTACAACATAGATATGCAAGCAGTTAATTTTTCATGCAACCAAAATCTGTAGGCCTGCAATTGCATTAGATAAAAACGTGTTTTAACTCTCATTGAGGCTGAACATAATATGCTTGACTGGAATCCTTGGGATGGCCCAGAAATTGGAATTCAGTCTCCCTGCTCAACCTGAATCTCTCAAAAAACTCACCCCAAGACCAAAAGCAGACAGTACTATCTATAGATATATTATATGCAAAAATAACTATAGCCCTGAATATTAGTGATGGGTGAATCTGTCCTGTTTTGCTTCACTGGAAAATTTGCGAAACGTGAAAAATCCCCAAACGCATTGAAGTCAATGGGCGTCAAAGTTATTTTGATGTGATAGACGATTTTGATTCGAGCAACAATTTTTATACGCATGACTATTTTGTCCAAATGCATTAAAGTCAATGGGTGTCCGAATAATTTTGACGTGCGACAATTTTTATGCGTGCAACAAATTGTTTTTTGTTGCAGCAAATTTTTCACCGGCCAATTTTCGCTGCAGTTTTGTGAATTTATTCGCGGGCGGCAAAACTTCGAAATTCGCCTTGAATCCACGACTGGAGAATTTATTCGCCCATAACTACTGGATGTTTTTCTTTTTTACATAAGGCATCCAAGGCCCGTCTAAAGGAAATCACAATATCTACCAGCGAAGGACTCAACTGCCTCACTGTGAAGAATCAAGCATTACTTAACATGAATATTCTGTTCAACAAGAAGGTGGCCTCTTGTCATTTGTACATCTCGGTGTACAAACACATATTCCACGCTATTTGTCTAGAGTGTCCTCTAATATATTAAGGCCATCATGTCCCCTCCCAAACCTGAGCAGGAATCTCAGTATTCATGGTTCCAGGGCAGTTATCAGAGATTTCATGAATATCGTTTTCCTCGTAGTCCTCTATCGTTTTCAACCAGTAGGTTGAAAATAATTACCCTCATAACTCTACTTGATTATAAGTGCTGGAAAAGGAATAGGCACACTTTGCAACCAGCTGTTGCAGAACTACAACTCCTTAATAGTATCTGAAAAATGAAGTCATGCAAATGATTGATTGGTAATGTTTGCCTATGCTTGTACTGATCCATTAAGAAATTTCTAATTGTATTCAGATGCCATTTATCAGAATCCTATTGTTTATTGTTCTACATTAATGATGGGCAAGTATATTCGCCGGGTGCGAATTTGCGATGAACTTCGCCACCGGTGAATAAATTTGTGAAAAATTCGCCTCATTGAAAAAATGTGGGTGCACGTCAGAATAGTCGCATGTATAAACATTGTCGCACGTGGAAATTATTCGGACATCCATTGACTTTAATGCATTTGGCCAAAATAGGAGCGAGTATAAAAATTGTTGCAGGCATCAAAATTGTCTTCAATGCTTTTCGTAAATTTTTCACAGGAAATTCGCAAATTTTTTTGGCAAAGCTAAACAGGACAAATTCGCCAATTACTATTCTACATACATTATGCATTATCCCTTGCACATGGTTTTATTATGAGCCATCCCATGGGTATCTCTGCATCCACTGCAAGTCAAAGTAAATACGGCACTGCATCAGGTTACACATTTTCACAATTTTCCTACTTAGTATTGTAAAAGGGAAGGAATGCATCCTCCTTCCTCAAATATTGGCATCAAATCAGTAATCCTTCCTGATGTTGCTGCATTGAATAAAAATGCATCTGAAATAAACTGGAAAAAACAATATTGCATCCATCTTCATGGATACAGTATGCTTAAAACGTTTCCATAGAAATTCTCATTGCAAATGTGTAGCAACACATGGTACATATTTATTTGAAAATTAACAAAAAAAAAAAAAAAGGGGGGGGCCAAAGCAAATGTTTCAGCTTACTGATAAGTATTATCTCATGCCGAGTCAGTGTTTTTAATATGTAAGCAATCAATATGTCAGACATGGAGAATGGGAGAGAAGCAGGCTGCAGAATGTTAACCCCTTGGTATTAGAGGATTCAGCAGATCAGGATGGGTACATTCATCATCATTGCTTAACATATGGTAGGGTTTATTGGCATCCTAAATGTACAGCCTTCAGATCTCTTCTGCCACATTCCATCATTTTATTCTTAAGCACCAATTATCGGTTTCATTATGTGGAAAATAAGGGCTAATGACTCTCTGAATCTCATTGACTATAGTGTTATACAGTACCCTATTCCATTGCTGACTTAGTATGATGAAAAGCATGTGCACCAATAATAAAACACCTTCTTGTTATAAGCGCCAGAAACACCAAAGAATGGAAGTCTATCATAGGCATTTAAATATAGTTTACTGCAACCCTGCTCTAGTGAAAACAGTGTATTTGTTCCAAAAGTTGTAAACTAATTTACATAAATACGATTGTGTAACCATGAGAGCTGCCATTTACCGTACGGCACATGTAGGGGCACATTCACATTGGTCGAATATCGAGGGTTAATTAACCCTCGATATTTGACCGTCAAAGTAAAATCCTTCGACTTCGAATACCGAAGTCGAAGGATTTACCGCAATTCGTTCGTTCGAGCGATCGTAGGAAAAATCTATTAAATCCTTTGAATCGAACGGATTTTAATTCATCGATCAAACTATTTTCCTTCGCTAAAAAAATACTTAGAAAGCCTATAGGGTCCTTCCCCATAGGCTAACATTGGTGCTCGGTAGGTTTTAGGTGGCGAAGTAGGTGGTCGAAGTTTTTTTAAAGAGACAGTACTTCGACTATCAAATGGTAGAATAGTCAAACAATTTTTAGTTTGAATCGTTCGATTCGAAGTCGAAGGTCGAAGTAGCCAAAAAAATCCTTTTTTTCCTTCTAATCCTTCACTCGAGCTAAGTAAATGTGCCCTGTAATGTTTCTCCACGTTCATATTACAATTGCCAGGGAAATGTCAGATACCTCTCTGTGCCACTTGTTATTAACATGAATAGTAACATAGCAACATACTGTACATAGTAAGTTAGGTTGAAAAAAGACGCACATCCATCAAGTTCAACCTTTCAATATCAACCTTTTTAACCAACTACTACAAAAAAACTTTTAAATAAAGCATGCCAAAAACATAAAACAAGATGAACCTCTGACTGCCTTCTAGCAATCTCCAACTGGATGAATCTCAAATTGACCATAATTAAAACTTGACTGATCATCCTTCTACTTAAAGGAGAACTAAACCCCGTACGATGTTAAGTCCCCACTGGGCCCCCTCCCTGCCTCCTCCCTGCACAGTCTTACCCCAGAATTCTGTCTGAAATAGTGACCGCACATGCAGAGTGAGTGCAGCGGAGCTCATGGACGCCATCTTCTTCTCTTCAGTAATCTTCTTGTCTCTTTCCTCCCCTTCGCCAATTTCCGTCTCTTTCGGCGCATGCGCAGTTATATATATCTTCTGTTTCAGATATTTGGATTGGTCTTGGTGATTTAACAGGATGGACTTGTTTAATACAATGTCATATACTGATGCTGCAACATTGTATACCATTATTGTCATTTTAAGGAAATGTAGCTGTGTTTTTGTATACTAATTGGCCATTAGATGCCACTGTTACAAAGGATATAAAATGTGTTCACTAACATGAATTCAGTAGCTTGAGGAAAGGCGATTGTGAGCCTGAAACGTCGCTATTGTATTTCTGTCCAAAGAATAAGCCCTTTTGCAATAAAGGCCTTTTAAGATACTACTAATGTGTGGTGCTGTCTGCTTGCTGATTATATCGGCGCATGCACAGTTGTCATGATCTGGAAGATGGCTTCAAATGCGCATGCTCCATTACGGCGGTCACTTCATGAAGATTACCGAAGAGAAGAAGATGGCGTCCATGAGCTCCGATGCGCCCACCCTGCATGTGCCTTCACTAGTTTTAAGAGGGGACAGAACTCTGGAGTAAGATTGAGAAGAGGGGAGGCGGGCCAACGGAGGGGGGGCAGTGGGGACTTATCATTGCTGGGGGGTTTAGTTCTCCTTTAAACCTGGTCCTACTTCCCCCCCTCACTATTTCTGTTGATAGCATGCATGCAGGCAAAACCTGTCATTTTTAGTGCAATACATTACAATCCATCCCTTTTTTCTCAAACAAAAGCTAAGATGCTCATCCATCTATCCCAAAGAGACTATTGTAACCTACTGGTCTCCCTAACTCCCATTTATCCTGCTACAATGTGTACTAAATTCTGCTGCAAGAACTCTCCCCTGCTATAATCCTTATTACCACTCCTTAATTTTTTGAAACCTATTGGACCCTTGCCTGTTTTCTGACCTCGATACTAGCTGCCTGTTCTAACTTGTAGCCTGCTACCAGCTACCTCACCCTCACTGTACTTCTGGCCTACCCCTGTAGTATACAGGTTCCCTAGTAGCCCCACCTCAGAACAGTTCAGGGCCCCATAAGGACATTCATGAAGAAGTTAGGCTAATTCTGCTATCACATGGGGTTCCTAGTTAACAGATGTTTCAGTTAGCTTGGGTTCAAAATGGAGGCTGTGATGTCTGCTAGTCTATTCACCCTGCAGATTTCACACGGAACTATTGCAACTCCACAGTGTTTCAGCTGAAGAAACCCAAATTCTTGCACACACTCAGTCTCAGTATGGAGTACATCCTGAGACTTGTTGATATTTTTTGAATCAGCGTATTCAATCTAAACTCTCATCTCAGCAATTCGAGGCTAAGAAATTTCCACCGTCATTGTCCTGCTCTTTAGAAAAGTTCTAGCATAGGCATTTCTTGTTGGACAAGTCTCTTAAATGCACTGCTACAACATTCCTTTCTACTGTGTGAAATCTTTGATGGTTTAGGATGTAGAATCTATGCCTATGCTCATTTTATGAGGATTACTTGGGACATCCCCTTTGCAGCAGATTATGCCATTGTCTTCCACACTTTAGCTACAGAGGTGTATTGGAGTAATGATGCCTTTCTGGTAGGACCTGAAAGATTTTAATGATAAGCTCACCACCAAGAGATTGGAGCCACCCATCTGAGGAGAGAACTCACAGGATATCTGTGTATTTATTGTGGTCTAAAATGTCACATACTTAAGGCCTGTCCTAACAAGCCAAAGCAACAGGGAAATGCCTCAACCTAGTCAGGGGGGACAGTCTTCCCTGGGCAAAGTCATTCCCACAGGATTTTCATAGCCGGGTCTTAGTGCCATTGACCTTGAATTGCCAATTTCAACTAAAATTAATCAAGGATTTTTTTTCAGATTGTTGCTATCACTGCTGTTATAAATTGAGCCAAACCTTTTTGGTTCCTTGTAGCCTCGGATGCTTTTGAGAGATTAAAACACGTCTTTATTCATGCCTCTATTATTATCTATCAGTTTACTTCTTGTTCATTTACCCTGAAGTGGATGCCTCCAACATGGGTGCTGGAGTTATTTTGTCACAGCGTTGCAGCTTTCATGGCTTCGTGAATGTGCCTTCTTTTTACAGAATTGTATTCTGCAGAGCGGAATCATGGTATAGGGACCATCATGAATTGCTGGCTGTGAAACTGGCTCTGGAAAAGTGACTTCATCTTCTGAAGGTTCTACCTAATTCACATTGATCACAAAAATTTCAAGCATCTATCTTCTGCCAAAAGACACAATCCTCCTCAAGCTCGCTTGGCTCTTTGTTCCAGAATTTGTATTCTCATGTCGACCTTGCTTGTGCTATAGTTGTGTTCAGAATAATAGCAGTCAGACACGACTAACCTGATCAATGGCTGTATTTGGTAGAAATGATATTTCTATATGGCAAATAATTTACTAGTAGATGAAGTAGAGTAATAGAAACCAACAGACCCAAGAGTCATGACATGCATGCTGCTGATTCTATGTAACCAAATCATTAATTAGGGTTTGTTCCAAATAATAGCAGTGTTCAAAATAATAATAGCTGGTTCCAAATAATAGCAGTGTGGAGTTCAATTAGTCAGGTCATTCATTCTGTGAAAAAAACAAATGTCAATTGCAGCCCTTATTTAAGAAAGGAAGGCAGCAAGCAAGATTGTTTTTTTGGGTCTAGGCACCACAGACAGTTTATCAAATGACCTCCAAACACTGAATTCAAGTCACAGTACACTGTAAAGTCAGTAAAGCATTATGATATGGGGATGTTTCTCATACTATGATGTTGGGCCTATTTATCACATACCAGAGATAATGGATCAGTTTCAATACAGCAAAATACTTGAAGAGGTCATATTGTCTTATGCCAAAGAGGAAATGCCCTTGAAATGGGAGTTTCAACAAGACAATGACCCAAACACACCGGTAAATGACCAACATCTTGGTTCCAAAGCAACAAGATTGACGTTATTGGGTGGCAAGCCCCAATCCCCAGACCTTAATCCAATAGAAAACTTGTGTGTGACATCAAAGATCCTGTTTCTGAGGGAAAACCAAGAAATGCAGTGGAATGTAACAGGTGCCAGAAGTTGGTGGACTCCATGCAACGCAGATGTGCAGCAGTTCTCAGAAACACTGATTATACAACTAAATATTAGTTCAGTGATTCAAAGGAAAGCAAAATCTTGAAACATTTCTCAGTTTATACAGTGAATGTCTGAGTTTGTAAAGAAGAATGCAGACACTGCTATTTTTTCACTTTCTGTAAAGGAATAACACAAATGTCTTTATATATTTTTAACCTTTCATGGGTAGCTGAGTGGTCCTCGACTTCCCATTGTATATATCAACACTTGTGAGATGTTGTGCCTCAAAAAAAGAATTGGTTAATATTTGAAAGCAAATGGCTGAGATGGTAGTTGTGCTTCATATTAGCCTTGTCACGTGTTCTCATTAAGAAGCGGTTACATCTTTTTTTGCACCTTTTACTGTTTGGCACTCTTTTCCTCATTCTTCGTGATTTTCTTGCTCATGCTGTTCTCCTCCTGTTTTATGACTGTATGTCCTACCTTTAATGTGTTCCGAGCTACAATTTTGCCTCACCCATGTCTATACTTCATTTACTCAAATCTTCCTCTGCAGTGTATGATGATGTCATCACTGGTGCCGGGATTTTGTCATAAAAGGGCGCCCTGGACACTGAACCCCTGCCCAATTATAGGTTTCTTGTGCTATAGAACCTGGTTGTGTTTTGCTATTGCTATCCTGATTCCTGCCTGAAACTCTTGACTTTGAACCTGATCTGCCTGTCCTTTGACTATTCTCTTGTTTAACCCCTCGGATACCACGATCTTGGACTCTTGTTCCTGGTTTCCTCCTTGGTCCGAACTACTCCCTTTGGGAGCCGCTAGGCCCCCACACCACTCTACTGCAGACTTTGTGGGAGAATCAAATAGCTGTCAAAATCTTCCATCCAGTTCCCAGCGCGAATTGGCTTCATCCGTTGCTTATTTGGTTAGCCAGCATTTAAAATAAAGCAGTGTGCATAACTAACCTAAAACTGGAAGGAAACAAGAAAAAAAGGAGGGCTCTATGTGGCCGACAGTCACAGCAATCAGCTTGGTTTCATGTGTTTGCCGGCTATAATGAAAAGTCGCCTGCGGCATGGCACACGCGGCACTTCGTATTCCGAAGTCGCCCAAAGTTTCCTCATGAGGCAACTTCGGTATACGAAGTGCTGCATGTGCCATGCCACAGGCAACTTTTCATTATAGCTGGCGCAAGACAAGGGGAAGGCGTTCGGGTAGATTAGTCACCCCAAAGAAGAGGCGATTAGTCACCAGGCGACTAAATCTCCCCACCAGGTGTGCCCTTACCCTAAAACTGCTGTTTGCTTCAGAAACACTACTATTGTTTATATAAATAAACTGTGTAGCAATGGGGGCAGCCATTCAAAGGAGAAAAGGCTCAGGATACACAGCAGATAAGCTCTGTAGAACATAATGTTATCTGTTATCCATTATTTTTCCTGTGCCATGTAGCCTTTTTTCAATTTCCGCCATTGCTACTCAGAATGAACTATAGTAGTGTTACTTAAGCAAACAGATCTGTTTTACCAGTGCAGAGCAACATTACATGATATTTTCATTACTTTAAAACACTTTCAAGGATGAACAGACTGTATTACAGTGTAATCTTATTGAGAGCAAAGAATTTACCCTACATGTTTTCCATTTAAAAAAAAGGAGATTTTGTGTACTCACCGTTAAATCTTTTTCTCTTCAGTCACTTGAGGGACACAGGGACAATGGGTATAGCTAGTACCATTAGGAGGCAGGACACAACTACAAAAAAGACAACTGGCTCCTGCCCCACTGGCTATACCCCCCAGCAGGCTGGAGATGAGCTCAGTTTGTACCAAAGTCAACAGGATATGACATAACTAAATAACAATTTTCCAAATCCAATAACTGTGAACAATAAAAAGGTTAACTTGTCTGACGGAAGTGAAAGCCTCAATCCAGGGAGGGAAGCCCTGTGTCCCCCAAGTGACTGAAGAGAAAAAGATTTAAAGGTGAGTACACAAAATTTCCTTTTCTCAAAGTCAGCTTGGGGGACACAGGGACAATGGGGACGTACCAAAGCTGTCCCCGAACAACTGAGTGGGAAAAAATGAGGCTTATGTGGTATCAACCACCGCGGCCTGAAGCACTTTTCTGCCAAAACGAGTGTCAGAGGCCGCAAAGGTATCAAAATGGTAGAATTTTGAAAATGAATGGACAGAGGTCCAAGTTGCTGCTCTGCATAGCTGTTCAGCTGACGCCTGGTTTCCTGAAGGCCCAGGACCTACTCACACCTCTGGTCGAATGGGCAGTGACTCTGGACGAAGGTGTTCGACCCCGGGCTTTTGTATGCACCTTGAGGTTCGAAAGGAGGGAGTTGAAGCACTAACGTGAGGTCCCAGGTAGGTGCGGGAGCCCTGACAGGGGGGTTCACATGAGCCACTCCTTGCATGAAGGTTTTGACATCAGGAAGCAGGGCAAGTCTTTTCTGGAAAAGTACTGATAGAGCCGAGATTTGATGGAACCTAAAGACAGGCCTAGTGATAGGCCATCCTGCAGGAACTCCAGCAGAGTAGGTAGAGAAAACAGCCGGAAGTTAACCTTGCGAGTGAAACACCACTGACGGTAGGTGGACCAGACCCTGTGGTAGGCCCTGGCTGAAACCGGCTTCCGTGCCGCACACATTGTGCGTGCCACAGCCCTTGAAAATCCCTTCTGAGCTAGAATCTTGGTCTCAAGAGCCACGCCATCAAGTTGAGGTAGGTTGGGTTTGGGTGTAGAATTGGACCCTGAGTGAGAAGGTCCGGGAGAAGAGGCAGGGGCCACGGTTCTGCGACGGAGAGGTTGAGAAGGTCTGTGAGCCATGCTCGTCGAGGCCACCTCGGTGCTATGAGGATGAGAGTGGACCGTTCCCTTTGAAGCTTTCTGATCGTTCTGGGAATGAGTGGAGTGGGCGGAAAGGCATACGCTAGACGAAAGGGCCAATTGGCTGGAATGAAGATGGCCGACAGTTGTACGCTGTGAGTCTCGGCCCATTGGAAGATGATTTTTATCTCGCTGAGAGCTGCCCTGCTCCTCGTGCCGCCCTGGTGGTTGATGTAGGCCACCGCCGTGGAGTTGTCCGACTGAATCTTCACCGCCTGCCCCGTCAGGTCCTGCTGCCAGTGGATTAGGCCTAGGCGAATTGCGCGGATCTCGAGCAGATTGATCTGTAACTTCTTTTCTGTGAGGTTCCACTGTCCCTGGGCTGACCTGCCTTCGAGCACTGCTCCCCAGCCGAAGAGACTTGCGTCTGTGGTGAGAATGCGCCAGCTGGGGTCCCCGAGGCTTTTTCCCCTGGAGAGGTGAGAGGTGTTGAGCCACCACAGAAGGGAGGTCCGAGTTTGAGGAGAGAGAAATATCTCTTGTAGTAAGGACTTCCGTCTCCAAGTGCTGAGAATGTTCCACTGGAGTTCCCGGAGATGGAATTGGGCGAATGGGACTACTTCTATGGTGGAAACCATAACGCCCAGTACTTTCATGCAGAACCTTACGGGATGTTGTGACTTCTGCAGTAGTGAACGAACCAATGCCTGGAGATGAACAATCTTGTCCTGAGGAAGGGTGATCCTCTGGGTCAGAGTATTGAAGTTCATGCCTAGAAAGTTCATGGATTGACTGGGGATTAGAGAAGATTTGTGTAGGTTGAGAACCCAAACCAGTTCCCGTAGCTTCTCCATGGAGACCTGAAGCGACTGCCGGGCCTCCTGGGGCGAAGGTGCTTTGATCAAAAGGTCGTCCAGGTACGGGGTGATGGAGACCCCCTCGTTGCGGATCAGTGCTGTGGCAGCCGCCATGATCTTTGTGAAGACCCGGGGAGCCGATGTGAGGCCGAAAGGTAGACTTGTGAATTGGTAGTGGAAACTTTGGAAGGCAAAGCGTAAGTATCTCTGATGGGGAGGGAAAATGGGAACATGAAGGTAAGTGTCCTTTATGTCGAGGGACATTAGGAATTGCCCTGGGGACATAGCTGCAATGACAGATCGGAGGGATTCCATTTTGAATTTTCTCGGACAAATGAGCTTGTTCAGTTCTTTTAAATCTAGGATCGGCCGGACGGAGCCATCCTTCTTGGGGACTATGAACAGGTTTGAGTATTAGCCCCTGAACTGTTCGTCCGGGGGAACGGGAGTAATCACTCCTGCTTGGAGAAGGTTGGATATGGCCCTCTGAAAAGCTGTACGCTTGCCTGATTCTTGAGGACGTCTTGACATGAAGAATCGATGAGGTGGAAAAGATGAAAACTCTAGATGGTAGCCTCGAGTAACCACCTCGTGAATCCAGGAGTCCTGAATAAGAGATACCCACGTGTCTGCAAAATGGGATAATCTCCCCCCTATACGATTCGGGTCGGGAAAGACGGCGTCATGCAGAGGTGGTCTTGTCAGTGGGTTTTGAGGAATGCTTTCAGTTCTGCCACGGAGTTCATGGTTTGTTGCCAAAATGCCCTTTGTTTGAAAAGGATTCTCTTGGGGGAGAAGATCTCGCTCTTGGTCTGGGGGCCACGAAAAAACTTGTTCTTCCGAAAGGAGGGACGTGCCTTGGGTTGGGGAAGAAGGGTGCTTTTACCCCCGGTAGCTTGACTAATGATCTTATCAAGTTCAGGCCCGAATAGGAGCTTCCCTTTGAACGGGATGGAAGTCAGGGACTCCTTAGAGGAAAGGTCCGCTGACCAAAGTTTCATCCATAAGGATCTGCGGGCTGCCAACCAGAGAGAGCGGAGGCTCTGCTGATAGCTTGATTGGCGTCAAGCGAGGCTTCACACATGTAGTCATTGGCTTCTTTGATTTGAGATGCCAGCTGTTAGAGTTCGTGACGTGGTGCTCCGTCCGTAATGGCGGTGAGAAGAGTGTCAGACCAGGATTGAACGGCTCGGCTAACCATGCCGTAGCCAGGACCGGCCTCAGCGAGGATCCGGAAGCTGCGAATAATGAGCGTAGTAAACTCTCTAACTTTTTGTCCATAGAGTCCTTGAAGGAGGACGCGTCAGGGACTGGTAAGGCCGTGTTCTTAGAGAGGCGGGATACTGGGGCGTCCACGGATGGAGGAGCAGCCCATTTTTCAGTAAGCTCAGGTGGAAAAGGATACAACTTTAGGAAACGACGGTTTGTTTGAAAACGTCTCTCTGGTCTGTCCCACGCTTGTTGGATAATTTGTTCAAGCTGGTCGTGGGAAGGAAACATCGGTGAAGTCTTATTGCGTCGCTTAAAGAGAGACTTGGAAGACTCCGCACGGGCCTCCGGTTCCTGGAGGTGTAGGGTTTCTAGTACCGAGGAGATAAGGGAGTCCACGGTGTCAGAAGAAATTTTAGGATCATCTTGGTCCGAATCAGACAAAAGTTCCCCGTCTGAATGATCCTGGTCATCCCCAGAATCAGGAGGTGAAAAGAGCCTCGGAGGAGAGTCGCTATCGTCTTCGGACGGGGAGGGGGTCCTGCGTTTGGAGGGTCTAGGTTTATGACTATCAAGGCGAGAGAGCAATTTGTCTAGCAACTGTGCTAGTTTTGGAATGCCTGTGGCCAGTTGGGCCGCCCACTCAGGTGCTGCCTGTACTCGGCGTGGGGAAACTTCAGGGCTAGATACTAAGGGATCCCCCTGAGGAGCCTGATTCACCAGAGGTGGAGAAGGTGGTGAGGGTTCAGAAACCTGCTGTGGAGAGCACTGGTTACATAGGGATGATTTGTGCCCTGTGGGCAAATGTTTGCGGCATTTGGCACAAGACAGAAAAGTGATCAGGGCTGAGGTTGCCCCCCTAGAAAAGAGGTTAGCACTGGGTCCATCAGACATAGTGGAAAATGTAAGGGGAATACCTGGGAAAATAACCCAGTAGAATGTAGCCTGACCCTTAGCTGAGCAGTAGGAGAGAATCGAGTTGTCAATCCTGCAGTGGTGCCCTGTGTCTCTGCCACCAGAGTATCGTGTCTGGGAGCAGCGCCTATGCATGGTTATTCCCCTGTGCGCGATCTAAGATGGCAGCCGTTAGTGAGCTGATGATCTCGCGAGAGGCAAGGAGATCCTCTGGGAGCCGCAGGAATGAACTTCCGCAACAGAGAAAAGGCGGCGAACCGAAGGAAAAATGGCGTCCGTCTAAACTGCGCATGCGGAGCGCATCCAAAAGCGCCTGAGTGGGATAGGGAGAGAGTGCTCCCTGCGGCTGCTGATGAGCCGCGTAAATGGTAGGAGACCCCTGCAGCCTTTGTCGGGGAATCCCTCCCTGCTCGAGAGACTTAAGGGGAAACACGGGGTAAAGAAACCCCCCCCCCCTTACCTTTCAAGGAGGTTGTTAGGGGCTGAAGAGAATCCAATCTGCCATCCAGAGTAAGGGGAGGGAGAAGGGGGAGCCCACTGGGACTTACCTGTCCTGGAGACCGCTCTCCCAGCTCTGTCTGCCGGCCAGCCTGGTCTCCTCCTGTGAAGGAAGGAGAGGAATTGGCTGGGTGGTCTGTGTAAAACACCTGGGACCCCAGAGACAGATCCCACGTTGGAAGGTGCAAATGAGATACTTTACGCAGTGTAAAGGTTCAAGCAACCCCATGGTGTCAGCAAAGACAATAAGTAAAAATAAAAAATTCTTCTGTCCTAACCTCCTGAGGACACAAGTAAAACTGAGCTCATCTCCAGCCTGCTGGGGGGTATAGCCAGTGGGGGAGGAGCCAGTTGTCTTTTTTGTAGTTGTGTCCTGCCTCCTAATGGTACTAGCTATACCCCATTGTCCCTGTGTCCCCCAAGCTGACTTTGAGAAAGTGTAAAAAGTGGTGCAAAATAATGTATTTATACAGTTTCATTGTGGGCATTATGTATCAATTAAAGCCATGCATTGCAATCGTGAAAAAAACCCAATTTGCTAGTTGATGAATGTTATTTTTCCACTGCCTAACAACACCATTAGTGTACAATGCCTCAGACTGGGCATAATCCACCAGTCAATGAATGTAGAATTTTTTTTCACTTAGCACTGGTTAGCCTGAAAATGCAAAATGCTATAAGGCACTATGCCAGAATCTGGTGGGAAGAGCAATATGGCAATTTATATACTGTAAACTCCAATGTCCAGTGGGCAGAGACAACCTTGGAACATCCCAGTCACATCATAATAAAAGTATCTGCTACTGCTAAGCACAAAATAATATCTGTACTGTTAGTTACTAACTATTTAAAATGTCAACAGCTTTTCACCATTGAAATCACTCACAACCGGAAAAAAAAAACCCATACATATCAATATATAAGGGGAACGTTTAATGTTGTGCATAACGTTTCTGGGTTAAGTATTTTCTCATCCTTCGCTTCTTGCTTATCTGTCAAGTCTTCCAATGTAAAAGCAGTACATACACATTTTTTCTACATTTTAATTATCTCTGAAACATGCCCTCTTTGCTAAGAACAGAGGATATGTTTATTGCTGCCATGCCAGCTTCATCAAAGCAGAACTCTCCCTCAAGTTGAAGAGATTCATTTGCTAGGAATGAGTGTACTGATTTTTGTGCAAAAATTAAAAATCCCTGTTTACAAATGAATGTTCTTCAGTAATCTGGGTTTTTTTTTGGTTGGTGGATTGTTTCACAAAGTAATGAATGTGATTTAGGGCTAAGTACAGTTTAAAATGTGCAAGACAGGTAGGGAAGGCTGCACATTGTCATTAAAAAGAAATGTTACTTAACACAACATGTGGGAAACCATAACATGCAACAGTCGTTTTTAAAAGTTTACTGCAATTTAAACATTGAAGAAATTAGCAATTAGAAAGCTAATTGGAGCCAATCCTTAATCTGCAAAAAAAAAAACCTTCGGGGGTGCTTATCAGCACTATTCACTCAGTGATCAGCTTTGTGAAGATTGTTTTATTGGAAGGAAACATTTCTGAATTGACTTTCACAGGATTACCATGTTTAAAAAAAAAAAAAAAAATCTGTGCACTCATTTCATACATTGATTTTTCTTGAAGCAGCAGATGATCATCATATGTTTATTTTGGCATTTACAACTTGCAAACCTCTTTAAAGCCCTATAGAAATAATGCAAGGTTTCAGTGACATGAAAGAAACCACGGATTATTTCTAAACAACTTGTTTTTGTTTAAATGAAATAAGGAAGCAGGGCATTACACTAAATTTCTGGATTGACGTACAATAGTAAAGGCAAACTTTAACATCTAGAACAGAGAACATATGTTTCGAAGAAAATAAATGCCTGCTGAAGCTTTATTTTGGTTGTATAGTTTTAATTCCTTTGTATTATAATACAAGCGGATTGCGGTTACTGCTTAATTAAAGCAGCTGTATGCATTTTCATTACCTAATTTTTCCAATATTTCCCAATCCATCCCACCCCCCGTTACTACCATACCCCGAATAATGTGGATATGAACCCAAATCATCCGAGTAAATCCAGTGAGCAAAGTTAGTGTAATGCACTGGTGTGAAGTGAGATACAAAAAAATAGTCTCTTCTTTTCAATCATCATCAAAGTTTTGCTGTAGGAGGAAATTGGCAGCCAAATTCTCATTCTTCTCACATGCGAAATAAGCTTGTATCACGAGTCCTTCAGGGAATCCTAGTGCTTTTAGCTAAATTACAAAAAAAGAAGCAACTGCATGAGTACAAATAAATTCACAGCAAGGACAATGTAAAATAGAACAATGGAGAAGATTGTTCCTATAAAACAAAGCGGTTTTGTGACATAATACCAAGAAATATAACTCAGGTTTTCAACTAGTGTACACTTGATGATAAAATAGATATTGAACATCCAGAAGTGCCAACAAAGCTACACTTACTGATGTGAGTGTCAGAAGAAAAACAGTGAGGAATGATGCAAAGTGAAGCCTTCTGAAACCATTTGATAAAAGATTAGGCAGAAACATTAAAGGGAACAAAACAAGAGAAGAATTGGACAAGAATGGGACAGAGTAGTATGGTATGTGAGAAAGAAAGGAATAGTTAACGATAGATCCAGGCTATTGCCAGTTGATCTTTGGCTTACCCTTTCTATAGCTTCTTTTTCCTGAGGTGTGACTTGAATGTAGTTCATTTGACCACTTCCAGCCTCTGCTGCAACGCCTCTGCCACCTCCACCGCCTCCAACTTGCCCCCCACTTTCTGGGACTGGATCATTTAACATCTGAATAAATTGCTCTTGATGCTGGCTAATTTGCTATAAAAACAAAATAGAAAAATGCACTTTTAAATCTTTACTTGTCCATACATTTTCAGACAGACTTAATTTATTTGCATTCCTTAAACCCCAGGAAAGGTATTCACAGGACTATGGATTATCCAAAAGATGTCTGTATAATATTAAAGTGAAGACAATTCCTGTTTTCCCCAGGCTCTCCTAGGATAAAGCCTAGTGTTTGGATAAGAGGTCGGCACCTCTCCAATAATTCATGATACAAAAAATTACCAAACACACAAAGGCGAGTGTAGCGGGCGAACCCCTGCGTGTTTAATTCACCTTAATGATGTGTCAATGACATCATTGACGTGAATTAAACACGAAGGAGTTCGCCCGCTACACTTGCCTTTGTGTGTTTGGTAATTTTTTGTATCCTGTATAATATTAAAGGCCATCAAAAAAATAATGCTATTTCTATCCTTTACATATAAAGGAAATTAATATATTTCAATTGCAGCTAATCTGTTATCTTACTAAGGCCTTACAAAGCCAATAAAACTACCTGCAGTAGTGAAGGATTCTCCCGACCAATTTGTTGGAGAAGTGCTGGTAGCAGGGAAGGATTCTGCTGAATGATCTGCCTCATCTGCTGAAACTGAGGCTGATTCTGCAAGAAATCAAGGGGATTTCCTAGAAATAAAATAAATGAATAAATAATGTACCTATAACACAGACCAGTTCTCATATTACCTTAGGACAAAAGACAAGGACAATATGACTTTCCATTTATTCTCCTTTTGTTTCTCAAGGCACAGACAGGAAGAACCAAAAATACCTAAATTCTGACAACTGCAAGATCAGCTGACTTCGGTCTTCAGCGTCAAAGCATAAGAGCAAAAGAATCAAGGTGAATGCTGGGATCAATAAATATAAATGATAGACATCCAGTAACTCTCTTGTTCATGTCTGTTTTGACAATTACCAAAGCAATGTTCAAGAAATGAAGTAGCCTTATCTGCCAATAACCCGCCTCCCAATCTTTTATTGACATTAAGCATTTCCTATAAATAAATATGATCTATTTTATAATGAGGCACAGGAAGCCAATATCTAAAGGTTATATGCAGAGGTATGGATCATTACATAGTTACATAGTTAAATTGGGTTGAAAAAAGACAAAGTCCATCAAGTTCAACCCCTCCAAATGAAAACCCAGCATCTATACACACACCCCTCCCTACTTTTAATTAAATTCTATATACCCATACCTATACTAACTATAGAGCTTAGTATTACAATAGCCTTTGATATTATGTCTGTCCAAAAAATCATCCAAGCCATTCTTAAAGGCATTAACTGAATCAGCCATCACAACATCACCCGGCAGTGCATTCCACAACCTCACTGTCCTGACTGTAGAGAACCACCTGCGTTGCTTCAAATGAAAGTTCTTTTCTTCTAGTCTAAAAGGGTGGCCTCTGGTGCAGTGATCCACTTTATGGGTAAAAAGGTCCCCTGCTATTTGTCTAGAATGTCCTCTAATGTACTTGTAAAGTGTAATCATGTCCCCTTACAAGCGCCTTTTTTCCAGAGAAAACAACCCCAACCGAGACAGTCATAGTATTATGATTTGCTTTAAGTCCAGTATCTTATCCTTTATAAACCCTTGAAAAAGCTTTCCTCATACTGTCAAAGTTTGCACGTCTGAAATTTAGTGTTTTAGTTACTCCCTTATAGAATTGCTTCTGCAAAAGAATCTCAAAGGAGACCATGTTATGATCACTATTCCTTAAATGCTCATCTACACAAATGTTAGAGATGAGTACAGTATTATTAGTTATTACAAGGTCCAAAAGTGAGTTATTTCTAGTAGGTTCTTAAATGAGCTGGAATAAAAAGTTGTCATTCAGCATATTTACAAACCTACTAGCTTTTTCTGTCTTGGGAACCCCATTACCCCAGTCAATGTCTGGAGAATTGAAGTCACCCATAGCAACAACTTGACCCAGCTGTGAAGCCGCTTGTATCTGCAAGAGTAGCTGGGCTTCATACTCGACACTTATACGAGGTGGTTTATAGCATACACCAATGATAATTCTTTTTGTAACCTTTGCCCAGTCAAAATCTCAACCCAGAGGGATTCTACACCCTCACCAGCGCCAGCTATTGTTATTTCTTTAGCGCATGGCTTTAATTCAGGCTTTACATACAAACACACTCCTCCACCCTTTTAATCCCTCTGTCCCTCCTAAAAAGGGTGTAACCATTTAAATTCACAATCCAGTCACATGTTTCATCCCACCAGGTCTCAGTGATATCAAGTATATCAATTTTTAGAGCATTCAATTAATTCTAGGTCTCCCATTTTACCTGACAAACTCCGTGCATTTGCCAGCATACAGGGGAGGTTACTATGTTTACTTTTGAAAATGTTATTACTTAGTGGAGAATTATATGTTTAGTTAGCATTATTCGGTTTTCCTTTTAACAGAGGGACCTCCTTAGCTGGTAAACTGTATGCCCCCCTCACTCCACCCCTTACCCCTTACTAACCCCACTGCCCCGTCTACCCTAGCTTCCCCATAATTCGTTATCTCACCCGCCCCCCCTTGCCTAGTTTAAACTCTCCTCCAACCTCAACCATTCTTTCCCCTAGCACAGTGGACCCCCTTTCCATTGAGGTGCAAACCGTCATTAAAGGGATTCTGTCATGATTTTTATGATGTATGTTTTATTTCTAAATTACACTGCAAATAATTCACTCTACAATATAAAATTTCATTCCTGAACCAGCAAGTGTATTTTTTTAGTTGTAATATTGGTGTGTAGGCACCCATCTCAGATCATTTTGCCTGGTCATGTGCTTTCAGAAAAACACGTTAGGATGGAACTGCTTTCTGGCAGGCTGTTGTTTCTCCTACTCAATGTAACTGAATGTGTCGCAGTGGGGCCTGGATTTTACTTTTGAGTGCTGTTCTTAGATCCACCAGGGAGACGTTATCTTGTGTTAGGGAGTGGATATCTGGTTACCTTCCCATTGTTTTGTTGTTAGGCTGCTGGGGGGGAAAGGGAAGGGTGACATCACTCCAACTTGCAGTACAGCAGTAAAGAGTGATTGAAGTTTATCAGAGCACAAGTCACACGACTGGGGGCAGCTGAGAAACTGACAATATGTCTAGCCCCATGTCAGATTTCAAAATTAAATATAAACAAATCTTGTTTGCTTTTGATAAATGGATTTCAGTGCAGAATTCTGCTGGAGCAGCACTATTAACTGATGCGTTGTGAAAAAAAAACAAGTTTAGAAAAAAAGCAGATTTTCTTACTACATCTACCACTTCTACCATAAATATCCCATATATTATGTAACCACACACCCAGTGATTTATTGAGAGATCTCACCTCCTGTTGAAGGTGTAGATGGTACAGTAGTCGTTGCTGCTGCACCTGCCGCAACTGGAAGAGGCTCAGTGGGAGTACTGCTAAGAGCCTCAGGAGGTTCTGCAACTGCCTGACCTTCACTATCACTAGGAATTCCCTGTTAAAGTAAAAATACATTTTTCAAGTAAGAAAATAACATTTTATATATTTAATAATAATAATAACAATGGTATTTGATTTACACAAACTTGTTACACACACACACAAAAAAATTTTTTTTTGAACACCAACATTATATAATCGAAAAAAAGATATAATGGGGAACTGATATGCAAACTTTTGTCCAACAGTTACCACTAATATTTGTCCTCAAATCTGAAGAAGACTGATCACTCCTTCCTATAAAACTGATACTGATGGCACCATCAGGCCTTGGTCTACTGAATCATCTTCATTAAAAATAAAAAATAATGTAAGCTTAAAGGAGACATACTGTGTAAAGAATAAGGATGTATCAGTGCGTTATACTCATTAAGATATAAAAAAAATGTTCTTTAAAAAGTAGTGTTTCAGGCTGATTTATTGAATATTTCTGCAAAAACCTCCCTTCTCTTCCACTTCCTGCTCCCTGAATTCCCAGGCTGTGCAGGGGAGCAGGTGGCTCTCAGCTCAATACACAGTAGGATAGGAACCAATCAGCAGCTAGCAGGACCTGATAGGGAACTAAATCATATCTTTGCTTGTGTGATTGCAGGGCTGTGATTGGCTGTCTCCCTCCTACTGTGCTTCTGGCAGAGACAGTTATGACACGCCCGCCCCTCATTTGAAACAGGGACAGAGACCAGAGAACATCTATAAAGGGGCTATTTTTGAAGATAATATAAATTTTTAGCACCATGTAAAAGCAATTCCATATATTACTCATAATTGCCTACAAAATTAGTTATTTTTCATTTATCCTATATGTCTCCTTTAAGGTACATAAAGATGATCTAGAAGGGAGACCATGCAGATACAGCAAAAGGTTAATAAGCCTGCCTAAAAGATTTGAGGGCCTGCAGCAGGAACATCTTCTAAAAATGTTTCCAGCAAGTGCACACACGCAAGTCTCCTCCACCCGGTGACCCAGACATCCATTCATCTCATGAACTTTATATAGTAAGAGAAGGAAAGGTCTGGACAACATCTTTATCCTTAGAACCACCAGAAATCAATTTCAACACATAATGGGAAAGTGACATTTAATATACAAATTCTTAAAATGAAGGAGATACTTGCCATCAGAAGGTATTCAACTGCTCTGTCTGGATTGTTAAAACTCGCTCTCAGGGCAGCAATTACTTGTTCTCTCTCATAGCCCATTGACATAATTTCAGTTACCATATTTTCGTATGATTGACCTGTAACTGAATAGAAAGGTGTATTTTTTGACAGTGGTAAAGATGTAAAATATTTGTAACACTTAACAGAAGATGTACCTACAAACCATGTTTTCTTAAGAACACTAAAGTGGAACTGTTGCGAAAATGAAAAATCTAATATAAGAGTTGTCATACCAGAATAAGAAGTTTCCTGAACATAAGCAATTAAAAATTCTGATGTGTTTCTGAAATAATCAAGTTACTCTTTAATCTCCCGCTCTCAGAATCTGTCTCGTCATACTCTGTTAATGCAGGAGGTGGGAGTCTGATTTTGAATGTAATTAGATCAAATATATCTTTTAGGGGGTTCCTAAAAAGAACTCTCTTAATATTACAGGCATGGGACCTGTTATCCAGAATGTTTGGGATCTGGGTTTTCCGGATAACGGATCTTTCTGTAACTTGGAGCTTCATACCTTAAGTCTACTAGAAAATCATGTAAACATTAAATAAACCCAATAGGTTGGTTTTGCTTCCAATAAGGATTAATTACTGTATATCTTAGTTGGAAATAAAAGGTACTGTTTTATTATTACAGAGAAAAAGGAAATCGTTTTTAAAAATTTGGTTTCATTTATTATAATGGAGTCTATGGGAGACAGCCTTTCCATAATTCTGGATAATGGGTTTCCGGATAACGGATCCCATACCTGTACCAGAAATCCTGTCTTTCTACATGCAGGATTTATGCCAAAGTCAGTCTTTTTTTGTGCTGGAATCAGTTGAGCGAGTACTATCACATATGCTAGGAAAGGGAGCCCCTAGATGTAACTGAAATCAAAATTTAACAGCCAACTCCTGCATAAAGAGAGGACACGCTGAGAAAGAGATAGTGAATATAAACTATTAATTCTGGGTCAGCATAATTGATATTTATAAATTTATATTTTCTTTCAGTATGATGAAGCTTATAGATGGAGCTTATTCAGAATGTTCGGGACCTGGGACTTTCCGGGTAACGGATCTTTCTGTAATTTGGATCTTCATACCTTAAGTCTAATAGAAAATCATGTAAACATTAAATAAACCCAATAGGCTGATTCTGCTTCCAATAAGGATTAATTATATCTAAGCTGGGATCAAGTACAAGCTACTGTTTTATTATTACAGAACGAAAGGAAATCATTTTTAAAAATATGGATTATTTGGATAAAATGGAGTCTATGGGATACAAGCTTTCTGTAATTCTGAGCTTTCTGGATAACGGATCCCATACCTGTATTACATTTTAAATTTCACTGTAGTACCTCTTTAAGTAGAGGAGTTCTGGGACAAACTTGTATTTAACAGGCATCTGCCTTCTTTAGTTAAATGATAGCAGGGTTGGGCTGAGCTACCAAGATGCCCTATAAAAGCTATTCGAGCGCTGCCTAACAGGTCAGTGTTATAAGAGTTGACATATCCCATGCTGCTCAACCCCCTTTATATAAAATATTTATTTTTTTCTCTCTCCCTTTTTCATTATAACACATGACAGAGCAGGCACTACAGGGACAGCTATGGCATGTCCAGTGAAGTAATCTGTACAAAAAAATTGTTGCAAACTAAAACCTTTAATTGAAAAATAGTATTAAATATAAATAAAAATGAAATCTAAAATAAAGATTGGGGTGCATTCAACTGAAAAGCAGGGAAGGGGCCACAAAACAGGACTGTCTCAATTTAATGGAAAAAAAATTTTTTTGGTAACTACTTATTTAACACAAAACCTAAATATAAACAATACTTTCCCATTAAAGAAATTAGGATACAATTAAATGGGCACTAATGTTTCAGCTTATATTTATCGGTGCCATATCTGTGCCGCCCTGTTCATATATGAACAAGGCGTGGTCGTATATTGTTTTTTTTTCTTTTACTGCCACACAAACTTCCAGCTGCCCCTCCTCTCGTAATGCAGGAAGTCACCAGTTAGAATCATGTTGCAGTAATGTTTTAGAAATGGATGCAATATCTAGGGATGCATCAAATTCACTATTTGGGATTCACCCGAATCCCCGGTGAAAGATTCGGCCGAATACCGAACCCCGATTTGCATATGCATATTAATGGCAGGAAAGGAAAAAGTGGAAAAAATTCTTCTTTTGTGACAAAATGTGATTTCCCTACCCGCCCCTAAATTACATATGCAAATTAGGATTCAGATTGAGTTCGGCCAGGCACAAGATTTCGGCCGTATACGAATCCTGCTGAAAAAGGCCGAATCACAGACAGAATCCTGGATTCGGTGCATCCCTAGAAATATCGATAATTTCACGGAATATTGCCCAGTCATTTTCAAACATTGTCTCAGAAAAATGCACCCAAATTTTCTACATCTACAATCTAAAGGAAAACTGTAAACATAAATAAAACGGGATACAATTAGAACACTCCATCAAAGAATTAAAGAATTACTTACCAAGTGCACTTGTGGCATCTTCAAAAAGAGATGGTCTAGAAGAATCAGTTGGTAAACTGTAAAGTATAAAATATAAAGCAGTCAGCATTTACTAACTAATTAAATACATGAGCTTCTCTCCTTTACGCTATTGAATAGTGTGTGCTTTGGCTAATGCAATTTGTCTGAAAAAGAAAAATTTCTGTGGCTTTTTCTTATAGGATCACCCTTTATTTAATTTTTCTTCTTGTTTCCATCCTATGTCTCAATTTAAAAACCTAAACAATATTTTCGTTTTATCAGATGGCAATCGATAGCTTTTAATATAGTCTAGTATACCTTGCAACATTTTGTAAATAGAAAGAGGGAGTGCGGCAAAAATGTTTTGACCCAACCGATTTTGTGGCCCCACCCCCTAATTACCATGTTCATTGTACCAAATTTGGCAGGTTATGAACATTTGAACACATTTCTGTTTTTTTTTTGTGTTATTACAGTTTTGCTAATGAAGGTGAATTGCCCTTTAAAGGAGAAACAAACCCTTAATAAAAAACCCTACCCCTCCACCCTACATAGACCCCCTCCTTCATCCTCCCAGTCTAGCTGCTACCCCGGGCAAATGCTCCTAACTCTTAACTCACTCCTCCGTGCAGATTCGGTCCAGCAGAGAGCATCAACTTCTCTTCGGAATGAGACTGGCGAAGTGCTGCATGCGCAGTTGGATGCAATTTTTTTTTTCAACAATTGCGCATGCACCGAAACTCATGAAAATTGCAGAAGAACCAGTCTAATTCCGAAGATTACCAAAGAGGCTAAAGATGGCACCGGTGAACTCTGCTGGACAGAATCTGCACGGAGGGGTAAGTATAGAGTTAGGGGCATTTGCGAGCAGCTAGGCTGGGGGGGGTCTATGTAGGGTAGAGTTTTTTTTTTATTAAGGGTTTGTTTCTCCTTTAAGTCAGTTTGCCCAAAAGACCTGCTTATCTAAAATTGTTACAATTGTTTCTTTGTTTATCCTAAATTGTTACAAAAGTGCACCTGCCATGTATTCCGGGCTCTCTGCCAAAAGACAATTACGATTTAGAAACTTTGTATCTTTTTATGGCAGTTCAGTGCAGGAGATCAAAAAGAAAGTCAGGACATTTCAGTAGCAAACCTGGGACTGCGGGCTCAGCTGTCAAAATTATGACTGTCCCTTGGAAAATGGGACATTTGGGACGTATGGTCTAGATAAACCATTTACAACTTTTGTTTCATGTAACGTGCTGAAATGCAAACTCTCTCGCTTTTTTTGCCAAAATCCACCGCATGGGCCTGCATCCAAGTCTTAGTGTACAAGGAAATGGCTAATTATACTTAAACCTAATATCATAAGCAAATATAGAGTAAACAAAAGCAGCTCCAGAATAAAATTATTAGAGCACCTGCACTCAGTTGATGAGGGACTCTCTGTCTCTGGTGGACTGACAGTCTTCTCTTCAGGTTTCTCTTCTTTAGGTGCAGTGGTTGTGGATGGCTCAGAAGTAGGTGCAGCAGGAGCAGAAACAGTGGATAGAGGAAAAGGGACAGGCAAGGGTATAGGGGCGTTTTGTCTAGCAATTGGTGTATATGTAAGGGGGGGTGAGGCCGGAGCTGGAGCTGCAGCACTGACTGGCTGGGATACTGCTGGAGAAGGAGCCGAAGGACATGCTGCACCTTTTGGCTAAAGAGCAATAAAAGAAAACCACAGAATTATTTTTTTTATTATTTCTTACATTTTGCAATCAAAAGCATCATATTCAGAACCAGTAATGCCAAAATATCCTATTAGATGGCAGGACCCTCTTTCACTCTTCTATTTTATATACATTTTGCAGTGCTTCAGAGATTATGCATTGTCATTATACATCATTCCCTGCAACAGTGGAGATTATAAGCTCGGGTTCCTAGAACATTTACTAGGGTGAATTTAATCAGAAGCCAATTAACCTGCCTGTATGTTTTTGGTGTGTGGGAGGAAATCTGGGTACCCATTAGGAAACCCATGCAAGCAATAACTATAAATGACATACTTTGCAGCCTTGGGGGAAGTCATTTGAACTAAGGAGGGCAAAAAAGACACATGATTATACAGCACATAAGATGCGTAGAATGCAGTGGTTTTAGTTCTTACATAGGAAGATAAGGAGGGGTCAAATATCATTCATTGCACTGCAGAACTATACAAAATAGTACATTTGGTGCCAAGAAATAGTTTTTTTTGTAAGGAAATATAAAAATATACTTTTGTGACATAACTGGCTCTTTGAAAAAAAAAAAAAGAGAGTAATTTAGGATTCCTCATGTTACATTTGTTAAAAAAAAAAACAAAAAAACAGCCTAAGCATCACTGTATACGTTTTTATATCTAATGTAGTTCTATATTCTAAATACACTTTTCAGAATGAAAAACTGTAAATGGGATATTTAAATTTCAGACATAGCGTCAGCATTAAAACATAATGGTTAATCGCGGTTATTGAGGATGCCATGAAAAATTGTTAATCTGAACTACACACGCTAAAAGGTAAGTAAGGTGAAAAAAAACAATGTTTCACTGTCAGTAATATCCTTAATAAAATGACATTTCAAGGTTAAAAGGGTGGGTCATCTTTAGGTAACATTTTTGCTGCTGAACCAAAAGCTAAATAATTTGAAAACTGCAAATAAAAAATTATGCAAATTGTTTCAGAACAGCACTCTTTACATGATACTAAAGTTTAACAACCCCTTTAAGAGAAATTGTTCGAGTGAAGGAAGGCTCTGGAAGAAGAAGAAAATTAGTTGGCCAGAAATACAAGGCACAGAGTACCTGCAGGAAGACTTGACTGGTATAGGAATGTTGTTGCAACATTTTAAAAGTAGAAGTGTTTTTCGGCTTAAAATAAAAAAACTTGCAGGTGATGAGAACTAGATGTGACACAAGCCCTGGAATCACTGTCCTACTAATCAAAGAAGGATCAATTACAGTTAACCTGATGGTTCATTAACATTTAATACACTGTGCTTGGAATATCTGTGGTAAATCACTGGGGTGCCATTTTTAGGAACCTCATCAGAAATAACCTTGGATCATGTGCCATTGCTCCGGTTAGCTGAAAGATGCACCAGCAGTCCCTTGCATGAGCAGGATAGTAAGATTTATAATTTAACTGCAAAATGGGGAACCAAATCTGGTTATGGTGAAAAGGGCTGAAAGGAGCCAAAAAGCCCTTAGCTACCAATTATATGCAAAGTGATGCCTTCTGGAATCAGAAGGTATTTACTTGTCTCATGCCATACACACAGCACTGCCTAGATACCAAAAATGAGAGTTTTGATTCTCCCATAAGGCACCATGGGCCTCCGGAGACATGCAAATCACTCCTTTGTGTCCCTTTGGCCAACTATGCATCCAGAACCACTGGTTTATAGCACAGATACAGCCTAATGGTTCAGAGTCATATTTCCAAACTTGCAGACAGCCTGTTTCAATCGTGTTAGATCTCATAAGTGCAAGATATTGGAACATGGCATCTGATGGGGTAGGACTTGGAGAGTAGCAAAATGGGAACCAAATGTGGTTATGGGGAGAAGGGCTGAAAGGAGCCAAAAAGCCATTAGCTAGCAATTTTACTGCACAAATGCTTGTTCCTAGACCATCGCAAGGCACCAATGAAAACTCACAAAAGATGGCTGGGTGGCATTCGCAGGACTACATCCTGGGCCAATGATTTTTTTAGTAGTGTAGAGGAACCTTGGCTCAAGGTCCAGTGTTAGTGATCATTATCACTGAAGCACAGTGATAAACTGCCAGCCCCTTTAATTTTCATTATCCTTATCTACTTGTACTCAGATCTCCGTTGTAATAAACCAAGAACATAATATTGCTTACACATTTTAAAATGAACCTTTTTAGATTGCTTATTATATAGCTACCATGTACTTCTAGTAACTTACTTTTGTTACCATAACCACCACAAAGTTCTTCTCATCAATTTTATATTCTTTAAGAGCGGTGTCATCATTTAGAATTTTACCTATGGAGAAACAAAAGGTTATAAAAGTGACCTGTGCAAGTAAAAATTACCAAATTATTGTTGTTACCAAAATATAAAAACAAATTATCCTTAAAGGGATACAGTCTTCAGAAAACCGTGTTCACTACTTTGAAAACATCCTGTAACATCCCATTATAGACAATAACTGGCATTAAAGATGGACTAGGTCACATATACCAGCTGAAAAACACTAGAAAAAACATATCCCCATGTGCCAAAAAATGTCTTAGATATGCTCCAAGTATGTCAACAAGTGTCCTGCAAGATTAGTTTTTAGATTAGATTAGATTTAACGCTTGTATGTGTAGCTAACCATAAACAATGCATTATAGGTGCTGGTGTACAGGATAAGGGCCATTTAAAGTACAGGAAGCACCGCCTCCATTTGGATACTTAAAGTCAGATACAAGTAGCGCTGATTTCAGCATATTTGTTTCTCCGCCTCTTTAATATTCATGAGGCAAAAAGAAACGTTCTATACACTTGTGTGCCCAAAGACTTAATGTACATACCACAGGTTTTGTTTTGCTAAGAAAGTAGTGATAATTTCTTATTCCATTTAAAGCGATACTGTCATGGGAAAGCTCCACCAGAATTCTGCACTGAAATCCATTTCTCACAAGAGCAAACAGATTTTTTTTTACATTTAATTTTGAAATGTGACATGGGGCTAGACATATTGTCAGTTTCCCAGCTGCCCAAGTCATGCGACTTGTGCTCTGATAAACTTCAATCACTCTTTACTGCTGTACTGTATGTTAAGCTGGCCATAGACGTTGAGATTTTTAAAAGATCAGATCCTGAGACCACGATCTTCCCAGAACGATCGTACAATCATACGAATTTACCATCAACTAAAAAGACCAATTTGCCAGGAAAACAAAGGGGAGCTGCCTGCGTGGCCCTGCAAACATAGATAGATTGCACTGGGACTGATAAAGATTTTTTGACCTGGCCGATCAATTTCTCGACAGATGTCAGCCGAAAAATCGGTAAGATGTACGATCATTTGAATACCACTAACCGCACGATAATTTCGAAGGATTGGTCGGGCTTCCCTAAAATCGGTCGTTCGGCAAGAAGAATCGTCGCATCTATGGGGAGCTTTAGAGTGATATCACCCCCCTTTCCCCCCCCCAAAAGCCTAACAACAGAACAATGGCAAGGTAACCAGATAACAGCTCCCTACCACAAGATAACAGCTGCCTGGTAGATCAGAAAGCAGTTCCACCCTAAAGTGCTGGCTCTTTCTGAAAGCACATGACCAGGCAAAATGACCTGAGATGGCTGCCTACACACCAATATTACAACTAAAAAAAAAATACACTTGCTGGTTCAAGAATTACATTTTATATTGTAGAGGGAATTATTTGCAGTGTAAACAGTGTAATTTAGAAATAAAAACTACATCATAAAAATGACAGAATCCCTTTAACTATTATATGGTATTATATGGCAGCATCCCCTCCCACAGCTCAATACAGAGCAATTGAATACAAATACAAGATACATTTCACTAGAATAGATGCTCAGTTATGTTTGAATATTGTTAGTAGACAATAAAAGGGTGGGCTGCTCGTAAGAGCTTAAAATCAAGAGGAAGTGAAAACATACAGTAATGATGACTAGTATTGTAGTAGTGTTGTTGTTGATTATGATAGCAAGTGCATAGTGAAAGAGTATAAAAAAAAGAACAGTACATAGTGTGTGTAAGCAAGGAGTAAGGGGGTTTAGGAAGATGGTCAGGGCTTAGGTTACAGGCTTATATGAAAAGGTGGGTTTAAATTGATAACTTGAAAGCATGGAGGCTGTGAGAGTGTCTAATTGGATGGTGAAAAGTGTTCCTAAGAAAAGAAGCAGTACATGAATAGTCAAAATGACCTTCTATGGTAGTTACTGCTTTCCTTATTAACCTATAGGAAATGTTGCACCTGAAACTCACCTAGAGGCAATAAGCAGACATAAGTTTAAAAATGCATAATTTTAAGGGTAGGTCTGTGTCTCTGTGGTGAGAGCTAGAGAAGGATATTTTGACCACCGCTGTTTTCTATGGTCAAACTGCCTGTCCATCATTAGACTTATTATTTAACCTCTGCTAGCACTGTGGTATGTACACTTGATAAATGGATTTCAGCCCTGAAACATGTTGTGAATTTACTCAATAGAGGGTTGCAGTTAAAAAATACTACTCTTTTTTAATCTTTAAGCAACATTAGACTTAATGTTTGTGTCAGTCACAATCCAGAACACACCTCCGCTTGCCAACAAAATGAATGCCTCACCTTGCAGACCAAGCAACTGTGGGGTTTGTTTCTTTATACCAGTTAACTGTTTAGCAAAAGTTACTAGAGAAAAAGTTAAAACACATCAGCAGTTTGAGCTATGTTACAGATTTAGTTTTGCATCAACAACAATCCAAAAATACAGTTCAGTTTGGTGAAACTAAATTCATTCTGTTCAAATATATAAATCTATATATTTACCTGCATAAATTAACTTTTGACCAGCGACAGGAAATGCATCATTCCCTTTTTCTAATTCAATCTTTTCTTTCAGTGCTTTGACCTAATGTAGGAAAGAGAAAAAAGTTTAAATACTCAGTAATTACAAAAAATTTGAAAAGTGAAAAAAATAATGTGATAACTTACAATAAAACAGTATTAAGAATTTTAAAACTCCAGTGGTAGTGCTAAAAAAATTGCAGGTATTTTGAAACATCACTAATTTTGAGTATGAAAGCCATGTGCTTCTATACAGGTCACAGAACTACGACTTAGCTTCCAATATCCTCAAATTTTCCAACAATTTTCCAAATGCCTCCACAACAAATCTAACTGAAAACTGGGAAGGGACTGAATCACCACACTGATTTGGTCCTTACCCAAGTGGACTGCATTAGTGGGCATTATGATACAAATGATTGGATCAGGCAGTTATGGGCCAGCTCCAAATCGGATTGACAAACAATCAGGTCTTAATGTATAAGGCTAGCTTAATATGGTTACCTGGAATCAGGTATGTTTGTGTAAAAGAAAAAAAAAAATACATTTTAGTACTTTTTCTACATAAGCCCAAGTGAAAGAGCTCATTTAAAAAATGGGGCAACATTTTCCAAACAGTGGTTTCCAAATAGTGGGCCTGGTCCCCTGGTGAGCCTAAATTCTTGTTAGAGGGGCTGAGCTTGGTGGCCAGTTAGTGACATTTGGGGGAAATAGCAATTTCATTTTCTAGATCCGTTAAAAGCCCAGCTAGAAGATTGTTTAGACTGAGCTTTGGCGGTACATTTTTTGCAATGGTTTGGTCCTCCAAAGGGGCTTAATGGAAAAGGAATGGCTAAAACTAAGAAAGCTTTATCAGAAAGCTCTATATAAATACACCAGTAAACCCTCAAATAAATGCTGCTCAGAGTCCTCTGTCAAAAGAAACAAAGCATGCTTTCCTTCTATTGTGTATACATGGGCTTCTGTATCAGACTTCCTGTTTCCAGCTTAAACCTCCAGGGCTTGAGCATGCTCAGTTTGCTCCAGTTTTTTTTTTTTTTTTTTTTATAGGTTTTGAATTATTTATCTTTTTCTGAGTCTTTCCAGGTTTCAAATGGGGTCACTGACCCCATCTAAAATAAACGAATGCTCTGCAAAGCTACAAATGTATTGTTATTGCTACTTTTTATTACTAATGTTTCTATTCAGGCCCTTTCATTCACATACTAGTCTCGTATTCAATGCATGTTTGCTAGGGTAATTTGGACCCTGGCAACCAGACTAGTGAAATTTTTAATGCTCTGCAATTTTAATACATGATCAACACCCACCCTCGTATTTATACACTTAGGGGCCTATTTATCATACTGTGTAGTAAAACGACAACAAATTACACCACACATCACTGTGTAGAAAACAGTTATTTAGCAAGCTGTGCATTGATTTTCAGTGATCAGTTACCTTTTTTTAAAAATCTGTGTAAACATAACTACAAAACACACACCTACGATAAAGTCGCCATTTATTTGACAAATTTTGATGCAGTTTCCCTGGTGTTTATTTTTTTTATTTTTTTTACACAATATGCTATTTAGTCCCGTTCTTTCTGACTGCCAGTCAACTTTCATAAAGTTGTGTGAAATAAAATTTGTGATCATATTACATGGACATCATATTACAAGGGCTCTCCTATGTGAATGGTCCCATAGGAAATAACAAAACAGTGAATTCTAAGAGAGGGAAAGAACAGATTTAGCAGTATGAAAGGGTGCACTATAAAATCTGCAGGCTGATTTCACGAAACAGTTGCTCCACGGCAGAGCAAAATCTCTCGCCATTTTTTACTAAAATGTATTTTGCAACAGCTTCAAATTCACACCGTCCTGTCCTGTATAGCTAAGCAAAGAACAATTCCTATTCTGAAAAAACTCTACTCTGTCAGTCAGCTGAAAAACACCACACAAGATATTTCTTGGCTTCTCTACTTGATATAACACAGTCCAACTCTGCAACAAATGAATGTACAAAGCCTTAAAGGAGAAGGAAAGGCAAAAATAATCACCTATCTCTCTGTAATGTACTTCCCAAGTCCTCCTAAATCACTATAGTTTCAACTCACATATGCCAATCCAATCGCATAGAATCACAGTCCTTGTTCGGCTCACATTTTCAGGCACGCAGGCGCCATCTTTGTAAGGTTGGGACAAACCTTTCCCCTTATTGCGCATGTGTGAAGAATAAGAAAACCCAGGAGCGCCTGTGTATAAAGTGAGCTTTTGTATTGTGCCTCACCGTAGCCTGCTTGGATTAATATATATTGTCCCCTCGCTGCGCACCGCAAGCGCTTACAGAAGCTTGTTTGCAGTCCTCAGCATACTGCAATAAATTTTGTCCGTGCGTCTCCTTCTAACATGATTGGCTGGGGGGCGTGTTATTACGGGTCAATGATGAAGCGCGCATAGCAGAATTTGCATGCGCTTCATCAGCAGATGGAGAAAGCAGCGCCCTGAAGACATGCGCAAAGAACTGAAATTGTTCTCTATGCGCATCAAGACTGCCTCTGGCAGCAGTTACGAATATGCCTGCAAAATCAGTGACGTCACCCAAGTCACAGACGGCAGTCTGCGCAGAGTGCTCATGCTGCCACATAACAACAGGCAGACAACTTTCAAAACCCGCAATAAGTTATGAGTACTCCAGACTTAGGATAGAAAGGCATTTATGTTTTGCCTTGAGATTTGGTGAGGTGAAAATGTGTGGGGGCGACCATTCAGCCTGACATTCTTTGAACCATTAACATCATTTAAACAAGTAATCGCCTAGCCGTAAGTAATATTTGAGCACATTAGTGAATTGATCTGCCACTTGGTCTATACTGCTGCCTGTGTGCTGAAGGTGTTAGCAATAGACATACTGGCACGTAGTGACACGCCGCTCTCCAATACTTCTTTACTTTACAGTACTGGCACGTCAGTACGTCTATTGACACCTTCAGCCCAGAGCTGTAAGTGAACAGGGAGAGACTCAGGCAGGAAGTGATGTCACACCAAGCTAATACTGCAGCTGCTATCCTAAACAAACAGGGAGAGCTTCAAGAGCTTTTTACTCAGGCATGGTAAAACATTCTACAGAATAAATATAGAATTCTAGCTTGCACTATTGCAGCTAATCTATTGGCAAGAAAATGGCTCTGTAGCTTTCCTTCTCCTTTAAAGCGATACTGACACGGCCCTATAAAAATCATCTGAAAGTGTCAGTATCAAGTAAATGTTGCACCGTAATCGTTCCCCTCAAAGCCCCCCGCAAAGCCGTCCTCAGCCCCCGCAAACCTGCATTCACCCGACCCTTTGCAGGGGGACTTTTCGGGGAACGATTACGGGTGCAGCATTTACTTTATATGGACACATTACTATGATTTTTATAGGAATGCGTCAGTATTGCTTTAAGCCACTGCATACACATAAAGTGACTGAAAACTTTTTCAAAATGTAAGCAAATTAGGTTTCCCTAAACATATCTATTTTACTAAGTTAAATCTTGTTTTAAGGCATATATACAAAGTTATTTTGATGATAGCATTCTTTTAATCATACAGGTATGGTAATAATAAAACAGTACCTTGTACATAATCCAAACTATGATATAATCAATCCGTATTGGAAGAAGAACCAGCTTATTGAATTTATTTAAGATCTTCATGATTTACTAGTAGACTTAAGGTATCAAGATCCAAACAGACAGATTTTACAGGCATTTCAATTGCATTGTTGCCATTATAAATTTGAAAAGCCAATGCCATTACCACAGAGAAATGTATTTATATAAACTGTAGTAGTGTTTTTGACGAAAACATGGCTGCATAGCAGGCTAACAATGCATAATATTTAAAGAGGCAGTACTCTCCTTCGTTCAACATTAGTTTCAAGAATAGGGCATGTGTAGACGGATTATTTTATATATTTTTTAAAGGAACAGTTCAGTGTAAAAATAGAAACTGGATAAATAGATAGGCAAAACAAAGAAATGTTTCTAATATAGTTAGCTAAAAATATAATCTATAAGGGCCAGAGTGACTGGATGTGTAACATCAAAGCCAGAACACTACTTCCTGTTTTTCAGCTCTCTAAGGGCAGGACTCGATGATGCGTTTTGACCCCACGCAATGCGACTAAACACATGTGACGTGTCAGATGGTGTACTGAAAATGAATGTGAAGGAGAAATCGCATGTTACAACTACATTGATCCGACTGTCTGATGAAATCGCATTGTGACGTGTCGGGTCAAAACGCATCATCGAGTCCTGCCCTTACTCTGAGTTAGTCATTGACTTGAAGGGGGGCCAGTTGGGACATATCTGTTCAGTGAGTTTGCAATTGATCCTCAGCATTCAGCTCAGATTCAAAAGCAACAGATATGACCCATGTGCCCCCCCCCTCAAGTCACTGATTGGTTACTGCCTGGTTCAGTGGAACCCAAGGGAGCTGCAAAGCAGGAAGTAGTGCTCTGGCTATTATGTTAGACATAAAGTCACTCCAGCCTTTATACATTGCATTTTTGGCTAACTAACTATATAAGAAAAAATTGTTATTTTGCACAGCTTATTTACCAAGTTTTTATTTTTATACTGAATAATTCCTTTAAGCTAAATAGTGAAAATGGAGCTACTAAAACCTTGGTTCTTGCCAAGTACATAACGTCCCATGTGACATTATCTTTATCATTACAACTATAAAAGATAAGGGAGCTCATTTAATACAACCTAAACACATTAAGTGTACTTATAAACTATAAGTATGTGAAATTGTAACCTCTGATGAAGTGATTTCAATTTGTTTTGGTTCAAGAAATGATTTCCCCCCCAAGCTTACCCTAACTGGTCTTATCGCTCAGCCAACAGCCATAACTGGGGTGCCACTAGGGTGCCAGCCCCAAAAGTTTGGGGACGACTGTTCTAATAGATTACATGATAAATGCATGGGCCGATGTCATGATGCGCTTGTACTTCCTATTCATGCCAAGGAGAGTGTTGCAGATGGCAGATGTTGTGAAAAGCACTGCACATGACATGTATCATAAAACTTGGGTCAAAAAAATGTTATATTACATGCATTTTGCTTCCCTGCTAATTGTATATAAAGAAACACAAGACACAGTAGAGCTTTTGCCAAATATGAATATCACAATTGCACACGATTTCCCACCTTCATGAATAACTTCTTTAACATCCCTGCCAAGTGCATCACTAATGGGCAGTTATAAAGAGAAGTCAGTAGCTTCTATCCCTTCGATTGATAATGCAAACTCATCTAACGCCTATAAACAACACACAGAAGCCACCACGTGACTCTCGTGCCCCCCTTCCCTATAAATTGTCACGTGTCCGCTTTCTCCCTGTAACGCGAGCTGAGGAGAAAGCTTTCACGTTAGCGCGCCCCCTACCCACGTCCCAACTACTACTTCGCGCAAGTAGATACCCCTAAACAGACAAAGAATTGTCCAACGCTCAGGCACGTGTTGGCGGACTCCTGCGGGCCACTTTGAGCCCTACCACCATTTTATGAGCAGCTGTCCTGTGGTGCGACATTCAAATAGGCCCCATAATGCTTAGGGGAATGCCAGGCTGTAGACTTTACCGTTTCCTCGGCGTCGATGTCTATCTTAAAGGTTTGCTGTTGAAGAGTCTTCAGAGTGATCTGCATGGCGACTGCTGTGTGATGTCCCCAGCTCCGGCCTGATGTTCAGCCTGCTACAATGTGTGATAGAAAGCGCAGCACACTCCCCTCTCTACACACGTAATAGAACTGCCTCGGGGACCCTTTATCTTTGCAGGAAATAAAGAAGACCACTCCGCGGTACTCTTTTATCGTCCGACGATCGCTTTATCTACGGATATGAAGTACAGTGTCCAGCGCTTATTTCGCTGTCTCATTAGTACGGCCTATCCACCGCCATCGTGACTCCGCTGACTGGAGACGCGCGAGAGTAGGAAGATTGCGCGCCTGCGCACGGGGGTGGGACTACGGCGGCGTAGGTGGGGCTGGGGACACTGAATGACAGCCTCGAGCTGTCAGTTCTTATGGTGATGTCACTGCGTTTTTGTGTTCTCTGTTCGGGCGTTCCGGCTGCAAAGCTTACTAGGCAAACTGTGCGTCGAGTCACTAAGAGCGTGTGCACACCATGTATAAGCAGCACAGCGCTAGTTTATTACCGTAACGTCGCAAACAGCTGTATTGCCAGACTCTTGTCAGAAGGGCAGGTAAAAACCTACTGCAGTTATTGCGTCATATGTTATTAATCCTAACAACTAATGAGCGAATTATATCATAAATTGGTTAATAAAGATTGAGGTAAAACTGGTTTTGCTTTAAAGGAATTGTTTCGTATAAAAATAAAAACTGGGTAAATAGGCTGTGTAAAATAAAAAATGTTTCTAATATAGTTAGCAAAAAATGTAACGTATAAAGTCTGGAGTCAGGGGCACTCGACTCAGGCGGCAGCGCTCCCCTGGTTTCCAGGGGCGGCAAAAATGCCGTTCCTGGTAACTAAGAGACGAATTTCTGGTTTTAAACCCGGAAATTCGGCTCTTCTAGTGCAGAGAGTACAATTGTGCTCTCTGCACTAGCGACGTGGACCCCCCACTGACCCCCATTTGGCACTGAAGGTGAGTGCCGTGGGGAGGCGGCAAAAACGAAGGCTGCCTCGGGCAGCAACTTGGGTAGGAACGCCCCTGGCTGGAGTGACTGGATGTGTAACATAATAACCAGAACACTACTTCCTGCTTTTCAGCTCTCTTGGTTGCCACTGATTGGTTACCAGGCAGCATGGCCGCCACCACGGGGTAATCCTGTACTGGGCCTGGGCCCGAAGGGGGGGCCGGCTGTGCTGCACTTTTCAAAATAGATCTATTTGTTGCTTTACACCCTAGGTGGGATGTGTATCTAAAGATCTCTAATGTGCCTGATATTGTAGTTGTGTTAATGCTTCCAACATATCGGCATCTTTATTAAGAATGACAGTGGCGCCAACTTTATCAGCTTTTTTGATAATAACGTTCTTATTAATTTGTAAGGATTTAATAGCACATCTGTCAGTCTTAGTAATATTGTGTTTCACACTCATCGCCTCATTGGTAATATCAGGTATAAAATCACTTTTAGGTCTTAATCTGGTATTTAAAACATTCTCTGTCACCAGTTTTTTTTCTTCTGGGAAACACATTTTCAATTTTAATCTGCGTATACATTTAAATAAATCAAACTTCCAAGAAAAGAAATCATGTGCATAGGTGGGAATAAACCCCAAACCTTTGTTAATAACACTGCATTCAGCCTCAGTCAATGTGTAATCAGAGAAATTGATACATAAGTCTGTAACCTCAGACCCTTTTATGGTCTGTAGAATTGTCTCTGTGTCAGTATGCGCTTCGATCTGCAATGTGATGATTTGCTATTCGCTTCCTCATTTGTGCCCCCTGCTGCAGTATCTCCCCAGTCCTCTGTGTGCCTTCCTCCAGTTCGCTGGCATCGGACCTGGTGGAAAAAAGGCTGCCTCCGCTGCGATTTGCTGTACTAGCGTTCATCCTGCGAGCCTTCCGGTTAGGGATGTACACATGTCCAAATCTTGACAACCCACGTCATTTAATGTCTTTTTTAAATAATTTTTTTTAGCAAAGCATTTCAAGATACCCTCCACTAAAGTTTTGCTTCAGTTTCTTACATTCCCCCATCTCGCTTGTCAGGGTGTTTCTAAGTTTGCTCACTAGGATTTATGAAGAATCCTGGTTGCCCCTTCCTGTTTAAAACTAACTATTGGACCTATGTTTGACTCAGATCTTCAAATGGAAAATCATGTATCTTCTGCAATGGACAGAAAGAAAAATAAGATAACATTTACCAGAAGCCTATCCAATGGAAAAGGCCAAAAACAGAGTAAGCCTAAACCAGACAACCTTGATGAAAAACCAAGTCACAGTCCTTTTAGTCTAACAAAAAAACAACAAATACTAATCCAAGAATTTCTGAAAATGCATGAGCCTTGTTGACCAAAGTGTGTGAAAACTTCACCCAATTCAGAAAACATATTTTAATCAGTTAATCAATACTAAATTATGCAGAATTGAATCTTTGACATACCAGACACCAACTTAGAGCGTTCCAGTTTTCAGATGTTTCTCAGAGTACATATTTTAGGAAACCATTACCAGCACAAAGCCTTTTGGTTTTGGATTATATACTCTCTCTTAGTGCCAGCCAGGCTGGCCTGGCCCCTAGGCAACGTGGCCCCATTGCCCCTCACCCCCTGGTGCATGTGAATAGGCCTGGACAGACTCCCTCCCTCCCAGAACACCACGAGATAGGAGAGAAGGCAACAGAGAAGGTATGGGCCCGGTAGCCCCCATATTTTGTGCCTTCGGCACCTTCCTTTTCTGCCTAATCCATCCCTGCTTCCCCTCGCACCTTTAAAACAGCTAACATTTCTCTGAATCGTTAATCCCCAAAGCAAGTGATTGGGGGAGGGGGGTTAATCATTTGGGAAAAACTCTTTTTGCTACATTCCAGTGTGAAAAATATTTTATTCAATCTAATAGCATATACATTTTTTACAGATTGTTCATCAGTCAAGCCATATACAGTATCTAGTAGAATTAAATCAAAAGTAATTGGACTTACAGTTTTCTTGAACACATTTTGCCACTCATCCGGGTGGCTTCTTCAATTCAACTGAGTGGTAGGGAATTCCCTAGCAAACTTTTGAAAGGAGCTCTGAAAATTTGTGGATACCAGGACTGGCCCTTTCTCAAAACAAAAGCAAAGCAAAAATACTAAACCAAAAAACAGGGGAGTGGAGCCAAGATGGCGACCTGAGTGCATGCACATTAAAGGAGCTCCCTGCATAGTGACCCACCGTGCTTCTCTACTACACTTGTGAGGCAGTTAATATGATGTGTGACGCATGATGGGCCAAACAAAACAACTCGCGACTAGACCGCTACCTTCACTCCTCACAGCAAGCAAAGACTCTGGCCTGGACCCGGACAAGGCCGCCACCACTCCACCTGATGACTCTGTTAAAGGTCAGACTGCTCCCACCGATCCTACGAACAAGGAGCTCCTGCAGGCTCCTTGTGTGCTCCTAGAGACTGCACACATGAGTACTACATTGCAGTTGGATGCCATAATGATTCATATATTTCATATCTGCCAAGACCTACAAATACCGGGCAAATGCACTACAGAGGTCGAACAATGCGTTCTTTCCTGCCAACCTGGCCCAGATGAAGTAACAACTCTTTGAGAAGGCAGACAAAGCCAACAACTTAAGCTGGCCACAGAAAATTTTCCTGCCTTCTACGCCTTCTGGAAGCCTGACCAAACTCACATTATTGTAGCAAAGCCAGTTCTCTAAAGCTGGCCATAGACGCAAAGATCTGATTGTACGAAACGAGGATTTGTACGCTTTTCGGTCCGTGTGTGGAGAGTCTCGTCATTTTTCGTATGGCGGAGATCGGTCGTTTGGTTGATCGGACAGGTTAAAAGATTTCTGTTGGCTGCAGGCAATATCTCTGCATGTATTGCCGTTCATACGATTTTCAGAGGGAGACTGTCACTAGCTTTGGTCAGACATAACTTTCATACGATTGCTGTCAGGGGCAGAACATCGGCTGATCTATTCTTTTGTACTTTATTTGATCGGAATGGTTAGTGGCAGGTCGGGAGATGGGGAAGTCCGATCGTACGTTGATTCGTAAAGATCACGAATCAACGTACGATCGGACTTCCCCATCTCCCGACCTGCCACTAACCATTCCAATCAAATAAAGTACAAAAGAATAGATCAGCCGATGTTCTGCCCCTGACAGCAATCGTATGAAAGTTATGTCTGACCAAAGCTAGTGACAGTCTCCCTCTGAAAATCGTATGAACGGCAATACATGCAGAGATATTGCCTGCAGCCAACAGAAATCTTTTAACCTGTCAGATCAACCAAACGACCGATCTCCGCCATACGAAAAATGACGAGACTCTCCACACACGGACCGAAAAGCGTACAAATCCTCGTTTCGTACAATCAGATCTTTGCGTCTATGGCCAGCTTTAGAGAACTGGCTTTGCTACAATAATGTGAGTTTGGTCAGGCTTCCAGAAGGCGTAGAAGGCAGGAAAATTTTCTGGAGGATTGACTTTAAACTACTCATGGGTTTGAGACCTTCTTGTCTCACTTGACCATAAAGCAAGCCCATCCTGTGCCCACGTGACTGCTGCATCGATGTCTCTCAACTACAGAGACCACAATGTCGCAATGCTAGCTGCTAGAAAGAAGAGGCAACTTACACACAACAGCTTGCCATTCTGCTATTTTCCTGATTACTCCAATGCAGTACAGCAGCAGCGTGCAACTTTCTTAGGGGTCAATTGACAACTACGCGTGGAAGGCATGGCATACTCCTTACTATTTACAACTAAGCTAAGTATAGTTGCAGACAACTCAACACACTTCTTCACAGCCCCAGTGGATGCAGACAGATGGCTCAATGGCAGAAATGGGAGAAGAACCCCACCTAATTGCCCAAGTGGGAATTGTAACTGACACCTTTTAACTTGGTAAGCTCCATGTGCCTTTTGACTGGACAATTTTTGACTTTGCTAGCACTAATATATAAAGGAGCATTGTCTTTGACCCAAGGTACTCTACCTTGCAAGGGACTGTATACCTAACACCAGAACTCCTGGTAGATACCACATTCCTCACTATTGACTAAATTAAGCAATCTACTGCCCAACAGGCAATTCACTGTTTTAGATACTTTCAGTTGAGGGAAGCATTTAGGATGCAATTCCCCTCACTGCTACCTCAAGGTTTGAAGAAGCCCTATGTGATGATAGAAAAAACAAACTGGTCTCTAGGCTCTATAGAACATTCATCATACGCCTCCCTGCCTCATTTTATAGAGCCCAACAAAAGTGGCAGGCCAATATCCTGTCACTAGACCCAAATGATTGGCAAGAGGCTACAGAAGGCCTGTATGATTTTCTGATCTCCACCAGAGACTGCCTCATCCAGTTTAAATTCAGCCACCAACTGTACCTCATGCTAGCTAAATTAGTGAAATTTGGAAGGTTACTCCATCACTCCAGCTTCAGCATAATAGGTATACTTTGCGAAGGGAGGCTTATGAATGAGGAAGCTTCAATGGTTCCAGGTTGAACTTGTTTAAGATGAACATAGTATTGGATGCTCCTGATTTTGAGATCCATAGGTCTCTATGTGTGACCATCAACAGGTAAACATTGAGCTTATCTTTCAATGGGATACTATAACTCATCTTTTAGAGGTCTAATATTAAATACCTGAATGTTGTGGGCAAAAAGGTAAATTTAATCTTTTCGATAAAGTTTACAGCAAAAATCGAAGGTCTACGAATTCCTCATTTGATCTTTAATAAGTCTGCTCTCTGGTGTAAATAAAATGTGAGTGCATGGACAGCTTTATTAATACCTTCAACCGCTGTATGTATACTGAAGTGAGATGCAATTCCTAAGTATGCCATCTGACATGACACATTCAACCACTGTGAAGTTGCTGAATGTTGCAACTATTGTGTAAATGCCCAAACTGGATTGCAGTAGAATGCATGGATGACAGTGTACACTCCATCAGTTCAGTTTATACTACTGACGCTCAATCCAGTTGCATGAACTAGCTCTGAGACTGCTTAGGGCACAACACAACACAAATGCAAAGTAATAAAAACACTCAGATACCCATGGTATTTACCCAAAATGCAGCATTTTTCTTACAATGATATTGAAGCCATCAAGTCATTTGTGAAAATGGCTGATGGGCTGCTACATTTATGGGCGAGGGAAGTAGAGTCACCGAATGGCAGCCCAAGCCAAATAGCAGCCTATGCCAAAAAGTGGCCTAAGATGATAGGGGGCCGAAGCCAAAGGGGAGCCGAAGCCAAAGAGGGTCTGAAGCCAAATGGGAGCAGAAGCGGAAGCCATCGAAAATGACTTTTTTCATTTTATTGGGGGGCCCTGACCACTAATGTTTTTTTTAACTTGGGGGGGGGCTGGTCGCCAATGTCACACATTTATATGTGGACTGCTTAGATTTTTATGCAAGAGCTGCTTTTTACTCTCAATCTGGCCCTGGTTGAAGTTTCCTGCTAAGTAACGAGTACAGGAAATTTCTCATGATTTACAAATATCATAATGAAGTTTATGGGCAACTTCAGAAATCTGAAGTGATTCGTATTCTTGCCGTCATGCAGGAACTGTCATGAAATACTTTGGGGCCACACACAGTAGCTATCAAGAAATGTTGACAGCCACACACAGTAGCTGCCACAACATGCTTTTAGGCCACATGCAGTAGCTGTCATGAAATGCTGTGGGGCCACTGTGTGTGGCTTGTTTGTGGATGCGCTACACATGACATCCCTCCATCTTTTTTAACCCACCTCAACTACATAGCTCTGTTGTCATAAAGGAGACCAGGAAGTTTGACACTTCTGCACCAAATGTTTCTCTAGTACCACCCTCTTTTGTTTTAGCTCTCATTCCCAACGTTTGGCTCCTATAGCTACTGCTCCCCCTTCCAAACCCCCATTTCACCACCTACAGGGCAGGGGCACTGCTCCAAAGAAGCAAGTTGAAAAACACTGCCTCAGACCTGTACCAAGCAGGTTACCAGGGACAGCTGCTCTTGTTACCTTTAAGAGCTGAATTTCTGTTTTTTAAACTGGAAATTCATCTTTCTAAAGCAAAAGATTACAAATAGATGCAACCCCACAGACCCTCTTTTACACAGGAAATGGCTCCTGTCTTGAAAATGGCACTGACCACCTATTCCCCTTACCCTCTTGAACCTTTCCCATTACAATGACTGGCAACTCTGCACCAGGTATGGGACTTCCCCACCTCCTCCACCCTAACTCCCCTGTGTAGTGAATTAGCTCATTTCCCACCAAAGCCTCTGAAAGCCCACACATTGAAGGAAGAGTTGCACCAGTAGTTAGGATCAGGGACCAAGAGAAGTGCATGTATGTGTGTAACGGTATGTTCTGCCACCTTGCCCAATAATGTCATGCTGAGAGAAGCTGAACCTTCCACTGCCATCCAAATCTTTGCCCAAGATGCATTACATTTGCTAGTAATAGATAAGATTAAGTGCATTGAGTTACTGGACCTGGTACAAACTTTGCAACTTTTAGCACATCTTGTTGGACTCTTCACAAGGCAAGGCATCATTTCAACTTTACCGCCTCTTTTTTTTTTTTTTTATTCTCCGGTAATTTATCTACCTCATTATGACCAAACATGGAATAGTTTTTTTTCTTTAGCTCACAAATAGCAAAAAGCATAAAGAGGAAAAAATATGTCCACCCTCGCCTAATTAAATTCCAACTACCCTATGGACTTCAAAAGAGTTTTCATGATTTAATGCAATGAATGTGGTCAGATATTTGAGTTATTACATTTTTGTTAGTTTTGGGTTAATTAGCCAGATGATAATAAAGTTGTCAAAAGCTTATCTTAAAAGTTGTTAGCTGACTGGATGTAACAGTTCATGAAAATAACTTGATACTTGCTACGCCAAAAATTGGCCTCTGGTGAAAATTCGCCGAAATGCATTAAAGTCTAAAGTTTTTTGACGCATTACTTTTTTTTCTCCTACTGATGTCTATGGGCTCATTTCCACGGTTAAATGCTTGAAAAAATCACTCAGCCCTATGTATGATACTGCATTGATGAACTGAGCTGAGATATTATCTCCCATTCTAGATGATTAAACATATGCTTTATTTCATATTGACCTTTAGAAAATAGGCCACTTAGTCTACTCTAAATAATATAATAATATATTTATGAGTAAACATGTGATCATAAATAACTAGATATTATATTTAAGTGTAAATATGTTTTATAAATAGGTAAAGATGGCATATGTTCTAGACTTTCACTTTGCCTTGTAAGTGATATCAATATCAGTGCTTCTGGCCTGCCAAGAATTTTGGATAGCTATTTTAGTAGTTGCCAGTATAATTATGGGGACTGTTTTCAGAATATCCTGCAGGTCTGTTTTCATCTTATTCTGTATGCTTCTTTGCTCAGATCTCCTGGCATATAAATAGGTCACTTAGATGTCCAACATAAGTGCAAGAAATAGGGATTCTGCTGAACATAATTGTGTACTATTCTTTTAATTAGGAAATATGTATGTTTATTATTATGTTTATTTATTATTGTTTATTATTTCTTGTACTAAACAGGACAACCATCTGAAAGTAAAGACATGTTCTAATTTTGTGTTAGCAGTCCACTGAGAAGTCCTGGGTGTGTACAACCCCCCCTTTCCTCAGCTGGAGCCATTGTTAGTCTGTGAGATAAGGAGCAGCTCATTATAGAGAGGGATACTAAAGGTGGCCATACACGGGCAGATAAAAACTGCAGACAGACCGAGTCAGCAGCTTATATTGGCCTGTGTATGGGGCCCCCCCGACAGGCTTCCCCGATCGAGATCTGACCGAAAGTCGGATGGGACTAAAAATCCCGTCGGATCGCAGCCGCATCCGACGGGATTGCAGTCCCGTGATCCGACCGCCCGTAAAGCCACCATTAGGATCCGATTGCTGGGCCCTAGGGCGATCGGGGGGCATATCGGGGAGAGATCCGCTCGTTTGGCCACCTTAAATTGACTAGTTGATTTTGATTGTGCTCAGAAGAACCAAAAAAAGAATGTGACTTTACTTTCAGTTTCATATTTGACCAGTTAGTGCAAAAAAAAAATAGCAAGAGACATACACTTCTATATCTATATTAAAAAATAGGCAAAAAAGTAAGTTCATAAAAGTACTATACATTGGTAAAGGTATAGTTCTCCTTGAAAATGAGATCTTATTAGATCTGTGCCATATATAGATCTATCCACCTAGGGGGAAATAAAAAGTAAAAATTACAAAGCAAATCTTGGGTAGTGTGCTGTGGGTTACTGTGCTGGGGCTATTTTGCCCATTATTACAAAATAAAAACTGATGAGAATTTGGTTCATTTCCAGGGAAAACATTGGGTCAAAAATAAAGCGTTAGCTACTACTAAATTGATTGCTGCCAACTCTATGACATCCTTTACTAGGCAAGTTAAAGCAAACACAAGTGCAGCTAGAGGTTTTTCACAATTCTGGCCACACAGGATGTTACATGGGTGCTTGCATGGGTTTCCACCAGGTACGCTTTTCTACCAATTCATATCACAAGTTAATTGTATCCTGCTCAACTGATTATTGTGTAAGTGAATAGTATAGGGACTTGTGAGTGTAAATGTCACTGGGACAGGAACTGATGTGAATGATGAACAATCTTTGTAAAACACTGCAAAATATATCGGTACTATATAAACCAATCACAACAATATTAACAATAAATAATATTTGTTAACTCTAATATGGCATGCTATATGTTGTTATAAAGCAGCAAATTTTGTTCTCTGGTGTACAAGTATTCAATTTGTGGCACTGAAAGGACCTCTAGTGGTCATCTTATAACTTGCATGCTGGTCAAAATGCCTGAAAATGGGAATGAAAAGGAAGCACATCATACAACAGAAGTAGCTATAGCTGTAAAGTTATTTTGCTCCCATGATACTAATACTAGTGTTTCTTCTAGCCTAGATACATATACAGGAGTAATATCAGTGCTCTCTGGAGTGGCTGTCTCATATGCACAAATTATAGGCTACGCATCATACATTTCTCTGTGTTTTATAGAGCATACTGTACTTCTATTTGGTGAGATTAAAATACAGTGGTGCATGGAATTTTGTGAACCCTTTTACATTTTCTATAGTTTTATATGAATGTGACCTAAAACATTATTAAAATTAGATTAAGAAAACCTAGCTAAACAAATTATTTGTTTTCTATTTATTGAAAAAAATGATCCAATAACATATCTGCACGTGAAAAAAGTAAGTGAATCATGCCTTCTGTATTTGGTGTAACCCCCTTGTGCAGCAATAACTGCAACTAAATGTTTGCAATACAGTTGTGTTCAGAATAATAGCAGTCGGATATCACTAACCTGATCAATCACAGTTTTTGGTAGAAATTATATTATTACAGTCATCAGGCTTCTTCCAAATAATAGCAGAGTGGAGTTTAATTAGTGAGGTCGTTCATTGTGTGAAAAAACAGGTGTCAATTGCCCACATTTAAGGAAGGAAGGCAGAAAATGTTGTGCATGCTGGTTATAGTGCATTTCTCTCTGAAAATCTGAGTAAAATGGGTCGTTTCACACATTGTTCAAAACAGTGTACTTTCATTAAAACTTGATTGGAGAGGAGAAAACATAAAGAAGTACAGATAATGCTAGGCTGCTCAGCTAAAATGAAGAAGAGTCTATTTGTCGCCGGGCGACTACATCTCCCCAAATCGTGTGTCCTTACCCTTAAGAGAAATGGTGCAACATTTTGTAGACTGATGAAAGCAAGATTGTTCTTTTTTGGGTCTATGTGCTGCAGACAGTTTGTCAGATGACCCCCGAACACTGATTTCAAGTCAGAATACATTATGAACACAGTAAAGCATGTTGTGCAAGCATCATGATATGGGGATGTTTCTCATACTATGGTGTTGGGCCTATTTATCACATACCAGGGATCATGGATCAGTTTCAATATATCAAAATACTTGAAAAAGTCATGTTGCCTTATGTCAAAGAGGAAATGCCCTTGAAATGGGAGTTTCAACAAGACAACAACCCAAACACACCAGTAAATGAGCAACATCTTGGTTCCAGACCAACAATATTGACGTTATGGAGTGGTCAGCCCCAATCCCCAGACCTTAATACAATAGAAAACTTGTGGAGTGACATAAAAAATTGTCTTTCTGAGATAAAACCAGGGGCGTAACTATAGAGGAAGCAGACCCTGCAGCTGCAGGGGGGCCCAGAAGGTATAGGGGCCGGACGAGGCTCTAATTCATATACAAATTCAATACAACTTGGTAAAACAGGTCAATCTCTAGACATTTTTGGGGCCTATAAAATTATTTGCTGTGGAGCCCAGTGATATTTAGTTACACCACTGGATAAAACCAAGAAATGCAGAAGAATTGTGAAATGTAACCGGCGCAGAAGTTGGTGGACTCCATACAACACAGATGTGCAGCAGTTCTCAGAAACACTGATTATACAACTAAATATTAGTTCAGTGATTCAAAGGAAAGCAAAATCTCGAAACATTTTTCAGTTTATACAGAGAATGTTTGAGTTTGTAAAGAAGAATGCAGACACTGCTATTTTTTGGAACAGTCTAATATTCCATTTTCTTCACTTTCTGTAAAGAAATAACACAAATTTGATACATTTTTTCTACATGTTTTGATTTGGAATATAATGTGCAGTGTTCCCAATGCATTTTTGTGTATGGAAATAATAGCTTTTTTAAGGAGTTTTAGCTTTTTTCACTTTTTTTAAACACACTGCTATTATTCTGAACACAACTGTAACTGTTGATCAGTCCTGCACATCGACTAGGAGAAACATTGCCTTATTCCTTTATACAGAACAGCTTTAGCTCTTGTTGGTGGGTTTCCTCATATGAACCACTCACTTTGGGTCTTTCCACAACATTTCATTTGGATTAAGGTCAGGACTTTGACTTGGCCATCTTCTTTAACCATTCTTTGGCAACTTGCGTGTTTTCTGCATGACCCACTGTCTGTTGAGATTCAGTTCACGGACAGATGTCTTGACATTTCCTTTAGAATTGTCTGGTATAGTTCAGAATTCATTGTTCCATCAATGATGCCAAGTCGTTCCAGGCCCAGACACAGAAAAACAGGCCCACCACCATGTTTCAAAGATGGAATGAGGATCTTATGTAACGCAAATGCGCTTCTGATGTCACGTGCATGCACATAATGAGTAGATCATGGCACTCGTTCATTATGTGCATGCGTGTGCCCGAGCATGGACCCTCGTATCAGGAGCTCCCTCCCGGTGCGATTATCCTAGTACTGGCGGGGGCAATTTGAAAAAATGACTGTTACTCCCAACCGGAGTGCAGGTTCTTTTAGTCTGCACCTTTGGTTGGGGATTACATTTTTGCCCAATAGGTGCCCTTTAAAGGAGAATTCAACCCTTTAACAAGAAACCTGTACCCCCTACCCCAAGTAGACCCTCCTCCCCATAGCCAACTGCCCCCCTGGGGAAATGCCCCATACTTTATACTTACCCCTCGGTGCAGATTCTGCAGATGGTGCAGATGGTTCCATGCAGCCATCTTCCGGGTCTTTGTGTCTTCTTCCAGCGCTTCACCAATTTCGTGAGTTTCGGCACATGCTCAGTTGATGCAAACCAGCAAATTGCTCCAACTGCGCATGCGCCAACATGCCGATCTCCCACTCAGCTTGCCGAAGACCCGTAAGATGGCTGCATGGAACTCTGATGCCACAAACTGTGCCAAGGGGTAAGTATAAAGTATGGGGCATTTCCCTGGGGGGGGGCAGTTAGGCTGGGGGAGGAGGGAGGGAGGTCTACTTGGGGTGGGGGGTACAGGTTTTTTTGTTAAAGAGTTGAATTCTCCTTTAACTTACCTGTAGTATTTTTTTTTTTAGTATTTCATTATCAACAGGGTTTATACAGCTAAAATGTTAAATATATACAATAAAAATGTAACCGGGAAAAAAGTCCAAAACCAGGTCAGGATTTTAGGGCATTCCTGCTTAGGCATGCAGAAGGTACATTTATTAAGATCTCGTCTTTCTTGCTGACCTCAGTGTTTATGCAGAGCTAACATTAATGCCTTGAGTGCCAGTTGTGCCTTGAAGACTAGATTTATTACTACTGTTATTCTGCAATATATATAAACTTATATAAAACACTGCAGACATTGCTCAAAGTGAAAAGAAGGGGAAATTCACTAATATACAATTATTAAATAATTACATAGATTGCACTGTATTGCAGCAGTGCTTCTCATTGGTATGGTGCTCCATGAATCAAATTCAAATGAACCCCATTTTTTGAGCATCGTTTTTAAAAATTTTCTTTTAATTTTCCTTCAACTAACACTACAAACCATATTCAGCACTTTTCAGCAATTTTTTTATAGTCTTCTGTTGATTTCCAAATAGCTATGTATTTTTCCAGCACCTGGACGTGGTCAATACATCTGCTTCTTATACACACTTTCCGCTTGATCTCAATTGTCTGCCCTCCACTGAACCTTTTCAACAATCACAACAATGTAATTCCTGCAAAAGGACCCAGATTGCACATAATTTCCTAAGTGTTGGCTTTCTAGAAGGAAAAATAGCAGCACCAGTATTGCTGTGCCAATTTATATTTTCATTCTTTTGCATATGCATCCCAATATCTTGTTTGCCTTTTTTTAATGCTGCCAGACATTGTACAGATGGTTAGAGAGCATTATGCAAGCTCCGTGCCAAGTTCTTTTCATAGTCTGTAGTCTTCCTTCCAGGTTATGGATCCTATAATTATATTTTATCCCTCATCTCATTATGTTGTGCTTTTGTATACTGAACTGCATGATCTCCTTTTCAGCTCTTAGGCCTAATTTGTTCAAATTCCTTTCAAAATACATTCTTGTTCATTTGCTGCATTGGCTGTGCTTTTGCAGATATGATGTCCTTGTCAAATACAGTCACCTAAAAAAACCTATTGTGTTCAAAACTAGTTTTCTTCACCAGCAGATTTTGTTGGATTGAACTTCCACATTACTTCATGGGATATCATTCTCTTTTTAGCTGCTTTTATTGTCACGGCTTCTTATTTTCTGTGCATGTTTTAGATGGTAAATGAGATTATTAGCAATACAGAATCAAAAGCATGACGTGGATTGTTATAATGTGCAATGATCTGTAAAACAATGCTGTTTATGCTATTAGAACTGGAAAATTCAAGATCCAGACAAATAGTACATAAAAATCCACTGTTTATACTCAGGGCAGAACTAAGGCACAAAACTACACATAGCAATAGCCATTATATGATAAAAGCATATTCTGAATATATATATTTATACAGGTATAAGACCTGTTATTCAGAATGCTTGGGGCCTGGAGTTTTCTGGATAGTGGATATTTCTGTAATTTGGATCTTCATAACATAATTCTAGAAAATTATGTAAGTTGGTAGGTTTGTTTCCGGTAAGGATTAATTATATCATAGTTTGGCTCAAGTATTTTATTATTACAGAGAAAAAGGAAATAATTTTTTCAAATTTGGATAAAATGGAGTCTACAGGAGACAGCCTTTCCGTAATTCGGAACTTTATGTATAACAGGTTTCCAATAACAAATCCCTTACCTTTAGTAATAAGAATTCAATTGGCGCCAATTGGCTGTCCCTCACTAATTAAACTGGTTTCATATATACATTTAGATGTACAGTACAAATAATGTATATATATATATTATATTTTCCCTAACAAAGGTTCCTGTGTGAAACTGAAATGTAGGGTTCAATAAACCTTTAGTTTTGCATTAAATCTTCACTTCACTGCTGGAATCGTCCTTGGAGCGCTGCCATTTTGTGAAATGTTTGTCTTCTTATTTTGGACTGGCACCCAGGCATGGTTTTATATATATATATATATATATATATATATATATATATATATATATATATATATATATAGAAAAGTCCTTCGTGATCCGCACTCCACTGAAATCCAAAAAGGCACCCAGGTGCTACTCATATAAGCATATGTATATAAGTCCAAGAAGCATGAGTGCACACTGGGATTTAATAAAAGTATAATTTTATTTGGTTACATTAAAACAGATTTGTTTTAATGTAACCAAATAAAATTATACTTTTATTATGGACTATATATCGATATATATATATATATATATATATATATATATATATATATATATACATATACATATATATATATATATATATATATCTATGCACCTGGATAACACCTGAACTGGGAACTGGCACTTATATAACAGTGTAACAAACTGTAACCTGCAGCACCTTAATACCCCTCTGAATTGTGTCTGTATGTTACCCTCCCATTTAGACTGTAAGCCCTATGGGCTAGGATCCTCTAGCCTTTTGTTTCCTTGACACTGAGCACTTAATCTGTATTGTAATTATATTTTATATGTATGTGAATTGTATTTCTAATATTGCACTTATTGTTACTTTTTATTTCGATGACCCCTTGTTTGTTACTAATAATTTACTGTTTTGCTGTACAGTGCTTTGCCCTCAGGGGGCACTATACAAATAAAAATATACTGATAGTGAGAATACCAAGAAGGGTAACCAAGAGAATACCAAGAAGGCTAATTAACCTTTTTTGTGCTGCAGGTTTTTGTTCATGTAGTATAGCTAGCTACCAGACAACTCATAATTCTACATTGAGTAAATACAACACAGAATATAGAATTTTTAGTACTGGTCCTTAAGTTACAATTTAAAACTAAATATTTATATTTTAACTCTTGCTAAGTATTATCTATCTTCTAAATTACTAATTACAGATTTACCATACAGTTTCATTCTTGTAAAAATCTCCGTTGTTCTTTTGACTCGTGTCGGAGGACAAAAGGATAAAAGATAATTGTAGAAGCAGTAAATTATTGGAAAAGCACCGACCAGGGCTTTGCTAGGGTAGTTGCTTACAGACCTTTAGGGTCAGGCCCCACATGGTTCAAGGCAAACAAGGCTCCCCTTTCAATAAGGTTGTAAATATATGAAAACATTTACCATCCTGCATAGTCATTGGAATACTTTTAGGAGCAAATAAGCTCTTACTTAAATTAGAGTTTGTAATTGATTTGAGCTTCTAGGAATATTTAGAATAGTAAATTAATATACAACCTGAGAGGCATTCAGTTTAAGTGTTCTTGAGTTTAAATGTGCAAGTTATTATAGAGGTTAAGAAGTTCTGTTAGTTACTATGTGTTGTATTACATTAATGCAATGCTGTTATCAATTCACCATCTTTATTTCATACACATAGAGACTAGCTTCCAAGTCTCCTCCCACTATTCCCAAGGCTGCAACATTCTAACATCCTTCAATAGCAATTAACTTTATAAAACTTAACACAGCTTATGCAAATACATAACATCTTCTCCCCCTCTATTATGCTTCAAAACATGGAAACCTTATAAATTACATAGTCAGTCAGATGCCTGGGTAGGTTGCTTGTGTTGGCTGAACTTCGGCAGATTTCAGTGGCCCATTCAACAGGGGGGTGGAGTATTGCCTGATGGGTTTTATGGTTTGTGGCTGTGCAACCAGATTGGGTGTATCATTCCAGAACTGCCAGTTAGAGGCAGTGTCCCATACCTGTGAAGGCTCAGAAACCGGTACTAAACTTCTCACATGCCAAGTAGATGCATCCTGCAATTTGTATGTGACTGGTCCCAACTGACTGTGGATCTGAATGGGGCCAGACAATATGGGATCAAATTTTGATCTGGTTGAGGGTTTACTTATTCTCACCCATTGCCCATCATTAAGAGTAATTGTCTTTGCTTTTTTTCTTGAATCATGGTAAGCTTTTGTTCTTACCCTGATAGGTTTTTACACTTGCTCGCAAGTCTCTGGGTTCCGTTACTTTCATCTGTGGACATAAACATGTTAGGGGCAGCCGCAGATTATGGCCTATCATTAGTCTTGCTGGTGATTCCCCAGTTGCGCTATGGGGTGCAGGTGTACCTTAAGGCCATTCTTTAAGTTTTGATTAAAACATTCTACAATTGGCCTGTAGATGGTATTGCTTTGTTAAAATATGCCTTATGCCCCTCAGTTGAAGGAAATCTTCAAATTCTTTTGACACAAACTGTTGGCCATTGTCTGTAATAATTTCTTGTGGAAGTCTCCACCGTGAAAACCATCCTTCTAAGGTAGTGATGACAAGTTTTGAGGTAATGACCCCTTCTGTAGTTACGTCTTGCCATTTAGAGTATAAATCATATGCAACCAACAAATACCTCTGGTGTTGCATTGCTACGGTTATTTCTCCACATATATCCAACTGAATTGTATCCCACGGGGCTTGTGGAAAAGGCCTAACTTGTAGTGGAGCGGCAGTTTTTTTCAAAATTTCCCCACTGAGTAAGCATGGTTCACAGTTTCGAATCAAGGTCTCAATTTAATTTGTCTATGCTTTACTGCGAAGCTATTTTGTTCTTACCACACCCAAATGTCCTTCATCGACCATCCTGAGGACAGCTGGCCTCAGTGCAGTTGGAATTACTGTCCTGTGCCCTTGTACTAAACAAATTTATTTCCAGAGTGACAACTCACTTGGTAGTAAGTATGGCTGAAGATGTTCTGGTAAAACAGATGGCCGTTCTCTGCATAAGTACATTAGTATTTCTTGAATCACTGGGTCATTCTGAGATAAGGTCTTGTGGTGTGACTGAAGACTAATGAATTGGATATCATCAATGTGTCTTCTTCTTCCTGTGCAGTCTTGTCTCCTTGTGACAGGTAATCTGCTACTTGATTAAATTTTCCTGGTCTGTAGCGAACATCAAAGTTGTATTGATATAAGCTGTCTGACCATTTGTGAATACAAAGAGGGTGATGGCCCAATCCTAATGTAGACAGCAAGTTAGGGCTTGGTGATCTGTTGTCAGGGTAAACTTCCTGCCATAAAGGAATGCCACTTTTCACAAGCCCATATACAGGCCAGTGCCTCCCGCTCTCCTACTGCGTATTTCAGCTCAGCTGAAGAGAGAGCTCAAGAAGCAAAGCAACGGGGTCCTCAACTCCACGCTGAATCACAATAGACAAATATAGGTGTATTTGGTGAAAAATGCGCAAGGGTTGGCGCTGAAGCAATACAATGTCTCAGTGTACAGACTGCTTGGGAACACACTGGTGTCCACTACCAGTGCACATCTTTTTTAAGTAAGTCACGTAATGGTGTTGTGATTTCTACATAGTCAGCTACGAAACGTAAATAATAGTTTGTGAATCCTAGTTCTGCTCTGTCTTTTGGCTCAGGTAATTGATGTATGGCCTCAATACTGGATTGCAAGGGTTGAATTCCCAGTGATGAGAGTCTATGACCCAAAAAGTCAACTTCAGTTTGTGAGAAAACACATTTTGTTTCATTCAAGGTGAGGTTATAGTCAATCAGCCTGTCAAATACCTGATTAAGGATTACATTGTGTTCCTCCAGAGATTGTGCAGAAAAGAGTATGTCATCCTGATAAATTGTAAACCCAGGGATTCCTTCAAAAACAGTTACCATGATTTTCTGGAAACAGCTTGGAGCACAACACAGCCCAAATGGCATGTGTTTGAAACGTCAAAGTCCCAGATGTGTAATGAAAGCTGTCAGTTTTCTGGCCTGCCAAGAGAGGGGAACTTGTAAATAGCCTTTACGAGCTTTGTGAAAGATTTTGACCCATGGCATTGGGAAGTGGCATTTTGTAGTGGGCAGAGGGTAACAGTCAGGTATTATTGCTTTGTTTACCTGAAGTAGGTCCACACATAGCTGGATTTTGTCCATCTTTTTTTTTAGTGATTACTAGGTTGGAAACCCATGGGGAAAAGTCAATTGGTTCTATAATATCCTCCAGCAAATGCCTCTGTTTCAACTGCAGCACGCATCGCTAGAGGGGGCCTGCGCAGAGGCTGCATCACTGGAGATATCTGGGTGTTTAGCATTGGATTGTAAGAAAATTTGCATATGCGACCCAGCCCAGTAAAGACCTGAGGATAGTTATCTTTCCAGATAGTGTCTACTATGTGTATTTCAGCATTTGTCTGATCAAGAACTTTAAATCCCAGTGCATTAAACAAGTCCAGCCCCAAAAAGTTTGCACCCTTCTCTGTGACATAAAATTGAAAGCTTCCCAAATGCTTGTTTTGGTGTGTAACAGGTAAGATTACTTTGCCCAAGACTGAAACGTGGGTATTACTGTAGCCTGTTAAAGGGATCCTGTCATCGGAAAACATGTTTTTTTTCAAAATGCACCTGGTCATGTGACTTGTGCCTGCACTTTAGGAGAGAAATGCTTTCTGGCAGGCTGCTGTTTTTCCTTCTCAATGTAACTGAATGTGTCTCAGTGGGACATGGGTTTTTACTATTGAGTGTTGTTCTTAGAGCTACCAGGCAGATGTTATCTTGTGTTAGGGAGCTGTTATCTGGTTACCTTCCCATTGTTCTTTTGTTTGGCTGCTGGGGTGGGGGGAGGGAGGGGGTGATATCACTCCAACTTGCAATACAGCAGTAAAGAGTGATTGAAGTTTATCAGAGTACAAGTCACATGACTTGGGGCAGCTGGGAAATTTACAATATGTCTACCCCCTTGTCAGGTTTCAAAATTGAATATAAAAAAATCTGTTTGCTCTTTTGAGAAATGAGTTTCATTGCAGAATTCTGTTGGAGCAGCACTATTAACTGATTCATTTTGAAAAAAAAAATTTTTCCCATTACAGTATCCCTTTAAGCACGTCAGTGTTTCTTGGAGTGGATAATGTCAAAAATATGCATTGTATGTAGCAGAGTTTATAATAGAAACCTTTGGCCCAGCATCCAAAAGCAGTGGAATTGACATTAGCAATAATGCAGTGGCAGAGTTTGAAATTTGCATTATCCTTACCCACTGCATTAATCTCACTATTATCAGGTGTACAGTCATTTTGCTCTAGAGTATGAACTTGTGTGTCTGGCACTGAGCGGCAGAATTTAGCAAAGTGGTTCAATTTGTTACAGCACCTGCAGTGTTTCCCTTGTGCTGGGCACAGTTTCATGCCACCTTTATGGTGGCTGCCTCCACAATTGAAGCAGTTTGCATTGGATGTACTGTCAGTCAGCTTGTGTACATGAACCGGGCCTCACTCCCTCTTGAAAGGGGCAGCATATTCCTGGCATCCAGCAAAGTCATTTTTTTGTAAAGCAAGTGTATCTGATTCCATAAGCAGCCTCTCTCTAAGTTTAGCATTTGTAGTTTTTTAAAAAGTTGGTCTCTAATCATTTCAAATTTGCAAGGGACTGCTAGCCACCTCAGCTCTGCAACATAGTGAAGTATAAGTTCCCTTTAGCCTGACAGTGCATGCAAGACTGAACTCTGACCACTAAAGCATTTGGAGCTAGTGAGGAGAGGAGGAATAATAGTTTGGAAAGTGGGGCCATGGTCTAAGGTTTGCTGGTGGGCCCCTGGCATCCCAGTCCAACACTCAAAAGATGGCTACTATATCCAAGATGGGATACTGCTGTGTATACATTTGAAGGCTTGGCTCATTACTGTTAAACTTCTGAGCTAGGACAGTAAGGGGCAAATTTATTGAAAAGCAACTTTGAGATCGGGCTTTTTGATGCCAAAAATCCAAAAAAGTTGCAGAAAAAAGTTTGATTTATTTTGGAATTTTTTTTCCTGAAAAATGTAACCATTTCCGAATACAAAAATAATCCACCTGAAATATGTTGAAAACATTTAGCTGTCAATGGCAGATGCCCCTTTAACAACTGGAAGGTCTTTAGGTGTTTTTGATGCTGGCTTTTGTGCAACAATATGAAAAAGTCACAGTTTTCGTGACTTTCTACAACTTTTCGAGCTTTTTCAGTTCTAATTTTTTAATAATGGTTTTATAGAATGTGAGTTTAGTTTTGGTTTCAAAAACCTCTAAAACCACTAAAATGAGACTGTTGATAAATATGCCTCTTAGGGGGTGATTTCTCAAAGTTCAAATTATTTTCACAATTCGAATTTTTTGCATAATAATTTACAAATTCTAATTATATTTTCAAAAACTGAAAAGTCCGGCATTTATTAAGCAAAAAACCTCGAATGTAAAAAAAAACTGGCATCTAAAAGCTGCCAATGGGAGTTGTCCTATATGTCCAAAATTCAAGTAATTTTATAAAAACTAGTTTTTGAGATTTAGTTTCAGTTTGTAAACTCACCCTCAAACAATTCAAGATATTCAAGTTTATTTCGTGATTGTATTCAATTGTGTTTTTTCTTTTTGGATTTTTTCATAAATAAGCAAACATTTAATTTTTTTTAAATTTGAAATTTTGAAGGAATCCCTGGGTTTACAATTTATCAGGATGACATACTCTTTTCTGCACAATCTCTGGAGGAACACAATGTAATCCAATTAAATATACAAGAGTGAATATAATGATTTTGAATCGACATGCCAGATATTTCTACCCAGTGCGTGTAAGAATGCTGCGCAGAAATCATCTTTCTTACTCGCCTAGTGTTTTGTATTCTGTGGATCTTTCAATACATACATGTTAATAACACAAGTGAAAAAAACATTATTTTGGTAAAGGTATTTCTTTTAAAAAAGTGTAGAATTTATGCACATAGGGTATTTTTTTGCTCTGGAGTTATTGATGCTTTAATTATGAGATGCATATTTGGTGCATGATCACCTGTGCTGTATGGCAGTATATTAGTTCCTTTGTTATTTGTTTTTAGTAAGCCTCTTGAAACAAGTAATAAACATACAACACTTCATCTACATTTAGGGCTATTCCACACGGGGAGATAGCCACGCGTTTGCGGTCGCGGCGACAAAGCGCCACGACAGTCGCCGCGACCGGCGCAGGCGACAGTTTTGTATGGGCGCCTATGTAAAAACACCTGTGCTAACCACACGAGGCGATGCGCTTTTCAACAGTCGCCTGAAAATGCCTCGCCAGGCTTTTTCAGGTGACTGTTGAAAAGCAAATCGCCTCGTATGGTTAGCACAGGCGTTTTTACATAGGCGCCCATACAAAACTGTCGCCTGCGCCGGTCGCGGCGACTGTCGCGGCGCTTTGTCGCCGCGACCGCAAACACGTGGCTATCTCCCCGTGTGGACTAGCCCTTAAGAAAGGAGAAAGTTAAAGTAGTCTTCTGACAGTAGCAGAACCTATTCAGTGTTTTATTATTAATTGACAAATCCTTGCTTTTTTTCATCATTGCAAATTCTTTTTTGTATTGTTGGTATTAAACTGATTTCTGCTCCACCAACGAACAAATCATCTGAGATTCCTTTGGTATTTCTCTGTATTGATCTTTTGTATCATATAAAAAATAATGCTGTCTAGCAAAAAAAAAAATAGCAGTCAGTAACTCAGAGAGAGCTATTTAGCTTTGGAGACTATTTCAACAAAACAGAATGTATCAGTTGTTCACATTGTGCTGGTTTAGTTAAGTAAAACAATAATAAAATTAGGTTTCTATTGTGGTATTGCAATGAATATACAAAAACACAAGCAACATTATTGTAATGATTATTCATTTTATGATCAATTACATATAAATTCTATAGTATATCTATATCTATCTATTTATCTATCTATCTTGTGGTAGAGTGATCAAAGGCAAGTACAAGAGGTCCTCTGCACTCAAGCCATTATCAATATATTTAAGACAGAGACATTTTGTTCATACTGCTTGTATTTGTCTATATGTACTTTGTGGTCACAGCCTCATTGCACCCCCGCCTAATGGTTTTAAAAATTAGTGGTAAGCACAACTTTTCCTTGTTTGATCAAAGGCAAGTGTCATTTGGAGATGTAAGCTGGAAGGAAGATGTTACTAAACAGAAAACGATTTCTTTGTTTAAAGGATTTTGCTGTCTGACCCTGGAAACAATAGTTTTCTGGAAGGAACAGGCAAGCCAGAAGATCCAGTTTACATATTGGAGCTCACTTTCCGCAAGAAGGCTGTCCCATGCAAAGGTATTGAAAGGAGAACTAAACCCTAAAAATAAATATGTATAAAATGCCATATTTTATATACTGAACTAATTTCACCAGTCAGCTTCTCAATAGTAGCAATGATCAATAAACTTATGATTATTGATGTACTGCTATACAAATAAAAATATACATTATCACCTTGCCTTTTAAAGGCATATTACTACTCACCTTTAAGTTATCTTTTAGTATGTTATAAAAGGGCCAATTTGAAGCAACTTTTTAACAGGTCTTCATTATTTTTTTATCGTTTTTGGATTATTTGCCTTCTTCTTCTGACTCTTTCCAGTTTGACCCAAACTAAAAAACAAATGCTCTGTAAAGCTACAAATTTATAGGTTTAGCTACTTTTTATTCCTCGTCTTTCCATTCAGGCTTCTCCAATTCATATTCCAGTCTCTTATTCATATCAATGCATGGTTGCTAGAGTAATTTGCATTGCAGTAAATTGGAGGTGCCCCAGAATAAATTGAAAATGACTCACCAAATAGTAAATGTGGTCACTTATTAACTTTGTACAAATAAAATAAAATAAAAAACACAGATAATAAAAAATGAAAACCAATTGCAAATTGTCTCAGAATATCACTCTCTAAAACATACTAAGAGACAGATTTATCAAAGGTCGAGGTGAATTTTCAAATGAAAAAAAAATCGAATTTCGAGCTAATTTTTGTATACTTGAACTAGGGAATAGTCCAAATTCGATTCACTTTTCCAGACCGGGACGGGGTAGGAGGGATTCCATGTCTCTAGTACAGAGCGTGCAGTTGTTCATAACCAGGGGGGCACTGCCGCCTGAGGCAAGTGCCTCAACTCGCCTTATTGGCGGACTGCCCCTGAACACACACTTCTTTAACTTAAAGAGACATATTGCCTACAAACTGTTCAGTTATGGCTACCAATAGATATCGCAGAAGAAGTAAAAGTCTTTTAGTGTAGTGAATGTTGAAAACTATAATTTGTAGTCAAAACACAAAATATATGGTTGTGTGTTCAACAGAAATATGAGGAATATACATTCATGAAGTGGGAAATAAAGCTCAATAAAAATAAATTAGTAATATCTTAAACCAAAACATGCATTCTGGAAGTGACGCTTGCTTTTTAAAAATACAGACAAAATCAATCTTAAATGTAAATGAGTATATGTTATGTTAAGTCTCTGTTTTTAATACCCTCAATTACTGTTATAAACACTGAGCTACACATTATTTTTGTTTCCTGTACCGCAGTCAATTTAATACTTTTTAAAGTCTTATTTAAACTTCCCTAAAATCTACTTTTCTTATCCAATTCTTCAATATTATAGTCTGTCTTTGACAGAATGAACAAGTGTGTCCATCTATGTCTTCTGACCATTAGAAGAAAGTGCTTGTATTTCTTCAAAAGAGCTATTTGCATTTGGTCAGGGCAATTGTAGGTTGAATATTTCCTACTTGACAAGCTAAAAACATTTACACAGCTGGGTATGTTTGCATAGACTTTGTGAACTAAGACGGTCAGTTGATCTCATATTCTGAAATTAACCTGCTTTTCACTTTCACCTTAGAAGATCAAAGTTTCCAAGCCCCTCAAAGCTTCACTTCACCCTGCATCACATACACACAATATTCTTAAAAACAGTTTGATATCTGAAAGTAACCTGCTTTTCACTTTCACCATCTAAGATCAAAGATTTGTCTAGTCCCAGCATGGCTCCCTCAGTAGTAATCATATAAGGTATACAGTAACTAAAACTGCAGTCCTTTAGTAATATCTGCCTGGGCAATTTGCAGTACATAGCTCCTATTGAGGTCTCTTCTTTAGAACGTAACATTGTATTTTCAGTGCAGCATCCTTAAAGGAATACTGTCATGGAAAAACATATTTTTTTTCAAACTGCATTAGTTAATAGTGCTGATCCGGCAGACTTCTGCACTGAAATCTGTTTTTCAAAGGAGCAAATTGATTTTTTTATATTTAATTTTGAAATCTGACATGGGGCTAGACATATTGTAAGTTTCTCAGGTGACCCCAGTCATGTGACATGCTCTGATAAACTTCAGTCGCTCTTTACTGCTGCACTGCCAGTTGGAGTGATATCACCCCCTCCCTTCTCCCCCAGCAGTCCATCAGCAGAACAATGGGAAGGTAACAGATAACAGCTCTCTGGTAGATATAAGAACAGCACTCAATAGTAAAAATCCATGTCCCACTGCGACTCCTTCAATTACATTGAGTACTCACTGCATACATGTTGTTTGTCCTTGACGTAACCATGAAAAGTTTTACAGTCTATTCTACAGTTTAATGATGTTATGCGCATATAAATATGTGCGTGATAAGTTGATGCCTTGCTCCTTTCCATCTGTTAAAGTCCCATTTTAACTTCCGAAGAGGCATCATTCTCACTAAATAGTTATGTACAGTCCATTAAAATGCCCTGTATTTTCATATGCTATGTTTACTTATTTCACCTGGGTATCTGAGATCATTTATAGACCTTGCTCAAGTAACTTGGGTTCTTGCTTGATAGGCTTTGATTCTAATAAAACATAAATATCATGTACTATACAGATCTGATTTTAACAAAAATAAGACTTTGAGTGATGCTTCCAAATATACAACTATATAATCAGGTGTTAGCTATAAGTGGGAATTGTACATAGCTTATAAGCCAGTAATATTTTCTTATCCTGGGTGGATTGTGGAATCACTCTAATAAACCAAAAAAATAAAAACCTATTTGTGAAAATATTTTTTTAATATTAAGCATAGGCTACATTATAAAGGATTTTTAGCAAGACTTTCACTGTAAACGAAATAGTTTATCTTAAAATGAACTTTTATTATGATATAGACAGTGGTATTCTAAGATACATTGCAACTAGTCTTTTTTATGTTTTGTATTTTAATCATTTACATTTATCTTGTGCAGCTGTCAAGTTTGGGATTAATTAAAATAGCAATTTACAATAGAAACTGAATAGTAGAACAGACATCTAATAAACACATAGAAAAATAAGACAAACAAGAAGCTAAATGGGAATATCATCAAGAGGCATTGCTTGATATCACTGGGATGCCAGAAGAATAGAGCTGAAAATGGATACTTGGATTCTCTAAGCATAGTATTCTCAGTTTCAATAGTCTGTATAGATTAATTTGTGAAAGTTACTGTTAAACCTTAAGCACATTAAATTGGCCTGAGTTTTCTGACTACTGTATTGAGGACTATAGAATGTATACTGACTTCGGGTCTGTATATTTAATACATTGTCGTTTACTGGGGGACCCAACTGCTGTATTTCATTTGAAAAGTAAGGCACTAGAAGTATGTCATATATCAAAGATGATTTCTATGTATTTATAGTAAAGATCTTTTTGCCCTTCAATGGACACTCTTCAAATGGAAACCAAAAAGAATACCTAGCAACAGAGCATTAGAATATCCATATGCTAAATACAAATGTGTCGCGCTGTGTTACAAGTATTAAGCTTCACTAGAGGCTTATGAAAGATTTTACATACAAAAATCACTTTTTAGACCTTACTCAGAATGTTCCTTAAAAGGCCCCTTAATTAATCATTCTGAAGGACGTTCAACATTTTCTCTGTTTATGTTTTACGATATTCACCTGGGATCAGGGACACTCAAGACTTGGCAAGAAATGATCAACCACATGTCAAGAAGTTAAAACATTAGTTAGAAATGAAGTCCTCTGGTAAAGAGTTTAACCTTCTCCCCATAGCAGACCCATGTCACTATGAAACAATCAGTGGGAGTCTCACATGTCTGAAACAAACATGCATGCTTCTGCGAACACAGTAAATGGCCCATTTATTAGAGCACAAAGCTGCGATTTTTCTTAAGATAATGTCACAATTACACTTTTGTCTCTTGCTTCTCTAAGACAAGTCACATAACAGCCTCTCATTCTACAGGAAAAGCAACATTCGAAACACTAAAAGCTTGTGATTCTGGCAGGTATCTTTCAGTATGCTGATGTCTGTGAATAGATTATTTAAACTGGGTTCAGTTAAGATCAGACATTACTTTGTTACAAGGGCTAATGTAATAAGAAGTGCAAAGTCTGCTCCAGTTTTAAAAAGTAGTGTTTACACATATTGTTTGAAAGCAAACTTGTGATTGTTAGCTATAGGTTAGTAGGCTTAGTAGACCTGGAACACACTTTTTACTTACGTCTAATACTAGACACTTAGGGGCATATTTATCAAGGGTCGAATTTCAAATTTGAAAAACTTTGAGTAGGTCCGAAAATTCGAATAGGTCCGTTTTTGATCGCATAGGTCCATATTCGGCCAAATTCGAATCATTCAAATCAAAGTAATAGCGCATTTCGATCAAATTGGAATCAAAGTTTTACACAAAAAAGAAACTTAGATTTTTCAAAGTCCACCAATTGACTCCAAATAAGTTCTAGGAGGTCCCCCATAGGCTAAAACAGTAATTCGGAAGGTTTTAGATGGCGAATGGTCGAAATCGAATTTTTAAAGAGACATGATCATTTTTGATATTAGAATTTTAAAATTTTCTTCAAATTTTAATCGAATGTGGACTATTCCCTAGTCAAAGTACACAAAAAAAATCTCGAAATTCAAATTATTTGAATTCGAAAATTCACCTCGACCTTTGATAAATCTGCCCCTTACTAGACACTTTCTACTTACGTCTAATAAATTGGTATAAGTTACTGTATTGGTTTAGTGTAACAACAGTTGACATTTTTCATAAATGAAAAATCATAATTATAATTAGCTGCAACTGATTTTTTTCTACTCAATTTTTGAAAAATGTGCCTTTTTGGAGCAGATATACTATCTAGCAGACTGGCAATATTAAAGGAAAACTAAACCCCCGAACAATGTAGGTCTCTATAAAAATGTATTGCACAAAACAGCTCATATGTAAAACCATGATTCAGGTAAATAAACCATTTTCATAATAATATTGTTTTTTTAGAACCAGTATGGTACTTGTCATCCAGAATGTGCCGGACCTGGGGTTTTCAGGATAACAGATCCTTCCATAATTAAGATCTTCATACCTTAAGTCTAATTCCGTAATTCCATAATTCAGAACTTTCTGGATAATGTGTTCGTGGTTAACGGATCACATACCTGTAGCATGTGCCATTGGGTAATCCTAAATAGAAAGTAAGAAATAAGGGCTGCTGGGCACCCCAAGAATAGTTATGCTGGGTATAAGCCAAAGGGGTCTTAATGATTCACAAACAATCTTTTGTATATATCCTGTAAAAAGAGCCTACTGCACATTTTTCCATGCTTCCCTTTACCATTTGCTGCATATGTGGAAGATGAACCTGTATAGCTCATTTCTTCCTCTGCAATGGAAGAGAAAAGAAAGACAGATGTGGAATATTAAGGGTGCCAAATGCAATATTTTAGTTTTATCCCATTCATTGCTGCTGTTATTAATAAAATAAACATGATTTTGTATTTTTGTTGCACAGTACCTTCAGCATGGACTGGTGTAGGATAGTGTTTCCATATCACAAAAAACATTCCTGTTCTGAACAGTATAGCTAATGGAATGTACACAATGAGATATTGTAATTGTTCAGTTAATTCTTGGTATAACAATGCTACTGTTGCTTTGTCATCCTGTCATCATGTTTTATAAGGACTGGTAATAAGTGAAAAAAATCCTTACAAATGTTCTTCTCCAGTATTATTGACTCAACAGCAACATTCACCTTTGTTCCAATGTCAGACAAATACATGCAAAGAACTATTGCTATGACTCATTTCAATTGATTTCATTGTTATCATTGTTCTGTAAAAATGATCTTGCAAACTGTGAAAACAGCAAGAAAGGCATGGTTCAGTATTATTCAGTATCTATCCTTATTTACAAGTTGTTCATATATTGTATATAAACAGATGAAGAAAAAATACTCTCAATTCTAAAAGCATGTGTTATCTGTGAGTTTAGACAAGCCAACTGGTTTTGCAATTAATGTCCTGCTTGTGTCACTAGATCAAAGAAATCAACGCTATGAATAGGAAAGGCATTTTTTCAATAAATCAGAAATCATTGATTACTGTGTTTCATTTATTATATGTAAGTAACAGTCAACAGAGGGCCTCAGTCCTGCAGACCCTTTGTAATGGGAGAAGTAGAAAACAGAACAGATTTTCCAGACTCTACACTAGTCCAGGGTACTGCCATCTTATTTAAGAATCTCCTGCACCACCCTGGGTGGGCATTCCTAGAGAATTTTTGAAATGAGCTTGAACAAAATTAGGACTTTAAACCCAGCACTATGTACCTCTGTTGCTGGTTGTATGGGAGCTTTCACACCAATGAGTTTTACCATGAGCAGTATTCAAATAGTCACGACTTTATACACAAAGATTTGCAGAAGTTCACAACCTGAAACCTAGTATTGCCCTTGTATTTTTGAAAGGCTCATAGTAACTTGACTCTTGCCCAAGCAGTAGCAAGGCCTGCATCTGAGTATACAACATGTACAGTCAATTATCACAATCTTAAAACCTTGATGTTTAAAGCCACACCCAGATATTCCTTAGATTAGGGGTGCAACCACAGCTATGCCTTTTGGTACATAAAGGTGACATAGATAGGACTGAATAAAGCTACTATGGCATGAAACTGTGGTTTTGTTTGTAGATGTTGGATCTAAAGCTGCTGGAAGTCTTTTATATGATGGCAGGAGGTCATGTACTGTTGCTGTGCAGATGGTTGCCAAGAAGAGGGTTAGAGCAGAATTAGTTGAGCTGTGCTATAAATGGCAGGAATTGGCCCTACCGTTCTCTGTCAGGATGGTGCAGTCTACTTCACTGGCTCCTTCTACTGCTTGTTCAAGAATCCTTTACTTTTGCAATAGCTGGAGTTGTCCATTTAAATACTTTCTTACCCAAGTCTCCTTTTCTGTCATTATTCTAGCAACCTATTCTTGTTGACATGCAGTCTTAGCTTGCATCTGTGCTTTCCAACAATCTAGCATGTAGCCTCAGGTTGCAGCTCTGCCTTAAAGCCTACCTTATAATATCATAATAATTGACTTCTGCAACAAGGACATTATTTAAATGCATCAGCTGACTCTGGCCATTGTACCCTAGACTCAATGTGGCATATTTACTTACGTGGGAATTTTCGCTGCAGAAGTCTCCACTATATTACGCACAGCTATGGCAGGCGTTATTTCTTGGCGAATACATGTATTTATCAAAATGTGAAACTTTGTTTCGGCAAATGAACAGTGGCATACTTTTGCCAGTGAGAACGTTTTTTAGTGGATTTTCTCAAGCATTACATTCTTTCTAGCAAAACATTGTTAACATACTTACACTTATGTCAATTTAAATATGGAGAGTACATAAAGGTCATATGTATATATTTATTAGTGATGTTGGCCAAATTGTTGGTAAGTATTGTATTGTATTGTAAGTAGCTACTTATTATAAAAAAATATCCAAAGAAGCAAAATAAAGACCAAAAAGATCATCATAAGCCCACCCTAAAACAAATGTGGCATGAGCTTTAAATGGTTAAAAAAGTGTAGATAACATATATTTAACATTTACAGCTTGTAAACACAATCCCACATTAATACATGAAAAAACACAGCTGTTTTGTCTATTTTTATGACAGTTTTGGAGTACAGGATATGATGTCACTGACATAATAATGTTGAGGATGTAGCTTCATCTTATCAGTTCGCCAGCAGAACCTGGAGAAATAGACTTTGTCGAAAAGGGTAACGTACAGAAAAGTTCACACTTTGATTTGCCGATGAACAATCGCTCAACCTGGCGAAACAGCAAGAAACTTCTCTTGCGCTGAGCTTTTTCACTAGTGAATGGCCATCTTCGGCTTTAAGTAAATTGTCGATGACAATTTGTGCATAGTACTTCCTGTGAATTGTAATTTTGGCTCATTTTCACTAAAAACGCACTTCGCCCTTTAGTATATTTGCCCCAATGGGTGTACTGCATGCAATTTGCAAAAAGGCAGGACGGAAACATCGGTGCAAATGCAACTATACAGAGGGGTGCAAGGAGCAGCTTTAGATGCTAATAGCTTTAATGAATGCCATTTTCTTTTTGTGCAACAAATAAAACAAACTTTGCAGGACAGAAATTTGCTGAGGGCTTTCTTTCGCCACTAGTGCATAGTACTTCCTTTTGGCATTGGTAAAAAAAAACCCCTCTGTTCTCCTGCAAGCATGCAATCTGGTGCTCTACTCCTTTTACAGTAAAGTTATCTGTTGGTTTTATACTAGCGCCCCCTAAGGAGTAAAGATACTTTGTGGACTGATCACACATGACAGGCAGGGGAGCTATAAAGTCTCTTCATTCTCCTGCATTAATCAAATCTGAAACAATGAAATGGCAGTGTACAATTTTATTTAATAGGTTTGATAAATTGCTTTCAAACTCATCCTCTTTGTAGACTTGCAGTGCTAAACCACGGTGACAGGTTTCTTATGCGTGTGGGCTTCTTTATTCTGACTTTCATCTCAGACTTGCTGTTGTCTACAAAGAAGCACCATGCTGTTTAAACAACCACTATGCATTTTGTGACTGAAATGAACTTAGTGAAGAGAAATAACTATACTGTAATATTTTTATATTATCCTTCTACTGTATATGTCTCTGTAGAAACTCTGAGCTTGATTAGAAGGCCTATTACCAATCAAGTATAAATGTCAGCTTGCACCCGATCTCCCATATATTACAATAGACCCTAACCTGGAGAACCTCTGTATTTATAGACCGAGTCCAGTCCTGACAGAAGCGGGCATAGTAAGGTCATGGGCGGGGTGGGCACATGGTGGCCTGCGAAAGTTGTATGGAAGTCAGCCCAAGCCACAAGCCCACGCATCACTAGTGTGGGGGTATCCACTAGCCTGGAAATATTCCCTAAAAGAACAGAAAGAGACAGGAAGCTGAATACTAGGTACAGGAATGGGTTAATGGCAGAAAGCTGGATGGTGTAGCAATGCAGTTGAGAAAAGGAAAGCAAATCTTAAATCTTTTTGAGAAATCAGTCCATGTCAAACTAGGAAATACGTCCTCTGAAATAACAGCACTAGAGGGTTGGGGAAAGAAGAATAATCAAGGAACTCTGAATCAGTGAGAAACACCAGAGACAACAGAACATGCTTAAAATGCAGCACTAACTAACTTACAGTGCACCTACAGCTATGCAAACAAAGGATTTAAAAGTTCAGAGCGGCTGCAAATTCCTGGAAGAGACAACTTTTCACCTTGGTGGATCAAATATGGATCAAAGTTGCAAATTTTGGCCCAGAGGATCAAATGGTTTTCATCTGTTTTAAGTATTTTTAGTGGAAAAACAAAAAGATGTGGACATGCTTAGAAAAATTAACAAAACAAAATACATTTTGTTCATTTTTTTAAAAAAAAAATACTTGCTGGCAAAAAAAATCAACCATTGATAAAAATGTAAAATAAATAAAAAGTGAGAAAATGAGGCTTTGAATACTTTTACACAGCACTGTACAGAATACACTGAAGTCAAATCTTCGGTACTCATTGCAATTACTGACAAGGTTTGTTCATTCATGTACACACATATTGTGCAACTCAACTTTCACCAGACTCCCAAAATATGTACAAAACATAGAAAATACAAAAGTAAATACAGGAAATATCCAACGTACTTCCTGGGTTGACTCAGGTAACCATGGGAACATGCACATATATTCAAGCACCAGTTATCTAAAAAGTAGGGAAAATAATAGTGTCTCTTGAGGTCCTGGGGTCACAAACTATCCAGTTTGTGAATCTAAACATCTCTCTCTCTCTGTTTCAGTTTGTTTCTGAAGGGTTAACATGCGTTTTCCCCATCATTTTCAACATTCTGTTTTCAGTTTAGGCATGTACCATAACATCTGAGTAAAATGCTGCATTGTGTATACAGAATTTGCAGCTTATCTTTGGTGATACACCACTGCTCCAATTGGCACTTAACCTTTTTATGTCACTTGCTTCATAGACAGGGATTGTTAGATGAGCTTTCCACAAATCATCAGAACCTACTGTATAAACTGTGAAGAGGCAGTTATGGTGTCAGTGTACACCTCTAATAACTTTGAACCGGACATCATACCTCCCAACATTTTGGAAGTAAAAAGAGGGACAACATTTTTTTCTGCACGGAACAGCGTTGTTTGACCACGCCCCTTTCGGTGGCCACACCCCATAATTACCATATTCATTTTACAAAATTTGGAGGTTATGAAAGTTTGAATATATTTCTCCTTAGCTAAACTGTTTTTTTGTGTCTCAAAATTGTTAAAAAGTATCTTATTTACACCTGTTAGCTGTTCTGTGCTCTCTGCTAAAAGACAATTAAGTGAGAAACTTTGTTTCTTTTTCTGGCTTTTCAGTGCAGAGAAAATAGGGACTTTTCAGTACAAATGAGGGACTGCAGCAGGGGTGGAACTACTGGGGGAGCAGGGGGTGCGAACGGGCCAGGGCCCGCACCCCCTCAGGGCCCCCCGGCAGTCCGCCCGCCGCATGTTCCCCGGCCAGTTCCGGTTGTATGGAGGGGGGCGGGGGCCCGGCTGCGCGTCCTGCGCCAGGGCCCGCCCCCTCTAGTTCCGTTTCTGGACTGCAGGCTGAGCTGTCAAAAGAGGGACTGTTCCTTCGAAAAAAAGGAACAGTTGAGAGGTATGGTACAGGTGGATTATATGTATCAGAATTTCTGAATGAGAAGCAGCTCACATACCAAATGTATTAATTATAGAGTTAAACATCATAGTCAGTTAGTTAATATTTTACTGCATGTGAAAGCCAACATGGTCCCCAATAGAGAAATAGCAACCTAAACTCTCACTCTATGTGCAAGCTGGGAATGTTTTACGAGCTGTGTTTTATAACCAGTGATTATGAGTGAGTTATGTAAAACCCCAGACTGCTGGAGGAAAGCTAATTACATACAACGCATTTTAAAATATTTTTTTTGTGGTTTTTCTGTGGTTTTCTCATTTAATTTTAAGGCAGCTAGTCATTCAATCTCTTTAATATGCCTCCTTGAAAATGTCTTTGTCAAAATAAACTTGTTTGTATTTCCTATTAATATGCAGATCTCTATGACCATTTCTTGGCTTGTGGTATTGTTTGTTGTTTTCTGTTCTATTTGTATTTTGTACTACTGTGTAATATATATATTGTAGGAATGTAGTATATTTATGCCATTTCTAATGACACTCTGCTCAAATGCACAAGAAACATTGTATTCAAGGTAATGCCAAAGTGATTACATAACTGTCTTGCCATTGTGACTTTTCCCAAGACATGTTACTGCTCATGTCACTTTAATTACTGTGCAACCTGTTACTTTTAGCCACAGGAACAAAGATACCGGCCCACAAGGCTTAATTTGCAGGGAAACCCCAGCTTTAATTCAAAGTGCGGAAGTGCAACATTTTGGGGACACACCCCTTTATCAAGCATGCTTGATGAAGCGGTGTGGCCCCAAAACGTTGCACTTCCGCACTTTGAATTAAAGCAAGAGTTTTCCTGCAAATTAAGCCTTGTGGGCCAGTATCTTTGTTCCAGTGTCTAATCCGGAGGTTGCCGTAAGCTCTATTACCAAGCACCAGGCTGCTATCTCAAGGGGTTGCTGTGGGTGTGCGTCTGCTCTATCCTCTTCCAGTGACTTTTAGCCACAGCCCACTATTACAGGTGGAAATTGTAACTGACTGTTAATTCCAGTGACAATAGCAGTCTGAGGTTGCCTATAGTGTTAATCACATGTGACCGTGGGTTGTCACTCCTTGTAGATTTCCCTTTATGACCAAGAAATAGTGAACCACTATAATTAGCACAGAAAAAGTCACAGACAAACAGCGCCACAATTATAGAGCTGGATATACCTCTAAGGGATATATAGATCAAGGGTGAAAAGACCAATTTATTTCAGCAAAATACAGTAGGAGTGTCTATAAGGGAAATATCATTAAGCAGGTGAGGAGATGATTAAGCAATACCATAAAAATCTAATGAATCGGCTGACTAAATTGCACTATGTATGTGAACATAATATAATAATAATTAATACAAATACTTATTACGTGGCAGCACAGAAACCAGTGCAATCAGCATATGAATTTAATAATCAGCCCTCATATTAAAGGCCAACCTCATTTTGGCACAGCTGCTCAGAGTCCACTGAGCATGTGAGTGTCTCAGACACTTACCAAGATGGTGACCCTATGTGACAGATTTGAAATCCTGGATAATTGCTGCTATTGAGAAGTAGAAACTTTATGCTGCTGCAATAAGGTCTTATATAAACTAGGGCATTTTTAGCCATATTCATTTTTAGAGTTTGGTTCTCCATTAAGTGTTTTGGTGTAAGTATACGTTAGCTTTGCACATTGTTCAGAAATATATTTTGGCCATGCCAGCCAGATTTGCAAGATTTTTCTTCACCCTATCATGATTTTTTTTTTTTTACTGGCTCTGCTAACTTCTCTTTACAGATCGAGGGAGGGGAAATTAGCAAAAGTAAAAAGCACAACAGTGATTCATATTCATAGGCAGATGTTGCTCATTTAAATATATATATAACAAACAAGGGAAAGTTGTGCTCACCACTATTTTTTAAAAACCATTAGGCGGGGGGTGCAATGAGGGTGTGACCACAAAATAGATATAGTCAACTACAAGAGGTCCTCTGCACTCGACCCATTATCAATATATTTAAGACAGCGACATTTTGTGCATACTGCTACTAAAAAATGCCTTACCCTTTAAACAACACAAACAACAAACAATCCCTGTGTTGTTTAAAGGGTAAGGCATTTTTTAGTAGCAGTATGCACAAAATGTCGCTGTCTTAAATATATTGATAATGGGTTGAGTGCAGAGGACTCTTCTAGTTGACTATATGTATTTTGTGGTCACACCCTCATTGCACCCCTGCCTAATGGTTTTTAAAAAATAGTGGTGAGCACAACTTTCCCTTGTTTGTTATAGTTATACAGGAGCAGTGACCAGCTCCATGTTGTAGCTCCCACCCTCTCCAACTATAGTCAGGTGATCCCACTGGTGTCTAATAAAAGGGCAGCCAAGTTTGGGAGTTTTACTTTGAAAGCAGCTAGTAAGTTGCAGGTAAAACTAAAATGGATAATTAAGCAATTGAATTCTTAATGAATCAGATGAAAATTAAGCATAGGACTGGCCAGATATGAGATGACTTTGACCTAGTTAGCCAGCTTAAATATATTGCAATATATGGACAAACAATCCCTGTGTTGTTTAAAGGGTAAGGCATTTTTTAGTAGCAGTATGCACAAAATGTCGCTGTCTTAAATATATTGATAATGAGTTGAGTGCAGAGGACCTCTTGTAGTTATATATATATAGTGAATAAAGTACCCCCTTTTGTAAAATATAAGGATATTATTAGTTACCGAGGAGTTTCATGACCATATAAAAACACGAGGCCGAAGGCCGAGTGTTTTTATACAGGTCATGGAACTCCGAGGTAACTTCTAATATCCTCATATTTTACAACTGGGGGTACTTTATTTATTATAATACACAAATTTTAGTGAGTCATGTGACAGAAATGACATCACTACTCACCGTTTATAACTGATGACATCACTACTCACCGTTTATAAGGATATAATTTACAGGATATTCATGGCTTTTGTGTATTATATATATATATATATATATATATATATATATATATATATATATATATAAAAACACATACAGTTAGGCCCATAAATCTTTGGACAACTTTTTTCTAATTTTGGTTCTGTACATTACCACAATGAATTTTAAATGAAACAATTCAGATGCAGTTGAACTGCAGACTTTCAGCTTTAATTCAGTGGGTTGAACAAAAAGATTGCATAAAAATGCGAGGAACTAAAGCCTTTTTTATTTGTATGTAATACAAGCAACATACCTGATTGCAACCAATTTTGCTTCATTAAAATTAGAGAATGAGAAATACTATAAATACTTTTTTTGCAGTTGAACTGCAAACTTTCAGCTTTAATTCAGTGGGTTGAACAAAAAGATTGCATAAAAATATGAGGAACTAAAGCCTTTTTTATTTGTATATAATACAAGCAACATACCTGATTGCAACCAATTTTGCTTCATTAAAATTAGAGAATGAGAAATACTATAAATACTTTTTTTTTTTTTTAAATAAAATAAACTGTTCCTTCAACAAGATCAGCAATATACTAAGATAAGTAATTACCCTTCAGTTCCTTAGGAAGGACAATTCCATTAAAAAAACCAAGGTATTTTTTTGTTTCTGGTAACAATCTCCCTGAAAACAAAATCAACATAAATTCCGTTTTAAAGGAACAGTTCAGGGTAAAAATAAAAACTGGGTAAATAGGCTGTGTAAAATAAAAAATGTTTCTATTATAGTTAGTAAACAAAAATGTAATGTATAAAAGCTGGAGTGACTGGATGTCTTACATAACAGAACAACCCAACTTTCTGCTTTGCAGCTCTCAAATTCTTAGTTAGTCAGCGACTTTAAGGGGGCCACATGGGACATAACTGTTAATTAGTTTGCTTTTGAACTTTAGCATGCAGGTCAGATTCAAAAGCAACACTTATAACCCATGCCCCCCCCCCCTCAAGTCACTGATTGGTAACTGAGAGCTGCAAAGCAGGAAGTAATGTTCTGGCTTTTAAAAACATTTTTTTTTTTTTTTTTTGCACACTGCTCGGTTTTTATTTTTATACTGAACAATTCCTTTAATAAGTGATTTGTAATTATACGGCCCAGCAATACTGTCTCTGTGATAGAATCAGAAGCTGGTTTAAGATATTAACATTGATGATACTGTTTCATAGCACAATGTCTTGTTACTTCTTTAGCATGTCAAGTAAATGTTTGTATATGCTGTTATTGTCTCCCATCTTGTAATGTGGTCTTCTTTAGAATGTCCAATGGCCTCAATTTCCTCTTTGATTGAGCACTTCCAGTCACAAGTCTCTTTATCCACAATAAAATACTAGAGAAAACTTCTCCTGAGATGCTTCCTCGGACAGGGAGCATATACAGTATATTTTGGTTGGTATCTGGCCCTAGAGTATGTTAAAATGCCTAATATGTTCTTATAATTACAGGAAGGTGCTCATGTTGGTTGTAGAATAAGCTACAAAAACAACTCTGCTGTTTTATCCATTACCAGCTTTGTTCTTTTTTAAGCAACAGTGACCACAAGACTATCCAGTGTATGTTGAGGTGATGACCTGTTAGCAAGGCAGATGTATGTGATTTCCTCAAAGGAAACAAGTAAGGAAATTAGAAAGGCGTAGTTCATCTTAAAATTAACTTTTTATTGTGATATAGACAACAATATTCTAGGACAATTAGTGTTCATTTTAATTATCTGCATTTTTTGTTTAGCCTTTCTGAGATTTGAAAATTCAACATCTATCTGGTTGATAGTACTTTAGTAGCTCAGCAACTATGTAGTTTGGTAATTAGGCGCGCATTTACAACATTTTAACCACTATAAATAAATTAATGAAATGCAGAATGTCTCAGTTATCTCTGATGAAATGATTGCTCTTGTAGACCAGAATCTCTCATGGAAGCAAATTCACGATTTTCACCAGGGACAGCTTTGCAACACTTCGCGTGACTTTGGCAGACGTTAATTCGCAGTACATATGCGAATACATCAAAATACAAAGTTTTTCTAGCATAAATTTATCAGAGCATTTCGCTAACGTTCCTTTCTGCCTAGCGAAACTTCGTTAGTACACCTACGCTTAGGGGCAGATTTATCAAGGGTCAAGTGAATTCGAGGGAGTTTTCAATGTAAAAAAAATTGAAATTCAAAGTAATTTTTTGGATACTTCGACCATCAAATAGGATACTACGACTTCGAATTTACTTCGATTCGAAGTAAAAATCGTTGACTATTCGACCATTCAATAATCGAAGTACTGTCTCTTTAAAAAAAATTTCGACTTCAATACTTCGGCAACTTAAACCTGCCTATGGGGGACCTCCTGTGTGTTTTGCTAAATTTTTTAAGGATTTTTTGGGAAAATCGTACGTTCGTACGATAAAATCATTTGATTTGAAGTACGATCCTACTACGATTGGAATCCGATCGTACGATGTATAAAATCTTCTGACTTCGAATTCGAATGTCGGATGATTCTATACGATGGTCAAATTTCGAGGTTTTTTCTACTTTGAAATTCGACCCTTGATAAATCTGCCCCTTAGATTTGTTTTACCTCATATTCAAAATAGATGCAGTTTGAATCCATTTCAGCTGCATACAAATGATTAATGATTAATGACTCAATAATGGGTTATAATGTGCATTATGGTATGCAGTATATCCAGTATATTCAGTAAAAGGCCTTTGTAGAACTGTACAACCAAACATTTACTTTTATGTGACTAACGTGGAAGGCCATTTCAGGAGCCCTGTCTTACTGCCAAAAAGAAAGTGCTCAGATAATTTAACTAACGCCTGAAACAAAAAACCTGTAGCTAATGTAGTAACATGATGGAAACTTTTATTTTTCACATAGGCCCACAGTGCAGTAGTCCAATGCTTTATTCTCCTCGGGTTGTAATAATCCACGCCTTAAAGTTTTTGGAGCAATATCAGCTTTAATGACAAGCTTAAGGTTATAAGTATAGTTACATAGTCAGATCGGGTTGATAAAAGACCAAAGTCCATCAAGTTCAACCCCTCCAACTGAAACCCAGCGTCCATACATACACACACCGACCCTCCATACACATACATAATCTATATATACTATATATTCCCATATCTATACTAACTATAGATTTTAATATCAAATTAAAAGTGAAAGTAAAGTATGTGTTAAGTCAACTCCTCTATTGCATGGAACTCTGTATAACGTTCCATCTTACAATACTCCCAAAAGTAACAACATGAAACCGAACCAATCAAATAGGTAACAATCACCCAATGGTTAAAGAAAAAAGGCAAGATAATGAAATATACAAAAACTACAAAAACAATTGATCTAATAAATAGTATTGTATTATATAATCCCACTAATGCTCCAGGCAATGTGAAAATGGGAAGGTGCTATGCATAAGGGAACCCTTTTACACTGCATGCCACTAGAGTTGTCATTACTCAAGGTGGGACAGAATGATAGCATATTGGGGGGTAGCAGTCCTGTAATGGAGCAGGATAATTTTGTAATTGGGCAGGATACCCCTTTTATATTTGTGAATATGTAGCTGTTGCACTGCTGGGGATGTCAAAAGCTACCTTGAAAGTTGAGACTATAGCTCTGAGGGAAGAGCTGGATTAAGCCAAAAACTGGGTACTGAATTTGGAAAACAGAGATCACAGAGAGAACTTAAAGTGGACCTGTCACTCAGACACACAAATCTGTATAATAAAAGTCCTTTTCAAATTAATCATGAAATCCAATTTCTATTTTTTATGCCTCTGGGCATAGAGGCGGGGCAGGCAATTACTTTCACTTTCCATTCAGCACTTCCTAGATGTCACTGCTCTCCCCACATTCCCCCTCTCTCTTTACTATTTAATTGTGTAGCCAGGGCATGGCGATGGATATCAGGTCCCCCATTCTGGTGCACAAAAATGATTCTGAGATGAAGCAAAGCTTGTCTTAATAACAGTGTCCACAAAATGGCTGCTGCCTACTTGCTATCATTTTGAATTCCCCTTTAAGGCTCAGAGGGTGCTTGAAAGTATAATCTGCTACTGACTCACCTAACTTACAAACTTGTTCTCCACTATTAATTCTGATGAACCCTTTAGAAATGAACCCTTCCTGTGCTAAAGTATAAACCCCATCCTTACATACTGCCGTAGCCATGGTAACTAGGGATGCACCGAATACACTATTTTGGATTCTGCCAAAAATCCAACCCCTGAATCCTTTGCGAAAGATTCAGCCAAATACCGAACCAAATCCGAATCCCAATTTGCATATGCAAATTAGGGGTGGGAAGGGGAAAACATTTTTTACTTCCTTGTTTTGTGACAAAAAGTCAAGCGATTGCCCTCCCCACCCCTAATTTGCATATTTGGTTCAGCCAGGCAGAAGGATTCGGCCGAATCCAAATCCTGCTGAAAAAGGCAGAATCCTGGCCGAATCCCGAACCGAATACTGGATTCGGTGCATCCCTAATGGTAACATCATCAGAGACATCCCCCTTAGAAACCTCTGCAGGCTTCCCTCCTTTGCTTTTTGAAGCTTCTGGCAAAATAGTCTCAGCCCCCCCCCCCCAGTGTATGCACTTAAACAAGGTTCCCCATTTGCATCCATCTACAACTTCATCCTAAGTCTAACATCCATCTGGTACCACCTTATATACAGAATGGCTGCTAGTTGCTAACGAAACGGGTGTGTGCTCCTCTCTCTCTCCCGACATGGGGCTCACTAGCAGCATCTCTCTGACCTATGAGTCCCACACTGGTCACTGGACTTTACCCCTGAAAGCACCCATGTTGTACCCAGATGCCAAGCTCCCAAAAGCAGCCCCAGAGGGCCCTGCTGCATACATTACTTGCCTGGAGATACTGGCCAACTACCTCCTGGCTGCAGGACCCACTGCTCTAGGTCTCCATCTGGCTGCCAAACCAGTATCCCTGCTCCTTAATGGGCTCAACCCTGCCTAGTGCCAGCTCCTGGACTGAATACTTCCAGAGCCTGGTTCTCCCCTGCAGCCATCCCTCCTGGCCCTTGTTGTAGCTACTGCTACCCCCCTCCTCCACCAGTGTGAGGTCCCTTTTATATAGAGGTGGACAACTAGACTAAAGCTTCTGATAAATATTGTCTAATATTTTTCCAATAATCTCAGATCAAGAGGAACTATATTAGACACAGATTCCATAAGGCTGATGAGTCTGTGTTGAAATAGAGAATATTTGAAAAGTTTTACTGTTGACAGGCTGCTTCTGTCCCAAATAAACATGAAATAAGAACAGCATTTTGAAGTGAAGCCATATCAGCCGGGACAAAAGAAAACCAAAGAGAGGGAAAATGGGATGGCTAAGCCAATGCCTACTTTCTAAGCAGACTGGTAGAATTGGGGAGTCTGCGGAGGGCGACTTTTCAGTCTTTTGTTTAATCTGTGTGTATTTTACTTTAGCAATTTGATCAGAAAATTTAAATCCGCTATATGGAAATATAATTATTCAAACAAACTATTTGGTTGTGGGATGCCCCAGGAAATATGGTCCAAGAGATGTTTCATTCTACCATGAAAAAGAATGCTATACTTTCTCCAAAAATACAGGAATGGGACCTGTTGTCCAGAATGCTCGGAACCTGGGGTTTTCCGGATAACAGATCTTTCCGTAATTTGGATATTCATACCTAAAGTCAACTATAAAATCATGCAAACATTTAACAATAAAGATTATTTATATCTTAGTTTGGATAAAACACAAGGTAATGTTTTATTATTACATATATTTTTTTATTATTATGGGAGACAGGCTTTCTGTAATTCGGAGCTTTCTGGATAGCAGGCTTCTGGATAACGGATCCCATACCTGTACTATCTAAAGTTGTCTTAGGAAAAACATATTATCTAGTTTGAGGGGAGCAAATACACCACAATATACTGTTACATTCTGTCAGTTGTTACACGATTATCCTATTCAGCTACACAAAGGAGTACAAAAACACTGGTTAAAAGGATAATGGTCCCATAGTTTTATTAACAGGTTAGCAAAACAAATGGATTACATTATTTACACATTATTTGAAAAATAAAGTAGTGATAAAAGCACATCACAATCTTTATGGAATTATTTTTGGTAGCCACTCCAGAAGTCCAACTACTTCGAGAAGCTTTAAGAAAATGCCAATAGATATGCTGTAAGGCTCAACCGCAACAAGAGACAACCTTATATGCAAAGATTTTTCAGCACATGTATTAGGTGTAAAAGTAACAAAGACTATTCTGGGAAGTTCCGTTTACTATAAACCATTTTTGGTTTGTTGTTGGTACAAGAGAGTTGGTTTGGAGGTTATGAAAAAACAAAAGGCTATTTACTCTTATTTTGTTGAGAAACCTGAAATGATTTCTGCTCACCGCAAAGGAATGAGGTAGGGGATATATTACAGCAACTCATAGGATGAGCCCCATGCAAATTTAAATGAACTTAATCTATGCTGGATCTAGAATTTAAAAAAAAAAAAACCTTTAAAATCTAACAAAAGTGCAATAAAAACGAAGTTAATGAAAAATATGGACATTTACATAAAATAGTTTAACGGTGACTCCAACATTGTTTGGGGAACAAAAATTCTTAATGTTATATTCTCATACTTTACACTGCCTACTGGATATAAAGCAGGCATTGTGGTGGTACCATGTATATCTATTCATACTTGAGTAACTGCAGGATTTATGTGGTGTTCAGTTTATTTGGCATCCACTGAATAAGTACAGTCAACTTATACACAAAATTTAAATAAAATAAAAAAATCTGTTCACTATTAGCACAATTCCTACATTCAGTAAGAGAAAATGTAATGCATCTGAGAATCGACCTTTCCTAACAAGAAAGGATTCCAACACATTGCCACATAACGGTTAGGAATACCTACTCTTTTACCTACTAGATTTTTGAGGATTTATGGTTAGGAGGTGTTCACTGCTATTCAGAAAATGTACATTATTTTTTTTACATGAAAAGTATTCAGAATTATTACATGGTTTTCATTTACCACCATAGAGCCCAATTTCAATTCATTTGTCAGAATATACTAGATCACCCAAAAACCGTAATTGCTGCTGGTGTCACCTGAAATATGCATGCTATGAAACACATTATTATTTAAGGAAGGACTAAAATGCCAAGTTGTCAATTTGCTTGATTATCAAGCATGCAAATCAGACTGTTCCATGTATGGCAATCTAAAGATAAGAAGAGAGAAAAGGGACAAAGGTAGGGTCTTCTACACCTAGAGTAGAGTGAAAAAAGCCAACCCTTAAATTACAGCCAACAAACAAGCAGCCTACAATCGAGGGCTCACATAGTAACAATATCCTGTTTTTCTGGTTTTCATAAATTAAAAAAAAAGTCACAGTATTTTAAAACAAAGCCCATTAAGGGTTTTCAAGCAGGACATTGTGTCTAGTATAAACTCTCTTTACAAAAAAAAAGAAAAAAAAGAATTTGTTCACGTCTTGTCCGGTTTTCTCAACATTCATCCACCAGGAAGAGTAGTACGAACAAATGCAAATAGAATTCCCATTCCCATGGTTAACTTGAGGTACTAGGAAACAGGTGGCCAGGTGACGTGCAGAACTTTAATGATTATATATCAGTCTCTAAAGTAGCTGCAGTTTTGTTTTTGAGTATTAAAATACAAAAATGTCCCGAAAGAGGTGCTTTCAAAATGACTGTCTGGTAAGCGACTCCATGAGTCTTTAGAGAAGATTCCACAGTAGAACTACGCCATAACGCAGAAATCCTCCAGTCTAAAAATTGCTCAAGCTTTGTTCCATGATGAACTAATGAGAAATAATGATGCCACTAAGTAGCACACTTCCTCACTTAAATCCATGTATATTGTACACACTCCCATGAGTATCAGTGCTTGTCGGAAAAGAAGATATTAAGTCCTTAAAAGCAGCTTTTCCTTTTCTCTTGTGATTTCTACCACTTTCAGCAGTGTTCAAGTAAGTCCTTTGTTTTTCTTTTGAAATGAAAGGTTTATTCGTTTTTGGTCTCCGTGTTCTCTGCAAGGTTTATAAAACTAAAGTTTTTTGTTTGCTGGGAAGTATCTACTTGTCTTTCCTCTGCCACTTCCATTTTGCTCACATGGAAATCTTTTATGTTTTGCTCAATGTTTTCTTTTGGCTTTCTGTTCTCTTCATTCCCCTTCCTGTTGTCATGAACAGTCCTTTGAAAGGAAAAAAGAAAATACAGTGAATGTGCTTCTTCTGCATCAATACCGCCATCAGCCTCATAGCACATCTATAAACTGGACAGCCCATAGTTTTAAGAGAATACATTTAGGCCCAAGTACATCCTATAAAATCTCTAATTAAAGGTAAAACGAATTAAAAATTAAGCTAGTCTACGAAGAATTCATGAACTTTGTTTTTGACAACTTCTGGTTTATGAACCGCTTTCAGTTTCCCCCCATCTCTATAACATGTACATCAAAATAGAAATTGGCAAATGTTTATTAAATGGGATGCTGTTAAATGAAATGGGAACTTTATCTGGTGTTGTGTTAGACATAAATAATTTGGAGCCAACTGGTTTTACAATGTCATTTCTTCAGTGTCGGACTGGCCCGGCGGGACACCGGGAAAAAACCCGGTGGGCCCCGACCCTCGTGGGCCCCCGCCGGGCCAGACCCCCTCTAATAGTATAAAAAATGTTAAAAAGTTTTCGGCGATGCGCATCGCATCGGCGCTTGCGCATGCGCATCGGCGCTTGCGCGCCAAGAAGTGCGCTCGCGCATGCGCATGGAGGCGTTCGAGCGGCGAAGTAGGGGGGCGGGGGGCCCTGGACCAGCAGTCCCGGTGGGCCCCGGTCCCCCCAGTCCGACCCTGCATTTCTTACAACCTGATATTAACTTAACTACTTAACTAACACTAAGGGTCCGATTCACTTACTTCGAGTGAAGGATTAGAAGTTAAAAAACTTCGAATTTCGAAGTTTTTTTTTGGGCTGCTTCGACCATCGAATGGGCTACTTCGACCTTCGACTACGACTATCGAAGGATTCGAAGTAAAAATCGTTTGACTATTCGACCATTCGATAGTCGAAGTTCTGTCTCTTTAAAAAAAACTTCGACCCCCTAGTTCGCCATCTAAAATCTACCAAAGTCAATGTTAGCCTATGGGGAAGGTCCCCATAGGCTTGCCTAACTTTTTTTGATCGAAGGATATCCCTTCGATCGTTGGATTTAAATCCTTCAAATCGGTCGATTCGAAGGATTTTATCGTTCGATCGAAGGATTATTCCTTCGATCGTTCGATCGTACTATCTGCGGTAAATCCTTCGACTTCGATATTCGAAGTCGAAGGATTTCAATTCCCAGTCGAATATCGAGGGTTAATTAACCCTCGACATTCGACCCTTAGTGAATCAGCCCCTTAGTGTGTATATATTTATTGACTATTGGAGAAAAAAAGATATTACAAAAATGAAGTAACAAACTAGTAACTAAAATGTTAAAAAGGCCAGGAACACCAACTTACATGCCATGTCTTAACACATGACGTTCCCATTCAGAGTACAGTGCAAAGGTTCTTCCACAGAATTCACAAGGAAAACGTGTTTCCTGAGCAATAGCATTGCTTTCAGTAATAAGTGCAGCATCTAAGAAGGGGGGGAAAAAAACTTTTATTCATCTTCTAAAAAATACAAAAATAGCTCACCACTGCAATGCCAAAATGAATCCTGTTTAATCACACTGCCTCGCTACTTCGTTATAAAACTGATTACTTGAATGTATACTTTTTTGCTAAAAGAAGTAATGAACTTTAAAGCAAAAACTTAACACACACATTGATTAAAGGAATTTCAACACACGCCCACTTTTTTGAGATCAATTAATACTGTGGGTCACTAAGGGCGTATGCTTCTTGTTTTGTTCTACAAATTACCAGAGCACAGATAATCCTCCTGCATAATTGACTTCTTCTTATCTGTAAAACAAAACAATGGGTGAAGGGAGGGGGTTGTGTACTGCTTATCTAATTATCAAACCCCTCCACCCCACCAAGGACAAAACATGGAAGCTTTCATCTACCTATTTAGCCCAAGGAGTAACAAAAAGATAGATTTTTCCTAATTAAACTACTAGGCAGCACGTCCTCTTCTCTGCCCTCATGGTGAATAATGGAGTATACTGTTCTTTTCAAGACACCCTGTCACTAACACGGTCAATGAAAACATGCCAAAATAAGTGAATCCAGAAATATAAAGGGCCATTTACCACTGGAAGTGGTGCATGCTGCACTTTTGGGTGCAATTCACCATGCTTTTTGTAACCAGCAATGGAATGAGTGTAACTGTGGCTGCTGGAGCAGCTGTTCCTAAGGCAGCACAGTATCGAGTTGTCTATTTCCATGTGTTTGGTGTTCAAAGGGCAGCGTGGACTTTGGCATCTTACTTTTCACACCAAATATATCAGCTGGAAGTAGGGTTGCCACCTGGCCGGTATTTTACTAGCCTAGCCGGTAAAACACCTGCCAAGGCCGGGGCCGGTATTACAAATTTACCGGCAATGTAGCTGTCGATAAATTTGTAATACCCTTAAAAAGACCCCCTCGGCCAGCCCCCAATCCCTTGTAAAACTTACCTTGTCCTTCAGTTCTTGTACTGGAAGCGCTGTGGCCCCGCCCCTTTGTGGCATAACCCGCCCCTATGACGTCACAACACACCCCCTTTTTGTACCCGCCCCCACTAGCCGGAATTTTTTTTGGGAAAAGGTGGCAACCCTAGCTGGAAGGTGATCATCTGTTTGCAAGTTTGGGATAGTGAAAGCCTATTCTAAAACCCCTGGCCTTGTCAAAAGTCATCATTGGTTAACATAAAGCACTTTAAATGACTCACCTTGGCATTTGCTGGTGACCTCTTCTTCATCACTGCTAGAGCTTTCGGGTTTATCTTTCATTTGTTCTAACTGATCCAAATTAATCAATCCAACCAACTCAAAATTACGACATACCTTTAACAAGAGTTAAATGGTAGATACAGTTGTTTTTCAAGTTCAAGTTATACAGGTGCAAACTAACACAGGCTATCTTACCTCATTCATTAACCATCAAAACTAGCACCTTTAAACTGAAGAATATTTGCTGAAACCATTTTTATCAATATTTATTATGTATCCTTTCTAATGCTCCAATTCATTTATTTTCACTTCATTTCAGGCTGCTTTGGTAATGACTGGTATTTTTTACCACTTTGTAAACAAATTTATAGATTATTTGATATTTACAGAGCTCAATCCCATTGTGAGATTCCAATACAGAAACCAGGTTTTCTGAATCTCTAATCCCCCATTTCAATCCATTACACACTTAACATTTTGCCTCTGACTTTTCAACCAGCAATGTCTCAAATCTTTGGTCTAATATGTTTCTCCTGTTTTTATATGGCTTTACTTTTGTTCCAAAAAACAAATCAGGACATACCTTATGCTCCTCTCTCAGATGGGTATCCAACTCCTCCGATAGTTTGGTTTCATAGTAACAGAGTTGACATTTGTAGGGCTTTAGTTCATTGTGCTTTTCAATGTGTTGCTGTAAGGCCTCATCACTCGAACAGGTAAAGGTACATTTATCACATCGAAACACAACTCCCTGGAGGTGTTTCGATAATTTGGAACGGCAAACTTCAATGGGGACGACCCTCTCTTCTGTCACAAAAAGTATGCAAATTTTAACAGATGGACAAATATGTAAAATTACTAAAATTGGAAGCAATGCAATAATACTATTGTAAATCAATATTGGATTATTCATCTAATGGATTAAAGATAGAGCGCAAGGCTATGTTAATAGTATCACAAAGGAAAGTCCATAAGCTCCAAAAGTACATTATAAGAGCTTCCCAAGGTAATGTCAACTCATTGACTCATTAAAAAGTCACATGTAGTGATGGGCGAATTTATTCGCCAGGCGCGAATTCGCGGCGAATTTGCGCGATTCGCCGCCAGCGAATAAATTCGCGAAACTCCCGCGAAAATTCGCGTCAAAAATTCGGCGGCGTCAAAAAATTTTTTTCGAAAAAATGGACGCCGGCGTCAAAAACGGGCGCCGGCGTCAAAAACGAGACGCCGGCGCAGTTTCGCGAATTTTTCGCAGTTTCGTGAATTTCGCGCGAAATTCGCGAATTTTTCGGCGAAGCGAAACGGCGCAAATTCGCCCATCACTAGTCACATGCATACTAAAATGTTCGATATGAGAAAAGAAAGCATTTGAATTAAGAAAACTGAGAAAGCATATATATGAACCCTCTGTTCTAGATTTTCCTTTTTCATTTTGGCCAGAAAATGTAGGTGTTAGTTGTATGCAACGCATCTGAAATGATTGTAGCTGAAATAATGGCATAGCCTGTTTATTGCAAACGCTAAAACATAGATGACTTATATTCCTTGAACAATACAGCCACCTTTAAAGCTGTAGCACAAAGGATTTCAAACTCAACATCTGTTCAGGTTACCAACTAATTAATCCTTTCACAACAAGTAATCTGATAGCAGATCATTTCACTTATTGCATCATAAGTGGTGAAAAAAACATGGCTTTCCCTTGTGTATTAACAGTAATGATAATTTTCTGATAGTATTCTAAAGATCTTCATGTACAAAATCTTCTATTTTTACCATTGAAAAACACAGTAATTCCATGTACAGACCCTTTATGTGGATACATGAATGTAAATTTACTATATACACATGTATATATACACTTCTGTAAATGATGTATGAATAAACAGAATGGTACACTAATATCACATCTTTGTCAAAGCAAGTGATTGATCACTGGTCAGATATATCTATCTTTCTTCATCCTGAGATTTGGTTTGGGATAAATGAAACCACTTTAGGAGACCATCACTACAAATACTTCACGAAAATTGGAACAGAATAATTTGCTTTATTATTCTATACATGCTGAATCTGTGCTCTGCACAGCTCAGCCCTTTTCTTAATGAACATTATATCTGCCTCTTACTCCTCCTCTCAGATATGGGGATGGTCTCAGAAATGTTTTGTTACATTTGGAATGCCAAAATATGATGGATCAGATTGTTCTTTTCCTGGATGATAGTACAGGCCCTGTTCTATTGTTCTATTCTATATCTAAATGATTGAGATACGGAAACAATAAAACGTCAAGTGGGAGCCCAATATGATTTTTTTTAAACAAATAGTAGTCCTTTATAGTCCTGGTCCCTGAGTTGTTTTGTTTATACAGTAATACAAACTGACAAACAAATGGATAAACTTTTTATTCTTATAAATAACCACAGGAGATAACAGATTTGGACTCGTCCTCGTCATTATATATTTTGCCTTCCCATTGTTATTTTTGTTTATTTCCTTCTAAAAGAGTTCATTTCCTTGACCAGTTTTCTCATTTAGTGAGCAGCATATCCTACAGTAATATTGTAGTCTTCTCATTCTCATTTTTATTTTTGTGTAATATTTTCCTAGGTTTTTTTAATCATCCATCCTTCCCAACTGTCAGCCATCAAATTGTAAATGTAAAATGTATATTTGTTATCTTTGCATGCTCCCACGGTTGGGTAATCAGAAGCTTATTCAGCATCAAAGAATTGAGAACACTTATTCAAATGACATTTTATGCCTTTTGTATACTTGAATGTGAAAATGTCCTAGAAAGTGAGTAAGAAATGCTAAAATCAATCAATCAAACAATCAATAAATCTTCAAGACATATATTTTACAAATTAAAAGAAAAATCACTGAAAATAGACATTATGAAGAGCATATTTCACAATATAGAAATACAAGGTTGGCCAGTACTAAACAGGTATCACTATTTCAATTTCTTGCTTATAAGAAATGCTTGTGATGGGGCATACACAGAGCTTGACAACACAGTGCACTGGAGAGCTTACATGGACAGACGTGCTCCCAGTGGTAAAATGCAGCTTGAAAACTGATCCATCATTTGCTAAAAATACCAGACCACTAGGGAAAAATACCAAACATGATATGGAGAGAAGAGTAAACCAAAAAGCTTTTTAAGCAGCCAAGGGCTAATTTAAATGAATATTACTAGGACATTTGTAAAATTGGAAATTTTATAAAATCCTTTTTTAAACTCAGTTGTAATGGAAATTATTGCTGAAAAACAAGTTTATTTTAAAGCTAAGTATGCAAGATAAAGTCACCAGATGTTTTATGTATTAATCAGGAATACTTTAAGTGGAACGGCACACAGGGCAGTTTCACGCTCTTGGGTGTCACATTTTTCGCTACTTAAAACCACGGTTATAAAAACACACTGTATGCTATTACATTAAAGGAATTCCTTAAATTAAAAAGAAGAATGTAATCTCTAGTGTTTCAGTAGCAAGAGAATTCACTGCACACTTAAATTGCTTCTCCCTCATTCTTTACATGAACTATGGAAGAATAATGTAGTTAATAAAATGTACCATTCCCAAAGTAAGTAGAGATAAAACAGATACTAACAGCTTAGTGCAGAGGTCCCCAACCTTTCTTTTTTAAGCCACATATCAAATATAAACAGAGATGGAGAGTATCATAAGCATGAAAATGTTCCTGGGGGTGCCAAATAAGGGCTGTAATTGACTCTTTGGTAGCCCCTATGTGGACTGACAACTGACTACAGGAGGCTCTTAGTAGTGGAAGTGCACCTGTTTTTTTTTTTGCAACCAAACCTTGCCTCCACGCTCAGAATTCAATAATAATGTGCCTGCTCTGAGGCCACTGGGAACAGCATGAAAGGAGTAAGTGAGCAACATGATGCTCACAAGCCACTGATTACCATGTGCTACTGCTCCTGGGCAAACTTATTACCTTTTATCACATATGGGGGTTAGTGTCTTAAGTGCCATGCCCAGCACCTGATATCCTGGGAAAAGCAATTAGTCTAGTATTGTCGGAGTTATAGCAGCCCAAAAATGCAGGCCCAACTAATCTTGGAGCACTGTCAAAGTCAGGTTGGTGCTCAACATTTCCTGTTGGATACTACCAGGACTTCATAGAGTGTTCTGTAAGCAGTAGGGTTAGATTTTATTATGATCTGCACAACACTGAAAGCTTTAAGTCATTCCCAATGCGCTACTGCATGGAAAAATAAGAACTGGGGTTCTTAATCTTTAGTGTGTTGTTGAATGACCAATTCTAAGCGACTTTTCAATTAGTCTTCATTACAGTTTTTTTTTACATTTTTTAATTATTTGCCTTCCTCTTATAACTCTTTCTAGCTTTCAAATGGGGGTCACTGACCTCTTCTAAAAACAAATGCTCTGTAAGGCCACCAATTTATTGTTACTGCTACTTTTTATTGCTCATCTTTTTGTTTACTCCCTCCCTCCCTAGTTATATTCTTGTATCTTATTCAAATCAGTATATGGTTGTTAGGGTAATTTGGATTGTAGCAACCAGATTGCTGAAATTGCAACTGCTGAATAAAAAAGCTAAATACCTCAAAAACCCCAAATAATAAAAAATTAAAGCCAATTGCAAATTGTTTTAGAGTATCACTTCTACATCATACTAAAAGTTATCTCAAAGGTAAACAGCTCCTTTAATTTATAGTTTTTGAGATATAAACAGTTTGTTAGGACATTGCTCACTGTAAAAACTAAAGTAAATACTGTACATGAATTAAATGTAATCTATGCGGCTGGAGTATCCAGGTGTCTAATAACCAGAACCTATCTTCCTGCTTTGCAGTTCCAATCTGTAACCAATCAGAAAGCTGCAAAGCAGGAATGTAGGCTAACTATATTTGAAACATTTTTTATTTTGCACAGTCTCTTTACTTTTTTTTTTTATTTTCCACTGACCTGTTCCTTTAAAGCTGCAAATAGCTCAGTTATGTGGTTTGTCAGTGGATCACTGAACATTGCTGATGCAAAATGGAATCAGCCAATTAGTTATAACAGTTAAAATTAGTCATAGTATCTGTTTGTAGACAATTAGGCTGAGGAACTCACAAATATACTGTGAAAAAAATTAATTAAAGAAATATATTCCTGTAAAATTACAGAAGTTTATTTCTGTAAAGGAAATACCATCCTGGCATTTCATGAGAACAAAAATATATTGCATAAAACAGCTCATATGTAAAACCCTGCTTCATGTAAATTAAATATTTTCATAATAATATACTGTATTAGAAGTATGTGCCATTGGGTAATCATAAATAGAAAATTGCCATTTTCAGTACTAAGGGCCTTCCCCTGGGATCCTAGGATTCATGGTGCACACATACAAACCACCCATGTTAGGTCTCATGAGCCAATTAACAAAACAAGTTCTGTCTTTGCTTCTAACTTTCTTCTTGTTACAGTTACAGTTGCATTATTTCTGGTCAGGTGATCTCTTAGGCAGCACAGAGAATATCATAAAATGGTGGCTCAAGGTAAAAGAACGAAAAGGGCAACATTTACTTAAATCTATACCAGTTTGCTAAGATAATTTAATATACCAGTTAATATGATGCAAACTATATGTTCCTTAACCGAGTGCCAGCAACTTCGATTCTAGACGGCGGGAAGGCAGTTCGGAGAGATTAAAAAGATGCCCGAGATTAGTCGCCCGAAGAAGTGATTTGTCGCTGGGCCACTATTCTCCTGAAATAGCAGTGCGTGCCCTTACCCTTAGCTGGTGATCCATACATCTCAAGACACTGCCAACAAACAGCTTGTCTATATCATCCTCCTGTTTCATGCTTTTCATTCAGATATTTATTACGTTAAGGTTACATAAGAAATAGTTGTTTGTTAAATATAACAATATACATTTTCTCATTAATCTATATTTAAGTAATATTTTCCATAAAAATGAATGTTACAATCCTTTTATGGATGAAGATCCTAATGGGACAACATCACTAAAAGTAGACCTTGCAAGTCAATCCTTCAGTTCAGACTGGAGACATACAGATTGTATCACATATACATAACAGCATACAACTTTACTTGTCACATTTAAAAATATATATATATAATAAACACTAAAAGATATGGTTACCTCTGTGCAGGACTATATGGTCTATCATGTTGTGCTTATATCTTGTATGGTACAGGCAGAGAGGGCAGCGTAAATCTTTGGGTCCTTCCATAGGAGTAGCAGAATGTCCAGCTTCAACATGCATTGTAAAAGCTGATCTGTAAACAATAAGTGAAAGCTCTAACTATAAAGCAAACAATAATGGTGGAATTCCCGTATCCACATCAACTGAAAAAATGCTCATAAATATCCTTTCAAGTATTGTTTGATTCCTTTCATCTCCTCTTTTAATCATCTATAGAACAGCGCAGTTACCACTACTACATCTGAGGAAGCCATAATCTGCAATATTTCTCATCAATGAAGACCATGGGGGTATATTAAAGGCACACCACACCTTTTCTAATAATTTATAGTGTCCATGTAAATGCCAAATAAAGGTCTGGGACCTTTTATCCAAAATGAACTCTTCTACAGTTTATTTAAAAAGCTGCTGTGTAGCCATTCAAAGGCAAAAAGAAGAAAGGGCACAGGATACATAGCAGGTAACAGATAAGCTCTTTAGTATACAATGGGATTCTTCAGAATTTATCTGTTATCTACTCTGTACTTGAATGGCTGCTCCCATGGCTACATAGCAGCTTGTTTATATAAACTGTAGTTGCATTTCTATAGCAAATACACCAGTTTTACCAGTGGAGGGCAACAGTAAGTTATATTGTCATTCCTTTAAACCACTTACATTTTTTGGTTTTACTGTTCCTTTAAACAACCTAGACTACTGCTTTAATGACAAAAAGGATTTATTATCCGATATAACAGCAAAATGATTTATTCTAGGACTAATGTAAACTCGTTAATGAAAGTTGCCAACATGCAGTTTGGTTTTTACTTACTTAAAGCTAGTGTAGAAGGAGCAATCTTTGCACTTGAAGAGTTTTTTCCCTCCATGTTTATCCCGATAGTGACGACGAATACTCTGAATATATCCAGAAGCAAAATCACAAAATTCACAGTTGAGGACGGCTTCTTGGTTTTGCTCAGCTGACGTGCTGCTTACAGGAAGAGGCGATGGACTATTGTTGTTGTTATATCTAGCGAGTGCAGCAGACTGGTAATGATTGAGTTGCTGTTGGACATCAGGTGGCTCAGAATATAAAGAGTCTGTGACATGATGGAAAACAAATAAGGAGTAGCTTAACCATCTAAAAGGTTGCAGTCAATGTCTTGTAACAAACAAAACCATTAAAATAAAACATCTTTACACATTTTGCATCAAAAGCAGTAAGTGAAGTGTTGCAAAGAAACAGGACAATTGCTTTCAGGTCTTGAAACAACTGGTTTATAAAATGTATGTGATAAACTTAACTATGGCAAGCTATCTTTATCCCAGTTTATTCCAGAGAATTTACACAGCATAATAAATATGCCCAAAGTGTCTCCAAAAATGAACAGCACAGGATGAAAGTTGCACAGCAATTCAGAGGAGTAGCAAGAGTGTGAAAGGAAATGGAGGCCAGCAAATGTACTATGAAGGATCATCAGCAATTTCCTCCATATTGTTGAGTTTTATATCTTTTAGAAACAAACCACTATCTGGACAAATGAATGTTTAAGAGATTACATTCGGTGGCAGTTTAGGGAAAGGAGTGCCAATAGCTGGTAAAGTAAAATTAGAGGCAGGAAGTGCAGGGACTGTCTGCAAATTCTTAAGCTGGATTTCTTTTCTCCAAATGTCTGGCACTGAATTACTGACTGAAAAACAGGACAAACAAAGCCACCGTCTACTAACTATCCCACTAGCACACTGTATTCCTGCACCAAGATGTCCAACAGATGCCTATGTGGGGATGCAAGTAATCATTTGAGGTGCAGAGTTGGGGTGCCCACAAAAAGAAGTAGTAGGGATCTATAGGCATGGTGAGCAAATATGGAGGGGTGGCTGTTTGGGTGTCTTTGTTTTGGTACCTTTTCTTCTAATATGTATCTTTAAGAAATCATTATATCCAAGTGTGAGTACTTTACAAAAATAGGCCGCGTTTGACGTAGAAAAGAAACATAGGTCCGAAAATGCAATAGAAAGAAAAAAAGGAAGGTTTCAAAATTACTTAAAGAAAGGCTGTCTGCTAAGAAAAAACAAACTGCCTCAAAAGAATCTGTGTAACAGGTTAGAATGCTTATCTTGCAATAGATCAATAGATGTGTTATGTGATTTAAAGGGGAGAATTCAAAGGGATGAAACATCACACACTAGTGCAAACAACATTTACAACATTTTTTAAAATAGACTTTTGGGTCAATATAGAACATGATTAAATCGCACCAATTTTTGTCTATTTCACATCAAGCACCACAGAATTTAAGGGTGAGGACACACATTGCTACTAGTAGCAGCTACTTGTCACGGCTACAAAATGGACAACAGTGATAATTGGCTTTGCTAAGACACTAACGGGTAATATAATAAAAGGCACTAAGTTTACCCAGGAGCCGTAACCCATTGCAATCAGAAAGTAGGATTTACTGGTCACCTTTTTAAAAGCAAATTTCTTATTGATTGCTATGGGTTACTGCTCCTAGGTACGAAGAAAGAATTCACCGGCACACAGGTATTGCTGGCAGGGTGAAACAACCCTTGCTTAAAGTTTAATAGTGCGACATGCAACGTTTCGGGGGCAACCCCTTTATCAAGCATTGATACTTGATGCTTGATAAAGGGGTTGCCCCCGAAACGTTGCATGTCGCACTATTAAACTTTAAGCAAGGGTTGTTTCACCCTGCCAGCAATACCTGTGTGCCGGTGAATTCTTTCTTCGTACTGTTGTGGGGTTGCCGAAGCCCTTTTCCCAGAGCACCAGGGTTAGTACTTTCTGGGTGTGCGTGAGCAGTTTGGAGTTTTACTGCTCCTAGGTAAACATAGTGCCTTCTATTACATATGGGGGTAAATGTATTTAAGCAGAGGCAATTCTCAGTTTTGTCTGTGGCAGGGTTTTTTGGCATTTTGTAGCCACAACAAATAGTTGCTACTAGTGTAGCTCAGTGTGTCTTCACACTAATAATGGCTTTAAATGCATGGCAATGTAAAACAGGGACTACATTAAAGAGAACCATATAGGATATGTGTTTAAACTGTACCATTCTGTAACAGAGAGTTCAGCTTTGAAAGATGCCTAGTGCTTAAACAGCTCTTACCATCTAAACCAGACTCCTTGCCCATCCTTGTAGTTTGCTTGGCACGTGGGTTTGTCTGAGAAATTGTGCGTATTCGAGGTAATGTTATTGTTTTCCCATGAACTTTTAATGAGTGATCCTTCAGCTGGCTTATTGTCATAGTTGAAAATGAGCAAAAAGAGCATCTATAAGCATGTTCACCTGAAAAGAAAAGCAACTATATCAGAAGATAAATCAGTAATTATCTTAAAATTAAATCTTCTTGATGGTGAAATGCCTGGCAATCATGTGTACACATTTTTATATGATTTTTTGGTCATAATCCCATTCACAATGACACATAAGGTGTGCTTACATTTTGCACAACAATCAGAAGTTTTGATGTTACATTTGTTGAACAGAAGAAAAAGAAGAGAATAAAAAACCTAAAACTGAGAAATGTGTCACGGGCCTAAATGCCATTCGTTTCAAGTGTACATATTACATACAAACCCACCGGCATGAGCTTTCATCATATGAGTTTTCAGTCGACTGTTATAGGAAGACTTGAAAGGGCACAGTTTGCATCTGAAAGGTTTGTGATGTCCATGATGAGTCTGGATGTGACGATCCAAACTGTGTAGAAAATATCTGGTTATTGCAAAAGTGATTTGTACTCATTTTGAGATTCCACCTGCAAAATCCTACAAATGTTTAGACAAACACATTTTTAACAGCAGAAATCATTATCTGCAGCTGTAGAACAAATAAAGTTGGGAACCTTAAGGAAATATTAAATACTGCAAATCTATTCCTAGCACTTGGCTTGACAGGCGCTACATAATTTTACAATATTGGGGGGAAAAAGTAAATTAGTCTCCCAAAGTCACCATATTTTTATGATTACTTCCATGACTTTACAACTTAGCAGGGAGAACTGGGCCACATTATAAACAAAAACTACTGTTTTAAGCCTGGGTCCAATTTTGAGTCAAAATATAGAACAACATACTTCACTGTAAGGTAAAATAAATGTAGACATTAAAAATCACATTAATAAAAGAAGTTTGCAAAAAAACATACTTATGCCGGAAGGCAGAGACAAAGGAGCAGAAGTGGCAGCTGTATTTATCCTCTCGAGTAAACATTGCAAGTGCCAAGTGGCTTCTTTCATGGGAGCGAAGACCTTGCATGGACATTAAAACACGGTCACACTGTTTACACGGGTAACCACCAGGTCTTGTTCTACGTCCTTTTTTTGTATCCTTTGCTTCTTCTACTAGGTTTTCATTAGCAGGGGTTGATGCACAGGATGCCTCTTCAACATCCTCCTCATAATCTTCATCATAATCTTCATATGTTAACGCATCCTTTACATCCTTAAAATAAATCAGAAATATTGCATTAGAAGAAAACCGTTGCTGCCTAATGATGAATGAGAAAGACTACTAAACTAAACTATAAACTCCCTCAACTTAAAATTTCTCAAATACAGACCTCCTGATAAATAAAATGCAATGGAATGCTTCAATATATGCTTCAGAGTTACATGAAAAAGAATTAGTTTATATACTGTAAAACACTGCAAATAAACTTAAAGGGGATCCAACAGTCTCAAGACAATCTTACTAAAAAATAACTGTACTCTATGGAGAGTAGCCTTTGCTAGAACATGTCTATCCAACAAGAATCCCACAGGCCCTTCCATAGATCGACTTAAGGGGTCAATTTATTACTGTTTATTACATAATCAATTTAATAATCAACTGTCCACATAACACATTAACAGGACTGTTACTAATTCAATTACTTAACCTGGAGTGAGACATTTCATACCTAAACATAAGCTTCTTTATATGTATAACAAGTAAAAATATAGACTACGTTTGTTACAAAGTATCAATGCATTACGTTTTATACATTACCCTTCAGTTCTCTATTCTGCAGGAAATAATGTAGAACAAGTAATCACAAAACACACCCTATACTAATATCGATTAACTGTTGACAAGTTATTTGTACCTGTAAGTCAGCAGGAAGTTCAGAGACATTTCCATATTGTACATGTTTGCGAAGATGGTTGCAGATGGCTCGGAGTGTTGGGTGGACTTCCACACAGAACTTACATTTGTATCCCACAACTGCCTTTTCCTTAAAATTCTTCTGTAACGCTGCTTCGTTTCCCTGTAACAATGCATTCAAAAATAAAGTCTAAGCTAAACAGGGACCACTACACTGTTATAAGCACTACATAGGACTGTGCTGTATACACAAACACAAAAGCTAGCAGTCATTCCGAAGAAAAAATGTAAGCCAGTTTGCTTAGCAGTTATGCAATTCTAAATAGACATACAATTTTTATTCCTGAATGGAATATTTAAGGTATAAGAAAACAATTTTTAAAACAATAAAGCCACTAAAACATGATGTGCAGTCATTGTTTCAATATATTTTAGCCTGGAGCATATCACTGTGGAATGATGCAGAAAAAGAAAATACATAAACAAAAAGCAAAGTTGTCCAGCTGATCCAAGACTCAAATGGGCTTAGGTATCAAAAGGAAAATTTCTAAGGAGGGGGGTTAAAAAAAAAAGATGGTAGAGGGGAAAATAAAGTTATTTGCACCTATTTATTCATAGACTAATTTTCCAGTAATTGTTCCTCCTCTACTGAAATTTTTCAAAAAATGTGGGCATGGCTATATTTGTATTGTATGTATGGGCCCTGAAAATTCATCATACCTACATTATCAAATATTTTTATGCCAACAAATTTTTGTTAAGTTAATTAGGCTTAAGTCTGTATAGGTACTTTTTTTCTACAGAGTAAACAACACTTAAATTTCCCCGCATTCTACCAAATTTATAAAAAAGATATCTTCTGTTTTTGAAATTGTTGTGCTTTTGACATTGTTACAATTTGACAGCTGGCAAATTGTACCAGTGCATGTTACTATTTTAGAGATAGAAGGAATGTGCTTGAAAGAGTTGTGTTTCTGGTTACTTTATTGAAAATGTATGCAAAAACCCTACTAGTCTGGCCCAACGGTTCCACTTCCTGCCAGCTGAATTCTCTAGCTGTGCAGGGGAGCTGGCAGCACTCAGGACAAGGTACTGTAGCAGCTAGGAAGATCTGATAGGGAAGCGAAGTCTGTCTTTGCTTGTGTGACTGCAGGCAAGAGCGCACCGCTAATGAGGCGGCAGCGCCCAACCTCCCCCCCAGTTGCCAGGGGCAGCAAAAATGCCGCTCCTGGTAACTAAGAGCCAGATTTCCGTTTTTTTAACCGGGAAATTCGGCTCTTCTAGTGCAGACAGCACAATTACGCTCTCTGCACTAGCAACTTGGACGCTCCCGACCCCCGTCCGGCACTGAAAATGTGAGTGCAGTGGGGAGGCGGCAAAACAAAGGCCGCCACAAGAGGCAAAATGGCCAGTATCGCCCCCTGACTGAGGGCTGTGAACGGCTGTCCCCCTCCTATTGTGCTTCTGGCAGGGATCCTTAGGACATGTCCACCCCTCATTTGAAACACAGACAGGGACCAGTGAACATCTACAGTATATGGCGCTCCAATAAATGGGCCATTTGTAAAGATAGTATTAAATTAATATTTCACAGTTGCCTACAAAATTAGGGGGTTTTCATTAATTCTATATGTCTCCTTTAACAATATATACCTAAAAATAGTCTATATTCTCATTTCTTATTACATGACCAACTGAAAGCGTAAATGGTCTAATTTCAAAATAGGACCTGGGTCTTGAATCCAAACAAATTTGTAAATAAAAAAAAAGCACGTTTTCAAAATAAATGCTTAAAATTTACTCTTACCCTTTCTTGTTTGCTGTCTGCACTCTCTGCGAGTTTCTGCTTGTTCAAAAGCTGCTTTCTCCTTTCCTGACGTTTGGCACGTTTCTGGAAGTCCTCATTGTGAACATTCAGATGAACGGTAAGATCAGCTACACTGTTAAGCTTGCTATTACAGTGTTTGCATTTGTAAGTGGTAGTAAGGGAACGTGTGCCAGAAGTACCCAGTATGGAGAAGTCTCTTTTTATGTCTTTACTGTGGTGATCAGTATAATGCATACACAGGAGTTCTGGTGTGCTAAATGAGAGTTTAAAGCATTTTATACATCTGAAAGGAAGCAACTCTTGTTCCTGGGGTTCTGGTTCTGTCTCATATTTTTCCTCAGAGCCCTGGGGTTCGCTTTCTTCGGCATACACAGCTGTAAAGTAACCACCAAGTTTGCTAGCATTTTGTTTTTTTGGAAATACTCCAGGATGGCGTTTCATATAATGGGTAACAATACCTTTTTTGCTGTAGGACTGAAAAGAGCACAGCGAGCATGTTTTCTTTTCAACTGCTTTCTTTAACTCTTCACTTAACTCCAGTGAATCATCTTTTTGTGGACTAGGAATAACAATTTTATTTGGTTTATCGGTAACTGTTCTAGATGCTGCCAAACAGTGTGTGTAGTATGCATCTATATCATGCCGCTTTTGGTAGTGAGCAGCAAGACCTTTACGAATGGGGTTTGTATAGGAACATAGTGCACATGTGAACAAATTGTTTTTGCCTTCTGGTTGGGCTCTTACATTATTATGTTTAATGCGGTAGTGCCTGGCTATACCTTTTCTGGTTGAACAGAAGTATTTACATAACTGACATCTGAAGACTGTGTGTGGGGCCAAATGGTTTCTTTTATATTTTGTAAGTCCTTTTAATACATCAGCTTCTAATGTAACAACAGTCTGAGGAGGATGTTCATCCAAAAGGGCATATGTCTCAACAGAAGAAAAATCTTTTGGAGATGAAGGTGAAAGCATATCAGGTTCTGGCTGATCATGATATTTTTCATAGTGGATTTTCAATTTTTCCAGGGTTCCATGAGTATATGGGCAGATTTTACACCTATAAGCACCATAACCTTGCTTAAATATGCGACTGTTTTCATCAGATTCGTTCTGAGACATTTCAGTAGACTGTTCAACATCATGCACAAAATCTTCAGCTGTAACTTTAACTGAAGGATGTCTCTTTTGATAGTGAGTGAGCACACCATGGATTCGTGTATTAATATATGGACAGTGCCTGCATTTATAAACTGCTCCTGGATTTATGTCAACCTCCTGAGCAAAATCTGCTGCTTTAACTTTCATACCAGGATGTTTTTTTCCATAATGTGTCAAAAGACCATGCAAATTATTGTATTCTGAATGGCAAACTGTGCACAAATATGGAGAAGAAGATATGGCAAAGTTATTTGTTTGCAATGATAAAGTCTTTTTTTGTGATAAACTGTAATCATCACCACCGTCCATTTGTGGTTCTGCATTTCTAGTAGGCTTTCCAGCAGAATGCACCTGTACAGCTTCTTCTGAATTTGAATTCTCTGTACCATCCTTTTCCTTAATTATGTTAAATAGTACTGATTCGTCACCTTTCAGAGCCCAAGGGTGAAATGCTTGGTAGTGGTTGGTGATATCCCAAATAGATGGTGCTTCAAAAGTACAGTCCCTACACTTATAGGACTTTGATTCTGTGGAGGCTTCATTAGGTGGAGAATCTGGACCAGCACATAACTTAGTTGCCATATAGGTGTAATCAACATAGTGTTCAGGATGTCTCCTTTGGTAATGTTCAAGCAATCCACTTGGCTCTGGATGAGAATAAATGCACCACTCACAGTGATATCCAGCCTCTATGAGGCCATCTAGAAATGCCCATTTAAGAATTGTTGTAACAGTTGCCCTTAAAGCAGGATGATCTTTTTTCATATGCTTTCTAAGGGCATAAACATACGGAGTTGCATACGAGCACTGTCGACACCTCAGGCTCCTAAGCTTCTCTTTGTCATGTTCACTGGTAGTTGGAAAAGTCTGTGTGTTTGTTATGGGTTTCTTTTGTCCTTGTTCACACATACTCCTAATAGCAGCAGTATGCTGTCTGATAACATCGGCATTCACTTTAAAATCTCTGTGTTTCTTTTGGTAGTGAATGAGAACTCCTTTCACAGTCTGATTCCCATAGTCACAGTGCTGGCAGAAAAACATTTCATTTCCCCTTGATTGTGTATTGCCTTTCTTTGCATTTGGGGTGGAAGTTGGTTGTTTTATGGTAGTGTTCTGTAGCGCATCTATATTTCTAACAGTTGCTGCAGTTGGAGGAGCCTGGCGAATGTACTTTGCAGTGACCTTAATTTCAGGGTGTCTTTTTTGATAGTGAACCAATACACCTACAACTGATCGATTGCTGTACGAACAGTGCTTGCAGAAGTATAATTCGGGAGTTACTTCTGATGGGGAAGTCACATTTGGAGTGGGCACAGGAGATTGTTGCTGCACTAAAGAGCTTGCCTCTAATGCCAGTTGTGAAATTGCAGCAGCGCCTTCCACAGAAACCACCCGCATTGTTTTTTGAATTCTGAAGTAGGAAGCTTTTTCATCCGGATGTTTTTTCTGGTAATGTACCAAAACAGAATGCATGTTTGGACTTGCAAACTTGCAAACATCACAATCATAAACAACCACGCTGTTTACAGAGCTTATTGGATTTTCTGTTTCTGTGTCAAATATCTGACTGGTGTTTTTGTTAAAAGCTGCAGAGCTGCTAGCTCCTTGGCCTGTTGGTGTAGATGTTACCATATTTTTGGGGGCTGAATTTAAAATTTCTCTTAACGTTTGGGATTCTGAAGCTATTTCTTCTTGATGGTCAACAACATAACTTGAGAAAATCATTGCATTATTTATTTTAACGGTTGGGTGCATTCTTTGGTAATGTGGCATTAGACTTCGAACATTTGGACTTGTGTATGAACAAAACCGGCACCGATATATCAAATCAGATTGGTCAAAATTGAGAACATTCATTGCTTCTGGATGGTGTTCTGCATAATGCTGCTGTAAATCTTCAAAATTATTGTAATCAATATAACATTCAAGGCATCTATAAACAGCACTGTGATCACTGGGATCCAAAATATACCTAAAACTAAATTTAATGTACGGGTGCATCCTTTGATAATGAGTGCTCACACTCCTGGCAGATTTGTTGCTAAAGTCACAGTGCTTACAATAGTATAACCTTCCAGATTCCTCATTATACTCTGCGTTTTCATTCTGGTCATTATCGTTATAGAAACTAGACTGATTGCGAGACGTGGATGCACTTGTTTCTTGTTCTTTCATTCCAGTAGACTGGTAGTAGTAATCTTCGTCATCGTCTGACAAAGTCAGTTCAATTTCTGCTCCATTGGGTGTTGCTGCATAATTGTGTTGAATATTCCTGTAGCTCACATTTTTCGGAGAATTATTAGCATCTCTAGCCCACATTTGATGGATTGCATATGCATCAGTTGCATCCATCTGCTCAGATTGTTCCTCTTCTTTGTCTATTTCTACTTCTATTTCCACTTCATTTTCTTCCTCCTCTTCCTCCTCCTCTACTTCCTCCTCCTCGTCTTCCACATTTATGACATTATCCTCCTGTTGTTTGCTTTGGTTAATTTTGCTCTGCAGATTGCTTGCAATTTCATCAATTCTAGTTCTTTTTTTTACCGGTGATAAGTCTAAAGGAAAATCATTTGAGTTTTTCCGAGATGTCTTTGCTACAAAATTATTTTTAGAAGATAACCCTAATATGGAAGTTTGACTCTTCCTTACAGTACCTGAAGTGACTGAATCAGGATCATCTTGTGCCTGTCGTACCATGTTACTATTATGTTGTGGCATATCATCACAAAATGAGTGCTTGTGTTGCTGATGAACACGTAGCCCTTTTAAGGTTGTTGTAGAATAGTTGCACATAGTACATTTATATGGGTTCTGCTGGCCAGATTCTGTCATTATGCCAGACTTTTTACCATTCCCATTGCTGCTCTCAAAAGCTTCACTAAAAGATGAGAGACTTTCATTAAGTGTATTTATACTGTCCCACTCTGATGGAGCACCACTATGGCACTGCTTGTGGGCACCTAGTTTTAATGGACTTTTGCATGAAAAAGGACATTCATCACACTTGTAGACAGCAGTCTTTCCAGAGAGATGAATGTTTTCAATATGACGAGAGATGCTCCGTCTATGCATGGTAAGGAAAGGACAAAAGGGACACTGAAATCTGTTCATATACCTTCTAAAAGGAATGCCCTTTGTTTCTAGTAATTTGTTGTTCTCTGATCCTAATAATGGTTCTCCAGAAATCCCTGAAACATGAGGATCCATTGGACATAAGCCATTTTCACTATCTAGATCAATGTAGTCATCATCAGAACTTGAATCATTAAGCAAGCTATTGCTATCCATGTCAATCACAACACTGGAGTTTTCTGAAGCAGTATAAGGAGATCTATCTGACAAATTCACTATACCAGTATCTGCTGATGGCTTTGGTTTTATTGGAACGTATGGCATAGGTGAATATTTGGGAGGGCTGCCTCTATTAAGTGCATTATTCACAGGGCTTCTGTAATTTGAAATGTTAACATTAGGAATGTCATTGCCTATAGTAAGAGGCATAAAGCTGCCACCTGGATTGGAAACTGGAGAACTTTTGTTCTGCAAATCTGACATGTTCATTCCATCTTGTCTTAAGCTTGAAAGTATTTTGACCATTCCACGGTGTTTTTTCATCATGTGGTCACACCAGCGCTCCCTTCGTGGTGTCTGATAACTGCACCATTCACAACAAAAGTTCCCCCTAGACTTTGTAAGCGGTTTTACCATTGATTCTAGTATACTACGTTCTACTACTTCTGCTGGTAATTCTTTACATGCTTCTTGTAGTGGTATAGGCATGGATATTGGTGGAGGGTTGGATACAGGAGGCATTGGAGTTTCCTTCAAGCTATTCTTGTGATACATTTTCTGATGCTTCAATATCCTTGCTCTTCTAGGAGACTTGTAAGTGCAAAACTGACAAGAAAATACTTTTCCAAACCCATCGTGCAACATTATGTTATAGTCTGATGGTCCAACATTTGAAGAGCCTGCTATATTTGTTCCACCATTCCCATGAACCTTTCTAGTATGTTCCACAAGAAGGTTTTTTGATCTAAAATATCGAATGCAGAATTTGCACTGAAAGAACTTGCTGGTTGACTTGGCATTTCCTGCATGATTAGACTGACTAAAATAACTTGGGCTGTGACCATAGTATGATCCACTTGCAGGCTGAGGAGTACTTGGAGCTACAAAGTAGAAATACATAATTAGCAAAATACAGTAAAAACAACACAACAGATAACAAATCAAAACATTTCAACAGTATTAGGCACATATTATAGAATCCATAAACAGAAATAAATGTTTTTAAAAGCATGTGAATGCTTATTATTCACATGAAATTCATAATGTATTATTATGTTTTAGTACATAGATATTACTAACCATGATTTTCTTCAGCTGATGCATATTCATCCTTAACTGAAGGAAACACCCCTTCTAGCTGGTTGATTGAATGAGTTTCCACAGATTTTTCTTGGGTCTGGGTAGAGTCTTCCTCAGCTACATCTGCAGGTTGCAAAAATGCAGTATGGACATCCTGAATATGGGACTTTAGGTCTTCATAGGTCTGAGCTTTGAAGTTGCAGCCATCACATTGAAGAACCTCCATATTCCTAAAGCAGGCTTTTCATTTCTAATAAGCAAAACAAGAATAAAAATATCAGGTCAGAAAAACTGAAAGAAAAATTCTAGCAGAGATAAAATATGTTAGAAAGAACTTTGTTTGTCAATCCAAGAGATGATTGGTTTGACAATTACATTGAAAGAAGGGATAGATCATTATACGGGGGTCAAACTTGAACAGTTGGCTAATGGCATATGTTATATTTTCTCTGAGAGTAGAAAACGCTTAACAGAGAAAACACACATTCGGCCCCATACTGCTCCATATTTGTGCGCAGTGACAGTTGGGAGTTGGCATATATTTATGTACTTACAGGGCAGACTATGGTCAGAAAATAATCAAGTGGGAATTTTATCTGCCTATTGTGTGCAGTCACAAAAGGATTCTCCCTCTGACATAGTGCATGCATGGGGAAGTTCTGCATGTTCTTCTTCTGGTTTTTTCTACCAGAAGGGAAAAAAAGCAATGTGAGCCATTGGCCTTTATGTTACCAAACTATGGAGAAAAAGCAACTGCACACAACTTTGAGTGCTCTAAGTTTTTATAAATAACTTATAATTGTAATGTTTCCATTGTAGAAAGGATCTATATATATTTACTTGAACAGGAAAAGTAAATGTAGAAATACATTACGAAAGAAAAGTTCAAATTATGTTTTGTCTTTCAAGAAGGGGAAAGTTTAAAATTTCTCCCCATATCCTCCTCTGAATTCAAACATCCCGTGCAGATGCTTAACAGCAATTAAATCCAATCTAGTCTTCCAGAGTTTCCTTCAACACACAGAACCTTTATATTGCAATACCACAAAAGAAAATAAAAACTTGCATTCCTTTAGGACAGGAAGAGTACATGCTGCAGCTTTTCATTTTTGTTTCTACTCATATTCATTGAGTTAAGAGTTGCAGTCTAATGGCTAAAGTTGGAAATTATTCCATCCATCTAAAACCCTGGAGATAAGTATTACTATTTCATAACTTAACTTATTCTTCAGACTTCTGAACAGGATTGTTGTTCATTTTGGGCACATGTGTTGGAAAAGATCCATCTGTATGTGAATTGCAAAGCCAAAATCATACCTAGCCCATTTAAGAGACAAACAACTGCATGTGGATAAAATGTACAGCTCAGAATAATCATTGGGGGTTGATGGGTGGTAAGCCTAATATCTACTGTATTAAATATTCTTAACATTTGACTAAATCAGAAATAGTCCTTTAGTACTAACTAGACAATAGGGTCCTTCATGGGGATTTCTGTAGCTCCAGGGTCCAGGCCATTTCTGGCCCACCATATAATACAATTTTAGGCAACACTGAACACAACATGTTCTAGAATTCAGATGAAAAAAAATAAAACAATACACAAGATGCTCATAGCTTGCACAAAAGAATTCCAAATAAATAAAAGTATAAGTGCGACACTGTAAAATTAACTAAGCTTCTCTTGAATTAATGACTTGTTCTTCCACTTCTTTTCTCTTATAACTGCTATGGTACTTGGAAGATCTATCACGCACCACTCCTCTGTTTCTAATTTCACCTTCTATTTAGAAAACTACTGTAGCTTCTATTATTCAAGCTTCAGAAGCATAATTCCTGTATTATGAGGTTATGACGTTTGTATATTTTAAACAAAAATATGTACAAAGTAAGGCTGCGCAACCCATGCAAAAATTAGTAAAACAGCACTTGAGGATTTGGAAGAAAAACCTGCATTATGTATCATGCAATGACACAATGAAATGCTCCTCATTTTCTCTGCTGCAAAAAGCGTCTGGAAGAAGGATTGAACATTCACAGAGACACATTTACCTAAACTACAGCTTGCCTTTTCTTTCTCTTCAATATGAGCTTTGCACTAGATACTTTTAAACCAATCTACAGTAATCAGGATACTTGAAGCTCTTATTTCAGAGCACTAAGAGTGGATTGTGTGGAAGAGGTTGCTATCTGCTGTAGATCAAATTTCAGCAGCAAGTGAAGCCCCACCCCATGTCTCTTAGCAAAGTCCATTACATCTCAAAGCACTTTTTTTTCCATGGTGCAGATGACTCCTGCATTCAAAGCACTTCACATAAAAGCAGATCATCCAGTTTTTTCTCTACCCATCCCCCAAAGCCTAGTCCTTTCATCTCTGCCAAACAAGCCACAGCTCTGCTGAATGTTTTTAATCACACAGTCAAGAGATAGAACCTTCTGCGTCACAGAAGCTCTGAACGGACTATGCAGTCCTAGTCCTCTGAGCTTTAGAAGCAGCCATTTTAACTCTGAAAACACACACACCAGAAGCTTACAGCAACAACATGGCTTCAAAGTGTGCAAGATTTCTCTTTTTTTCCTAATCCTACACTAATTCAGATGTTTATATTGTTACACAGACAAGAATATATATATTTTAAAAACTGCATTTTTTGTTTCACAGTATATTTAACCATTTGATTCTACAAAGGAACAAATATCAGAAGTTTGCATATAGATTTGAAGAGCAAGTCATCTACAAAGACATGCAATGAATGTGCTGCAGGACTAAAGCATGTTTAAACAATTAAAACTGATCTGCATAAGTAAAATCTACACAGAATCCATGGTAGTTGCCATTTGCCAGAGAGAGGACAAACCATCTCACTGCACTTGCTACATTCCAAAGTCTACTGACCTTTGTTAATCACCAGCCAGCCTGTCTGAATCAGCAAAGCCTGCCAACAGGCACACCCATCAACACAAAGACTACAGTTACCCCCACGCAAACTTACATTGTCAAACGAGGATTGGTGAAAAACAATGGACAGAACATAAACTTTGCCAAATCAATAAAGAATTTGAAATAAAAAATGTACAATTTTCTAGAGTGAGCACAAACATGTGGCAATTCATGTATGTAGATTTACAACAGGGTTCTCATGGAATAGCCCATTATGTGGTCTTCAAACAAAATAGCACCTAGAACTATATACACCTATCCCTGAAAGAAGTAAAAAAAAAAAAGCAGACATAGAAGAGATAGAAGGTAGAGAAGTGCAACTTCGATGATTGATTTTTCAAGACGTTCTGCTTGAACAAATAGAAAATACTACTGTGCAATTTAACAGTTTTCTGTGTTTTTACATATTGAACTCTTCTGTCCACCAATGGTCAGTTTTATCATGGTTCACACTAAAATCAGATCAGCAGAGCCAATGACTAGGACATCTTTTTGGTATATCTACATTCAAATACAGGAGGATCAGTCCAATGGACCAAATAGGATATTCAAAATGTTAAAATCATTCATGGAACCAAATTCTGCAGGCACTCACAATAATATGAGGAAGATGGAAGAGAGCAAGCCAGCCATAAGTCAAGTGTTATTAACATTGCAATTACAAGTGATTATTGGAAAATACAAATGTACAAAATGTACAAATGTCTTCAGATGTTTCACATGACAATTTAAAGATACAGGCTACTGCACTGAACAAGGGTTCATAACAACACTGGGTAAAGATCAAGTGATCAAGATCCAGCATCTACTAATATCTAGTATGTGAGGAAGGGTGAAGTTGAACACATTTTTGCTGTAGATCAAGTAAACCATTGCAAACAGAAGACCAGTTATTCTACCTGCTCATAGGCTTTTATGGTTTAGTAGATGAAGACCAAACCTTTCACCTGTTCCTACTTCCCCCCAATACATTACTTCTTCAACAGCATGCATATATGCTTAGTCATTATACAGCTCGACTGAGGACACCACTAAACTTCACTGAAGAAACAACTTTCTGGTGATCACTTCAAAGGTAAAGGAGGAGGATTTGGTAGAAGGAATTTTAAACAAATACTCCTCCTTTCTGAAATTCATTTCTTAGGCACAGTTTTTGTTTTCCAGGAATCCACCAACAAAGAGCTGGCTCTCTTGCTTCTACCTTGTCATTGCTACAGTGTCGGACTGGGATGCCAGGGGCCCACCAGAAAACCTTAGACCATGGGCCCACTTTCCAAACTATTATTCCTCCTCTCTTCACTCAACCTCTTTATTCTTCTATGGTAGAATGTAATAAAAGTCGGTAACTGAAAAATATTCACAATGCGAAAAGTTACACCTCTGTGCGAACAAATTTGCCTTAATGCAAATTTAATATAGCTTTTGCAAACAGTGGAAGAAGGTTTGTGAATGTTATAGTTAGTGCGCCAGTGCACAGTGAATGTAATAAAACTTCTTACTGAAGAAGTCGTTATGTGATTACGACACCTTCAAGCACTACTTAAAAGTGGGCAATTGCGCAATTAAAATTCGCAATGTAATAATAGTATAAATAAATTAGACTTTTTATTCTTTTGTGTGCTAATTGATTTGCTTTTATTACATTCCCCCACATGTCTTTTACCATAACGATGAAACAGGCTAAATGGCCCACCGGGAGTTTTCCTGGTGTCCCAGTGGGCCAGTCCAACACTGCATTGCTATAAATCAGGTGTCTGATCACCAACTCTGTCCATCCATACAGTTAAGCCATATCCAGCAACAACATAGAATGGTGCCTCATCCACAGCAAAGGAAGAGATCAGGTTTGATAAATGGCAGGATGGGGGGGCTGTGTTCAGAGTGACTTCTGGGAAAAGGCTAAAATTCAGAATAGGAACTACATTGCTATTTAAAGGGGAATCACCTAAGAAATAATTCCATATGACATTTTATGATATCAAGCAAAATAATCTTTACTTACACTACAGAAATGATTTAAATCTTGTTTTAGTCTTGGAATTCACAATCATAACAAGCAGACAGGCACCATTTTGTGGACACTGTTATTGAGGCAAGGGTTGAATAATACCAAAATCTAGTTGCACCTGATGCACATGCCCATCTCATCAGATGGTGAGCAGGGAGGGGGTGCACTGATATCTAGGAAGTGCCTAAAGGCCCCCATACACGGCACAATAAAAGCTGTCGACAGACTGCGGCGGCAGCTTATTGGCCTGTATGTGTGGCCATCCAACGGACTTCCCGGAAAATATATGCCCGAAAGTCAGCCAGATCTCGATTGTCAGGTTAAAAAATCCTGTCTCTATGTCTATGGCCACCTTAAGGCATAGAGGAGGGGCAGGCAATATATGATGGACAGCTGAAACGTTCAAACAAGTTTATAACAGGTATGGCTGTTTTAATTAAAAAAATAATTCAAGTTTCTTGTTTAATTTGAAAAGGACTTTTTTTATACAGCTTTTTATGGTTGGGTGACAGGTCCCCTTAAAGGCACAGACTTTATTGTGTTACAAAGCTTTTATTAGCTAACCAATAGGGGGGATCCTTAGTTCAAAGGTGTTTTATAAATGGTCCAGAGGAGAACAGAGCAAAAGAATGACAAATATTGTGTGCACCTAAGGAAGGGGAACCTAAAATTCAGCTACTTTTATCCCTGTATTAGTGTGCACCCTGTTCAAATAGTGACTGAAATCAAGAACATTCTTCAAAGATTCATGCAAGGAATATGTTTACATATATGTTCTAAACACTGACAAAACATTTAATTGTGCATTACTTGTATGTAACTTATTACTATCAAAGATTCTCCACTTTTTGGGCCGTGTGTGGAGTGTTCCGTAATTTTTAGTGAAATGGCGATTGGTCGTTCAGATGATCGGACAGGTTAGAAAATTTCTGTCGGCTACCGATAACATCTCTGCATGTATTCCCAGTCAGTGGTGGACATTACTTTCGCACAATTGCTATCAGCATACCTCCCTACTGTCCCTTTTTCGGAGGGTCAGTCCCTTTTGACAGCTCAACCTGCAGTCCCTCATTTGTACTGGAAAGTCCCTATTTTCTATGCACTGAACAGCCAGAAAAAGAAACAACGTTTCTCACGTAATTGGCTTTTAGCAGAGAGCACAGAACAACTAACAAATAAGTGCAAATAAGATACTTTGTAACAATTTTGAGATTCAAAAAAAAATCTTAGATAAGAATTACTTTCAAACTTTCATAACCCGGCAAATTTTGTAAAATGAACATGGTAATTAGGGTGTGTGTCCACAGAACAGGGCGTTGTCAAAACATTTCACTGCACTACATTTGAAAACATTTTTGTTCCTCTTTTTACTTCCAAAATGTTTGGAGGTATGCTGTCAAGGGCAGAGCATTGTCTGATCTGTTCTTTCACTACTTTATTTCATCTGAATGGTTAGTGGCAGGTCGGTAGATGGCACCGAACGATCATTTATCCGATATGAAGGTAAATCTGCACGTCTATGGCCACCTTAAGAGCAGTAGACCCCATAACATATAAGTGATTTTATTAATTTATATGTGATAAACATCTGCTGATGCTCTATATGAACATCTCATGTGCTGACTTGGCTATTTCCACACACAGCCATCTACAGTACTTATAAAACATTTATATAGACTAAAACTGCCCCAGTCATGACGTCCTCCATATGCAACCAAGAAATCTTGAATGCTTAGGCAGAAAATTAATTTAGAGGCCTGAAATCTAGAATACTTTGCAGCCAAAAACAAAAGAAACCAAGTCTTCTGATGAAGGCAGATAGGCAGTCACTTCCATTAACCAGATTTAGAGGAACAGTAACACCAACAAATGAAAGTGTATTAAAGAAATTAAAATATAATGCACTGTTGGCCTGCACTGGTAAAACTGGTTTGTTTTCTTCAGCAACTCTTCTTAAAATATGTCCTGATCATAATTTACTTATACTAGGAATGCACACAATGACTGTGGCATTAGCTTGTTTTGGAAGGTGGGTATTGCAATAGAACATGGAAGGCAGTGTCCTTACTTACTCCCACCAGTTTTTATTGTACATGATTAAAGAACAGTATCATCAAAAGTTTAAAGGGTTTTTAAGTAATGAATAAATAATGTAATGTTGCCCAACACTGGTAAATTTGGGATGTTTGCTTCAGAAAGACTATAACAGTTTATATAAACAAGCTGCTGTGGAGCCATGTAGACAGCCATTCAAAGCTGATAAAGGAGAAAGGCACAGGTTACACAGCTGATAACAGACAAGCACTGTAGTATACAATGGGATTCTACATAGCTTATCTGTTATCTACTTTTTGTCTAGTGCTTGAATAGAGACTGGTGGGAGTAAGAATACAAGCCAATGCCACAGTCATTGCATGCATTCCTAGTATAAGTAAATTATAATCAGGACATATTTGTATTGCCACAGTTCTCTTTCTGGGAAATACAGTATTTGTTATTCTGTCCTTTCCCCTAAACTACATCACTCCCTCCAACTACTTTTTGCCCACACACACTTTATCACTAAAATGACTACTGCAGCCAAAGTGGAGTGGCAGTGTTGGTGTTAGTGGTAAACATTCAGACTTAAAAAAACCACAGCTTTTCTCCACCCTGCATTTGTAACCATCACAAATTATTCACCTAATCACACCTTGCACTCTATACCTGATGTAGTTGTTAAATCTTCCCTCATCACCTCTCCACATGCACATCCATTTAGCAGCTTACTGACAAAGAAGTATATTTTATATTTGCAAAAAAAAGCCTAACTATATTCTAGTGCCTTTCAAACCCATACCTGCCAAGTATTATATCACCTACATGAGAAATTAACCTTGACATCACTGACAAGATGTATGTTTAATTTATTAAACATACATCAAACAAGTCACCTTTCACAACTCCAATCTATTCTAAACGCGGCCGCTAGACTCATTCATCTAGCTCGCCGCTCAACATCAGCTGCTCCCATATGTATGTCCCTTCACTGGCTCCCAATCTCTTCTAGAATCAAATTCAAATTACTTACACTCACATTCAAGGCCCTTAATAAAGAAACCCCTCCCTATATTTCATCTCTAATCTCCAAATACACTCCTTCACGAAACCTACGCTCTGCTTCTGATCTTCGCCTCACTTCTCCTCTGATCACTTCTGCCCATTCTCGTCTACAAGACTTCTCTCGGGCTTCTGCTTTTCTCCGGAACTCTCTGCCACAAGCTGTCAGACTTTCTCCTTCTTTCCAAACTTTCAAGCGCTCCTTAAAGACCCATCTGTTTAAAGAGGCCTATTCGATGTACCTTAATTAATCATTGCTGTATCAAAAATGACAAATTGTTTATACAATCCTAATGTCTCAATTGTACCCTAACCTTTTAGTTTGTAAACCCTATTGTACTCTGTAATCCTTGTCTGCTATCCACCATTTATTCCCTGTTTGCTATAACTGCAGTAAAGCACTGCGTATCTTGACAGCGCTATATAAATAAATGATGATGATGATGATTATTTGTCATAGTAGAAAGCTACAACAAATAATACAGAAACGTGTAACAATATGGCAAAGTGTGGCACAAGAGCTGTTGAAATCAGAGATAGCTAGACCTAGTTTGGTAGCAAAATGTGCAGGTTAGGTTATTTTTGCAGATATGACAGGCAGGTTCTTTGTTGATTCCAAAACCCATTTGAAAATGGGTATATATCCGTCCAACCTGGTGCACTCACGACCCTCACATTTCAAATGCCCTGGTGCAGGTCAACAAAATAGTATACATAGAGTTGAATCACTAATCACAATCACTGATTGATGATGTCATGCTAGTTTGTTTGGCTCCATTTTTTCAGTTTAAAAGTTGTAGTATTGTGTGTTGTGACTCACCTCCTGATGATGGCCTAAGTAGAAGAGCCGAAACGTTAAAATAAATCACTTTATTTTTTTCACTCATAAAGTCCTTGGAGTGCGGTCTCTTTGATTCAACTTTATATATATATATATATATATATATATATATATAACAATCCTAGTCAGGTGCACTCTCTCCCAAAAAACATCCGCCTGGGTGCTGGTAAAATTATTACTATATTCTCCTCTCACAAACCGTACTCCAAGGACTTGTAAGGTGCAAAAATCAAAATGCCTTTATTTCAACGTTTCGGCTCTCACACGTGAGCCGTCTTCAGGAAAGTCAGACTTTCCTGAAGACGGCTCACGTGTGAGAAACGTTGAAATAAAGGCATTTTGATTTTTGCACCTTACAAGTCCTTGGAGTGCGGTTTGTGAGAGGAGAATATATATATATATTTATATACACATACATACATACATACATACATACATACATACATACATACACACACACACACACACACACACACACACACACACACACACACATGCAGGGAGTCCTCGAGTTACATACACCTGCCTTGAGTTATACAACTCACACTTACATACGGAGGCTATTACAGTAACATACTATGGTTTATTTGACTTTTGTTAGCATTTAGCTTTAATAAACCACTGTGTTGTCTACTGAAAGGTAAAAATAAATACTATACTACAAACATCTGTCTAAGTTGCATTAATAAGTAAATGTATGATATGTCCAGTTTTAATTAACAGGTCTTGCAAGAAAAGGATGTGGCTTTCTTGTAGCAAGCTGCTACTTTTAAAACCAATGAAAGCTGGTTTCCTGTAATTTATGACTTTTGGTAGACAAACTATGAAATGGTAGCTACAAGCTATTACCAATACTTATGGGAAGTGTGTTTAATAACTGCATAATATATAAACAAATGTGAAATCTATTTACATAAAGTTAAAAATATCCACATTTATTGAACTAATGGACTATCAACATTTTATGTATTTATGTGCACACAGGCCTTTTCCTTTGAAGCCACCGTCTTGTGTGTCATGGTCATTGAAAGCAAAACTGATGTTCGATTATAACCGACTTATAAGTATAACTGGAATGAGAAAGTCATGAAAATATTTATATCCTTGTTAACGTTATTCAACATACCTGCATTTTGCTGACCAAAATTACTCATTTTGGCAAATGCAACCATCCAGACATGTGACATTCACACTACCTCCTCTACAATGGTCTGTTAAATGGATAATGGCAGTAAAACTTGTGCATACCATTACCAGACCCATACTATATGTACTGTGTTTTATAATGATTTTTTTAAAATCTAAGTGTCACCCTTAGTCATTGGCTCCTGCAAATGGTAATTATGAATTAGTTAGAGAATGTTGAGGAGGAAATGTATTGCTTTAAAGATACTTGTGTTCTCTCCAGTAAACGTTTTGTTGTGTTGAGGATATAACCTTGCCTATACAAAAGCAGAAAGAACTTTGTAGGAAGATTCCTAACTGACCAGAGCAACACCCACTTAAGGCAACTTTGAAGAATTTTCAACAGCATCCTTCCTATATATCCCACTAACCAAAGAAAGAGTTACTTGATGGACATCAAGTGACCAGAATTTTACACCATTTCTAGGATGGTGAAAACAACAAAAAACCTTTCAGACAGAATCATTGATGTTACCATACAATTAAGTTATAGTCTCTGTTTTAAACATAAGTAGAATATTTTCCATATCTCATGACTCGATTGATGTTTAAAGGGGGAACTAAATATAGTCACATGTCTAAGACTCACAATTCTTCATGCAAATGTTAAACAAAAAATATATATTTTTTGCAAAACATTTCTACATGCCCCTTCATTTCTGGGTTGAATTGCAAAATGACCAATATGACAGCATGGACTATGTGTCTCCGGCGGTTATTTCTATTGGTGTTCCTGTTGGGCTTGGTTGCTGCTGTTTTGACAAAGGCCCAGTCTGGGTAGCCACACGCTTTCAAAGCTCCTCTGAGATGTTTTTGCTCTTTGTCTTTGGACTCTAACCGGGCGGAATGTGTGGCAACTGATACAGAGTCCAAAGACAAAGAGCAAAAACATCTCAGAGGAGCTTTGAAAGCGTGTGGCTACCCAAACTGGGCCTTTTTCAAAACAGCAGCAACCAAGCCCAACAGGAACACCAATAGAAATAACCGCCCAGAGACACATAGTAGGCAAAACATAGTCATCCCATATGTAGCTGGAGTGTCAGAGAAACTCAGGAGGATTTTCAACAAACACCATGTCCCTGTGTTTTTCAAACCTAGCAACACAGAGACAAAAACTGGTACACCCAAAGGATCAAACACCAAAAGAAAAACAAAGCAATGTGATATAAGGAGTCCAGTGTAGCGAGGAGTGCACAGATCTATACATCGGGGAGACAAAACAACTGCTCTCCAAGCGAATGGCTCAGCACAGGAGGGAGAACTCTACAGGGCAAAACTCAGCTGTCTTTCTACACTTAAAAGACAAGGGACACTCCTTTGAAGACAGCAAGGTCCAAATCTTGGATAAAGAAGACCGCTGGTTTGAACGAGGCGTGAAAGAGGCGATTCATGTCAAGGTGGAGAGACCATCTCTGAACAGAGGGGGGGGGCCTTCGACACCACCTGTCTGCTACATACAATGCTGTTCTAACATCTGTACCCCGGCGGATTCAGAACACTTCATACATCCATTCATGCAACTCTCACAAGTAACACCTGTATCTAGGAGTTGCATGACACATTGGATAATCCTATCACAACTACACAGAATTAACACCTCTGTTAGTTTCTTCAGATGTCACCTCTTTGAAGAGTTACAATGTGCCATTGTAAATGGATTAGTGGAAGAGTTTATATGCCGAGAACTTCCCACACCAGTCAGTTGAACTGAAGAAGCTGCTCGGATGAGTAGTGAAACGTCTTCATTGATTACTCAGCAAGTCCAGTTGTGTTTTTTTTTTTTTTTTTTAGATTGACCTATACTAGATACACCATACCATTCTTCATTGATTTTTCAATTGTTATTTTGCAAGTTTGTGCATCTTCTAATTTAAAAAAGTTTTCCCCAACAAACCAGTAACCAGTTTCAATCTAGGTCATTAATAACGATTACAAAGAAAAAGTTATGAAGGTAAGCAGAATTATTTAGCAATAATTCTTTTTGAGGACAAATTATATTATTACAAGAACAAATTAGTTTGTATGTATATTTTATAATAAAGTGGATTTAGACCCCTGACAAAACTATAGATTATGTTGTATGTAGTATTTTCAAGGTTATTGTGATGTAATCCATTTCAGAGCAAAAATGTTTTGTCCAACGATTTTAGTCTTCTCATAATATGTTCAAAATGAACTTCAGTCTAGTGCTTCAAATGGAAGTTTAGATTTAATTTGTTCAAGTCTTTGCCAACAACACAAAAGATAAAACATATATAACTTTTCTGCATGATATAAATATGTTGTTGATATACGTAAGAGACCCCTCACCCAGATATGGGTTTAGAAATAAGACTGTTTCTAATCTGCTTCCTCCTCTCCTTTCAGATCTAGGTTGGAAGAAAGGGACTGCTTGGACTAGGCCCTTAAACCTAAATATTATTGATTTTTTGAATCCCTAATTTTATTTAAATGTTCAAAGAAATGGTAACAAGAATTCTTATGGATAGTAACACTACATAGTGGCTAACATTACATATGAACTGAAAAAGTCATACCTGATACAGTGATCCAATTCATTCTTGAACTCCTACTGTTTGTGTTTGTAACAGGAAGCATTTGGAAATAGCAGTAATACAGACATTAACCAAATAACAGGAAACTGCTTCACGGAGCATATCCACTCCCAAGAATGTGTCCTTCAATGGGGTTGAAGGGTTCAGCTCTCATGAATTGTTACCTTAAAGCTATCAGATAATGATATTAGAAAAGTTTAAACTTTCAGAATGGAATAAAAAAAGTAAACTGAATATGTAGACCATGAATTACATTATTTGTGCATAGAAGAAACCAATAAATGCTTTGTCGATATTAAAAGGCCAGTATAAATGTATTCTTTAATTTGTCCTATGGGTTATCTGTTTAAATATTGAAAGCAGAATGCAGGTATGTGATCTTTTATCCAGAATGCTTGGGCTCTGGGTCTTTCTGGGTAAAGGATATTTCAGTAATTTGACATACCTTAAGTCATGCAAAGAAAATCATGCAAACATTAAATAAACCCAATAAGCTTGTTCTGCTTCCAATAAGGATTAATTATATCTTAGTTTGGATCATGTACAAGGTACTGTTTTATTATTACAGAGAAAAAGGAAATCATTATTTTAAAAATTTGGATAATTTGGATAAAATTAAGTCTATTATGGGAGACAGCCCGTCCGTAATTTGGAGCTTTCTGGATACATTTTCTATTGGCTTTATTTCTCAAAAGCCACTGAAGACACTACTTGCGAACAGTTTTAGCCTTTCCTAAGCAGCCAATGCCCCACTGCAGGCTAGTCACAAATTCCTAATCTGTACAACGGGCTCTGATTATGTGAGCATTACAATTACAATACACCAGGAGGGACTGTAGTCTGACAGGCACTGGGGAAGGTATAGCATTGCTATAGCATGGTCAGTGAAAAAGGTACTTCCCACCAGCTACATCTCCCTGGGTTTTTTTATTGCCTTTGTAGAGAGATACCCCCGAATATACTGTATGCTTGGATAAGAATTTCCCCATTACCCTTTTCCCCTCAAGAGACAAGAATCAAGTAAGCGAATGCAAACTTTAAAAATTGATTTACAAATAAGAGATGCGCCTAGTTTCAATACTAGTAATAGTAACTAGTACTAGTAGCTATTTTCTATTAGCTATTTTTTGCTTTTCACAATTTTGTACAAGGAAATATTTCTATATTCACAATCACGGTGACCTTCCTGAAAAATGTAAAATGGGGGGAGGGGTTTCTACTGTAAACTATATGTATCAATACTGGTTACCCAACGTGAGACACTTGTAAAAGTAGAATTCTGTTATGAGGGTAAAAAACATCAACTGAAAACAGCAGATGGATTAACTCTGACCAGTATCACTCAAACAGCAACAACGTTTAAAAATATAGAATTTACGAAAGATAATTTTGAGCAATATGTATCCAAAAAGTTTCAACCCAGGCCCGGATTTGTGGAAAGGCCACCTAGGCCCGTGCCTAGGGCCGCAGGATTTTAGGGGGGCGGCATGCTGCTCAACCACACCCACATTGGTTAAAAACACAGGGGATGCACTGGAGATACAATCATTTTTTAAATTTCTCGTGCGCCAATCTCCATTGCTCCGGTCCCCGTAGAGGGGACAGGGGTGACAAACAGTAGTGGGCCTAGGGGCGCCCACTATGTAAATCCAGCCCTGTTTCAACCCCATTAAAATAACACTTAAGAACTGGAACTATCAGTTATAAAAAGTTTAGCATTGACAGGTTTATTTTTCTACCAATTAGATCATCATAAAGGACCATGGCTAGGTCTTCTTTGGAAATGAAAATATGTTGAGATTCTTGTCATTCAATGCCTACTGGTGTAATTGTATAAGATTGTTCAGATGTACAATTATCAAAACTGACTGTGCATTCAGGTATTAGGGGCAATAAGATATTTCAAAGACAGTTTTTTTATTACTGTGAACTTGTCAAACCCAACCCAATCCACATGCTTTTAAAACATGGGAACATCCTTGTGAAATGTCTGTTTTGAGGTACAGTCAGGTGTTTGGGTGCACTGCTAAATCCTGTATTTTAAATTCTTTTGAAATATCATCTTTAACAAAAATCTCTTATTTCTTGAAGAACCTGAGCACAAATCTTAAGGAATGGTCTGAATCATTCTTCTGCAGTTGGTAATTAGGTGGCTGCATTATATGTGAAACGACATCAATCTGCTATGATAGACTTGCCTATCTGCTCTTCTGCTTTCTCTCTGGATAAAGAAAAAGCACATTTGAAATATGAATAATGCTGACATTTATTACATATTGAACCAGCAAAATAATAATAAAAAAAAAAACAAACAGAGAAGATTCCCAGAATTTAAGGAGAAATAAGTGAACTGTAATCAACTTTACAGTGGTTTCTTGCTCTGGCATAAAACGACTGCTTTTCTCCTAGCTGCCAGTTCCTAAGCTTCATGTTGACAATACACACCCTGCATTGTAGATCCACCCCCATGCTGTAACTTGCCCAACAGAATTATCTCCTGCGTCAGAGCAGTTCTAGGACAACTGCTTACACTGCAGATCTGAAGACTTCATTTCAATGATCTGTGCATGCTGCAGCTGAAGGGCTTGTCAAGCATTCACTAAAGGTTTATTGAAATTTAATAATAAAACCATTTCATTGTTGTTTTAACCAGATAGCACCAGAATGGTGGAAATTAACAAAGTCAATTCCAGAAAAAGCCACACTAAATACATTTTGTAAGGTTTAGCATTTACCGCACTTAGCTGAGACAGAAATACAGGTCCTAACCGAAATTAAATCCTTTGATTGAAAACGATAACAGAAGTTACTTTGCTATCCAATTTTTCTACTAGATAGACTTAAAGTCTTCTTGCGTTTGGTTTTATGGGGTCAGGCATAACATAAGCATGCATAGAATCCACCAAATAATAGTCTTCATAACTTAGTTGAAAGTCTTCAACTAAGAAAAGGCTTCAAGTACATTTTTGTCATGTACAGAAGAACCCATATAGCTCAAAAGAAACACATTCAAAATGCAAATAAGGAACTAGCAACTGAAAAAACATAAATGCTCATTTGTAAAGCCTTTCACAAAGAGCTGTAGGACGGCAGTCTTTTTCCTCTCTTAAAGGACAAGGAAAGCCTTTCTGACCTGATTTATCCCATTAATCCTGAACCCAAGTTATTTTTCATATAAAGCTCATACCTGACTTAAATTCACTTGTTACGGTAAGTTGTCCTTAACTCTAAAGCTGGCCATAGACACAAAGATCTGATTTCAGGAATCATCATACGATCAGACTTTCCCATCTCCCGACCTGCCACTAACCATTCCGATCAAATAAAGTACAAAAGAACAGATGACCCGATGTTCTGCCCCTGACAGCAATCGTACAAAAGTTATGTCCGAACAAAGCTGGTGACAGTCTCACTCTGAAAATCGTACGATCGGCAATACATGCAGAGATATTATCGGCAGCCGACAGGAATCTTTTAACCTGTCTAACCAAATGCCCGATCTTCGCCGGACGAAAAATGTCGGGACTCTCCACACACGGTCCAAAATTTGTACAAATCCTGGATTCTTACGATCAGATCTTTGCGTCTATGGCCAGCTTAAAGCTCACTGGCATATTTTTGCTGAATGAAGTAATTAAAGGGGCTAATCAGTCCCCGTTATGCTGTAACGTCACTCTCTCTCGTGCGCTGATCTTAATATGTATATAACAGAGCACAAGTGGAACGTTCAGCTTGCATCCTGCTGTTGATCTCAAAGTGTGTTTCTGCACATGCTCAGCAACACTGACATCAGCTAATTCACATGAGTCTTGGTCTCTCTCATATAATGCTATGTCTGAGAAAGACCAAGTTTATTTTTTTTCTCAGTGTACTACTGCAGGAAAATGTGTGGATTGGCAGACTACTTGTTCCATAGACTTTCTTTGATCTCTAAAAATAAATTCCTTCTGTGTTTTGAACAAAGATCATTTTCAAAATCATTTTACCACAACAGAAACAAAAGTAGCAACAACAACATACGTATGTGGAAGATAAGTATATGTAGAGTATAAAGAAGATTACAGCCGATATGCCTGTGTATATGATGTTGCAACCTAAAGCTAGATAGATTCCAGGAGGCTACAGATCTGCAATATGATCTAGTACTAAGAGTTCACTTACGCTAAGAGATTTTGTTAAACAGTATATGCTTATTCTATAATAAGCCTTTGTCCCTAGGTGCTCCATGGACTTCACTGCAGAATATCTGCTCACCGCAGCTCCATGTAGCTCCACTGATAGGAACAGCTCCAACCTCTGAGCACCTAGATGGAGGGGAGATTGGGCTGAAAATGCATGTGTTTGTGTCTTTTGGCCTGATCTCTCCTATGTGTTACTGCGCTTAAACAAATGCTGCATCTGTCAGTGGCGCTACATGGAACAGAGGATGAGAGCAGATTTGAGTTCTCCGCCTGCCTTCAAAATGCAGGAAAAGAGAGGCAGACCGTATGCCACGTACTGACTGCTCCCTTATATCCTTGTGTACCAGAAGAATCACTTAAAGGAAAAGGAAAGATACCAAAGTAGTTTATTGCCCACAGATTAGCCACAATAGTGCAAGCTATCACACTATATTTATTCTTCAGAATGCTTTATCATACCCAAGTAAACAGCTCTAGAATCTCTCTGTTTGTTTAGGAAAGCAACTGCCATATTAGCTTGCTGTCACATCACTTCCTGCCTGAGTCCCTCCCTGCTCACTCATAGCTCTGGGCTCAGATTACAGCAGGGAGGGGGGTAAGTGAGGAGGAGCAAACTGATCATGCTCAAGCCCTAGACCTGGAGGTTTATGCTGAAAAAAGGAAGTCTGATACATAAGCCCATATATACACAATAGAAGAAAAGAAACAATGTGTTTATTTTGACATAGGACTCATAGGGTTTACTGGTGTATTTATATAGAGCTTTCTGATAGAGCTTCCTTAATTTTAGCCTTATCTTCTTCTTCAAATGGTTCAGACTATCTATCAGTCATGTGTGGGGATAACTCCTATCAGCACATATACTGAGACATTAGCCAATCTGAAGTCATGATCTTACCATAGTAGGTAAATGTGTCCAATGACTCAACCAATACAGCTGCTATTAGTTTGCTATGGGTTACTAGTTATGGTGGAAATTCAAGACTTCATGAAATTACTACAGGGGTGATGTGGTGATATAGGCCCATCTATATTTTCTCAACTTCTTAATTTCTACCATTTTATAAACTAGAAAAAGAATGGGAGCATGGGAGCCATCATGTGCTTTAAAACAAGCCTAAACCTTGAATTATATGTTAATGCAGAGGGGTGAAAGACAAAACAGAAAGGCTTTGCCTTTTGTATATGATCTGCTATTTTAAATCAGAGTAGCAGAAAGTAGCTCCAAAGTATCAATGACAGAGTTGGTCTCACAAACTATGAAAAGAAATCCCATGTTGCTTCTTTGGTTTCTTTTGTGCTGCAAGAACTGCTTTCTGTTTCCAAATACAAAGTATCTTGCTTTTTCATATAACAGGAATGTGATTTAATTTAAGATTTTCTTGCAATCGATGTAACATAAAAAAAATGTTGAAAGCTCATCAAATCCTGTTTGTGAGTTTTGCTACAAAAGAAAGCAGATGAAGTGTACAGTTTACAATTTAAAGGGGACATTTACCATACTTTTGAACTCTACGTCATACTTTTGAACTCTAGCTTAATCAATTCCTTTTGCTATAAAATTTAATAAAACGTGTTATTTTACAGACCTTTTGGGTCCACTTTCTTTGTTATCTTTGCATTTATTATCAAGCTCCTCCCTTTCTCTTGATTTCCTGTCCTGTTATCTCTACAGCCAGTCAGGGCACCCGCTGTCTGTCTTTTTTTCACTTTCTTTTTTTCAGAGAGCAGCAGCCACTGAGAAGGACTGGGTGAGCATTGGTGGGAGGCGCTGGTTACCCATGTCATCTTGGGCCACGTCAATAACACCTGGGTCCTTCTCAGGGCTGCTTGTGCTCGTCCCCGCCCAGCTTCGCCTGTACACGAGCAGGCACCCTTGCACACAGACACTGTGCACCTGCAGCAACGGAGCGAGCAAGCGAGAAGGTCTGCTGCTCTCCGCTACAAGCCTTAACTACAGCTCCCAGATGGCAGAGACAGTTTGCCCTCCCCTCATGCCGGCAGGGTCACCGTGCTGCCCAGGTACCGGACCTTTTCACAGGGCTCCTCCCGGGTCAGCTCCACTGCTGCTGCTTCCTCCTGAACACAGTGCCTAGGCACTGCTGAGATATGGAGCCCTGTGATTTAGTTCCATAAATACAAAATAATCTATAAGAAAATATAAGAAAAAAACATATAACAGATCAACAACATTTGTTGGGTCCTTTACTGGGTAGGTTCGTAAAGGAGTTAATGGAGCAGATGCTGCTCAATGCTGACAAGGACAAATGAAAGGAAGTTTATTTTCCCAGTTTTTTACTTTCACTTTTAGTTTTCCTGGGTGAATATAATGGAGGGCCCCTTGTATTATCTTTAATGCACAGTCAGGGACACAATATGAATAGCTCCAAAACAAGGTACTAATGGGATAGGAGGAGCCAGTCAAGGAAGAGGTTTGGGGGTACTTGTTTCTTCTCCAACATGTATATCAGGATTACTAATTGCTGGTTCCGCAGATGATGCGCCATAGGGATTTCTTTGTATTTAAATTGTGTTTGTGTACAGTGTACTGTACATGTGAATATATGTGTTCTTGTCTGTATATGTACAGCACACGTCGGCAGTATTCCGGTGCACGATTCAGAGGGGGAGGGCCCAATAGGGGGGCCCAAGGACCCATCCTGTACCAGGGCCCATCGGCGAGTTGTTACACCACTGGGCAGAGAGGTAGCAGGGAGATGGAAGGGAGATGACAGATAGGTGGCAGGGAGATGGCAGAGAGATAGAAAAATCAGACAACAGCATAGGACAGTTATGTGCAGACTGGGAACAGATACACAGGCAGGGAGATGGGAGGGGTTTTCCAAGCTACAGCAGAGCTCAGCCTGTCAATGCTGTGACCATTTCCTGTGAGAGAATGAACAGACACTCCCAGGAAAGATTAAACATGTATCTAAATATGAAGGTTATGTAAAATGTCTCCTTTAAAGCTGTATTTTGAATGAGGTAGAGAAGCATGGGTGGCAAATGCCCAAAATTGAGGGCTGACTCAGATGTTAGGGATGTTAGGGACCACCCCCATTGTGGAACTATGCAGAGACAGGTTTTTCATACTTAAGAGTTAGTAAGCAGCACTTCAACTGTGGATTAATTTTGTACACAGATTTTTGTTTTTAATCAAGGCTTGTGCCACTGATACAAAAGGCAAAGTTTCTGCAAAGTCATCAGAGAAATGGATTATCATAGGCCATTGTGAAATCTATAATTAGTGTAGCTATTGGCAGATATAGTTTATGTGAGTGTATGGAGGGGTCAATGGGAGCGTGTACATGTTTGGGTGCTGGGTTTCATTTGGAGGAGTTGAACTTGATGGACTGTGGTCTTTTTTCAAAACAACTTTACTATGTTACAATAAGTAACTATGTCAATAAGTAAATATGTATCAAGAGAAGGGAAACTTGCACAATTTCTTACACTGGGGAAAGCAAAGTGACAGAAGAGTTTAATAGTAACATTTTCGGGGGTTATGAACTCTGGTGCAAGAAGAAGCCCCAGGGCTCACCTACATGAAACATCTATTCAAAAATCACAGGAATACTTGCTTTACCTGTTAAACACAATGAGCATACATGCTGGTGGCATGAGAAGTAATGTTTATCAATATACATCATATTATTTTAAAGGTAAAACTGGGGACATTGTGATAATCTCCAAACCAACTCTCTAAACGTCAACCTTTGGGGTTTAATAAGCCTTACTGAGAAACTAAACCTCCAAGGCTTTTGGTAAGGTGGCTGGCTGTCCAACAGTAGTAGAATCAAACACGTTGGACTCAAAAAAGATGCCTAGGCTGCAAAAGATAAACAAGATCACTAAAGAAATAAGAACTATAAATTTAAACTTTTAGTCTGCAAGTGCAACAGAAAACAAGATTTTCGCTCAAGACAAAGTACAGACACAACACTAATATATAGTAGTAAAATGCAATAATACAAGGAAGATATATCGCAAGATATATATATATATTTAATTTTTCCGAGTATATATATATATATATATATATATATATATATATATATATACACAAAGTTTTTCAGCAAGACATGCCTGCAGTAACTTTTTCAAAAGCTTGTCAAGAGGCTCTTTTCTGAAAATGTGTGTGTGAGGCCTCCTTGTCTACTACTAATTTAGCAATGTGCCTCCTCAAGCATGTAGAAATGGGACTATAACCTATAATATTTTTTTAAAACTATTTTATTAAAACATACACTTTATTTTTAGACACAAAACTTTTTTTGATAGTGTCTTATTACAAAAAAATGGAAAATGAACTAGTCATTCTAATCTAAGAGTGCATCATTTATTAATTACAGTTCTTTGCAAAAAATGGAAAAATCATATTAAAAATAAAATTATTCTCCCCGTATACATTTATTTAAAACAAAACCAAAATCCAGAATTTCTACTTCCCCTACTCTGCTAAAAGCATTAAACCCACAACCCACCATGTACACATTTATCTTTCATCCTAGAGTGAAACTATAAATCTATGCCTACCTTCAGTGAATAGTCTAAACTTACACCGTCAACTGAATATCAGCAAGCACTGAAGCCATATCACAAAAAGCTATTTTTTCCACACAATGGCCTTAGTCAGCACCCCTCTTCTACTGATGTGGCATAGTAAACAGTTGCATGACACAGCATGTCCATTACCCATAAACACAAAAGTTCAACAATGCTTCATGTGTTTAGGTGGAAATGTCAAATGTCAAATTCTCGATCCCAAATACATCTTCATTCAACCTGATGCACCACCGCTACTGCAAAAGAGGCAGTCATCCTTTTTTTTCAATAGCTATATATGCATAGACACTGAGATAAAATACAAGTTTTTCACAACTATCTTTTGGTTGTACAAATGATCTAGACAGATATAGCATGGATGTTGGTTGGTTGTTTCTGTTTATGGACAGGCTGGAAAACGTAGGTAGTGTCAGTTTGTTTATATAACAGTATCTGTAAATTTAAATGTACAATGTGTTTACAATAGCACTATATATTAAAAATATGCATTCATACAAAAGTACAGCCAATAAAACCTTTCAAGACAATGAAATTTTAACCGAACATTTGACTGTAGTTTTTGAGAAAATGATCCATCTGATGAATAATCTTCTACAAAAATTATATTTGCAAAATAGCAACCTTTATTTTAATTAATCATTCTCCTGTAAATACCAATCAATCTTATGACCAGTCAGCTGGTACAGTATGAGGCAATACTTTGGTGTTTACAGTCAGTATAAAGGTTAATATACCCCGAATTCAATGAGTAGGGTTTGTTCTAAAGCAAGAAGAATCTGTTCTTTGGCCCTCTGTTAAGCTAAATAGGCCAAACTGAGATATTGAACCTACTATCCAATCTCCTGGTCTTTGCAAAGTATGTAATGTAATAAATATGGATTTTTTAAAAACAATTCTGATCCTTTGATGTTGCTCCTTTTGTTTGTAGGACAACGACAAACGTTATCTCTTTCTGAAGTGCAACAGATTCTGCAAAGTGTCCTTTACTAGGTATTCAATTGTTGCGTTCTGTGCTATTGCTTTAAAGTTAACATTTTTGAAGAGTTTATAACTGTGGTCAAAACTCCTTAAATATAATTATTGCCTTGTGTGAGGATAATCATGACATTTTGGTTGAAAGCAGAAAGGGCAAACTTGAGTCACCAAAAAACCCACCTGCAAATAGAACACTAAAGTATTTAAAGCAGCTGTCCTAATAAAATGTCATGGTTGACTTGATAAACAAGCAGCCTGTTAAACTAATATATTTTTGACAGCCAAAATATAAATACTTGTAAATATGTATTCAAATGATATAATAATTTATCAAGTGCATCCCATGTCTATACTTTAATATACGTCATCTGCCATTCTCAATACATTTCTCTCATAACTCCAAGAAGTTCATCTTTAACCTGCACCTGGCTTGGCAAAGTCAACTATTGAGAAGATCAATAAGTAGATAGATTTGGAGATGTCTAAAAGAAGAGGCATTGGTCCAAGTGGTAGTTCCACTCAACAGAGCACACCCTGTTACTGGCAACCTGTTGGCCTTTGAGCAGAGATGCTCAACATCATTTTCTAGTTTACTTTCCAAATGTAACTTTATGTCTACTTTCTCAAAGACCAGTTGTTCCCATTTAATTACAGGTGGTCTCCTCTCTTTAAAGGTGTCTGTAACCTATAATGAGCTAGCTTGACAGATTATATATGTATATAGCCAACAAACAATAACTAAAATATCAAAATGTCTATATATATGTCAATAGCATTCTTACTTATGACTTAGCAGACAGTTAAAATAGTCATTTTCATAATTTCAAGGAATTTGAGAACCACAAGAAGCAGGCAGAGTCTGAGAAAAATATTTATTATCAGATAAATATGTATGGTCCCAATCTGCAATTTTATTCCATATATGATCATATCACTATACCCTGAATTAACTTTTTTCTAAAAGACACTGCATTTATCAATGACATTTTACTGCACAAGCATCTTGTTCTGAGATCAACTAAGGAAAATACAGATAAAAATATGCACATATTTATGTTTTTAACCTGGTCAAACATCATATCCCTTGGTTACTGCACAAATTCAACAATACTCTTAACCTTAACATCATTAACTTGTTAAGGCTTCCAAACATCACGTTTAGTGCAGATAATGAAGTTTGAGGATGATCACCCAGAAGAATCTGAATGCATGCTGAAAAATAAGCTGCTGACTTCCAAAATGTTCCTGAACAATCTTCTGGCTACGTGTTAGAGAACATGTAAAAGAAAGCCTATGGAGAAGTAATATTCCAGTCAAGCCACTAGGATGCTAAAGATCCATGATACTGCTGTTTGTCACCACCTCATTTTGTCTACTTCAGATCCTGCTCTCCTCCATTTTCTGGTGGAGCTACAGCATGACATGGCTTACCTGACTCAGATAACAGCATTCTGCAACAACTACTGTAGCCACTTCCTCTGAAAACATAAAATCAGTCTACTGAAACCACACAGAAAAGAAAAAAAAAGCTGAAGGAAACCCCCAGCTTGAAGGCTCTTCTCAAAAAGACATGAAATACACTTCTGTTGTCTAACCTCATGCTGCTGTGGAGCTAAGTACAGTAAGCTACAAAGAACAGATGAATGTTACTGAGGAGGCTTGGTTAGAGTGTATGCTAGAGAAGCTTTGTGTTTTTGGAGTCTGGACACAAACCAACCCAGACAGTCTGAAAATGGAGGACAGGGAGATAATGACACAGCCAATGAAACCAAAGCAGGGACTTCTTTGGACTGTGACCATGTGGGCATGCTCTTTTTGAGGCCAAATGAAAGTGGGCAGGAAGTGTCATTGGCTTCATTTATGTTTCTAATTTCAGTTAAAACCACAGGGAGTAGAATGTGTTCTCCTCCTCCAGGCAAACCCTACAGAAATACCAGCCTGGAGCTAAGCGACAACCTCCCCCTCCTCCTTTCCCTCCCTCCTAGACAAGAGATTCCGACCCAGAATTCAACCTTCCATGTCATCTCAGCTCAGGAGGGAGGGGGGGTGACATGAGACTTCTCAAACTGGGGAGAAAGGGGGGTTGGGTGCAAAACTGATAGAAAGAGGTCACCCTATTGCTTGGGTCGTGCAGCCACGGAGCTCAGCAATGTTGTCATTCCTCCCCCTGTGCGGTTATTGGTGTCTCCCCTGCTTCTGATCAAACTCCCCACAAGCAAGTGCATGGAAACATTGTCTATAGCTTCCCCCGTTTTCATTATTTTAATTAATCCTCCAGTTCCTTTTAATCTCCACCACTTGGGGGTGTTTGGGCTGACGAAGGGGGTCAATTAATGGATTCATTAATTAGCCGCCCTTCTCCTCCTCCTCCTACCATATCCACCACCACCTCCACCACCTCCTCCTTTCTTCTCCAGACAGCAAAACGCTCATGAGAGTCTTCCCACCCCTCTACTCAACAGTAATAATTGACCCCGGTTTAACGCAAACCATAGGACTTCTGGCAGCCAGCGGAGAAATCAGACCGGGAGACAGTAAAACAACCAGTGAACAATGGCCATTAGCGTAGAGAGTCCAATGCGAGAACTTACAGACTAGTGCCCGGGACACTGCAGCTCCTCCAGCCTCTTCCTTGTCCTGCTCCTTCTGCCCACACGCCTTCCCTTCCAACAGTTATGTAGTCGCTAGGGTTTAGCGTGCCGTCGCCTTGTGGTAACGCGCAGTGGAGATGGTGTCTTTTCTGTCTCAAGTTGTTTGTTGACTCGTGCTCTTGCCAGGTCTCAGCAATGGAGGATCGCCATCTTCCCTGCTTTTTTTTCTCCTCCTCTTTCTCCTTCACTGGCTGCTGCTGCTGCTCTGCAGCTGCAGATGACCTGAAAGATCCGTCTCTCTCACTGAGTATGTGTGTGTCTGTCTCTCCCTCTCTGAATAATGAGCAACCAGAAGGGAGAGGGAGAGAGCGAGAGAGGACAATCTCCTACCACACAGAACGCGAGAGCACCAGGGGGTGCGCGAAGCCTTTTTATCTGCAGCAACGTGCAGCCATACAATAGGAAGCCCTTATGATCTAGGAGCCACCACCAACACCACACAAAGCCTCAGACTGGGCAACCAGGAGAAGCGTGGGCCGTGCTCTAAACTAGTGAAGGTGATGAGACTGAAGTGATCAAAGTTCAGGCTGAGGCACGCAACCTGACCCCTCTTCAACAATAACAGGAGGTGGAGCAAGTCAGAGAAGAGAGCTTCTCGTGGAAAGTTGTTGCCTTCACAATCCAGTGGTCAAAGGTTCTGAGAGAACCTCGTGTCGCAACCATTTAGTGAGGTTCCTCCACGATTTCCTTAGCTCTGCACGTCATTAAACAAGCTAAGCTCTCATGGTTACTTTCTCTCTATGTCCACAGTCCACTCAGCTTTCCCAGAACACACACCTCCCACTGGTCGTTGCAAGAGCACACGCCAACCCACATTAACCAGAAGTAGTTTTCACCCTCATACATTTTTTAAAATGTCTTTTTCTCAGAATCTGAGAAGTATTTTGAAGTCTCCTCCTGAGGGCTTATGGAACAGTTATTTTGCAAACAGCCTCAGAGGCAACCAAGTCCAAAAATGAGTTGTTCCTAACAAGATGTTTTCATATAACTTTCAAAAAATTAAAATAAGGGTATAATTAGGCTTTATTTTTTTTAAAAATATGGATTATTCCAAGAATTATTGTCGTATTAGTTCATCTCCACTGTACATAAAGACTAGTGGCTGCACTGTTAGCAGAGAAGCCCCTAAAGGTGGCCATAGACGTGCAGGTTTACCTGCAATATCAGAGGAAAGAATGGACGTCCCCATCTCCCGACCTGCCACTAACCTTCAGTTTAAATAAAGTAGTAAAAGAACAGATCAGACAATGTTTTGCCCTGACAGCAATCATACGAAAGTTTATGTCCGACAAAAGCTGGTGACAGTCTCCCACTGAAAATCGTCAGATCGGCAATACATGCAGAAATATTATCGGCAGCCAACAGAGATTTTCTAACCTATCCGATCGACTGAACGACCGATCGCCTTGGCACCAAAAATGTCTGGACATTCCGCACATGGTCCGAAAATCATATGAATCAAGTATTCGTACGATTATACTGTATCTGTACATCTATGGCCAGCTTTACTCTAGGGCAGTGATCCCCAACCAGTAGCTCGTGAGCAACATGTTGCTCTCCAACCCCTTGGATGTTGCTCCCAGTGGCCTCAAAGCAGGAGGCAAATTTTGGTTGCATAAAAACCAGGTGCCTTAATGTAGGTTGACAATACACATGATAGTGTTGCTCCCGAACTTCTTTTCCTTCTGAATGTTGCTCACGGGTTCAAAAGGTTGGGGATCCCTGCCCTAGGGTGATAATGATCCACTCCAGGCATTTTAGAGTAAATTTTATATGAGGAATTAGGTTTTTAGTAAATCCCGGATTGGACTATTTAACCCAATAATTTTGGGTTAGTTGACAACATTATGGATTTTATCTATGAATGCAAAATAATGTGGGGGTGTTCTGTTGCACCACTATCAGCAAACCTCCAGGAATCTTCAAAATAGTTTATCTGGTAAAAATCCATGATATCTTTTAAAAAAGTATTTTGAGGCTCTCATTTGTTTGTTTGTTTGTTTGTTTTTACAAATCATCTCCCAGGGATCCCTACATTTTCTTGTGCAACATTCATATCTGACCCATGCATTAATAAAAAATACATCATGTAAACAATATATGCCTCTTCTGTTTATGGACTCTTGGCTCAGAAGAATAAATGGATAAATAGTAGCTTAACTGCAAAGAAATATACAGTAATATCGTTATGTGGTAATAGCGCAAGTTCAGCAGGGTCCAGTGATCCTTAGCAACCACTCAACAGTTATTAGTTGTTAAAGGCGAGGTGTTAATTTAATGAAATAAAGATTTTAATGCAAATTTTACATCACCACCACAGTATTGTGATTGGGGTGACCATGCCTTTAATAAAAGATAATTTGAGGAATTCCTAGTGCAGGTACCACTATAACACACATTGCCATGTGGTATGCATTTTTAAAGCTTTCTTTCTCAAATGTATGAGTACTCTAGTAATGATCTTTTCGACTTTCTCAAATATGTATGGAAAGAACTTGACAAACTAGCCTGACAAGAGTTGCAATATCAGTTAAATCATTATTTTATAGTGTTTGAGATTTTGTGACGTTCAAAGGTTTTCTGAAATGATCATAGCCCTTATAACTGTATGTTTTATATATATATATATATATATATATATATATATATATATATATATATATATATATATAATATATATATATATAAATCAGATGAGCAGGTAGACCTCCTTCAAGAGAGGCCATCTATAAGCAAGACACAATACCAATGTATAATAGCATATGGACACCTAAACCAACACCATTACATTACCATTACCAAAAGTCTTGACCAAAACAAAAGCAATAGATGAGTGAAATGGCCCTATGTGCATGCTGCATGCCTTTATTAATTCCAGGGATAACCTGCAGTATGAATTTCTTATAAGTAGCCTCTTTGATAGTGAAAGCATGGCTAGAGCTTGAGCTAAGGCACTATGATGCTGTGTATCCAACACTCAATCTGCAAAAAACAAACCGCTGCATGCATTTGTAGAATGGGGAATGTTATTTGTAGTGTAGGGTTTACAGTATATACTTGCACATAAAATACTATTACTTCTTGAATATATAATGGTCCATTTCAGACATACTGTACTGCATCTCTGCACTGAAAATCCAAGCTTGCTGATGCACACCATTGACCTACTACCTAATTAGCCCTTCTAAAGCAGCTCTAGGAGGGGGAGTTGCCAAACCTGTAAATTGTTATAAATTGATACATTTAGTTGATACATTGCTTATCTTCGTCCCTGCTGAGCAGAATCCCTAAGTTTCAGCTATTAGAGATACAATAGTTGCTAATACTCCTGGGATACTGCTGAGAAATGTATCAACTAAATTTTGCATAATTGTAACAGTTTAGGGTCTGCGCCTGAATTACTGAGCTGCCAAACACCAACGTCAGGAACATTAACCTTTAAGCTTTTGATTTTGGAAAAACTGTAAAAAATAAAAAAATTAAAGTAATTGAAAATAATCATTATTTCTGGAGAAAAACCTGAAAACAATTTAACTGAAAAAGGTGTTTGAAAGGTGAACAACCCCTAATTTTTCATAGTTCCATGTCTTAAAAGAGCATTGTAGCAGTGTACTTCAATCAAACAGGCCCATGGATATATAGTCTAAATGTGTTTTCACCTCTTCACAGAGCTATCAACCAACCCTAAGTTGTGAGGGTGATCAAGATCCACTCAGGGCCTTTTTGAGATCTTACTTCATTATACCATTTACAGGATCATTATGAGGTATAGCTAAATCCTGTGGAGATGCACAAGTCTCTCAAGAATTTACTGTGCTACAAATGTTGCTGGTGTTGTTCAATGCATATACACAATAGTGCTCATACCTGTGGTTGGGGTATAGCATAACCTTTGTGCTACCCTTTTTGTGAATAATTTGAGGAAAATGGTATAATAGTGTACAGAATGTTGTACATACTGTGAAAAAAGAAAAAAAAGTGATTCAGACAAGCTACTCACTGGGTAATGTAATACAAGTCACAAAGCAACCAATCAGCAGTTAGCATGTACTCGTCACACAAAAAAAACTGTTGTTGTTGCTAGGCAAGGCTGAACGAGTGCGATGCTTATAACATTACTCAGTATATATTTTGGATTCCATTTTACCTTTCTCTTTGCAAACAAATGAACTGAATCAGACTAAGTATATGAAATTATGGTCATCCAAAGCATACAAAGAATGTGGACATCTGTCTGTTTTTAAATGGGTTGTTAATGTTCACCTTTAAATTCACTATTAGTATGATTTAGAGAGTGATTTTTTGAGACAATTTGCAGTTGTTTTTCTTTTTATTTTATTAATTATAGTTTTTAGTTATTTAGTTTTTACTGAGCAGCTCTCTAGTTTGCAATATCAGTGACCCCCATTTGAAGTCTGGAAAGAGTCAAAAGAAGAAGGCGAAAAATTCAAAAACGATTCCAAAAAATAAAGACCGATTGAAAAGTTGCTTAGAATTAACCATTCTAGAACTTACTAAAAGTTAACGTAAAGGTGAACCACTCCTTTATATCCCTTTCTTTGTCACTCAGACTTTGATTGCTATGATCAACCTGGAGCAGAATCTTACATGAATTGCTCCTGATATCCATGTGTGTTTCTTCTTCCTTCATCTATCATGTGAATTGATTAAAAAAAAATAAGTTTTGTTGTGACCGTTTATTGAAGAAATAAAGATGAATGGGTGACATTTTTTGAGGATTAATTTCCTTGGAAAAACATAACTGAAAACATAAAGCCAAACTGTTGTCAGGATAAAAAGTCACATGAAGGGAACACCGACCCTTTATCAAAAAGGGACATTTAACTTGCCTTTTTCCGTGGGTTTTCACAGTTCTAGTCAATAGTATATCTGTAGTAATAAGTGAAATCAATTGGACTTGCTGTGTTTTTCTTGAAGATGTTTCACCAGTCATCCAGTTGGCTTTCTCAATTCAGAATGACTGTAGCCAAGATCTTTCTTGAATAAATACCCTGGAATGCTGCTATCATAATCAGCAAGGATCTCATGAAGGTAAGGTGTTTATTATAGAAAATTCTGGTATTTAGGGAAATGTTAACGGAAAATGTGCCGGCTCCTAAGACACAACTAATACATTTATTTAAGACTGATGGGGCTAAGAGTTTTATGGTCTATACATAAAGTTTTATGTGATTTAGTTACTATTTATTCAGGTTACGGACAAATGCAATTGAACCCTGGATATGTATGTGTATAATGATGCTGTGTTTAATTGTGAAGCCCAGCCCAACCATTTTGATTGGTTTTAAAAGGGGGATGGGAGCTATGTTTGTTTTGAATATGTGACCGCCGTAAGGTTGGTATAATCACCTATGAGTGACACCATACTCCTCCACCTTATGCGTTTCATACAGGAGAGTACAAAAGTTTATTGTGGAAGTATGGAGTATGGGGTCAGTATGCAATTGAAATGTTTTTAATATATATTTGTATATATTGAATAAATTGTAAACAATTACAACATTGAGTTACTGAATTCTTTTGAGATATTTGTAAGGTGTTGATTTATATTAGAATGATTGGAGCTATGTTATTAAACCTTCCAGGGAGAGGTGCCAAAATAGCATAATATGTGGTAGACAAAATATAGACTGTTCTGCTCAGAGAGTCTTATATATCTGCATATTTATGATTTATATATATATTTTTATATTTAAGACCAAGGGCCACATTTACCTAGGGTCGAATATTGAGGGTTAATTAACCCTCGATATTCAACCGTCGAAGTAAAATCCTTCGCCTTCGAATATCGAAGTCAAAGGATTTACCGCTATTCCTACGATCGAACGATCGAAGGAATAATCGTTCGATTCCACAGATCGAAGGATTTTAATCCATCGATCAGGAAATTGTTAGGAAGCCTATGGGGACCTTCCCCATAGGCTAACATTGGCCTCGGTAGGTTTTAGGTGGCAACTAGGGGGTCGAAGAATTTTTTAAAGAGATAGTACTTCGACTATCGAATGGTCGAATAGTCAAACGATTTTTAGTTTGAATCATTCGATTCGAAGTCGAAGGTCGTAGTTGAAGGTCGAAGTAGCCCATTTGATGGTCGAAGTAGCCATATTCGACCATTCGAAATTCGAACTTTTTTTCCTCTATTCCTTCACTTGAACTAAGTAAATTGGCCCCCAAGAGTAACCATGATTGTTCTTTATGGGTTATCTCATCCAAAATCTCCTGCAAAACTCTCTTTACCCAGAAAATGGTGGCATTATTCTTGTGCTTTGTAAAAAAAAAAAAAGCTTTTGTAGTGAGCATCTTTCAGTCATGGGGGTTCTTACTCTTACAAATAATGGTATTTACATTTTTAAAAATTGATTCAAGAAATCCATTTCCAGTTTATCCATCCAGTTTATCTTCTTGTTTCTTTCTCCTCCTGTCTTTCAAGTATCTGCTTATCAATTTTGTATGCCTTTTTCTCATACCCCATGTCTTTGTGGGCCTTCTTTCCTCATTTTCTATAACTTGATTTTTCCCTTTTTATATACAGTACCTGCTTATTTTATACCAGTTTCTCTTTCCTCTTGTCTTTCTGCTTTTCATTGTCTATCCATTTTTATTGTATCCCATGTGTGCCTTCTTGTTTACATCTTCCTTCATTTCCCTCTCTCTCCCTCAGCTTTCTGATATGTGACAAGGTTTCTGCAACCTTGGAGCAAAAGGGAAGCTTATTGTAGCTTTAGCTGTAATGCCAAACCTTTCAAAAACCTTCAACTGAGGTTACTGCAGTAATTTAGCCCTTACACGTTGAAAGCTTTTATGCCTGCATTACCTCCACATGCATTCATAGGCTAAAAGAAAGAAAAATTATAGAGACAGAAAATTATAACATTAACCCATGTACAAGTAAAATATTGAATTATTACCTTTATTTTCGTTCCTTGATTAATTCAATTGTTATATTGACCAATAATGAATAACACACCTTAAATCCTTTCTATAACTAATAAAGCTGAACCTGGATAGTAAATCACTGATACAGGCTTGAAGAGAACTAATATGAAAATAATGTTATGGTACTCATATTAGCATGGTTCCTTCTCCTGTAATCTCATAATAACTGGAAATTTGGCTCTTAGGGTTACCAGGAGCAACTTTTTCTCACCTTGCCTTATGACAGAAACACCCCTGGTTAGTTCATAGTTATAGATATGGTGTAAGACTGAATTATATTCCATACAGATCTTACCCCCAAAAAAATATTTCACTGCATAGAATTCATACTGTTCATAAGGCAAATGAATAAACATCTGGTTAAAAATTCTAGAAAGCTGGTTACATGAATCTTCAACTTCTGCCGGAACACTGTGTATATACTTCATTTTAGCATATGTATCTCTGCTCCTGAACCATTTAGCTTTTGAAAATGAGATATCTATACACATAGCCATACATCAGCTTTTATATTAACTTGTAGCTCTTTGTAAATGTAGCTTCACAGAGCAATATTCTTTTTGGCTGTTGGGGTACCCCAATTTTAAAGCTGGAAAGATTCAGATGAGTAAATAGAGTCAGACAAGTAAATGATTAAAACACAAAATTGAAACATTGCTAAGAATAGGCCATTCTATAATATATTAAGGTAATCTGAAGTGGAACCACCCCTTTAAGTATATTTCTGGCAGTATAAATGACCCTGAGTTAATGATACTATTATCAGACAAATGAGAAAACAGGAGGACAGAACATTTAACACATTCTGTGAAACTAGGGGAAGTTTATGTTTATGACTTTGTAAATTAGTTAGAGTTCACAAAAGCAAGGTAATGCAGAACTCCAGGCTAACGAAACCCTCCTATGTTATGTTCAGAATGGCATCACCATAGCAATGTTTTCTCCACATAGTTACATAATTTAGTTGGATTAAAAAATACCAAAGTTTATCAAGTTCAACCCCTCCAAATGAAACTCAACTCACATACATACACACTCACATCGACCCCTCCATACAGTCACATAAACTATACATACCAATATCTATATTAATTGTATATCCCTCTATCTGTCTATAATGTCCTCTGATATACAGTATTTGTAAAGAGTGATCATGTTCCCTCGCAAGCATCTTTTTTTTCAACAGAGAACAACCCCAACCTTGACAGTCTACCTTCATAATTTAAATCTTCCATCCCTTTAACCAGCCCATTTCCACATCACTGAATTCCCTTGAATTTTTTTTCTGCATTGTTCAGTGCTTTTTTCCATTAATACTTTTTATATTTGGATCTTTAAATAACTTTCATGGCACTCTTTATTTTAGCAGAAAATGGGGGAATGTAATGTGTCCCGTTAGTGCAAAAAACATTCGCAGACACCTTTGCGAATGTTTAGCGACCATGTTTGCATCCTTTAAGACAGATTACAGACCTTGGTTGGTTAATATTTAAATGTGTTACTGCTTGAGACTATAGTACTGATATATTTTACCACTCCTTAGGTCCATTCAATTATAAATTAAAATGTTTAATATATATATATACATACAGTATATATATATATATATATATATATATATATATATATATATATATATATATATTTACATATATTAGAAGAGCCTGAGTTGTATTATTATATGGGTATTGGATAACAAAACAGATGTTGGCATTCACTGCAGTCTTGGTATTGGTAAAATAAGCTACCTCATTTAACTATGACTGGGATACTGGATCAGGACAACATTAATGTTTGAGAATGTTTAGCTTTTACTAAAGTAGTTGTAGGAGAAATGCATTAGATACAGACTAAAATGCTGTGCCTTGGGGTGTTAGAGTTTGCGCTAGTGTGGAAATAGTCTGGGTGGAAGACAGTCAATCTCTTCTTTATTGTGTAAATCGTTTGTAGGACTACATCTTCTCTACACAAGAAATATTAATTTGGCATTCATTAGAGGGGCATTCATTAATAGCAGAAGACCATCCCTTAAGGAACAGGTTTATCAGTGTTACAACCACATGAAAGTTAGGACTGCCTTTCTGCTGAATAGCTTGTTATTCTCTATCTTGCCTTTCCTTGTTTATGTCCTAGGATTTTCCCTTGCCAGTTTTTCCTGCCACTTAAACCTGAATACTTTCCCACCCTCATGATATGACTGTGCGTGGATTCTGTTCTGACAAATGCTTCCTGTTTGGAATTTGTTCTTCCAATCCTTGCCTGTTCCATTTCCTGCTTGTTCAACTAGCATCTACTGTATTTGTTCACTGCAGTAACTGTTTAACTTTTCCCAGTAACAGCTGGTAAATTTCATTATTTACCAGGCTAGTTCTCTGCAACATAATGCATTTGCTAAATATTAATATAATAATAATATATATACTGAATAGAAGCAAACTGATGAAGTCTTATCAGCGTAAGAAAGACACTGTGATTTCCCTTCTTACAAGGAATATGTGAGCTCTTCTACTTTTTAACAACACAACAGACAGAGCCAGACTGAATTATTGCAAATGCATCAACTTTATACAATTGAACAGTACTGCTAGGCTAGTGTTTAATAGTTTTTTTTTATGTTTGTTTGATGGCAAAATCATAAGCTGTGTTTTGAAGTGTGTCTCAAAAAGCCGTATATATAATGTTCCTTCTATTTTCTCTTAAAGGAGAAGGAAAGGTTAAAACTAAGTAAGCCTTATCAGAAAGGTCCATCTAAATATACCAGTAAACCCTCAAAGTAATGTTGCTCTGAGTCCCCTGTCAAAAGAAATACTGCATTTCTTTCCTTCTATTGTGTACACATGGGCTTCTGTATCAGACTTCCTGCCTTCAGCTTAAACCTCATTGCCCTGGGCAAGAGCATGCTCAGTTTGCTCCTCTCCCCCCACCCCTCCCTTCTCTACTGTAATCTGAGCCCAGAGCAGGGAGAGACTCGGGCAGGAAATGATGTCACACCACATTAATACTGCAGCTCCTATTCTAAACAAACAGAGAGTTTCTAGAGCTTTTTACTTAGGCATGGTAAAACATTCTACAGAATAAATATAGCATTCTAGCTTGTACTATTGCAGCTAATCTATTGGCAATAAAATGCCTCCATAGCTTTCCTTCTCCTTTAAGAATCATGTGCACACTTTTAAAAAAAAACTGGTGTGCATGCATCAAAATTTGGGGGGGGGGTATTTACTAAAACGTGACTTTTTCTAGACATAATTAAAAAAAACATTCAGCCAAACTACCAAACCCAAATTTATATATTCATTCCTTTAAAACACTTTTTAAAATATTTTTTGGTGTTACTGTTCCTTTAAAACTCAACCTAAAAAATCTGAGGGTTCATAAATACACTTACCTTATAATTTTATCAAAATGGTGTACTTATATACTTTTTATATTTTATGGTGTTTTTATATTTTGAAACAGCTCCAGCGTTGTTTTTGGGAAACATTATATGGTGGTAGACCTGAATAATACTTGCTACCATTCTTGAAGATACTATGATAATAATGTTTATACATTTCAAGCTTTAAAATATTATAACATGCATATTAACAACAAGTACAGTGTGATGACAAGTTCTTTTTATTCTCAATGAACAAACAGATCTATCTTTAAATGTCCTTTTCCCTGAAGCTTTTTTAAAGAAAGAATTTACATTTAGATCTCTGCAATGCTATGTTGGTGAAGCAATATCATGAGGCTTATAAATACCATAGGTTCTTAGGTTTTGACAATAAGCATAATACAGTGAAGACCTTTTTGGCTCATTAAAGGAAAACTATACCCCCCCAAAATGAACACTTAAGCAACAGATTCTTACCAAACTGAAATATATATTTAAGTAAATATTGCCCTTTTACATCTCTTGCCTTGAACCCCCCATTTTGTGATGGTCTGTGTGCTGTCTCAGAGGTCACCTGACCAGAAATACTACAACTCTAACTGTAACAGGAAGAAGTGTTGAAGCAAAAGACAGAACTCTGCCTGTTAATTGGCTCATGTGACCTAACAAGGTATGTTTGTGTGCACAGTGAATCGTACGATCCCAGGGGCGGCCCTTATTTTTTTAAAATGACAGTTTTCTATTTATGATTACCCAATGGCACATACTATTAGAAAAGTATATTATTATGAAAATGGTTTATTCACATGAAGCAGGGTTTTACATATGAGCTGTTTTATGCAATATCTTTTTATAGAGACCTTTATTGTTTGGGGGGGTATAGTTTTCCTTTAACCCAACTTCTGCTATTTCCTCTATTTTGGTTACTCACCTGAAAATCCACATTCTAATGTCTAACACTGACAAGATCAAATACAATTGAAACAGTCTGTCTACAAATATATGTACTTAGCTTCTAAGTTATGGATATGTAAAGGCTGTTAATTCAGTAGTTCTTTGTGAATTATGAGCAAAACAGGCATATCAGAAATAATTCTCCATCAGCAAAGTAAAATAGACATTACTGTGTTTTGTGATGCAGGAATCATGTGAATGCCTTCCGTTTTAAGAAGATTTCTGTTTCCTTTCACCCTGCCTCACCACCATAACATCACTTTTTTAACTTAAAGCAATATCGACACGTTCCTATAAAAATCATAGGAACGTGTCAATAACAAGTAGGTGCTGCACCCAGAACAGTTCCCCTCAAAGCACCCTCAAAGCCGCCCCCAGACCTGCAAACCTTTGTGCAGCCGACCCTAACGGATCTTCTGCGCTGCTTCAGCGACACTAGGCTGGGGACGGAGTGATCCTTTCATAGGCTGAAGCCCTGTTTTTATTCGTAATTAGCCTATGAAAGGATTGCGCCGCCACCAGCCCAGCGTCCCTCAAACAGCACAGAAGATCATCAGTTATTCTCCCACAGTGGAATGTAATGTTCTGCCACCCCTGCTGGTTGAAACATGTGTTTTCCAAAATCCGGAGTGTATTGGTTGGTTTATGAGTCACGTTACCTGAGTACCCTTTGCAGTGATAGTTAACTTTATTTCTTGTGGGTATTTGCCCAGCAAACCCCATTCTTTCTGGGCTATTTTGACTGTGTATTTGGAACTAGTATCTTGGAATGAAAAAAAAACCAATGAATGCACATTGCAAAACTTCTTAGAATAGCATCCTTATCAATTAAACATTCACTTATTTTAACCGTTTAGTTATATTGTAAAGGGCAGATTTTGTAAAGTGTGAGATTAGTTTACCACAAAAAATGCACCCAAATTCTATTAATTTCTATGGGATTTTTATAAGTGTATTTATCAATGGGTAAAAGTTAATTGTTAACGTGATAAATAAGCTTCTAAAAATCCTACAGGAACCACTGTTATATGGCTGCACGCAGTTAAGCTTTGCAGCTTGAGGACAATGGCATAAGCTCTGGTGGCAGTGACAGTATGTACTCCTCCTCCCAGACAGAGGGCTATGTCCATCCAAAGAGAGAACATAGTGCTGTTGTGGCAGAAAACCATAGTAATCAATCCTCCCTAATGAGAAATGAGAAGGGGGTTTCGTCAATGTTTGTGTTTTCTTCACGAGAAATGTAATGTGTCCCTGTGTTTCCATACACAAATCAGAAACCCTACACTACAAAATGTTGAAACTGGCCTATAGCTGGGATCGGACTGGTTCCTAACTTAGCTCTGTTTTAAAATCAAGTCAGTAAGATTCAGGGGGTTATTTACTAAGCTCCAAATACCTGAAATTCCCCGAAATCCAAAAAAATCGTGATTTTTTTTGTTATAATAGGCTTAAAAAAAATCACGAATTTTTCGGAATTTATTAAACCCCAAGGGCTAAAAAGCCAGAATATAAAAACACCGCATATCAGGGGGGCGTGGTTTACGCGTGCATGTGAATACACGCATTTCTCTGCAGCTCCGTCGCCGGTGTCGTCTATGAGCCAGCAATAAGCAGTCCCGTGTCATTATATAGTCACAGATTCTTTCGGTGACAAGCGGTAACATGTCAAGGAGGAGGAACAAGCAAAAACCTCTACAACTCACCGACTTTTACGGGTCTCAGCCGAAAGTTCCGCCACGGGACGGGATCCAAGATGGCGCCCATTCTTCCTCTGCAACCTCGTCACCAGCGCGCCTGGTAGTGGAGGCTGAGCAGCTGCCAGATAAGTATGCTGATGGTGCCCACAGCCTAACGCAAGCTGATTTGAAAAGTATGCTGGCGCAGCTGAGGGAGGATATATGCGCTGATACGAAGCACGCAGTGCAAGATCTTAGAAGTGAGCTGCAGGCCATGGGGGAGCGCACGGACCGTTTGGAGTCCAAAATGGCGGAATTTGTAACAGCGCATAATGATGTGGCTGACACAGTCAATGCGCAAGATGCAGAAATAGAGAAGCTCCAGAACAAAATTGCAGATCTGGAAGACCGCTCACGGCGGAACAATGTGAGGCTTAGGGGAGTCCCTGAGGAGGTCTTACAGCCCCAACTATGCCAATACGCCCAAGGCCTTCTAAAGGCGGCACTACCAGATACCACGGCAGAACACCTGCTCATAGACAGGATCCATAGGATACCTAAAGCAAGGAATGCGCCGAGTGCGGCGCCCAGGGACACTATCCTCCGTATTCATTTTTTCCATATTAAAGAGGATTTAATGCGTTATGCTAGGCAGCGTGGAGAACTGCCGCAGCCATATGAAAAAGTACAAATTTACGCTGACCTGTCTGCTGCTACCCTGGCACGGCGGCGTGACTTAGCAGTGATCACCCAAAGCCTGCGCCAGAAGGAAATTCCCTACAAGTGGGGATACCCGACTAAGCTTATAGTCCAGTGGCAAAACACGACGAAAGTCATTGCAAATCTGGCGGAGGGCAAGGCTGCGCTTAAATATTGGAATATCCCCATGGAGCCGCAACACACGGTACCACCGGCTCAAAGCCGATTGCATGTCGAGGAGGAATGGCACACGGCCAAAGCTTGAGAGTTTCGTTGCCACTCGACGACCATTTTCCTGGGTCCCATACCCACTGTGTAAATTCAGACACCGGCATGGAGTTGTTTAGGATCACACGACATCAGGTCCGAGCACACCCCGTATATATTGTCTTCCTCTGCTGGACTCTCTGCCACTAGGCATGGAAGCTGAGGAGATACAGCCTTTGGTTTTGGCTATATTGTATATATGTTTTGATTGCTTTCTTATTCTTCTTCTCCCTATTCCTCCTACTTTCTCTCTTTCCCACCCTCCCCTGGAGACTGTTATGTGGTTTATGCATGCTATGCCTACTGCCCTGGGTCCCGCCATCTGTACGATGCCTAGCAAAACTCATTACCAGTATGGTACTTAAGTGTATCAGTATTAATGCACGAGGACTTAATACCCCCAGAAAGAGATTATTGCTGCTAGCTGAATGTAAACGACAGAGTGCTGATTTAGTTTGGGTGCAAGAAACTCACTTTCGAACGAAAGATCCATGTAAGCTTGAGAATAGATTCTATACTATGCTGGCGGCAGCGACTTCCACGTCAAAAAATAGAGGAGTTGCCATCTTGGTACGGAAATCTTTGCTCTTAACTAGCGTTAAACATATGGCGGACCCCAAGGGCAGATGTCTTATAGTGATTTGTAGTATTAACCAGCAAATGTACACCCTGGTCAATTTATATGCGCCTAATACCCAACAGAATGTCTTTTTGAAACAGGCTCTAGAACAGGTGAAACTTCAACAGCAAGGCTTAGTTTTAATTGGGGGGGATTTTAACATTATCCTTGACCCTCAGTTGGATAGATCGCCACGATTCGGGGCACAGGTCACTGACTATGGCAAACGGGTGGTTAAAAGTTCTATGCAGTTTGCCAAATTGTTAGAGCAACATAATTTGTATGATATTTGGCGTGTACTAAACCCGACAGGTAAGGACTTTACGTATTATTCGACCCACCATCAAACTCACACTAGGATAGATTTTTTCCTGGCTTATCCACAAACTCTGTCCTTAGCTTCACAGTGCTCGATCGAACCTACAACTTGGACGGATCACTCTCTTGTAGAACTTTCTCTCCAAGAAAAATACCAGTTTAGTGCTAGGCCGCCCTGGAGACTTAATAACACCCTACTAGTGGATAAAGATATTTGCCAGCAACTTGACACTGATATAGTAGAATTTTTTTCCCGGAATGACACTGCAGAAGTTAAAGATTTGACTCTCTGGTGCGCCCATAAGGCCGCTTTAAGAGGCACACTGATTAGTATTGCTGCATACAAAACTAAACTAGCTAGACGGAAACAGGACCAATTGCTCCTCAACATAAATAGTTTAGAGAGACAGAGACTTATAGCCCCTTCGCTTGCTTTACAGAAACAATTGGATAAGCTTAAAGAAGAGGTAAACCTCCTCATTTTGAGTAGATGTCAAGCTCGACTTTTGAAGCTAAAAAGCGAGACCTACATTATGGGGAATAGAGCCTCTGCTCTACTTAAGAAACAATTACTCCACCAAACCCTGCAGAGTAGGATTGGGAAAATTCATACTTCTTCTGGTGAATCAAGAATTAATCCTAAAGATATAGCTGACACATTTGCTGCGTTTTACAGCTCCCTTTACAACTTGAAAGATGACCCCTCTATGGTCGTGCCCTCGGAGCAGGCCATCACTGCTTTTTTGAACCGACTGAACCTGCCATCTCTGTCGGGCACGGAGTTGGCTGGTTTAACTGGCCCTATAACCATGGAAGAAGTCCTGGCGGGGATACAAGCCCTCCCCAAAAACAAGGCCCCGGGACCGGATGGCTTTACTAATCTGTATTACAAAACATTTCATGCTTCGCTAGCTCCCTACCTCACTAGAGCCATCAATGAAGCTGCTTTGCAAGGTACATTCCCCCGAGAAATGTTGCAGGCTTACATCTCAACTATACCCAAACCCGGCAAAGATGCCACATTATGCTCAAATTATCGTCCTATCTCCTTGCTAAATGGAGATCTTAAGATTTATGCATCTGTACTTGCTAAGAGATTGCAGGAAGTGTTGCCAGTACTTATAAATAATGATCAGACTGGGTTTGTCAAAGGGCGTCATATTCATGACAACACTAGACGGCTTATCACCCTCATCCAACACATGCACAGTACTAAAAATCCATCACTAGTCTTAGCGCTTGACGCCGAAAAGGCTTTTGACCGAGTGAATTGGACCTACCTTAGACTAGTTTTGGAGACATTTGGTATACCGCCCCCAATGATTACCTCTATAATGGCCCTGTACTCAGACCCGTCAGCCCAGGTGAATGTGAATGGGTTCTTGTCAGACTCCTTTCCACTAACTAACGGGACTAGGCAAGGGTGCCCCCTTTCGCCCCTTATCTATATCCTTAGTATAGAGCCGTTAGCCCAAGCTGTTAGATGCTCAAGTGACATATGGGGAATTTCTGTGGGGCCGCAGGAGCATAAAATTCTGTTGTTTGCTGACGATATTGCCATCACTGTGACTAATCCCATGTTTGCTTTGCAGAAATTATTTGATTTGATTGAACTGTTTGGTAGCATGTCATACTACAAACTCAATGTCTCCAAGACACAAGCCCTTCCCATATTACTACCTCCACCGGTTGTCTGTAGTTTACAACGGATTTATAACCTGGATTGGCAATCTATAGCAGTGAATTACTTGGGTTCAAAGATAACTGCCAACCCCTCTCTACTATACCAGCACAACTATGGAGAAATTCTGAAGGACACGGTTACTACTCTTCAGAAATGGAAAACTACATACATCTCTTGGCTGGGGAGGATAAATGCTATTAAGATGCTGATTGTCCCGAGGCTCTTATACAAATTCAGAACTCTTCCCATTCCACTTTTTACACCTTTTTTCCAGAGGCTTCAGAGGATACTGATGCACTTCATTTGGAATCAGAAGAAACCGAGATTGGCGCAGGATATTATGTATGCCACAAAAAGAAATGCTGGATTGGCATGTCCTAATGTACACAGGTACTATAAGGCTACTTTGCTGGACCAACTAGCGGATTGGCACCTTCCACCGGGCGTAAAAAAAATGGGTAGACCTGGAACGTTGGATTTACAAATCTCAGTTTGGTTGCTCGATTACTGCGCATGTCTGGACACTTGGCAAACATTGCCGCTCTGATTTAGATAAATTGCCGCAGGTTACGCAGGCGACCTTATATGCTTGGTATACTTCCTGGTACAATGTTCACCTGGCGAATCCACCTACTGCGCTAATGCCAGTATCCATTCTGGAAGAGGTAATACCGGATCTGACATTGTCCCTCTGGAAATCCCGAGGAATACAAAAACTGGGAGACCTGTACGAACAGAACAGTCTGGTCACTTTCCAGTCTCTGCAAACTAAATATGAGTTACCAAGCTCACAACTTTACACTTATTTTAGGCTGCGGCACTACCTCCATGCGCACAAGTGGAATGGATTGCATCAACCGACTTTATTTGAAATTAGATGTTGGTCTCAACCTGGGAAGCGAAAGGGAACTCAGGGACTGTACCAAGTGTTGCAACAGAAGGCAGCTGATGTTGCGCCTCTAGCGATAGAGCGCTGGCAGACAGAGTTGCAGATGCCGCTGCCTATGGAGGTCTGGCGAAGGCTTTTCCGACGTACGATAAAACACTCAAAAGCGCTTAATCGCCATGAACTTACTGTCAAATTAATGTATAGGTGGTACATGACCCCCGACAAAATACACAAAGCTTACCCTAGCTCTCCCAACATCTGTTGGAGGTGCCGACAAGAACCAGGTTCTTTTTTTCATATCTGGTGGGCATGCCCCATAGCAAGGGGTTACTGGAGGAGAGTTAATGAGCTTCTAAAGGACATTACGGGTGACACAACCACCCTCGGCCCAGCAATGGCCCTATTGGGCTATGAAACGGCGTTACGGGACACAGCAACACAGAGACAAGTCACAAGGCTTCTTCTGGTCAGCGGAAGTTTATTGGCAAGACATTGGAAGCAAGTTACACTCACCCAGCGAGCACATATCCAAGCTGAACTTGACAGAGTTGATTTATATGAACGATCTTTTCCCTCCTAACCATACTTACATAGGTGTTGATTCCCAATGCCTAATGTCATGACATGTCATTGCAGTCTCCAGCTCCCCCCCCTCCCTCTCTCCCTCCCCCTCCTCCCTCTTCTTTGTCCTCTCCAGTTTTCTCTTTTTTCTCTTCTTTTCTTTCTTCTCTCATGCATAATGACTGTAAATTGCAAAAATTGTTAATAAAAAAAAAAAAAAAAAAAAAAAAACACCGCATATCAAACCTGTCGAGGTTGCATAAAAGTCAATGGGAACAGTCCCATTGATTTTTGGTTGTGTCAGGGGTTTCCGCCAATTTCACAATGTTTCCTGAGTTTTCGGGGAAAATTAACGAAAAAAACGTCATAATCTGAGCTTTTCCCGCAAAGGTAATTTTCGGGAAAATGTGATAATAAATAAGCGTTAAAAACCCGAGCGGGTTAGATCGGAGTTTGTAGCAGCCGATATTGAGATAAATTCGGACCTTGATAAATAACCCCCTCAGTGTTTGGGTGTTCCAAGAAAACAAAACTCTTTAAAACAAATGTCACTTTCTTTCAAGGATTCCTGCTGTTTTGCATACACCTGAGGGGGGATTAAGGTGTTTACAAAAATGTGACAATGGATGACAAGGGGATCATTTACTACACTGTGATCACATCTGTAATATGTTTTTGGGGCATATTTTTGTCAAAACTGAGCACATTTCTAGTTTTACTTTCAGACTTGCATTATGGGAAATAATGCCAGACTCTTACGAAATTTTTTTATCAAAACCCGAATTTTTCAGATTTTTTAAATAAAAAGAACTGAAAAAACTAGAATCCACGATTTGCATTTACTTGTCAATAATAAAAACTCAGAAAAAAATGGTTTGGGAAAAAATGCCACTTTTTCAGATTGTTATGTGAAAAACACGATTTTTTTGTGTTTAATGCCAGAAAAACCAGTGTCAAACTCCAAAACTGAGAACATTTTGTGAGGGTTAAAACATCTTCAAATGGTTAAGGGGACATCTGCCATTGACTTTTACATTAATTTGTCAGTTTTTAGATGTATTTTCAGATTCGGACTAGGCACAGCTTCGGGGCATAATAAATTGTGAAAAAAATCTAGTCTTTTTTTACTGCAATTTTTTCGGGTTTTTGTCGTTAACAAAAAAAAGTGGGTGAGATGGTATGTTAGGTTTTTAAAATCACCAGAAAACATTAGTCCAATTGGAGAAAATTATATTTGTATATGTTCTAATAGTGAATTCATTGATATTTAATATAAAATACTAATGAATAATGAATACATTGGTAAAATGAATCTAATAACTGGCATAAATGCATTCGATAATTGATAAATTACATAATAATTGGCTTATGAATACATTTTACTGGCAAATGATATAAACCAGGGCCGCCATCAGGGGGGGACAGGGGGGACAAGCGTACCGGGCCCGGGCATGAAGGGGGGCCCGGCAGCGCTGCATTTTTTGAAGATCCGGGCCCCCCTTACGAGCGCCCGAGCCGTACGTCTTGCCTCTGTGCTGCCGAATGCGGAAGTGCCGAAAAGCCGAAGCCGATGCGCCGAAAAGACCCGAAGTCACGGAAAAAGCCGAAGTCACGAAGCGCCGAAAAGACCCGAAGTCACGAAAACAGCCGAAGTCCTGAATCAGCGCAAAGACCCGAAGTCACGAAAACAGCCGAAGCCGAAGTCCTGAAGCAGTGAAAAGACCCGAAGTCACGAAAGGAGGTGAAGTTGAAGTACTGAAGCCGTGAGTTCAATTCTACTGAACACCAGTTTGTGTATTTTTTTTTTTTTTAATCTCCTGGCCACCAATGTATTATTTTAATATTCTATAGGCCCCTGCCGCCAATGTTTTCTTTTTTTTTCAAAAAAAATTTTTTTTTTTTTCAAATTTTTTTTCGGGGCCCCAATTTGTTTTTAACTTATAAGGGGGCCCCTGCGGCCAATGTTTTTTTTTTTTCAAAAAAACTTTTTTTTTTTTTTAAATTTTTTTTTGGGGCCCCAATTTGTTTTTAACATATAAGGGGGCCCCTGACGCCAATGTTTTTTTTTTTTTTTTCAAAAAATTTTTTTTTTTTTTTAATTTTTTTTTGGGGCCCCAATTTGTTTTTAACTTGTAAGGGGGCCCCTGCCGCCAATGTTTTTTTTTTTTTTCAAAAAAAATTTTTTTTTTTTTTCAAATTTTTTTTTAGGGCCCCAATTTGTTTTTAACTTATAAGGGGGCCCCTGCCGCCAATGTTTTTTTTTTTTTTCAAAAAAAATTTTTTTTTTTTTTCAAATTTTTTTTTAGGGCCCCAATTTGTTTTTAACTTATAAGGGGGCCCCTGCCGCCAATGTTTTTTTTTTTTCAAAAAAAATTTTTTTTTTTTTTAAATTTTTTTTTGGGGCCCCAATTTGTTTTTAACTTATAAGGGGGCCCCTGCCACCAATGTTTTTTTTTTTTTCAAAAAATTTTTTTTTTTTTTTAAATTTTTTTTTGGGGCCCCAATTTGTTTTTAACTTGTAAGGGGGCCCCTGCCACCAGTTTTTTTTTTTTTTTTAATTTTTTTTTTGGGGCCCCAATTTGTTTTTAACTTATAAGGGGGCCCCTGCCACCAATGTTTGTTTATTTTTTAGTTTTTTTTACATTTTTTTTTGTTGGGGCCCCAAGTTTTTTTTTAACTTATAAGGGGGCCCCTGCCACCAATGTTTTTTTAAAAAAAAAAATTTAATTTTTTTTTTTTTGGGGCCCCAATTTTTTATAAGGGGGCCCTGACCATCAATAGCTTTTTACAACTTGTGTCGTGGGGGTTACTTTTTTAGCGCTGATGTCTGTGTGGTCTTTTAACTGCGATGTGGAGTGGGCGGGAAATGGGGTGGAGCTTGGTCGTCAGTGTGGGCGGGGCCCAGGGGGCCCCAAAAATTTTGTTGTACGGGGCCCCGTGATTTCTAATGGCGGCCCTGATATAAACTATTCATGTATGTTGTCTTTTGCATTGTTGCCAAAAAACTTCAATATTTTAAGTTGACCTTAATATGTGCTGAAAAACTGACCACAAACTGACCATCATGGGACAAAGGGTTTTTGGTCTGAGATGTCAACAATTATGTGTGCCATTAGTTTAAACAGGCACAGTAATCACAAATGTGCACCATTTTTTTATAATTTCATTTCATTTTTACAGGCTATAATAGTCTTTTGTTATCTTTTGTCAAATTTGAAAGTTATATAAATATTTATGCTGTTTAAAAATTCATTGGTTTGTTTATTCCTTTTGTGTCAAAGCTCTTATCTCTTTTGCACCCAGAGCTAGATTAGACAACCCCAGGCAGCAGAACCTTTCAGATGAAGGTTAATTGATCCTGCGTTGTTTTGTAGGACACTGTCTCTAACCCTGAGAAAAAATCTTGAAACCCTGCCATAAAAGCAAAACGGGACCGTTTTTTTTTTTTTTTTGGCCAGAAGGATATAAAAGATGTATAGATTCCTAAATTGTCACTGCTTACACAATACAGATTACATTCAGGTGTAAATCAAACCTTTTTACTTTTATGGGAATATTCCCTTAGTAGAATATTATTTTGTTAATCTTTTCCTTCGAGATTTACGGGGTTATTTATTAAAGTCAGAGTTATAAAGGCGAAAACTAGACTTTTTCGAGAGTTTCAAGAGGCTGCTAAAAATAAAAATACTCCATCTCAAACCTTCCAAGGTCATGTAGAAGTCAATAGCAGATGTCCCTTTTTCAAGTGGAAGATATCATGATCTGCGCTGAGTTTAGTACAATAATCTGAATAATTGTTAGAAAAATCTGCCAATGACCATTCAGGGTTCAGAGGAATGTGATAAGTTTTATACTCGCTGCGAGGGGACAAGCAATACAGAAGTAAGCTGCAGGTTGACCAGCTAATACAGAAAGTAGCTGATCTGGCCCCAACGTTCACGTCATTTATTCAGGGGACAGTTAGCTGCGTACAAATGCACTGTTTCAAATTATCACAAAGACTTGTTATTGTTAAAGAAGCTACAATTATCACAAGGACATGTTATTGGTAAAAGAAGCTACATTTCACATATCATGCGTTTCAAGTATTAACTCAAGAATCTCCTTACATTTCCACCCTTTTTATACTTGTGAATGCATTATGTGTGACAGAAAAACATCAGTGATTAGGACTAGCATAGCTTTTCATCCTTCGCGTCATATATCTGTATATCCACATAGTCATAAGAGCAGAGTGAAGCTGCAGTACACATGGTTTTAGTAAAGGTAGTATCAATAAGACGTTGCAATAAGCCACGAATACAAGGGATGCAACAGCACCCACAGGTTACCAAAATAGCTGCAAGTATGGCAGTTGAAATTAACACGCTGGATACAAGTCCGCTCCATTTCCTGAACCAAGTCTGAAGAAAGTCGTTGAAAGGGTTGGCTATCCCAGAGTTTTCCGCCAGTTCATTAGATAACATAGTCAGTCATTCCAAGGCCTTAGTGATACTCCCATCAGGAGCCTTGTTATTTGGGATGAAGGTGCAACACATGTCACCGAATATTTTGCACACGCCACCTCTCTCGGCAAGAAGCATGTCCAAGGCTATATGATTTTGCCAGGCAACCAAGGAGGTGGCTTCTAGTTGACTTGCTATACCTTTAAATCCATCACGGGTAAAGTTGACAAATTTCTGTTGGTTGTAGTTGATCCAATCGACGTTCTTGTTTATAGTTGCCCACCAGGCGAGGAAGGATTCAAAACCAGCGGTGATTTGATTTCTGGCCTTATATTCATCTGGGACTTCTCAGGGTACTCCTATATCATCAGTGTTTACATGATTGTCGAAAGACCCTTTAAGTCGGACTTCTCGTTAAACAGCAGCTCCCACTCCAGCGACTTGGAAGTAAGGGGCGCAATTTCATGTCTCCACATAACCACCATATATCTGCCCGCACACTGGTCCTGGAATAATCATTTTTAAATGTGGTGTTGTTCTGTGTCAGAACTATATATCAGGCACAAAAGGAGGCTGGCAGCGCCAGTAATTTCTGACTACGCCCTTGACTATCGAAACAGGTTTGGTTACCTGCATATATTGTAATGGAAGGTGGCATATGTAGCAGGGCAGAGAAAGGAAAGGGTGGTACCGTTTGCGGGTTGCTTTTGAGTATATAACTTAAGCACACACTACAACCCTTCTAAGTCATTATAAGGGTTTAGCAGGAATGGCACCGTACAAAGGGCTGGCCGTGCTTTTGTGCAAGCGAAGCAGTTATCATTCCCTGCGCGGAGGCCATGTATGGGACAGATTTTAACCATTTGTTCCCCTCTGGGACACCTGTCTCTATTCCAAAAGCTTTTTCAAGGGTGAGATTGGGTAAGTAAGTAATTCACCCTCCATTCAGAGCCTGGGCTCAGAAAACCAGAGATAGAGATCTTTTCTTTGAGGAATGGGTTTGTGGAATCTCTCTCTTTGGCCTTTGCCCTATCTATGGTTACATTAATTAATCCCATGGGGTCTGTTCCTGTGATGGTAATCCCGAGACCAAAAAGTCTTTAGTCTCTGGGATGTGGATTTTTAATGGTTAGGAGCAGTGGGTTACATGACTTGATCGTGCAGTAAGCAGATGGGGCTTTATTATGGAAATCCGCTGCTGCATGAATTTCTTTAAGTCTCCTACCCATGGTGCTATCTCCCACCCTTGGGGATCTGTACTCCACCAGATTGTGGACCAATCTGGGCAGGGCTTTAGTCCAGGGTTGGGGTGTGCAATAATGCACATATACTTATTTTCCCAGGAAAAGGATCTAGCGGCATCTAAGGAATCACACCGAATTACGTCACAGGCATAATTCAACTGTGGTAGTGGTTCTTTCGATAATGGTAATGTCTAGAGGTTTGCTCCACGGTGGATATGAATAATCCTTGGGAGGTGGTCCCCAATCCTGTCTGCCTGTTGTACCTACACTCTGGGGAGTCCTATTTCTTGGGAATGAGGGATGCTCCCCAACAGGTGTATTATTGTGTTTGGTGGCATTATGATATAAGGGGAAGAAAAGACAAGGGAATAAGATGAAAAACATTATTAGTGCTAACATGCCTGCACAACCCCACCTTGAGAATGGTGTCCAGGTATCATATTTTTCTACTCTTTCCCTACTTCTGCTGCTGCTCCCAAATAGTCCCATGGTTCTTCACTGACGTTGAGACGACCCCCTCCCTAGTGGAGAGAACCCCCTTTGTAGTCAGACTGTATCCAAAGGACTATTTGGGTTCCCTAGCCACTTGCCCTAGTTCTTTTACTAGTTTACAATGACTGGAGTGTACCCAGGACACTCTTTCTGCGATTTTACCTGATAAGGCCCTTCCCACAATGGAGTCGCCCAATTCTTCATTTTTATTACCTTTACCCACATGTAGCCTCCAGGCTTCACAAGTTCTATTGGGATGGGCTCTCCGGTATCTGGAAGAGAATTTGGAGTAAGCTCTTGTTTATTTAATATTCTGCACGTGTTCCGTCAAACTTTGGTCTGCCTCTTCCTCGATGATCTGAAAAAGGCATCTATAATTACAAGGCAACATTTCTTGTTCTCCCATCTATTGAGTTTGATAAAATCCATGCAGATCTAAAATCTAAAATGAGTATGTTATTTACCATCCCTCCTGTTGAGACATGGCTTTGCCCATGACTCAAAATTGCAACATAGTGAAATAATGTAGTAGGAAGGATTGGTTTTCCTTTTGGGGCAATAATATTTGCCCTGTTTAAGTTGGGCCCCTTTAGAAACCCATTTGTGGCATTCTGCTTTACTAACATTATTTCTCATGTCTTTGAGTAACCCTTGATCTAAAAAGTTTGTGTCTGGTGATGCAGTTAAAGCTTGAATGGGAATGTGCTTTAGCAGCCGCATCAGCTTGGGCATTTTCTAATGAGACTGGGTCAGTCTTGGAAAATGGCTTGATTTACTGCCTGTAGGTCCTAAACCATGCAACAACTCCCATCAGGTTTTCCTCATCTGTTAGGACAGCAGGTCCACCACAGGCAATGACCCACTCTTTAAATCTGGTTGCATACTGGACAACAGACTCTTGAGCATCTTGGTTAAATTTGAAAACTGTTTCCCAATAAACTTCTGGAAATATGGTGCCTTTGGTACCTTCCAGAGCACATAAGCAGACCCATACTTGGGCTGGGTCAGCAGAATTAGTCTCCCTATTCATTTTGACCAACAAATGTTGGTAAGCCCCTGGACCACACACATGTTTGAGTACAACTAACATCAGTCCAATTAGGGTTGGACAGACATGAGTTCCTGTACAAATTTGTGTGGATTGGTGCAGGGATGTGGAACGTCTTGAAAAATCCTTTTAAGATCTGATGCTGCCCATGGAATGTACTCTGTGTGTGTAATGTGACGCGCTGAAGCAGCAGCCCCCGATTCTACCCCTCTTCTCTAGTTTGTATTTTGCCGACGGGGTAGAACTTGGCTGGGGGGTTGGGAACTGCTTGTTCCTCAGTATCAGAGCTGCTTTTGTCAGCACTGAAAGGTAAATTGTGTCTAAGGTGTTTTTCCTTTTGGTGTTGTTTCTCACTGTTCTCTATTTACTGACTTAACCCCTTCGCAAGCAGCTTTATCTCTTCCCTCTAGCTTTCTAGCTTCCTCATTTTTTGTGATTGTGTAAGAGGTTTGATTGGTATTTGATTTGGGTTGGCTGCTATTCTATTAAGGGGATGGTCGCCAAAGGCAATTAACCATCCGGGTGGTTATAAGGCACTTTCCTGATCTCACCAACATGTCCCTTCCCAGTAAGTTGAACTGACAATGAAGGAATGAGGAAGAGAGAATGAACTGATTAAGAATAGTCTGTTGAATGTCAGGGTCAGTTACGGCTAATAGTGGGGACAAGTATACTTTATCTAATTGTCCCCCTGCTATTCTTAGAAAAGTAAATTCCTCAGTTCTTTGGATAGTTGGCACACCAGGGGGGTGTATAAGGAATCTACATGCCCCAGTGTCACATAGGAAGGTAATGGATTTTCCCCCAAATTCAAGTGTGAGTTGGGGTTTCGACTTACATAAGAGACTACATTCTATGTCTTCTATATTAAGAATTATCCTCATGTTTCTCTAAGTTATTTACAGGGGAATGTATACTCTCAGATAGTCATGCCTCCCCAAGGGGGCTCCTGTCATCCCCATTGCTCAATTCTGCTCGGCATTCTCTAGCAAAATGCCCCGGTTTCTCACAGTGAAAAAAACTAATTTCTCCTACGTCTTCTACTTACAGTATTTCCCTTTCTCGCTTGTCATCTCAATGGGGTCTGAACCCCCCCTTCTCTCTGCCTATCTCGTCCTCTATCCTGCTTTACCACATACACATCTTCCTCTACTAAAACACATAGTTTAACCCTCGTTTTTTTTTGTTTTGTTTTTTGGAGATGTATTTCAGCATGTCTGGCATATTCATGGACTGCTTGCAAACTGGCTACCCAGTAGTCTACCATATGTTGACTCACAAAACTGCAAAGACATCCTCATAGGAATGCATTTTTTAGTTGTAGCTCATAAGGACTATCATTTACATATAGCACACCACTATATGTGTCAAAGACTTCCTTCAGTTCACTATAATATCAATCCACAATCCCTTCATTATCTTATTACCTGACATATAGTTGTTCTTGTACCTTGCCTTTCTTGGCATTCCTTTCTTTATTTTCCCTCCTATTACATTCCTCATAATATTGCATTGGAAAGAAACTTATAACTTCACAATTTGCACAATGCTTTTACATTACCTGTCTGATGCCCAATGCTCCTGTATGAGGAGGCTGCCATATTTGTGCAGAAGGAGGCCGTTAGCATTAGAATCTCTAACTGACAGGCTGATAAAACAGTCAGGTTGGCAAAACAGTCAGGTTTAGAAACTTCATCTAATAATTACTTACCTATAGGTAACTTTTAATGTACATTTTTTATCGTCAGTACCTCTCCAACAAGCAATTTATACTGTTCCTTGTCTAATATAGGGTTAAAATTAGAATCCTCTTTCTACCTTTTAAAAACCTGATATTATTTGGATTCTGATCACGCATGAACTGAGCGTCCTCAGTTAGATCATTGATACTTTTACAGCATTTATTTCCCATGGTTAGTAGGTATAGATGACAAACAATTGACAAACAATTTTGTGGAGTCAAACGCCTGGTGAAGCAGTACTCACGGATATGGCCTCACAGCTTGGAGCTCGGCCAAGTAAAACCTGAGGAGCAAAGTAGTCCGTTTGCCGAAAACGTTCACCGGTCAGTGTATCACCCTTTACGGCCTGTCTGAGGGGTTGACCATTCCCTCTTTGACTCCCAAACACTCTCTTTCACACACTTTCATACACAAATTCAGCGGTCCCCGGAGTACTCTTTATCTTTAACGTGCACACGGAGTTAGTTATTCCTGTAGTCTTCTCACACAGACTATGGACTCGTCCGCTCGTCCACCTTTCTTTATCAAAGGCGGGCGATTATGCCACTTAACACCTTAATATCAACAGTCTAGGTGACCGGACCCACTATCACTCCCTGTCTCTTTATCAAAGGCGGGCGATTACTCCACTTAACACCTTAATATCAACAGTCTAGTGACGGGACCTTTACGTAGCAACAGTCTAAGTGACTGGACCCACTATCACTCCCTGTCTCTTTATCAGAGGCGGGCGATTATGCCACTTAACACCTTAATATCAACAGTCTAGTGATGGGACCTCTACGTAGACAACTAATAACAACAACAACAAAAAGAAAACATATACGTTACCAGATTCCAGTGACCCTGGTCGCTGTGTTCTTTGGAAACCGTCACTGTTCCCCCAAACGAGTGCAACTGGCCTCTCTTTACGACAGCTGTCGGAGGTCTTTCGGTTCAGTCCACAGAGAGAATATGATTAACCCTCTGCAGTGACCACAGTCACATCTCCCATTTGAGAAGACAGATGTTGGTTTCCGGCTCGAAGGACCAAGTTGTTAGAAAAATCTGCCAATGACCATTCAGGGTTCAGAGGAATGTGATAAGTTTTATACTCGCTGCGAGGGGACAAGCAATACAGAAGTAAGCTGCAGGTTGACCAGCTAATACAGAAAGTAGCTGGCTTTTTATAGATACTGAAAAATGTTACAATCTTTCTGCAGCTGATCTGGCCCCAACGTTCACGTCATTTATTCAGGGGACAGTTAGCTGCGTACAAATGCACTGTTTCAAATTATCACAAAGACTTGTTATTGTTAAAGAAGCTACAATTATCACAAGGACATGTTATTGGTAAAAGAAGCTACATTTCACATATCATGCGTTTCAAGTATTAACTCAAGAATCTCCTTACAATAATTAGTGGTTTTCAGATGTCAAATCTGGAAAATTGTACTATTCGGATTTGTTCATGAATTTTTCCTGCATCATATTTTTTCGAGTTAATTTATTGATAAATAAGAAAAAAATCTGGCTGGGAGTTTGGTTGAAGTGGTTTTAATAAAATAATGAGAAATATTTGGATTTTAGTAAGCAACCCCCTTAGTGTTGGTGTTAAAGTATATGTTTGCAGGTGTCAACATTTTCAGTTCTCTCTTATACCGAACGCATTAAGTTTTACTAAGGCTGTTTTTTTATAGTCTCAAAGGAGAAGGAAAGGCTTGGTGCACTTGGGGGTGGTGCTCACTGCTATACCCCTGGGCTGGTGCAGTTTTCTGCTGATAGCAGCACCGGCCCGGTTTCAGGTAAGTCAATACAATCACTTGGGAGTGCGTAACATTTGGCACCCCCAAGTGCACCAAGCTTTTCCTTTTCCTTTAAAGGATACAATATTTCTATAATATTCACATTTTGTGCTCAAAAACACTGTACTGTATGTATCATTGCAGCACTCTTCCTCAAATGATACTGTTATTTACTTAAATTCAGATCTTACCACCTTCCAAAATGTTAGACTCGTCTTGTCAGGGAGACCAATAATGTCTACTTTACTTTCTAGGACCCAGGCAGCCTCTGTACATTCTCAATAAATATTCCCAAACATCTCTTGTTCAATCTTAGTTCAAAACAAATTCCTACTGTTTACTTTGCACTAAATCCCAGTGGACTGTGAGCTCCCAAAAAGATGAACAACCTGATTTTGAAGAGGTAGAGGTACCAGAAATTAAATCAATAACATTCAATAGATAATGGGAAAACACAAAAGCATTTAAAATGTACACTTATTTCTGCTTGTTAATTCTAGAATGTTTAGTTTAATAAACCACAGTACATTTTTACATAAGGAGGTTAGCAAGGTAATTTTACAGGCCTGCTGAAGCAATTTTATTGTGACCAATAAGCAAATGATAGGACTGAATGACAGGTTGGAGAACTCTACCATTTTTGAAGTGCCTGCAGGAAACAACACTAGCCTACCTGGGCATTAAGGGGTGATTCATCTTTAAATACAATTTAATATAATTTAGACATTCATATTCTAAAACTATTTGCAGTTGGTTTTCTTTTTTGTAATTTTTTGAACTTTTTAACCATTTGTCCAGCTCTCCATTATGGATTTTTAGCTGGTTGCTAGGATCCAGTTTAACCTATTAACCAGGTGGTGGTTTAAATGTAAAACTAGATATGAATATGAATAAGAGGCATGAATGGAAAGGTAAGTAATAAAAACTAATAATGATGAAAGTGTAGCCTCACAGGGTATATATTTATCAGGCTTACAGCTTGCCTACAAATACTGACTACTACACGTAGTAAAGAGGGCCCTGCTATCTAAAAAAGAGATAGGGAAAGTGGAGACTATGTGTGAGACTAGTAACAACAGAAGGAGTGCTCATGCTTATATGACAGCCCTATACCTGCTCTTGTCTTGTCTGAAAAAGTTTGAATGCTTAAGAAGAGACCATCCTTGAATTTTGCTGAAAGCAGCCAATTGGAAATCTTGTATTGTGGAGTGGGTAACCCTGATAAAGTAATGGAGTAGATAATATAACATTAGAGTTTTTATACCTTTATAAGTGGATCAATGCCAGAAAAATGGATTAGTATTTTGAAGACTTGCCTGGCAGAGAGCTTGTGTCAAAAACAAGTTGTAGAGTAAAACTTTAGTGTCCAAAGGTAAATTGAACAACAGGCTGCCTTGTGATGTGAAGAAAGAAACTAACAGACACGTAGGGGCCAATTCATTAACTTCGAGTGAAGGAATAGAAGAAAAAATACTTTGAATTTCAAAGAGTTTTTTTGGCTACTTCGACCTTCGACTACGACTTCAACTTAAATTCGAAGGATTCGAACTAAAAATTGTTCGACTATTCGACCATTCGATAGTCGAAGTACTGTCTCTTTAAGAAAAAACTTCGACCCCCTAGTTCGCCACCTAAAAGCTACCGAACCCAATGTTAATCCTTTGATCGTTGGATTAAAATCCTTCGAATCGTTCGATCTGAAGGATTTAATCGTTCAATCGAACAATTATTCCTTCAATCGTTCGATCAAAGTATTTGCGCAAAATCCTTCGACTTTGATATTCGAAGTTGAAGGATTTTCATTCCCAGTCGAATATCGAGGGTTAATTAACCCTCGATATTCAACCCTTGATGAATTTGCCCCAAATTGTCAGAGAACAATTTAAATTATGTGGAACAAATCATAAGCAAAACAATATGCCAAATACAAGAGAAGAAAAGCAGAAAGAAAGGCATCCTTACCATATTTATATTATTCATCGTTTATTTTATTAAAATATATTGATCTATTAAGGAAAAATTATAGAGGGGCATCATTCTAAAATAAGCCACACTAAAGAATCCATTTAAATTTTTATTCTTGTTATTTGTGTTTGTAAACCACAGGGTGATGTTACATGGGCGTGTAATTCAGCCAGAGGTAAGACTACCTGAATTGCCTGTGCCACCTCCCATCACTTGAATGGCAAAGCCTGGTGCTTTTGATACCAATAGGTATATGTATATGTTTTTTTAATGACATCTTATAGCAAACAAAGATCCGTAAATATTACCTGCTAATTGGCTGAGACGTGTAGACCATTTAAAACATTACTCTCTAAGGGGCAAATTCACTAATATCCGAAGTTGCACCAGTGACAGCTTCGCCGCACTTCACCAGGCGTAGTTTCGCCAGCACTATGCAAATTCATTAAAATGCAAAGTTGCGCTCAGGGAGGCGAATGGTAGCGAAGTTCGATACCGTTACTTCGTCAGGCAAAGTGAAGTTTGCATACGGCGCAAAGTTAAAATATAATGGATGTATATGCTGCAGCAACTACATTACACTACACAAGCCCAGGAAACCATTAAACGATAAAATAAAGGTGTTCTATTGCCCTACACATGTGCCCACTGTATCGTTGAGTTGCCGTATGTTGTGCAAGAGGTAACGTTCAGTAAAATGCGCAAGTTAGTGAATTAACATAGTTACTTCTCTAGCGAACTTACGCCAACGCCTGTTAGTAAATCGGCGAAGTAACGAAATGACGTCACGCTGGCGAATTTGTGCTAGCGTTAGCCGCTTCGCACTTAAAAAGTAAATTTGCCCCTAAATGTGTAATGTATCAATCTTTATGTAACTATGAACCACTTTGGAAGAGAAACTTGCCTAACAATTTATGTCTTTACATTTTATATATTATTAATAATTATTAATAAAAAGTAATATAGTAAGAAAGTTGGATGGCACTGTGCTAAATAGGTCTCTATTCAGCTTAACCTAAAATATTACTACATTTATATTTATTTATTTTTAAAAACTCCATTTTTATTTTTTAAATGGCGACATAAACATTTTAGATAAAAATGCTCATAGAAAGTCAAGTTGCCCCACATCATAGAAAGACCCCTTATGGGGTGATGCAAACACAGGGAAAACTCAAGAATACCAGACTACTTTGATGTCACAAGTTCTGACAGTACAAAGATCCTAGCGTACTCACAGGAGAAAGCAAGGATGCTGGACATATTTAAAGGCTAAGGCTGGAGTTTAATTGATAAGTACTAGGTAAAACAAGGGTTAAGCACGAGTGGCTATAAGTCAGGTGAAGGTCATCTCACAGGAGAGGAAGTTTAAAGGAATAGTTCAGTGTGAAACTAAAAACTGTGTAAATAGATGGACTGTGCAAAATAAAAAATGTTTCTAATATAGTTAGTTAGCCAAAAATGTAATGTATAAAGACTGGATTGAATAGATGTCTAATAAAACAGCCAGAATCCAACTTCCTGCTTTTCAGCTCTATAACTCTGAGTTAGTCAGCGACTTGAAGGGGGGCCACATGGTACATTTCTGTTCAGTGAGTTTGCAATTGATCCTCAGCATTCAGCTCAGATTCAAAAGCAACAGATATGACCCATGTGGCCCCCCCTCAAGTCTCTGATTGGTTACTGCCTGGTAGCCAGGGTAACCAGTCAGTGTAAACCAAGAGAGCTGAAAAGCAGGAAGTAGTGTTGTAGCTATTATATTACACATCCAGTCACTGCAGCCTTTATAAATTACATTTTTGGCTAACTAACTATATTAGAAACATTTTTTATTTTGCACAGCCTGTCTATTTACCCAGTTTTTATTTTTACACTGAACAATTCCTTTAACAGGGCAGGCTTAAATGGAATCAAGAAGAAGTACAAACCAAATGCTAAGAGTAGGAATTAGGTTCCTAAACCATGGAACAAAAACCAACAGTGACAAAGCCAACAAGTAGGAGTCAAGTAGTATGAACTGAAGTAAGACCAAGACCAGAAGCCAAAAGTAGGTGGAGGGCAAGGATAATGGCTCACACAAATTAGTTCAATGAGACCTATCAATGGCAAGAGTGAAGAACAAGACTAGAGTTTGTAATGGCAGCCACAGAGGAAGGCCTCAGACAATGAGCTGCACATGCTGAATAATGAAGGCTAACTAGCAGAATTTATAAGATATACAAAAATGTCCGGTTTCTTTCTGTACAATAATGTTGCCTCCCTCTGTCATCCAGAGGTAAAGCCAAATGACCACAGAAACCAAGTTTCAAACCCAGTAGCAGGCAGTAGAATACTATGGGGAACTGTCTGGTCAACCTTTGAACATACCTATAGTATCCTGATAAAGAATATTTCAAACATTTTGAAGAAGGACCATAGCCATATCAATAAAGGAATCTTCTACAGACTTCTTCAATTATTTGCACCAGCAACCCATAAACAGTGCATTGCAATATTCCAGAAATGATGCTAAATGGATTTATGAGAGTGAAGAGTAGTATTGTAATATTATTATTATCGTTAATTGTATAATCATATACATTTAAGAAAGGTTTTTATACTTCGAAAAGGAAACCAACAGTTTCTTCTTTTAGAAGACATGGGTTCTTTGTATTGGTGCATGCATTTGGTGTTCATAATCTTCTGATGTCCAATAAAATATTTCTTTATCTTTGCAGGTTATTCAACAATAATGTTTAGTCCTAATCCCTTTAATTTTCCAATCCTTCAACGGTAAAATTACAACTAGTTAATGGAATGTATTCAATCATGTTCTTTGTTGTGAAGAACAAGAGCTTTGTGATCTTCACATTTACACAAAACTTTGGAGAGATCCTTGAACAGATTGCATAACCCAGATCCTAGAAAAAAAACCCATACTATTAAAATTTGCACAGGTATAATATCTTATGATAGCAAATTAGTAGTTACCATTGATCTAATCTAATGGTTGTAGTTTGACCATGTGATTTGAGTAACCTAAAACAGAAGGGCCAAAGCAAATTGATTAATTGATGTTATTTATGCTATCCAGTGAATAATTTTAGACTCTGTTTGCTGATCTTAGAGTATACATTAAAGGGCTGGTTTACTAATATTCATATTTTTTTAGTTTCCCCGCATCATATTTTTAGTGCTAAAAACAATTAATTATACTAATTACTTTAAACCATGAAACAAATAATAATTTAAAAAAACATAAAAAAACGAATAAAAATCCTAATCTAAAAGCTGGCAAGGTTATTTAGAATTCAATGGGAGCTTTCCTTTTTCAATTGGAAAATATTCATTTCCTTCGTGATTTTAATGGTTTTCAGGTTTTTCTATGTTTTTCATACGGTAAATACGGTAATTATTACGAAAACTTTGATTTCAAGGTTTTCTTATTCTTATTCGGATTCTTTTCACTTTTTTCATTCTTGCTTTTTATAGTAGGCTGTTTTAATAAATTACTTGGCATTTGCTGTTTTAGTGAAAACATTTTTTTTGTGGTTTCCAAAACCACTAAAATCAGACTTGTAATTGATGGGCCTCTAAATCGCTATAGATTGAAGCATCTAAATATAACTTGTGTCTGACATTCTATAGTTATAAAAAAAATCTGCTGTTGCAATTGGCAACCTAAATTAAAATACTGATATCAATATTTCTGTTAATCTGTAGCCATTTGTTTTTATTAAGGAGCAGGACTTGCATTGCAAGTGAAAGTTGAAGATGACTTGCTTTGAAAATGAAAACATTAAACAAGATTTAGTATTGCATATGGGTAGAATAATGCTATTTAGAATACATTTTACTTACATTTTAACAATAGTCCAAACTATTTAGATTGTGTACACAGTTCCCAAAAATATATCCGTACATCCCTGAAGTTCAACCATTATAGCCAACAGCTTAACATGTGAGAAGAAACATATTGAATCTAAATGCCCAGTCTTGTTTTACAATCTGTTCACCCAACCCCCACACACCATAATAATGTGAAAAGAATGTCAACTATGCTCTCACACTGACATACCTAAACCTCTCAGGCATTTCTAATAGTGCCAGAACCTGGAACATGGACAATAAGCGCCTATCCTTAAGTGTCAACAATGTCTTTCCACCCTGTTGTCTCATCGTTATATAACAAGGAAAACAATCAATATGACAAGTAGCGCAGTAGTACAACATTTATTTTAAAAATAATTTCCCAAGGTGCTATAGAATAGAATAGAAAAAGAATAGAAATATATGATGTGTTAGAAAGGTTATAGCTATAATGGCAAAGTGAAATATATTATCTTATAGTTTCTTTATGTCTCTTCTGGTAAAATGTTTCAGATACAAATGGAATATATGCCATGTACCTATTTATTTTCAGTCTCCATTATGTACACATGGTAGACTAGATCTTTTTTGGACTAAGGGTGTCCAAAATTAAGTTTACAGTGATTTATTTGCATCAGCCTCCCTAATTATGCACAAACTAATGAAAATAATATTGAGTTCAGGGACCCAAAATAAAGCACAGTGGTGTCAGTACAGGCACAAAGTGCATTCAGAAACTAGACTAACCTGAAAAGCAAAACGTCTTATAAAAATGTTGCTGTTAATATGTTCTTTTCAGTTGTATGGATTGCTTTACATTTGTTAAAATTGGACGAAACCTTAAATATGCACAGCTTCAACAAGCTTTAACATAGTCCTTCTCATTGGCCAGTATTAAATAAACTGCGTCAAATACTGCAAGCTTGGGTGAGAATTCAGTTTATTGCTACAAAGGATGGCTCTGCAAAATATTAAAGATTGGATACTTGCAAACATAGTATTCATTACTCATATTTAAATTTTTCTGTACTTATTTTAGATTAAAAGATTAAGTAAGATTAAAAGATCCAGATATTAACGAAGACGACTAAAGACATACAGTTGTATTTTTTATTGATCTCCTTTTTTTTTCTATACGCATTCTGTCAACACTAGATTGAGGTTTTATTATTGGTATATGTCTGGTAATGACTTGTGTATCCAAAGTTGCTCTGTTTCTCTTTTCTTTTTCTGTAAAAAAAATAAGAAAATCATAATAAAAACTTAAGTTACAAAAAAAAAAAAGATCCAGATATAAAAAGCACAAAATAAAACAACAAAACGAATCAGAATAAGAATACAAAATCCTTAAAATCTTAGTTTATTCCAAATTTTTAATACTTTTACAAGTATATAAATAAAACTTTTAAAACCTCAAAATAACTAGATATTTACAATTTTCTAAGGATAGCTCAACAGGTCTTAGGTGGCATAGTTTTTCGTGGTTTTTACGCCTTATAATATTTAGAACATTTTGTGTTTTAAAACCATTCACACGTATTCACATCACATGCAAGATTTAAAAAAAAAACATTCTTCACAGTCTTAAGAGAATTACCAACAGTCTGGACCTGGCAACAGCTGAATCGATTGCTGAAATGTTTGGTGTCCCATGAGACATATTAAGGTTATCTAATATCTCTTAGCCAGACTCAAACAGTTCAGGTAGCTGAATGTTTAATATTATTTGAAATAATGAATGTAAAATAATAATAATGCACTAAATCCAGGATTTGGTTCAGAATTCGGCTAGGATTCAACCTTTTTCAGCAGAAATCAATTTGGTCCTTAAAACTGAATTCTTAGAATCACTTGACTATTCATCACACAAACAAGATTTTTTTTCCAAGCATTGTGTGCAGCTCTTTTTAAGGTTCTTAATCTTTTTAACAAATTAGTGTTCAAAGTCAATTTGGGATTTAGCTGTAAAAAGAATGTTTTCTATTGTGTTTTTTCTATTATTTTTATTTATAAGAAACAGTGGGGAAATCCGAATCATACAATTTTTCAAATATGTTGGTGAAGACTTTTTCAGATTTGATGCCTGAAACCACAAAATTTTTGAATTTCTTAACGAAGCCAAGTGAAGATCAGGATATCTTCAAAATGTCAACAGGACATCTGCCATTGACTTCTACATAAACTCAGCAGGTCTGAGGTGGAGAACTTTTTTATTCCACTGTTAACATCATCAAAAAGAAGACAAATTCTCAAAGAAGCTTTGAGAGAAACAAATAGGAGTATATCGCAAATTATATCTCTGATTCCTGTGTTTGACCTCAACCTGATTACATTGATTCTGAACCGTTGCTGCCTGTATTGACCCCTTTTGCTTGGACTTTGATTACTCTACTTCTTGAGCCCTTTTGTACTGTGAACTGTGTTGGACTTGCTGCTTCCTCCTTGGTCCACAACTTCTACCGCAGCCTCCGGGCCCTTACAGCCGCAAACCGGAAAATGAGGTTCAATGTTGATAAATGCAAGGTTTTGCACTTTGGCAAAATTATATAAATTATAGTTATACACTTAATGGCAGCGTGTGGAGAGTTTCCTTAATTGAGAAGGATCTAGGGGTTGTCTAATTCTAGGCAGTGTCATTCGGTGGCTACTAAAGCAAACACAGGGCAGTACAAGGAACATCATTGCAAAACAAAACCTTTGTGGTTCAATAGAAGTGTTTGTGTTGGGGTGGGTAAGAAAAGACGTGCTTTTAAGGCTTTGAAGTTAGCTTGGACAGCTGAAACATTTATCAGGTATAAGGAGGCCATAAATCAGGCAGAAAATGCTATTAGACAAGCAAAAATCATTATTGAAAAGGGCATTGCAGCAAGCAGTAAAAAGAATCCAAAATTATTTGTTAAATATGTAAATGGTAAAAAATTAAGCAGGAAGGGGTGGGACTCTTAATATCAGAGGGGGGGCAGCTGGTTATTGAGAACAGAAAAAAGAGATTATGAACTGTTATTTTTTATCTGACTACACAAATGAGGAACCAGTTAATGAAGGTTTCCTTCTTAATAGTCCCAATTCTAGTAATACAACTAATGATGCATGGTTCATGCATGAGGAAATGCAGAAGAGACTAGAACATGTTAAGATAAACAAAAGTCCGGGACCACATAGTATGCATCCCAGGGTACTTAGAGAGCTTAGCTCTATGATTGCCAAACCTCTTTACATAATTTTTCAGGCTTCACTGGCTTGGTGCAGAGAGACTGGCGAATCATTAATGTGGTGCTGCTATTCAAAAAGGGATTGCGTTCTCTGCCTCAAAACTATAGGCCAGTTATTAGTGGTAGGAAAGCTTTTTGTAGGGGTATTAAGGGATAAGATACATGACTTCATTGCAAATCATTATACTATGAGTTTGTGCCAGTATGGTTTTATGCGTCTTGCCAGACTAATTTAATTTCTATGAGAATTTCTATGATTTTATGAGAAGATAAGCAGGGACCTCGATTCTAGATAGGATGGCAATGGATGTGATCTACTTAGGCTTTGCTAAAGCATTTGATACAGTGCCCACAGAAGTTTACTGTTAAATTATGGAATGTTAGCCTATAACATGGTATTTGTACCTGGATAGAGAACTTGCTAAAATATAAATTACAAAGAGTGGTGGTAAATGGAACATTTTCTAATTGGACCAGTGTTGTTAGTGGAGAACTGCAGGGCTCTGTATTTGGTCTTTTTCAACTTGTCTATTAGTAACCTGGAGGTGGGCATTGAAAGTACTGTTTCTATTTTTGCTGATGATACAAAATTGGGTTTAGGTTCCATGAAGGATGCTGCTACTTTGCAGAGTGATTTGACTAATTTATAAAACTGGCCAGCAAACTGGAAAATGAGGTTCCATGTTGATAAATGCAAGGTTATGCACTTGGCAAAGATAATATTGATGCAAGTGTGTTGGGAGTTTCCTTAAATGAACAGGAACCACAAAGTATTTTAAAGTAATGAAAATATAAAGTACTGTTGGCCTGCACTGGAAAAAGTTTGTGTATTTGCTTCAGAAACTATTATAGTTCATATAAACAAGCTGCTGTGTAGCCACAGGGACAGCCATTCAAGCACAGAATACAAAGCAAATAACAGATAATCTCTGAAGAATTATGTTGTATGCTATAGAGTTTATCTGTTATCTGCTGTGTATCCTGTGCCTTTTCTCCTTTTTCAGCTTTGAATGGCTGCCCCCATGGCTACACAGCAGCTTGTTTATATAAACTAAGCAGTTTTACCAGTGCAGTGCAACAGTACCTTATATTTTCTTTACTTTAAAACACTTTAAATACTTTAACTAAGGATCTAGGGGTTTTTGTAGATAAATTGTCTAATTCCAGGCAGTGTCATGCTGTGGCCGCTAAAGTAAATAAAGTTCTGTCTTTCATAAAAAAGGCATAAACTCAAGGGATGAAAACATAATTTTGCCTTTTTATAGGCCCCTGGTAAGGCCTCACCTGGAGCATGCAGTGCAGTTTTGGGCTCCAGTCCTTAGGAAAGATATTAATGAATTGGAGTGAATGCAGAGACATGCAGCTAACTCGGTTATAGGAAAGGAAGATTTAAATTATGATAAATTATGAGTTGGGGTTGTTCTCTCTGGAAAAAAGATGCTTGCGAGGAGACATGATTACTCTTTACTCTAAGTATATTAGACGCATTATAGACAGATAGCAGCAGATCTTTATTTCCATAAAATGAATAATCAAACTAAAGGCCACCCCTTTAGACTAGAGGAAAAGAACTTTCCTTTGTTTCAACTTAGGTGGTTCCTCACAGATATCAATCATTTTGATCCCAGTTTATCTGAATCCGAAAGTACTACAAATGATCGTATTCCAAGTACCTTATCTGTAATTTGCACATTTGGGAAATGACACATAAAGGAATTGAAGATATTTGGCTCACTGTGTTTTTACTCACTGTGTTTTTTGTCATAATAGCTTAAATTGCCCTGGAAAACCACCACAAAGTGCAAGCACCTGTGATGGGTATATTAGGGGTTTCTGTGTTATGTGGGCCTCTTTATCAAATTTTGGTTTGGAAGCTGGAGTTCCACTTTTTTCCACAATTTAAAATAAAAATGACAATACGAACACAATAAGGGAAGCCTCAAAATCTGTTTTTGGTTTTTAGGGCAAGTGACCGGATATCCAGATAGCTTTTTCAGTTTTAAGCTGAAAATGAACTGAATAATTATCCAACTTTCACAAGGTCATTCTAGTTTATGAGATCTGGCACATAAGAACATAGGAATAATAAGAGTGCACAGTTGAGTATTTTGGGATAATTTTAGGGTTAATGCTCCCTTTAACTGAAGTATATTACACCCATATAAGGACATTTATTGAATGTAGTATAACATAGCCTTCAATGTGTTGTGCTTGTCAAAGCACTTAGCCTATGAATCAGTACTGAACTTACAAAGCTAACAATCTTGAATAATATACCTTTAGTCTATACAAGCCTAATTTGCAGTTCATTTGGGTGCCTGCTTTCTCTCCACACAGTTGAATCCCCTCCTAGATGAATGTTCAGAGCAGTACGCCTTGACCTTCTGTTTACCATGGTGAGTAACTTTGGCCTTCTTGGATATCTCCCACAACTTTTTTATTATCTGACAATCACGACCACACCCCACAGAAATAAATGGTGTGTATTAACAATGCCACCCCAGGCTTACCTTAAGATCTCCGACGGGAGGTCAAGTGAGGGGCGCATTGCTAGCGCAGAGTGCAAAATATCGCTTTCTGTTTAATAACCGGAAATTCGACTCTTAAAGTTACCAGGAGCGGCTTTTTGCCGCCCCTGGTAACTTCTGGGGAGCTGCCATCTGAGGCAAGGTAGTCACATTGCCTCATGGCAGAAACGCCCCTGTGTATTAACCAAATTGTGTCACAAGGGAATATGAATATGAAACATTAATGATATCTTTGTTACTTTTATTGTGTGGGAACTGTCTCATTTCATTTTAAAACAATACTGATTTGAGCCTGTGTCATGCATTGACAGAAGCAAATGCTACAAGTATCCTAACAGCCTATTCTCAAAATGAAATTCCTCTTCCATAGCAAATATTTCCCCACTGCAGTCTTTTCCATTTATTGTTACTCCACTGGATAGTCATGTAATTTAGCTACATTGAAAGCTCCTCGCATCAACACAACCACCACACTAGAGCTAAAAAGAAGTTAAATATATCACAAACCATGAGCTATCCACTGAGACTCGGTTGCCTCTATACATAGCAATATTATATAATATTATAATAATAACTTTGTAAAGCACAAATGAACAAGAATTGAAAGAAATATACAAAAGTTCCCCATCAAGAATGCTGCCTAGTAGGTGCACAAACAATTACATGGAAAGTAAAAGGAGATAATTGTATTATTAATTAGGCTTTTGCAAGACATGTATATATCACTTAAAAGAAACTGTTGGCAATAAAATAGCAGCACAACATATGGATAGCTTTTCTTGCTTCACTAAAACTTAAGCCTAGCAGGTTTTACACAATTTTCTTAATCATCCCTGCTACTGGGGTCACTGTTAGATTACAACCTATGGGTAGTATTTCATTTCTTCCTGGTAAAGTATTCAGCATGTCAAGTCATACTTTTATCAAATGTAGATAAATTAGGTTCTATGTAGAAAATATGTATAATAAGAAGGAGAAAAAATAGCTGACTCATCTAGCTGCACCCTCCCATCCGTTAGTTCCGAAACTCAAGTGAAGTAAATAATAAAACTTAACCTTTAATAATTATCACTTCATTAATAGTGAGATCTAGATAGCAACATTAAAATTGAGGTTAGGTATAGGAGGCTGATTGACTAGGTAACAATGGGTTTGAGGGGTAATGTGCTGATTGCACTTATATCACTAAAAAGTGACGGTTGGTCAGAGATGATCAAATAATGGTTATTAATTAACACATTGATCAATCATAACACATATAAAACCATCAGAAACTTTTGTCCTAATTTACAGAAAACTATTCTGGATGGAAAGATGGATTAAATATGTTTTGCAAATGAGTGGATGGACACATTGGGAAGGAGAAACAAAATATAAACCAATTGTTTAGATAGTAACAAATATTATTATTATTATTATTATTATTAATAACATGTATTTAAATAGCGCCAACATATTTCGCAGCACTGACTATAATGGAGTGTAGGAAATAAACCCTCCATATATATATTATATATTGTATATACACCTTCCATGTAACCCATTATTGGCTGAATCGCTATATAAATAAATGATGATGAATAAATGATGATGATGAATCCAGGGTTTAATCAAACAACAGATCCTCACCTCTGTCCTCTGCAAGGAGATTGGTTGGTTCAGCACCTCCCGTGTTAGCCCACTTGGTTTGCTCCTTCTCTGCTTTTTCCTTAATGGTCTTCTTCTTTTCCTGTATCTTTTTCAGCCTGTAGAACTCCTCCCTCTCACTCTCATCCAGTTCAGTGACTACGTAGGACAAGGTGCGCTGTACCTTGGGTATAATCACATTTTCTATGGCATTAATACGTCGGTTAGTGATTTTTATGGCTTCATCTAGTGTCACAAACGAGGTCTGCAGTGATGCCATTCCACCAGCAGCTCCACAGCCTTGGCATAAGTCCTCTTCAGCTTGGCCATCTGTTCAAAAAAAAAAAAAAAAACGAAAACAATTTAAGTGAAAATCGAAGTAGATAACGAACAGTCACTGATTGAAATTATCCCTCAAACTGAATGGCACTGCAGTAAACAAATAAGGAACCTAATAAAAAGTTTTATATAAGATGCTCTAGTAAAATGATATCTAGATGTATAAAGCAGTAGAAGTTCTTGCCATTTTGAATTACATTAAAACAAGCACAGCTTGATAGACTCTTTCTTTCTTATCAACAACTCATTTTACTAAACACAGAATTTCATAATAATATGACAGCATCAACTAGGCTGGTGGTTTCCATTCTTGGTCTGGCAGGGTGATGTTTTAGTTGGAGTGTTTACTCTTACCATGGTAATTCAATATGTCCAATGATCACTAATGTACTGGAAGATCCAGGTTGAAGATGCCTTTTACATTTCTTGTCCCTTTCGCTGGGCCCCTGCAAAGACTCTTGTATTTTATTGAAACTAGCCATTGTGCTTTGTTTGTTTTTTTCATCAAATTTCATCACAGCAGCAGGGCACAAATGGGCCTTGTAAGATTTTAACATTTTTAAAAACCTATTGGGTTTACAGTAGAAACCAGTGGCAATAAAGACAAATATAGGGATGAGTATATTCGTGTGGAAAAGACACCAGTTTCAGTTTGACTTATACACATTGTTGTCTCTAGAAAAGACACAATTACATATTGCATAAGATAATATTAAATTATTTATATTCTTTCTATAGGACACTATTGTATTAGAGAGGGTACAGAGAAGGGCAACTAAGCTGGTAAAAGGTATTGAAAATCTTAGCTATGAGGAAAGACTGGCCAAATTGGGGATGTTCACGCTGGAGAAGAGGCGCTTAAGGGGTGATATGATGACTATGTATAAATATATAAGGGGATCATATAATAATCATATAATAATCTCTCTAATGCTTTACTTTCCAGCTGACACAAGGTCACCCATTCCGATTAGAAGAAAAGAGGTTCCGCCTAAATATTCGGAAGGGGTTTTTTTACAGTGAGATCTGTGAAGATGTGGAATTCTCTCCCTGAATCAGTTATACAGGCTGATACATTAGATAGCTTTAAAGGAGAAGGAAAGCTAAGGAGGCATTTTATTGCCAATAGATTAGCTGCAATAGTGCAAGCTAGAATGCTATATTTATTCTGTAGAATGTTTTACCATACCTGAGTAAAAAGCTCTAGAAACTCTCTGTTTGTTTAGGATAATAGCTGCAGTATTAATGTGGTGTGACATCACTTCCTGCCTGAGTCTCTCCCTGCTCTTGGCTCAGATTACAGTAGAGAAGGGAGGGGAGGGGGAAGAGGAGCAAACTGAGCATGCTCTTGCCCAGGGCAATGAGGTTTAAGCTGAAGGCAGGAAGTCTGATACTGAAGCCCACGTGTACACAATAGAAGGAAAGAAATGCTGTGTTCTTTTGACAGGGGACTCAGAGCAACATTACTTTGGGGGTTTACTGGTATATTTAGATGGACCTTTCTGATAAGGCTTACTTAGTTTTAACCTTTCCTTCTCCTTTAAGAAGGGGTTGGGTGGCTTTTTAGCAAGTAAGGGAATACAGGGTTATGGGAAATAGCTCATAGTCCAAGTTGATCCAGGGACTAGTCCGATTGCCATTTTGGAGTCAGGAAGGAATTTTTTCCCCCTCTAAGGCAAATTGGAGAGGCTTCAGATGGGTTTTTTGCCTTCCTCTGGATCAACTGGCAGATAGGTAGTTAATAAAAAAAAAAAAAAAGGTTGAACTCGATGGACATGTGTCTTTTTTGAACCTTACTTACTATGTTAAGCAGGGATGATCCACCCAAATGATGCTAAACATAATTCCCATTCTCACTACAATTTCCATACACTAACATACTATCAAGTGTTAGAACATGATGGGAGCTGCATACAATTTAAGTTTTTTTTATCTACAAAATAAAATAAGTAACTGGTCCTGCAAATTATTCAAATTTTTATTAATTTCCTGCAAAACAGCACAAGCCAAGCAGCCCATGTCTAATCCTATGTCTAATCCCATTTCTCCCTTCCGCCACTTCCATGTCCTGGTTTCTAAATGTGCAGTACAGGTACAATATCAACAGAACATAATACCTTGCATGAAAGGCTGTATGGAATTACTGAGCAATGTACTTCAGCCTTTGTGAAGATGACCTTTTAAGTGCATTAGATATGCAGTAGAGCTCTTCTAGTTGAATAAAATGAGGGGACTGACAATTCTGAAGAAAAGTTTCATGCCGACATTATTCTGTTTTAAATATTGGTATTTTTTCTGTAGTACAAATGAGTGTCCCACGGAAAAAACTCCCAATTTTAAATTAGCAGTGGAATAGTGGAACTATTGCGAAAATGAAAGTTTAATATAAGCTTCATCATACTGAAATAAGAAACATATAAATACTATCAATTAAATATTCTGCATAGTTTCTGAAATAGTCAAGTTTATCTTTACTATCCCTCTCTCAGCATCTGTTTCTCTTCATTCTGTCTTCTTGCAGGAGTTGGGTGTCAGATAGTCATTGACAGTTAAGGTGCCCATACATGGAGAGATCCGCTCGTTTGGCGATGTCTGTATGTTGAAACAGTTATTGATTTCCCTGGTCCTCCAGCTTCAAAATCACAGAGAAGCACATTGATCTGATCGATCTTTTAGCTATATGCAGTCATTAATGATTTAAACTTTTACGGGGGATAATAAATAATAAAAATCGCTAACGGAAAAACTATTCGCAATGCGAAAAGTTATGCCTTTGCGCGAACAAATTTAGCTTTGAACGAATTTAATATAGCTTTTGCGAGCCCGGAAACTGTTTAGCAACCACTTCCGACAGTGAAAGACCTTTTGCGACTTTTATAGTTTGCGCCAATGCGCATTCAATGTAACAAAACTGCTTACTGAAAAAGTCGTTATGTTTGCTCCAAAAAGATTACGACACCTTCAAGCACTTCTTATGAGTGAGCAATTAAAATTCGCAATGCGCAATTAAAATTCGCATTGCAATAACAGTTTAAGGAACAATATTACATTGCGACATGTGGATTTTTAGTCTTATTGGTGTGAACTGTTTTGCTCTTTGCGACTTTTATTACATTCCCCTGTTAAACTTTTATTTGGAAAACAAACTTCAGAAGGAATCCAGAAAAAAAGTTGATTTGTGCCATTCAGTTTCATAAATCTGGCTGCAATGATGAGGGTATCCGACAACTTTCCATTTATGTATGCAGGAAATGTTTCTGCTTGCCTGGCATTCTCCATTATCTCATTGTGTTTCAGAGAACTTCAATTACTGTCTCAGAAATGTTTTAAGAAAAAGAAGAGGGTACTGACTCATAAGGAAATCAATAGTGAAGTGATCTTTATATATATATAAGAAATGAACAATACTTCTTAGACAAAGAGTTCAGCTCAGTAAATGTAAAGACTCAGGATTTTTTTCTTACTACTTACTGCCTGGTGCAAGCTGATAAGTATGGGATTTTATTTCTTCTGAACCCTCCTCTGGGTTCTTGCAATTTAATCCTGCTACTCAGTCAATGCCGAGGACATTTAGATATCCTCAATGGAGCTGGACGTATCCCAAATCCCTGTGCCAGATTCCATAAACACACCTGTTAAATGCATTTATATCACCCACTTTTCTGCTAACCTTTCATAAGCAGACTTCATACTTTGCTGTTTCTTCACCTTATAGACCATTCAAAAATCAAAGGGTGTTGTCAAGTTTTGCACTTTAATTATCATAATTTACTGAACAACTGAACAATGAAAACCTTTTTAATGCAATGTGCAGTATTACACCAGTCATACAAATGTCACAAAACCCACATCACGTGTATTTTTTAAAAAGTATCTAGTCTGATCTAAACACATCCCTAATACTTCTAGGGCAGAAAAAGATTTTTTCAGAGTGAGAGTTGAATTATACTGTTATCTCCTCAGTTGGAAGAACAAAAATATCGTCAGAAGAACGTTACTGCTGAATCTAGGTCAGGAAAATAATCCTACCAGTCATGTGCTTATAATCTTCTTCTCATCTCTTTTATTAACCCTATCCACTGTTGACTTCTCTGAAACAGAGACACAGCTGTATGAAAGTAGTAAAATCAACAAGACAGATCTTTCAGTTCCTTTATTAATATCAAATATCAAAGAAAATTATCTGTGTAGTTGATAAACAGAATTAACTGTCATTGCATTGAAAGCTTTGTTTGGCAATATACTGCTGTTTGTTCAGAATACTTGAAGCAGTGCATAGGTTGATACAGAATTAAAATAACATAACAAGCATTGAAAAGTTTATAATTTTTAATAAAATAGGAAAAACATACTTAAAAATAAAATATGAATTATTTAAAACCATATTTTCTTTTGCAACTTGTGAACTTTATGTTTCCAGGGTGAAGTTTATGGAGAGTATATCCTAATAAAAGTGCAAAAAGCAGATATGCCTTATACATTTTTTACAGTTGCTGAGCAGATGACAATTAACAACATTAAGGGGCAGATTTAGTAAGGGCCGAAGTGAATTCGAGGGAATTTTTGAAGTAAAAAAATTTCAAATTCAAAGTAATCTTTTGAATACTTTGACCATCGAATAGGATACTACAACTTCGAATTTGACCATTTGATAATTGAAGTACTGTCTCTTTAAGAATACTTCGACGAATTAAACCTGCTGAAATGCTATTTTAGACTATGGGGACCTTCTACAACATTTTTCTAAGTCTTTACACATCGAATAAAAATCCTTTGATGGATCGCTAAAATCGAATATATATATATATTCGACCGCAGGATTGCCAAATTTGTTGAAAAAAGTTAGAATTCGATATTCGAATTCAAAGTTTTTAATTCAAATTTTTAATTCAATTTAGTACAAAAAACTTCGAAATTCGACCCTTGATAAATCTGCCCCTAAGGCCAATTTATTAAACCACAACTTTTTTGGGTCAGGCTTTTTGACACCATAAACTGAAAAAAGCACATCTTTTCCAGGATTTATTATGCAACCAAACTCCAAAAATACTCCAGCTAAAACCTTTCAATGGCAAATGTCCCTATTACAATTAGAGTTTAGTTATGCTTTCAAAAACCTCAAAAACTACTAAAATGAAACTGTTGATAAATGGACCTCCATGACATTATATATTTATCTATCTATATAGAAATTCACAAAGTACCTGCACTCTGTCCTTATTAGCCAAAGGTGGGTGCTTGGTCAGTCAAAGTATGCAATGTTCAAAATGAACCAGCACACCAAATCTTCAATCAGAAAAAGGTTTATTTCAACATCACTCACGTGTCCAACGTTTCGGCCCACATTAGGGCCTTAATCAAGGATAATTATCTATCTCTATATATATATATATATATATATATATATATATATATATATATATATATATATATTCTTCCCCATAGGCTAGAATTGATGCTTAGGTTTTAGTTGGCAAAGTAGGGGTGGTCGAAGTTTTTTTTAAAGAGACAGTACTTCGACTATCGAATGGTCGAATATTCAAACGATTTTTCGTTCGAATAGTTTGATTAGAAGTCAAAGTCGTAGTCGAAGGTCAAAGTAGCAAATTCAAAGGTCAAAGTAGCCAAAAAAAACCTTCAAAATTCAAAGTATTTTTTATTCTAATCCTTCACTCGAATTTAGTAAATGTGCCCCTAAAAGCTGCAGGTGGGGGATATTGGGCAAAATGCTGATGCTCAGAGAAAAATATGTATCTAAGCAAAGCCAAGAACCATATTAAGAATTATAATCCAAGACAAAATACTCTATATCAGAAAAATAAATTATTTAAACATTATAGGTTCTTTGTGGAGATAACCCCGTCTAAAAGAAGTAAGCATGTGCTTACAAACTATGTGACTTGTGGGTTAACAGAGGGGACTAAAATTATCATGGACATTAAAATGTGTTCTTTAAAATTACCAGTTGGTTTAAGTGATTACTGGAAATGATCCATCCATGTGGGAACCAGTCATTACAGCTGTGTTATTTTTAGTGGAATACCCTTTTCGGTTTACCCTTGTTCTTCTTATTTTCCTAAAGTACAGATAAAATATTTCCCTTCCTGTCATTTATACAATCTACTTACCAGCACAATGATGGGTTAGACAAAGGATTGTCTCCCACAAGAAATAGGGTGAGCATTCATTGAATTAATTTATTTTTATAATCATAATATGATTAGCTTTTATTGCACCAATATAAAGTAGTAAAAGTGATAAACATGCTTCCATTTTACAAAGAATATACAAAGAAGACCTTTTCAGCATTGAACTATATGTCTGCATGAATAGGAATATCTATAATAATATATCCCATGGATGTCTATGCCAACATCACTACTCTTCCAGGATCAAGTCAAATGGACAATAATCTCTACTAATGTTAAAGATAGATTGTGCCAGTGAGAATGTGCTCAGGAAAATAACAATAATAATAATAATCAGTAGGTAGGGCGAATTTGACCCGTTTGGCCAAAAATTCACCCGGGCGAAATGTCGCCGACGCCCATTAAAGTCTATGGGGGTCAAAAAATTTTTATTGCGTTGCAAAATTTTTTTTGACTAGAGTCTTTTTATTTTGACACACAACGCCATACAAGTCTATGGGCATAATTTTTTCGGCAAAACAAGGCAACAAAAATTTGCCCATCCCTAGCTATTAGTAATTATCGTCACTGGCAGATTCATATCACACGCTTACACCGCGATATTTATCTTTAACAAATGATTATCGGTCTATGCATCACAGGAATCCTGTATTTCTAATCCACAGCTTTGCCTTTTAGTTCTTTTGTAAATGTGACTATTGTAAGGGCCTTTCTATATTCTCTATGCCTAACTCTACAAATGAGATCTGGACCTAATACCTACTATCTATGTTTGATATGAATACGTACCCTGCATAGCATTTAGCTGTGCCATTTAGCCGTTTTTCAATTTCCGCCATTGCTACTCAGCAGCTTATTTATATAAACTATAGCAGGGCCGATTTAAGGCCTTGGTGGGCCCTGGGCAGAGATTGTTTGGTGGGCCCCCCTCATCCTGAAAAAAATGTCCTCCCACCATTACCATAGGACACAGTTATACTCACACTAGATAAAAGGAAAACAAAAGCAAACATATTGCATTTAGATTGTTTTATTGATTCTAGATTAAGAACTTCAATATTTTTGCACACACTGGGTATGTTGCAGTAGTTCTGATCAAGCCTCAAGAAAGAAACTAACACTAGAACCCGGTTTCTCTTTTACAAGTTTTAAAGAAGAATGAAGACTATGGATGCAACCATATGCAAAAACACTTATTTGTACAGTATGTTGCAGTAGTTCTCAAAGAAACAAACATTAACACCAAACACTGTTTCTGTTTTACAAATTTTAAAGAATAAAGAACAGATGCAACCATATTCAAAAACACTTTTTGTACACACTGGGTATGTTGCAGTAGTTCTGATCAAGCTTAAAGAAAGAAACCCCAGAACCCGGTTTCTGTTTTACACATTTTAAAGAATAATGAATATGGATGCAACCATATGCAAAAAACTCTTATTTGTACACACTGGGTATGTTGCAGTAATTCTGGTCAAGTTTAAAGTAACATTAACACAAGTGTTTCAATTTTTTAGAAGGGCTGAAGAAGAAAGAAGAATATGGATGCAACCATATGCAAAAACAATATTTTTTGTACACACTGTATGTTGCAGTAGTTCTGATCAAGCTTAAAGGAACATTTACACCAGAATTTTTTTTACAAGTTTTCAAGAAGAATAATGAAGAATATAGATGGAACCATGTGTAAAAACACTATTTGTACACACTGGGTATGTTGCAGGATTTCTGATCAAGCTTCAAGAAAGATACTAACACCAAAACCCGGTTTTTGTTTTACAAGTTTTGAAGAAGAATGAAAACTATGGATGCAACCATATGCAAAAACACTTATTTGTACAGACTGGGTATGTTGCAGTAGTTCTGATCAAGCTCAAAGAAACAAACATTAACACCAAACACGGTTTCTGTTTTACAAATTTTAAAGAATGAAGAACATGGATGCAACCATATGCTAAAACACTATTTTTTGTACACACTGGGTATGTTGCAGCAGTTATGATCAAGCTTCAAGAAAGAAACCCCAGAACCCGGTTTTTGTTTTACAAGTTTTGAAGAAGAATGAAGACTATGAATGCAACCATATGCAAAAGCACTTGCATGTTCCAGTAGTTCCGGTCAAGCTTTAAGTAACTAACACAAGTGTTTCAATTTTTTAGAAGGTGTGAAGAAGTAAAGAAGAACATGCATGTAGGATATACAATATCCTTTGTGCATGTATGAGGTTTTTCAGAAGCTTTACTTCTTGATCAAAATGGAGTAGCATGCTTTGATATAAGTTGCTGCTCTCATGTTTTAGTGTCAGTGATCCTGACTTGTATTTTTTTGAATTTGGAGGTGGTGACATTAATTGAGCCCGGCAATGGCAACATTAATACCAGAACAGTGTTTCCATTTTTTACATTTTTACAAACAGATAAGTAATGAAGAAGAATATGGATGTACTGTAAGCATGCAAAACCACTATTTTTTGTACACACTTGGCATGTTGCAGTCGTTCTGATGATGTAATGAAGAATATGAATATAGATGATCTAATACTGCTTAGATTAATGTTTGCTTATGTTCTGAATAAAGACTGCAAATCTAAAACTTTTTCCTGGACTTTTGGATTGAAAAGGATTGTACAATATCACTGAAATCCAAACTCTGTACAATATCATTTTCTATTGCCATAAGTGTTAAAGCGTTAAGCCGCTGTTCTTGCATTCGGGAGCGTAATTCTGACTTTATAAATTTAAGTTTAGAGAAAGAATGCTCTCCCCCAGCTACAGAAACATGCAATGTTAAGTATATGCGGAGGGCAATCTCCACATTTGGGTAGACACAAATAATGTTTTTCTCTCTCAAAAATTGACTGCAGTAAATGCTATTCTGAACAACATTTGTGGAATTATAGGACTGCAGTAAGCTCTGAAATGCAACAACTTCATCTGGAAATGTGAACTCCAAATCATTTGGATATGCCATTTGAAGATTGGATGCATTTGTTCTTAACAAATCTAGTTTTCTTAAAGTAAGATCATCTAGGAATCCAAATCTATTATCCAGTGTGGTGTATGCTTTTATTCTTTCCTGAAGACAGGTGACAAGTGTGTCAATTATGACATTGAATGATTCCACTTTGAACTTTTTACAGCCTTGAAGAACAGTATTTTCTTTTTCCTTTTCATCAAAAAAGGCTTTACGTTTACGAAGCCTGGTGGCCTCAAAAGTGCTGTTAGGCATAAGAACTGAAGCATCAGTACAGATCTTCTCAAATTCATCTCTGAGACTTGCAACATATGTTTCCAGGGACCTTAGCATGTTGGTAGCTGTTCCAAGGTTCATGGAACTAGACTGTAAGTAAACACTAGTTAAGTTAAATTGCTCCAGAATTCGGTTCCAAAGTACACACATTATGACATTTTCCAATTTTTCCAGTTTTTTAATTAATGGTTTTGCAAGCTTACGTGTGTCTACATATTCTTCTTCATTACTTTCAATTTTTTTTAAACACTGCAGTATGTTGCAGTAGTTTTGAAATAAAGCTTTAACAGCATTTGCATGAGATGACCATCGTGTGTCTCCAAGCCCTTTTAGGGTCAAAACTCTACCTTTCTCATTTGGCTTTAAGTGACTAAGTAGCAATTCCCAGCGGTGTGTAGAGCCTGAGAAAAAATCATACAATAGCTGCACAAGTGAAAAAAAATCAGCTGCGGTGGGGCAGACACTTACAGCTCGCTGGCCAACCAAGTTAAGGGAGTGTGCACTGCAAGGCACATATTCAGCTAGTGGGTTCACTTTCTGAATATGAGTCTTTACTCCTTTATACTTTCCGGACATGTTACTTGCATTGTCATATGCTTGACCACGACAATCTTTAATCGGTATTTTATGTTCTTCAAGAGTCTTTAATATGGTATTTGCCAAAGACTCTCCAGTGTGTGAATGAATTGGTACAAATTGCAGAAATCTCTCTACTGGTTGACCAGTACACTTGTTGACAAAGCGAACTGTAAATGTCAGCTGATCTACATGATTTACGTCTGGAGTGGAGTCCACACATAAAGAATAATATTTTCCAGATATTATTTCTTTAACAATTTGGTTCTGGACTTTGCGACCCATCATGGTAATCATCTCTTCACAGATACCCAAAGACAGGTAAGAAGGCTTACCTCGCCCTTTGTTACCATACTTTTCTATGTGTGCAGCTATGAATGGATCAAACTGAGCCAAGTATTCAAGAGATCCAAGGTACACACCATTATTTGGAGAGCCAAATCTCTCTACTGTGCCACGAAAGGGTAAACCATACTGGGAGAGAAATTTCACTGTGGCAACAACACGTCTTAAGACATCTTTCCAATACCTCTCTCGGATTTCAAGTGTCTTTTGTACTTCAGAATCTATTCTACCTTGTACATGGCACCTTTTTAATATAGGCTTTTACACACCGCTGATGTTCTGCACTATTTTCATGGTGTATGAGGCAGTCAGATGCATGCTTCCAGTCACTAAAGCCATAATAAGAAAATGCTGTCGTTTTTGTTGAAAAAAGTCGACAGTGAAAACAAAATATGTTTCCCTCAGAAGGTGAATAGATAATGAAGCTTCTTACCACAGTTTCTCCATTTGGCATTATACGCTCTACCATTTCATTATTGAAAGACCGTTTCACACCACCAGAATAACGTCTTTCTGAAACATTGTACTTTCCAGTAAAATTTCTACACATTTGTGGACCATGACAACACCAATAATCCTGAAGCAAATTTTTATTTTGCTTTGGCCACAAAGCAGGATCAGTAGAAGCCACAATTTTATCTTTTTCACTATTGGAAATACTTGCTATAGAAGCAGCTGTAGAAAAAGCAATATTATCTATTTCACCTGTTTCTGGACAAATTTGTACATCAGTGTGTGCAAGCTCAGTATCATTTGTTTCCTGTAACTTTGTAATTTCACTCTGTTCTGTTAAATGACATATATTTGCATTATCCGTTGTCTCAGACAAACTTGTAACCAAATCATGTGATGTGCACGTAGGGCTTGCAGTCACTTCAACAGTATTCAAAAATGCATCATTTGTACTTGTATGAGGTTTTTCAGAAAATTGTGATAATGTAGCTTTAATTCTAAATTCTGACCAAAACCGAGTAGCATGCTTTGATATAAGCTGTTGTTCTCTCTTCTTTTTAAAACACTCTTTTCTTTTAAGTGATCCTGACTTGTGTTTTTTTGAATTTGAAGGTGGTGACATTATTGGACCCCTGCAATTCCAATAAAAATGAAAAATTCAGTATCTGAGTCACACTTATTTGGTAAAACTGTAAAATACATTTGTATTTTAGAATGTTATAACTAGGCTAGGAATCCAAGTTACTATTCAGGATTGTCATGCTATGTAAGCGAAGGCCTAATTCAAAATGAAACTTAAAGGCAGCATGATTAACCCATCCTAAACTCTACTCTGTTAACAATTACTTTTACTAATATACTTGGTCAGGTATGGCCAATTTTGTGGTTTGTCGAAAAGACGTAAACATCTGAGGTGCAGAGGCATCAGTAGGAACAATACAATAACAGTTTGTGGTGTTACTTACAGTGAAGATTAGCAGGCGGTGTATGCAGGGCCACACTGAGTTATTCCAGCAAAAGCAAGGCAACCATCCAGGCTACAGTAGGTTTCCTATATGGGCAGCGCTGTCTGTGATGTACCAAATTTCCAGTATCAGTAAGGTAGAAGAGATGTACCAAATTTCCAGTATCAGTAAGGTAGAAGAGATGTACCAAATTTCCAGTATCCGTAAGGTAGAAGAGGCAATTCTAGGAAAACATAAATCTGACTAAGTACCAGAAGTGGAGTTACATATACATTAAAACAGATTTCTACCCAAGGCAATTCTAGTTTTTATATTGGAGGCATTACTTACAGTGAAGATTAGCAGGTGGTGTATGCAGGGCCACACTGAGTAATTCATGCAGAGGCAATTGTCCAGGCTAGGCTACAGTAGGTAATATGGAACTGTGGAAGTAAAGCACCTTTATATTAACTTTTAGTTTTTTATTTGTAGTTTGAGTTAGTTAGCTTTTTATTCAGCTGCTCTTCAATTTGCCTCTTAAGCAATCTGGTAACTAGGGTCCAAATTACCCTAGCAACCATGCATTGATTTAAATAAGAGACAGGAATATGAATAGGAGAGGCCGGAATAGAAAGATGTGTAATAAAAAGTAGCAACAACAATAATTTGTAGCCTTACAGAGCATTTGTTTTTTAGTAGGGAGTCAGTGACATTGTGATGCCCATTTGAACGCTGCAAAGAGTCAGAAGAAAAAGGCAAATAACTATAAAACTAAAAAAATAAATAATGAAAACCAATTAAAAAGTTGCTTAGAATTGGTTGTTCTAGAACTTAATACAAAGGTATAAACCACCCCATTAAAGTTGTTCATCTTTACATTATAACTTAGAAGTGATATTCCGAAGCAGCAACTTGCAATTGGATCATTTGTTATTGTCTGCAGTTTGAGTTATTTAGCTTTTTATTCAGCACCTCTCCAGTTTGCAATTTCAGCAGTCTGGTTGCTATGATCCAAATTGCCCTAGCAACCATGCATTGATTTCAATAAGAGACTGGAATATGAATAGGAAAGGACCTGAAAAGAAAGTACTAAATTTCAAAAGCAGAGCAATTGTTCTTGGTGGGTCAGTGACCCCTGTTTGAAAGTTGCAAATAATTAAATATAGCAGCAGTAAAACACCATCTCATCTCTTCAAATATTGATTTTAAAAAAATAAAGTTAATTATAAAGTGCTAAATGCCAATTCAATTGTGTAATAACTCCCAAATCAATTCTAGACTATGCCTGCACATCAATGAATTAATAAATGAATCAATTACTTTGGTATATAATAAATAATCCAATTAATTAAAGTTCATGTGCTTAAAAAAAGTGTACTGTGTTACTGTTAAAAATGAAGTTCATTAACTTATAAATTAGAGGCCAGGAATTAATTAAAGATCAGAAAAGGAAAATAGGCTGGTCTCAGTGGTCTGGTCTGTGGTGGTGGGGTGGCGTGGCCCAGGTGGGACACTGCCTGGGTCCTGGCGGTCCGGAGAAGGTCCAGGAGGAGCCCCAGGAATCAGGATCTGAGTCGGGCGACGACCAGGGGTCACCCCTGGGGTTGGGTCGGGGAGTCGGGACTCTCGGGTGACGGGTCGGAATGGATGACAACAGGTAAGGCCGTAAGGGTGAGGTGAGGCGGTGAGATGAGTCCCTGTGTATATACAAATGTGTATCATCATGGAGGCAGGCCCCATAGGCGGAGGGTGGTTTTTTGTTTGGGGAGGCTACATGGTGGAAATAACCAAAAACATATAAGTATTACAGCACTATTTAAAAATGACCCGCCTTCAGTTGGAACACTCACTGCCGAGTTCCCTACTGTCTCTAAAGACAACTGCAGCAAAAGCACTGTGGGGTTTTTATTGAGGGACAACCGTGTACAAAACTAATGGCAATATGGGCAGTTGTTGGCTTGAGTAATGTACATGTCTCCACCAACAGATTCTAAAGCTAGGCACCGGGAAAAAACCCGGTGGGCCCCGGCTCTTTTGGGGCCGTGCCCAGACCCGCTCCTGCACTAACGAACATGTGCGCAGGATGGGGGACTGTGTTGATGGCGGCAACACAGAGTTGTTTGTGGCTAATGGGCCCAGGGGGGTGGTGTGGGGCCCCTGAGGCTGAAGGTCTGGTGGACCCTGGGTCCTCCAGTCTGACATTGGGTGGAACCATGTTCTTTGAATTGATGAATCCCTCTCTAATATAGCATATACCATATAGCAGTCTGTTAGGCAAGTCTCAGATAAATGGTAAATGCTAATAGAACTTCAGCTGTGTGAATGTGTAATACCAACTGTAAAGGTTTTGTGAAAGCAAACCTTTACAGTATAGCTTACAGCTAACAATTCCATGCTTCCTACTTTGAGACAATAATTTAGGGAAAGCCCTATCCTGTTTCAGCACACTAATGTTTGTGCCTATCTATCTGTCTGCCAGGTATGCATGTCTGTCTATTATACTATACTATTTATACACACAGCACATATACACAAGTAGTCTTACATGTACAACTAAAACGTTGTTTACATGTAAAAACTATCATAATGCACTACTTTTTTTTTTTTGCAGTTTATGCAGAAGCCTAAGCTTGTACCTATTAAGTTGTGTTGGAACCTGCAGTGCTGACAACTAAAAGTTTTTTCGTTAGGGTCATGTAAGAGGCTCTTCTACTTTCAAAAACTTTTTCTGAGACAGCACTGTTGCAGTAACAGTGGTATGAGAAAGATTGGCTCCACTAACAGACTGCGATCGCACAGAACGTGAAGCATTGATGTGGAAGATTAATTAGAAGCACACGGAAGGAACCGTGCACAGAGGTCACTGAGCCTTGCAGGAAACACATAATTTTAAGCAGACGTACCAGGGTCCTGACGTGACGTTTAATCTTTAGTGTCAGTCAGTAAACGCCAACAGCTGTGTGCAGGAGAAACTGTGTCTCCGTTACCGTACCCCTACCTGAAAATGCTGGTATTATACCTGAAAATGCTGGTTATTGACAATCCGCCCATGGCAGGCCCGCGGCCCGCGGGCCACCCACGGCCGCCCCCTCCCTCCCGAAGTACTGTAGTGTACACTCTGACTTCGCTGGCCTAGAGGCCAGCACAGTCAGCCACCTGACCCCACCACCGGTCCTCACCTCAGAGTCCAGCAGTGACTGTGTGAGTCTGTGACGCACCAACGTCCAACGCGAATACGCATGCAGGCAGGCATGCAGCTGCACCCTGCACAACTCCTCCTCCCGGACTCCTCTCCAGACTGCGGCAGGCGGGCCTTGCTCTCCACGTATTTATAGTTTCAGGTGGTTTCCCGCACTAATTGGCCTCTTCCATTCCAGCAGTACTAGGGGGGGTGGTTGTCCCAAATTTAATTCCTTTGATCTGTTAGGAAGGGAGGCAGCCCAGATCAGCAGCAGAGAAAAAAAAAAAAAAAAGCCCAAAAAAATTGTAAAAAATAAAAATAAAAAAAAATATTTCAATTTTTTTTTTTTTTTTAACAGGTCAACAGTGGGCCCCCCTTATAAGTGGGCCCTGGGCAGCTGCCCACTTTGCCCATTTGTTAAAGCGGCCCTGAACTATAGTAGTGTTTCTGAAGCAAACAGATCAGTTTTACCAGTGCAGGGCAACACTATATGATATTTTCATTACTTTAAAACACTTTTCGTTTTTGGTGTTACTGTTCCTTTAAAATTTCTTATTTATTTTGGATCTTTATAGAGAATAGGTTTGGAGATAATAGATCCTCTATGGCAGAAGTAGTCCTTTTTTGCTTTTTGGAGAAATTCTAGATGTAGGCTTAAGGAACAGCAACACCAACAAATTTGTGTTTATAAGTAATATAATGTAGTGTTGAGCTTTACTGCTAAAATGCTTGTGTTTCTGACTCTGGCTTTTGTTCGACAATACGGAAAAATCATAGTTATAGTAAGTTATAGTCATGATTTCAAAAACTTCTGACACTAAAATTTCACTGTTTATAAATGGGCCTCCATAACATTATCTATATAGAGAGTGAGCGTAAAGGAAAATACTCATATAGTAGGTATATCTTCGCACTCGCAGGACTTAATAAACACCAGAATTTTTGCATCAAGTCCTGTGAGTGCGATCCTCTGTGCCGTATATATATATATATATATATAAACCAAAAAAGGATCAGCACTCACAGGTCTTAAAAATAAAATAAAAATGTTTTTATTAAAGAGCTATGGACTGACGTTTCGGCTCTTCCAGAGCCTTTCTCAAACCAGTCAGTCAGTCCATAGCTCTTTAATAAAAAAATTTTTATTTTATTTTTAAGACCTGTGAGTGCTGATCCTTTTTTGGTTTGTATGACTTATCTTTGGATTGCGCACCCAGGGGTGTGCGATCCAAAGATGAGTGCTGGCATTCCCTGAAATATATATATATATATATATATATATATATATATATATATATATATATATATATATATATATATATATATATATATATAAAAACAAATACAAGATTCCTCTGCACTCAACCCATATATATATAATGTTCAGAATGGACTAGCACTCCAGTAATCTTCAAAAAATGTTTTTATTGAGTCATCCAACGTAAACCAACGTTTTGGCCCTCATCGGGGCCTTTATCAAGGAAGTTCAATGTCCTGACTCAAGACTCAATAAACACATTTTTTGAAGATTACTGGAGTCCATTTTGAACATTACATAAAATTCCTTTGAACAAGCACCCAATTTTGAACACTGGAGTAAGAGTGTGGGTACGTTTGGACTTTCTGTGTTTACACATGTATATATGTTGTGCAAGAGTTTGCTTCAGAAAGACTACAATAGTTTATATAAATAAGCTGCTGTGTAGCCATGGGGGCAGCCATTCAAGCTGGAAAAAGGAAAAAAGGCACAGGTAACCCAACAGAAAAGCTCTGTTGTATTCAGTGGGATTCTTTAGAATGTATCTGTTATCTACTTAGTCTCCTGTGCTTGAATGGCTGCCCCCATGTTTATACAGCAGCTTAATTACATAAACAATAGTTGTGTTTCTAAAGCAAACACACTGTTTTTACCAGTGCAGGGCAACAGTACATTATATTTTTATTCATTTAAAATACTTTATTTTTTTTGCTGTTACTGTTCCTTTAAGAGCTGGGAATATCCAAAACAATAAAATAAAAATGTTTGTTTGCATTTATAAATACGGTTCTTCTAAAATTTTGGGGAAGTAGATTCATTTTCTCAAAATTATGTCAACACTTGTAGAAACAAATTCACCCAGAATACAGGATGTAATTAAGGGACGTGGCAACCAATCAGCAATTAGATTTAAACAGCCACAGCCAAGTTAGAAAACAAAAGCAAAGATCTGATTGGTTGCTATGGGCAACATCTCCAGAAATCTCTCCAGATATTTATCTCCAATGTTAGTAAACATGCCCCTAAGACATTTTATTGTCTTTGTTTTTTGTTTATGTGTAATATCAATGAAATATGCTGTGTATGTTAAAATTATTGAGAGATTCCAGATACCAATTTTGTTAACTGTCTCCAAAAACAAAAAGAATGTGGCCATGGTAGATGTTTCAAATTCCCTGACCCAAGGAATAAACAGTAAAGCAGGTGGCAATGATCATATTTCAAATGAAACCTTTCTTAGACTAAAACCCTAGAACAGATGTTGTTGGATAATTGAGTGCTTGCCAACAGTCCTTTACTCCAAGTAGGATTTTTTAATGGAATGATCGCTTTACCATTTAAAACCTTTTAACATTCATGATCTTTTAAATTAAAGAATTCATTCAAAAGAATAAAAAAAATCAATCGTTTTGTTTAACCTAGTAAAACAATAAAGCATTAGCTAAATTATCAAGTACACAGAATTCACGATTACAGTTGCTAAGCACACTGCAAAGAGAAACACTTTCCAACATCTTTCTTGTTGACCCTTGTTCCCAACCACACGTTATCCCATTTTTTAACACTCATCACATAAATTACTTTTTGACCCTTCCAGAGCCTCCTCTTTCCCTCAGTACCATACTAGAATGATGAAATCTATTCAGATTTTGGATTATGTATTAGGGATTTGTTTAAAAAAATCCAAAAAGTCTTAAAATTGGATGTATTATCCTCTTGTAATTTCAATAGTGCATATGATCTAGTCTCTTTAGCTGCATACATTCTAATATAAATATAAATTCTAATAAATCATTTCTAATATCCCATTTTAGCCTTTGCCTTTAAAGATTAAGAGCAATGTTCCTTAGGTGTTCTGGTTTCATTTTTAATGACATATTTTGAAGCTACAATCTATGGCCACAAGATAATACCCTATATTAGGATCTTTGGAACCCTTTCAAACAGGTCAAAGAATATTTGGCAGGCAAATCTTTTTTCATACTGCATATTCATGAATTGTTTTGCTAGTGACACCCTCTGAAATTCATGAAAACCTGAAGAATTCTATCCCATTATATCCACTAGCACAAGTATTTTTGATGTTGCTTTTATGTGTATTCAAAAAGAGTACATTTTGTTCTTTTCACTTTGTTCAAGCTAGCTATTTCAACTATGAAAATAGCTGTTACAAAGAAATGCCGTATCCATGTATTGCAATGAAAGATAATTCACACAAAATCAAAGTTATTAATGCATACCCCAATTAAAGCATTATTGATGGTCTAGGTCCGTTACAAGTTTCCAGTACAGAAGGTTTAAAGACATAGGGGCAGATTTACCTTTGATTATTACTAAACAATCGATTGAGACTGTGGTCCACATTATCTCAGTAATCAATGTCTAACAAATTGGATAGATTAAATCAAAGTTGACAATTCCTGATTAATCTTCCTATGATGTGTTTCCAGAAAAGGAATAATTTATTAATAGTCTGGAATCCACCAGAAGACAACTTTAACCTTAAATAGGCCCTCTTTATATATATATGTTATATCTAAAGTGTCAAGCTGATATTTTTTATTTAATATGTGTTGTAAAGTTACTATGTTTTCTGTCAAGGAATACATTACTATGAATTACATTATTATAATAAATGCATTGTTTGCAGATGGATACTTGTCCTTGTCTGCATTTGTAAATAATAGCCCTGTGTCATTTCAACAGTATTTTAGTTTGGAAATAACCACAACTAGAAACTAGAATTTTTCTCTGTTGTTCTTGTTAGCCCTTTTAATATGTCTGAGGATAACTAGATGAACATGTATGTTAGAATATAGTTTGAGCATGGGATCTAATGATAGTATATAGGCAGGGTTTATGTGAATCCAAAAACAACAATTCTTGCTCAGCTGCTGCAGTCTATAAAGGCCTGTCAAAAAAGGGCCAAAAGATGCTGGAATATAGCCCCCAACTCAAAAGGGCACCCAAGTCAAAAATCCAAAAATATATTCCAAATCAATTCTCTCAAAGTTAAAAAGTCACTCTTTATTCAGCATAAATATTAAAAAGTAGGCATACAGACCAATTGATACTCCGTCTTACACGTTTCACACCCTAGTTTGATGTAACATGTTTTACTTAAATCATAATGTAATTGAATATACTTATAATGAGGTGGATGTAGAGATATATGGGGCAACTAAGATAATGCGATATATACAAATAATAATACCAGGATAGAGAACCTAACTTAATGAGGCAGTGATTGCTAGTTAAATGTTTATTTGAATTTGGGTATCCTAATATGTTAATTGAATAGGTTTGAGAAATAGCAGAGTATAGGCAGAAAAACAATGTTAAAGAGATACTGACACCTGAAATTAAACTTTTTTTTACATCTATTATAATATTGGCTTTGCAAGCTACTTCTAACTTTGCCATAAAGTATTTGCATGATGCTTTTACATTACCTGTCTAATCCCCCATGTTCCTGTATGAGGGGGCTGCCATATTTGTGCAGCAGGAGTCCGTTAGCATTAGAAACTGTAACTAACAGGCTGAGATGGGACAGTCAGGTTGGCAAAGTCATAGTGTCAGAGAGTCAGGCTTAGGCACTTCAATTAACAATTATATACAAAAACAAACCTCTCAGCAAAAAATGATCAACATGACCTATAGGTAACATTTAATTTACATTCATATGCTAAAATTCATTTTTTATTGTCAGTATCACTTTAATATGACCAAATTGATGAGATGTGTATGTTGCTTTAAAAAAGATACGTGAGGTGGCAACACGTGATTGGTTTTAACGTTTGGGGAGGGATTTCCTGGGGTATAAATTTTGTGACCAAGTGTAGCAACAGTAATGCCTATGAATAAGTGCCTGTGGGTGCGAAACGCGTAAGGCGGAGTATCAATTGGTCTGTATGCCTACTTTTTAATATTTATGCTGAATAAAGTGTGACTTTTTAACTTTGAGGGTTTATGTGAGCCATATACTTCACATTGGTTTAATTTTGGTTTGTCAAGTAATTGGAATGTTTTGTTTATTGTTAAAGGAGTTTTAGGGCCTTATTTATCAAAATGTTTCTAATTTTTCTGATAATTTTATTTAAAAAAAAGTCAGAGCAAACTAGAATTCTTAATTTGACTTTATTTATTATTAAAAAGCATGATTTAATCAGATAGGGGTAAAATTCTATAAGATCGAGTAAAAATCCGAATTGTATGAATTTTTTTTACTTTTGCCTGAAAAGTCTGAAATAGATATATTTTCGGCTAATTCCAACGCAGACCACAGAAACTTCTAAATAGGATAGGGACCTTTCCCTTTGGCTTATATATAACCTTGGTAGGTCTGAGATTGCAGATTTTCAGATTCTGACTTTTTCTATTCTTGGGGTACAAAAAATCTTGAAAAATGTTAGCTTTCTTTTCACTAAAAAATTGGATTTTTGTAGTATGAAAAACACATTTTTCAAGTTTTTGAGATTCGGACTGTAATAATTACCCTCTTAATGTTTGTGGTGAAGGTTGTTTACGATATACAGTCAGATATATATTTAATTTCATGAGCAAGCTGGTTTGTAAAAATATTCCCTTTTAATAATAGAATTCAATGTTCTGCATCATCTGCACTTGCGATATCCCATTTACTGTAGATCTGCATGCATACCTTTATATTTGGTGTAAACAATCCAAAGGTGTGGGAGCGCACTTCCAAGGTCACAGATAGGTCGCTTCAGTTTTCTTAAAAAATTGCTTTTATTTAAACATTGTTAAAAAGAATTACATCAGCTTTGGTCTGACGCGTTTCGTATAAACATACTTCATCGGCAGCTTCCAGAATATAATAGGCTTTAGATATTTGCAAATAAATGAAATGTCTTTTTTCTGTTCTCGTTGGCAACACACACACACACATGAATTTTACAGACACTTCTTCACTGGGCATTTTAGCGTGAGCTTCCAAGTGGGAAAATCACAATAAACCATGATATTGGAGTGGATGTTGTGTTATTTTTATGTTCTTATGATGTTTAACTATCCCTGGAGAAGACATCCTACAGTAAAGCACATCTGTCATATAATATACATGCTTTTTTTATTGTATATTTTGAAATAGTCCACTTTTTTATGATCAACTTTGACTTACATGTGATTTCAAAGAACAAGGTATCAGTAAGACATTATGGTCAACTAACTGAACCCCCGTACACATACCATTGCCATATTATAAGTAAGACTAAATGAGTAAATGTGAACAAGAGGAAACAGATAGATAGGGGGCAAAGGAGAATAAAAGAGAGAAGGACAAAAGATCAGATTTATTCTTAGGGCATCTAAATGCAGGCAACTACTCAGGGCCCCATGGAGCAGTATTTGTCTGTTGTAAGAATGTGGTTGGCAAAATGGACCAATTCTTGTTTACAATTGATTTTTCACTTTTTATCATTATTGTCTGTAGTTTGCCAGCAAGAGCTCTACATTACGTATTTTATTTATTAAGCAATTTTGTTGGAAACTGTTTGTTTGAAATAAGGAATGAACCCTACAATTACTTGACATGCAGCAGTTTTATGCTTTTAAACACAATACATTTTTTATTAGTCTGTCACTTTCATATAGTTTTCAAATGTCCTCCAAGTAAATACTGTTTCCTATCGTTTGTAAATGCTGCAATAACCAGTTTTATTAATACACAGAAGCCCCTCTTTGAGGACAGTTTTGTCATTTTTGCATTCAGTAATATTACATAGTTCATAGACTGAAGGCCTTCAAATATGATGTCCCTTTGTAGCATGAGCTATTTAATAAAATACAAAACATTCATTTTATACCACCAGAAGGGATGACCTTAATGAAATGCGTTAATCTTATTTTGCCCACCACTTGAAATCAGATTTAATATAAATATTGCAAAACACGCTTATATACATAGCAACTTTATGATTATTGGCATTTAAACTCTTGCTATCGATATAGCAAAAAAATACACAAATTATAATGTAACACTGATTTTTTTTTTACTTTGCTATACTATTCACAGCTTTATTATAGTGAGTGTTCATTTATTATATGCCTCTGAAAACTCCAGAAAACATGGTTGCTTATACCTTCCTTCTTCATTTACTTTCTGCTTCATCAACTCTCCCAGCTTACATAGGCTGAACTTGTAGGAACATCTTTCATTTGCTCAGTAAGCCTACAGCTCCTAAAACATTAAATTGTTCTGGCAAGCCTTTTACAGAAGGGACTGCTAAAACATCTACTTTATTCTGATGCAGTAACATAATAAACCTTTGAATTTGTAGCTAACTTGCCCAAATCCCAGTGTGTGCAGTAGGAGCGTTGTAATATGCTTTTGTCTTTTCCAGTTCTAATAGATCTTAAAAAATGGGCCATGGCTTATATTTACCCGTGTGAAACATCACCGGTTGTTTTATAACATAGTTTTTAACTCCTATGTTTGTATGACTTGAGGCTATATATGTAAGTTAGTGCAGGCATGAGAAGTTATTTTGGGGAAAGCAATATTTTGCCCTATTAAAAAAATATTTTTCAGTATTTTTTTTTTTTTGCTGCAAGTACCAAGTTCATAAAAGTGTCGCAAAGGTATGACCCTTTTATACTTTGTTTTAACTTTTTAACTTTTTTTGTGCATTAAATTTCCTAGACCTGTTGTAGCTGTTAGCTGCAACTTGTGCCAGCAAAACCCTACATAGTCCTAAGCTGATGATTAAATGGAAGAGATAAGTGAATCTTTACAGATCAGCTTCACACAGTATTATTGATGCCCCCAAAATAAACACAAGTGAATTATCTTGCAAGTGAAGAAGAAAGCATGACATTATAAACTACTGTACATATTGAAGTGATTAATTCTGGAACTTGAAATTCCTGTGCTCCCAGAGAATACTGTATGTGCATTATATACAATGGAAACTAGAGGGGCTTTATGTTCTAGAACAGGGGTCCCCAACCTTTTTTTTATCTGTGTGCCACATTCAAATGAAAAACATTTTGGAGAGCAACATATAGGCTGTGATTGGTTACAGATATCCCCTATGTGGACTTGAAGCCAATAGGAGACTCTGTTTGGCAGTACACATGCTTTTTATGCTAACAAAGCTTGCCTTTAAATCAAGAATTCAAAAAGAACCACCTGCTTTGGGACCACTGGGAGCAACATCCAAGGGGTTGGAGAGCAACATGTTGCTCACAAGCCACTGGTTGAGGATCACTGTTCTAGAATATTTTCATCATCAAACAAGGTGAGGGAGAGGTTGAAATATCTGCTGACCTAAGGGGTCCATGAGAAAATAGTCCCTGAGAGTCAGAAGCAGAGACATTTAAGCAGCAGAATTCTGTATCTACTGTTAATTACTTTTTTAGTTTTCTTGAAATAAATATAGAAATCTACTCGCTTAGAGCATATGAATGAGTTTACTGTATAAGATGTAGCAGTTGTGTATTATATAAATGTATTACATTTAAATGAAAGTGTTTTTTTTATATCCAGTTAAGCTAAGAAAGACTATAATATTGAGGGCCTAATTACCTGGAATCCCATGGTCTGCAGTACAAAGGGAGAATAGCAAGGAAGCTCCATGTATGGGTTAAGGAACAATTATGTGATATAAAAATGGTTAGTAAGCTCAATAGGGCTCATTTCCACACTTGAAAGTAACCTGCTAAATTGCATTTCCATAGGTAAACCATGAGCAATTTGCAGTGCATACTATTTCATGGGCACCCACTATTATGCTGTAATTCTAGAGAAAACCTTGCATTGTGGGTAAAAAACATGCATGCGGTTTTGAGCTTACATTTGTATTGAGTATATTGTTTCTTTGTATAAGGGGCCAATTTTAATACTGTACAAAACAATTAATGGCAGAAAAAAGTTTTTAAAAATGGTGTAAAAAGCAGTGTAAAACAATGTAAATACGCATTATTTACACATTGATGCCTAGTGATGCGTAGTGAAAAACACACAAATTAGCGAGCACTCACGGGTCCTGATTACAACTGTGCTACCACGTATTTACGCCTCCGGTCTTGGATGATTAGGAATACAGGTATACAATAGTTCATATGGAGCACTCGATGTATTGATTAAAATCTTCATTTATTTAATATAGTTAAAAGCATAAATACAGCTCATATGAATGTGATCAGTATCCCATGCTTGATAAAATAGCCACATTGACCTCTCCCGGTAAAATCATTAACCATTGAGCTCCCATAGGAGGATAATGCAACATGAGTCATAACAACTCCTGGTGAGTAAATGCTTGTTGGGGACAGGGAGGGGTTAATGTAGCTATTTCTACTGGGATAAGGGGTTTGGATATCTTATTCTTTTGAGGAAGTGGCGAGACACCACGTAATGCATCAAGCGTGGGATACTGATCACATTCATATGAGCTGTATTCATGCTTTTATACTATATTTATTGAGCTATATTCAATAAATTAAGATTTTAATCAATACATTGAGTGCTCCGTATGAACTATTATATACTAGTGATGCGTAGTGTAATTGTTGCAGTTTTCCTACATCATGATAAATAAGCCCCATAGTGTTTGAAAATGTTTTAAGCAGCATAGTAACACAATAAATTATTTTGGAAATAAGACTTCTTACATAGTTTTCCATTCTTGAAATACTAGTTGAGTTGAGTAGATCAGGCATTATTTGAAATATGAAATAAAGTTATTAAACTTAAACACAAGTACAGGTTTGCATAAAAGCTATTGTAGACTTCAATGCAAATCAGTTTTGGCTATTTACAAACTGATTTGAATGCCATGAATTCCAAGTCACCTGAAAGTCAAATCAGTATGAAATTATTCTTTCATGTCTTAATTTGATGGAAGTTTCACTCCTTTATTTTTTAAAGCAAGAGAGAAGGCATACTGTATCAGCAAATTAAATATTGCCTAGACTTGGCATTCATTTTACAGGTTTGGCAAATGCTGACAGTAACTTTTCAACTAAGATCAATTAAGAAAAACATAACTTCTATTATGTTTCAAATTCTATGTCAAATATTTTACAGTCATATAGCAGATGGAATTTACTACTTCTTGGTTGAATTTAATAAACTGGTTTTAAGTTAAAAAATATGCCTAGCTGAAAGTGGCATTTGCATGGCCCTAAATACTGATCTGTTATACAGGTTTTTTAAGCTACCACATAAATCTATTTCATTTTGAGTTAAAGACCTCATAAACCTTCCAAATAAGTGTTGCTCCACCCAACTGCTGATTGACTGAAATCCCCAGTGATGTACAACATATTATGAAGGGAAAAAACATCTAAGGCTTATATTGAGGCTCAGGAATTATACTTTGATTTGGCCCAAAACATATCTCAAAGTTTTAAACTCAGGCTCAGGCAGCCAGTGGGCCTTGATCCAGGTAGAGGAACAGACCCTGAGACAGCTATCTATACAAATACTATCTATTGCATATTCTTTATTATTTTGGTATTTGTAATAAGGCTGCATCCCGGTTCCTACATTTCTACCTGCATCCTCCTCACTCTTGATTTATCTAAAAATTCCTCTTCTTCAGTTCAGCTTTGTGCAAGGGTGCCTCTGTGTTTGGACGCTTTTTTGATTTTCCTTTACACTATCTCTTTAGGAGACAGTCTCTTCTTCATTTGGCCTTAAATTTCACTTATATGCAGATGACATGCTATATATTTAGACACCCCCTTCATTACCTACTGACTGAGACCAAGATATGTGATTAATTTTCAGAGCAGCAAAAGAAAAACACAACTTCTGTGCTGAAAAAAAAAATCCACAAGACAGAGTTTTATTAGTAATTTTCACCTAACACAAAAAAATCCCCAAAAGTCCACACTGCCATAACAAGACAGTCTTTCTCTGTAGCTCAGTGTCAGAAGTAGTTTGTTACAAGTTCAGTCTTCCCCTAGCAGCATCTCCAAGTTCACACAATGCCCGCACCACACCCAGGCTCCCCCTAAATATTCAAGTTGCTGGCTAATTGGCAACAGTACTCTCCAACCATGCTCCAGGGCCCTAGTCTGTCTTACCCTGGAGCCAATACTTCAGCCTGGGTTTTATATATCTGCCATCATACAGAAAATTCCCACTGGGACAACCCCTTTTGACACATTTGTAAAACTATATGATTATAGTAGTCTTTTATTAAAATTAAACATGCATACATAAAATTTGTCATCTCTATATTTGCCCTTTAGGGTTATTTCATGTCCCTTTTATACAGGAGCAGTGACCAGCTCCATGTTGTAGCTCCCACCCTTTCCAGCTATAGTCAGGTGGTCCCACCGGTGGCTAATAAAAGGGCAACCGAGTTTGGGAGTTTTACTTTGAAAGCAGCAAGTAATTTAGTCCCTTTGTAAAATGTATAATGAAGCAATAGAATTCTTAATGAATCAGATGCAATTTGAATGTAGGACTGGCCAGATATGGGATGACTTTGACGTAGTTTGACTCTTTCTGTAATTTGGACCTTCATACCTTAAGTTTACCAAAAAATTATGTAAACATTAAATAAACCCAATAAACTGATTTTGCTTCCAATAAAGATTAATTACTGTATATGTTGGTTTAAATCAAGTACAAGGTACTGTTTTATTACTACAGAGAAAAAGGAAATCATTTTTAAAAATTTGGATTATTTGATTATAATGGAGTCTATGGGAGACAGCCATCCAACTTCCCAGATGCCTTTGGTGGCCAAAGTGCTACAACCCAGAATCCATGCTGGGGGAGGAATGCAAAATACACCATCAGAGAGAGACACTCCAGTGGAAAAGTAGTATAGGTTGAAAAGTAAAATTTGGACATTGTTTAGGCCTTCAATGTTGTCACAGGAGTTTTCCATCTAGGATTTTGTTAGGAGTGTCTGTGGCACAGACATGCTCAGTGAGCTATGAGTAGCTGTTGAGAAGCTAAGCTTTGCAAATGATCAAGCAGAAGATAATATTTGCCTGTCATAGAAGCTGATTCTATAGGGTTGATTATCAAAATCTGATGCTAATTGTGCTGGTTCTTAAGCTACCATTTACAAATATTGAGAATTATTTACTTATCAGCTTTATATTTATATTTAATTATATAGGGTATATACAGTATATTGTGAGTCGGTCCCTAAGTTCAGAAAGTGACAGCAGCACAGAGCATGTGCAATGAATCAGCAGAAAAGAAGATTGGGAGCTACTGGGGCATCTTTGGAGGCATAGATCTTCCCTTCCAAAAACACCAGAAAACCTCTTAAATCACAAATCAAGAGTAGGATATATGTATGTAACACAATCCCAAACAAGAAACAATAGTCCTGTTGCATCCAGTGAAATGGATATATTTTTTGGGTGTATATTTGAGGTTTGAGAGGAGCGGGAATCTTTATTATGTTTGAACGGGGTGGTGCACCTTTAAATTAATTTGTTGTAGAATGACCAGTTCTAAGCAGCTTTTCAATTGATCTTCATTATTTATTATTTTATAGTTTATTAATTATATGCATTCTTCTTCTGACTCTTGCCATCTTTCAAATGGGGGGTTACTGACTCCATCTAAAAAACAAATGCTCTGTAAAGCTACAAATGTTTGGTTATTGCTACTTTTGATTACTCACCTTTCTATTCAGGCCCTCTCCTATTCATATTCCAGATTTTATTGAAATAAATATATGGTTGCTAGGGTAATCTTGACCCTAGCAGCTAGATTGCTGATATTGCAAACAGAAGAGCTGCGGAATAAAAAGCTAAATAACTCAAAAACCACAAATAATAAAACCAATTGCAAATCGTCTTAGAATATCATTCTCTATATCATACTAAAAGTTAATTCACAGGTGAACGACCCCTTAACAATAAAAGCTTCTGAAGTTTGCAAGGCACTACAAGGCTTGCAATTGTATGCCTGCAAGAAAAAGCTATGTGGGTAAAGGTGATTTTTCACCATTCTTCAAGATAAAATCAACACTGTAAGGTAGAAACTAAACATGAGAATATTTCAACCTTAAGTAAACCTAGCTCTTATTACTGTTTAATTTGTTGTTTGTTCACATTTTGAATAATAAATAATTGCCTTGCAAACTGAAATTTTAAACATTAGTCTAGACAAATAAAAAAAAAATTAACATGATATATCTAGCTGTGCAAAGGAAAGTAAAGACCATGCGAGCTGCAAGAAGAAATGCTGACCACAAGAACTTTGTATAGAAATTAACCAAAAGGAAACCCAACAAACTAGACAAAACAACTCACCTGATGAGTAAATATCAAGCAACACTGTGCCCTTAAGGTTTTATTCTTTATCTATTGAGTCTATTGAGAAATTTAAAAAATATAACATTTCAATACTGTACGAATTAGCTAAACTTTTGTTACAGATGAAACTTACAGATGGAACAACTTTTATTGAAGATAATGTGACTTTTCATTGCATTAATAGGATTCAGAGTGCTGCACATTGTAGATGAACTAACTACAGTATGTATTACTAGCACCCTGGCATTTCATTTATTTTTGAGGGTGTACATTTTGGGGCACATTTACTTAGCTCGAGTGAATGAATAGAAGGAAAAATACTTTGAATTTCGAAAGTTTTTTTTGGCTACGTCGACCATCGAATTGGCTACTTCGATCTTCGACTACGACTTCGACTTCGAATTGAACTATTTGAACTAAAAATTGTTCGACTATTCGACCATTTGATAGTCTAAGTACTGTCTCTTTAAAAAAAACTTCAACCCCCACCTAAAACCTACCGAACCTCAATGTTAGCCTATGGGGAAGGTCCCCATAGGCTTTCCTGCCACTTTGGGATCGAAGGAAAAGATTTTTCCTACGATCGATCGAACAAATGAAATGAGGTAAATTCTTCGACTTCGATATTCAAAGTCAAAGGATTTTACTTTGACGGTCGAATATCGAGGGTTAATTAACCATCGATATTCGTCCCATAGTAAATGTGCCCCTTTACATAAATGTTTACAGAATAATTTGTTTTGGACCATAGGATAGATAGGTTTTTGCCTGTTCAATATTGTGAACAGTTTTTAATTGAAAAACGAAATTGAAAGTGGGGAAATGCATCAATAACAAACCATTAAACTTCAAAAAGTTGACAGTGCAAACTATTCATAAATTGTAAAAAATGTTGACCCAAGAAAAACTTGAATAGGAAAAACTGTTCCATATTTGATAAATGTTAAGAGGGTTAAGCATAAACTGAAAAGGAAGGACCTTTTTTGCCCAATTCGGCTGCTGACCTTGAAGGACTTTTATTGTGCTTTTATTGTGCTTAAATGTTAGGGGCGTTTCCCTGTGGGGCAGTTAGGCGGGGGGAAGAGGGAGGGGGGTCATGTGGGGTTGGGGGTATGGGTTTTTTTTGCAAAAGGGTTGAATTCTCCATCATGCTTTAGCAAACACCAAAATACTTGGAGACGTACTCAGCAATATCTGTAACAATGCTGAGAAAGATGTGTAGGAACCCACTGGATCAATTACCCTTATGGCTTCAATTCCTTACCAGTACTTTAATTCCTTGTTGCTGCATTAAAAACATGTAACCATTTCTATATATTTTGCATAGTAAGTTAATTGGCTCTTAGGTTGTTGACCATTTCCTGCGTCATTGTACCATAGTGTTTTGCAAGTGGTGGTCCTTCTCTTAATCATATGCCTATGATTAAGCGAACCTTTTCCCAAAACACATAAGGCAATGTGGATCCATCTTTTGTTGAAATAAATACTCATTCCTTTTATCTGAAGTGCAGCCTATTTGTTTCTATATATTACTAAGGCACAGCTGGGGCACTGGTGGCTGAGCACCCAGTATTGGAGTGGAACCAAGTGGGGGAAGAAAATCTGCGAGGGGTGAGTTTGGAGAGGCTTTTATTTTTGACTTCTCTACTAGTTGGCTTTAGCTATTTTAAGCCAAAATAGGGTTATATATGTATGCCTCCATTAAGGACATACACACTGCCAAACACAACTTGCCCCATGCACAAGCTGAAGAACATATAGCAGATGTTTTAGCTTTGCTGCTACTGAAAATGCTTCTAACAAAAGAGAAGTCAGACTTCAACAGAACTTGTGGTCTATAAAAGGACATTTCCTTGTTGTAGAGGAAACCCTTAAAGAAACCTCACCCCACAGGAGTTTGGACACCACACACATCACCAAGCTTTGTCGAGTAAAAAATGTTTTTCTGTCTTTTTTCAGAATGACTTCCGATGGAAGCAATATAAAATAACAGCTGCAAATCTGTTGTTCACATGGCATAAAATTACACACAACATGCATTATTTTACACAGCTTTTTACAGAATTTTTCGGCAAAATTTGTTTTACACAGCATATAAGTGTTTTTAATGCTAAAGATTTATTTCACTTACGTATGTAATTTGTGTAATTGTGTTTGGCTTGTTTTTAGTACAAATATGAACATTCACTAGTATTCTAAAAGAATAGATATATATAATCATGGTATATTATAATTGTCTCTAAATGTGCAAATGAGATATGGGATTATGGGACTTTAGACTTCTCATCTTAGTTTCTAATCTTGCAATTTGCGACGTCAGGGACTTCAGGCAAAGATAAGCTAAAAATGCAATAAATCTCTTGATGTAACTATGTGCACAAGGCCACAAGTTATCTGGTCTAGTTTACAATATAATTTATATAACACCAAATCCACAAAAGAATACAGTATGAATTGTTTTGAATCGTTATAAGGCTCAACCAGTGAACAGACTGCCTTGTCTACACCTATTATTTTTATTTCACGAGCACAAACCAAGTGATTAGTAACAGAACAACTGTTCATTGCCTTCTGCAAACTGAAAATGTCTTCAGAAATATTCGAGAAACCCAGAGAAAAAAAAAACATGATACAATACTGTACACACAGCCAAGTGGAATATATCAAAGAGTGTCTTCATGCAGATGTTTTATGCAGACTAAAATTAGGTCAGGCCCACTTCAATTTCAGCTTCTGCCAGCCTAGTTAGAGAGCTACCAGTGAATTCCTAATGAATAGCTTCTAGCGCCTTTTTCTCTTATCCAGACACAAACTGCTGTAACTGAATGAGCTTTCCATACCGTATTGTATCTTTTTCTATCTCTATTTAAAACAGCTTTTCTTAAGAGCTGAGGATCTTTCACAACCAAATATCTGATCTGCTTTAAGCCATGAAACAAAACATCATTTTCTGAATATAGTTGCTGTGGTCCCTAAATTCGTTTAGATTTGAATATGTTGTATATGTTAGTTTAGATTAGAATATGTTGTATGGTACGTGAACAGTACAGGGGTCATTGAACAAGGAAAAAAATAACTTTGAGTTAAGCAGTTATGTAAAATAATTCATAGTTGGACTTTTTATTTAGAACTATTTTGATTTTTTGTCAGGTACTGTAGCTCCCTAATTTTGGATTTAAAAAGTCTACCTATTATATTTTTCTGTGGTTTATGAGAAATAGAAACCACAGCTTAGATATTCCCTTTATGGTACTCCATAATATAGTCTGCTTCAAGGTGCATCTTTGTGTTTATTATGTTTGTAGTGGTTTAGACAGACAATATACAATGTCAGCTCACTTTATATACATAGTTGTCCCCAGTGTGTACCAGGGACAGCTACAAAAGATTCTCCTCATGGTATCCGTTTGACATTCTGCAGTATATTTTGTCTGTGATAAAATAATAAAATATTTTGAAAAGAATACACAAAAGTTTGTGAAGATTCTCATTCATCCAGGTCATGGCATATCAATAGAAATAAGTCAAATCAACTGGACTTGCTGTGTTTTTTTTTTCTTAAAAAAAAAAGAAAAACACAGCAAGTCCAGTTGATTTGACTTATTTCTATAGAAATACGCAAAAGATTCTATCGATGGTTTACTGTGTAATTACAGTAATTGCCTGATGTTTTGTGGTAAGACTACAAACTAGATTCAATAAGGCGATTCTAGGAGTTCTACTCGCATTTTTTAAAATTAAATATTGTAAACAAGACCATGAGAAGAAGGGAACATTTTCATTGGCACCAATGTTTTTTGTTCTTTTTCAGGATTTGATCTACTGCAAACACAAAACAGACACACAGCTGTTTTAGCCTTGTTGTCAGTATAAATCATCAATGCTCCCTGTAATATAGAATGAAGTCTTTAATCAGAGTCAGACTTAGACAACTGGCAAAGGACTAATTCCAATGCCAAAGGGATTGCATAAATTGATAGGGATGAAATGATTCGTTTTCTGTATATTCCTGGAATTGTATTCAAACAGGTAAATTGACTTGTCTGGATTCATCTCAGGAAAAATACAGTGCAGTTTGTGTGAAACAGAACCTTTTTCTAGAATTAAATTAACAAGGAGAACTGCACAGTATTTGTGTGACGTGAAAGGACTTTTTGTTTACTGAGGCTTAGGTTCTAGCCAAAGGGGAAAAAAAAATCTTTACACATAGACCAATGGAATTCGGCTGGGAATACAGAGGGGACATTCATGAAACGTTCATTCTTACCTAGTAAATTTTCTAGAATCTTTTGTCAGAATCAACTACAAAATAGTTATGGTATTTACACTGTAATATCAAAATTCATAGCAGACACAAGTACTGCAAAGATTAAGGTGCCAACCAACTCATAAAACCACTGCTCATTTGGAACAAAGCAAGGGGCTCTCGCCACACCACACTTAAATTGCTCACTTTTAAGAACAATTTTTAAATAGCAATCATTGTTATATTGCTGTATGTGTCTCTTGTACAACTGTAGAGCACTTAGGGGCAGATTTATCAACGGTCGAATTTCAAAGTTAAAAATACTTCGAAATTTGACCATTGAATTGAATTACTTCGACTCCAAATATCGGCGTCAAAGTTTTTTTTCATCAAATTTGACCATTTGCGGTTGAAGTAAAATCGTAGGATCAAACGATTAAATCCATCGAATCGAAGGATTTCAGCAATCGATCGAACGATTTTTCTTCAATTTCAAAAAACTTAGAAAATTGCTCTAGAAAGTCCCCATAGGCTAACATAGCACTTCTGCAGGTTTAATTTGGTGAAGTATTGAAGTCAAAGTTTTTTTTTAAAGATACAGTACTTCGATTATCGAATGGTTGAATATTCAAACTATCTTACTTCTAATCAAATTCAAAGTCGAAGTCGTAGTATCCTATTTGATGGTCGAAGTATCCAAAAAATTACTTCGAATTTCGAATTTTTTTACTTCAAAAATTCCCTCTAATTCACTTCGACCCTTGATAAATCTGCCCCTTAGAGGCTCATTTACTAACAATTGAATTTCTAGTTTTTCCACAAATCTCAAAAATGTTTTGGTTTTCCTATAGTTCTTAAAGGGATTCTGTCATGATTTTTACTATGCAGTTTTTATTTCTAAATTAGTTTACACTGCAAATAATTCACTCTCCCATATAAAATTTAATTCCTGAACCAGCAAGTGTATTTTTTAGTTGTAATATTGGTGTGTAGGTAGTCATCTCAGGTCATTTTGCCTAGTCATGTGCTTTCAGAAAGAGCCAGCACTTTAAGACGGAACTGCTTTCTGACATGCTGTTGTTTTATCTACTCAATGTAACTGAATGTGTTGCAGTGGGACCTGGATTTTACTATTGATTGCTGTTCTTAGATCTACCAGGGAGCTGCTATCTTGTGTTAGGGAACTGCTATCTAATCGCATTCCCATTGTTCTATTGTTAGGATTATGGGTGGGGGAAGGGAGGGTAGTGATATCACTCCAACTTGCAGTACAGTAGTAAAGAGTGACTGAAGTTTATCAAAGCACAAGTCACATGACAGGGGGCATTTTGGAAACTGACAATATGTCTAGCCACATGTCAGATTTCAAAATAATATATATAAAAAAAATCTGTTTGCTCTTTTGAGAAATGGATTCAGTGCAGAATTCTGATGGAGCAGCACTATGAACTGATGCATTTTGAAAAAAAAACATTTTTTTTCCATGGCAGTATCCCTAGTAAAAGTTGTTGAGGTCCTAAAGAAGTTAATAAGAGCTGCACTGATCTTATTGGACCGATTTTAATCAATTCAGACTTTTGAAGTTTCCAAGTTTTTTTCACTATGAATTTTTAGAGTTTTTGAGATATTTATATTTTTTAGCACATTGTTCAGTACTTTTTATATTCGTACCTTTTAGTAAATTCCATGACATTCGTGGTTTTTAGAGAATGTGAGTTTATTTGTGGCTTCAAAAACCTCTAAACCACTAAAATGAGAATGTTGATAAATATGCCTCCATGTGACTGATTTATCAAAGTTCAAATTCAATAAAAAAGAATGCAAACAATTTCTTGAGGTCCTATAGAAGTCAGTGATCTTATTGGGCTGATTTAAATAAATTCTGACTTTTAGGGGGTTTTTACTAAGCTTCAATTTTTTTCTAGTCAGACTTTTAAAGGGTAAAAGTCTGTGCAGATTTGTTTGGAGTAGTTTTCAGAAAATAGTGAGAACTTTTAGATAAATAACCCCCTTAGATTTTTTCTAATCTTTTTCACTAGGAATTGTCTGAAAAACTTGCATTTTTAGACGTTTTAAAGAGATATTCATATATTTTAGCACACTGTTCAGTTCTTTTTTGTTCAGATCTTTTAATAATTTCCATGACATTCGTGGTTTTAGAAATTGTGGTTTCTAAAACCACTAAAATGAGCTGGTTTATCAGTTTTTGAGCTAATATTCACAAATTCAAATAAGAGTTTCTAAAAAACTAATTTTAAAGATTAATTAAGCACAAAATACTCAAATCTAAAAGCTGATGAGTTTATGGATAAGTTAAGTAAGTAGTCCTAGGAAGAATGAAAGCCTTATTTCAATATGACTTTTTTTAAGTACATTTATTCTGTCAAGTTTATATAATCAATTTTCCATAAAAAAACAGTAAGATTTCAACTTATTTGAATTTTAAAAAAATCTAAGATCCACAAATTTGACTTCTAATAAATAGGCTTGAAAATGAACTAATGAACTTTGTATGTAGAGAGAGAAGCTGATTTCTGTAGAGAATAACTTTGTAAGATCATTCTATAGACGCAACCTGATTTAAAATTGTTCCACTTTTATGATTTCATGCTTTAGAAACAAAATTTTATATTTAAGTTCAAAAGTAATATATACTCGTATTTTACATCTTGCCCATGGTTTAAATAATTGGGTGAAGGCAATTGGGTGAAGGCAATGTAGGCACTATAAAAATGTGTGTTCTGCTTGGATCAGTTTTACACAGTAAAACAAAACTACTTAAAGGGTTACTAGGGACCTCATTAAAAGCCAACTGCTGACCTTTTAAGTTTAACTAGATTAAATTGAATAATCAGATCACTGTAGTTATATCCCCAGATTATAGAAAATGCATTTATTCTTGATAGGCAATATTTATTAATAGTTATGAATATTTAATATGTACTTATACAGGGTATTTTCTTTTAGGTTTTCATTATATAGTAAAATTAATGAATAGTGATGGGCAAATTTGTCTCATTTTGCTTCGCCAAAAAATTCGCAAATTTCTCGTTTTTGGACGCCGGTGTCCGTTCTTGGCGTTTTGGACACCAGAGAATTTTCGTAGCAGTTTCGTGAATTTATTTGCCGTTGGCAAATGGCGGGAATTCGCAGTGAATTTGCGCCTGGCGAATAAATTGGCCCATCACTATTAATGGATTTTGATGTGTTTTGACAGTAAAGGGTTCTATGCAATTACATAGACTGTATACTTATAAACCTGCTTTGTTGTAGTTGGATTGCATATTTTTCCTTTTATTATGTCACATGAACAATCATCTAAATTGGCTGAAATGAATTGTCTAAAATTTCAGGTTGTCATTGACTTTGTTTCCCTAGTTATTTTAACCACAAAGTTTGTTGTGTGATTCTAATTTTGGCAAAAACTTTAAATTTTTAGTAGCAATGATCCCTTTGAGGATATGTTGCTCTGCTTTAAAAAAAAACATCAGCTCAACCTTCTAGTTTTACAGACATCTTGCCTCAACCCACAATAGCGTATTGTCTGGCTGTTCTGCAGTGCACCAATTTAGGTGAAAGACATTTTCTGTTTTAACTTGAATTTCTAATGCACCTGAGACTCAGAAGTTATATACTCCATCAGCAGTTGCAAACTAGAGAAATAACGTTATTATCCGTCTGTGCTTATTTATAGTCATTTATAAACATTTACATTTACAAGACTGTAATCCATTAAGAAGTAGAATCTATGGCACTCACTTAAAAAGATTACAGTGATAGCATCATAAATAGAGCAAAGAGACAACTGCTGACCATGACTATGTTAAATGGGTTGTTCATCTTTAAACTAACGTTTAGTATGATGTACAGCGTGATATTTGAAGAGAATTTGCAATTGGTTTTCAGTTTTAATTATTTATGGTATTTTTTAGTTATTTAGCTTTTGATACAGTCAGTCTCTGGTTTGCAAGATGCTAGGGTCAAAATTACCTAGGCAGGTAATAGGTTTGAAGCTTTACAGAGCATTTTTTTAGACAGGCTCAGTGATCCCTATTTGAAATCTGGAAAGACCCAGAAGAAATATAATAATAGCTTTTAATAATAATTTTTAAATAATAATTTCAAATATAATTCAAAAACTATAAAAAAAAATTAAAAATGAAGTCCAGTTGGAAAGTTTCTTAGAATTACACATTCTATAGCATACTAAGATTTAACTTAAACCCGTTTAAAGGGGATATATATCTTTCATAGCAGTGCTCCATCCTGATCTTGCTGTAAAACTCATAGCATTTTCTTGGTTTCATGCAATTGTTGCACCAAAAGAGGCCTTTCTACTGATGTGGCAGGAAGCAAATGTGACAGTAATCTCACCATGTTAGTAAATTAAATTATCATCATAACACTATACAAGGCTCTTATTGGAGAATTCTCTTACAGGTTTATTTACAGGAATTCTGTCATAGGAGAAAATTGCATTTCTGAATCCTGCATTGATATCCATTTTACAAAAGAGCATTTTCAATATTTAATCTTGAAATCTTACATGAAGCTAGGCACATAATTTTCCCAGGTGCCCCAAGTCATGTGACTTGTGCTCTGACAAACTCTTGACTGCTGCACTGCAGCAATAAGACCTTCAGCAGAACAATGGGAAAGTAACCAGATAACAGCTCCCTGACACATGCATTGTTAAAAATGCTCACACGCCCCACCTAGTGGTAGATATGAGAACAGCACTCAATAGAAAAAATCCAAGTCCGGCTAACCCAAATCGCAACTCCTCCAGTTACATTGAGTAGGAGAAACAATAGCCTATCTGAAAAGCAGTGCCATTGTGAAGTGGCGCCTTTCTGAAAGCACATGACCAGGCAAAATGACCTGAGATGGTTGCATACACATCAATATGACATCTAAAAAATTATATATTTATTAGTTCATTAATTTTTAATTAAACTTTCTTTAAATGGTAGAATGAATTGCGTGCAATGTACATAGTGTAATTTAGCAATAAAGACTATACAATAAAAATCATGACAGAATCCTTTTTAAGCTTATGATGCCTTGGAAATCTAGAGTGTTTTAAAGAGTACTGCCCACTTTCAATTTTTCAGCTCACCTGAAAAACATAGCATTGACATGACATTTTCAGTTGTAATGTTATCCCTAGACATGCAAAACTACTATTATTGAAGTGATTTTTTAAAACAACATATTAAATAACACGTCTTTTATCAAGACTTTTTTGACAGTGGCGAGGATTTTTATAGTTATAGTTTTTTTTATTCATGAAATGCACATTGGACTCTCATTAGCTTATATCATAACAGATTACCCATAGTGGGGTTAATCTAGTACTTCTATGCCATTGTAAAAAGTAGTTTTCCATCAAAAACTTGTGTCATGCATACAACAAATTGCTGTATTGGAATATATGGGGAATCTGCCATATTGTTCCTCTAGGCCAGATATTCAGAAAAATTGGAGAACTTTATTGCGTTTACTGGACTATTACATTTCAACAACGCGCCTCTCAAACTCTTGTTTTATACATATGAAAATGCTGCATAATTTGTTTCTGTTGATGTTGCTTGCTGTTTTATTTTAAATATCCACAATACATGCCTAGGTATAATGTCCCTTTAAAGGATTTTAACAATGAAATTAATGTTTTTGCATTTCCGTAAACAGGATTTGCAAGAAAAAGAATGTGCATCTACTACCACATCCAATACAATACTATACTATGAACTATAATTTTAAAATATTTGGTAAAGGATATAGGGTAATTAAATATTTTCTGCCAAGAAACTAAGATGTAATGTCAATGCAGACATTTTTTTCCAACTACTCAGGTCATTTTTTACTGAACAGTGTTTGGGTTTCTTAGAAGCAAGAAGTAAACCCTTGGCTTAATGTCCCATAAGCAAATGAAATTAGATATCCCTTTGCTTCTTCTGGTCTTCTACTTTACTTTTTAAAAGAGTTTTAAAAAAGCATAAAAAAACTAGAGCTAAAACTGAGCTAACATTAAAATAATTATGTATTGTATTAAGAAAAATGTGAGTTTTAATAAGTGAAAAAAACCACAAAAATCTCTAAGGCAAAACTTTGCAAAGTAAAAGTTGTCGAGGTGCTATAGAAGTCAATTTGTCTGAAAAATGCAAATCTTTCTAGGTATTTCTATTTTTAAGCACTCTTTTTGTTAGTACTTTTGTTATTCTGAGTTCTGGATTAATCTCTTGACATTTGTAGTTTAAGGGGATTAGTTATCAAGCTCCAAAAACAACAAATTATTCGAGGTTCAGACATTCGGACCCCCTAAGAGTTTGTGAGTTTAGTTGTGGTTTCAAAAACCTCTAAAAACACTAAAATCCAATGTTTAATAAATAATCCTCCATGTTTGCAAGAAGGAAGGAGCAAAGAATGTTTGACTGTGTATATTGGACACAGGGTCATCTCTTCCAATTACCCATCCAGTCCATTTCACTTATCTCTTATGCATACATTTTGCCCTATTCCTATGCTATCACATTAAGCAGGTGAGAGTGGCAACTGTCTGTACTTATAGATTCATCAGAAAGACATTTACAGCTTTAGCTGGCCTTGCCTTTGATATGATTTTACTGCAAATATAACTCCCTCTGAATATAATATCCATCCTCACATTCTGATCAATGCCTTGTTAACCTTTCTATCTCATATTCTTTCATACCCTTACAATCTCAATTAGTATTGGACTGCTGACCCTTCTGTACTCATTTCTCTCCAATTCTATACTTTCTTTAAGTTATTTTCTGATCATAAGTCCTCAGTCATTAAAGGTATGGGACCTGTTATCCAGAAAGCTTGGGGCCTGGGGTTTTCCAGATAACGGATCTTTTCATAAATGGATCTCCATACTTTAAGTCTACTAGAAATATCATTTAAACATTATATAAACCCAATAAGCTGGTTTTGCTTCCAATAAGGACTAATTATATCTTTAGTTTGGACCAAGTACAAGGTCCTGTTTTATTATTACAGAGGAAAAGGAAATCATATTTAAAACTTTGGATAAAATGTAGTCTATGTGAGACAGCCTTTTTGTAATTCTGAGATTTCTGGATAACGGGTTTCTGGATAATGGATCTCATACTTGTACCTATAATTTCTTTCTATCCACTACTCTGTCTTTCTATCTCATCTGCCTCATAGCAGCCGAGCAGTGGTATAACTATAGCAATTGGGCCCAACACCAAAACATGAAAGAACACCACTTTCTTAATTCTTGGATTACCAATAACCACAAAAAAGTAAATGACAGTTTGTTGTAACCTATGGGTTTAACCATAAAAAAGCCTGTACTCACAAGGCCTTGTCATACAGCATTTCATTAAAATTAAATCTTTAAATCCTTGTATTTCAGTTCTAAATTCACCATCATTAGTACAGGCATGGGACCTGTTATCCAGAATGCTTAGGGCCTGGGGCTTTCCGGATTAGAGATTTTTCCGTAAATTGGATCTCCATACTGTAACATTTAGGGGCCGATTCACTAAATTCGAGTGAAGGATTCGAAGTAAAAAAACTTTGAATTTCGAAGTGTTTTTTGGGCTACTTCGACCATCGAATGGGCTACTTCGACCTTCGACTACGACTATCGAAGGATTCGAACTAAAAATCGTTCGACTATTTGACCATTCGATAGTCGAAGTACTGTCTCTTTAATAAAAAATTCGACCCCCTAGTTCGGCAGATAAAAGCTACCGAAGTCAATGTTAGCCTATGGGGAAGGTCCCCATAGGCTTGCCTAAGTTTTTTTCATCGAAGGATATTCCTTCGATCGTTGGATTAAAATCCTTCGAATCGTTCGATTCGAAGGATTTAATCGTTCGATCGAATGAATAATCCTTCGATCGATCGATAGAATTTTCTGCGCAAAATCCTTCGACTTCGATATTCGAAGTCGAAGGATTTCAATTCCTAGTCGAATATCGAGGGTTAATTAACCCTCGATATTCGACCCATAGAAAATCTGCCCCTTAAACATTTAATAAATCCAATAGGATTGTTTTTCCACCAACAAGGATTAATTATATGTTAGTTAGGATAAAGTACAATGTACTGTTTTATTATTACAGAGGAAAAGGGAATACTTTTTTAAACAGGTATGAAACCTGTTATCCAGAATGATCAAGACATAGGGTTTTCTGTACAGATATAATGGTCATAATTTTGTTTTTCTTTCAATAAGGATTCATTTTATCTTAGCTGGGCTCAAGTACAAGGTACTGTTTTACTACAAGGAAATAATTTTTAAAAATGTAAATTATTTGATTAAAATGGAGCCTACGGGAGATGGCATTCCCGTAATTCATAACTTTCTGTATAATGTTTTTTCTTCTATTACCTGTACAATAAGGACATCACACTTCATTAATTGTATTACTCATTAACTCTTTTCCTGACAATAATGTAGGTACTATAATATCTGCATACAAATTATGTGATATTTATATATTATATTCAAAAATCTATTTAGAAATATGTATGTATCTGTATTTATATATTGAAATGTAATAAATAAAACAAAACATAATATTGTGCTGGTATACTGTATATGTTCTGATATAAATGTGGATTCTGGGAACTGCATAAATGTCATATCATCTCCATTTAATGTGACATTAGCAAAGATTTAATTTTTGCAATCCCCTGTTAACATAAAAAAACTGAGGTTGATGGGGGATGGCCAGGAAAAGAAAATTTTGGAAAGTATGATATTAATTTTCTCTTATCTTGCTTATATTTACCACTGGACATGACCCACGTGGATGCCAATTAGTTCTAGTACAAAAATTTGAAGTTCTTAAAAGAATAGGCAGGATTTGGTCTGACATGTAATTTAAAGTGGGTGTGGTTTACAATCAGGAAGTGATCAACAATGGCATCTGTTATCAGTCCTCTACCACAACTGGCCAGAACCATTTGGCCCTCAGAACCACATAAAACAGCACTGCTATAAACTATTGTGATTTATATTTACACTGTTGGGTAGCTTATTTTATGAAACATATCTTCAAAAAAAGTTTTTTATCAGCACTGCAATAATCCACTTTGATGTGCATAGATAAAACAAAGCACACTAGGTTAACTATTAACTAAGACTAAAGTGCTTCTTAAATAATGACAATATTGACATTTTGCAAATATTTAACGAAATGCTCTTCATTTATAGGTTTTTCTGTATCATTATTTAAGGTATACTACTGTATGTGATATAGATAAAAAGGGTGGTTGTACTTATTATTTCACAAAATGCCTCTATACATGCAGAGCAAGGAATAAAAACTCTTTAAACAAATAGGGGACAGGTCAAATTAGATCTTTCTTACTTCACTTATATGTCTCTTATTTTTCCCCACTCTTCTGTTGTAATTAAACAACTATGGGGTATATTGCCTTATGATTCCATTATAGGACTAATGAGAACAGCAATAAATGTAAACTAAATTGAAATTAGACATAGATTAAAAGAGTAGGCCTTATTCTCCACCAGTCACATAACTCAACTGTGTTTATTTGCAGGAATCATCACTGTAGACGTCTTTTGAGGGTTCTGTCCTTACCCTCTGATGTTTTATATAAAGCACAAAGAGAGTGATTGCCACACCCTATGATTTTGGTTTCCTGTTTAACATCCTTTAATTTTAATTTTCGTTTAGTGCACTAACAACGGATTGCCATTCATTATCTGATTTAAGTAGCAATTAGGTACAGAAAGAGAGGAATGTGGATGCAAGCAGCAATGATTTCAGCTAAGCCTGATGTAGGAGAAGTTTAGCACAAAGAAAATCATAGGACTTGGCAGGAAATGTTCTCTCCAGAATAACATAAGCTTCCAGACAGCTGCATTCCATCAGCAAACCAATGGAGAGTTATAGAAAACGAAACCTGCACCTACTCGATTAATATATTTTTGAAAGACATTTTCAGTGTTTCTATAGTGTTCGTTCCGTATATGACTGTCAGTAATACTGTCCAATTTGGGCTGTTTCAGGCACTATATCTAAAAATAGAATATTATAAATTAAAACAAATAATAATTGCTGTATTTTTATACATGTAGGCAAAATGATAGAGACTAAAAGGAAAAAAAATATATAAAACAACTGTTTCTAGAGAAAAGAGTATTGTTGTAAAACAAAAATTGGCATACAGCTCAAAAAAGTATGCTCCAATATTGTGGGAAGAGACAAAAGTGTACCCATATTCTTCCCACATATTGGAAATTGCATGGACATTGTAAGAAATAGATTACAGTCTCCATATTTAACATAGTAAGTTACGTTGAAAAATGACACTACTATCAAGTTCAACCTCAAATGGATACTGTCATCGGAAAACATGTTTTTTTTTTAAATGCACCAGTTAATAGTGCTACTCCAGCAGACTTCTGCACTGAAATCCATTTCTCAAAAGAGCAAACAGATTTTTTTATATTTAATTTTGAAATCTGACATGGGGCTAGACATTTTGTCAATTTCCCAGCTTCCCCTGGTCATGTGACTTGTGACTGCACTTTAGGAGAGAAATGCTTTCTGGCAGGCTGCTGTTTTTCTTTCTCTGAAGGAGTCTCAGTGGGACATGGGTTTTTACTATTGATTGTTGTTCTTAGATCTACCAGATAGCTGTTATCTTGTGTTAGGGAGCTGCTATCTGGTTACCTTCCCATTGTTCTTTTGTTTGACTGCTGGGGGGGGAAAGAAGGGGGTGATATCACTCCAACTTGCAGTACAGCGGTAAAGAGTGACTGAAGTATATCAGAGCACAAGTCACATGACTTGGGGCAACTGGGAAATTGACAATATGTCTAGCCCCATGTCTGATTTCAAAACTGAATATAAAAAAATCTGTTCGCTCTTTGGAGAAATAAGTTTCAGAGCAGACTTCTGCTGGAGCAGCACTATTAACTGATTCATTTTGAAAAATATCCCTTTAAGTCTGTATATAACCGGCTAATTGATCCAGAGGAAGGCAAAAAAAAAAAACATTTGAAGCTTCTCCAACTTATCTCAGAGGGAGAAAAAATTCCTTCCTGACTCCAAGATTGCAATCGGACCAGTCCCTGGATCAAATTGTACTATGAGCTATCTTCTGTAACCCTGTATACCCTAACTTGCTAAAAAGCCATCCAACCCTTTCTTAAGCTATCTAATATATCAGCCTGTACAACTGATTCATGGAGAGAATTCCACATCTTCACAGCTCTCACTTTGATAAAAACCCCTTCCGAATATTTAGACAGAACCTCATTTCTTCTATGGTTTCCCTCTTGACAGCTGGAAGGACCTACTGGTAAATAAAGCATTAGAGAGGTTTATTGTAAGATCCCCTTATATATTTATACCTACTTATCATATCCCCCCTTAAGCTCCTCTTCTCCACCGTGAACATCCCCAACTTGGCCAGTCTTTCCTAATAGCTAAGATTTCCCATACCTTTTACCAGCTTAGTTGCCCTTCTCTGTACCCTCTCTAATTCAGTAATGTCCTGTTTGAGCACTGGAGACCAAAACTGTACAGCATATTCTAGATAGGGCCTTACCAGTGCTCAATACAGTGGTATCCTCCCTCCTATGCCAATTAATTAATTAATTAATTAATTAATTAAAGGGAATCTGTCACCCAGACATAAAAAGTTTTATAATAAAAATCCTTTTCAAAGTAAACATTGAACCCAAATTCTTTTTTTTTATTAATACATCTATACCTGTTATAAAGGTATTTCAATTCTCAGCCGTCAATCATATTATGCCTGCCACACAACTATGCACAGAGGCAGGGCAGGCAATTGCTTTCACTTTCCATTTTGCACTTCCTAGATATCACTGCCCTCCTGACATTACCCCTACCGTCTCACCATCTGATTGTGCACCCAGTTCATGCGTATGTGTATCAGGTCCCCCATTCTGGCTCATAGAGAAGATTTGGAGATGATACAAACTTTTATATTATTATATATTTTATATTATTATTAGTATTCACAAAATGGTGCTTGCCTACTTGGTGTGATTTTGAATTCCGAGAATGAAGGAAACACGATTTAAATAATTTATATAGTTTAAGTAAAGTTTATTTTGACTAGTACAATCAAAAATACTTTGGAATGATTTCTTAGGGTGACAGGCCTCTTTTAAAGGCACTAAGTTTGCCAAGGTGCCCTAATCCATAGCAACCAATAAAACATTTGCCTATTAAATGTTATCTGCAGATTGCTATAAGTTACAACACCTGTAGGGCCTTATTTATCAAAATTCAGATTTGTGTAATTTTAGCGGTTTTTTCTACTTTAAATAAACTCACAATTTAAAAAACCGCGAATGTTTCCTTGTGTATTAAAATATAAAATATATATCGTTTATATTAAAAATTCAAAAAGTTAAAAACTCAATTTGTGTTAAAAACTTGATGTTAGTGTTTCTATTGAGTTTTCAAGTTAAAAAAAATGTAAAATGTTGAAAAACTCAAATTGAATAATTATAGTTTTAATTTTGGGTAGTCCAACTCTCATTTATTTCTACATAGCTTTACAAGCTTTTACATTTGAATTTGTGTTTTTTTTTTAACCATTATTAACATTCATGATTTTTAGAGCAAAAAAATGTAATTCATAAAAAAAACAACCACTGACAACCATTTGTATCTTTTATTTCATAGCCCCATAAGTGTTACTTGTTATTATTAACTCAATGCTTTCTTCTTTTGTTATATTGAAGTATAAACATTTTTTCTTTTTTGCTTGATTTCTTCATGTTGAACAGACTTTACAGTTAAATATTAATAAAACCCTGGACACTCTTTTTGGTGAAAGAAATGTTTCTGCTATTCAGGTTCTAGTATATAATACATTTAAATGGGTTGTTTTGTCATTTATGCTTGTAGCTTCTATCCTTCTGTATTATATGTCAATCTTTCAAAAAAAAATCTCACCTTTGTTTTTTAATTATTATATGTATTGATGAAGATTATCTATTCAATTATTCCTATTTGTTCCAATAAATGCTCTCTATTTTTTTCTTTAGCCACTTTAATAACCTTCAATTCTAGTTTTTTTTCCTTCAAGTTGTTCTGATAGGGCTTGACATTCTTTCATAATTAGCGGTATGATTACAGTTATAATATGCCTGAATTGGGTCTACTAATACTAATACTGAGTATTATTTGGCCAACTTAGATGGAGACACGGTGGAGCCTTTACATTTTGTGGGCTTATGATAATTTATTATTTTAGATAATATTTTAGTTTCTAAATGTACACCCTCCTGGTATATAACTAAGTCCAAAAAGTAGGGTAGTATAAAATTTAAGATTCCATGTTTCCTTGTTATATAAGAGGCAATTATCTATAAATCATAAGTAATAACCTTTCCAATGCATTATGGATCTGGATACAGTACTGTTGATTTGCAAAAAAAACTTCTTTGACCTTATCCACTGCTTCTGTCCAAAGAAACCCATAAATTCTCAGCCAAATGGCATGTGGAATAATGGTCAAATGCAGGTCTCTGCCTCAATCCTTCAGTGTTTATTAACACAGCATGTTTTAAGCATAGCTCTTTTTCAAGTGTTACAAACTGTATTTCAAACAAACCATTTAAGCACAAAATTCCAACCTTCAGCGATTGGATATAGCCACTGCTGTTATGGTCCTTTTTGTAGCCTGGTCACAATAAAAATTCAATGTATCCTAACTTTTAACAGAAAAAAAAAATACAAAAAAACTTTTTAAAAATGTTTTAAAACTTTTTTCGGCCAGGAAGGCAGTAAAGTTTGAAAGACACACACAAGACTACCAGCTGGAGAAGGTTTTCAATGGGAAAGAGGAGAGCACGCGAACGCAGATTAACTGCTTGTGATTAATTTTTATTTAAGCTGCTGTACACGACATGTTTCGGGCTGTAATTGCCCTTTCTCACACTTGAGAAAGGGCAATTACAGCCCAAAACATGTCGTGTACAGCAGCTTAAATAAAAATTAATCACAAGCAGTTAATTTGCATTCAAGTGCTCTCCTCTTTCCCATTGAAAATCTAATAATTTTGGATGTTCGGTACATCTACTTAAGAGGATTGATGCATTCATCAACAAAGAGTTAATTGGCTGAGCGCGGATTCCCACTTCCTCTACAGCTGGAGAGGGTGTATAGCTGACGTGAGAAACAGAAACATTGGTGCAGACAGAAAGAGAGCGGCCCAGTTACGCAACCCGGTCTGGAGCATTCTGTTTGGCGGGGGAGATGATCAACTGTAGTGGGCTCCTCTCAAGATTACTCACTAAACTCCATGAGCACAATGTCTAGTAACAGAAGGGACTGGTCAAGTAGCAGTTTTATGAGTGCTTCTTCCTCTATAAGCCATTTCCAGCCTCCTGCATCTAGTCAGTGTCAGACATCTATTTTTATTTTAAATCAAAGAGCCCCAACACAGAGAAGAAACCCATGATCACTAATCTGATTCAGTGATTATCCACATCAGAACAAACGGAGGAGGTAGCTGACTTAATCATTAACATTTCTTTACACACACACTATCTGCTGGTGAAACATCTGTTTTAAATAAGGGGTTAGGCTTTATCCCTGCATACGAAACAGACTTTCTAGATTGGGAAATAGATTTTCAAAATTTCTCAGGACTTTAAAATTGAAAATGTGCTTTTTTAAGGGATATCATAAATAATACGACCGTGAAAAGTGTATTTAAAAAATAGTTAATTTTCTCCAGTAGTACAAAATTATGCCATTACACCATTTGAGAAAGTTGTTTCTACTGAGGTCAAAAGATTATTTGATGAATCCAGGAATTGTAGAAATGCATGTAGTCTAACATATAGTGGCCCATTCACTAAGTTCGAGTGAAGGAATAGAAGAAAAAATACTTCGAATTTCGAAGTGTTTTTTTGGCTACTTCGACCATCGAATGGGTTACTTCGACCTTCGACTACGACTTTGAATCGAACGATTCGAACTAAAAATCGTTCGACTATTCGACCATTCGATAGTCGAAGTACTGTCTCTTTAAGAAAAAACTACCTCCTAGTTCGCCACCTAAAGTCAATGTTAGCCTATGGGGAAGGTCCCCATAGGCTTAGCTATCTTTTTTTGGTCGAAGGATAATCCTTCGATCGATGGATTAAAATCCTGATTTTTTTTGGCAGTTTTGGCAGCTCTAGAATTTTGAAAATCTTTTGAAAAACCTTTGGAAATAAGATCTCACATAATGCCAAGAGTAATGGCTAATGTTACTTTGGCCAGCATTTGTTTAATTATTTTGATTATACATTCAGGTACTCTAAGTTTGTTATGCTAAAGCTCTGGGCAGGCCATTGACAATGTCAGGGCAGGTGTTTTCATTTCCAGTTTGGAAGGACTGTGGGTTGGGACAATTAAATTAGTTTTTGGAAACAAATGAACACCACATGGACTTATTATAAGTTGTCATAATGTGATGGACTGACACAAACATTGTGTGGTAAAAAAAAAATAATTTTTTTTGTCACATTAGGATACATTGGATTTTGTTTGTGGCCAGGCTACATAAAAGACCCTCCCAGCAGTGGCCATAACCAATCACTGGAGGTTGGGGTGGGACATTGTGTTTAAATAGTTTGTTTGTAAGACTTAAAAAGAGCTAAGCTCAAAACATGTTATGTTGATAAACATTAAAAGGTTGCGCCGGAGTCCTGCATTTGCCCATTATTCCACATTCCATTTAGTTGAGATATCTTTTGAACCATCCCTCCCCACTGGCCAAAATAGGACCTAAAACCAATTGTTTACAATACTCTATAAAACCTGTTGACATGGCATGGGGTCAATTTCATACATATACAGTAGCTGTCTCATTTGTTTTTTTAACTTACATTTGAATACTGATGAATTAAAATCTAATTTCGTTTTATTAAATTATCCTAATTCAAGTCCTGAGTCCAACATCATGTTGCATTGTAGTGTACAAGGACTTGTCATATGAACCCTTAATAAATTTAAAGTTACACTTCTTACTAGAGAGGAATTTTATTGTGTTAGTAATAGCTTACATATCTGACATATGGAGGTAACTTTTTTAATCCAAAGGAATGAGTAGAATCCTGATATAATAGGACAACCTGGAGGATGCATTGTTATGCTTTTTCAGGTTGGATATGTATTACAGGGTTTCTTGGATTATCTCTTTTTAAGTATTTACATTCCTTCTTTTTAAGGATCTCCTTTATTTCTTGTATTTGTAATTGAAATGAATCATAGTTGTATCTTTGATATATGAAGGTAACTTTTATCATAATCCAGATATAATAAAATATAACATCCTGCAGAATTCTATGCATTGCTATGTATCTTCAGTTGGAAATATATTGCAGGGGTTCTTGGATCATCTCTATTTATTAATATTAATCCTTATTAAGGATCTCCTATTTTTTAGCCTTATTTCTAATCATGTCCAATGCTTTCAAAAACTCTTGCATTGGTTGTTTTTTATGAAGACTAGCTAAAAGATCTGTTCTAAATGGTACACTCCACAAAACACGGATATTCTGGAACCAGTTCATTCTGCATGTAGTATCACTAGTTTCTAGACTTAATCAATCAGTAACAAAAGTTACATATTTATGGTTTAAAATTATGTCTTTTTACCTGTCTGCCTGTTTTACAATATTTATTTTTGGGAACAGCACCATTTTATATGACAAAGATTGAAACTGGCCTTCTAAAGCAGACACAAGTGTAAATTGCAGATTAACTGGAAATCATTTTTAAATGCTTTAAAACATTTACTTTTTTGGTATTACAGGTATGGGAACTGTTATCCAGAATGTTTGAGACCTTTGGTTTTCCGGATAACAGATATTTCCATATTTTGGACCTTTATACCTTGTCTACTAGAAAATTATGTAAACATTAAATAAACCCAATAGGCTGGTTTTTCTTCAAATAAGGATTAATTGTATCTAATTTTGGATCAAGTACAAGGTACTGTTTTATTATTACAGAAAAAAGGGAAATCATTTTTTTCACTTTGGATTATTTCTATAAAAATGGAGTCTATAACAAAAAAAATTTTTGAAAAAATTTGTTTGTACTTAACAAAAAAAAAACACCAAGACACATTTAACTTTAAATTCGCAGTCTTTATTAAGAAATAACTTGGCAATTCTCCGCTTGTGCTCCTTTTCAGAAATGGCGACAGGGCAACAATCCATCATGCGGCACTTGATTTCTCCTCCCTGGCTATCTCCTATAGAAGGCAGGGAGTAGAAATCGAGCACCGCATGATGGATCGTCACCAAATCAGTAAGTTATTTTTTTTTTTTAGTTACTGGTCCTTTAAGTTTCAAAGCTTAATTAATTCTGTTCAACAGTCTTCTTAGTTAAAAACAAACTCATGTGTTGATGTTAAACCTGGTACAAAATTTTATAAATGTAGACTGTCATTAACAGTGAACCTGTAGCATCAGACCAGATATAATAGCCAATGGCCTTGCATCCTCCTTTGCAGTGTTGTGTTAATTTAACACATGAGATTGTATTAAATGGTAAACCTGGACTTGCTACCCAAAAGGAGCAACTGAAACAAACATGAGGAGATCTTTCAAAAATGTGTGGAGAGGGCACATTTGATAAAGAATTCAGATGTAGGGATGTAGCGAACGTCGGAAAAAAAGTTCGCGAACATATTCGCGAACTTGCGCAAAAATGCGAGCGGTTCGCGAACGGTTCGCGAACCCCATAGACTTCAATGGGAAGGCGAACTTTAACATCTAAAAAAGACATTTCTGGCCAGAAAAATGATTTTAAAGTTGTTTAAAGGGTGCAACGACCTGGACAGTGGCATGCCAGAGGGGGATCAAGGGCAAAAATGTATCTGAAAAATCTGCCTGTGTGTGCTTGGAAGAGATAGTGTAGGGGGAGAGCTGTTAGTGATTTCAGGGACAGATGATAGTAAGTTTGCTGGCTAGTAATCTGCTTGATACTGCTCTGTATTGGAACAAAAAAATAAATAAAAGCAGTCCTTACAAGGACTACTGTTATTGCAGCAGTCAGCAGATGAGATCAGAAGCAGGACAGCTGCCCACTGCAGCTACATACAGAGCACTGCAGTAGAAGGTAGATTACTAGCCAGCAAAGCTACCTAAGCTTAAATGTCCCTCAAACCCCTGCAGACTTCTGTCCCTCCAATAACAGAGCAGTATCAACACGATTACTAGCCAGCAAACTTTCAACTGTCCCTGAAATCACTAACAGGCAGCAGCTCTCTCCCTACACTATCTCTTCAGCACACACAGGCAGAGTGAAAAAAACGCTGCAGGGCTTCGGTTTTTATAGGGAAGGGGAGTGGTCCAGGGGAGAGCTTCCTGATTGGCTGCCATGTACCTGCTGGTCTGGGGTGAGAGGGCAAAAAAAAGCGCCAACAATGGCGAACCCAAAATGGCGAACGTCGCGCGACGTTCGCGAACTTCCGGCGAGCGCGAACACCCGATGTTCGCGCGAACAAGTTCGCCGGCGAACAGTTCGCGCCATCTCTATTCAGATGTGCAAAACTGATAGAGAAAGAAATTACCAGTGCTCGGCCTAACCCACACAGTAGCGATGACCATATTTTTCAAGGTATTGTATAGCCTCAGCATTACATATTTGAAAAAATGGGTGAAGCTAGATTAATGTGGTCAACAGAGATGAGATTGCTTAAATGACTGACATATTATTTTGGGGATTTTCTAACTTTTGTGGTGGGTTCAGCAAAATTGCTAATTAGCTGAACCACAAGTTGTCCTCTCACGTATAATAAAAAGTATCTGGTTCCTTCTATATATTGGTATGACATGTATATTTTTCCTGGGATTTCACAATTTTCCCATCCCCCAGCAAAGGGACCTCAATGCACTTGATTTACAAAGAATACTTGTGCTATATGGTCTGATTTGCATTATCTGCATGTTATTTGTTGAAATTCAATGTATTAACTTTACAAAAAAGACTAATAAGTAATGTTCAGATTCTGCTGAAAACTGTTTGCCAAATAAAAAAGCAAACATATAAAACATCAGGTTGATGGGTCTAATAATAACAGCCATTATTACTTAAAACAGAACTGTAGTCTAAAATATTTTGAATTTATGTAGTAATCAAAACGTCTAACTCTTATTGTGACAGCTGTCTGTGAAGCTATAATTGCAGAGTAAGAACAAGCTTAAGCAAGTCTGAGATGACTCGGTGTATCTCATTTCAACAAAGAAGCGATTTATTATTTCAAATGAATGGAGACACTGTAATGGCAATATGGAGGTTTTTCATTTTCTGATTAAAAGAGAAGTGAAAAATGATAACATTAAGAAAAGATGACAGTTGTAGCCAACGATAAATAAATGAAAATACTCTCCCTGTTGTATTTCCAGAGAGTAAGCCTGTTAATATTCAATTTCAGTAAAAGAAAATGTGATTTTGGAGCACCCTGGAATCGGATTCTGCATAGACTTAAAATGTCTTGTTTCTTTGCTGCATTTCTTTCCAGATGAAGATGAAGTATCACAGTTGGGTTTGTATGTTTAATGGCACAGAGAAGCCTTTCCCCACAGATTCCACATAATTTTTCTAAATGATATATTTAAGTTTTTCCAGATCATATACAAGATTTAGTAAATAACACAACCATTTTTACTTTTTTTCATCCTCTTCAGTATTCATCAGTGATATTTTAAGCTATGCTTTTCTTAAACTTAAAATCTTATTTCTCATGTCTTACTTTGAGGTAGACAGAATTGAATCTTATCATTTATAGGCACATGTTGTTACACAGGCCCCTTCTTTAAATGCAGTGATTGTACTGTTTGCGCATGTACACTTCCTTCATTTTAATGATCTCTTTCCGTAACCCTGACCCTCTAAGAGCAACTATGTTATTTTTAGAAGTCAACATTATATGCTTTACCTTTTGCCTTAGTTTCAACTGTTCCATCTCTTCAGGCATTATCTAACTTCTTCAAAGACAAGATATATTGCATTACAGGTTATGATTCTTTTTTTTTCATGGTGCAGCTGTTCCTCTTTCAATACAAACCTCTTTCATCTATGGTAGATCTTCCTCTCAAATTATTTTATCCTATTCTCCTTACTAGATCAGACCTATACAAGTATGTTAAAATATGAAAGCCGTGTGATTTTTTGCCAGCTTTTCATACCAATATACTGTAACGCTCTTAAATGTTTTGTTGTAGCTCTACATGCAGTGCAGCTGAAAAGTCTACTTTCGGTGTATTCCAAATGATCCCTCTATTGTGCTGCAAAGATTGTTATTCAACCTTGCTTTACACAAATGCCATACCACCAATACCAAAAATGCAATAGTTCCAGTCATAAAGAAAGCTCACTAAAGTAAGGGTCCTGGGTGCACATGCCTTAGACCATCAGCACAGTGAGTGGAAAAATCTGTATACGATTAATGCAATGGACAATCCATGCTTATTAAATCATGTAATTTCACATACTGTACATGCCTTAAGTTGTTTGTGTCTAGTGTAGAACATAAGGACAAATCAATATTTTAAAATTCTCTATATTCCACACTACATTTTTGCATGAGAAATGCAAGAGAACTTTCCACATATTGTTTTGTTCCCCAGTATTTTTCACTTGATACTTAACTTTCTAATACAAATATATATTTTTGCCTGATGAACGGGCCTTGGTGCTCCGAAAGCTTACAATTTATTTTTATTGTTAGCCAATATAGGTATCACTTCTACAATACTTTTTGTATTTGTTTTATTTGTTATTTGTGCTACTGGCTAACACAGTACCACAGTTTTTGTTTTCTACTTTTAGCTTTAAATCTACTGTATGGACATTTATTGTTAAAAAGGTGGATACTCATCGATGTGTAAATAAAATAAATACAGAGAAAAAAGACAAGATATAGCATTTTTGTTGAAGAGTAAGATACAATTCTGTTCTATATTTATAACATTGAAGATGCTGTATCATTACTGCAAGACGATTCTTTATGTTCAGTTTACTATGATTGTATGTTTTAAATTATATATACATTTTAAAAATAATTGCCATTCTGTATTGCCCCCTCTTCAGCTTCTACTTCTGCTGTACACTTTCTCTATTTTCCCAATTTGTCATTGAGAGCTGTTTCTGCCTTCAATTTGAGCAAACATATTCACAACAATAGACTATTGTTTATCTGCTACGTGAGGCAACCATGAAACTCTGTACAAATGAATCATGAACTCTCTAACTAAGGGCTCTTCAGCTACTTCAGAGACATTCCTTCTGAATTCTCCATGACCTTTAATCTAGCCTTCAAGATAGCAGGTCCAGTACAGCAAACATGATTATATTTCTGACTTTTTGTACCTTCTCCTTTTTGTTCCTGTTCATTGTATTCATGCCTACATTTCAAATGCATATTTTTATCTGAAATCTTCTTTAGTCAGTTTGTTTCTTTAGAATAACAAGGCTGGCAAATGTTATACAGTATATTATTATCACAAGTTCAATACTAAAAACTCATTTAATCTCATTTCCAGTATTCCTTCAAACCTTGAGGTAAATTTACTAAAATTTACTAAATTTACCAGCGACGGCTTTACAGCCATCGCAACACTTCGCCAGGCTTAAATTCGATAGGACATCGCTAATTTACTAAATGTGAAGTTGCGTCCAGGGTGCCGAAAACTGGCAAATTTTCGCTAGCGTTACTTCGGCAATCAAAATGAATATGAACTAGCGTTCAATTCTGCGTATCGCAAATTCGTTAGAGGTCTTCGCTCAGGCTAATTTGCACACGGCAGGAAATTATAAAGTTGAATGGACGTATATGTTGCAGCAAATATATTACATTACACAAGTCCAGGGAACCTTAATAAAGAAAATAGAGTTGTTATAATGCCCTACACATGAGCCCACTGTATAGTTTATGTTCCATATGTTAGAAAATGTATGGGGGGACTCGTTTACCCAAAAAAATTTTTAAGGACTTTTGCTGGCTATCACTCTCAAAAAACACTGGAGTCTTCTCCTTTTTTCAAACTTTTTCCACTAAAAATATGATGTAAGTAACAGAAAATTGAGGAAGTCCTATGCAATTTGTGGAGTAACATCCTCCATTCACCAGAGCGAAAATTCGCCTGGCAATAGAGCGAATGACCGCTAACATCTGTCTCTTTCTCTAGCGAATTTACGCCTGCACCCGATAGTAAATCGGCAAAGTGCCTGAATAGTCGCCAGCGTTAGTCACTTCGCCCTTTAGTAAACCTGCCCCCTTATGTATTTAAATTATTTAAAGGTTTAGTCTTAAATACATACCAGTATTTTTAGACGTGTCCCAATTAGTCTTCATCTTTGTAGGGGTTTTTTTTAGGATTTTTTTTGTTCTGAAGCTCTCAGGGCAAAAATATATTTTCTATCTAGTTTCTAAAACATAATTACCCTTGCAACCAAATAAAGTAAGTATAAAACTTCAAGATACTGAAAAGGTGTGTTAAATATGCGATATAATATTTGTATATATATTTCCTGTTGAATCCTCTGATGGTGTTCTAGTATGATAGTCTCTGGTATAAGGCTTCATGTTGAGTTTCCTTCCTGTTAAGCATTACAGCAGTCACTCCTGTAGCTACTTGTCTGTGTGTTTCTCTATTCCATGGACACAACAGGTAAGTTCATGTTCATGTTCAGCTGGACCACACATCGCAAAAAAAAGTTGGAGAGCAACACAAGCATGCAAAAAGTTCCTGAGGATGCCTATCATGGGCTGTTATTGGCTGTTGGTAGCCCCTATGTGGACAGTCAGCCTCCAGAAGGCTCTGTTTGGCAGTAAATTTTGTTTTTCATGTAACCAAAACTTGCCTCCAAGATAGGAATTTAAAAATAAGCATCTGTTTTGAGGCTACTGAGAGCAACATCTAAAGGATTGTTAAAGGCAACTATAAAGTAAGAATAATATTTATAAGGGGCCGATTCACTAACTTTGAGTGAAGGATTCGAAGTAAAAAAACTTCGAATTTTGAAGTGTTTTTTGGGCTACTTCGACCATCGAATGGGCTACTACGACCTTCGACCACGACTTCGAATCGAACTATTCGAACTAAAAATCGTTCGCCCATTCGACCATTCGATAGTCGAAGTACTGTCTCTTTAAGAAAAAACTTCGACCCCCTAGTTCGCCATCTAAAAGCTGCCGAACTCAATGTTAGCCTATGGGGAAGGTCCCCATAGGCTTTCCTAAGTTTTTTTTATCGAAAGATTCCTTCGATCGTTGGATTAAAATCCTTCGAATCGTTTGATTCAAAGGATTTTATCGTTCGATTGAAGGAATAATCCTTCATCGATCGCACTATTTGTGCTAAAATCCTTCGACTTCGATATTCGAAGTTGAAGTATTTTAATTCCCAGTCGAATATCGAGAGTTAATTAACCCTCGATATTCGACCCTTTGTGAATCGGCCCTTTAAAAACTAGAGTCAACTTAATATTTTCGTTACAGAGTTCATTAATACTAACAACCAGATGTTGTTCTAGAAATAATAATTGTAATAGAAATAATAATAATTAAGAAATAAATAAATAATGAAGACCAACTGAAAAGTTACTAAGAACAGGCAAAAACTGCACAGTAATCTCAGTAATGAAGATTTTATGATTTGTCATTCCAAACCAATCATTTAATTGGCTAATTAGATAAATAATACTGACTGGATTTGTATCAATCAATTCTACTAACCTATTGATCCGAGTGACCTGTTGGCTTGATTCTTGAAAAACTCAGCAAAAATACCTGGGAATTCTACACGTTTTGGTGACCTGATATATTTGTTATTATTTCTTGTCTTTTTGGTTTTTAGGGATAGTAGGACAATGGACACATTTGAGTGGCATAGGGTAAAGGCATTAGTCATTTTGAGATTTGCATCCTGCTTTATTTGTGCTCTCCCTATTCTTCATCTAATGACATATACACAAATGTCATTTGGATTCTTTTTTCACTTGCTGAGGATCAGTTTGTACAGTAGTAGAACTTGCAGTACATTGGCTGAATAGTCCAGCTTGTACTGCACGTGCCCCATTACAGCTTGTACAATTTTAATACATGTGCAGTTCTACTGTAACATGTCTCTTAAAACCGAGGGTAAAGTTAGCTTCCTGGAATTATTTAAAACCTCTGAACAGTATGGGGAGATGACAATTGATAGCAGAAGTGTAATGGATAACTTGAGACAATATTACTTTCTCTCACACTCTTTGACCTTTAGTTCAGATCACAAGGTGGAATAAGTAGTATTTCAAGTTTCATTGAGTGTGCATTAAGACCTTACAAGAAAGCATGTATTCATTTTACTAACATTTTACACTACTGTACAATAACAATTGTGAACGTAGAGTGTCTATATAAATGAGTAACACAAAACCACAAAAAAATAGATTTTCACAAAACCTCTAAAATTAAATGTAGTTAAAGGACCAGAAACACAGCATATAACAACACAAACACAACGCATAACAGATCAGTTGTATTGAATACAATTAATTTTGTTCTAAGTTAAAATGTTTAAAAACCTTTAAAAATATTTTTTATGTTTTGTATTAATTGGCTTGTGTGGTTTACTAAACAATACCATTCTTCTAAGTTCTTGAAAACCAGTGCTTTCAGAACTGAGGTCTACATGTACTTAAATGAATATGAAGTCTAATAGGTAACAATCTCTTCTATATTTATACAAGTGGGGGCCCCACCTGAAGATATAGTCTAATTATATCGAGCCTACTGGAAGTTGCTGGGAAGGTTTAGGAAGATCCTGACCCATCCACCTGTTACACAAAAATGGATGAAAACCAATATATAAATACATTACTAGTAATGTAACTAAGATTATGATTTGCTGTTTATACTGAAGAAAAAAAAAGCAGCATCTGCCATTATTTGAGCATTCAAAGTGTGTGGGGTTGTTTCTTTAGAATATCCAGGAAATTATTTCAGATTGCATTGGCAAGCCTCGCGGATGAGAATGGAGAAATGAACTCCTGCATGAAGGAGATTTTTCTGGATGAATGTTCTGGCTGCTGTATATGACACAATTATGTCTGCTATTATTAGGGGGAGGCAGAGACACAGAAAATTGCAATTTCAGGCCAATCAGACATACCTGACAGTTTAGTGCTAGGAAATATGAGCTGGGGAATTTGTCTGGTTATATATAAGGTTGCTAAATCATGGGGTAGTATATAAATTATCCTTTAATATGAGCATCAGGAAACTATTCTGACCCACGACAATACACGTTTAGGGCAATGCAACATTCCAACTTACACAGATAATAATGACCAATCCACTTTCTTCCATATCTAAACCTAAGTACTGAAAGCAGTTGCTAAACTGTCAAAGCAACACAGTGATAAGCATTTCTGCCTTGCAGCGCTAGGCTATGTTCATTCTTAGCGAGGGGGCTTTCTGCAAGGCATTTCTATATTCTTTCTGTACTTGCTTGATTTCCTCCCACATGCACCAAAAAACACAGGTAATAATTGGTTTCTGATAACATTGATCATATGCTGTGTAAAAAAAAGTTATAGGAATCTTAGACTCTAAGCTCCACTAGTGCAGGGACTGATATAAATGATGGATAATCTCTGCTAAGTGCTGTGGAAAATGTTGGCTAATAATGAATAAAGAATAATGTTTCCTAACTAAATTCATACAATGGAATTTTACCAGCCGTGTAATATGCTAGGGACTCCATTTGCTCCAAGCATACTGTATTCAAAAATTTTGGGTTAAAGGGAGTGCATCTATTATCTCCTCAATGTTATTGTACACTCATCACCTCTGTATGGCAATTTCCTCCAAGTACAAATGCCATCAATAATAATAAGATTTATAGAACTTCACAATATCAGACGAGATAGAAAAGAACCCCCACTTGATCAGTTAAACTAAAGCAGTCACAATGAATTTTTTACACACTTATTAGATCCCAATTAGGTTATAAGCACTAGGATAAACACCACTAATTAGTACATAGAGTTGAGTATATCACTTAGTAATGAATCATAAGGTGCTGTGCAATAAGTTGTAAAGTGCAGTGCAATAAGTTAATTAAATATTAAAAAAACCAAAAATCCAAGAAGATCTATACTGCAATAGATCATAGATTTTAGACGGGACCCCTTCACACAGATTTGTACCCTACCAAATTAATCAATTATGTTGTGACAGATTAGTTAAGTGCTACCACGAATGATGACTAAATTCTTATTTGATAGTTGCTATGTTAAAAAATAAATTAATTGTTATAGGAAATAAACAATGAAGATAATTAATTCATCCTATCCTATATAATAAAGTTGAAGTGTCTCTGCGTCCAGTCCCTGTGTCCGTGGGATTGCGCTACTGCGCATGTGCCCCACGGACCGTCTCAAATGTTTGACTACATATGTTCTAGAACGCTTGCCAAATATCCTCGGCTAATTCATACAACGTAGTTTAATAATCAACACAACACCCAAGTGTAACCTTCACAGACGTAACATGCCCTTTCACACAGGTCTAAAATTACCCTGCTAACCCCGATCTCTCGGAGGATTAGTGCAGGGCGAGCTACGGTCGAGGACGGGTTTATGGGCGGAGCCGTCTCAATAGACACAGGCACTAGGCGCGCACCTCAGCTGACAGACCCCCGACCACGTGGTTGTGAAGGCATTGCGCTTCATCTGATTGGCCAATGCTTCTGGTAGGCAGCAGCTATTGGACGAAATGCAGGCAGCCGCTTTTGGCTCCTACCTGATTGGCTGTGATGTTGTAGCACTGTGCCTGTCTGGATTGGTAGAATGACCGGGAACCAGTCTAGAATGGGACGGGTTGAGGAAAATCCCTTTGCTTGGCGTCACCAGACTGTTGTAAATGGTTGCCAGGGGCAACTGAATGAGACGAAGGCTCCTTGAGGCATGTCTAGCAGTGGCACAGGAGAAATTGAGTCCCTCTAAAGGCAAAGATAGATAGATGGATAGCGTAGAGTGGCGTGAAGTACTACGTGCGTGCCATTTAACATACAATGGAATTTGTAAGACACAGCTCAGAGAAAGCAATCCTATCCTATATCCTATATAATAAAGTTGAAGTGTCTCTGCGTCCAGTCCCTGTGTCCGTGGGATTGCGCTACTGCGCATGTGCCCCACGGACCGTCTCAAATGTTTGACTACATATGTTCTAGCGCCCGTTAATTTAACGGGCTTAATGTCTAGTTAAATATAAAGTGCTGATAGGTGCTGTATTGGTTATTACTCCTACATGCAAAGTAAGGTTGAATAGATTAAATTAAATAGACTGCCATTTGATAGGATAAAAACTAAAATCAATGCTCAAATTCATGAAAAAAGGAGGAAAATGAAATGAGAGAAGGTGGAGTTGTCCCAAAACTGCTGCCTAAAATGTTTCTATCCCTGGGACACCACAAAGATGGAGAAGGCAGAGTAACCAGGACTGTGGTCTCAGTTTTTATCCATTGATCTTAACTACTTTTAATTTAATTCAAAAACCTTGGCTAAAAATATTTTTTTGTGGGTGGTGGAAATAATCCTTGCTCGGTTCAGCTCTTTCTCCTTCCTTGTATACTAAACTCTCAGGAGACTGTGGAATTGTGGTTTTATAGGATATATTAGCCTCTCAAACCAGCTTAGGGCCCAGCTAAAAACTCAGACCACAGTCCTGGTTACTCTGCCTTCTCCATCTTTGTGGTGTCCCTGGGATAGAAACAATTTAGGCAGCAGTTTTGGGACAACTCCACCTTCTCTCATTTCATTTTCCTCCTTTTTTCATGAATTTGAGCATTGATTTTAGTTTGTATCCTATCAAATGGTAGTCTATTTAATTTAATCAATTGAACCTTACTTTGCATGTAGGATTAATAACCAGTACAGCACCTATCAGCACTTTATATTTAATGAATTAATTCTCTTCATTGTTTATTTCCTATAACAATTAATTTATTTTTTAACATAGCAACTCTCAAATAAGAATTTAGTCATCATTCGTGGTAGCACTTAACTAATCTGTCACAACATAATTGATTAATTTGGTAGGGTACAAATCTGTGTGAAGGGGTCCCGTCTGAAATTTATGATCTATTGCAATATAGATCTTCTTGGATTTTTGGTGTTTTTAATATTTAATTAACTTATTGCACTGCACTTTATAACTTATTGCACAGCACCTTATAATTCATTACTAAGTGATATACTCAACTCTATGTACTAATTAGTGGTGTTTATCCTAGTGCTTATAGCCTAATTGGGATCTAATAAGTATGTAAAAAATTAATTGTGACTGCTTTAGTTTAACTGATCAAGTGGGGGTTCTTTTCTATCTCTTCTGATATTGTGAAATTTTGAATACTGACTGCAGTCAGACCTCTGCTTGAATCAGAAGGATAAAAACAAAGGGACAGCGGGGTGGTTTGTGTTTTTCCAAGATTTATAGAACTGCCACATAGGCCTTAGACTCTTAAAATAATCATTACAATCACATTTTGCATTAGCACTTTCCTTTTACTATAATTATTACTATAATTATAAATGTTATCAGTCATGTTTGTATTTTAAAGGACAAGGAAAGCTCACAGTAACAGCATTCATCTATAATAAGATCAAGCCGTGGACATCTAAAACATATCACTCATGTCCCAGAAATATGATTTTGTTAAATGAATAAGAAAACTAATTTTGGCATACACATCTCTGTTCTGTGCCACCATCTTGAAAGCTTTTCCTATGGAAAAAGTGTCCTAATCATTGAATTGTTCATTAGCTGAAAATGAAGTTGCCTATTAACCTTTGACGTTATTTTGCGCATGTTCTTTATTTCTTTAATCTTCTGCAAACCATTTCTCATACTTTAGTTCAGTGATCCCCAACCAGTGGCTCGTGAGAAACATGTTGCTCATCAACTTTTTGGATGTTGCTCCCACTGGCCTCAGAGTAGGTGCAGTCCACATAGGGGCTACCAAAAAAGCACAGCCCTTATTTGACACCTCCAGGAACATTTTTCTTGCTTGTATTGCTCCCCAACTCTTTTTACAATTGAATTTGGCTCACGGAAAAAAAAAAAAAGGTTGGGACCCCTGCTTTACTTGATAAATCACTATTTATAAATCAATAGTTTCCATTGATTCTCATATTCCAATAGAGAAGTTATTTTTATATTTATATTTTTATAGGGCCCATGGATGAATGTAATGGTCATTTACGACAAACGATGTTACCTAACTTGCATGTCCAAATGTGAAATAATGATTTTATTAAATTAATGACTATTTCCTTTTATTTCACAGTTCAGTAATTTGTTGGGAAAATGAGGAAGTTGTCCTGAGAAAGCAAATATTGGAGAATGTTTCCCACATAGAAAAAACAAAGGGAGCAACACTGGTGGAAAAAAATCAAAGGGGTTATGTATTAAAGTCCAAAATTTAGACAATCACTGTGTATTTCTCAGGTCATTCATTAGATGCAGATCTGTTTGACCGATCCAGCGCAAGCTCAGTACTCAGGACTTTCCCTTGTAATATCAAAAATATGGTCACCATGACAATCTTCATAAATAGGTTTTGCAACCCACTCTTTATTGTACTTTGGAAATACGATTTTAAATCACTTTTCTCCAGCAGGTAGTATAGATTTCTTAAGACATTTCTTAAGACAATATTGCTGTGATAATTTTCATGTTCGCCTCTGTGACAAAATGTTTACATTTTTTCAATGCCTTTCATCAGGTTGTTGTGATTGCAAATTACTTTGGAGAGGGAGTCATGAGCTGGATGTGCAGCATTTATCCAAGCATCATCTCTTTGTTGTTTTCTAGATACATTTTTATGAAGGCCTTTCTTGTAAAACTGCAGTTCAGAATGTGTGAACATTTGATATATGATACTGTACATATTTCCACTTTGATAAGAGAAGTTCTATATCCTGCTCACATGCAGACCACCATAGGTGGATTGTGATTTATTAAATCCATTTTGTTATATCTTCACATTTTGGCCTTCTACTAGCTACTAACAACATTTTATTCAAAGATTTGCATATGTAAAGTCATATGATAACGTTTGGAGCTTTCCATCTACCAGTGATACTCAGTAGCAGGGAAAAGAAAGAGGTTGCATGAAAAATAATTGGAATTCCAAAAATATGGTACATTTCCTGTGTCTTGAAAAAAGAACCACTCATTAGAATGGAGGAGGCCAGCAAGACATTCCCTACAAACTGGTTGACTCCAACACACAAATGCATTATGTCCTTCCAAACAAGTGAGTATTACAGTGACTATGCTGCCTACCAGCTTCTTTTGAATGTCAATTTTTGGTGCTTGGCAGAAACCATTGTCTTCATCTTGGTACCTTACTAATATTCCCAAGCAATGCTCAAATACAATGTATTTTTCTCTGTAACAGTCTCTTTTTTTAATAGTGCTATCATCCAGAGATGATTCTTTTGAAAAAATCTATTTTAGCAGCTATTGTGACAATCCCTCACAAGGATCATATGTGTTATCATTGGTATCATCGCAAATTGAAAAAAGTCAAGACATGCGCCTTTATTATGTACAGACCAATCTGGTAGAATTTGAGATAATAAAATTTGACCACCTACAATGTCTGTTTGTCACTTAGTAGGAGTAGTAGACTGCTGTTTTTTTTTGCTGAATTTTTATTGGGGTTGAATTACAAACAGTATAAGTGATCCTTTCAAGGCTTGGCTTCTGTGTAATCACACCCATCTGAAATTCCATTTCTTTTATTTCAGGAGCTGATGTTTGAGTGCCATCACTTAGGGGAATATTTATTATGCTATTGTAAATTGCTACATGCATTAATTTATTTCTATTTACTGTGCATGAGCGCTATACAGCCTAGCTGGCTGGAATCACCGGAAAGTAAATAAAGATGGTGGCAATGAAGAGGGTTGAAATTAACCCAGGTCAAGAGCTTTTTATAAAATATTTTTTGGATCTATAAAATTCTTGAAAAGTACACTGCCTTTGGGTAATAATCCAATCAATATCAGCTTAGTACAAATCCTACAGCCAACACTAACCCATCCTTTTTTCCTCATATAGCTTTCTTACACGTTTTGTCAATTAATATTCAATGTAGTGAACGTTGACGCAACAGAGAAGTGTTCCTACTATGCAGTGATAAAGTGCATGGCTGTCAAAATACAATGAAGAATACTGGCTATATTTATTTAATTTAAAAATCTTGCTTATGTAATGTACATTATATGTGAAAGTAGTCTAGAAGTCATACTACAGGTGTGAAATCCATTTTCTGGAAACTTGTTATGGGATGGCCATCTCCTATAATCCTAAAATTCCATTTTAATCAAATAATTTACATTTAAAAAAAATATTCCCTTTTTTAAAAGTAGTAATAAGATAGTACCTTGCACTTGATCACAGCTAAGATGCAATTAATCCTTATTGGAGTCAAACCAATCCTATTGGGTTTATTTAATGTTTCAGCGATATTTTTGTAGACTTGTTAAATACGGTAAACCCTCGAAATTCGACCCTTGACCCTTGAAATTAAATCCTTCGAATTCGAATATTGAATGTTCAGCATTGTTTTTTGCAAAAATGTTTTAAACTATAGTACTAGTTCTTATATGGATATTGTTTTTAGAGTTGTTTTTCTAAAGTAAGTTAAAAAAAAAAGGGCTTAGGCTGAATATCGCTTTTTGCCTACTGTTTAAATCATGAAAAATCTGCATGCTTTGCTATTTCTTATTTCTTATTATATTTCTTATTTTTAAACAGGTTAAATGGGAAAAATTAAAGCTACTCCTTCTTAATAGACGTCTCTTTATAATCTAATGGACTTCTCTTTATAATCTCATTTCAGATTTATACAATTCTAAAGAGGACTTAAAATGTTTGTGCTCATCAGGATGGTAAATAACCCACGGGGCACATAAGGAAATGCAAATTGTTACATGATGTCTTTAACAGCACTTATAGGGATTATGCATATTCAAATAATTTAATCAATTTAACCTTCCTGTAGGATTTAGGAGGGCAAAAGGATACTGGAGGGAAACAAGTCTCTAGGGGCATGTTTACTAACATTGGAGATAAATATTTGGAGAGATTTCTGGAGATGTTGCCCATGGCAACCAATCAGCAATTAGATTTAAACAGCCACAGCCAAGTTAGAAAACAAAAGCAAAGATCTGATTGGTTGCTATGGGCAACATCTCCAGAAATCTCTCCAGATATTTATCTCCAATGTTAGTAAACATGCCCCTAAGAATGAGGAGAACATACCAAGTCTGTGTACATAGTATCATGGCTGGAATTGGACCCAACCACTGTACCACTGAGCACATGAAACATTTCAAGTCCATATTGAATATTACTTTTGTATTTCAAAACTGCAGCATAATATTCTGCTATTTAAAATGTTATCTCCTTACAGTCTTGTATACTGTTATAATTGTGCAAAGCAGGGCCAATGGCATGTTGTTTGTAGTTTGATATTAGAGCTGGGCATGTTTGATGAATGTTTCCTGCTTTTTGATTCACCAGTAAAGCTGTGAACCTCAATCCACGAGCACTGAGTTTTGCTGGAAAAGCATATATTCTTTGTACTGGTATGGTACCTGTTATCCACAATGCTCGGGACCTGGGGTTTTCCGGATACGGGATCTTTCCATAAATTAGATCTTCATACCTTAAGTCTGCTATAAAATCATGTAAACATTAATTAAACCCAACAGACTGATTTTGCTTCCAATAAGGATTAATTATATCTTAGTTTGGATCATGTACAAAGTCTAATGTATAACAATCTGTTTACCTCGGATCCCGGAGGAAGATAGCTGATCCAGGAGAACTGATGGTAACAGGAACCTCTCTACGGCTCCGGTATTCACCGACGCCCTTTTGGGGCCCCGGGCTTTCTGCTGCGGAGGTGGTAGAGAAGCCAGGCGAGTTACCAGGAGCGAAGTAACCAGGGATCAGGCAAGGCGTAGTCAAGTGCAGGCAAAGGTCGTTTCCAGAAGACAGGTTTCAAAGAAGCGAAGTACCAAGGGGTCAGGCTAAGGCGTAGTTAAATGCAGGCAGAGGTCGAATTCAGGCAGCGAAGGTTCGGAGGTCAGGAAAACAGGCAGAGGGTCGAAACCAGGAAACTCGAACAACCAGGGCTTTAGCAGGAACAGTAGGAACTGAAGCCAGCTTGGGCAATGTGAGGAGGAAGAGGAAGGTATTTAAGGGAACAGGAACCAATCAGGAGCAGGCTGAGGAAGACAGACACATCAGGGACCAATAGGAAGCCAGGCGCCTAAATTAGAGGTCATAGCTCCTAAGTATGTGAGCGCAGGTGTCTGATTTGACGTGCGCGGGCGCCTCAATGCCGGCGCCCAAGTTGACGTGTGCCTGCGCTTATGCGCCGGCGCTCAAAACCAGCGGCGGGTGTTACAGTACCCCCCCTTTCAGGAGACCCCTCCGGGGGCTCCCAGGGTTTGTCGGGAAACTTCCTGTGGAAGGACCTCAATAATCGGGGGGCATGTGTATCAGCAGCCTTCACCCAAGATCTCTCCTCAGGACCAAAACCTCTCCAGTGGACCAGGTACTGGACTCCCCTTCTAGACTTACGGGAATCGATGATGTCTTGCACCTCAAATTCTTGATGACCATTCAAGAGAACAGGAGGAGGAGGTGCTTCCATAGAAGAAAATGCGTTCTGGACGAAAGGCTTGAGCAAAGAAACATGGAATGAGCTTGAAATGTTCATGCTGGGAGGAAGGTCCACCTCACTGACACTGGGTTAATGATTTCCTTAACCTTGAAAGGACCGAGGAAGCGGGGACCCAGCTTAGGGCAGGACTGCCTGACCTTGATATTTCTGGAAGAGAGCCAGACAGAGTCCCCTACCTTGAACCTGGGAGCAGGGCGACGATGCTTATCGGCAGCCACCTTCTGGCGCGAAGAAGCCTTAGTAAGGGCGGAACGAGCATCTGTCCAGATCTTCTGAAAGTCCCGAAACAGGGAGTCAGCCGCAGGAACATCCACCTTGACAGCAGTTGGAGGAAGAGCTGAAGGAGAGAGACCATAGACACAGAAAAAGGGAGAGCAGTTTAAGGAGCAATGCTTAAGGTTATTATGTGCAAACTCAGCCCAAGGAAGTAGATCCGACCAATTGTCCTGATTTTGCGAGATGAAACATCGGAGAAACTGCTCCAAAGACTGATTCGTCCTTTCAGTCTGGCCATTACTCTGAGGATGGTAAGCCGTGGAAAAGTTCAAGTGAATGTCCAAAAGTTTACAAAAAGCCCTCCAGAATTTTGAAACAAACTGAACGCCACGATCAGAGACAATGGAGGAAGGAATGCCATGCAGACGAAAGATCTCCTTGACAAAAAGTTGAGCAAGAGTGGAGGCGGTAGGCAACTTCTTCAAGGGGACAAAATGTGCCATCTTCGAGAACCTATCCACGACAACCCAGATGGTAGTCATCCCCGAAGACTTGGGTAGGTCGACCACAAAGTCCATAGCAATGTCAACCCAGGGTCAGGAGGGAGTAGGTAGAGGTTGAAGAAGGCCACAAGGAAGAGATCTTGGAATCTTCTGTTGGGCACAGATAACACAGGAAGATACAAACAAAGAGACATCTTGTTTCAAGGAGGGCCACCAAAAATATCTGGACACCAGGTCAAAGGTCTTACCAACACCAGGATGCCCTGCCAACTTTGAAGAATGAGCCCAGCCCAGGACTTGAGGAACAGAGGAAGCAGGCACAAAGGTTTTCCCAGGAGGACACTCTGGAGGAATAACGGATACAGGAGCAACTATGCATTCAGGAGGGATAATTGGAATGGGAGGAAGAACCAAAACTTCATCAGTAGAAAATGATCTGGACAAAGCATCAGCCTTGGAGTTCTTTGAACCAGGACGATAGGAGATAATGAAGTTAAACCTGGAAAAGAAGAGGGCCCAACGTGCTTGACGAGGATTCAGTCTCTTGGCGGCAGAGATGTATTCCAGGTTCTTATGGTCCGTAAGAATGGTAATGGGTTCAACCGAACCTTCCAAAAGATGACGCCATTCCTCCAGAGCCAGCTTAACCGCCAAAAGTTCCCTGTTGCCAACGTCGTAATTCCTCTCGGCAGAAGAAAATTTCCAGGAAAAGAAGGCACAAGGGTGTAGGGGACCCTGGAAATCAAGCCGCTGAGAGAGAATGGCTCCAACACCGGACTCTGAAGCATCCACCTCCAAAATAAAAGGTCGAGAGACATCTGGATGAACTAAGACGGGAGCAGAACAAAAAGCTTGCTTCAGATCGTCGAACGCTCTCTGAGCCATAGGAGACCAGACAAATCGTGTTCCCTTCCGGGTAAGAGCAGTAAGGGGGAGGACAATGCCGGAAAAATTCTTGATGAATTTCCTGTAAAAATTGGCGAACCCCAAGAAGCGTTGGACTGCTTTCATATTAGAGGGAGGAACCCAATTCAGGACTGCCGAAACCTTGGCCGGATCCATTTCAAAGCCGGAGGGAGAAATGACATAACCAAGGAAAGAAATTTTCGACTGATGGAACTCGCACTTGTCGATCTTGGCGAACAAATGATTCTCTCTGAGACGTTGAAGGACTTGCCTCACATGAGAAGCATGGAGAGACTCACAAGAAGAAAAAATCAAAATGTCATCCAGATAGACAACAACAGAACAATAGAGGAGATCTCGAAAAATATCGTTCATAAAGTCCTGGAAGACAGCGGGCGCGTTGCAGAGGCCAAATGGCATAACTAGATATTCATAATGGCCATCGCGTGTGTTAAACGCTGTCTTCCATTCGTCCCCTTGACGAACCCGAATCAGATTATAGGCTCCCCTCAGGTCCAGCTTCGAAAAAATTTTGGCGTCTTTGAGTTTATCGAACAGCTCAGGGATAAGGGGAAGAGGATACCTGTTCTTAACGGTAATCTTGTTTAGACCCCGGTAATCGATGCACGGCCGAAGACCCCCATCCTTCTTCTGGACGAAGAAAAATCCAGCACCAGCAGGCGAGTTGGACTTCCGAATAAACCCCCTAGCCAAATTTTCCTGGATGTACTTCTTCATGGCTTGGGTTTCAGGCACAGACAGAGGGTAGGTTCTTCCCCTAGGAGGGACAGTTCCAGGGATCAGGTCAATAGGACAGTCATAGGGCCGGTGGGGGGGAAGAACCTCGGCACTCTTCTTCTCGAAGACGTCAGAAAAGTCTCTATAACAGGAAGGAAGAGACTCAAGCGTGGAGACGGAGCAAATGGAGACTGGAGAAGAGGATGAGGAGGATAAACAATTAGAGGAACAGCAGGAACTCCAGGAGGACAGCTTTCCAGAAGACCAATCAATCATAGGGTTATGTAACTGGAGCCAGGGTAACCCTAAAATGATAGGGGTCGAAGGACAGGAGATGGCCAGAAACGAGATCTCTTCTTTATGGAGGTCACCAACTTGCAAATACAGAGGAGAAGTGGAGTGGGTGATAAGACCAGGAGAGACAGGATGTCCATCAATCGCATGAGCCGCCAGAGGCACTTGAAGAGGGACAAGAGGCAGGGAAGAAGCTCGGACAAAAGAGAGATCAATGAAGTTCCCAGCAGCACCTGAGTCAATAAAGGCTTGACAAGGGATGGTCCTGGAGAGACGTTTAATACAGCAGGGAACCAACAGACGAGAGAAATTTCTTTATGGAGAAGAAGTGGCAGTGCCCAGGACGGTCTCCACCCGCCGACCTAGGCTTTGGAGTTTCCCTGCGGCCGAGTTTGAGGCTTATTAGGACAGGTCTTAACAAAGTGACCCTTCAGGCCACAATAAAGACACAGACCTGCTGTACGGCGACGAGACCTTTCCTCAGGTGTAAGTCTGGTAGCCCCCAGCTGCATGGGTTCCTCCGGCACAGGAAGAGAATTAGCCGGAGCAGCTGGAATGTTGGAGTCGAGGAGCAATCTATGGGCTTGTGACTTGGCCGAAAGCCTCTCCTTCAGGCGCACATCAATGCGGATCACCAGAGAGACCAGGTCTTCAAATAGCGGAGGAAGATCTCGAGCAGCCAATTCATCTTTAAGGGACTCATTGAGACCATTCCAGAAGGCAGCTACAAGGGCCTCGTTGTTCCAGGATACCTCCGCGGCAATGGTACGGAAATCTATGGCGTACTCAGCTGCGGAGAGTGCCCCTTGTGAAATTTTCAGGAGGCGGGTAGAGGCATTCTCCTTCCTGCCGGGGGCATCAAAAATCTCACGAAAAGTGGAACGAAATGCCGTGGAGTTGTGAACCAACGGATCATCCCGTTCCCAAAGAGGAGAGGCCAAGGCTTTCCCATGAAGCAAGGTCATGACGTAGGCCACTTTGGACTTCTCATTCGGGAAGTGTGAGAGTTCAAAATGAATCTTGCATTGATTCAAAAAACCCCGACAGGTCTCTGGATCACCAGAATAGCGAAGAGGAGCTGAGATCTTGGGTCTCCAGGAAAAACTCTCCCCGCTGGACAATGGAGCCGGAACCAAAACTGGGGTTGGTGGTGCAACAGAGACAGGAGGCAGCGGAGTCTGGGAAGCCTGCAAGGCATCAAGGCGATTTGAGAGGTGCTGCAAGCGCTGGGCAAGGTGCAACTGGGAAGCCTCGGAGTCCTTGAGACGCTTCATAAGGGCCTCTAAGACTGTCTCCAATGAGGAAGAACGACCAGCGGCTTGGGAGGGATCCATCCTTTTTGGCCCAAGCTAACTATAACAATCTGTTTACCTCGGATCCCGGAGGAAGATAGCTGATCCAGGAGAACTGATGGTAACAGGAACCTCTCTACGGCTCCGGTATTCACCGACGCCCTTTTGGGGCCCCGGGCTTTCTGCTGCGGAGGTGGTAGAGAAGCCAGGCGAGTTACCAGGAGCGAAGTAACCAGGGATCAGGCAAGGCGTAGTCAAGTGCAGGCAAAGGTCGTTTCCAGAAGACAGGTTTCAAAGAAGCGAAGTACCAAGGGGTCAGGCTAAGGCGTAGTTAAATGCAGGCAGAGGTCGAATTCAGGCAGCGAAGGTTCGGAGGTCAGGAAAACAGGCAGAGGGTCGAAACCAGGAAACTCGAACAACCAGGGCTTTAGCAGGAACAGTAGGAACTGAAGCCAGCTTGGGCAATGTGAAGAGGAAGAGGAAGATATTTAAGGGAACAGGAACCAATCAGGAGCAGGCTGAGGAAGACAGACACATCAGGGACCAATAGGAAGCCAGGCGCCTAAATTAGAGGTCATAGCTCCTAAGTATGTGAGCGCAGGTGTCTGATTTGACGTGCGCGGGCGCCTCAATGCCGGCGCCCAAGTTGACGTGTGCCTGCGCTTATGCGCCGGCGCTCAAAACCAGCGGCGGGTGTTACATAATGTCAAGGCATAGCTTGTGTCCCATGACTCTACTAATGAATTAGCACTAGGAAAGATTATTATTTGGTTATGTATACATGACACTTTTTTTTAACTTTTATCCATTATTGCACCCAGCTTCAGAATTCTGTGATATGCTTGTTACAAACTTGTTTCTGTTAGACATTGCCACATTTTCAACTACTTTATGTAAGTAATCCTTTTTTTTTTTACATAGACATGGAGTTTTTCAGATAATGGATCTTTCCATAATTTGGATCTTTATACCTTAGAAAATCATGTAAAAATTAAATAAACCCAATAGGCTGGTTTTGCTTCCAATAAAGATGAATTATATCTTAGTACAAGGCACTGTTTTATTATTTCAGAGAAAAATGAAATAATTTTTTTAAATTTTGATTATTAGGATAAAATGGAGTCTATGGGAAACAGCCTTATCATAATTAGGAACTTTTTGGATAAAGGGTTTATGGATAATGGATCCCATACCTGTACATACTGTAGGTATGGTTTTATTATTACAGAGAAAAATGGTTTATTTTTTTAAATTTTGATTATTTGGATAAAATGGAGTCTATGGGAGACAGCCTTTCCATAATTTGGAGATTTCTGGATAACGGGTTTCTGGATAATAGGTCCCATACCTGTACAAAGGACAGTAGATTTTTTTTTAGCAATAAATGTTTATGTAACACTTATCTGGAGCCTCTACTGGAACTCACTGCTCAACTTCCTATTCATAACTTAATTCAACAGAACTCTCGTTGCTTACAATGTTTGATGATATTCTCCAGGAGATAATACCTAATGATAATAATAATAATGCACTAAATTAGGAGATACCAACCAAAGGTAAGGATTTTTACATATTTTATTAAATATACTGTAAAATAAATAGGAACTGTCAACAAAAAGGTTTGGAGAACCGATGTATTAGAAATCATTACTAAATTTAAATAACAAGCATGATTAAACATATACTTATCAATGGCAGATGTACACAAAATAAAAAATAAGATGTAGCATTACATTCTTTAGAATCTGTTGTCTTAATATATATATATATATATATATATATATACACATACATAAAATATCAGGAATATAAGCTTTATGAGAAAGCACTGTTGCCAGTGAAAACACAACTGTTGTATTCAGATAAAAGCACCATATCAACAATGATGCCTGAGCTACAATATCATTCCAGTGCCTACATCTATTACAGAAATAATGAATACAGTAAGGTAACGAGAGCAAAGAAAATTGATGGCACATTCTCTTTGAAGACTCCGAGGAGAAAAGACGATAGATTAAAAAGGAATGAAGCTAGCAAATACCAGACAGACAGAAGAGCAGGCAGGTAGATATATACAAAATTAATATCTAGATAGATGTGATTGAGAGATATACAGTAGATAGATTCAGAAAGACATGATAGATAGATTAATTAATTTAATTAATTAACCTTTGATATCCTGGCACAAAGCCCACTTGTAGATGATAGCTGCTTATTTTAATGTCTTTGCTTAGTTTATGTTTTCAAATGATGTTGTTGCTAACTAACTTTATTTGTGATTCTTAAATGATTAATTACAGTTCTAGATCATCTTTATACTTGACAGTAAATGCAATTAACATTCTACTCAAATGTACTTATGAAAACGGTACACTGTTTTATAAAAAGCAAGCACAGTACATACTTATTCAGTTATTATAATTCCATTAATAGGCACCAACATATTCTGTAAATCTGACACATTAGGTAATGAGGCACCTGCCCACAAGGACTACCACAATTTAAAGGGTAGGGATATTAAAACATGTAGCTGATGATGGAGGGAAGTATATGCCAGAGAAATAGTGTTGATGTTATGAGAGTTGGAGGGGATGTAATAAACTTAATAAAGAGAAAATTTTTTTTCACAAAAACGAATAACATGTAATGTTTTTCCTTAGAAGTTCTTAGTTAAGGTAGTGTAAACTTCTGGAGCAAAAATAACTTCTTCGTTAAGAAGTTTTATTACATAAAATGTGCACTGGTGCAAACAATCTTTCTTCCAAAGTCATTGCAAATTTCAGTTACCAACATCCCCTTGTTGGAGTTATTTACAACCTCTAAGCTAAGTAGAGGAACTATATGTAGAAATTTTGTCTGTACCCCTATATGTAATAAAATGCACAATATTTGGCCAGGTGCAGTAACCCATAACAACCAAGATATGTGTGTTGCCAGTAAATGACCCATGCTGACATTACACCTTATATTACATATGACCTCTAAGGCAGTGTGAAAAGTGCAAACAAACAGGCACAATGCAGATATACAGCAGATTGCATCATTTCGATATGGCGCCTGCAGCTGCCCCAATGAATACAACACTATTCATGAGAGGCAGGCATGGGAGGGGCATGTAGGACTGGACTCATTGTGATTTTGGAATGTACTGTAGAGGGATCTAAAGAAAAGAACTGCAAACCTTTTGCAAGATGGAAAGTAATAATAATGCCCTATTAGGGAGATTAGGAATTCATTCAGCAGTTCAGTGGCAGACAAAACTTATTGCATACTATCACCTTTTAGTTACTGTGTGTCTGATGCATTTATTATTATTAACATGTATTTATATAGCGCCAACATATTGCGTAGCACTGTGAAGTAAATGTGATTATACAACTACATCACATGAATTATATGCATAGAACATATGGAGTTACATACATCACAATCAATACAGGTACAAAAAGGTGAGGAAGGCCCTATGCAAAAGAGCATATACTCTAAAGGGAAGGGAGTAATACACAAGGTGTGGGAGTGGGCAAGATCGAATTAAGTGGGTGAGAAATGTGGTATTTTATGTGGTGTTGCGTTTGGTAGTTAAGCAGAGTGAGGGTAGGCTTCTCGAAAGAAGTGCATTTTAAGAGATTTCTTGGAAGCAGAAAGGTTGGGAGAAAGTCCGACAGACCGTGGGAGAGAGTTCCAGAGGAGGGGTGCAGCCCTTGCAAAATCTTGAATGCGAGCATGTGAGGAGGTAATGAGAGAAGAGTTGAGTAGCAGGTCAGTAGAGGAGCGTAGTAAGCGGTTGGGTGTATAGAGATGTAGGGTGGGGCAGAGTTATGAAGTGCTTTTGAAAGTCAGTGTCATTAATTTGAATTTGATTCTGAGAGGTAACGGAAGCCAGTGCAGGGATTGACAGAATGGTGAGGCAGAGGAGGAGCGGTTGCTGAGGTATATGAGCCTCGCAGCAGTGTTCATTATGGACTGGAGAGGTGACAGTCTCTGGAAGGGAAGGCCAATTAAAAGAGAGTTACAGTAGTCTAGACGCGATATGATGAGAGAGTGAATAAGAATTTTGGCAGCATCTTGGGTGATAAATGATCGTATTTTGGATATGTTCCTTACTTGGAAGTGACATGATTTAATAAGTGACTGGATATGAGGAGTGAATGACAGGGCAGAATCTAGGATAACCCAAAGGCACCGGGCCTGGGGAGAGGTGGTGATAGTGGAATTGTTAACTATGATGGATACTTCCGGGATGTTACTGGTGTTAGTTGGAGGAAAGAGAACCATTTCAGTTTTAGAGAGGTTTAATTTAAGGTAGCGTTGTGACATCCAGGTAGAGATAGTGGACAGGCTGGAGGAGACGCGAGTTAGGAGTTCTGTGTTGAGAACAGGAGATGAGAGATAGATCTGAGTATCATAAGCATAGAGGTGGTAGTGGAAACCATACGAGTTGATTAATTTGCAGAGGGAGGAAGTATAGAGGGAGAATAGTAATGGTCCCAGGACAGAGCCTTGAGGAACTCCAACAGAAAGAGGTAGGGGAGAAGATGATACTCCATTGTAGGAGACACTGAAAGAACGATTGGTGATGTAAGAAGAGAACCAGGACAGGGCTGTGTCACGAAGGCCAAGCGAATGGAGGGACTGGAGGAGGAGAGGGTGATCTACAGTGTCAAATGGGGCTGAGAGATCAAGCAGTATTAGTAGTGAGAAATTATTGTTGGCTTTAGCGGTTAAAAGGTCATTAGTTAGTCGAGTCAGGGCTGTTTCCGTGGAGTTTTGTGGCTTAAAACCAGATTGTAGGGGGTCCAGCAGGTTATTGTCAGAGAGGAACGAGGTTAGTCGGTTGTAGACTAGGCGCTCAAGTAGTTTAGAGATGAAAGGTAGCAGAGAGATAGGTCGGAGGTTGTCAAGATTGGACAGATCAAGAGAGGGTTTTTTCAGAATGGGGGTGACAAGAGCATATTTTAGTTGAGAAGGAAACAATCCAGTTGAGAGTGAAAGATTAAATAGGTGAGTTAAGGCTTTGATTAGACAAGGATTGGTATTGCGGAGAAGTTTTGAGGGAATTGGATCAAGCGGGCAGGTGGTAAGGTGAGAAGAAGCCAAAAGCTTTGAGACTTCCTCATCAGTGACAGGGGTGAAGGAGCACAGGAGAGACTGGGGAGTGTGGAGGGAGGGTGGTTGAAGTCTAGGGGGGTTGAGTAGTGTCAGTCCCTACTGATAGTGTCAAGTTTGTTTTTGCAGTGCTCAGCAATATCTTGAGCAGAGACAGATGTGCATGGAGGGGGTGGAGAAGGGGAAACAAGAGTGTTAAAGGTGGAGAAAAGCTGTGCTGTTTTTTTAGAATTATATTACATATGACCTCTAAGGCAGTGTGAAAAGTACAAAAAAACAGGCAGAATGCAGATATACAGCAGGTTGCATTACTTCGATATGGCGCCTGCAGCTGCCCCAATGAATACAACACTATTCATGAGAGGCAGGCATGGGAGGGGCATGTAGGACTGGACTCATTGTGATTTTGGAATGTACTGTAGAGAGATCTAAAGAAAAGAACTGCAAACCTTTTGCAAGATAGAAACTAATAATAATGCCCTATTAGGGAGATTAGGAATTCATTTAGCAGTTCAGTGGCAGACAAAACTTATTGCATACTATCAACTTTTAGCTACTGTGTGTCTGATGCATCCTGAATATTTATATTTGCTTTCACTTAGCCAAGAATAATTGAAAATATTTAATATCAATTTGTCATTTCAATATAATTTATTAAATATTTAATTTGCTATAGTGATTCTCAGAAAACTGTATTTTCCACTAATATGAAATTTGTTCTAACTGCTTATTCAGCTGCTGCTCTTTGCAGTTCCTTCTGTTTTACTGTTAGAGGGTTTTTTCCTTTTTTTGCATCAGATCTGTACTAAGACAGCAAGACATGCATACACATACTGACAGAAATGTAATATCTACACTTGGAGGCACATTTATCAAGGGTCAAATTTGCCTGGACCTCTCCCATTGACTTATACAGCAATTCAGCAGGTTTTAGGTGGTGAATGGTCAAATTTAAGTTCTTAAAGGGCCAGAGTAGGATAAATCTTGAAATTCGAATTTGAATTTTCACTTCAATCCTTAATGTGCCCCTTGATGTTTATTTTGCCATCCTTCCCTCCATTCATTTTATTTCAACATTTTAACTAGGGGACGTGTCATTCTGGTACTGTAAAGGGACACTTTCTCCACTCGTTGTTTAAAGAAAGTGCATTTTCCTTATGAATAGCACACATATTTTAAAATATTTTTTTGTCAACAGCTGCTGCTTTAGACAGCATTCGTTTTTACAGCTAAATGTTACTTGATGAGCGAGATTTTTAAGAACCGCGCACAATGGTTAGCAGGCTTAGGCTCAAAATGCGACATTTTAGGAATTTGTACATTGTAAAGCTAAAGGATCTGCTACAAAAATGGTATGTAATTTATAAGATCAAACATAATAAAAAAGGGGTTTATTTGTGCAGAAGAATTGTCTATGGTTTAAAGATTGCTGCATCCATTTATGAACTATATTGAGGGTATGTGTGAGTTTTTCGCAGACAAAAGTTTGAGAGAGAATTTGAAGACTATGGTACTGATTTTACTACTACTTATGGATAGACACTGTACTTTTTCATTAGGATTGTTTTTACTTTTACTTGGCAGAAACATATTTTGGGTGGACCTCCACTTCAATCAGTAGAATGGTCCTAAAAACTAAGACTATGAACAAATATAATATCAAAAAAGCAATTCACTTCAGCAATTTATTATCTATATATATATATATATATATATATTATATTGAAAAAACCAAAAACGTTGGAAAAAGATACCATGTAATAATAAAAATTACGTTTTTTCACTAAAGGGAGCGCTGGTTTGGAAACTATTGGTATATATATATATTGATAAAGGCCCAGACAAGGGTTGAAACGTTGGATGCACAAGTTGAAATAAAACCTTTTTTTCACTAAACATTGGAGTGCGGGTCCTTATCCAATGATTATATATATATATATATATATATATATATATATATATGTATATATATATATATATATAATATATTTGTTTATGCAAAATCACCACAGTAAATAATATTAAAAATTGTGAAATATAAAGGTATTGCATCATAACATACCACAAGGTACCATGCGAAGTAATGTAAGAAAGAGAGTAACAAATCTGTTCAAGTACCCAGGAAAGGTTCATTTTGGTTATGAAGATACAGCATGAGAAATAACTTGTAATTTGCAAAACTACAGAGAAAAGTAAATGAAAGCATGGTGGCAAAAAAGATCTCTTACAATACAGTATGTGGCTGAATGAGTAGTACTGAAAGGTTTAAAGATTACTACAAAATGGCCCACTTTTTTCAGAGATCATGAATAATTTAGGCTAGAATGGAAAAAATGACTGTTCAGCGAATCATTAATTGAAATTCATGAAATACAAAAAGAGCTGTTCCAATTTGAAACAGGTAAACTGATGCTTTAAATTAACATTTACAGAAATATATCCAAGGCCCAAGCCCATAAAGCCCATAAAAGAAATGAGATCATACAAAGGCAAAATAAATTTGAGAAAAATCGAATGTATTATAAAACAGGCAGACAAAGATGGTCGGAGAGAGCAAAAAATTGCAAAACTGTAATTCAAAAGGACTTGTGAGCAACAGGGAGAGGTCAATGCCCCGAATGTAGAGCAGCCCTGGGACTACCAGCACCAGTGTGGAGGTGTCATATATAGAGGATCAGAGTCATTGCAAACTGGGGAGGCTCACATTGTGGGGCTAGAGGAATAGGGAGGATAGAGGGGCAGGAGATGAAGGAGACTATGATATGCCCAGCAGGTCGATGTGGCAATCCAAAACCTGTATGCAGTGGTGAGTAATAAGACATGGGGTCTATGACAAACAATTGATCCACATATCTATTGGGCTGCCCACCAATTCCTGCCCTGCCTGTTAAAACTGCACTTATGGTAGTGCATCCATTAATGGTGGTTGTGAATATTTTGGTTTTGAACAACAGATGGTTAACAACAGCAGTACTGGTGAAAATTTAAATGGGAAACAATCAGTATAACAGAAACAATCAGTATAATAAAAAATTTAGAAAGGATCTACTGTATATGGCTGATCTCTATGAGAGTTATGATATGTTGAATGTGAATTTGCAAAATCAAATGGTGACACGAGATTCTGCCCTATATGAAATTGATCATTTAAAAGCTAGAAAGAGTCTGAATAAGAAGGCATATAATTCAAGAACTATAAAAAATAAATAATGAAGACCAATTGAAAAGTTGCTTCGAATTGGCCATTCATAGTAGACGTTAACTTAAAGGTAATAATGGATTAAGCCTATTGGCTATTATTTTTGTGTAAAGTTTTAAGTCCAGGTTTAGTAGGGATATCGATTTATAGCTACCACAGTTTCTTGTGTCTTTTCCTGCTTTGGGTATTACTAAAATGTGGCAATAAAAAAGTTTTCATTTAGTAGGTGTCTGACATCTATTTCATTAATACAATTTAGACACAGTGGAGTTAATTATTTGGAAAATTTTATGTAATATTTCCCTGTATAACCATCCAGGCCGGGGCCTTTTTGGATTGAGAGATTTTTTATTGCATCTTGGACTTCTTGCAGTTCAAAAGGGAGGTTAACTTCTGAAGAGTAGTTCTCTTTGTTTGGGGCAAGGAGTGGTTTTAATGACCTTGATCTAGGTCATTGCATTTGGCCACAGAATATTGTATAAGGATTCACATTTCTTCTCTAAAATGTGTCTCAGTATAATGTCCCCTTTACTCCTTCTCAATATGTTAATTATTGAGACCCTTTACATTCATGGAGCTGACCTTTAAGTATTATTAGCAGATAACCACACAACAATTAGACAACCATAATTATTGTTTAGAAGTAAAAAAAACAAGGAAATAACAAACAACAAAATATAAACCAAAGTGAAAGTATTGCCTAAAGTAACTAGTATACATTTCAAGAGAATATTGTTCCAAGTAGGCAATATGATGGTCTTTTTTTGCCCTAAGGCATAATCGTGTTGAGGCCCATTAGTTGGGGGGGGGGGGTTGCTAGTCACCAGCCATTCCTTTGGAGCTCCAGTATTACAGATGTGGGTTATCGCTATCCAGAAACCCATTATGCAGAAAGTTCAAAATTATGGAAAGGCAGTCTCTCATTTTAAAAATGATTTCCCTTTTCTCTGTAATAATAACACAATATCTTATACTTGATCCAAACTAAGATATCATTAATCCATATTGGAAGCAAAACCAGCCTATTGGGTGTATTTAATGTTTACATGATTTTCTAGTAGACGTAAGGTAATTATGGAAATATACATTATCTGGAAAAAAAACAGGTCCCGAGCATTCTGGATAACAGGTCCCATACCTGTGTAAGTAGTTAGCATAAGACATGGGACCCGTTAGGTCAGTTGGTAGCGAAAGCTTCATAATCAACAGGGGGAATATATATCCATCCATGGTTCTCTTGGGAGAAGTGCAGTTGGTTTAGGTAACTGTATAAATTAGATTCATTAAGTCTATTTCTGTGATATTGAAGGAAATGGTTGAATGTCTTCCGGTGTTGTTGAGACTATGGATATGAATGGATATCACTAGCGGAACATGATCATCTTATCCCTAAGCTTATCTATCAACAGTTTCAGCAGTCGCCTTTGTTGTAGGGTGAACCAGGAAAGGTCTTGCAGGATAGTAATCTGTTTTCATACTGGATTGCCTTCATCTGTCTGGCTTTGAGCAGGATTTCCTCTTTAACTGTATAGCAACAAATAGCATCTCTCAGTTTTTCAGTAGGGATGCCTCTTCGTCTTAAAGTCCAGTGGTCATTACCAGGAATTTCTTAAGCAGCTTTTGCTACTCTGTAAGTTTATTCTGCTTGGGGTCCCTCTTCGAGGGTCCCTAATTTTGCCATGTTCCCCATCTTTATAGAGGTTGTCGGTCCAATATTCATGGGGGCAGATTTACTTAAGGTTAAAGTGGACGTCGCTAGTGAAAATTTGACAGAGTTCTCATCCGCAGGGACATTGCCAATTTACTAACAGGCGTAGAAGACAATTCGCTAGAGAAAAAGCTTGTTGCTGGCGTAGTTTTGCACCCTATCACCAGGCAAATTTTTGCTCAGACAAAATGATAAGATGAAGCTACATCCTCCTCAATCTTATGTCAGTGGTATCATATTCTGTATGATGAAAGTCTTAAACGTTGTAAAAAAAAGTTTTTTCATTTTTTAAAGTGGGATTGCCTTCGAAAGTCCTAACTATTACAGATTTTTGTGTTAACATATTTTTCCCAACCATTTGAGGGGTATGCCATATTTGTTTTAGGGTGGGCTCATGTCTAGGGCATTAGAGGATCTATTTGTCTTTATTTTGCTTCCTTGGAGATTTGTAATAAAAAGTGGCCACTTCAAGCATTTGTACCAACATTTCTAATAAAGACGTCCATACGACCTATATGTACTCGCCCTATTCAAATTGACCTAAGCGTAAGAGCAAAGACGTTTTACTAGGCTGAATTGAACACTAGATTGCTATGAAATGGTCGTGCTGACAAATTAAAGCTATCAAAACTTCGGCAGCGTTCGGCCGATGAGACGCAACTTCCCATTATAGTGAATTAGCGTACTGGTAACAAATTTGTGCCTGACAAATTGGCGCAACGTTTGGCGGATCAAAATTTTCCCTTGAGTAAATTTGCCCCATGGAGCTGGAACGAAGACTCAAGACTTTAACGGGGGAATGTAATAAAAATCGCTAACGGAAAAACTATTCGCAATGCGAGAAGTTATGCCTTTTCGCGAACAAATTTTGCTTTGTGCGAATTTAATATAGCTTTTGCGAGCCCGGAAACTGTTTAGCGACCACTTCCGACAGTGAAAGACCGTTTGCGAATTTTATAGTTTGCGCCAATGCGCAGTCAATGTAATAAAACTTCTTACTGAAAAAGTCGTTATGTTTGCTCCAAAAGATTACGACACCTTCAAGCACTTCTTATGAGTGCGTAATTAAAATTCGCAATGCAATAACAGTTTAAGGAACAATATTACATTGCGAGATGTGGATTTTTAGTCTTATTGGTGCGAATTGTTTTGCTCTTTGCGACTTTTATTACATTCCCCTGTAAGTGTCCATCTTGCTAGGCAGCTGCCCCCCCCACACACATATGACTTTCTTGATCTAAAAAGTCATGCAAGCAAGGCATTTCCTATTAAGTAATCACTACCTGTTTTCATATATATATATATATATATATATATATATATTACATTTACCCTTGCACCCCTGGGTTCAGTAAATGACCCCTAAGGTATTTAATAATGATTTGTGGTTTGGTTTATGTGATATTGGCCATTGGCCCTATTTTACCCACAAAGGTTACTTCTTTCTTTGCAAAGTTGTTATTTAGGACATGTTCAAGCTTGCTTGTGGAAAAAAAATAATACTATTTAGAACAGTGTAAAGTCTGGGACCAACAGGAAATGAATTATCTGCTATACCATCAGTTAATACAGTTATACAAGGAAGTGGTAAAATGTACTTTAAGCATGATAAGCTTTTATTTGATCTGTGTTAAATCATTTCTAATGTATTTCTCTGCATATCAACTTTCTTACTGTACTTGCTCTTTGTGCTTAAGATATTTGTCCTCTGAAATCCAAAGAAGCCTATGATTAAATGTGATATACTGACAGTCTCTCAGGTATGATAAGTTAGAAATACATTTAACGCAGTACGTTATAATATTACAATAAGAGAACTTATAATGTACAGCACATTTCATGTTCAATTTGGAAGGAAAATATAAAATGAAGTATACAAAATTTCCATGAGCATTACATTTAGATGACATATATTTTTCTATTTCAAAACAAGCTGAACTGATTCATGCTGCATGCCAGTGTGTCCCTTGTTATACCTGAACTGTGTTAAATCATTCCACTCTTCTCACCTACAAGCTACTGTGAGTAAAAAAATGCTAGACATCATTCCTGCATAGATATCTATAAATAAATTAAATTAATTAAACTGTGTTAATCCTTTCAGAATCTAATGACTTGTAATTATTGTATTGTTTGCCCTTAGTTGGCATTGCTGAACTGTGGTGTTTTGATCACATCTTCATTGTTTATCTTAAAGTCAGCTTTGTCAAATTGTTGTGCCTTACTAATACAATAGCTGTTGGTACAATTTTATTATCATGTTTGCTAACAAAAGCAATACTTCTTCGTTGTTGAGCTAAACGCATTTTCCTGCAATAGATGAACTGATAAATCAATTTCATAAATAAGATGTTAGCATTGTTTACCTGTAAGTGCCTTCAATACATTTATAGAGGTTTTGCCTAATTTTTGTTGTGAAGAAGGTATCTCTTCTATGTTGTAATACAGCCTGGAATTAAAATGTATTTCAGTGGCATTTTATGTCAACAATCTCCATAAAATAGTCCAATAGTCAAATTGGAAACATGTCTACCTAGTTTTCAAAATTGACAATTGAAATATGAAGTGCCTTGTCTGCATGAGCATTTACCTTTACAGTGGACTGATTTCAATCCAACTGTGATCCTGTAGAAAGACTGCACAAAATTGCTGTTCACTAGTGGCTCCCATCTAACTTGACAGACGTTTTAACATGTTGTTTTGTTATTTTGTTACAGAATGTTCATATTTACTGTTTAAACATTAGAGACCTGTTTATTATGGGCTGAATTGTAGTCCTTTAGAGGGGTTTAAAACAATGATTAAACTCTGTTACTCTACTACTCAACTATGAATGTCATGGAATTTATGAAAAGGTACAATAATAAAAGGTACAAACAGGAAAAAATACTGAAAGATGCACTAATCTATCTCTAAAAACTCTAAAATTAGATTTTTACAACAATTACTATAAAAAAAAAAAATTAAAAAAACATAAAAGTCCAAATTGATGAAAAATTGTGCAATAGGGTCAGAACAGCTTCCATTGACTTCTGTGGTAATTCAACAGCTTTTACTTGTTTTGTATTAGAGGATTTTGTGTTTTTTACACTTAGGGGCAGATTTATCAAAGGTCAAATTTGAAAAAAATTTAATATTGAGCTATTTTTGTGTGCTTCGACTAGGGAATAGTCCAAATTCGATTCAAAATTGCAAAAAAATTGAAAATTCGAATATTGAAATTTATCATGTACTGTCTCTTTATAAATTTGAATTCGACCATTCGCCATCTAAAACCTGCCAAATTGCTGTATTAGCCTATGGGAGACCTCCTAGAACCTATTTGGAGTCAATTTGTGGACTTTGGGAAAAACTACTATTCAAATTCGATCGAATGTGCTATTACTTCGATTTGAATGATTCGAATTCGGCTGAATACGGGCCTACTCGATTGAAAATGGACCTATTCGACCCAAAAAAACCTTCAACTTAATTTCGGTTGGTCTTTTTGAATTCAAATTTCGATTTTTCTTTTAAATTTGACCCTTGTTAAATATGCCCCTTAGAGGCACATTTATGAAAGGTCGAATTTCGAATTCATGTGAGTTTTTTTTATTAAATTCAAATATACTTGAAGTTATACATAAAATAATCGAATATCTAAAACTTGGACGAACTCGAATTGCTTTCGACTAAACTCGAATGTCAGAAAGGCTACCAACATATCCAAATTGGTCCCTGGACCTCTCCCATTGATTTACACATGAACTCGCCAGGTTTTAGGTGGCGAATAGTGGAATTTGAGTTCTTAAAGGGTCAGAGTACGATAAATCTCACAATTCGAATTCAAATTAAAACTCAAATTGAGTTTGGACAATTCTCAATTCAAATTTGAGAGTTTTGACCTAAAAAAAAATCTAATATTTTGAATTCGAATTTTAAATTTGACTCTTAATAAATCTGCCCCTTAATAAATCTGAAAAAAAGAACAAAATAGAAATCTGAATTTTAATAAATAGTCCCTTAGTCTTATTTTATATTTTCCAGATAGATTGTTCTAGAATGTTCACAAATTTTGCTGGCTTATTAAATCGCATGGATGCTTTCACCTTATCCCTGAAATACAAGCAACCAAATTTTGTTCTATAAAACTTTTCATTATAGATTGATTAAAAATATTCAGTGGTTTTAAAACTATTTTTAAATGCATTTGCAACTGAAAGCAGTATTTGTTCATCCCTTTCTGTTCTATGGTCTTGGCAGGAGTCCTTTCTCTTCCAGATCTTTAAATCTGCTACATGGTTTCAGAAGTCACTACCAGGAGTCCTGAGAATGTTAACAAACAGACAGATACTGCTGTCAGCACCAAATACATTTATAGATGACTATTGACTATTGTAAAGTTGCTTAGAATTTTCTTTCATTATGCAAAAAATAGTTTTTTGGGTGGAGGACCCCTATGTCAGTTAAGGGGTCTAAGGTTCTACTGTCCTGTTATATTTTTATTTTTCTGTAGATGAATGGTATAAAATTATTATTTTCTCTAGGGATATAAACACATTGGGTCAGATTCAATTCAGTAAGAAAAAGATATCTCACCATGTGTAAGCTCATGGACGAGAGAGAAAACTTTTCTCCAAATTTAATTCCAGGTTTTTTTTCCTATAGACTTCAATTAAGTTTTTTAGTGAGATAAGTTTTACTGAATTTATTTGCATATCAAATTGAATCTCGTGCATGACTTTTCTCAAGATAAATCCTTTCTTACTCAATTGAATAAGGCCCATCACGTAAAATGAATCAGGTGAGGATACAGATTTTACTGAACTTTTCAGAGATAATTCTGGGACATGTCTAGGCATTTTGTTATAATCTTCATTCCAATAGTGTTTTAATACTGCATTATGTAAAAATACATTGTATCTGTTTTTTTTAAATGTGCTACAAAACACAAGTGAATTGTTAAAGGCAAAACACATCTTGATCATGTATCTTACATTCCAGGGAAAAAATTATTGGAGGTTCATCTTCTTCTGTGGCTCACTGTCTATGAAAAGCTGGGAAAGTTTTATATAAAAAAAAATGCTGCTTGTGCTGAATGGCAGCTCCCAACTAAACTGCTATCAAAAGTATACATCCCATAGATTTTTTCTGCTACATTTTATAAATAAGCTGAATTTTGCCAGTTTATAATAAATCTCAGAAGCTGTAGCAATGGCTTCTCTATTCTCACTTTCAGGACCAAGCATTCATTTTCCATAGCCTAGAAAAGTATGTGAATAAGGATTTATTTGTATCCGGACAAGGTAAAGTATTCTTTATGTAAATGTAAAACATTCTGGTTTAATATAAATAACCCTATATGTTATCTTCAATGTGTTATCAGGGAAAGGATACATCTACAAATTGTACCTATTTAAAGCAAATTCCAATATCAAGAACAGTGTAAAGCATAGGTATTCAAGAAGCCAACATCTTCTTGCATATAGCTAGTCACAATGGTTTTCTTTTTAAATGACATGATTTCCATGCAATTCATTCAGTATTCATGAGGCACAAAATGCAAACGCTAGACACAAATCTAATAGCCTTTTTGAAAGTGACTCCTGATACACATATAATGGTATGAAATTGAATTCTCAGAAAAAGCAATCAACTGTAGTTCAGGCTAGAACTGGATATGCATAGACAAAACAGAGACAGAACGTTTAAAGATAGCTAGGTAGATGGATCTCTAATATAAAAGTATGTACTTTATATACACATTTATATGTTATTATATTACATGATCATTGTAGGCTTGACTTCTGTTGGTAAATTAACATGTATGTTAGAAGTGCCAGAAGGGGAGCCAATATGGTTATACAAAGTTGGAGTTTATGAGTTTGCTCTTTGTACACATTAAGACACACGTAAGGAGCTGCCCCAGCCATAAAAATTAAATTTATGGGCATGTTCATCTGCCCAGAACCCAGTTCACAGCCCCACTTGGGTTCTACTGTGCTAAATCTACAATTAGTATAGATATTGTACTGTTCTACACCAAAGCCTTCAATGCTTCATGCTTCAAAAAAAAAAAACATCAACCTTAACTTGTAAAACAGACAAAATAAAAAACCGGTATATATCATGGTTTTTGTTCATCGTTTCATCTGTGAAATAAAGCAGCACTGCAATATAGCACTTATTTATATACTACATAATTTTCAGAAAAAACAACAAGATTTCCAGAGGGAACTCCTCCTACAGTGTTGAATGTCTGAAGCAATCCTGATCAAATAATTCTGTAAAAATATTGTGCTGGTTAAAAAATAAATTGCAATACAGAATGTCAGTGTAAGGATGCTATTTACCAACTGATTCAATCTCCAAAGCAGCTAAAATAAATACTTACAAGGAAATGCATCTTCGGGACATTAATAAACAAGTTTGTAGAATATATTTTAATCATTCTTTCCTGCGCCTTTGCCAAGTAGCATATAAATAGGCACTATAATGAAAAACACACTGTAGAATTTAGGAGAAAAAGTGTATAATGATTTGCTATGGAATGTTAATGGCATAAAACTTCAAATATAACTGTTGTACAGTATATGTGTTGTTTCATACAGCCGAGAAGCATTAGAAAAATGATCAGCTTACATTTTGAGGAATTTAGTGGACGTGTTGTTGGATAGAATAGTGTATTTCCTATAACTCGTGTTAACTTGTGAAATTAAAGAGATTTTATCTTTACCACAGTGATCACTATTCCTATGCTTTATCCAACTAAACAAATTGCAAGCAAAAAAATATTTATATAATAAATATAAGGAAGAAAAAAATAAAACATTTTAGTATTTGTCATGTTAGGGAAATAAACACACAGCTGACTACTAGGGATGGCGCGAACTGTTCGCCGGCGAACTTGTTCGCGCGAACATCGGGTGTTCGCGCTCGCCGGAAGTTCGCGAACGTCGCGCGACGTTCGCCATTTTGGGTTCGCCATTGTTGGCGCTTTTTTTTGCCCTCTCACCCCAGACCAGCAGGTACATGGCAGCCAATCAGGAAGCTCTCCCCTGGACCACTCCCCTTCCCTATAAAAACCGAAGCCCTGCAGCGTTTTTTCACTCTGCCTGTGTGTGCTGAAGAGATAGTGTAGGGAGAGAGCTGCTGCCTGTTAGTGATTTCAGGGACAGTTGAAAGTTTGCTGGCTAGTAATCGTTTTGATACTGCTCTGTTATTGGAGGGACAGAAGTCTGCAGGGGTTTGAGGGACATTTAAGCTTAGGTAGCTTTGCTGGCTAGTAATCTACCTTCTACTGCAGTGCTCTGTATGTAGCTGCAGTGGGCAGCTGTCCTGCTTCTGATCTCATCTGCTGACTGCTGCAATAACAGTAGTCCTTGTAAGGACTGCTTTTATTTATTTTTTTGTTGTTTTACTACTACTACTACTACTACTACTATAAGAGCCCAGTGCTATTAGTCTAGCAGTGTTGGGGAGTGGGACTGGTGTGCTAATCTGCTGCTCCTAGTAGTTCAGCAGCACCAACTTTAATTTTTTTTTTTTTAATATTCATTTTTTTTTTTATTTTACTTTTTTTTATTTTACTACCGCTGTAGTAGTGTATAAGTTGACCTTTTAGGCATTATTTGCCCTGTAGGCATTTTTTGCCCAGTGTGTTATTCAACCAACTGCCATCTAGCTGTGTGACCTTGTTCACATTCTGTCTAAATATCCATAATATTACCGTCTCCAGAAAAAACACCGGAGTGACTTTTTTCAAGCAGCCATAATATATTTTACGTAATCCGTATCCATCGCTGTATTAGTGTATAAGTTGACCTTTTAGGCATTATTTGCCCTGTAGGCATTTTTTGCCCAGTGTGTTATTCAACCAACTGCCATCTAGCTGTGTGACCTTGTTCACATTCTGTCTAAATATCCATAATATTACCGTCTCCAGAAAAAACACCGGAGTGACTTTTTTCAAGCAGCCATAACATATTTTACGTAATCTGTATCCATCGCTGTAGTAGTGTATAAGTTGACCTTTTAGGCATTATTTGCCCTGTAGGCATTTTTTGCCCAGTGTGTTATTCAACCAACTGCCATCTAGCTGTGTGACCTTGTTCACATTCTGTCTAAATATCCATAATATTACCGTCTCCAGAAAAAACACCGGAGTGACTTTTTTCAAGCAGCCATAACATATTTTACGTAATCCGTATCCATCGCTGTAGTAGTGTATAAGTTGACCTTTTAGGCATTATTTGCCCTGTAGGCATTTTTTGCCCAGTGTGTTATTCAACCAACTGCCATCTAGCTGTGTGACCTTGTTCACATTCTGTCTAAATATCCATAATATTACCGTCTCCAGAAAAAACACCGGAGTGACTTTTTTCAAGCAGCCATAACATATTTTACGTAATCTGTATCCATCGCTGTAGTAGTGTATAAGTTGACCTTTTAGGCATTATTTGCCCTGTAGGCATTTTTTGCCCAGTGTGTTATTCAACCAACTGCCATCTAGCTGTGTGACCTTGTTCACATTCTGTCTAAATATCCATAATATTACCGTCTCCAGAAAAAACACCGGAGTGACTTTTTTCAAGCAGCCATAACATATTTTACGTAATCTGTATCCATCGCTGTAGTAGTGTATAAGTTGACCTTTTAGGCATTATTTGCCCTGTAGGCATTCTTTGCCCAGTGTGTTATTCAACCAACTGCCATCTAGCTGTGTGACCTTGTTCACATTCTGTCTAAATATCCATAATATTACCGTCTCCAGAAAAAACACCGGAGTGACTTTTTTCAAGCAGCCATAATAAATTTTACGAGATCCGTATCCACCGCTGTAGTAGTGTATACGTTGATCTTGTGGGCAGTATTTGCACAGTGTTTTCTTCAAACCGCCATCTAGCTGTGTGAGCTTGTTCACATTTTGTCTAAATATTGATAATATTATCGTCTCTAGAAAAACCACTTGAGTTACTTTTTTTCAAGCAGCATTCATATATTTTACGTAATCCGTATCCACCGCTGTGTATACGTTGACCTTGTAGGCATTATTTGCACAGTGTTTTCTTCAAACCGCCATCTAGCTGTGTGAGCTTGTTCACATTTTGTCTAAATATTGATAATATTATCGTCTCTAGAAAAACCACTTGAGTTACTTTTTTTCAAGCAGCATTCATATATTTTACGTAATCCGTATCCACCGCTGTGTATACGTTGACCTTGTAGGCATTATTTGCACAGTGTTTTCTTCAAACCGCCATCTAGCTGTGTGAGCTTGTTCACATTTTGTCTAAATATTGATAATATTATCGTCTCTAGAAAAACCACTTGAGTTACTTTTTTTCAAGCAGCATTCATATATTTTACGTAATCCGTATCCACCGCTGTGTATACGTTGACCTTGTAGGCATTATTTGCACACTGTTTTCTTCAAACTGCCATCTAGCTGTGTGTATTATCGTTTCCAGAAAAACCAACTGAGTTTTTGTTGTTGTTGTTTTTTTAAAAATAATGCCAGGCAAAGGCAGGCCGCCACGCAGAGGCCGTGCTAGGGGCCGTGCTGCTATGCAATCCTGTGGCCCTAGCAAATTGCCCAGTTTTAAAAAGCCAATGACCCTGAACTCCCAAAATGCTGAAGAGGTAGTTGACTGGCTTACACAGCACACCCCATCCTCTACCATTTCTAACTTTACCACAACATCCTCCTCATCCTCCACTGCTATGGCCACCCCACGTAACACTTCCTCCACCACCGGTGCCCCTTCTTCACTGGAGTCAGAGGAGTTATTTTCCCATGAGTTTCTTGAACTGAGTAATGCGCAACCATTATTGCCAGAAGAAGATGAAGGAGATGAGTACGTTACACCAGATTTAATTCTGGCAGAGAACACGACAGAGATGGACATAATGATGAGTGATGAGGAGGAGGTCCCCGCTGCTGCTTCCTTCTGTGATGTGTCAGAAGAAATTGATGCATCTGAGGAGAATGATGATGAGGAGATTGATGTTTTGTGGGTGCCTAGTAGAAGAGAGCAAGAGGAGGGTAGTTCAGATGGAGAGACGGAGAGTCAGAGAGGCAGTAGGAGAATAAGACTTAGAAGAAGCAGGGAGGACAGCCCGCAGGGATCAGTAGGGCAACAACATGTATCGGCACCTGTGTTCAGCCGGCCAACGCACCCGCCATTGCCGCCAATGCCGCCAACTTCTACTGTTACCGCCAGATCGCACACTTCCAAAAAGTCAGCAGTGTGGGATTTTTTTAATGTGTGTGCCTCTGACAAAAGCATTGTAATTTGCAATGAGTGCAGTCAGAAACTGAGCCTTGGTAAGCCCAACAGCCACATAGGTACAACTTCTATGCGAAGGCACATGAGCGGCAAGCACAAAGCACTTTGGGAGCAACACCTCAAAGGCAACAGGCAAACTAAAAGCCACACTCCTTCTGGTCCAGCATCTTACTGCTCTACCTCTGCTCTCCTTGACCCGTCTGAACCACCCTCCACTCCGCCTTCCACCTTGACCACCTGTTCCCATTCCCAGTCATCTGCCACCAGCCAAGTTTCTGTGAAGGCCATGTTTGAGCGTAAGAAGCCAATGTCTGACTGTCACCCCCTTGCCCGGCGTCTGACAGCTGGCTTGTCTGCACTCTTAGCCCGCCAGCTTTTACCATACCAGCTGGTGGACTCTGAGGCCTTCCGCAAATTTGTAGCAATTGGGACACCGCAGTGGAAGGTACCCAGCCGCAATTTTTTTTCTAAAAAGGGAATACCACACCTGTACCAACATGTGCAGAGCCAAGTTACCGCATCTCTGTCACTTAGTGTTGGGCCAAAGGTCCATATGACTACTGACGCATGGTCCTCCAAGCATGGTCAGGGCAGGTATGTCACCTACACTGCCCACTGGGTGAACTTGGTAATGGCTGGGAAGCAGGGAATGGGTAGCTCAACAACAGTGGAGTTGGTGTCACCGCCACGGATTGCACGCGGTTCTGCCACCACCTCTACTCCTCCATCGCTCTCTACCTCGTCTTCTTCCTCTTCTTCTTCTTACTCTGCTGCTGGGTCCTTCTTCTCCTCCTCCACACCTGTGCACCCCCAGCTCCCCCTAGGCTATTCGACGTGCCAGGTACGCCGTTGTCACGCTGTCTTGGGGATGACGTGCCTGGAAAGCAAAAACCATACCGGATCTGTACTCCTGTCATCTCTGCAGTCACAGGCCGATCGGTGGCTGACCCCACACCAACTGCAGATCGGAAAAGTGGTGTGTGACAATGGAAGCAATCTGTTGGCAGCGTTGAGACTGGGCAATTTAACACATGTGCCCTGCATGGCACATGTGTTAAATTTAATAGTCCAACGTTTTGTCTCCAAGTACCCAGGATTCCAGGACGTTCTCACCCAGTCCAGAAAGGTGTCGGCCCATTTCAGACGTTCCTACACAGCCATGGCACGCCTTGCTGACATTCAGCAGCGCTACAACATGCCAGTCAGGCGTTTGATTTCTGACAGCCAGACTCGCTGGAATTCAACGCTCCTTATGTTGGAACGTCTGCTGCAACAACAAAGGGCCGTCAACGAGTACCTTTTTGAACTGGGTGGTAGGACTGGATCTGCAGAGCTGGGGATTTTTTTCCCCCGTTACTGGGTGCTTATGCGCGATGCCTGCAGGCTCATGCGACCTTTTGAAGAGGTGACAAATATGGTCAGTCGCACCGAAGGCACCATCAGCGACCTAATACCCTTCGCTTTCTTCCTGGAGCGTGCCGTGCGACGAGTGACAGATGAGGCTGTAGACCAGCGTGACGAGGAGCTGGAAGCGCACGATTTCTGGTCGGAATCACCAGAACGAACCCAGGCACCTGCTGCAACGCAGGGAGAGGTGCCAGAAGTGGAGTCAGAGGAGGAAGGTGGCTTTGTGGAGGAGGAGGAGGAGGACCAACAGGAGCAGGCTTCCCAGGGGGCTAGTGGTGACCTTTTGGGGACCCCTGGTCTTGTACGTGGCTGGGGGGAGGAGACCGTGGATGATGCAGTCCTTGATAATGAGGAAGTGGAGATGGATAGCTCTGCATCCAACCTTGTGAGAATGGGGTCTTTCATGCTGTCATGCCTGTTGAAGGACCCCCGTATCAAGAGGCTTAAGGAGAAGGACCTGTACTGGGTCGCAACGCTACTAGACCCTCGGTACAAGCATAAAGTGTCAGAAATGTTACCAACATACCACAAGTCCGAAAAGATGCGGCATTTACAAACCAGCCTGCAAAACATGTTGTACAATGCTTTTAAGGGTGATGTCACTTCAGGAACTCATCAACATTCCAGGGGCAGAGGTGCCAGTAATCCTGCCACGAGCGCACCTGCAAGGACAAAGCCCTTTGGCCGGTCTGTAACGTCAGACATGCAAATGTTTTTCTGTCCAAGGCAGCGCCACAACCCTTCTGGATCCACCCTCAAAGAACGCCTCGACCGGCAGGTAGCGGACTACCTGGCATTAACTGCAGATATCGACACTCTGAGGAGCGATGAACCCCTGGACTACTGGGTGCGCAGGCTTGATCTGTGGCCAGAGCTGTCACAATTTGCCATGAACCTCTTGTCTTGCCCAGCCTCAAGTGTGCTCTCAGAAAGGACCTTCAGTGCAGCAGGAGGGATTGTAACTGAGAAGAGAACTCGCCTAGGTCACAAAAGTGTCGATTACCTGACCTTTATTAAAATGAATGAGGGGTGGATCTCGGAGGGTTACTGCACGCCGGAAGACTTGTTCTGACTTCTATGCAGCTGTCCTTCTCTTCAAGCCTCATGACTCCACACACAGCTGTCCTTTAGCGTCCTCCTCCCTCCGCCACCGTTACAAACTAGGGTGCAAACCCTACTGGTTTAATTTTTTCTGGCCTCTGTGCTTCAGTGGCTGCAACCAAAAAAACTGGGCAAACAATGTCTACAAGGTCAACGTATGGCGAAAAATGACTATTTTCAGCATTTATATGGCATATTTTTTCTGGCAACTGTGCTTCAGTGGCTGCGTCCAAAAAAATGCATATTTTCTGCATTTATATGGCATAATTTTTCTGGCCTCTGTGCTTCAGTGGCTGCAACCAAAAAAATGCATATTTTCTGCATTTATATGGCATAATTTTTCTGGCCTCTGTGCTTCAGTGGCTGCAACCAAAAAAATTTATATTTTCAGCATTTATATGGCATAATTTTTCTGGCAACTGTGCTTCAGTGGCTGCGACCAAAAAAATGACTATTTTCAGCATTTATATGGCATATTTTTTCTGGCCTCTGTGCTTCAGTGGCTGCGGCCAAAAAAACTGGGCAAACAATGCCTACAAGGTCAACGACGTTGACCTTGTAGGCATTGTTTGCCCAGTTTTTTTGGCCGCAGCCACTGAAGCACAGAGGCCAGAAAAAATATGCCATATAAATGCTGAAAATAGTCATTTTTTGCCATACGTTGACTCAACGTATATGGCAAAAAATGACTATTTTCAGCATTTATATGGCATATTTTTTCTGGCAACTGTGCTTCAGTGGCTGCGACCAAAAAAACTGGGCAAACAATGCCTACAAGGTCAACGTATGGCAAAAAATGACTATTTTCAGCATTTATATGGCATATTTTTTCTGGCAACTGTGCTTCAGTGGCTGCGTCCAAAAAAACTGGGCAAACAATGTCTACAAGGTCAACGTATGGCGAAAAATGACTATTTTCAGCATTTATATGGCATATTTTTTCTGGCAACTGTGCTTCAGTGGCTGCGTCCAAAAAAACTGGGCAAACAATGTCTACAAGGTCAACGTATGGCGAAAAATGACTATTTTCAGCATTTATATGGCATATTTTTTCTTGCAACTGTGCTTCAGTGGCTGCGTCCAAAAAAACTGGGCAAACAATGTCTACAAGGTCAACGTATGGCAGTTGTTTAAAGAGAACAGTAGATTACTAGCCAGCAAAGCTACCTAAGCTAAAATGTCCCTCAAATCCCTGCAGTCTTCTGTCCCTCCAATACAGAGCAGTATCAAGCAGATTACTAGCCAGCAAACTTACTATCATCTGTCCCTGAAATCACTAACAGCTCTCCCCCTACACTATCTCTTCCAAGCACACACAGGCAGATTTTTCAGATACATTTTTGCCCTTGATCCCCCTCTGGCATGCCACTGTCCAGGTCGTTGCACCCTTTAAACAACTTTAAAATCATTTTTCTGGCCAGAAATGTCTTTTTTAGATGTTAAAGTTCGCCTTCCCATTGAAGTCTATGGGGTTCGCGAACCGTTCGCGAACCGCTCGCATTTTTGCGCAAGTTCGCGAATATGTTCGCGAACTTTTTTTCCGACGTTCGCTACATCCCTACTGACTACTGATTCCATGGATATCTGTGAGCCAATGGAATAAGGTTGTTTTGTTTTTTTAGGTTTGTGTGTACTTTGTGTGGAGCACAAGCTAAGCTAGAAACAATTTAAAGCCAGTCGTTAGACTTGTAGCCAGAGTATTAGAATACTAATTGTACATCGTTAAATAAAGGCAACTAACAAATACAATAAACAGTAAAAGAAAAGGGGTCTCCATAAGTATGTATGAGAAATGACAGAACATCCAGCATGTACTCAGTGGCATAGTTGTGCCTTAGAAAGTTTTTCATGCAAATTTTTGACATTTACGGGCAAACTCACTAACATCCGAAAATTCGCTCATATCGCAACACTTCGGCAGCAATAGATTCGCCAGGTCAACGCTAATTCACTAAAATCCAAAGTTGCGTCCAGGGCGCCGAACACTGGCGAAGTTGCACTAGCATTACTGCTCCAATAGAAGCGAAGTTGCGATAGCGTTGCCTATATACGGCGGGAAGTTAAAGTTCAATGGACGTATATGTTGCAGCAAATACATTACACTACACAAGTCCAGGGAACCTTAATAAAATAAAATAGAGTTGTTATAATGCCCTACACATGAGCCCAGTGTATAGTTTATGTGCCAAATGTTAGGGAATGTAGGGGGGAAGCTGGTTACCCCAAAAAAAAAATTATGCTCTTTTTCAGTCTATCAACCTGAAAAAGGAAAAGACGCTAGCGTAATATTTTTCAACTATTTTTTGAGGAAGTCCTATCTACTCTATTGCACTTGCCTGGTCTGAGGTGGCAAAGGTAAGTCTGGCGCAATAGGTAACGTTCAGTAAAATCCGCATGATCTTAGTGAATTTGTGTAGTTACATCCATTCACCAGAGTCTATCTCCTTCGCTAGCGAAGTTACGCCAGCGTTAGTCACTTCGCCCTTTAGTAAATTTGCCCCTTGGATTTTCCCATAAACTTTCGAAATTCGAATCTATCTGAGAAAAACCCTGACACTACAACTCACAAATTCAATTCTTCATAAATATGCCCCTTAATCTCATCCATGAGTAGTGATAAAATAATTTTTCTGGCAGGCTTCACAGGGAAATTCTGCATTTCATGAATCTTCTGTGAATCTTCTGTGAATCTTTTCGCAAAACTGCAGCAAAACAAAAAAATTGCCAAAAAAAAAAAAATTTGCTGAGAAAAAAAGTTGCCCCAAGATTAAATGCCAATTGACTTTAATGGACAAAAAGTTGCATGCGTTAAAAAACTTATGCTTTTTGACATGTGTTTTGCAAATTTTTCAGTAGTTTTGCAAATTTGAGAAGCAAAATGGGACAGATTCACTTATCATTATCCATCAGTTTTCATATGATAAAACTTTTTCTATTCACCCAACAGCCCTGGTGGTTTATTTTTTATTTTTTCCAAATAAACACAGGGTTGATTTATGACTTTTTGTGCCATAAGGAATTGTCTTTTCATTATACCGTTTTCTTTATATCAGATACCAATATTCACTTCAATATAATATTTTAATATGTTTGGTTTGTGTTGTGTTTGTAACGTATGGTATCCCAAACCCAGAACAAATCCCAAGGTCCCGGTCTCGGCTCATGCTTCTGCCTATAGCGGCCACCTTGGGCTTCAGGAGGAGCCTGATAAAGCAAAATCGGTACTGGAACAAGATAGAGCAGACGCACACCCACGGCAATCTCCTGGAGATAACGCTTGGTGCTCAGTAATAGGAGATATGGCAACGTCCAACTGTAATCAGGAAACAAAGATACCGGCACACAAGGCTTGCTTGCAGGGAGACCCTTGCTTTAATTCAAAAGTGCGGAAGTGCAACGTTTCGGGGACACGCCCCTTTCTCAAGCATACGGAATCATTAGTGAACAAGGTATATATAGGTAAAACAATTAAAAGATTTTTACACCTTAATTGACTTTACATAATTAGAAACATGTTTTCTTTAAAAAAGTGAATCAAAATACGGAAGTGCATACATATTAAAATATTAGCAGTCCACATCTCGTCTTTCCTGTGCACATGGTGATAGAACCAAATAATGTCCATAATTCGTGAAAACATCCGAATTGCATTAAAAAAATAGAAGCCATAAAAATTGTGATAAAGTCTGTTTGTAAAATCAACAGTATAAATATAAAGTGCAACATTGTGACGAATGACAATTTCCTAGGAAAAAAAGAACTCACAAAGTAGCAATCAGTCAAACTGGAAGCAATAGGCAATACATGGTTACGAAAAGTGGCAAAATAACTCACCCTGCATGTATGGGAAAGGGAAAAATTATCTAGCCCTGGGTGGTACTCAGAAAGGTTTTCTTATCTGTTAAAAATGAAAAAAACATAATTAACTAGCAGAAAAATATTGATAAGAATAACTTACAAGAAATCTTTACAAAAACATTTTTATAAAAAGCAAGAAAAGTTGTACTCCTCATTAAGACCTTTAGGGCTCCTAGATTGAAGTAGCCAAATCCAAAAACACTCCCATTGGTGGAGTCGACATTTTTTGTCCTGGCCCTGTGTTACCCACACTTTTTCCAAGATTTGCCAACGTAATTGTGCAACTCGGTGTCCATGTGTATAAAAATGTTTTGCCAATAAAGTCTCTTTTTTGAATTTTTCCTTTCCCTTGTTTTCATTACGTGCCATGGATTCTGTAGGCGTGGGTAACGGTTGGTAATTTCTTATCATAGATTTATGTTCGTTTAATCTCACTTTTATGGATCTAGAAGTTTGTCCCACGTATGCCAACCCACATGGGCATTTAATACAGTAAACTACATCACTGGTGTCACATGTGAAGAATCCTTTTATGGTGTGTTTAGACCCATGTAGGGGGTGCGTGACCATATTACTAGAGATGGCGCGAACTGTTCGCCGGCGAACTTGTTCGCGCGAACATCGGGTGTTCGCGCTCGCCGGAAGTTCGCGAACGTCGCGCGACGTTCACCATTTTGGGTTCGCCATTGTTGGCGCTTTTTTTTGCCCTCTCACCCCAGACCAGCAGGTACATGGCAGCCAATCAGGAAGCTCTCCCCTGGACCACTCCCCTTCCCTATAAAAACCGAAGCCCTGCAGCGTTTTTTCACTCTGCCTGTGTGTGCTGAAGAGATAGTGTAGGGAGAGAGCTGCTGCCTGTTAGTGATTTCAGGGACAGTTGAAAGTTTGCTGGCTAGTAATCGTGTTGATACTGCTCTGTTATTGGAGGGACAGAAGTCTGCAGGGGTTTGAGGGACATTTAAGCTTAGGTAGCTTTGCTGGCTAGTAATCTACCTTCTACTGCAGTGCTCTGTATGTAGCTGCAGTGGGCAGCTGTCCTGCTTCTGATCTCATCTGCTGACTGCTGCAATAACAGTAGTCCTTGTAAGGACTGCTTTTATTTATTTTTTTGTTCCAATACAGAGCAGTATCAAGCAGATTACTAGCCAGCAAACTTACTATCATCTGTCCCTGAAATCACTAACAGCTCTCCCCCTACACTATCTCTTCCAAGCACACACAGGCAGATTTTTCAGATAAATTTTTGCCCTTGATCCCCCTCTGGCATGCCACTGTCCAGGTCGTTGCACCCTTTAAACAACTTTAAAATCATTTTTCTGGCCAGAAATGTCTTTTTTAGATGTTAAAGTTCGCCTTCCCATTGAAGTCTATGGGGTTCGCGAACCGCTCGCATTTTTGCGCAAGTTCGCGAATATGTTCGCGAACTTTTTTTCCGACGTTCGCTACATCCCTACATATTACCAGGTATTATTCCATTACAGTGGCCACAATTTCTACAGGGGAAAGTACCGTTAGAAGTGGTCGAAGCCTGGCATTTTTGCCGTTCTGCAGGTCTAGTTTTAATAAGATCGCCAATATTTCTGCCCCGTCTGTATGAAAACAAAGGTGGTGCCTCGAATAAATGGCCATACTTAGGGTCAGTGCTCACAATGGGCCAATATTTAAGTACTATCCTGCGAAAGCTCTTGAATTACTGTCAAAAGTTGAAATGAAAGGGATTCTCTGAGACTTAGTGCGATTTATAGGTTTTTTAGAAAGCACTTACTTCCTGGGAATGGCTCGTACACTCAACCTACTGGTCTCCAAGTTACTTTTGTCATAACCCTTTTCTAAAAACGTATTCACCATATCATTAGAGGCTTCATCATACAGGGCATCCGTGGAAGTTATCCGCCGTACCCTCAGTAACTGACTTTTGGGCAACCCTTTGCATACACCTGGAGGATGATAGGAAGTAGGTCTTAAAAAATTATTTCTATCTGTTGGTTTAATGTACAGTGAGGTAGTAAAAGATGTACCCGTGAACAAAATGTTTACGTCCAGAAAATGTATCTCAGTAGGACTAAATTCCAAGGTAAATTTAATTGTAGAGTGTACACGATTTAAATAAACCAAAAATTCTTGCAGATCATCCTGTGTGCCGGACCACAGAAAAAATGTATCGTCAACATAGCGCATGTAACCCTGAATGAACTTAGCAAAATGTATGTTAGAAAAAATCCAAGTTTGCTCGAAATTGTCCATAAAAATATTTGCATACACGGGCGCCATGTTGGCACCCATGGCACAGCCTTGCAATTGTAAATAATAATCCTCTTTGAATTGGAAGTAATTTTTAGTTAAGACACTTTCCAGTAAATTGCATATAAACTGAATCATGTGATTGGGTAAATTCCCTTGTGACAGATACATCCTAGTACTCTCTATCCCTTCATCATGTGGTATTGAGGTATATAAGTCCTTCATGTCAAGGGAGCATAAAAGTATATTGCCTGTAGGAATGGCTAAACCCTGCAATCGATTCAAAAATTCAGTGGTATCAATTAAGCAGGGTTTCAAACCAGACAAAACCTCCTGTAAATATGTATCTATGTATATTGCCAAAGGCTGCCAAATAGAACCAACACTGGAAACTATAGGATGTCCTGGTGGGTTATCAAGCCGCTTGTGAATCTTGGGAAGATAGATCTGAGGAGTTTTAGGGTGTTCATTAATCAATAGTTGTCCCACTTCGTCAGTAATGAGGCCCTCCATAATCGCAGAGTTAATTAAAATGTTTAATTCGTTCTTGTATTTAAACATGGGGTCCCCACTCAATTTTTTATAGTGTAAAGTATTCTCCAATTGTCGTTTAGCCTCCATGACATAATCCGTGGTATTTTGTATGACAATTCCACCCCCCTTGTCTGCCTTAGTGATAATGACTGAATTATTCGCCTGTAATGACGATAAAGCAGTTTTTTCGACCAAAGAAATGTTTTTGCGTTTATACTTCGGTTTGGGCTGTGAAAAAAATAATTTATTCATTTCCAAAGACAAAAAAAGCAAAATCGGTAACACTCTATAACACTGTACAAAGTCAGGATTCAGAAGAGTGGTCAATAAAAGGCAAGGGTCAGTTCAGGCAGCGATACAGTAAAGGTCAAAAAAGGCAAAGGGCAGGAACGGAAAATCAGATGAGAATCACACCCAGGAGCTATCAGGAAATAGACCTACATAGGACAATGTTTTTATAGCCAAACTAATGACTTACACAGATCACCTGTGGCCAGCTTGGCAGCTTGGTGAAACAAGCCAAGCTTAGTTGCTAATTACAAGGCATTGCCATTGGAGTGAATTGGGGCCTTAGCGGTATGCTCATATAGACAGTGGTAATATAGGCAGCCCAGGAACACAAAGTCCCTAGTTCAACTCCAGGCAGATTATTACAGTGTTTCTGAATAATAATGGACATTGGGGTCTTTTCCAAAATACAGACTAGTTGTTATATATCAGACCATGAATTAAATAATTATTGAGGCAATTAACAAATAGAGCATACATTCTAATTCTCCATACATTTCTGTAATGAACATTAAAAATATTTGTCTTCTCTGTTCTTTCCCTTGAAATTGTATTATAAGCAATAATGAGAAACAGCCTACAAGCCAAGAATTTTAGCACATTCATTTTTTTCTTCTTTTTCACCACCTTCATCTTCATCTTTTTATCTGACAGAGCCTGTTTGGTGTAGCTATGGTGAATGAGAAAATTCTATTAATTAAGTGAAACAAAAGAGGGCAGAGAGGACAGAGAATAAGTAATAAAACTGTCACCATGAACTGAGAAGAGCAATCAAAGATTTTCATAACTGAAGCTATGAACAAAAGAGGTGGCATTTGTTTTTTTCTGTAAATCCCCTGACCGTTTTTTAATTTTTAAAACTGTACAATGAGTCTACAAGTACAGAAATATAATAAATAAATTAGCAAAACAATATTTTTTTAGGAACAAATATTATATGACCTGCAGTAATCAAACTAATTAGTAGTGTGGAATTAGGTATAAAGAACTCCATAGAAAACTACCATAGAAAACATGATCCCACCTAAGAGGTTTACTCCATCTCAACTTATTCTAGATACTTGGTTGTACAATAAAAGGATATAATGCAATTTTTTTTTTACACTGGCCCTTCTTTTGTTGACTTTTCTTTGTAAACTGAATAGAATATAGCTTATGCTGTCCATTATTTTAATCTATTCGATGCTGTGATATTGATTCGTTTTTACCAAGGAATTTCCTTTACTGTATAAACAGTGAATGTTTATCATCCACATAATATGATAGATCAATACTTTAAACCTGACTTTTGGAACTTGATCTGATCACAACTACAATATCGGGTCTGTCTTTATACTACAAAAAATTTCATAGCATGCATTAGCACCCCCCTCTCTCTATACCACTCAATGCTAGGACACTTTTGCATTAAAAGGGTGGTTCACCTTTAAAGGAAAACTATACCCCCAAAATGAATACTTAAGCAACAGATAGTTTATATCAAATTGAATGACATATTAAAGAATCTCACCAAACTGGAATGTATATTTACATAAATATTGCCCTTTTACATCTCTTGCCTTGAACCACCATTTCATGACTCTATCTGTGCTGCCTCAGAGATCACCTGACCAGAAATACTACAACACTAACTGTAACAGGAAGAAGTGAGGAAGCAAAAGGCAGAACTCTGTCTGTTAATTGGCTCGTGTGACCTTACATGTGGTTTGTATGTGTGCACAGTGAATCTTACGATCTCAGGGGGCGGCCCTTATTTTTTAAAATGGCAATTTTCTATTTAAGATTACCCAATGGCACATACTACTAAAAAAGTATATTATTATGATAATGGTTAATTTACATGAAGCAGGGTTTTACACATGAGCTGTTTTACTCAGTATCTTTTAATAGAGACCTACATTGTTTGGGGGGTATAGTTTTCCTTTAAGTTAACTTAGAAGTATAAAAAGACTTGTAAGCAATTTTAAAATTGGCCTTCATGTTTTATTTTTTATCTTTTTTTAATTATTTGCCTTCTTCTGCTGACTCTTTCCAGCTTTCAAATGGAGGTGAGTCACAAATGTTTTGTTATTGCTACTTTGTATTACTCGTCTTTATATTCAGAGTCTTTCCTATTCATATTCCAGTCTCTTATTTAAATAAAAGCATGGTTGCATTTGAACCCTTGCAAACTCAAGAGCTGCTGAATAAAAGAGTATCACTCTCTACATCATAAAAGTTAAACTCAAAGGTGAACAACCCCTTTAATGTATTATTATTACTAAAGTGGTACATGTAGTACCACAAAATACCCTGTAAATTTGTTTTTATAATTTTATTTTTTTTCCTTTAGTGAAAAGAACAAGTGAATTGCACAAGCAAAAAAAAATGTTTGTTCTAATCAGTTCTCTAATTACAACATTGTACAAAAACGAAGACAGTTATGCACCTTTGCAAGTCCCATGCCTAGTTAAAGAAACTCTTGGGAATCATGAGTCAGTTAACAAGCACTCTGTTGGTAATGTTAAGTGTGAGCTTCCATCTAATTAGTGATATATGATAGTATATCAAATTTATAAACTACAGCTGCACACAATGTGTTTGCTATTGCCTAGAGGGTATCATTTTGCTGTAAGACAAGCAAACTCATAATATTGCTAACAAATCATCTAATGCCATATGGTATTACTAAAGTAACATAGAATAAGCCTGTTGGATCATGTGGTTTCACTTATGAGGAGCAGGGCAACTATTTGGTTTTTAGAAGCAACAGCTGCATGCCGAATTCTTTATGTTACATAATCAAGAGGAACTTCCAATAATAAGGGTATTTTTGTTCTTATTCGAATACTGAAATAATCATTAGGAGTAATAGTCCCCATGCCAAAGTGCAGGAATACTGCAGGGTTCAGAAGCACACACCTTAATGGTCATTTTCATGCTACTTGCTGCACTCTGCCCTTCACCCTGGTGCAGAGTCGAGGGACACAGGCCAGTCCTGTACTTACCCATTTCAGCCTGAACCCTGTTCAGTGACTTGAGGGGACCACATGGGCCATAACTGTTTTCTTTTGAATCTGTCCTACATGATAATAATCAATAGCAAACTCACTGAACAGTTATGTACCATGTGGCCCCCCTTTAAGTCACTGACTAACTCAGAGTTAGAGCTGAAAAGCAGTAAGTTGTGTTCTGGCTATTATGTTACACATACAGTCACTCCAGCCTTTATGCATTATATTTTTGGCTAACTAACTACGTTAGAAATTTTTTTTTTAATTTGCACAGCCTAAATATTTACTCTTTATTTTTACACTGAACTGTTCCTTTAAAGCAAGAAATGTGTGAGCCACTCTCTTTTCACCTCAGGTAGAGCATTTACTCAATTTTTGGATCAGTCACAACATTTTAAATTGGAGAATATGATCTAAAACATGTTGTCCTCTAAATACATGCTTTATCTGAGGTGAGAAGGTGGGCTAGGTGTAGATTACAGTGATGATGAATGCAGTCATATCCTTACAGCGTGCCATTGGGCAGGCAGACTTAAGATATGGTGATCCAAATTATGGAAACATCTGTTATATGGAAACCCCCAAGTTTTAAGCATTCTGTGTAATAGATTCTATTCCTATAAGGTTAAAAGCCAACCAGTATCAACTGAATTGCAAATGCCTCTTGGCAATACAAACTCCATCACTTGCACTCCTGTTAAACCCTGGCCATGTACCCATCCAGCCCTAACCATACTCCCTATTTGGCCTGTTTCTAAGGATTGCATAGGTGCATTTCTATGTTTTTCAATGGCCGGGGACAAGTTGAATTCAGGTGCAAGCATAAGAATGGGCTGTTACTGAGGGTATATGAGTAAATGGGGCAACATCAGGGTGACTCCTCAAAAATGCTTGAAATAGAAGTCTGAAAAAGAATGACATGAGATGAAATAGGAAATGTTTATTTGTATCAAAGTTTAACATACTTGCAAGCTGCTTCATGCATTTCCAAAAATAGTATTGTACTGTCAATAAAATAAAAGTTCAGGTTATGGAAGACAGTAAGTCCCTGCCATGCTGAAATATTATTTTAAGCATTTTCCTACTACACCAAAATACAGTGATGAATATGCACTATATAATTTATATCTTTTTCTTTTCTTCAAAGACATTTATTTTTGTTTAGAGTACAGAGAGATATTGATTGTTAGACTTGTGATCGCAAATGTATAACAGAATATAGATTTATTCTTCAGAAATCTGTCATTCTTCAGATATATTTTGCTTGTGTAAGACCACATCTTTTAATAACTATAGAGTGTAAAAGAGAACTAAGTTAAAGTATGAGATCACATTCCATAAAGAATGTTGTAATAAAAAAAAGATTATGAATGCAATAATGTGGCGATTTACCTCATTAAGTAATAGTGAATACATTTATTTGTCTTATAAAATTATCTTTAAATTTTCTGTCTGATTTTTGATCTGATACAATTTTATTGTAAACTGACTGGCACAATGCATCTGGAATATTTATACATTTTTAGAATTAAATGTTTAGCAGGTGGATGGGATAATTAAGGCATCTTGCACCCAAAATTTACTCTGTGTGCAAATGTACCAGTAAAGTGTGTGTTGTCTGTAAATGTACATTTGGCGCTAGTATGACTATGTGAGTAAGATATAAAACCTCATACTCAAATTTCTGTACACCATGAAGTAGCTGCAAAGATATAATGTTGAATTAAATAAATGTTATTTAAATAAAGAATAAATAAACAACAGCTATATTTATATATAGCAATGATATATTTCAAATGATACAAAGAAAAATAAAGGGAAAATGAAACAAGAAATCCTATATGGAAACATAAACTCTCTATTTGCACTTAAAGAGATGTTAAAAAGTACCAAATGAAACTTTTTCCAAAAAAAGTGGATATACCTTGTTACTTTACACTTTACATCTGATTCCAGCTTAGTTTTGTAGACGTATGAGGAATAGATTAACCCATTTGGTAATACTGGTAAGTATCGTATCGTCAGAGGCTGATGAACCAATACATTTAGAGATAATGAAATGCTGAGATAAACTAAATACGAGATTGTTTATCAAAGAAAGTGTAATGTAAGCAGCACTTTCTGTCAGTCTCATCGACATTAATTAGAGCTATGGGCATAAAGAAACTTGTATGCGTGAGATTGTCTACTTGAAGTTGGCATTGAGCCTGTTCGTCTTTCCACCATGAGACTAAACTTTAGTAGAGCTTTGCCCTTGCGAGGAAAGCAAATGTGGTCTTCAGCAGGAGTGTGAAAATACAATGTTGAAGGGAACTAAACAGACTAGCATTCCTTTTACTCTTCTGTTATAAAAAACAAAATTTCTAGCAGCATGTATATATAATATAAAGTAAAAATGCATTATAGTAACTTTATTCTGTATAAATAAATGCCAATTCAATGTATGCATTTGTCCTTACAAAACGTTTTACATATACTAGGGAAAACAAATTCAAATAGCAAAGCAGATAGATTTAAAGGTGGTGTCAAAAAAAATGTTTGGCTTAACAATATTATATTTTTATTCTAAGTAATGTTTTAATATATTTTATTAAAAAAAATTTAAATATTAATAGGTAATTCTTAAAAAACATTTGCACTTAATATGCATTGAACATTCATGTTTTAGAAACCCTAATTTGAATTATTACCATCAAATCAAATAGTTGCGAAACAATTTTTTTTCACCCATTAAAGTCTATGGCCATCATGTTTGCGGCTAAACTCATCGAAAAATTTTTCTCATCTCTAATAGCAGTGTGTTTTAAAAAAAGTGAATAAAGTTAAAAATCCTTATAATAGCTTTTATATCCATACATGCAAATGCATGGGAACACTGCACATTCTATTCCAGATTGAAGAAAATGTATCAAATTTGTGTTTTTCCTTTACAGAAAGTGACGAAAAAGAAATATTAAGCTGTTCCAAAAAATAGCAGTGTCTGCATTCTTCTTTACAAACTCAAACATTCACTGTATAAACTGAAAAATGTTTCATGATTTTGCTTTCCTTTGAATCACTGAACTAATATTTAGTTGTATAATCAGTGTTTCTGAGAACTGCGGCACATCTGTGTTGTATGGAGTCCACCAACTTCTGCACCTGTTACATTTCACAATTCTTCTGCATTTCTTGGTTTTGCCTCAGAAACAGCATTTTTTATGTCACCCCACAGTTTTCCATTGGATTAATGTCCGGGATTGGGCTGACCACTCCATAACATCAATCTTGTTGGTCCAGAGCCAAGATGTTGTTTACTGGTGTGTTAGGGGTTGTTCTCTTGTTGGAACACCCATTTCAAGGGCATTTCAAGAGCATTTCAAGCATAATGCAACATGACTTCTTCAAGTTTTTTGATGTATTGAAACTGATTCACTCACATGTTCCCCTGAGGCTTATCCCTCTCCCCTTCTCACTAACCACTTCAGAATATTTCTTTGTGCCATCCTGCCCATATTATTCCCCACTTTCAAAAATCTTCCTTTTTCCTTTCCTCTAGCCAACCAGATATTTTAATTTAAATGCAGATTTTAAACTACTGGCGCCATATATAGCTGGAATTAACAGATACAAAAAATTACAAGCCAAAAGTAACCCTGTATCACTTGTGTTTTTGCATTATTTCAGTTTATTTTGTAAAAAAGTGTCTCAATTCACCTACAGCTAGGGGCAGATTTACATAAAATGATCTCTCTCTGCAGAGAGAAGACGATTATCTTAAAATTTGTGTGCACATGCAAAAGCATAGATTAGAGGGAACATTGCATATACAGTAAAACTTTGTTCACTAAAATCCCCCCACAATCAAGCACTAAAGTACATGGTGGTTGGTGCTGGATAGTAAACTAAACACAAATAGTGCTAAGTGTGCTTACAAAGGTACATGCTGCAATGACATGAGTGTATACTTATATGCTGTTCAATTCTAGTGGGACAGAACCAGTGCCTTTGGACACACCACACCAGGAAACTGAATTTACTGGAAAGACAGGCATTAAATACATGACACCTTCATACAATACATCTTACTCCTTTTGAACCAAAGGAGGAAATTAGATATGCTTTGTATGGTCTGATGTATGTAATCTGCTTGTTAGGTACTTATCTCTTTTGGTTATATGTGGAGGCTTAATTATTAAAGGCCAGATTTTAGTGTTTTTGAGGTAGTGGGTCAATTATTAGAATCTGAAATTATCTCACTATTTTCTGAAAACCACTCTGACTCAAATCTGCACAGACTTTCCCCATTATTTATCAATACATTGTCCTGAAAATTTCTTATGCAGTTAGATACTCAATAACATTGCGAAAAAATCTAATCTTACTCAATCTTACTTTTCAGTTTTGTCGACGAAAACTGAGACTTTTTCATATTTAATGCCCGAAACCTGTGACTTTTCAGAGTATCATCCGAAAAACCAGTAAATCTTTGGATATATTCTGGTTGTCGGGGGGGGAGGGCAATGTTTAATTGCAAAGAAATAGAAAAGTATGCCTCCAATTCTGCAAGAAGTCAGGCATAGACTTTGGTGGATTACTGAGATGGAGAAACGTGCATCCTTACTGAGAAATTTAACTATTCCCATCCCTCTCCCCTCTTTCCCTGCTCTTCCCCATCATGGTTAAATTTCTTTATTCAGTTACTGAATACTCATAGCAATTTATTCAAAAGATAACTCAAACTACATGTTATTAGTGATACATGTTTTTATTTGATCAGACTGAACGCATGTGATTTACAATGCAATCTTGCCATTTCAATACAGTTGCTGTGCCTTGATGGGAAAAATATTACGTTATTCAAGAAAAGAAAGAAAAAAAAGAAAGCAGCAGCATGACTTGTATCTACTGCATTGTAACTGTTATGTTTGTTCCATTTATTACTGCCATGGTTGGTATGAAGATCAGTGATATATTTTAAGGTCTCAGATTTCACATAATACCACACAAACGTGATTGTACTGCAAATATAAGGAAATCAATTGGAGTTTGTTGTTTTTCTAAATAACAGATACGGTCTTACACACAGTTATATGGTTCTGTTTTCATTCAAGACCAATGTGTTAAAGAGGAGATCCCTCAAAAACATTTAACTTTCCTTTTTTATACTTATCCTTGTTATGTTATGTAAGTGTGAATCAGGGTCATGCTTTTTAATAATTTTTCTTTTTGTGCATGCTTTCTTGGGATGAAAAAGCTAAAACAAATAGAATGCCAATGATAAAAATCCAAAAAATGTGCAGAGGAACCCAGTTATTGTACAGATACATGTCCACAATATAGACCTTTCCACCAATAGAGAATAGTTAGGACCCTCCCACTGAACTCTAATATCACTTTTTATAGAGGTCATGAGCTAGTAAGATCCAAACTAGGTAGCTTCCTGGTCATAAGAGGCTTTGGCAGTCCAAAATAACCTGTTTTGCCCTCACATTCAAGGACAAGGATGGGTATGTTAAGATGGCCAACATGTGATTTAGAAGCATAACTAAAGTCTGTTCCATTTGTATGTTTAAACATGTTTAAGGTGCCAAAATAATAATTTCAAACGATTATAGTATTGCCTATACTAATAATTTATGGAAAAAAGCACGAATCAAAACCAAACATCACAAGGAAGGAAATTGTGGTGGAAAAACAAGCTGATACCAGCTCAAAAACAATGTCAGTAAAAACCTAACTATATTGCAGGCTATATTGATCATTTTTCAATGTTCATGCTCACCTTTTCAGATTGGACAGTTATCCTACTACAAAGCATTTATCAAATGCAGTACTACACAACTTATTTAGCTGAGCAGACAATGTTATTTATCAGACATGCCATTTGAAATGGATCCCATATCCTGCACTGATTTCTTCTACCTGAAAGCAGCCTGGAAATGTTGATATGTTAAAAAAAACTGGATATATTGTAAGAATGGAGAAAATCCATGCCTGGGTTTTTTGTAACTTGGATAACTTTCCAGCCCTGCATTCCAAAATAAAACAATATTCAAGTCAGTAGTTCCAAATTAAAACATTAGACAAAATGGGCCCAGTGGAGTATATGCATCTATGGTGGTTAGCATAATAACCCAAGAAGAAAAATTCAAAAAGACAAAAGATTAGACTGAGCATGAGGTCAATAAGAGACAACTAAGAGGTCTTTAAAGGAGAACTGAACCCCGTGATGTTAAGTCCCTTCTGGCCCCCCTCCATTGCCCCCCCTCCCTGTCTCCCCCCTGTCTGACCCCAAAATTCTGTCACTTCTTGAAATAGCAGAGTGAGCACGGTAGAGCTCACGGGCGCCATCTTCTTCTCTTTGGTAATCTTCATGTCTTCTTCCTCCCCTTCTGCAATTTCTGCCTCTTTTGGCGCATGTACAGTTGTCACAAACCGGAAAATTGCTCCAACTGCGCATGCGCCAATATGGTCTCACTTCATGATAGAGAAGAAGATGGTGCCCATGAGCTACGCTGCGCTCACTCTGCATGTGGGGTAAGACTGTGCAGAGGGGAGGCAAGGAGGGGGGGGGCAATGGAAGGGGCCAGTGAGGACTTAACATTGTGCAGGTTTAGTTTTCCTTTAAGTAAAAGACCTCTTTTGTAAACCACAAAGAATTGAAAATGAGCCTAACTGAAATGCTGTTCTTAACAAAAATTAGGAGTCAAGCTTCAAGTAATTTCTGCAGCCACTTGTATACAAAACTGGCTATGTGACCAAGGGACACACTAGCGGGCAGGTATTGTTCCCATTAAATTGATGGTACCTATAAATTTAGTAACATGTTAACAAGGAAATGTCTTTATTATTGGCATTTTAGTTCATTTGATGAATATTTGTCGCCCTCAAAGCCTTGACTTGCAGTATTTATCTAGGTGTTGTGTTCTCCCACTCTCTATATGTGGTTACTATCTACAAGTGATATAAAAGAATGGATTGATAGGAGTAAACGACAACCAGAAAATTGGTGGCTTGGTACTGACATGCATCTGCATATGCTTGCCATACTTATCAAGTGCACTATGGGACAGTTGTAAGATGGTGGAACTGTATTCACTTAATGCGCATGTAAACTGAATCTAATGGATATGATGCAGAGTCCTCTCCTTTAATTATGCAGCACTGCTATACACATGATTATACACATTGTTAATTACAACACTTTTGTAATTAACAGGGTCCATTAAAACAAATTCTGTTGCTTGCAGCAAGGTTATATTCTTATTTTTAAAAAAAATCTTTGTTACAAAAAGAAAAACAACCGTATCGATTTAAAATTAGTTATCATCTTCCAAAACAATAAAATCTGAGGATGGTTAGTGCAGCCTGCAACACTACACAGCATAAGGCTCAAGATGAGCACAGCACCCGCCAAATACATATAATTTCTTTCAGCTTCAAATCACAGATTGATTTTTCTTATCTGTTGTTGTAAAATAAATGCTCAGATTTGCTGAACTTTCCCCAGTTTCCTTTTAATCTTGAACAAATAGAAACGAAAGCAAGAAGACATTACCTGAACCTATGTCTGAGAATACATTAGTACAATTACGAACAATAAATTGTTTCTGTCTTGTTTCTATTGATCTTGTACTGCTTCAGAAAATAGGCCATGAATTGTGTTTACTGTGGATTTTAAATACACAACACAGTTTAGAATATGAGCACATCAGGCATCTCTAACCCTTCCTAATGTGGCTGTTCAGATATTCTTTCTGCTGAACTTGTAGATTTCCTTCACATGTAATGTATATCAATGCAAGCAAAAAATGTATCATTTCTTTCAATAGCTACAAACATTGACCTACCTGCAGTACTTGTGTCCTGAAATGAACCAACACTAGACACTGCTTCGCTAGAATTACTTAGCACTTGCTAGATGACCTCTGTACTGTGCACTTTCTATGGATGGTCATGATGATGTTCTGTCAATTCCATCATTTTTTTTATGTTCTACAGGACACTATAGGGGGAATGTAATAAAAGTCGCAAAGAGCAAAACAATTCGCACCAATAAGACTAAAAATTGACATCTCGAAATGTAATATTGTTCCTTAAACTGTTATTGCATTGCGAATTTTAATTGCGCATTGCGAATTTTAATTGCGCACTCATAAGAAGTGCTTGAAGGTGTCGTAATCTTTTGGTGCAAACATAGCGACTTTTTCAGTAAGAAGTTTTATTACATTGACTGCGCATTGGCACACACTATAAAATTCGCAAACAGTCTTTCACTGTCGGAAGTGGTCGCTAAACAGTTTCCGGGCACGCAAAAGCTATATTAAATTCGCACAAAGCAAAATTTGTTCGCGCAAAGGCATAACTTTTCGCATTGTGAATAGTTTTTCCGTTAGCGATTTTTATTATATTCCCCCGTATTTGTGTGCTGAAGCAAACATTTACATCGTCTATAAAGCATGCAACGTTAAAATATGATTGTTTTAACAATATAACAATAGAATAGAATATGAAACCAATAAGATGTTAAAACTACTTTATATACATGTATAAATTGAATCTGTCTATTGGCATTTTCAATTAAAATATATCTTGGTAGCAAGAGCCCTATTTTTTATTTGCAGTTGGTCTTCATTTTTAATTCTTTTGTTTTTTTTTTAAATAGCAATCAGACATTTAATCATATATGACTTCAGTTTTCACTGAAGTTTCCACTGATGAGGAATTAAAAAGTCAATCTTTTTGTTCGTTTGTAGAGGTCAGTGACCCCAAACAGTATAATTCAGTGGCAGGGGAGAAAAAAGGCCAATATTTGTATTGTAGTGTATCTGTTATGTACTGTACATGCAAAATAGTCCCTATGACCCTGTATGTCTGCCACCTATGCTACATAGGAGCGTTTTACAAGATACATAGGGGCAAATTCACTAAGTTGCGAAGTTGCGCCAGGCGCAACTTCGCCGCACTTCGCCAGACGTAGTTTCGCCAGGGCTCTGCAAATTCACTAAAATTCGAAGTTGCGCTCAGGGGTAGCGTGAGGTAGCGAAGTTACGCTAGCGAAGGCTAATTTGCATACGGCGCGAAATTCAAATTTCAATGGAGGAATATGTATCAGCACTACAAATGCCAAGAAAACCTTCAAATCTGCAAATAAAATTTGTATTTTGCCCTACACATGTGCCCACTGTCTAGGTAAGTTGCCATGAGTCAGGAAATGTAGGGGGGAAGGAGGGGAGCCCCAAAAAATTTTTTCGATCTTTTTCAGCCTATGACCCATCATGTAGAAAACACGCCAGCGTTTTTTGGGACTTTGAAAAAATTTTGACTTTTTTGGAAACAATCCCTATCTACTCTATTGCGCTTCGCCAGGTCTGAGGTGGCGAAGGAAGTCTAGCGTAAAAGGTAGCGTTCAGTACACTGCGCAAGTTAGTGAATTTGCGTAGTTTCATCGCTAGCGAAAATTCGCCTGGCGTAAGGGAGCGAAGTAACACTAGCGAAACTACGCCAGCGTTTGTTAGTGAATTTGCGCAGTAGTGAAAATGCCAAACGCTAGCGAATTAATGCTAGCGTTCGGCGCTTCGCGGCTTAGTGAATTTGCCCCATAGTATACAAGTAACAGTACAGTGCATTTTTCTGTTTTACATGTTTGTTGCTGTTTAACCAAGAATTTGTTGCTTTTTAAAAGCTTTTGGTGATTATTCCCAGCACTGGGAAATTGATATACAAGTTTTATGCTCCTACACTGTATAGGCCAAGCTTAAACTGTTTAACATTCCATTGTGCCTGGACTTTGCTATTTTCAAATATCTTGATCCTGGTTATGTCCCATTGCTTAAAGGATGTGCCCACTCTTCCAAAATGGAAAGAAGAGCTCTGTGAAGAGATGAAGAGGATTATGTTTTATAATGAAACAGGGCAACCACCAGCTAAAACACACAGGGTCCTGGGCCTAGACAGCTTACAGCAGTTTGGAATCAGGAGCAGACCCACCATTTCTGACATCAATCCTGCAGAGAAAAAAAAAGTCAGCAGTTAAGTATCATTATACATTTAAATCTTAATAAATAATAATTATCATTATTATAATTCATTTCAAATTAGGACAAGGAAAATATCCAGTGAGTATTAATTTCTAGTCTTAGTGGTACCTTCAGGTAGTGAACATTGCTTTTTGCTTGGTGCAAAAGGGGTTGTGCAGTGCTGAATCCTGTATTATAGTACAGCATGTCCTTTACCTCCACTGGAGCAATTACAGTTTCTTTTTTCATGAAAGACTTTTAAACAGTGAATTGGAAGCACTTTACAACCAACAAAGCACACTTTCTCAATCCTTGGGGTCACTAGCCCCATAATTCACAGCTTGACCCATATGTTTACATAGTTGCTTATAGTGACAGTCATTTTTGATGGAGCGCTACTCCTTAACAATTAGGGGCCTATTTATAATGTTATGTAAAATGAAATTTGCCAAAAAACTATGCAAAAAGCATTGTAAAATAAACAGCAAACTTATCAAGGTGTAATTCTACACCATGCAAATGCCAGGTTTCCATGCGTTATTTTACATTGCTTCTGGCGGAAGTCACTCTAAGAGAAAAAAAATGTGTAAAAAATTTACGACGTTTTTAACACCGCAAAGCCTCACTTTTAAAGGGGTTGTTCACCTTTAACTTTTAATATAGAAATTGATTTCTGAGACAATTTTTAATTGTTTTTTACATTTTATTATTTGTGGGTTTTGAGTGATTTACTTTTTTCAGTTTGCAATATCTGGTTGCTAGGGTCCAGTCGCCATACATTTATTTGAATAAGAGACTGGCATATGAAATAGAAAGAAGAATAGAAAAAAACAAGAATAGAAAAGAATAGGTAGACGTAACAATACATTTGTGTTTTAGATGGGGTCAATAATCCCCATCTGAAAGTTAAAAATATTAAAAAAAAACTATAAAAAATAAACAGTGAAGACAAATTGAAAAGTTAGCCATTCTATAACATACTAAAAGGTATTAAATTAAAATGCACAGACATTTACATTCCATTGCAAAATCCTACAGTGATTAAACCAGAGCCGGGCCAACCCGGCCAGGCGCCCTAGGCAACCTGGCCGGCTCAGTACGCGCTTGACTGTGCATGCGCAAAACTTCGTTTCAGAAGTGCATTTACTTGAGAGATACCAGCGGCAGTCGGGGAGAGACGGGACTGGACAAGGGGTAGACGACAGAGCAGGTATGTGCCTGGCGCCCCCCCAGCTTTGCGCCCTAGGCACGTGCCTACTCTGCCTACTCTGCCTACTCTGCCTACCCCTAGCTCCAGCCCTGGATTAAATTATGGGTCTAAATTATTTGCTTTTTATGATTAATGAAAATTGCGAACATGAATATACTTGAGAATATTCTTTGGAAGCTCAAATAGTCACCATTTATTAAAAAATAAAACCATGAAAAGTCACAAGAAAAAACTGAAATCTGAAAAAGTTGCAGATTTGGATTTTTTTACAATCTAAACTTTTCCCACACAAGAATTTTTCTCTTAAATTTAGTGATAAATAGGGGGGGGTTGGTCAGAGTGGCTTTCCAAAAATAGTGAGATGAATTTGGATTTTGATAAATAACCCCCTAAGTGTCAAATAAAAATGACTAACAACAAATTTTTCTCACTCCAAATGTGTGTTTTGCTAGTGGCTACTCTTTTGTCTCACCAAATTTTTTGTCTCAGTGACTTTTTTGTCAAAATGCATTAAGGTCAATAGGTGTTTTTTCTTATGGCAACTTTTTTGTTTCTGCGACAATTCTGTATTTTGTTGCGGCAAAATGTTTTGTGGCAGATTTTTGCCCAATGTCTCCACTTCTCTAAGAGATCAAATGAATTTCCGACCTAAAATGTGAAACTGTTTTTCTCTTGTTTTTTTAATCAGTTTTTGTCAGTTTTGGATAGATATGATATAGAAAGTGATAGCTGGAAAACCATATGAGTGAGGTAAAAAGTAGCTTGCAAAATTGATATTTAAACTAACTAGAAAAAACAAGGGGATTTCAATTGATTGAATGGTGCAGGAGTGGTAATTTTTCTCTTTTTTTTCCCCCTGGTTTGAATATTTTTCTTTCTGTAATCCAGCATAGAATCTCCTGATGTATTTAATTAAACTCCAAGATCTTTGAACTTTATCATATTCTTTTTTTCAATCGGAAAAGCAACTGACTAAGATACAGATAAATATTGCACCTTATATTGAAATTTTAGCAGAGACCATTCTATATCCATACATTTTTGTGAAGGGATTTGTTTTTTTAGAAAACATTTATAGATTTTTAAGTCTCCATGTCATAACAAAACAAAAGATAACATACCTACCTACAAACAAAGATATACAATTTGATTGGAAAAATCATTTAAATAGCTACTTGTTCTTGCTGCAAGTTTACAGCTTGCAATATTCATTGTTGCGCCATAATTACAACAGTCTTATCATTTTTTCTATAATCCCCCTTGTCTATGAACCTTGTACTAATTTGCAATTAATATACTGTATGATGATCAGTAACAAAGAAGTGAAGGAGAAAGAATTGGAAACTGAAACCATCTGAAGTATCCTACATGTTGAAAGCAGCCACGATTTGTTTTAGAATGTTTAAAAGCTAAGTACCGGTAAATCATTTTCCTTATTTATATTTATTAGTTTTCATTATGGGCCTCTTGCAAGTCTTACATTTTATCAAGTTGATGACTGAGCTGTCTACTTTTAGAGCACATACTGTATATTTGAAGTATTTGGATTTTTCCTGATAATTTTTTTATTTTCATTCATACTGAATATTGATTTTTTGGATGTCTTTACACTCTATTAAATATGTTCTCATGGATGGTATATCTTCAGATTAACTAATTCATCTAAAGTACATGGAAACATATTTATTAAAGGTCAGATTTAAGAGGTTTTAGTGTTTATGGAGCCTTTTTTATTAAAACTTGATTTTTTTCTAGTTGAGGTTTAAAGGGGAAAAATCTTGAATTTTTAGATGGAAAAACTCAAATTTTTCGAGATTTATTATACCCTGAAGCTGCTAACAATTAGAACCCATAAAACATAATTTTTTTGAGATTTGTGGAAAAAGCACAATTCAGTTGTTAGTTAATGGGCCCCTAAATAGCTGTCTATAGTTCAGAGTGCTAAGCTTCTGGTTGTAATGCATGTCTGTCTGCAGACAGGGCTTATTTGGAGCCCCAAAGGGGGCATTGTAAAGTTTATACAAATGGTGCTCCACGTATTGTTTTTTGTCAAAAGTCTGAATTTCAAATTTAAAACCACCAACCTGAATTTGAAATTGAATGTGAGATGTATCACACCTCGACCCTGAAAACAGTTCTAGTTTGATACTTCACCACCTAATACTTGCGGAATTCATGTACAAGGAAATGGCAGAGGTCCATTGAATAGGGATGGGTGAATTTTTTCACATTGTTTCGGTGCGGAAATAACTTGAATGGCGTTGTGCGTCAAAAAAAAAAGACGCGCGTCAAAAAAATTTCGCCGCTCAACAAAAAAATTTTGCTGCCCATAGACTTTAATGGGCGTCGGCGACATTTCGCCGCCGGCAAATTTTTAGCAAATCAAAATGGGACAAATTCGCCCATCCCTACTTTTGAACCATTTGAAGAAGTTAATAGCCTTCCTGACATTCAAGGTTTTTTTGGAAGAAAACTCGATTCAAATTCAATTCGGATTTTTGGGTCGTTCCTATTCGATTGAATGTTAGACCTTTAAGTTTTTCTCCCATTTCAATTGTGAGTACATTTGAATTTATTAGAGTATAAAAAAATTCCTACAACTTCAAAATTCGACCTTCAATAAATAACTCCCTCTTGGAGGCCTATTTTCTAAATTTTGTTCCTTTTGCTTGTTGGTAACTAAGCTACATGAATCCACATTGATGGCAAAATAAATTCAATGTTTTAATGTGTTTAAGCAGGTTTATGGGATGGTAATCCAAATTAAACAAAGATCTCTTATGTGGAAACGTTAGAAGCCTAAGCATTCTAGATAATATATCCTATACCTTTAATGAAAACACACATATTGTTAAACAATGATGTGACCAGCATAATGATTCAGTAGCAGTTGGATTAAAATAGTTTCTTTGCAATACTAATTGTTTTTAAAAAAACAAAAACATGGATGGGAATTAGGCAATGTTGCCTCTAGATTTATAGCACTCATATTAGCATTAGATGTTCTCAGCTCCTTAACATAGCCTCATTCATTTTAATATTCTGCTTTCTATTATAGGGATTTGATGCCTCATGTTAGATTTTTATTATCAAGTGTTATGACCATAATAAGGCAACAACAATATAGTATTTTTAACACTTTTTGAATTCTCGTTTTGAATTCATTATTCTGCTTGTACTTAACATAATTTTTTAGTTCACATGTGGCATTTGTTTATTACATTTATTCTAAACCTAATATGGACTGGATCTAATCACAGATATTTCCTCTAAAGTGACCCCACCCCTTCCAAAAAATAAAATATATTTCTGTTTGAAATATTTTATTTGGTTTTCACAATAAAATATATTTAAGTGTACATTACACTCAGACACAGGCAGAGCATTTTATATTATTTAATTATCATGGTCAACTTCCCAGTTTCACTAAGTCTAGCAAGTTTTCCATTTAGATTTCTATTACAGATTTCTTCCTTTATAGCTGCCTGTAATATTGATTCAGAAGTGCGGGATTCTTTTTTTTATTACTCATACTTCATTTTTATCCCAATGTTCTCTTGGTGGTCATGTCTTACATACAAAATAATAAATATTGAGTATAGTGTAAAAAAAAACATTAAAAAAACAAATAGGATTGTTTTGCTTTCAATAAGGATTAATTATATCTTAGTTTGGATGCAGGACAATGTACTATTTTACGATTACAGAGAAATATGAAATCTTTTTTTTTTTTTTTTTTTTTTTTAAATCTTGATTATTTGGTTAAAATTGAGTCTATGGGAGACAGCCATTCCATAATTCTGAGCTTTCTAAATAACAGGTTTCCGGGTAACGGATCCCATACCTGCTGTTGAATACAATATATTGAGTATCCCTGAACTGCATGAAAAGTACTGGAATCATTTGCAACGTAACTAATTAGAAATACCAACTAGAAATGTATAAATACATGTATACAAAATTTCTTGTGCGTGAAAAAACTCGATAGAATCATCAAAAAATCCAAATCGTATAAATGTTTTGGAAAACTGAGACTTTTTCAGATTTGACACCCAAAACCTCAGACTTTTTAGGATTAGATGCCTGGTTTTCCCCTTTTAAGAGTGTTATTTATCAAAGTCCGAATTTTTCTGGTAGGACTTTTAAAGGGGAAAGCACCATTTTTTGTAGATCATGGGCCCATCAAGCTTTTCAGTTTTTATTTGCGCTGCAGGAGAAGAAGGTAGGCAAGGTGCTAGCATATGCACGGATGCATGCAGATCCAGTGACATCACTGGTGCATGCTGAACCTGACCCGGTGTAGAGAGCTCAGGTGCACGCCTGCCTGAATCTGCACACACCCGGACCCAGAAGCAGCCTAGAAGGGGGTAGTCTAGGGGCCCCACATGTCATATATCTGCCGCTCTATGTAACACAGAAACACCAATCACTGCCATGGAAAAATATGGTTTTATGTTGCTCCGATGAAAGTCTATTAAAGTTTGTTCTGTTTTTACATGTGATTGTTGTTATATTCAACAGCCAAAGTGGAAGTATTATAAAAATGTTAATTTCTATTTTGAGTTGCATGTCAAAAACATATTCCATCAAACACTGACTAATTTTCATGAATAGGTGAAGCTCATTGAAGCGATGAGAGTCTCATGTCCCTAACTACAAACACAGCTGTATCTGTAGTTGCCAACAGAACTGAGGACACAATAGGCTGAACTCAGGGCAGCCTTCGGCCTCGTGTTTTTATATGGTCATGAAACTCCTCGGTAACTTATAATATCCTTGTATTATAAGTTCACTATTCACTATATATTGAACATCTTATGCATATGTATGCTTTCCATGGCTCTACTTTCAGAAGGATAACAATTTTAATTAGTCAGTTCTTTCTAATTAAGTTAAACCATCTTAAAACATGAGCATAATACATCTGGGTGACATTTTCCATTTAGAACAAGACGTTAATTCAATGAAGTGGACTTCTATATTTAATAAAGACCTCCTTTAACTTTGCTGATGACATAGTAGTTTGTAGAAAGCAGAAGACACGAGTTGATTGCTTTCTAGTTGATTAAAGGCTGATTTAATATGTATCCATATCTAATACTTCATCAAAACTAAATAGTTGAACATATCCATTTTAGTCATATTTTACATATTAAAACTATAACAATAAAGCTAAACTGTCCTTTTTCATAATCATTACACTATTTTCAAAATGAAATATTGGGTGCTGGTTTGAATGTTTTGTGATCATGTTTTTCACAATATTTTTTATACAAATTGTAGCATAAATTTTCTTTTAGCCTTCACCCTTCAGAATAAGGAATTTTTCCACAGGTGAACCTTTAAAAGCTGGGAGTTTGAAAGCCTATCTGCTTTTTTCACGAGAGCTCCTGAGTAAAAGGTAAGTGCTACATGGTCTTACTACTCAATCACATTTTTTCTGGGGATCAGACTTAGTAAACCGATCAGCAGTGTAGGATTCATGTATAATGAGGGTCCATAACATGCTGATGCTCATTTATCAAAGGTTGAATTTCAAATTTTTTTTAATTCGAATATACTGTACTCACAATTCAATTGGGAGGTTATTTAAGTAAAATTCAAATGTCTAGTATTCAATAAAATGGTTCAGACCTGAAAATTCTAATCGTATTAGATTCTTATTAGATTCGTACTAATTGAGTTTTTCTCCCGTAAAAAAAATGTTAATGTCAGGAAGGCTATTAATATCTCCTAATGGCACAATGGACCTCTGCCATTGACTTTGTAAATAAACTCAGCAGGTTTTAGGTGGCGAATATTTGAATTAGTACTGTTTCCATGGACGATAAATCTCACATTTGAATTTACATTCAAAAAGGGGGATTAAAATTTGAATGTGTGTATTTGGACACTCGAAAATTCAAATTGTAATTTACTATTCGACCCTTGACCCTTGTGGGGGTTATTTATCAAAATCTGAAACGTTCTCACAGTTTTCTGAAAATTACTCCGACCAAATCCGCACTGACTTCCCCCCCCATTTCTCAATACATGTTTACAAAAATGCCTTGTGTGGGAAAAAAACTAGATGAAAACTGCAACTTTTTCAGATTTGACGCCTGTTAACCACAAAATTTCCGGATTATTGAAGGAAACCCACCACAGATCAGGATATCAATGGGACATTGCCATTGTCTTCTACATGAACTTGGCAGGGCTAACTTGAAGTACATTTTTATTTGGACTTTTGACACCATTGTTTGTAGTTAATATTCACTTTTGTGCTTCTGCCATATGTAATAGTTAGGGGGTGATTTATCAACTTTTGAATTCAAAATTTTGCAACAAAGTAAAAACATTTTTTGCTAATTTTTTTGGTTTGACTTTTAAAGGGGAAAACCATATTTTTTTCATATGAAATATAAGCTTTCTAAAAATAGTGAGATAAATTTGGATTTTGATAAATGACCCCCTCAATGTAGCATAGCGGTTTTATTTCATAATGATTTACAATATAGGTATTGTTACCTGCAAATATCCTTGGAATGAACAAACAAACAGCAGATAGACAATACACTAGATAGACAACATATTTGAGCTACAAACAACTATTTTAGTTAGGTGGTTGCTGCATATGTACCATTTTGAATAGTAATGAAAATATACGTTAGGCATATTATTTACTCTAAAATGTGCCTCTTGTAGTAATAAAGTATTCACTATATTTATTTACACTTATGCATAATTCTGTTAATTTTAATCTTATTTCAGGAATATTTAAGCTGTTTACCTTGTTTTAGAAAATTTTTCATTGAGTACCCTAAATTGCTAATTTGTCCTAGCAATTTGCAAACATCAGCAAACTAAATACAGTATGTACACATTGTGCAGTTTACACGTCTTCAATAAACTTGGTAATGACATCCTTGTGCTGTGCTTGCAGTTTTGTCTTAATTCCCAAGGGATAAATCTACAACATAGTTGTACAGTTAGTTTATACAGTATGTTTAGGAACATTTTCATTGCACCTTTCCTATTTGTACTAATCATATTTTTAGTGAAGCCGATAAATTGCCTTATAGGATCGTTATGAAGATTATAGCATCCCTTAAATGCACAGAATGGAAAATTGGTTTGGGAAAAACTAATTCTGCAGGATTTCAGTTTACTGCTCAGAATGTTGTTTCTGAGTATGTTTCAAGTCTCAAAATGTATTGTAAGTGTGAGCATGTTAATCTCTGCTTGATACTCTTTTTTTCCTAGGCTGCATTTACAAAATCGGATTTGTGCCCTTAACCCTCCAGAATTTCTGCTAGGATATTGCTTTCTCAGTTTTATGTAAAGTACATGTAACCCCATCTTGGCCACCCCTGTGCAATAGGATATAAACCATTAATCTCTTACCATAAACAAGTCCTGAATCCCCTTTGCTAAATGAAAGGGCACTGAGAATTTATCTCATGGCATTGCCTCCACCTAGTGGGATCTGGGGATACACCTACAGGTGGCCCCACTAGGAAACAATATTAACCAAACCATTGCAGTAAACCAAATAGAACTTTATATGAGAAGAAAAAGGCAAAATGCAGTTACACAATGTAATATAAATCCTGCCCTAGGGTACCCATGTGGATTTCCAACTCCTGGAACAGTCTCTACCCAGGACACAGGCCCACACTCCACTCTTGGTGGACACAAAGTCACAGTTCCAAGAGCTCTTTTCCCCAGGTAGCACTATCTGTCCACTATACCTTTCCTTTGGATAGAGACAGTAGTTCCAACATAGCAGGCTATCAAGTATAACCTGTCCACATACAGGCAACATACGGGATCCTTCCTTTACCTTTATCTATGGCAGATCACTCACATAGGGCTTATACAGAGCTGGTAACGACAATACCCTTTTCTCAGGCCAAATCTCACTGAGGGCACACACAGAACTGGTATTGGCATCCACAGCTCCCACAAAAATCTTCCATCCATCTGCAACACCCATCCTAAGTGTGAGTACTCCCAAGCCTCTTTCCTTGATATCCATCTCCAGGCATCTCTCTCTGAGCAATCTCTCTCACAATTATTGGGATCCCATTATTCCGAGCCCACCAAGGGCATCGCCACCCATGTGGGTTCTCTCCATAGCCTGGTGCTAGTAGCTGACACCAGAACCCCAGCAGGACTAAAACCCTATTCTCAGTGGAATCAAAAGTAGGCTGACTACTGGACACATGGCAGCTCAACTATTTGAAAAAAATTACTCAACAGTGATACCTTCTGGCCAAATCTGGAATCTGTCAAGGCACACTGCATTAGGGACAAAGGACTCACTCCCCCTCCTTTATCCAGTATAGGCCCAATTTCAAAAAGAGTTTTGTTTCTTCATGAGCAGGTTTTTGCCAAAAATAAAAAGCTTGCCAGTTTTTAGCTCACAGTTTCTGCAAACATTTTGCCCTGCATGTAGCAACAATACTAATAAGTAATACTATCTACTCCCAGGGAAAAAAACATTCCAGCTATATAGGATATGTTAATAAAATAAAAATTATATATATATATATATATATATATATATATATATATATATATATATATATAACACAGAGAATGCTTAAGGCTTTTAAAAGTGCTGTGCTCTGTACTCTGTATTGTTTGGTGAATTTGGGGGGCACATTTACTTAGCCCGAGTGAAGGATTAGAATAAAAAATACTTCGAATTGGCTACTTCGACCTTCGACTTCGATTCAAACGATTCAAACGATTCAAACTAAAAATTATTCGACTATTCGACCATTCTATAGTCAAAGTACTGTCTCTTTAATCGTTCGATTCAAAGGATTTAATAGTTCGACCGAACGAATTGTGGTAAATCCTTCGACTTCGATATTCGAAGTCAAAGGATTTAACTTCGATGGTCGAATATCGAGGGTTAATTAACCCTCGATATTCGACCCATAGTAAATGTGCCCCTATGTGTTTTACTATGCTGTACAATAAATTTATTAGTACTGTTTAACTTAGAATTTACAATGTATGTTACAAAGAGAGAGGATACAAATGCCCCATAAGGGTAACTTTGGGACTACAAAAAAGAAAATAGGGTTAATCCTGTTTGACTCTTAATTGGTTTCAATAAAAATGGGAGGGATTACCAGGGTTTAAATTCTGGGTTGAACATGCTGTTAATAGAGACACCTATGACTAAGTGCCGGAGGGTACGAAACGCGTAAGGTGGGCCATGTGGGGTCAGTATGTATCCAATTTTTAACATTTTGAATAAATAATTTATTTTTACTATTGAAAAGCCTTGGTACATATATCTTTTGATATTAATGGTTTTGCATATGGACTGGCAATAAGTCCCTTTGGCTTGGTCATTGATTCATAGAAATCAGAAGTGGACCCCCAATTGAATAACTACCCCAATGTTTGGAAGAAGATAAATACCAACTAACCAATCAGTTATCCTTCAAACATATGATCATGATGGCATAAGTCAGCTCTTAAAGAGTTGTTCGATTCGAAGGATTTCGATTCCTTCGATCGTTCGATTGAACGAATTGCAGTAAATCCTTTGACTTTGATATTCAAAGTCGAAGGATTTAACTTCGATGGTCGAATATCGAGGGTTAATTAACCTTCGATATTCAACCCTTAATAAATGTGCCCCTAAGTGTCTCATCCTTATCTTTTGGAAAAAAAGCTCAAGATCCAAGATATATAGAAACATAATTGCAAATTCAAATCATAATAAAAAGTATGGCTACTGGCAAATAATACCAAAATATATAACACATCTTAAATTATTTTAATATGTATAAAAAAGTGAGCTTTATTCTGTTATAGTAACTGAAATTCTATATGCTAGATCAATGGTCCCCAACCAGTAGCTCGAGAGCAACATGTTGCTCACCAACCCCTTGGATGTTGCTCCCAGTGGCATCAAAGCAGGGGCTTATTTTTGAATTCCTCGTTTGGAGGCAAGTTTTGGTTGCATAAATAGACAGGTGTAATTCTAAAAAGAGCCTCCTGTAGGCTACCATATAGGGGGCTACCAAACAGCCAATCACAGCCCATATTTGACATCCCCATGAACTTTTTCATGCTTGTGTTGCTCTCCAGTTCTTTTTTACATTTAAATGTGGCTCACGAGTAAAAAAGGTTGGGGACCCCTGTGCTAGATAATGTACATATGTAGGACTAGATCATACAATAGTAGATCAATTGGCATACAGGACAGGTTCAAATTGCTGACCCAGTGGGTGTGGCTTACTGGAAAGTGAATAATATTTGTTAAGAATAAAATTGAATAGTTATAATATTGTCAGGCCTGGATTTGTGGAAAGACCACAATGGCCCAGGACTAGGGTGTCAGGAAAAAAAGAGTTACAGTACAGAAAATATTTTTTTTCTGAATCATTAAGCCCACTATTAAAATATAATCTATAAATGTTATTGCAATGCTTGTTATTTTCATGGGGCATAAAAATTCACTGTGGTGTCTTGCCTGATTTTGGTCAGGTTGGCTCATCAGTGGGCCCCATACACAGACCATTAAACTGCTGAATCAATAAGCTAGGTCTGACTTATAACTCTGAGCCAGTGTAGCCATCTATATCCAGTTTGCAAGCAAATCCATGCATTGGGCACACACATATTAGCAGGTGAGCCAGTGCCTAATATGATCAGTAACCTTAACATATAGTCTCAGACTAGTGAGATATAATTCATCTGTTGGCATCCACTCACTTTTGTCTTCATTGACAGGCACAGTGTTGGCCTGGGTGCAAACACAGAGCAGATTTTGGAGTGAAAACATGCATTTGTTCTGAAACCCATTCTCAGGGCCAGAACTAAGGTAGGCAGAAGAGACATGTGCCTAGGGCACAAAGCTTGGGGGATTTATGAATTATTGCTCTTGTAGAAATCCACATCTTTGTGTCATGTGACATCTATCACCATCTCACTTGTCACTGTCAGTGTTCCCGGGATGATCATTTCTTGTTAGTGCAGTGAATAACAGCAAGCGCTGGCAAACTTTTTGCATAATGAATCATATCCTGTAGTGGAATAAATGCAATCTGTTTTATAGTTATACATTTGAGGGCAGATTTATCAAGAGTCAAAGTGAAATTTAGATGTAATTTTAGTGTACTTTGATTTGAAAAAAAATCGAATATTCAAATATATAAATTTATCATGTACTGTCTCTTAAAAAATTCGACTTCAACTATTCGCCATCTAAAACCTGCCAAATTGCTGTTTTACAGTCAAAAAAGATAGCCGCTCCAAACCCCTCGTGGCTTTTCTTCTTACACTTGTTCCACTTCAGTACCGGGTGCTCAGCCACCAGCGCCTCAGCTGTGCCTTATAATTATAAAAACAGATAGGCGGCACTCCGGATAAAAATTAATAATGAACTATGTGTTTTTAGAATTGCTGCTTTAGCCTATGGGGGACCTCCTAGAACCTATTTGGATTCATTTGGTGGATTTTGAAAACTCAAAGTTTTTTTGGAAAATACTTTGATTAGAATTCAAACGAATATGATCCAAATTCGAATCAAACTATCAAATACAGCCTATTCACCTGAAGTTTAAAAGAAAAAAAAATTAAATAAATTTCTGTTGGTCTTTTTTATTTGAATTTCGAGGTGATGAGAGTTTAAAAAAAACTCCCATCACCTCGAAATTTGACCCTTGATAAATCTGCCCCTTGGTGGACTTTGATAAAGCAAAGTTTTTTGGGGCAAATCCTTCGATACAAATTCAATCGAATGTGGTAAAACTTTGATTCAAACGTTTCGAATACAGCCTATTCACCCGAAGTTATAACCTTGATTGTTTTTTCAATACATTTGAAAAAACATTCCTCTCCATGCAAGAGCACATGCAGTAGTAGGAAACTTTCCTTTCAAGTCAAATCTAATTTTGTTAGCCCTATGGAGTCAGCTGTTTTTCGGCTAAGAAACATTTTTTCTTTATCTCCATACAAAAAATATGGGGGGAAAATGGATTTCTCCTAACTAGCTGTCTGTTGGCAAACATTTTCCTTTTCATCTTGTCATAACTTTTCTACTCTTTGAAATGATTGTACCTCAGAGGTGAATAACACTCAGAGGAAAAAAGGTAAAGGAAACCAAAGACAGGAACTGACAAGAAGAGTGTAGCTGTGCACATTTTAACCCAACATTCATACAGCTTAAACAGCAAACATAAAACAGGAATATCATTTTCAGCAGCATCCATCCTTAATAGCATTCTCCATTAACTATATCCTATATCCCTTTTTGCATTGTACAAACTTAATTGTAATGAAGTATCAGGCTTACCCTGGTGGTCCAATGGCTCCTTTTCCGGCATGCGGGGGCGCACACCATGTCTTTGGCGGGGACGCCCGCCACACGCCTCCATTCCCCTCAGGCGTCAGTTTCCTTAGGGTTCGCGCCTCTACGTAATTTATAGGCGCAGTCACACTTGCTAGAAATTCAAATGTATAAAAACACCATTTAGATTACAGGACCTTGCCTGTTGTTAGGTTCTATTTAGAAGTTCCTGGGTGTTTATTCCTTGTGAATCATGACTGATCTATTGTGTTTTGACCCTTTCCTGACCTCTCCAATCTGACCTTTGCCTGTCCATTGACTATTCTACGCTCTCTTTCCTGATTCCAGCCTGTCTGACCATTCTATCTGCTTGAGTTTCTGAAAACTGTAGTTTGAGAAGCAGCTACTGCATAATGTGATTATGAGTACTGAATTAAAAATGTTGTTTTTCTCTCAACTGATTGTCGGTAAAAACATAGTAATAAACTGAAAATATATTTTTTAATATTTCTAAATATAATGCTAAAAAAGGCAATAAAATCTTAGAGGTGAACATATGTGTTTATCCATTTCATCTTTACAATTTTAACAGAGGCCCTATAATTAGGTTGGTAATAGTTTTAAAATAAGTCTTGATGTATACCTTTCTTCAAGCATTTTCCACTGTCTGTTCTGCTGTATTCTTTCCCACCTTTGCTCAGAATAGTAATTTAGACCTCTATCACTTAAGCCAAAGCTTTTGCATCTCCAGTTCCTGATTTGGGAAAGAAGGTCAGATTATGTTCTACTTTTTTCCATATGAAAAGTACCAATTTTGTGAAAGATTAACAGAATCCTCACTGGACTGGGTTGACATTTGCACATTTTATATCTTATTTTGTGAATGCTGGTTATAAGGTGAAGGCTATGTCTCAAACATATATCTTCATGCTAAGCAGCAATCATGATGTTCACACACTTCCAACAAAAATTCTTTTTCAGTGCAACAATTAAAGACAAACATGAAAAAGACCAAAGTGACACCACATTTGTGTCGGATGATACAGATCTCATAAATAAGTTTTTTTACACCACATAATAAATCTGGCCCTTTATGTAAATGTAGGGATGTCAGACAAATCCTTCCCCTGTTTTTCTGTCTGTGACATCATCCAGCCCAGTTACAGGCTTGAAAGCCATCTGATTTGCTGGGTGTCCCAGTGCATCCTTGGGAGAGGGGGAGTGCCTGGCTTTGGAGCCAAATGTACAGGGTTTCCCACAGAGCTTAGAAAGGGAAATCCCACTGGGCAAATTTGCCCATGGGCAGTTACCTATAGCAACCTATCAGTGATTAGCTTTTTGAAACCAGCTGCAAGTAGAACAATGAATGCAGCAATCTGATTGGTTGCCATGGGTTACTGCCCATGGGCAAATTTGCCCAGTGTTGATAAATGACCCCCACTGATCCTATCCTCTAGCTCCTAATGACTTTAATATGTCTCCTCTGATTGTACAGTGATTGAATGCACTTTTAATCTGTCATAATGCTTTCCTTACTGAGATCAACTCTGTGCTCTAGACTCTAAAAAAACAGTGCCCCCTAGGGGCAAAATGATCTGAGCTGAAGTTGCACATGGGCTGGTAGGCAACAGGTAAGCTGGTAGGCTGACTTCTGGTTTTACAGTGTCTTGGTGACTGTAGCTCACACTACAAATAATAACTGGAGCAGAGTAATGTTGCCAGCTGTTTGTTTTTGACCCAAACTGTTTGTTTTTTCGGCCTGTTCAAGTTTCAACTTTCTGTTTGGTTTTCAGCCTTGTGAAACCCAAAACAATAATCTTCCCAATAAATGAAAAACGTTTCAATACTAAGATACTCACCTCAACATGGCTTAGTTATTATCAAGGGTAATTTCCTATTTTTACAAAAAAAAAAAAAGAAAATCAATCAAAAAATAAGATTTTTTTTCTAAATTAGCATTGCTGTATTGCTTTCTGGATAATAGATTTCTGTATAGTAGTTCACATACCTGTAATTATAAAGGATTGGGCTTACTCATCAGGCAAAATATAGATAGAGATAGGGTTGCCACTCATGTGGTTTTGAACTGGAAATCTCAAAAAGTTATCTGTTCAAAACTTTCTGTGCAATTTAAGAATTGAGAAAACTGGAAAGAGAGATTTTTGTACTTACCATTAAATCTTTTTCTCTTGTCCTATATTGGGAGACACAGGCACCGTGGGGATGAAGATCCTGCAGCTGGAGATGGACACTATGTTGCAAAATAAGACTCCTCCTCCTGCTCTGGGCTTCATCCCCTGCCTCCTCCTACAAACCTCAGTTTCAACCGAAGAAGGAGCAAAACAGCCCAAAACAGAAGAGAAATCAACAATAACACCCTCGGAACTAAACATTAGAAAAACGAAGAACCAACTAATGGAAAAAACGTCACGGTAACCGTGAAAAAACAGTGTCAGAATAGGGAGGGAAAGCCTGTGTCCCCCAATATAGGACAAGAGAAAAAGATTTAACGGTAAGTACAAAAATCTCTCTTTCTCTTGCCTAATTGGGGGACACAGGCACCGTGGGGACGTCCCAAAGCTCCCAAAAGGGTGGGACACTGTATGGTAGGTGTCTAGCTAACCGCAGCACTGAGCACCTTCCTCCCAAAAGCAGCATCGGCTGAAGCATGCGTGTGGAGCCTGTAGAATCGAGTGAAGGTATGAAGGGATGTCCATGTGGCCGCTTTACAGATATGATCCGCTGAAGCTTGGTGACGGAAAGCCCACGAAGTGCTGAGAGAGCGAGTGGAGTGAGCCCTAAGTGTGATCGGGGGATCCTTCCCCTTGACAGCGTATGCTCTGGAAATGACAGATCGGATCCACTTGGCTAAGGTCGTCTTGGCAGCCTTGGTGCTCCTCTTGGGGCCATCAGGGAGAATGAAGAGTGCATCAGTCCCCCGAACGTGCTCCGTGGCTTTCAGATAGAAAGAAACAGCCCGAACAACATCCAGAGTGTGGAGCTTGTGCTCAATCGGGCCCTTGGGATTTGGACACAGTGAGGGAACAACAATGTCCTGGTTCAAGTGGAATGCAGATACCACCTTTGGCAAAAAGTCCGGAGTAGGTCGAAGCACTACTTTGTCCATGTGAATGACTGTGAAAGGCGATTTGCAGGAGAGAGCCGCAAGCTCCGAAACTCTCCTAGCGGACGTGATCGCCAACAGGAACAACACCTTCTCGGTGAGTGTAGACAGAGGAAGCTGATCAAGTGGTTCGAAGGGTTCCTCTTGCAAGGCTGATAGCACCAAATTAAGGTCCCACGGGGGCACCGGGCAGCGATACGGAGGGATGATACGAGTCACGCCTTGCAGAAAAGTCTGTACTTTAGGGTTAAGGGCCAGCTTGCATTGCAGGAGAATAGACAAGGCCGAAACCTGCACCTTGAGTGAGCTGAGGGCTAAGCCCTTTGAAAGACCGTCCTGCAGGAAGGAGAGGACCTCCTTGTCTCGCGCCCTTTGAGGATTAATGGCTCCGTGCTCACACCACGATATGAAGGTTCTCCATACACGGTGGTAGATTCTTGCTGAGACAGGCTTTCGTGCTCGCAGCATGGTGGGAATCGCATCAGGGGGCGCTCCTGAATCCCGTAGAATCAAGGCCTCAAGAGCCACGCCGTTAAAGCCCAGAGATGAGAATTCGGGTGGACAACCGGACCTTGAGCGAGGAGGTCTGGCCGTTGAGGCAGATGGAAGGGACTGTCCTCGGCCATGGCGATGAGATCTGCGAACCATGCCCTGCGGGGCCAGAAGGGCGCCACCAAGATAGTCTGGGTTCCTTCTCGTTTGATCTTTTTGATCACCTTCGGTAGGAGTGCCAGAGGGGGGAAGATGTAAACTCTGGTGAAGTTCCACGGAATCACCAGGGCGTCCACCGCGTGAGCCAAGGGGTCGAGGCTCCTGGAGACGAAGGACGGAACCTGCCGGTTGGTCCTGGACGCCATGAGGTCGATGTCTGGTAGGCCCCACCTTGCCACGATGAGTTGGAACACTTCTTGGTGGAGGCTCCATTCCCCGTGATCGATTGTTTGTCTGCTCAGGTAGTCCGCCAACCAATTGTCCACCCCGGGTATGTGGACGGCCGAGATGGCGGGAACGTTGTCCTCTGCCCAAGTGAGAATCTCCCGAGCTTCCCTGAGAGCCGCAAGGCTTCTGGTGCCTCCCTGATGATTTATGTAGGCGACGGCCGTCACGTTGTCGGACTGGATTCTCACAGGGTGACCCTGGAGTACTGTCTCTGTGTGTTCCAGGGAGTAGCGTATCGCCCTGAGCTCCAGAAGGTTGATGGGCAGGCGCCGTTCCTCCGGAGTCCATAGACCCTGTACTGTGGTTTGGTCTATGACGCCTCCCCACCCTCGAAGACTGGCATCCGTGGTGAGAATCTTCCAGTGATGGGGTGGAAAGGGTTTTCCCCCCGTCATTCGAAGTGGGTGAAGCCACCAATGGAGGGAGAGAAGTACTCGACTTGGAATGGAGATCTTGCGATCGAGGTTGACACGGTCCCTGCTCTGGTGCAGAAGGATGGTGTGTTGAAGAGGTCTGGTGTGGGACTGAGCATACGGGATGGCCGGGAAGGCTGCCACCATCGTGCCCAAAGTCTGCATCGCTGATCGAAGGGTAACCTTGTTGGAGCCCAGGAGGGATCTGATCCGAGTCTGGAGGGTCCGGACCTTGTCTTGCGGTAGGAATGCTCTCCCCTGTCTGGAGTCCAGGATCAGACCGAGGTATTGTATTGATTGAGACGGGTGGAGGTTCGACTTGTTGAAGTTGATCGTCCAGCCCAGAGATGTCAGGGTCTGGAGAACTTGAGATGTGTGCAGTTGAGCCAGAGAGGCGGACTGACCCTTGACGAGTAGATCGTCTAAATAGGGAATAACGGTGATGCCTTTGAGTCTGAGTTCTTCCAATGCTGCCGCCATGACTTTGGTGAAGGTGCGTGGAGCTGACGAGAGGCCGAAGGGCAGAGCCACGAACTGCCAATGAGTCCCGTCCACAAAGAATCTGAGGAAGCCGTGATGAGCAGGGTGAATATGTATATGGAGATATGCGTCCTTGATGTCGATGACTGTCATGAACTCGTTCTCCTCCATGGAGGCAAGGACTGATGGTATTGACTCCATTTTGAAATGGCAACGTTTGACGAAGGGGTTGAGGTCCTTCAGGTCTAGAACAGGTCTGAGGGAGCCGTCCTTTTTGGGAACCATGAAGAGGTTGGAATAGTAGCCCCTTCCTTTGGAGTGTGGTGGGACAGGTTGAATGGTGCCCTCCTTGGCCAGGTCTTGTATGACGGAAAGGAATTTGGTTCTGTCGGGAGCCTTGACCGGCAGTCTGGATACGAAAAATCTGTGAGGGGGCGTGTGAGAAAAGTCTATCAAAAGTCCTTGGGAAACCACCCGAAGGACCCACTGATCCCGAATCTTGTTGTGCCAAACCTCTCGAAAGGATTGTAGTCGGCCTCCTAATGGTATCCCTTCGGGAGGGGGCACACCTTCATGCAGTGTGTGGTTTATCTTGTGAGGGCTTGGAGGGAGGCTTGGAAGAAGACCAGGGCTGTCTTTGTTTGCCCTGAAATCGGGAGCGAAAGGTGGAGTTGGACTTATCGGATTGTGTCTTCGACCTCTGTCCTTGCCTGAAGGGTCGAAAAAAGGGTCTCCTCTTGAAGGGGGGTCTCTTGGGTCTGGTTTGTGGGAGGAGTGTGCTCTTTCCCCAAGTCGCCTGAGAAATGATCTTATCCAGTTCTGCCCCGAAGAGGAGTTTACCTTGAAAGGGGATGCTGACCAGGGAGCGTTTGGAGGTTAGGTCAGCTGACCATGACTTTAGCCACAAATATCTACGAGCGGCTACAGAGTGGGCTGAAGCTTGAGCCACCATCCTTGCTGCATCGAGTGCTGCATCTCCGATGTAGGTAGTAGCGTCTGCTATTTGGGAAAGGATGTTGTCAGTAGTAGGATCTTCGGATCCTATGAGCTGTGCCGCCTGTTCCACCCAGACTTCCATGGCCTTAGCCACCCAGGCGATAGCAAAGATGGGCCGGAAGGCCGAGCCAGAGGCGGTGAAGGAGGACTTGCAGAAACCCTCCAGACGCTTGTCTATAGGATCCTTGAAGGCGGCCGCATCGGCGACAGGAATGGTGGTATTTCTGGACAATCTGGAAACTGGAGGATCGACCGCAGGAGGGGAGGACCAGAGATCAATGCACTCCTTAGGAAAAGGGTATGTCTGTGTGAAACGTTTGGAAAGTTGCACTCTGTGATCGGGGTTTTTCCATTGGGACTCGATGATGTCATCGAGCTGTTCGTATGCGGGGAAAAGGCATGAACTTTTCTTGTGTCGCTTAAAGATGTTCTTTGCCGGCTCGATCGAGGGAGTGTCTTCCTCTATGTTGAGCGTGTTTAGAACAGCTTGGATAAGTCCTTCCACTTCCCCTTGAGTTCTGGGAGTGTCTATGTCGGGATCAGGGAGGTCCTGATCGGAGTCCTCGGCTGAAAGGACCTGACCTTCCTCGTCAGATGGGAAAGGAGGTTCCCCAGGGGAGTCCGGAGGAGAAGGGGGGGGACGTTTAGTCTTCCCTAGGCAGAGTTGAGAATGAGAAGGTTGGGATAAGTGTTCCAGAACCTTGTTTAGGGTCTCGGGTATGCGGGCCAAATGTTGGATGCCTGCAAGTGAGAGGGAGAGAGCCCTAAGGAGATCTGGATCCGAAGTACTAGCCTGAGGTAGGGGAGGTAAATCGGAGTTTCTGCAGGCCCCACACAATGAGTCAGCCGAGGCTGAAGAAAATTTTGTTTTACAATTTGAACAGGCTAAAAAAGAGACCTGAGGGTGAATTGGAGCTGAGGACTTGGAGGTCCTGGGCTCATCTGCCTTGTTAGCCATATTGCTCCTTCGTGGGAAACAGTTAGGAGTAATAGAAAAATCCCAGTAAAATTACTGAAACACCCTTTAAATTTTTTTTTTTTTTTTTTTTTTTATGAGGCAGGGGAATCGGCCTCCGTGAGATGAAGCAGAGGTATGGCTGTGGGATAGTCTCCAGGCAAGAATGGTCTGTGGAGAAAACAGCAGAAGTAAGATGGGAGCCCTGGGGGTCCATTTACCCTGTATAAAGCAGCCATAGTCATCAGCCCATCTATCATATTCACAAAGCCATATGCAGAGGCATAAGGATTCTATATATTAAATATATATGTATTGCAAACGCTATATATCAGAAGTATAAATATATATGTATATATATATGTTAGCTAGGTAGATATATAGAAATAAAAAATATCCTGTTAGCAGAGGCATAAAGAAAGGGTTACAGACCCGTTCATTAACAGAAGAATATGTACATTCCCCCAGCACGTGAAGGAAGGGTAGGCAGAGGCGCATGTAGGAAGGAGCGCCATAGCAGTACAGTGCGATAGGGAAGAGTATGCGGTGGAAGAGGAGAATAAAACAAGTTTCTCCGTGGTCGCAAAAGATTCTACCTGAGAAGAGGGAGATCCGGAATGGAATGCGCACCTTCCTCCCTGGAGCCGCTTGAAGCCGTGTGCGCTAGGCGGGAGAGTGACCGGAAGAGAAGGGGAGGGAGGAAGGGGGATGGAATGCAAGTGCGTTCCACTGGGGAAAAGGGCGCGCGTCCCAAAAACAGAGGATAGGTGAGGGGGAGGATGGTGGAACGCATTGCGTTCCACCAGGAAATGGCGCTAGAAGAGGGAAAAAGAGAGCGGAGTAAAGTAAAAAGGAGAGAGCCGCAGACAGTGAGGGTGACTAGGGAGTAAGATAAAAATAAGGTACTCACCTACTGAAAGGCAGCCAGCTGAGTTGAGCCCTGTAGATGACTTCCCCTGTGGATAAGAGACACACATATAAATATATATATGCACAGCTGTGAAATATATATGTATATGTGGGCTATTATACTGTTATACACCCAGTTGGATGCAAACCGCTGATGCAGACCTCCGTAGAGCGGGAAAGCAGCGTGGGGGTGAGGAGCCAGCCTGCAGACCTCCGGAGAGCCGGAAGGCTAAAGGGCAATGAGGTTCAGCTGGAGAGGCGCTTGAATAATTCAGTGGCCCCTGGGTGTGGCGTGATCTTAGACCTGAGGCCCTGATCAGTGCTCCAGCCACTAGACTTGAAAAAGCGTGTCGTCTCCTTCTGAGGACACTAAAAGAAACTGGGGTTTGTAGGAGGAGGCAGGGGATGAAGCCCAGAGCAGGAGGAGGAGTCTTATTTTGCAACATAGTGTCCATCTCCAGCTGCAGGATCTTCATCCCCACGGTGCCTGTGTCCCCCAATTAGGCAAGAGAAATAAATACAGTCAGATGCATGAAAGTGGTGCAATTACCCTACCCTGGCATCATAACTCTGCCAACATCATTGTTCCTACCTCTGATGCCAAGTTTGCACCCACCTATGCCAACCTGTTTATGGATTTGTGGGAGGAAACCCATACTGTATCTGGTTAATGGAAGGATGGGACAAAATAATACAAATGTTATGTGGATGCTTTTTTGTTTGTCAAAGGCACTCATGCATTGATTTGACGTTTTTATTGAACAACTGAATAAGAATGATTGCAATTTAAGGTTAATATGGCAGACTACAGCAATGGTAAGGTACAGTATATGGGAAGAAATGTGCAAATAATGACTCTTTAAGAGCTGACTTATGCCATCATGATCATATGTTTAAAGGATAACTGATTGGTTAGTTTGTGTCTGATCTGTCTGATCCTTGTCTGTACCTCGTTTTACTCAGTCAGCAAGAGCCACAGCCAAACATTCCGGGTCCCCAAAAGGGTTTCAGTGAAGACCAGGACTAGCCGAGGGTCCTCCTGATTTACAGAAGACTTGTGCTAGATGGCCTACCTCTGGATTCCTGCCTACTAGAACATTACTGTTTGCTACTTGTCAAGTAACCCATATTAACCAATCATCATTTGCCCACATCTGGGTTACTAGATGTGGGCAAACAAAAGATGTTTTATTACATTATTGTGCTATCATAATAACCAGCTGCCAATTAATGACTTGTTAGATGAGTATTCTGGTCAGAATGCTTACTGAAAGGTTTTGATGTAATCTGTGGATTTAGAATTTCCACCTGATTCAGAGATGAGATTTTATTTAACATTCCAGTGAACGGCCTTCATTGTCTGCTAGATTTTCTTATATGCAGGATAGTTAAATCTCCACTGTATTAAATGTATCAGCCATTTCCGTTCTGTTTTTAGTTATCTTTCTCTTGCCTAGATACACTGTCTTTAGATACCCATGAATAAATCTTTGGGTCAGATTGCAAAACGTCTCTAAGAACATTAGATATTATTTTCTTTTGTTGTTGTTATTGCTGGCAGGTTATTGCTGCAGACTATAACTGATGATGATATTCTCCTTTTTGAAAGCTTGGTGCAGGAGACTAGTATTATGAGTACAACTGGCCCCTCATTCAGAAATCATTTATATTCAAGCCATATAGGTAGGCAAGATTCCATTTTACAATAAAAAATATTTATAAAAAGTATAACGACAAAGGAAAAGTAAAAATAAAATGAATGCAGTTCCCTTAAAATTAATTTCTAGATTGTATACAATGAGAATTCTTTTGGTGTTGTTATCTCCAACACTTTTTGTTGGAGCAAGAAGATCAAAGTAACACAAGCTGAAATATCAAAAAAATATGTATGCGTGCCTTTTCTTACCTTCCATGTATTCCCTGCATGTCTTATTATCTATTGTAATGACTGAACTGTTCTTTCCTTCTTGATCTAACACAGGATAATTATTCATCTCTATCCTTGGGGGAGGGGGGTAAATAACAGATAATTTAATAGTTAATTGATCTTTAGCAATGTGTGAAATTTTAAAAGCAGGTTATAAAACTGTTCTGCTTGGCCTTGAGCAAGCGGCTGTTTTATATCAGTGGCTACCAAAGTAACTACTGCACCTTTCTTACTTAAACACTATTTGCCAATGCTAGACAATGTGTAATCTCACTTAGGAAAAGGGTTTATAGACATTCTATATGTTACAATGGTCTTTATTTGTGAAACTTAGGGGCCGATTCACTAACTTCGAGTGAAGGATTTAAAGTAAAAAAACTTCGAATTTCGAAGTGTTTTTTGGGCTACTTCGACCATTGAATGGGCTACTATGACCTTCGACTACGACTATGACTTCGAATCGAACTATTCGAACTAAAAATCGTTCGACCATTCAATAGTCGAAGTACTGTCTCTTTAAGAAAAAAAAGTTCGACCCCCTAGTTCGCCATCTAAAAGCTACCAAACTCAATGTTAGCCTATGGGGAAGGTCCCCATAGGCTTGGCTAACTTTTTTTGATCGAAGGATATTCCTTCGATCGTTGGATTAAAATCCTTCGAATCGTTCGTTTGGAAGGATTTTATCGTTCGATCGAAGGAATAATCGCATGATATTCGAAGTCGAAGGATTTTAATTCCCAGTCGAATATCGAGGGTTAATTAACCCTCGATATTCGACCCTTTGTGAATCGGCCCCTTACTGTTTATAAATAGCATTGTGACTTATACTGTGATCTTTGATTATAATTAGACCATAGTGTGGTTTCAAAGCTACATCAACCCTCACTAATACACATATTAATCATAAAAGAAGCACACTGGGCCGGCAGGACACCGGGAAAAAAATCTGGTGTGACCCAACCCTCATGGGGCCCCCGCCAACCCAGGTCCTCTTCTTCTTCTGTGTGGATCACGGCAACCCCCCTGTGTGCACACGATTGTGCAGCAAGGAGAAAGTTAGGTATGTGAAGTGCATGGGGTGGTGGGGCAGTGGTGGAGCTTGTTGGGGGGGGTTGGTGGCACTTTCGATAGGAGTGGGGGGCCCCCAGATCACAGCCCTGGTGGGTCCCGGACACTGCAGTCTGACACTGATTGCAAATGTGCTGTATAAACTGGGTTAGGATATTTCTTATAGGGAAAGCAGTAACTCTGAACACAGTTTTACAAATGTGTTGATGCAAGACACTACGGGGGTTATTTAATAAAGTCCGAATTTTAGTTTTTTTGACTATAAAATCCAAATTTTTATGTGGGTTTATTATACCCTGAGGATGGAAAAAGGCCAAATCCAAAAATCTGGCATCTCAGACCTGCCGAGGTTGTATGTAAGTCAATGGGAGAAGTCCCAAAGATATCCTGATCTGCGCTGGGTTTCGTGATATAATCCAAAGATTTTGTTGTTTTTGGGCAAAAATCTGATTTTTTTTTAGCTAAAAATCCTAAAAATTTGTACAATTCGAATTTTAGGACGATTTTTTTCGAGTTTTTTTTCCCAAACTGGAATTTTTCAAGAAAATGTATTGATAGATAAAGGGAAATAACCTGCGTGGATTTGGTCAGAGTATATTTCAGAAAATACTGAGAAATGTATTGATAGATAAAGTGAAATAACCTGAGTGGATTTGATCAGAGTATATTTCAGAAAATACTGAGAAAAATCTGGATTTTGATAAATAACTCCCTATGTCAGCAAAGGAGTATTGTTTTATACAAAAAATAAATAAATAAAAGATTTTCCTTTACAAAGCATGTTGTTTTGCCTATACAACATTTGTCATATATTTGATGTGCTCCCCATCTCTAAAGGGCTGTACTTAAATCCTCATGCTAGTGGCTTCATAACAGTCCTACATTTAACAACTTTTAGTAGTGTTTATTAGGACAAAAAATTACCAGGGACTTGTGATTTAATAAGAATCCAAGATACAGTTCAAGATACATTCTTCAAATAAAGCTATAACAGTGTCTTCCCAGATTCAAACTCACAGCTATGGCTTATTTTGGTTTTTTTCTTATCTCTATGCTCAGTGACTTTGGGTAAAGTACTGTCCTGTCTACAACTTTCATCTCTAGGAGGATTTGGAAATGTTTGTGTCCTGGACACCAGCATGTGGGTATTACTAAATCTACAGTAAATGCAAATGTTGCAGAAGTACAGTATATCTTATATATTAAATTGTAGAACAAAGCTTTTTAACTTTGAGCTGTTCCATCCTTTGTCATATAACACATCCTTTTTAAGTAGATACATACAGTTATTGGAAAAACTTTATTTATTGGGGTTATTGTCCTTTAAATATTCTTTGACTAACTACCAAATAGATGTCATAAATCCATATAAATCTATATACATGATTCAAGTAGCTTGCCAATATAACATTATGATTTCTAGCTGTATTCTGTATTGAACTAAAAAATATTGGCCTCATGCACTATGTCTTTATAAACAGAATGGTTACCTACATTCTACCCCAATTACCAATCTGGCCTTAAAGGAGGACTAAAGTCCCATTTGTTTTAAAAAAACTGACACTACAAAGCTATTAGTTAATTCTAATGCAAAATGCATTGATTTCTTTGCTGCCATGTACTGTGGATCTATATTAATTACTAATCAAATCAGCTTTGTGTGTTTTCTATTGTATGTATAGTCTATATTATGAGATGGTCCCTAAGCTCACAAAGCCAAAAAACTAATTTATGTTAAATTTTAGTGCTCCTTTTAAAAAATGTATTTCTTCAAGATGAAAGACTGCAGTCAGCAGCATCAGTTGTATACCCTGATGAGCATTAAAAACATTCATATTAATGCTGAAAATCCCACTAATGAAGACAATTGATATGTATTTCACTTCAAAGCTTTTTCCACTCCAGATACTCTGCAAATAAAAACTACATGTATTTCATTGTGTCTGGCAGAAAAATAATGATAGTCTCTTGAGTTGCTGCCTTTCATACTTTTAAAGGAGAATGAAAGCTACCGAGCAGTTTATTGCCAATAATCGTGAAAGCTATAACACTATATTTATTCTGCAAAATGCTTTGCCATACCTGAGTAAACAGTTCTAGAAGCTCTCGGTTTGTTTAGGACAGCAGCTGCCATATTAGCTTGGTGTGATAGCACTTCCTGCCTGAGTCTCTTCCTGCTCACGATTAGATCTGTGCTCAGATTACAGCAGGAACTTAATTTTAGCCTTTCCTTTTCCTTTAATATTTCTAGTTAAAAAATATCACAGTTCTCAACCATGAAGGTAATCTGTGTTCTGTAAATGTTTATATACATGCAGCAATGCCAGGATTCACATTTAAAAGCATAAAGAGCATTTATCACTCCATTTCATAGGTGATACTAAGATTTGTGCCCTGTCACTAGCAAACCCATACTAAAAAAAATATGTCTTCCCTGAGATCTTTCTCCGTATTGTATTGCATAGTTGATATTAAAGTGTAAACATTGAATCCCATAAAGGGAACAGTGATCATAGGAATTTTTAAAAAGTCTGTTTTTCTGAGAAAAGAAAGGAAGAAAGAAAATAACAAAACAGAACAAAACCATAGACCGTTGGGATCAAATGCTATATCATTTAAATGTCCCCATGCTTTATGTTCTCTTTCCATGTAGTCTATGAGTAAATGTAGATGTCATACAGTATTTTCATTTTCATTTGCTGAGCAACAAGTACCCCTCGCTGAATGGCAGAAATCATGAGAAGGAGGAAGCAATGTAGGACAAGTTAAGCAGAGTTGCTGACACTTTTATAGAAACCCATGTAAAAGTAGCAAAATGTACAATAAAGAAATGAGTGTGATTAAAACTAATAATACAGAAGCACCCTATTGTATACTGCATTTAATACATTTTTATAGCTAATGAACAATCTCGGTATGATATAATTAGGACAGTCGAACATTAGTGTGTTAGAAGTGATATGTGGTCTTATTGTTTCTTAATTACATTGGCCATATTGTACTGTAATATAAGATTTTGAATTAATTTTGTATTTGTTTTTTGGAATTATCTTCAATCTATCTATATCTACAGTATCTTAGCAAGGAATGGTTTTGGCATATAGTGACAGAGCATTAAAGTCCACCTTCTTTTGAGTACCTTCCCTCTAAGGGGCAGATTTACTAAGGGGCAAATTGTCGGCAGCGGCTGCTTTGCACACTTCGCACCACTTCGCCAGGTGCAAATTCGCTACCACTATGGCTACCACTAATTCACTAATATGCAAAGTTGCGCCCTGGGCAACGAACTCTGGCGACTTGCTCTTAGGTCAATTTGCTTACAGCGGGTAATTTAAAGTTGTATGGAGGTCTTTATTATAAATGTTGGTGCAAATGCTGGAAGATACCACTTTTTCTTACAAATGTCCAGGGAACCTTAATAAAAACAAGAGAGTTAATATAATGCCCTACACATGAGCCCACTGTAAAATGAATGTTCCATATGTTATGAAATGTCTGGAGAAAACTGGGTACCCAAAAAAAGTTTAAGTCAGAACCTATGCAGGCAATTTCTCTTCAAAAAAACAATAGGTTGCCAGCGTTTTTTGGAACTTTAATGCATTTTTGGCACACATGATATGATGTAAGTGACAGAAGATTGAGGAAGATCTAGCTTCTTTTTAGCACTTCGCCTGGTCTGAGGTGGTGAAGTCAACTCTGGCGAAAGTAAAATCCGCACTTTAGTGATTTAGTGAGCAAAAATATGCCTGATGATAGGGCCCTAAACTGCGCTAGCAACGGTCTGGCAAATTGGCGCTAGCGCCTGTTAGTGAATTGGCGATGTCCCTGCGAGTGACAATGCTAGTGAATTGACGCTAGCGTTAGCCACTCTTTAGTAAATCTGCCCCAAATGTCTTGTTTCATAGTGTCATATACTATGTTCAAAAAGGAAAACAGTAAAAAGTAAGACTGGCCAGAGTAAGCAGTTAGTAAGCCAAGCATATAAAGAGAGACCCCTTTGGAAAAATTCTGTCTGTTTCTTCAGAATCTCAGTCATTCATAATATTCTTTAGGATTAATCATATGGTAAGCCTAGAACAAATCATGACCCGAAATTGCACATGAGCATGAACTTTTTTCTGAATGGACCATTCAAGAAGCTCTTGAAAAAATTGTTATAAGATGGATGTTTTGATCCCTAATGTGTAGGAAAACACGTTGTCAAATAAATATGTCACATGACATAATTCTGGAAATACAGGCATGGGATTTACAATCTGGAAACAGGGTATCCAAAAAGCTTTTTATTATGAGTCAGTGCCATTTTCCACAGTTTCCTATTTAACAATCAGGACTTAATTTTTGACTGATTTTCTATTCCTTTTAACTAGGTTAGTATATACACATTAGACACCGCACAAGTCCACCGTTATTTTTTTGTAATATTAAAGTATATTTTAGTGGGTTTAAGGCATGGTGCTCAATCTAGAAATCTAGTAAACCCTCATTCTCAAGTATTGTGGATCATCAGTTCCATACCCAAACATAAGTGTCTACTTTTCATTAATATATTACACCTAGGGGCAGATTTATCAAGGGTCGAATTTCGAAGTAAAAAATACTTTGAAATTCGACCATCGAATTAAAATACTTTGAACTGGAATATCGAATTCAAACTTTTTTCATCGAATTTCGGTATTCTGCGGTCGAAGTAAAATCGTTCAATCGAACGATTAAATCCTTCAAATCGAACTATTCAAACGATTTTATCGTATGATTGAACGATTTTACTTTGACTTCAAAAAACGTAGAAGGTCCCCATAGACTAACATAGCACTTTGGCATTTTTAATATGGCGAAGTATTGAAGTCAACGTTTTTTAAAGAGACAGTACTTCGATTATCGAATGGTCGAATATTCGAACGATTTTACTTCTAATCGAATTTGAAGTAAATTTGAAGTCATAGTATCCTATTCGATGGTTGAAGTATCCAAAAAATTACTTCGAATTTCAAATTTTTTTACTTCGAAATACCCTTGAATTCACTTAGACCCTTGATAAATCTGCCCCTTAATGAATTAAACTATACAGTCATAAATAATTAAAATAACACTGTCGATATGCTAACTCTGTTGGCTCTTTCATTCTCTCTACTGACACATACATACTCATTACATTACTATTGTAATTACTCAATTTCACAAATATATTACATGTGGGTCATTGTGAGTTTCCTTTGGGGCAACAGATACAGTCAGTGTTTAATTACATGAACATTTGTGTGTATATTGTATTCTTATAAGAATTGATACCCACAAACATACATAGATAGGCACTGTGGTTCATATCATGTCAGCACACTATAAAAACAATAATTATATGTCTTTACGTCCAAACTTTAGGAATTGTACATGCTCATCGTAGGAGAAACTGTAGTGAAGCATGAGATGAATGACTCTAAAGGTACAAAGCTAAGAATAGGCATGTTATGTTTAGGCCTTGCAATGTTTTCCACATTACACACTATACAAACAAAATGTATAAGTACAAACAGATCCATCCATTCATCCATCTAACGGAAAAAACAAGTTTGAACAGAGGCAAGAGGGTGTGACATAAATTGTCTGCCACATACAATGCTGTTCTAGCACCTCTCCCTTGAAGGTTTAATAACACCTCATAGCTCTAATCATGCATTCAACACCTTGACTCAATGCGGCCTCTGACCCTATTCTGGTTATACTAAATAGATTATGCTGATTGGAGCAATATTCCTGGGTATTTAACCTCAAATATTTTTGTACAGGTCATTCTGAATTGAGAAAGGCAGTTGGATGACTAACAAAATGTCTTCAAGGGGGAAAAAAATACAGCAAGTCCAGTTGATTTGACGTATTACTATAGCTATATACATCCATTCTGTTAATCCAGTTCTTCCGAGGGACAGTAAGGGATCCCTTATTTAGGCAGGAATATATACCTGTACATTGACGTTTAACTAGAACTGATATCAGTGATCTCCTAATTCCAAACTTCCTACCACATTTTTCACAGATTGTAGATTGATTTTTCAATACAAAAAAATAAATTTTCTCCTATTAAAATATAAAAATAAAAAATAAAAATGTTAGTTTCATGTTTAACCCTCAGGAATGTCACATTCATTGTAACCTTTAACTAATCGAATACATTTTTTTTTGTCTAAATCTTGAGAGGGCGGTGCTTTTTTTGATCTACAGTTAAATTTGTCACTGACATTTAGACCCTTGATTGCTCCTGATTGGGGTTCCTGTTTCCTAGTCTATAAAACCGTAGGGAGCAAATTATTTTGTTCTTTGGACTACACTTGGTGAAAGGACCTGAGGTAGGAAGCCTCAGTGAGAAGATCAAATCTCAATGTATCATAGGCCTTACAAAAGTCAGGGAGGTAAATATAGTGGCAGATAGTAAGAGCAGCTTTATGCTCCACAATGGAGATTTAATGTCAAGTAGTTTTCCAGGTAACATTTACCAAAGTACCAGTTAGCTTCTTTAATAGAAAGCTCTAGGATTACCAATCTATGATTCTCTGGATATTTGATGTGTTCCAGATGACTTTAACCACGGGAGTCAAGAGCATAGGTAGACTGGAACCAGACACCTGAGATGCGAGTAATAAGTATTGTGAACTCAGTGTGCCCTTAAATATCAGTGTAGAAAAAAAAGTAAATTTCTGTTTAAAAAAAAAATCACTGCTCTTGGTTAATAACCACTGGTGCCCACGTTTCTTTATGACAGTAAATGTATTGAAAGTTATAGTTCAGCCTGGAGATCTTTGTTCCAATTCTTCTTGCAAAGGCCCATTTAAGATGAGGCGTTGCAGGGTTACACTACGTTTCTGTTCAAGTTGTACTGATTTTTTAGTATGACCCATATAGCAGAATGTATACTGTAGCTCATTATGAAAATATACTGCAGAACTAGGTGAACAAACGGGACTGAAATCGCTCCTATGTAATTTCCATAAAAAAAACACTTGCACATGATTGTGGTGGCCACAAATATGCTGGAGCTGTAGGAGAAAATTGTATTGTAGGTAAAAACCTGGTGAATTGCAATTATTTTTTTTTGCAGGTACTTGAGCTCTTATAATTCTTCTTCACAACCCCCTTATACTAATTTAAGACTAATTTCTTCTGACAGGCTTGGTGATTCCTTCAACTCTTTAATAACATTCAAAATGATGCTAAACCTTGAGTTTAGCATAATGAAATAAAAGGCACAATTTCTTCCTATGCATGGCTTTGGACTGAGGAGTGATAAAAAAATTCTATTCTGGCTGAACTGTACTTCCTAATCAAATGGGTGTAACAGATGGCTGCTAAAGCAAACCATCACAAAGGAAATATCTGCAGTTCTCATGGTAACAGAATCTGTCAGGACTGAGGGATTTGCAGGGATTCTATTCCAGAACATCTGAGTAGCAATCTCATTTCAGCTGTCTTGCTGTTAGGCTCCTTCTTTTCTTTCCACTTAGGGTGATGGCAATCTTCAATTAAACAGCATTATTTCGGTAAGATGGGAAGCCTACATTAACCATATACAAAGAAATCTCTAAGTAAGCAAGGTTGTAGCTCATCATTAATGTTGTCTCAAACTGCTCTTCTAAATGTTTTAAATACATTATTTGAAAGATCCCGCATAGGTTCTAGATACTGAAGTTAATTATACCATTTTAGAGGTTCCATTAAAACAAAAATTCCTCTTACCAGGACAAAAACAGGAAACAAAACATTGTGATTCCATTCTCTCTCTGCTAAAAAGAATGGGTTGATTACGATTGAGTTTACTGATATGCGCAGTTCAAGGCTGGTAAATACAGATGACAAAACAAACCCCTTTCTGCTTTATTTTAGAAACTTACAAGGTTTAGAATTCTTACCAGCCATAACAGAGCTTAATGGATGTTAAGAGTACTGGTGAATTTCAATTCGTCTTGCAAGACTGCCTTTTAATTTAGAGATCTATTGCTGAAAAATGTAGGACTTTTGATTACCTGATGTCTCTAAAACACTTTTTATGGGTAAAGCTGTGCACAGTTTTAAAATTCAATATATAAACAATTGAAAACTGGCACAAAAGGAGCAGTTAAACTTTACCTTAGTATGATGTACATAGTACTATTCTGAAATAATTTGAAGTTAGTCTTCATTTTTCATTTTTTATATTTTTAATTGAATTTTTGTTCAACAGTTCACCAGTTTGCAATTTCAGCAGTTATCTGGTTGCTAAAGACCACTTTACCCTAGAAACCAGGCAGCCATTTTAATGAAAAGATGAATAAGAGAGATAATTAGAAAGACATTAAAGTAACAATAGCAATAAAATTACATCCTCACAGAGCAATACAATTTTGAATGCCGGGGTCACAGTGACCACAAACAACCAGATATCATTTTAGATTGCAAGCTGGAATGAAACAAAGGAGAAAGGTTAATAATTCAAAAATTATAAAAGTTTTCAGGGTTTCTGGTAAAAATTCCCGAAAAATCGTGAAAATCGGATGAAAATATCAGAAAAAAATGTGAAAATCTGATTTTTTTCCTGCAAAGCAAATTTTTGGGAAACATGTAATAATAAACAAATTTTGTGTTAGCAAACAATATTATATTCAACCCATTAAACCACTAAAATTTGACCTTTGATAAATCTGCCCTCTTACTAATACATTTACATTTGTATTGTAAAGCATTGTTTCTAGATGCAAAAGTAAATTATTTTTGTCCACCATTATCCAAACTTGAATTATGTATTCATGTTGTACAATGAAAAACAAAACTATGCATTTTTAGTTGAAAATATAACATTATGCTATTCCATTTGCACAGTAGACCAAGCACACCAAATCTTCCCATCTCTTATTTAGATCTTGTGAGAGCTTTTTTCTTCTGGAAAAAGGGGCCAATGATTTGTGGTTTTCAGGTTTAGTCTAGCCTCTTCGCAGATTAGGGCAAGCTAATTAAGAGATCACGGTCCCGATCACCCTGCGTACTCCAACTTTTGTGGTGTCCCAGGTCTAGAAAAATATTAGGCAGTAAGCTTTTGGGACAACTCTACCTGCAATCTGCAATTTCCTTTTTCTCTCAACTACTCCATGAATTTGAGCATATTAGTTAAATAATTTATCCTATGTATTGGTCATATTATAGAATTTCATAATTATTTAATTTAATCAATTAGATTCACTATTTTTTGAATAAGTAACTTATTGGTATTTATTGCACTGCACTTTATCTCATTATTATCCAAGCTAATTTATGAATTCTGAATGAACTCATTTTCTACTGTTTTTCAAGACAATTATTAAATCATGTTTTAACTAGCACCTTATTATGATTCAAACACTTGACAAATTCTTTTAATTAGCTATTTAATCGATCAGTTGGACTTATTGCTCTGCACTTTCGTTAGAATATTTAAATTAATAGAATTATTGGTATAAAATTTGGCACATAGATAAGCTGAATATTATTTAAATCGTTAGCTACATGCGGGGTACATTTTTATTAAAAAACTTATGATCACCATGAATCTCCATGTGTTCAAGAATATCCTTCAATTCATGATCACTATACAGAAAGGGCAAATATTTTATAGAATATACTTCTAATTTGTGAAAATACCTTCTATATTAAGTGTAGAAAAAGACTACCTTCTTGTTATCTGAGCCTTTATTAGTAGTAACGTTATTACTCTTTTCTCAGTACTTCTACTGGGAAGATGGCATTCCCATATCTTGGAGTTTTCGATCACAAAGCATTGCTTCGAGAAAATTAATTACCATAAATCCATTTCAAAAAAGAAAATTTTAGGGTGGTGGTCTCCCTTAAAATCTGATTTATTCCATAGTGTATGATACAGTATATCAGATGAAGAAAAATAGTACCAAGTATTAAACACAGCAATGGACATTTACAGAATAGCGTAGAAAGGTAGTTGAAAGAAGACACACGTCAACTTTTTAAGTCTATATGTAACCTGCCTACCAGCTAGTTGATCCAGGCGAAGGCAAAAAATACCCACATGTAGCCTCAGAGAGGGAAAAAATTCCTTACTTACTCCAAGATGGCAATCGGACCAGTCCCTGCATCAACTTATACTACAAGCTATCTTCCAAAACCCTGTATCCCCTCCCTTGCTAAAAAGCCATCCAACCCCATCTTAAAGCTATTTAATGTATCATGAAACCTTATCTTATAGCTGCTATCAGAAATCATGCTACTTATTAAATAGGGCCCTCCCTGTTTGTATATATCGTAGTCATTGTTAGAGGCTGTTATTACTTTGTGCTATCTGATGAAGTTGTTAGTAATTCCAGTGGTGGTTATATTTTAATAATATAAGGTCTGTATAAAACAGCCATTAATATGTTGTAGAAGAAACATTAATGTGTTATAGAAGATAAAAGCCAGAATGTAGAAATTTAGATATGCATGAAGGTAAGCCCTGGTTTCAGCATTCATTATATTATGGAAATGTTCATTGCTATAGAGTTGTCTTACATGTTTTCTGAGTGCTTTCCACTGTTTTTGTCCAACACTGGCAATAGGTCAGCAATTTATATAGACACTCTTGGAATTAGCAAATGGCTATGTTGTCTGCCTGTGCAGAGAGTTCCCCAGTGAGTCAAAATGCATAAGATGTAGTATTTGTGTATTATATAAATACCATTGGAAAGTTATTGGCTACACACTGGGCTATATTATTCCTGATTTACCAGGATTATTAAACAACATTAAAGACATTCTGACACATACAGTATGATGCCATGAGTGGATATTTTTGATGGCCTTTGTAATCTTCAAAACAAGCAAAATATCAAAACCTTAGATAAATTAACACATTTTGTGTTTTGTGATTTGGAATTACTTTCCCTTTACTATTGTGAGGATGGCTTTTGTTATCAAAACCATAAATTATAGGTAGCAGAAAGGCAAACAGTGAACAAACCATTAGAGAGATATAAAAACACAAGATTATGGCAGATTATTTAATGAAAGGCGGGAATAGTTTGCAAGAACGGTGCAATTTACTGAACATGCCTGGATCTTTACTTATCCCAAATGTATAACAATCAACATTGTTGGAGCTCAGAAGAGTATTCCGTTTTCCTGCCAGCTTAAACAGAATGATTCAAAACTGACTCATTTCCTGCAATTTAATTCATAGTTGAATAAGAAGTGCAGAATGATAAGGTCATGCAGACTGAGATCTGTCTCCAGAAACCTATCAAAATCTATAAGCTTCTTTAAGTGGAAACTTAATTGAAAGCAATAGGTTTTATTATTGGGATGAGACAGCTCTGCAGAATGTTTGAGAAGGCCAACAGCTATTGTCCACTGAACCTACAATATTATTATATAGAAATACAATGCAGCAAAATGGAGAGCATTTGAAAAAGTAGTATCTGGTATTTTCTTTTATACTACATTCCTAAAAAAACATTGGAATTTTTTTTTAACACTGGATAAATCTATCTAACAATAAAGCAATCCAGTATTAAAAAAACCTTGCACATATAAAGCATACCTAAAAAATAAAAAGATACAGTTACATATAAAAATATAGTAATTTTGATATATATTCAGAACTTTTTATTCTTTTACGATATGGTATAGAAGTGTATCTTAATTGGATCTTGCCCCAAGGTGTGAGTATACACAAATTCCCATACTACATACATACAGCTCCTATTGTATTCTATCAGTGTTTGTATATTCCAGTGCATTTGGTTTTTTAGTGATTCATGTAATTTTAGTGAACAAATAACACAAACAGTTTTTCATTTATTTTGGTTTTAGTTATTGTACTTATACTCTCCCTGTATAAAAAGACATTCCTACTGAATGTTTCCAAGGTTTTTGATTTAGAGACACATCTAAATACTGATCCATGGGGAAATCTGATGATGCCATCATGGCATCAAGAATTCCTCAATGTGTCTCAGTTGACTGAGATGGCTACAATGTTACTCAACTAGTTGTATCACATTCGGTTGCAAAGCTCCATACAGAAATGTAGTATTGTTTTGCCTAAGTTCAACTTCTTCAGCTAGGCATAGCTAAATATCTTGTGCATTTTCCCCAAATACAGCCACACCATTTTACATGGTTTAGCTTTAACTTGCCCCTTCCTAAAATCTTACTTTTAATTGTATTACATAGACACATTCTGGTTCCAATTTTTCTGTATTGAACTCACTGATGCAAATCAAAAGATATGCTTTTTTGTAACTGTATGTTAGGAGAGCAAGCTTGCAGCAAAGCATGCCAACACTACTGCACATCATCACATGTAATGGTGATGGCCTACACAATACCAACTATGTAACCCAAGATCTATTTTATTTATCCATTTATATAAAATTATAATGAATATCATTTTCAAGGAATTCCTTCCTCTTTTAAATATCGTCTTGTACCAATATAAGGCTTGCTTGACCCCTCTTAAGATCAAACAATAAAAGCAAATCTTACTGTATATCAAGGCCCCAGTATAATGTCCTTGGAAGGTACATCTCTACAACATCCCTTGGCTTGTTTTTGCATGTTAAGCCAGAAGGATGGATACAGTAATTTAAGGACTATGCAGGATCTAGACACAGTGCCAGTTATCTATCTTGAATTACAGTTTGTCTTTTATCTGCTGTATTTCTGCTTAGATGCCTGCTTTCAGTGACTCAGTGGAATGTAAATGATGACTACACTCACTCTAAAAATATTTAAATCTCTCTCTACACTGCATTGCAGGTTTCTTAAAAAAAATCTATAAATAAATATGTTGGAGGAAATGCAGGGAATAAAAAAATGACAGACATACATTTTCCTCCAAGATAAAATGTGATTTTTTTCCCCCTGATGTTTGATAAAATACACGAGATTGAGGACCCTAAGAAATGTTTCTATTTTTTTCTAGTTAGTTAAGCAAACTAAAATTTATTTATAATATATAAATTATTTAAATCTCGTTTTCTTCAGTCTTGTTATTCACAATCACAGCAAGCAGGCGGGCAGCATTTTGTGAAAACTGTTATTAAGGCAAGCTTTGCCCCATCACAAAATCTTGTTTATGTGCCAGAATGGGGCCCATGATGCCCATGCCCATACACAGTCTACACAACTAGATGGTGAGGAAGGGCGGGGGATGTTGGGAGTGCAGTGATATCTAGGAAGTGCAGAATGGAACGTGCCTGAGGCATAGGGGTGGGGCAAGCCATATATGACAGCTAACATATTTAAATATTTAAATCCTTTTTGAACAGGTATGGATGTTTTAAAAAAAAATGTGGGCTTCATGTTTAATTTGGAAAGGACTTTCATTATACATATTTTAATGTCTTGGCGACAGGTCCCCTTTAAAGGGATACTGTCATGGGAAAAAAAAAATTCAAAATGAATCAGTTAATAGTGCTGCTCCAGCACATCGGTAAGAATTAAGACTTAAAGGGATCCTGTCATCGGAAAACATGTTTTTTTCAAAACAGATTTTTTTATATTCAATTTTGAAATCTGACATGGGGCTAGACATAGTGTCAATTTCCCAGCTGCCCCAAGTCATGTGACTTGTGCTCAGATAAACTTCAATCACTCTTTACAGCTGTAATGCACCCCCCCCAGCAGCCAAACAAAAGAACAATGGGAAGGTAACCAGATAACAGCTCCCTAACACAAGATAACAGCTGTCTGGTAGATCTAAGAACAGCACTCAATAGTAAAAACCCATGTCTCACTGAGTCACATTCAGTTACATTGAGAAGGAAAAACAGCAGCCTGCCAGAAAGCATTTCTCTCCTAAAGTGCAGGCACAAGTCACATGACCAGGGGCAGCTGGGAAATTGACAAAATGTCTAGCCGCATGTCAGATTTCAAAATTGAATATAAAAACTCTGTTTGCTCTTTTGAGAAATGGATTTCAGTGCAGAATTCTGCTGGAGTAGCACTATTAACTGATGCATTTGGAAAAAACATGTTTTCCGATGACAGGATCCCTTTAAGTCTTAATTCTTACCGATGTGCTGTTTCTTTATTCTATGCTTTAAAGAGCTCAGCACAATGTGCGGAATATAGCTATAGCTATTATACAAGAAAAAATACATGGAATGCAAAAACCAATGATACTAGAGCAAGTAATGGCAAGTGTCTCGGTGAATGCTTAAAGGGGACCTGTCACCTAAAGAAATTATTCCAAATCCTGTTTTATCACATTAGTCAAACAAAATGAACTTTAATTACACTGTATACATTATTTTAATTTAATCCTTCAGTCCGGGACTTAATAATTATAGCAAGCAGGCAGGAGCAATGTTGTGGACACTGTTATTAAAACAAGCCTTGCATTAGCTCAGAATCTTGTTTGTGCACCAGGGGGTGTTGTCCATCCTCATGCCCTGGCTACACAATTAAATGGTGAAGAGAACGGGGGAATGTGTGGAGAGCAGTAACATCTAGGAAGTACTGAATGGAAAGTGAAAGTAATTGTTTGCCGCCTCTATGCCTAAGGCATAGAGGAGGGGCAGACAATATTTGATTGACAGCTGAGATTTTTAAATGAGCTTACAACAACTATGAATGCTTTAATAAAAATAAAGTTTGGATTTCATGTTTAATTTGAAAAGGACTTTTATTATACAGATTTTATGTCTGGGGTGACAGGTCCACTTTAAATAACATCTATTAGGTGAAACAATGGTTCTGCATAAAGGTGAAATGAATAGTTTGGCAAAGAAGAAATGTACCAAATTTAGTTGTCACTTTGAAGGACACCCCAGCATTTTACTAAAACTGATATATTTCATTTTCAGTAATTAAACCTGTAGGTGAAGCTTACAAAGCTATGAAGAAATGCTGCTGCTCCTTCTATATAATCAAGACTGGATCTTGCTATCAAGAGGCTTTATAAGATGTTACAGAAATAAGCAGCCAGAATGCTACTGCCATGGCAACGAGCTTCCATGACGTAAAGGTATCAGCAGATCATTTCAAATTTAAAGGCATGAGGACAGCTTGGTTAAGTGTCCTATTGCATATCAAATGATGTTGGTGAAAACTAAGTGCTATTTTTCCTGTCTTGTTAGCAGTGGCAGATAACATTAGATTAATATATTATGAAATGCACTTCCAATAATGTATATTGCTTGAGGTAAAACAATTGTTATTCTCTTTATGATCCAGCTCAAAATATGAAGTTACTTCATTTAATGAGTATCTAGGTCAATACTGGAATGTCTGAAATTGCAATATTCTCACATCTACTGCTAATTTATGAAGGCACGTTCCACCAATTGTTCTGTGAGCAAGCATCTTCTTCATAAATGAGTTTTGTTTTTATCTGAAGTAACTAGCTGATAATAAAGCACAGAGCTGCCAATAGATATATTTAAGCACAGGGACAACAGGGCAAAAAAAAACCCATGCATCATTTCCATCAGTTGATTACGGTAGTCAAATAACGCTTTGTGAATGGATCAGTGTCAGAAGAATTGATTCGATGATTTGTGGTTGCAGCACAGAGCAATGTGAAAGCAGATTGCAGATTTTTCTATCAACAGCAGCAAAAAAAAATTCTAATCATAAACCTCAAACTATCAACAGTTTTTCCAGTCTTGTCTTTGGAAGATATGTGTGAAAGATGTAACAGTGTCTGAGCTGAATTGCAGAGGCTGAAAGGAGAAGGAGGTGAAATGAACTCATTTCCCCCCTTTTTTTTCTTTTCCTGTCTGAGGGACATATCAAGGCAGAATGCAGAGCAGAGTTTAACAAGATTGTACCTCCATTTAATTTTACTGGGACACAGCCACAAGGGGAATTATCTATAGGACTTCAAAAATCATTTAGATACACAATGACATTTTCTTCTTAGACACAGGCTTCTCCTTGGTTCAGCCAGCTTTCTAGATCTGCTAGATATTTTCTTGGTAGCAGACACACCTAGATATTCCACAGTGAAGAAGTAATGCCCTCTGGTGATCATTTTGTGTGAAACCGAAAACAAGAATCCACACAATTTCATCTTTCAGATTTATGATGTTGTGCTTATTTAGTTTCACTCATGGAGTGTTCTAATTATCAGCCAAGTACCATTATGTATTCTAAAAAAAATATTGTTTTAATTGCTTGCTGTATTTTTATGAGAGAAAATCCTACATTTACAGTGTTCAAAATGAATTAAATTCTGGGCTTCAGAAAACCAAAGTCTTTACTCTTCATCCAATTTATAAAATATGCATTGCTTTTATATGAATGGAAGTTGCTTCTGATTTTAATAACCTGCCCAAGAATATAATACAAAGTAGCAGAAATGTCAATCCCACTGTACTTCTTGTGGGGATACTAACTACTGGGAAGACCATCTGATGCCCTAGTTAAGAAAAACTGTGGTAGCTGATAACTTTTAGCACTGTTGTATTATTAAAATTGTTTGTGTAGGAATAAATACTATTATGTCCAGGTATTATGAAAATATAAAACCTATAAAATGGACAAGTCCTCCGTTTTACAGTATCAGTTGTTATTTTAAAGCACTATAACAAACAAAGGAAAGTTGAGCTCACCACTAATTTTTAAAACCATTAGGCGGGGGTGCAATGAGGGCGTGACCACAAAATACATATTCACAAATACAAGAGTCCTCTGCACTCAACCCATTATCAATATATTTAAGACAGAGACATTTTGTGCATACTGCTACTGAAAAATGCCTTACCCTTTAAACAAAACAGGGATTGTTTGTCCATATATTGCAATATATTTAAGCTGGCCAACTACGTCAAAGTCATCCCATATCTGGCCAGTCCTATGCTCAATTTTCATTTGATTCATTAAGAATTCTATGGTTCATTATACATTTTACAAAGGGACTAAGTTTTACCTGCAACTTACTTGCTGTTTGAAAATTGAGCTTTCAGCCTGATATTCTACCTACATGAGAATAACCAAATGTTAGCAACCAAAGTCTTGATTATAAGCATAAAATAGTAATATACACTATTATAATACAGATATGGGATCCATTATCCGGAAACCTATTATCCAGGAAGCTCAGAATTACAGAAAAAATGTAAATTGATTGCCTTCTCTGCAATAATAAGACAGAACCTTGTTCATGATCCCAAAAAACATTTTTTATTTATTGTGCTTTTTTTTTTTTTTTGTTCACCAATTCTCCAACTTGGTATTTTAGCATCTATCTGGGTTGCTGGGGTCCAATTTTTACTAACAACCAGGTACTGGTTTGAATGAGAGGCTGGAATATGAATAGGAAAGGCCTGAACAGAAAGATAAGTAATTAAAAAACTAAAGTACAATTGATATGTTCCAAATTCGAAAACATATCAAATGTTATCATTAAAGGCATTAAAGACTTTGGAAAAAAAACGATGATACAGTGGCTTTTATAGAATTCTTCCAAAATTCAATGTGGTGTATTCATTTGGTTCATTTTTAATATGCATGTCGCACAATGTGCATAGTGTCGAGGAAATTCATTTACAGGAGACCACTTGATTTATTTGAAGCAAGCTCTATGTATTCTGAGCTCACTAAGGGCAGAGACACACACTCAGATTCAGGGAGATTTAGTCGCCTGGCAATAAATCGCCTCTTCTTCAGGACGACTAATCTCCCCAAACTGCCTCCCGCCGGCTAGAATCTAAATCAACCGCAGGATGGCACTCAGAGCCCTAAGTTGCTCGTGAGGCAACTTCAGGTGACTTCAGAAAACGAAGCGCATTGATTGCCATCCCGCCGGCGATTTACATTCTAGCTGGCGGGAGGCAGTTCGGGAAGATTAGTTGCCCCGAACAAGAGGAGATTTGTCACTGGGCGACTAATCTCCCCGAATCTGAGCGTGTGTCTCTGCCCTTAGAGTCAGTACCCCAAAGAAAACTCAAACAAAAAGATAACAGAGTATACACTTGTAAAAGGGTAATTACCAGTGGGAGAGCTATTGCTCCACAGCACAAAAAACACAAAGAACTGCTCTTACAGTCAAACAGGTGACTCTGCCCTCAAGATCAGTTCTAGTGACCAAGGCTAGCTTAACAGAATCCATCCAAGTCAGGGGGCTATATGGAGGAATGGACATACACAAATGTTATTCTCTCTCAATAGGTATATCTTTTGTAATACCAGGTACTACAGTGTATTTTTTAAAAGGAACAAATGTCATGTTGTATAAGCATTATATAATTCTGCAAGTAAAACTAGTGATTTTAAAAACTAGAATCCAGCATTTTTGCCCTTGAGGTGGAGCTGTACTAAGGTCATTATTTCTTGGCTGAAAAATGTACAGTACTTCTGCATCATACAAATGTCAATAAAATAACAGCAACATGAAATTTGTGGAATGCTGGAAAGCTAGTGAACATCTGGAAAGTATGCATGCTGGATCCTTGCCATGCTGGCAGAGAAATCCACAAAATGCAGTACTATAGCAAGAGGGATCAACATTAGATGTGTTACTGTTGCCACATAATAAACCACCTTTTATAAAAGTATTTGTTTTTACACAGACTCTTAAAGTGGTCTTATATTTTCACATTCACAGTTCAGATTTTATTTATGTATTTATTATAAGTTCAATGCTATAATTTTTCTGCTTCAGCCAAACCAATTACCACTTCGACACCCATAGCTAAATGAGACATAGACCAGAGTAACATAGTAAATAAGATATATAGTGTATTTAGATATAGAGATATAGGGTATTTAATCATGCTCTCTTCTTTTGAGTCAGTTGTTCAGATCCTAAGTTCAACTTGTTGTTACTCAGAAAGTTTTTTTGCTACAAAAAAAAAATTGTCCTAAGAACCTAAAAATGTACCTTGCTATACTAAGAGAAAAACATTACTAATTTGTTCATCAGTAAGATTAAACATACTTTATACTCTGAGAACAGTTAATACAACCTTTAAATCAGTACCCCACCTACATCAATACTTGGGGGATTATTTATCAAAATCCAATTTTTCTAATGTTTTAAATAAAAAGTCTGACCAAACTAGAATCCACGATTTACCCTTATTTATCATTAAAAAAACAGGAAAAAAGCAAATTGGAAGAAAACGCACCTTTTCCAGATTGTCGCATGAAAAACGTGACTTTTTCAGATTGTTTGGTGAAAAATCAGAATTTTTCGGATTTGACAACTGAAAAGTCCAACTTTTTTGGGAAATAGGCGGAAAAGCCAGAAATGTTCGGATTATCATAAGGAACCCAGCGCAGATCATAATATTTTCAAATTGCAAATAGGACCTCTGCCATTGACTTCTACAGGACCTTGACAGGTTAAAGAGTCTTTTTCGGATTCTGACTGTTTGCATCCTCGGGGGTATAATAATAATCTCGAAAAATTCCAGGTTTTTTCCACTAAAAATTTGCATTGTATTTTCGAGTTTTTATCATTTGGACTTTAATAAATAACCCTTTTGGAGAAAGGAATTAGTGATGGGTGAATTTGGGCCTTTTCGCCGAAAAATTTGCGAATTTCGTGTGAAATTCACGTAACGGCAAAAAAATCGCGAAATGGCGCTGGCGTCTCATTTTTGACACCGGCACCCGTTTTTTCGAAACATAAATTTTTTGACGCTGGTGAATTTTTGCAGCGAATTTTCGCAAGCATTTTCGCTAATTTATTCGCTGGCGGCGAATCACGCAAATTCACCGCGAATTCATGCCTGGCGAATAAATTTGCCCATCACTAAAAGGAATGCCTCAGATATGATTATACTAGTACAATTCCCTACATCTGTATTTATTCACAGCAGTGGAAGCAGCTAGGATTGTTAGGGCATGGTATCTTGTCTCTTCGAGCGCCACTATTGTTCACAATTGATCTTTGTTTTATCCAAATTCCATAGCTTGATATGGGTTTTATGGTTGTTACTGTACATGAACTTACATTATAATCTGAGCTTGTTTTGCAACTGCACGATCTCCCATCATCTCTTAAGACTGCATTGTAATGTTTGCAATAGAAATGGTCATCCACATCATGAAATGAAAAGGATCAGTAACACCAGAAATGTTATACATTTGTCCCTATAAAGCATTTATTGGCAACAACATTCCTGAGGTTTTCACCTTATATGTGTGCATAGATCTATGAATTACAATTTCAAGAGGTGGTTTTTCCATACCAGTATTATATTTTATCTGAGCTAAAGCCATTATAATCTGAACAGCTACCATAGTCAGGTGGGCCCTAAAGCTTTATTGGACCTAATGGCTGCCACATGACCACATACTAGATTATATAACTATATTGTCCTTTCTGAAGCAAATTTATACCTGTAACAACAAATGGATTTCATTTTATTCCATGAATCTCAAAAAATTTGTGGTTTTCCTAAATTTCTAAAAAGCTCTAAAAATACGATATTTATTAAGGGACCCATTTACTTACAATCAAATTACGTTTTGTTCCAGGGATCTAAAAAAATGTGATGTTTTCCTATACTTACTTTAGATTTATTTAATGAAAAAACACAAAAATCTTTAAGGCAAAACTTCACCAAGTAAAAGTTGTCTAGGTGCTATGGAAGCCAATGGGAGCTGTGCTGATCTTATTGGACCTCTTTAAATCAATATTGACTTTTAGAGGTTTTTAGGTTTTTGATCCACTGGGAATTATCCACAAAACTAATTTTTTTTGTCAAGATATTCATATTTTTAAGTGCATGGTTCAGAACTTTTTTCGTTTATTCTTTTTATATCCGGATCTTTTAACAAATTCAATGACAATCGTGAGTTTTGAGTTTAGTCAGGTTGGATTTTAGTGGTTTTACACTTCATAAATCTCAAATTTGTAAAGCTTTTTAGAAATATAGGAAAACCAAATATTTTTGGATTTCTGGGAAAAATCACAATTCAATTGTAAATGGGCCCCTAAGTGGATTGTACTCTTTCCTCCGCAGGCTTTTTTAGAGTGAAGATCAGACCCAAAATGCATACATTCATGTTTTTGTGAAAATTTCCACTCTCTATAGCCTCCCACAGGCCAATTCCCAGCCTGTCAATGGAGCTACAGGGATGTGTGTTGAAGAATGGATCAGCTTTCCTCCTCCTGTCAAAACAAAGAGGACAATCCGCTTAGTGTGCCCTTGCTCTAACAGTACATTATATTGAAATGCACACAAAAAGTGGACTTTTTTTGCTCTGAATAATATAAGGTGTTTCCTGTTACTTATGTAGCTGTGTCATTTTTCTTTCTCTTGAAAAAATAATACAGTCCTGCCATGTTTTGGCAAAGATTTTAGATACATTTAGTTGATTACATATTTGTTTCAAGCAAAAATTTAACATTTTTACTCTGACCGCAATATTCCACAGAACTATGAAAAAATGTAAGCAGTGGAAGAAAACAAACCACGGAAGCTTTCCAATACATCATTTCATCAGAAAGGAATATCTTAAGTAAGAAACTGCATGGAGCTAAGTTGTCTTCATAAAAAATGTAAACATGAATGTTAAAAGAGGCTGCCGCTTCCTTTCCTTGTTAAAGGTTTTATAGATTTTTTTCAACATTTGTTGTCATGACCATACTTTTTGCCAATTGTCTTAATTAAGAAATACCCGACCCAGACCCTGAAAGTTAAACTTACCTCCCGACCCAGGAGCCGTGAAGCCGGAAGTGACATAATCACAGACAGGAAGTGATGTCACCCTGGCACCAACTCTTCTGAAAAGGTACTAAAGTACTCACCTACAGCACTATGGAGGGCGGGTGGGACAAGTCCCGCACAATCGCCAGGTACTTACCCACAGACTACCCGCATTTTCAGGGAATTAGGGATTTTCTACCCGAATGCTTTGCAGAAATTCTGCTGAGAACTAATTTAAAAAGATATATATATATATATATATATATATATATATATATATATATATATATATATATATATATATATATATATATATATATATATATATGAAATTGATGTACCACAAGATAAGGGTTTAGAGACAATGTAGGTTTAGAAAATGAATGTTTGTTCTGTTTTGTTTTTCATCTGCTTAAAAAGTAACTATACCAATAATTGAAAATACATGTATATTTTTAGATTATATCTGTCAGTCCTGCATCTACAAATAAACTATTACTTTGCAGCAAATGCCTTCTCATTTTACAAGCATGATCTTCATCCTACTGTAGGTGTGTAGGATGTTCATGAATGTAATTACTTTGAATGATTTAGCATTGTCAGTTTACAATACTGGCTAAGACAAGGCATTTAGGTCATTTTTGCAACTGCTTTTTAACATGTGAAGAAACCACTCAAGTCATTGTCCCTGCAGCCTTACTGAACCCTTAGGGGCACATTTACTAAGGGTCGAATGTAGAGGGTTAATTAACCCTCGATATTCGAACATCGAAGTAAAATCCTTAGACTTCTAATATCGAAGTCGAAGGATTTACCGCAAATATTGATCGAAGGAAAAATCGCTTGATATTAATCCATCGATCGAACGATTTTCCTTTGATCAGAAATAGCTTAGAAAACTTATGGGAAGGAGAGGGAAGGTCCCCATAGGCTAACACTGGAGCTCGGTAGGTTTAAAGTGGGAAGAATGTAGTCGAAGTTTTTTTAAAGAGACAGTACTTCGACTATCGAATGGTCGAATAGTCGAACGATTTTTCGTTCTCGAAACGTTCGAATCGAAGTCGAAGGTCGAAGTAGCCTATTCAATGGTCAAAGTACCCCAAAAAAACTTCGAAATTCGAAGTTTTTTATATTCGAATCCTTCACTCGAACTTAGTAAATGTGCCCCTTAATGGTAATCCCCATGGCTAAAGGGTGTTTTATTTTATTAAACTATATTATAGGACCTAAAGCAAACGCACAAACTTTATAAAAGGACAGGGTAAAAAAATATAATAATTAAATTGATATGGTCCTATAAAGGGTATAACATAAGACATGATTAAGTATGAGTCATTTATAACCAAATCTCTAAAGAACCACTGCTGCTTGGGCATGTTATAGATCAATTTATTCCCAGAAGATCTTTATTTACTTTTAAGTGGAATATGTTAGCATTATATTGTTTATAAAGATGTTCAAAATGTGTTGTAGGCAACATTCATACATTCAACATATGTTCAATATCCCTTTTCTATTATTTAACTTTGTTATTTTAATATAATTCACAGTTTAAATAACTTGCATGGGTACATTAATCCATCAATGTAATAAAAATAGTATTTGTTTTTCTATAAGTACAGAAGTATAGCTGCTACAGTTGCAAGTATCATAAAATGTCATAGAGTAAAATGTCATATTGCTCTGTGTTCTTATTTCTCCCAGTGTAATACGATACTTTAAGTATGTCCTTAAGAGCCTGGTGCCTTTAATTCCACAAAGTACTACTGTGGCTCAAAAACAGCTTACTAAACCAATGGAATGCAATAAAGTCTCTTTGACCGAAGCAGCTCAACTGCGTCTTTTATACTGAGATATATATGCACACAACAAAATGCGAGCTACATGTACATTTTCAAGTGTACAACTGTCGAACTGAAAAATGTAAATACGATCATTTTAGTTCAAGTTCATTTTCTTTATAATAATGCTACTGTACAATAGTACATATTTCCAAAGAATGACTATTAAGATCATCAACATACAAATGTTATTTGTCCCTGAAAGTATACAAGACAAACAATACATACAATACAAAAAAGTGGGCTAGAAAATAAAAGCAGAATAAAATCATAATACTTGTGAAATAACTGATTTATATGAAAACTGATTCACACGGAACTTAACTGTTTGTTTAGGTTTAGGGAAATGCATCTTCTGTCACTTATGCTGATGCCCATTTTACCTACTAAGACGGTCATTAGAAAATAATTTTCAATATATGCAGGCCACTGCAATCTGCTAGGACCGTAGGGGGACTGATAAAAGCTGGATATCCAGAATTGCCAACAACTCTGTCCCCAACCAGACTATAGATAACCAAAGAAGAAAAGTCTAAGTTTTTGATCTCCATATGCCAATAAGAATTGTTCTATACAAAACCCACATTAAAAAAATCAGCATTAAAGAAAAAAAAGGGTCACTAAAGCATCCCATTAAGTTGAAAAACACACACCAATGTAACAAAGGGATAAAGGTGCTCCAGCCACAAAGCTTTAGGGATTGGATAAACCAAGCACCGGAATTAGGAGTAGGCAGAAAAGACACATGTTTAGGGTACAACAAAGTGGGGGCGCCAGGCACATATCTCTTTTTTTCTTCTCCTGGTCTGGGCCGTGTTCCTTTTTTGAGTCTTGACTTCAGCCATAGTAGTACAAGAAAAATAGGTATTGAGCACTCTGGAAATCCACAAATCTGAGAAGAAGTAAAAAGCATTATTTATTTATACCATAATTAAAACAGCCCTATGCATTTTGTGCTCACAGCCTATGACTATTAAAATTGCCTAAAATTGCCTAAACTGCTAATCTTCGTTAGATGGCAAATCTCACAGTGCCCAATAAGTTATGTGTGTTTGTAAATTATTTCACTTAAGTAACAGGAGACAACAGATGTATCTCCTTTTTTTCTGTACAGAAAATACAAACAGCCTGGCAAATGGAGAGATCTTTTGCCCTTTGATCTAACATCTCAGGAAGGGTCTGCCAGTGTATTGTTCTATTATCTTTGTGGTGTTTAATAAATAAATAATACATCTTCAGATATAATATAAATGAATATATATATCTACAGTCCACAGCTATTTTATCTACTGTAATGGAGTTGAATATTACATGAACCAATAAATAACAGCAAATCTATATACAAGAGCTATGTCCATGTGTAAAATTATGTGAAGTGAATGCTTACATCTGAGATCTAATAAACAGCAAGGCTCACTTATCTAAAAGTTAGGCCTGGCTAACATGTTGAAACTGACTAGCAATTGCTACCCTGTAAGACCAATGACATGGCCACATATGTGAAAAGTTTTCCGAACCTGGCTTATTAGCAAGATGTCAAGGCTGGAGACCCCATTTCCATTTATTAGGATGATGACACTCTGTTTACCCCTGGAAATTGCACTCCATTGGGTGAAATGGAGGTCAAAAAATTAAATTGTATAATTACACAAAAATGCCTTCCAAGGCATTTTCATCAGATTACAAACAATTCTTATATGCATTGGAAGCACTGCAGGTTGGTGGACAGCCACAACAACAACCTCAACACCTACAGTATACTGCCATATTTATTGGGTTCAAAGGAATCCTTGAACTAGGGCAAGTAGGGGTACATGTATGGGGCCTGGTATCCAGAATACTTGGTACCCGGGGTTTTCTGGATAATGGATATTTCCGTAATTTGGATCTTCGTGCATTAACTCTATTAGAAAACCATGTAAATGCTAAATAAACCCAATAGGCTGGTTTTGCCTCCAACAAGGATTGATTATATCTTACTATGGATCAAGTACAAGGTACTGCTTTATTATTACAGAGAGAAAGGATTTTTTTTTAAAAACAATTGGATTATCTGAATAACATGGAGTCTATGTTATTCAGAGCTTTCTGGATAATGGATCCCATACCTGTACTTCCATCACTGTTACACTTAGCAGATCAAAATGCCTCATATGCCATTGCCCTTACCGGGATATTTTAAAAAGCATCAGCATCTTGCTTTAATGTTGCCCTCCATTCGTTTTTAGCTCCTTCTGCATACAAAGGATTCTTTGTAGCAAGTGTCTCTGAATTTCTTTCATACTGTTCAAAGCAAAAGTTTGCAATCAGTATTGACTCGCCAAAGATCCTGTGGACTTTGTTACAGGTAAGAGCCATGATAACAAAGCTAGAATGTATGTTTTCCTCTCTCCATTTGCCCTTAAATAAACTTTATGGACGAATTACAAAATACAAAGTTCATCTAGAAAAAAAGGGGCAGCTTCTCCCAACAAGTAATACTGAAATTATTTAAATGTAGAGGAGGGCTAAGATTTCATGGGTAAATGAGCAGTATATGTGGCTTTAATATCTGGAATGATCCACTAGGAGACAAAGAAAATGGTATAGAAAAGGTTATTGTTTCTTTTTTTTTTTACATAAATATTGGTCTTTCGTAGCTTTTTAGGAGTTTCAATAAGTTCCACTGTCACATGCCTTTTTGGCACTACTGAGTATTGACATCTTTGTAATATAACTTCGGGTAATTTTCGGCCCAAATAATTGGCTATTCAGCTAGGGTCTGGGGGCACAGTGCAATGGTGGGAGCACGGTACATGCAATTCATACCTGAGACCTATGGTACATACTAACAGGTAGAGAAACAGGTATAGTCTATAATATCTCTTATTCTGTTACATAGTAGTTACATAGTTACATAGTTAAATTGGGTTGAAAAAAGACAAAGTCTATCAAGTTCAACCCCTCCAAATGAAAACCCAGCATCCATACATACACCCCTCCCTACTTTTAATTAAATTCTATATACCCATACCTATACTAACTATAGAGCTTAGTATCACAATAGCCTTTGATATTATGTCTGTCCAAAAAATCATCCAAGCCATTCTTAAATCTAGGAAATTTGAGCTTTATTATCATTTTATTGAAGGTAGGATCTACACATCCATCACACAAAGAACCAAAGCCAGTGGTTCCCTTAAAGTACTTCTTAGTTACAATGGTTAATGGGAAGCAAGAAGAATTTATGAAAATTTGACACTTACCCTCACTACTTGGCCAATAGGGAGAAAGTAGGTTCAGTCATGCTAGTGAGGCTTCACTAGACCGAAAGATGTATTATCGCCATGTCAGGCAGTGTAACCTTTCTGAGGATACAGGTATGTACATCTTAACAGAGTCTGCATAGCATTGTGGCTAAGCTGAAATATGTGCACAAAATCATTGTTAAACAATTACTTTTTCTTTCTGCCTTCTAGCAGCAAAAATCATTTTGTTGTCAAAAGTACACCAGATATTTTAAAAAATATGTTGTTCACAGTTGACATAATATGGAGGTACTTTCATTGTTTTTCTGTTGATACTTAGCTCAACGTACTGTAACAGCAAATTTCCTTGCTGACTTGGAAAATTTCCAAGCTTTTTTTTTCCTGAAAGACAAAAGGGGGCAAGTTTATCTAAGAGTGAAGTGAGAGATCGCCACAGTCCTCTCGAGTGAAATTCAGTCACTCTCCATTCATTATGGACTGTGGCAATTTCTAACTTCACTCCATTGATAAATATATCCCAAGGAGTTTTTTTCAACTATTGTTTAATCACCTAGGGTGATGTGTAAAAAAACATAGCACAAGAAGATTGTAATAGAGTGCGAATTGCTATTATGTTGTTATAAATGCATTTAAAGGTGTGAAAATGTTAAACTTTACTATTCCCCTTTTTTCCTTTCTGTATCCCCCTTTTTTAATTTATAGAGCTGGGAACTAATCTTATACAAATGTATAGCTGAGTTTATTATGTCAGATATTTTGCAGCCTCAAATTGACTTCAACTGGTTACTTCAGGTCTAGGGCTGTGTAAAATAATGATGTAAATTCGAAGCATTTTCTCTGGTTGTAATGCATGGTGTTCATGGTGACATTTTATATCAACTTTAACCATTTCTTGTGGATTTTTTTAATTGTCAGGGCCACTGGCCTCTAGATTGGGAAAAGGTTCTGTGGATGAATGCTGCCTGTACAAGTATGGTGGAGGAGGAATATTGTCTGGGACTGTATTTATGGTTAACATACCTGGATCCAGCTTGCTACAGATGAAATGTCATTCTTGACAATTCTGTGATTCCTGCTCTGTGGCAACAGTTTGGGAGGACCCTTCCCTGTTTCAGTGTGATAATTTCCCTGTGAAAAAGTGAGTACTGGCCAGAATTGTTTGGCTGAGATGGCAATGGAAGAACTTGACTGCCACAGATAAACTGTGGGATGAATTAGACCACCATAAAAGATCTAACCCCCCCCCCAAAAAAAGAAAATCAGTGATGTTCTTATGGCTGAACTGAAACAAATTCCACAATGTTCCAACGTCTAATGCTTTCCCCAAATAGAAACGGGCTCTTGTAAAAATAAAGGGATGATCAATGTCAGATGAATACCCCTGTTTTTGCAATGAGATCTTGGACAGGTAGATGTCCAGATAATTAGATACTGTAAGAGGTAAGAAGATATGACAAGAATACAATAGATGAAATGGCTCCTTAGCTAAAAACATTGATTTTGTAGTTCTACAGATACGGATTGGGTTCTACAGATACAGCATGATCAATACAGAAATGTTTTTACTGGATTTGATGGGGAAAGGGCAATCTCCCATGTAACTTATTTTCTTCAAATAACATCTTGCAGTGCATACATTATTAGCAGGTGCTGTGAGTTTATACGTTTATAAATTCAAAACAAAGGACTTCTGAGATATTTTCATCTTGTGTTATTTTACTTTGTCCTTCACAACAATTCTTCTTTTATTAACTTTCATATACAGCCACTAAGTCAAAGGTAACTTACAAGCTATTGTGTATTTTGTTTATAAAGCTGATATTCATTACTTCCTGCATATTTATACTGACAGAGCACATTTTACTCCTTTGTAAAGCAACTGAAACAGCAGGTAACCAAAGAGCTAAACTAGGTTAATCCAGAATTAAGCAGATACTATTCATAGGCAGAGGTTGACATCTAGGTGACCTCTTAAAAGCTTGAAAGTGGCCCAAGCCTGATTTCTTTTTTTATTGTATTACTTTGCATTTGTTTTTTAAGCACCAACCTATACAGTATATTAAGGCTACTGGCTGGCTTTTTATCACAACATATGGTGATCTGGAAGCAGCCATCCTATGATGTTAGGTATCCCAAACCCCGAACAAACCCCAAGGTCCTGGCTCACTGTTTTTCCTACAACGACCGCTTTTCACTTCGGGAGGACCCCTCCGCTACTCGGATGCCGCCAGGTCTTAATGTGAGAGGACCTAGGAGAGTTTTCTGGGCAAGGGAACTGTATGTGCAAACGGGAATCGAGAATAGGAACTTGGTCAAGGACAGGCCGAGTAGATATCAAATCAGGAAGTGCAGTGCAAAGTCGAGAGGCAGGAGAATAGTCAAGGTCACAGGCCGGGTCGATACACAATAAAACAGATATATAGACAGGTTTTGAGAAAATATTCAAGGTACAGGCAAGAGTCAGGACGGCAGCAGACAAGGCTTGGTCGGGGTCAAGAACTGGACAAAAAACACTAAGAATCACACCCATGAACTATATGAATAGACCTACTTTGGACAATGAGTTACTGGGCATAGGCCCTTTAAATATTTGAATTTTACAACCCTTGCGCGATCATTTTATGGGCGGAAGCAGACAAACCCGGAAGCACATTCTAGACAGGACGTGAGGGTGTGCGCATCAGGCATCCCTGGTGCACCCCCGCTAGATTACCAGGTACTTTTTTTGCACATCCATAGAGAGAAGATCAGAACCATTTTATGAGGGTGGTACATTATGATACATTGGCCCACATTCAATTTGATGAGAGAACATTATATTTTTTTTTATCATGTGTAAACATATGGGTGAGATTCACTTTGATGAGAACATACTATTTATGTGAGAAATACTTACATAAGTCTTAAATTGAATTTGGAGATACGTTTTTAAAATTTAATCTGGTTCATTGACTGAAATGAAATGGCTAAAGTTCAAGCTGCATTTCTTTAAGCTCTGGTAGAAGTCAGCTACTGCCATGCAACTAAGCAAGAGTTTCTTTCAGGCCCTTCTTACTTTACCCTCCTGGGACACAAATTCACCAACTTCAAGCCTGGCTCACCTTCTGGCAGCACCTCAATCACTTTAGACTCTCATTTACCTGGTCATGTCTCCCTTGCAGTGGCAAGCAGCACCCCCAGCCCCTCTGGGAGTTTCTAACACAGACAGGCAACCTTCCTGTTCTGTGCCCTGCTCCAAGAGACCTTCCTAACACTCTCACTACAATTATAATTCAATACCTTTCTACGGGACAGCCTTCTTGTGAAAAGTGAGCTCCAATATGAGAACTGGACTGCTGGAATGGATTGTCTGGCTTGTCTGTTCCTTCCAGAACAATATAGCTTCCAGGGCCAGACAGCAATATCATGAATATATGTTCAGTGTCAAAATTAAACTGTGTCAATAGATAGGCTGTGCAAAATAAAAAAAAAATCAATATAGTTACTTTAATTCCTAAAGACTGGCATAAATAATATGCCAGAACACTACTTCCTGCTTTTCAACTCTCTGACCTTTTACCAGTCAGTCAGTGTCGGACTGGCCCGGCGGGACACCGGGAAAAAACCCAGTGGGCCCCGACCCTCGTGGGCCCCCGCCGGGCCAGAACCCCTTTAATAGTATAGAAATTTTTAAAAAGTTTCTGGCGATGCGCATCGCATCACCGCTTGCGCATGCGCATCGGCACTTGCACACCGAGAAGCGCCGCTTACGCATGCACATGGCGGCGTTCGAGCGGCGCAGTAGGGGGGCGTGGGGCCCTGGACCAGCAGTCCCGGTGGGCCCCGGGCCCCCCAGTCCGACCCTGCAGTCAGTAACCAATTCAGTCAGTGAGTTGAAGGGGGGCATTTGGGCGATAACTGTTCAGTTTGTTTACTTTGAATCTGAGCTACATACTAAGGATTAAAAGTAAACTAACTGAACATTTATGTCCCATGTAACTATGTAACAATGAGGTTAGAGAGCTGCAAAGCAGGAAGTAGTGTTCTAGCTATTATGTTATGTCCAGTCATGCCATCCTTTGTTCATTACATTTTTGGCTAACTATAATATATATATATATATATTTTTTTTTTTTTAATTTTATTATGCACAGCCGATCTATATATTCCATTTTATTTTTACAGTGAACTGTACCTTTTAAACTGCGTGACAAAGCAAATGCAAACAGGTCTTGTCCCACATTAGAGCATATTAATAACTACCTGTACTAGCAGTTTCCATTAGGGTTATAGCCCACCAAGTCTGCTGAAGGTCATAATCATCAAAAGTGTTCTGTTACCACACCTAATAACATTAAAATGTAAAGTACAATAAATGATGCACATGAAGCAATGTGGCAAACCGCTCCATGTACATTAGCCATGGAATTTTAATTTGTTATTATAAGAAGCTGTAGTGCACAGATAGGAGCAATGACCTGACAGCATGCAACCCCCCCCCCCCCCATTACCAAACTTGTGAAGTAACCCTTACTGTAGAACAAACAAGGAAATGAAATTACTCACCAACATATTTAGTATACGGCACCTTACCTGTGCCATTTGAATAAGAAAAAAATGTGCAAAAAAAAAAAGGTATCATGAAAACATATTTCTGCCAGTACAAGAATCAGATATGTAACAACTGATCACAGTCTGTAATGCCCTGCTCCAAGCCCTGGCTAATAACTGACTGATAAGAGCCATTCCATGTGGAGGGGTGAAAGCCCAAGGAGGAGGGGCAGGGCTGCCATCAGAAATCGCAGGGCCCCATATGAAAAAATTTCCTGGGCCCCCTGGGCTGTGCCCACCACAAGCCCCACCTACAGGTCCGCCCTCCCCACCCCACAGGTCCACCCCCCACCACACACTAAAAAAAAAAAAAAAAAAACATTGGTGGCTATGGTTCCCACATGTTAATAAAAAAATATTTGTGGTCAGGGCCAACCATTGAAACAAACATTTGTGGTCAGGGCCCCCCATTAAAAAATATTGGTGGCTAGGACCCCACATGGGGAAAAAAATTGGTGCCCCCCACGTTATAAAACAATTGGTGGCCAGGGCCCCCCTTAAACGTCCATGTAAAAAAAACCTGCCTCCCCCAGAAGTTTAAAAAAAATGTGGTGCCCAGGGCCCCACCACACAACAGGGACCACAAAGGGTTACCTTTAGGGAGGCCCTGCCATGTTACACTTACTTCATTAGTGTGGCCCACCTGCTGTCAGTGAGCTGCCAACTATAGAATGGAGGAGGGGAGCACAGGTGGCTGCATCTTCTTCCAGTGACAGCATTTTCTTCCCTTATTGGTCACAGAATTTCAAGTCCTGGTAAAGCTGCATGGTGATTGGATGAGCTGGAGGAGAAGTTCAAACCTCAGCTATCCAATCCCTGAGCAGCTCAACCGGGACTTAAACTCAGTGGCCAATAAGGGGAAGTAATGAACAGAAGATTCCTCCCCCTGTGCTCCAGCCCTGCCTTCCCAAAGTCAGCAGCTCTCAGAAAGCAGGGGGGCCCGGCTAATCAAGAAAGTGCGGCGTGGCCAGGCCCCCCCTTACCCTCAGGGCCCCTACAACTCTCTCCCCTGTCCCCCCCCCTGATGGCTGCCCTGAGGAGGGGTTTAAAGCTGGATATTCAGGATTTTCAGGCCATGTGTGGAGTGTCCCGACATTTTTCGTGCCAAGGCGATTGGTCATTCAGATGATCAGACAGGTTATAAAATTTCTGTTGGCTACCGATAATTTCTCTGCATGTATTGCCGATCTGACAATATCAGTGGGAGATTGTCACCAGCTTTTGTCGGACCTATCTTTCGTAAGATTGGTGTCAGGGGCAGAATATTGTCTGATCTGTTCTTTTTCTACTTATTTGATCTGAGTGGCAGGTCGGGAGATGGCACCGAACAATCGGATGTGAGGGTAAATCTGCACATCTATGGCCAGCTTTGAAGTTCGCATTAAGGCACCTCATAGGTAATGTGGAGGTCACACTATAATGTAACTCAAACACATTTATCATCACAGAATCCATACATGTTGGAATCCACATATAATTCATAGCCAATGAATACAATATCATTTCTCCACCATGTCCCTGTTAGGGAACACTACACATTATATTCCAAATCAAAACATGAAGAAAAGTTTTAAATCTGTGTCATTCCTTTACAGAAAGTGAAGAAAAGAGAAAAACATTAGGTTGTCTGCATTCTTCTTTACATACTCAAACATTTACTGTATAAATTGAAAAATGTTTAAAGATTTTGCTTTCCTTTGAATCACTGAACTAATATTTAGTTGTATAATCAGTGTTTCTGAGAATTGCTGCACAGCTGCGTTGTATGGAGTCCACCAATTTCTACACCTGTTACATTACACAATTCTTCTGCATTTCTTGGTTTTGCCTCAGAAACAGCATTTTTGATGTCACCTCACAAGTTGTCTATTGGCATAGGCACAGGTGGTGGATTTCTGCACCAAAATGAATACTCAACGCTGAAATCTACAAGTGCCCCCTTTGAACTAAAGGTGGGCATAATAGGGGCTATCAGGGCAAGGACTGCATCAGTTATATATATCACTGCAAAAGATCCGCACTCACAGGGCTTATAATTAATAAAAATATTTTTATTGCATGGGACTAACATTTTGGCCTCCCTGAAGCCTTTCTGAAATCTGTTGACCTTGCACCCATGCATTTGTGGAAATATATATATATATATATATATATATATATATATATATATATATATATATACATATACACACACACACACACACACACACATAAAAGTATGTCACAATTCTAGCGGGCAAATTCACTAAAGGGCGAATTTTCACCAGCGAACACTCTTCCAAACTTCACGCCACTTCGCCAGGTGTAAATTCGTTACCACTACGCTAATTCAGTAAAATAAAAAGTTTAATCTCAGCAGTAGAATGCTGGCAAAGTTTCCCTTATCGTTAATTCGTTGGCGCGAGCATTTCTTAGCTTTTCACTAGTGTTCAATTCTGCCCAGTGTATCTTCATTAGTACTTTTATGTTTGGGCCAATTTGAATATAGACGTCCTTATTAGAGATGGTTAAAATGCTTGTGGCTAAAGTGGCTAATTATTATTACACATGTTCAAGGAAGCAAAAAAAGAATAAAGAGATCCTCTAATGTCTTATATATAAGCCCACCCTAAAACAAATGTGGCATGCCCCTCAAATTGGTTAAAAAAAAAATACAAAAATCTTTAATATTTAGGACTTTTGAAGGCAATCCCACTTTAAAAAATGAAAAGACACCAGAGTTTTTTTAAAACTATTATGACTTTCCGGCATTCAGGATATTATGTCACTGACATAAGATTGAGGAGGATGCAGCTTCATCTTATCAGTTTGCCTGGTCTAAGATGGCGAAGGAAACTCTGGCGTAAGTGGTAACGTTATGTAAAATTAGTGCTTAAGTGAATTTGCAGTGTAACGATCGCTCGCCTGAGCAAAAATGCACCTGGCAATAGGGTGCAAAACTGTGCTAGCGACGGTCTCTTTCGCTAGTGAATTGTCTTTTACGCCTGTTAGTAAATTGGCGATGTCCCTGCGGATGAGATTTCTGGCGAATTTTCGCTAGCGATGGACACTTCAGCCTTTAGTAAATCTGCCCTTAGGTCTTTAATGATTATCATTACTGACAAAAAAGCTAACATTTGCTTTTGTAACTAGTGCCTTTATTTTTACTATTCTATGATCTAGTATCGTGTCAAATTTGAACCTAAAAGAGAAGCTACAAAACATATAATATTTCAACATCCTTGGAAGTATCTCTCAATCAATGTGAGAATCTAATCATATTTGTTTTGTACAAGTGATCCCCAATAAAAATAATGGTCACTTTCTGCTACCCATTTATAGATGTATATATTATTTATAGTGTTAGAAAGTTACGGCCTCTATTACCTGGAAACACATTATCCAGAAAGCTGTACTTAATACTTGTAATTGTTCTGCTCTACTGATGCATGGCTGACAGCTTTACAAAAGATTCCTGATTGCATTCTTATTTTCAATTTAAATACTTGTAAGATGTCAGCTTTCCACCAGCCTTCTGGCACCAACTACTGTATGATAAAATAGGAATTATTAGAAATATTTTAGCATTTAATGTTTTCTTGGAAGCGGAATAAATATTTAAAAATATGACTGACTTTTCTGTATTCATATGGTCGTTTTTATGTACTGTTTGTTTAGTTCTCCAGAAGGAAACTGCAAAATAACAATTTAAGATACTTATTATATACTTTTGCTTTCAGCCACAAACACTTTACTTTTTAATAGAGTCTGTTAGAAGGAGACAAACGTGAAAAGTGAGCTATCAGTAGAAAAGTATTAAAATAAAATCCTTTTATTAACATTATCCTAAATATACCTGTTTGTGAAATAAAGATGTATCACCTTTTGATTAACAGAGATATATAAAGTCCTATATAAGTCCTTATCATTGTTTCCTCAACTTCCTTCATCCCAGGTGACCAAAAATTATCTTTTGTGTGCACAGAGATTTGGGGGATTTTGAATACAAGGCACCTGCTACTTTAACGTTTATTGCATTTCAGAGACCAATAAATGAGTAACAATATTGTCCTGAACCTGGATTGAAGAGATATTTCCAGTATGTGCTAAATTAAAAAATGTATCTGATTTTACTAAATGCAAAATTAGATTTTTTTATTTAAAGAAAGTGCTTGCTTACTCAGAGCCAGACAAAAAACAAAAATAGCATTTCCATACTAAAACCATAGAACACACAGGGTTTTACCTTTTGGCAGTAGCTGTAGCAGGAAAGACATATAAAAAGTGTTGACCTCAACATGACAATATAAATAACCTGTATTGCTATCAGCAATACAAACAACAACAAAAAAGAGATCTCAAATATATATGCACACTATGAATTTGAATGAAACATTTTGCAATTTAACATTGTTCACTAGACAGTTTATTAAACTGCAAATTTTAACTGCACATTTATAAGACTATTGAAGGTGGTATGTTTGGAGGACATAATAACTTTATTACATACAATGTGCACTGGCGCAATTGAAAATGCACAATCTTGAACAGAACCCTGCTGATGATAAATTGCCTTTAACTATTTGATGTGCAAACAACAGTGTTAAAGATAGGACTGTTGCTATAAGACAGTATCCAGTGAAAATCTGCAACACACTAATTCAAAGGAATTTACACAATATCATTGCAATTAATAAACCATTGTAGCAAAATGTGACTTTACTAAACAAATGATAATCCTATAAATACTTATACAATAATCGAGGAAGCAAATACTAAAGTTTTCACTGCAAAACTACCCGCCAAGAATTTTCTATTGCTGTTCTATAATTCTAAAAGTATCCAATATCCATCTTTAAGTAACTTCTTAACAATCTCCAGTGTATGGGCTATTCACTGCCCATGAATTCAATTATGTTCTCTAAGCCCTCCCCTATCAAAAAGTGTGTATTAGAAAGATCAATAGACAATCACTTCGACTTTTTAATTAACAATTTGCTCACAAAGTAGAAGAGGTAGAAATATTCTAATTGTATCTTTAAAAGAGAAAAAAATAAACGTTTGATTATTTTGGTATTTAAAATATGTATATTGTATCTCTTCTATAAATTATCTCTTTGATTATGCATTTTTTAACCAACATTATGCTCTTTCATTTAGGATTTCACAGCCACCATTTTACATCTCAAAACTATTGTTCACCACTCCCGTACATAATTACTGAATACAATCAACTACCATATTTTAATTATATAGTGAATAAAGTACCCCCTCTTGTAAAATATATGGATATTATAAGTTACCAAGGAGTTTCATGACCATATAAAAACACGAGGCCGAAGGTAACTTAATATCCTCATATTTTGCAACTGGGGTACTTTATTTATTATAATATACAAGTTTCAGTGAGTCATGTGACAGAAATGACATCAGAACTCACCATTTATAAGGATATCATTTACAAGATATTCATGGCTTTTTGTATTAGAAAACAATTTCTTCCTAGTGATGCCTCCCCTTTAATAAATGCACTATGATCATTGCTAGTCAAGCACTGTTTATTCTTGGAATAACAAGTCCCCTTCAAAGTAAGAATGATTAGCTGTATGTATTACATAACCAGTTAGCAGATGAGAGCATGGTTACACCCAATAACTCAATTATTTTCAGTGACTGAGCAGACCCATTAGGTAGCCAATATCCCTGCCCTTCCTAATTAATAATACAGAATTCACATTGAATGGATAAAGTCTTTGCTTCAGAAGTGTATAGATGACTGCTGGTGCATTTTAATACTCATTGTGGCTCAGCTATCCTTCTTTTTGCTTTGTTCTCCAGAGTTCTTATCCAGTGTTTTCTTGGAAGGCTTCCCTTTGGCACCTGAAGAAGAAGCACTTTGTCTAACTTCTGATGGTTTCTGTCGCTGACCAAATAAAATGCGTTGAAGGGGTGTCTCCAGAGGTAAAAATGGAGAGGCTGTAGAATGAGTCAGCATCATGGTCACCTAAATTCAGAAGAATAAATTGAAAAAATTACATCAAAACAATAATTTTAATCAGATAGATTTATCTCAAATAGTGCACAACTTGTATGAAATCAAATCAAAATTCTGGCAAAACAATAACATACAGATGGAATGCAACATTGCAGGTACCGTCCTGTCTGACTCTATACATTGACAGTGTTATCTCTTCTAAATGGTTATCTATTAAACAAAGGTGTTATTTTGGAAATGCACTTATAAAAGAAATGTCATAACTCAGAGCTGACCAACAGGCGGCCCCCACCTACCTGCTGTGTCTGTTTACCATATGTAAAATTTAAATGGTATCACTACAGAGATTAACTGGCCCCTGCCTCAAATTAAAACTAAACCTCTGTATTGTTCACACCTGTGATTCCCCTGCAATGTTCACACTTGTGACACCTATTGTTCACACCCCTAAAGCCCTGTACTGTTCACACCTGAGACCCAGACTGAAACTGCCCACATTGTTCACCTGTTCACACTTTATACAAAATGCTAATGGGGCACCAGCACTGTGTCAATGTAGTACATCTTAGAGTGGTCCTGATCAGTGGAAACTGTTCTGCATTCCATATGCTCTCTCTGTGTGCCCTGCTCTGCCTGCGTGTACCCTGCTCTGCCTGCGTGTGCCCTGCTCTGCCTGCGTGTGCCCTGCTCTGCCTGCGTGTGCCCTGCTCTGCCTGCGTGTGCCCAGCTCTGCCTGCGTGTGCCCAGCTCTGCCTGCGTGTGACATACTCTGCCTGTGTGTGACATGCTCTGCCTGTGTGTGCCCTACTCTGCCTGTGTGTGCCCTGCTCTGCCTGTGTGTGCCCTGCTCTGCCTGTGTGTGCCCTGCTCTGCCTGTGTGTTCTGCCTGTGTGTGCCCTGCTCTGCCTGTGTGTACCCTGCTCTGCCTGTGTGTGACATACTCTGCCTGTGTGTGCCCTGCTCTGCCTGTGTGTGCCCTGCTCTGACTGTGTGAGACATACTCTGCCTGTGTGTGCCCTGCTCTACCTGTGTGTGACATACTCTGCCTGTGTGTGCCCTGCTCTGCCTGTGTGTGCCCTGCCTGTGTGTGACCTGCTCTGCCTGTGTGTGCCCTGCTCTGCCTGTGTGTGACATACTCTGGAACATAAGCCTGGTATTTGTTCTGGGAGTTTGTTAGCATTTGAAAATAAAGTATTGTTAGGGGCCCCTAATGTGTTTAATCATGTGCTGGGGATGCTGTGTTATCCAAGGGGAAGAGGAGGCATATGGAGTTAAGGGTATGTCTCACTATGACAACTTTTTTCACATATGAGTTATAAGTGATATCCATGCAGTGAGCACCAACCATTTGTTTTTTTGGTGTGCTACCACAATTAATGTGGACATGATCTTGTGGTAACATGGGTTTGGTTTAAAAACAGGGAGTGGTCAACACTGGCTCGGTACACACAGAAGTTGGACAGCACTGTCATAACTGATAAGTCTATTGAGGATAAAAAAGGTGCAATCTAGAGTGTAATTTGTCCTTTGTAAAACTGATCACTCCATGCAATCTAACCAAAATGAATTGTAACAAATGCTTTGTGATAAAATAAACTGTTAAATGAATCCAGCATGTGTCTACCTTTCATTTCCTGGATTCTTAGTCTCCATACCACGAGGCATTTAGAATGCTGGCAGGATACATTGTCAAAAAAATGGCATATTGTTTGTACTTTGCAAACTATCTTTCCATGTTATATCATCCCTTTTATCTTGATATCTCATGAGTGGTTTAGTTACTGGAAGAACAGTAAAAGGGTCTGGGTGTGGTTTAAATAGGATTTATTGGTCCAGGCATTATTAAACACAAAGAGGATTCACACCCAAAAAAAACTATTTTGCCTAATTAAAGTAAATGTAATTTTAAGCAACTTTTACAATACCCATTGATTAGACATTTTCAAATGTTTTAAAATGATGGAAACTGAAGGTCTGTTTCTACACTGATTCAACAGTCAGACCCCACAATGCAAAGAATACAAACTGACAGGCAGCTACTGCTTTCAATAGCAATTGCAGTTTCCTTTAAAACTTTCCTTTTAAAACCACTAAAAAACTTTTCCTTTAAAACCACTAAAAAATTTTAAATGAATGCAAAAGATGTAAAGGTGATGTTATACATGGTATTATGTGGTAACACTTTATGGCAATTTGTAGTTGCCCAGAAAACAGATGCATCCATGGTTTTGGCAATTTCTATTGATCATGCAGAGAAATCATTTTGAGAGACATCATAGGATGAGAAACACAAACTGAATGCTGAATATAAAATCTTTGCTAAGAAGTAGCCGTTTACTTTAAATCTTACAGATCTTCATTCCTAACATGTAGAGTGAGGGCACCTTGCTAGAAGCTACAGTATAATCTGACCGATCAATCTCTCTAATCTTAAACTAAGCAAAGATCATATTTTTACCCCATAGCAAGGGTATAATAAATTATTCTGAAAATAGCCTGTTTTCTACTCAGATGGAAATATCAAATCAATGTTTTGAGATTTGTTGGTTGTGTGTAAATGCATATACATCCACACACACAATTTTAGTAAAGGGAATCATTTACCCTTACACAGACAAATAATTTAAATTGTACAGGGGTAGATGCTATTATCTTGCCACAGCTGTAGGTGAGCAGCATTTTGTAAACACTTATTAAAGGAGAAGGAAACCCTTTTGCAAAAAAACCCGTTCCCCCCACCCCATGTAGACCCCCCTCCTCCCCCCAGGCTAACTACCCCCCCCCCACGGGAAATGCCCCACATACTCCATACTTAACCCTTGTCGCAGATTCTTCCAGCAGAGTTCCATGCATCCATCTTCCGCGTTCTCGGTAAACTGGCTAGGAGGTCGGCAATTTCTGTGTAATTCCGCACATGCGCAGTTGTCGGAAACCGGCAAACTGCTCCAACTGCGCATGTGCATAAATACCGATCTCCCAGTCAGCTTACCGGGAACGTGGAAGATGGATGCGTGGAACTCCGCTGGAAAAATCTGCGGCGTGGGGGAAGTGTGGAGTATGGGGCATTTCCCCGGGGGGCAGTTAGCCTGGGGGGAGGGGGTCTACATCGGGTGGGGGGTACAGGGTTTTTTGCAAAAGGGTTTCCTTCTCCCTTAAAGCAAGCTTTGCATCAACCTAAAATATTTTTTATATGGCAGAAAGGGGCCTGATGCACTGCCTACACATTTATAGACAGTGAGGAGGGAGGAGGAAAATCAGGAGTGCAGTGACATCAAGGAAGTGCAGAATAGAAAGTGAAAGTAATTGCATGCACCACCTCTATGACTGAGGCTTAAAGCCACCCTGAACACTGTAGTAATGCATTTTAATGCTGGAAGCAGCTGTTACCTGCTATACAAAATTTTAGTCATAACATGTGTCTGAATAACAAATAAATGCTTGCAATGCTGGTCGCTTTGATGGTTTGGACCCAACTGCTACAAATGCAACATTGTGCTTGGCACAAATCGAAGGTAAAATCAAGGCTATTTATGTCCAAAAATGCACTTTGCCATAAATGAGCACCAGGGGCGATCCTGGCCCCTCCGCCGCCTGCTGCCCCCCTCCCCCAGAAATTCACTCTTAAATTACCAGGAGCAGCATTTTTGCTGCCCCTGGTACCTAGTGGGGTGCTGCCGCCTGAGGCGACAGCCTCAACTCGCCTCATTGGCGAAGCACCCCTGATGAGCACCTTTATCTCTTTCATATGATATAAGTATAAAGGGTTAGTCGGTTGCTTCATGCAAGGGGTACTGACGTTTCTTGGAGATGTTTCATTCAAGCTTTATTATAGTTTATGTGACAATTTTATTGCTAGTACTGTACATTTGTGGCTAGTGCCACTATTTAGCTACTACCTTTAAAAAAAGTAAGCCAAACAAGTGAGAAGCACAGAGCAAGTGGAAAAACTAAAGTCAACTGCAATAACATTTCATAGAACCAGCTTCCAGTAATAGCAAGCCTTGTATGTCGCCAGTATATGAAAGTATACATTTTGAGAAACATTTAATAGGCCATAATACTCTACTGTCAGAAACTGCATAACTGTACTTACCTTAATGAGTACTAGAAACATTGTGTAGATCAACATGAGGTTATGTCTTGAGATAGGGAGGTAGTGGCCATGCTGTAATGTAAACAAAACAGCTCCAATCAAGGTCACTTTCACAGGGCTGTAAAGAAGAGAGTATATGAAAGTATAAAAAAATCAAATTTTGTACTTAAGGGACATGTAAATGTTTGGGTAGCCGAGGATGAGTAGAGTATAACAGTGCTTTATTAGCAGGTTCATGCAGCCATTATACAACAGTAAGCAACTCTAACACCACAAGATGTATAGAAAGTATGCACAGTATAAGTCTTGTGCACAGTGACACCTACAGGCCATTTGTATAAACATCACATAAACCCTATTTCACGGTTTAGTTTTTAGTCTCTTGCCCCCCTTAGAGGAGCACACTAGATAGCAAAAGTTAAAGGGGACCCATCACCCAAAAAAATTATTCCAAATCCTATTTTATCACATTAGTCAAGCAAAATGAACTTTAATTACACTATATAAATTATTTGAATCTTGTTTCCTTCCGTCTGGGAATTCAAAATTACAGCAAGCAGGCAGGAGCCATTTTGTGTGTTATTAAGGCAAGCCTTGCATCATCTCAGAATCTTGTTTATGCACCAGAATGGGGGACCCGATGTCCATCCTCATGACCTGGCTACACAATTAAATGATAAAGAGAACGGGGGAATGTGTGGAGAGCAGTGACATCTATAAAGTGCTGAATGGAAAGTGAAAGTAACGTTTCGGGGGCGTGCCCCTGATGAAGGGGCACGCCCCCGAAACGTTGTATTGTTGGATTGACATTAAACACGGGAGCAATCCCTTGAGCATGCTACATGTGCTGGAGTTATTTTATGCTCAGTGATATTTTGGAGCAAACATAATGACTTTTTCAATAAGAACTTTAATACATTTACTGCGCATTGGTGCAAACTATAAAATTCGCAAACGGTCTTCCACTGTAGGAAGTGGTCGCTAAACAGTTTCCGGGTCTGCAAAAGCTATATTAGATTTGCGCAAAGCAAAATTTGTTCATGCAAAATCATAACTTTTCGCATTGCGAATAGTTTTTCCGTTACCAACTTTTATTAATTCCCCCGAAAAAATAAGGCTATATGTCCCCTTTAATATTATGATATGAAAAATGTAGGTTAAATAGAAACCAGTTTCATTATACACAGTTGATACTGTATGCAGAGAGATCACTGGATACACAAGAAAATAGGTAGAAACCAACAGAAGAAAGTAAACGTACAGGCTAGTAAGGCCATGGGCACACGGAGCTATAGGCTATGCTGCATTCAGCCTACTTGGTGCCCCATCGTAATTGACTTGAATTAGATCTGACTGCATGCACTCACACACACTGGAGTGGAAGCGGAGGTCTGCCAAAAGGAGGCATCTTCAGGCCAACTACACGCAAGGGGGTAAGTGGCTCAGATGAATGGAACTGGGGCATGGAACAGATACACTTCTCTGAGTCTGCAAGAATAGGCAGAGCAGCAGAGCCTACTCTCCGTGTGCCAATGGCCTAATAGCCAGGGATAGTATTATTATAAAGAAAACTTTAGACTTTAAATTGTTAAAGTTTATTTGTCCTTAAAATGATTTCTCTCTGACATCTGTATTTTTGCCTAGCCCACATCATGTTGAGTAAAAAAATAAAAATATTCCAATTCACATACTATGACATTTTGAGGAATTCATTGCTCTCGGGTTTCCAGACACCCCTCACTAGCTGTTCGAAATTAGAGATCAATCCTCCTCCAGCACCTGAAAACATGGATGAAATAAGTGGTTGGAAACACAGACTGTTTGCAAATGCATTTTACTAACAATATGAAATAAACTTTCGCCTCCTAAAAATATGAACATGCTCTCTCTTTACCCGACTAATGAATGTGTGTTATGGCCTAAAGCTACAAGCGAATGCAGTATGTTTATTTGCAGCAAAAGCAAATAGGCCAAATAAGGGTTTATGCACAAATGCATAGATCTCTATTCGTTAAACATTAGGCGACTAACTCGCTGTTAGCATTTGATCACCTATTCCCACTACAAAACAAAGTATGCAATGATTGCTACAGGCCACTAAAACAGGGCAGACTTTGACTGTGTTTGTGCATTTACCCTGATTATCTCCTATGTGTAAACTTCTGGTAAATATGTGCATGGGCCTTCTCCTGTACCCAATCTGCATTCTGCATTTTTAACTACTACCTGATCTGACCACTAATAAAGCAGTGCTTGAAAGCACTGGCATTGAACGATTTTATCTGCTGTCTCTAGTGAGTTAAGAAGATAAAGGCAACAAATATGGAGTATTGTTTATATTTTAAAACATATGCATAAAATATAGATAGTTAAATAAAAGTAAGGCTCAAGCAAGGCATCTTAGTAGTTATTACAGAGAAAAATACTTCCAGTCCGTATACAAGAGAAATAGAATGCATTAATGCAAACAAGCTTTCATTTTCTAGGCCATAGCAGTTGGATAATCACTGCTAACTCATAATTAAAATGTTTGCTTGACTGTTTGCCAGACTAGGAAGGCACCTATTTTCTGCTTACCTCGAGCCCAACCTATAGTTATCATGACTAGCAATGCATCTTTATAGTGGCTATGAGCATGTGTGACCCCTGATAATATCTTCCATGTCCTAGTCACTTCCTTCATCCCTGCAATGATTAGCCGGATGGGAAGGAAAAAGAAGCAGTTGTAGAAGAGATCATAAGGGAAATAGTACACCATGTACCTAAATGAAAAAAACAAAATTTTTTTAATTAACTTCAATAAGGTACCTCAATTATTTGGTACAGTTTCGTCATGTAACTCAAAAAACAGTATTTTCAAAAGATGATTTTACTACAATATAAATAATTATCTGGGGCTTTCAGTTCCATGGTACATAAAGTCAGCCCAAGGGAAGTTCTTCTACACAAACTATATAGAATATTTATATTAATACTAAACTCTTGAAACTTTACACAAACTTTTTTAAATACCCCCAAAACAATTTTGCTGATAGTTCACATTTTAAACTTTTATGGTGAAGACCCAAGGAGCTACTAGTAGCTTCTGACTACAAAACGCCAGAAAATACACTGCTATAGACAATACTGTGAGTTGCCTTTGATAAAACACACGTAAAGACAATTATCAGTAAATAATGAGCATTGTCTATTTTTTAAACCATGAAGTAGCTGCTACTAGAAGCTCAGTCTCATGTATGAAATGTTATTTAATGTTAGTTCAACTTTTTACTTTATCTCAATTGCAGTAACTACAAAACAACAGGAGGTGGCAATATAGCAGCAAATATCTAACAGCAAACTGAATCATCTTTTAAATAAATAAAAATTTATCAATTTGTACTATAAGCTATCTTTCATAACCCTGTAATCCCTCACTTGCTAAAAAGCCGCCCAACCCCTTCTTAAAGTTATCTAATGTATGAGCCTGTACAACTGTTTCAGGGAGAGAATTCCACATCTTCACAGCTCTCACAGTAAAAAACTCTTCCTGAATAGTTAGCAGGAACCTCTTTCTTCTAATCAGAAGGGGCGACCTTGTGTCAGCTGGAAAGACCTACTGGTAAATAAAGCATTAGAGAGATTACTATATGATCCCCTTATATATTTCTACATAGTTATCATATCACCCCTCAAACACCTTTTATCCAGAGTGAGCAACCACAACTTGGCCAGTCTTTCCTCATAGTTGAGATTTTCCATATTTTATTTCAGCTTAGTTGCCCTTTTCTGGACCCTCTCTAATTCAATAATGTCAGGTTTGACTGCTGGGGACCAAAACTGTATAACATATTTCAGATGGGGCCTTAACCAGCATTCTGTACAGTGGAAGAATAACCCTCTCCTCCCGCGAATCTATACCCCTTTTAATACAGCTCAAGACCTTATTTGCCCTTGAAGCTGCTGACTGGCATGGTTTGCTTCAGTCAAGTTTATTATCTAAAAAGACTCCAAGGTCCTTTTCCATTATGGATTTGCCTACTGCAGTCCCCTTAAGGGTATAAGTAGCTTGCATATTTTCATATTTTTACATCCCAGGTGCACGACTTTACATTTATCAACATTGAATCTCATCTCCCACTTAGCTGCCCAGATTGCCCGTTTGTCAAGATCCTGCTACAAGGATGCCACATCCTGGATGGAATTAGTTGGGCTGCATAGTCTTGTGTCATCTGCAAAATCTGATACATTACTTAAAATATCCTCCCCATAATCATTAATGAGCAAGTTAAATAAAACTGGACCCAATCCAGTGCCCCGAGGGACGGAGCCTTACTCCAAGTAGAGAATGTACCATTAACAGCCACCCTCTGTACCCGATCCTGTAGCCAGTTTCCTATCCAAGTGCAAACGTCCGCATTAAGTCCAACAGCCATTAGCTTAGAAAGCAGCCGTTTGTGGGCACTGTAAGAAACGCTTTGGCAAAAAAATATTTTTGAATATGATCCTTTAACAAGTCTTCAAATAATTTGCCCACTGCAGATGTCAAATTTACTGGCCTAAAATTGCCAGTCTGACATAATAATCCCTTTTTAAATATAGGGATTACATCAGCTTTCCCGCAATCCATAGGCACCATACCAGATGAAAGTGAGTCTGCAAAAAATCACATATAGAGGCTAGTGTAAAGCCAAACTAAGCTTTCTTCATACCCGAGGGTGTATTCCATCTGGCCGTGGAGCTTTGTTCAAATTAATTCATTTTTTGAGGTGGTTCTGGCAACTCTGACTCCTCTAATGTAGACACTGAAGAAAAGAACTGATTTAGCACATTTGCCTTTTCAGTATCTGTTACAACCATACTGTTACCATTATTTAAAGGAGCCACACTTAACCCGCATCTTTTTACAATTAATATACTTAAAATACTTTTTTGGAGATAGCCTTCCGGATTGCTGTTTTACAAAGTTTTTTTATAGTGTTTATATTCATATTCATAAATGCAGCTTCTCTCCCCACTGTCTTTGACATTCAGTCGAAGACAGATGTCTTGACATTTTCATTCAGAATACATTGTTGCATCAATGATGGCAAGCCATCCAGGCCCAAAAGCAGCAAAACAGGCCCAGATGAGAACACTCCAACCAACATGTTTTACAGATGGGATAAGACTCATGCTGAAATGCAGTGCTTTTCTTTCTCTAAATGGAACGCTCCTCATTTAAGCCAACAAGCCAAGATTTTGGCTTCATCCATAAACAAAACATTCTTCCAATATCCTTTTGGTTTTGGTTTGTCCACATGATCTTTAGCAAACTGTAGAATAGCAAATCTGCAGGCTAGACTTCATTTCACGATGCCATCATTTTATTATAATTAGGCCCTCAAATATGTGAAATAATTAGCCTACTACATGTATTAAACTGTTTTACAAAAACCCAATGTAACAAAGACCCTTAAGGGTAATGGAGCACTCTTTGTAGCCCATTGCACCAGAACATCTGAAAATACCTTCACAGTTAAGATAATTAGAATTGCTGTATACTTTCCAGGATACACATCTGTATTTCTGCAAAATGAGTTTCAGTTGGCAAGAAATGGGGATTCTAATTATCTTGCCAAAAAAAATATTAATGAGCATGGTATTATTTTCAACATATGCTTATTAACATCTTACCATATTGTAGATGCCAGCATGATGTTAGTAGTGTTTGAAAGAACTGCAACAGGAGGTTCAGCAAGCAGAATAGAAGATAAAATACCACCTCCAAAGCAGTAAAGCATGGCACTAAACCAGGATGCCATAGGACTGCGGGCTGCTATATCTAGAGCACCTGTTGGGAAAAAAAAACTTTTTAAACACACCATTATTTCACTTTTTCCAACTGAAGTGAAAGCTATGACATACTGAACTATGGTATGCCGTTTTATGGACACCATACAGTACAGAAAATAGTTTGAGTGTGTGTCAGATAATTGCACTTATAACACTTCAGTTTTATTACATGCACTGCACACTATCACAAACTCTAACATTTATAATTGCTATCCTGCTGGGAAGGGGTAAAGTATTTGCAAAGGCAAAACTTTTACAAACATTTTCTCACTGCGAATGAACTGGGAACGATTTTTGCGTTAATGATCACTATTACATTCCACCAGAAGAGTTCTACAGATTATTCTAGTGCATAGATGGCAATATGTCAGATTTAAAAAAATGTTTTAAAGACATGTTTTATTCAAGGGACACCTTATAAGGCAAAGAGAATCTTCATGCAAAAGTTTATTTCTGAAACTATATACCAGTTTAATCGCTGGCAAGATGTAAGAAATAAATATAACTGCTGCTGCTATGTATTTTCCCCATAAGGAAGCGAAAGAATCGAAGATATTCAATTGTAACTGCTACAAACGGTCACAGGCTCCTTTCTTTAAAAACAGTTCATATTAGAATGGTGATTTGCTTTAAATAGGTAGAATGATTGTCATTGTTTATTTTATTTTTTAGTTTTTGAATTATTTACCTTCTTCTGACTTTTTCCAGCTTTAAAAATTGATACCATCAAAAAAAAAACAAATGATCTGTAAGGCTACACATTTATTGTTATTGCTACTATGTATCCCTCATCTTTTTATTCAGGTTCTCTCCTATTCATATTCCAGCCTCTTATTCAAATCAATGAATGGTTGCTGGGGTTATCTGTACCCTAGAAACCAGATTGCTGAAACTGCCAATTGGAGAGCTGCCAAATAAAAGGCTAAAATAACTCAAAATCCACAAAAAAGGGTATAATGGAAATCGTCTCAGAATATCATTCTCTACATCATACAAAAAGTTAACACAAAGGTGAAAACTCATTCAAGTTAACTTTTAGGATGTTATAGGATGTCTTATTCCTTTGTAATTGGAACAAATTCAATAATTTTAGGGGTATATTTATCAAAGAGTGAAATCAGAGATCGCCACAGTCCTCTAGAGTCAAATTCCGCCAATTTCCATTCATTTCTATGGGATTTCGAAAGGCGTATTTATCAAAGGATGAACTTTCACTTTCATCCATTGATAAAAACTTTTAAAAAAAAAACATAGAAATGAAATAACCTAATTAACTGCTGACATCAGGGCCACCTCCCAGTCAGTTCCTGGAACTGTCCAATCAACTAGTATACTGTATAGGTTTAGAAGAAAAACAGAGCATTTTTCTAATGTTGCTCTGCTCAGATAAGACATAAGAAACCTCAGAAGACTTTTCCCATCTCTTTCCTGAGCAAAGTAAAAGCAGAACAGTTCTCACTTTCCTTCTGATTATATCTCCAACTATATAGTTACAGGAACAGACCATTAGATAGTGCTGTAGTTACAAACTTCCACATATTCGAAAATGAAAAAGTTAGTTCTGAAACTAAAATAAAACAACATGTTAATTGTAGGGATGCACCGAATCCACTATTTTGGATTCGGCCAAAATACCGAACCCGAATTTGCGTATGCAAACTAGGGATGGGAAGGGGAAAACCTTTTTTACTTCCTTGTTTTGTGACAAAAAATTACATGAATTCCCTCTCCTCCCCTAATTTGCATATGCAAATTCGGATTCGGTTTGGCCGGACAGAAGGATTCGGCTGAATCCGAACCCTGCTGAAAAAGGCCGAATCCTGAACCGAATCCTGGATTCGGTACATCCCTAGTTAATTGCTTAAAAAATCATGCAAAATGCTTAGAAAAGTGCAAGTGCTATATAACTGAACACTAAGAGGTCCAATTTTGCTTTTGTTCGATTTGTAGCACTTTCATCTGGGGCTATAATAAATGAGGCCTTGCAATATTAAAATGCTGACAATGAGTGTGCAGTAACAAATTAAAAAAAGCCTTAGCAAACCTCACAAGTCTAGTAAATGTGGGTAGGAGTAATTAGTAAAATTGCACTTTTTACTTATGACACTTATTTCTGTACACCTCAATGGCTTATTCTATGTTCATCCAATTGCATATTTATGAAGTATATTCCAAGCAAACTCTTGCATATACTTTTATAAGCATATATACTTATAACATACTTCAATAAAGAGCACACTTAGAGTCTTTACAGTGAGAATCTATGCCAAAGGGGAAGCTCTGCATTAGTTTAAACACCGTAGGTTTATAAATAACTTTTTTGGTGCAAAATGAAATACTGGGATTATTTTATATGTATACACGGTATATATGCAGGAATGCAGAAATATTGTGGGGCACTTAGACTGGTAGAGTGGTGTTAGTTTTGAGTCAGAGAGGTATATCAAAAAGATTAAAAGTTCACTGGTTACGGGTGAAGCAAGTTACTTATTAACTCGATGTTAAGTATACGAAAAGTCAAAGTTTTTATTTATTACTCATCCACTCTATTTTTCAGTAACTAGTGGAAATCTTTAACCCTGTCTATGTGTTCACTTATTATCTATGCTGTTCTAGGAAAGGTTAATGATATTGTTTGCTAAAAGACACGCAAACAATCCATCTAAAAGTACTGATGCACTCTGCAGGGGATTTGGGTACCAAATATTCAGTGAATGTTTATCTAGAATGGTGCTCTTGCCCTCAATGTCCCAAGTTAAAGGGGTAATTCACTTTTAAGTGAAGTTTTAGTATGTTATAGAATAGAATAGTATGTTATAGAATAGTCTAAGTAACTTTTCAATTGGTCTTTTTATTTAAGATTTTAAATCATTTGCCTTCTTCTCAATCTTTACAGCTTTCAAACAGCGGTCACTGACCCTATCTAAAAAACAAATGCTTTGTACAGCTTCAAAAGTATTCTTTTGTTATAGTTTGTTTTCTATTGAAGAAATGTATTCTTATTGTTACTTTTGATTACTAACCTTTTTTTCCAGGTCCTCTCCATAGCAACCAGACTGCTGAAATTGCAAACTGGAAAGCTGCTGAATGAAAGGCTAAATAACTCCAAAACCACAAATAATAAGGAATGAAAACCAGAATATCACTCTCTGCACCATACTAAAAGTTGATGCAAAGGTAAACAACCCCTTTAAACAAAATCCTGCTCTATGCACCTTCTGGACCCAACAAATAAGTCTGGTAATAGAGGATTCCAAAAAATGTATTGCAACATGCATGGCAACTGCAAACGGCTATAACTAACTAATATAACTAATGGCTAATTAAAGAAAATTTTAAATCATTTTTAAAAAATTTGATTATTTGGATACAATGGAGTCTATAAGAGATGCTCTTTCCATCATTTGGATCTTTCTGGATAATGGGTTTCAGGATAACGGATACCATACCTGTACCAGTGTTTTCTTAATCACAGACCTTTGTGTTGTTCAACCAGGCAATTAAAGAAGAGCCTTTGCAGTAAGTTGTAGTAAACAACTAGGTGCAGGTGGATTCTGGGAACAACTGCTTTATTCACCAAAAACTGCCTGATATTGAAATAACTCCCAGTACCCAATGATTCGAAAAAGATGCCAAAATTTCTAGTATACAAATAGCTGGATTCATGGAAAACAACAGAGGAGACGGCCCAGGAAAGAACAAGAAGAATTCTCTTAAAGGGGTGGTTCACCTTCAGGTTCACTTTTAGTATGTTATAGAATGGCCAATTCTAAGCAACTTTTCAATTGGTATTCATTATTTATAGTTTATGAATTATTTGCCTTTTTCTCCTGACTCTTTTATCTTTCAAAAGGGGGTCACTGATCCAGTCTGCAAACAAATGCTCTGTAAAGCTACAAATTTAGTTATTGCTACTTTATATTACTCGTCTTTCTGTTTCGACCATCCCCTATTAATATTCTCATTCAAATCAATGCGTGGTTGCTAGGGTAATTTGGACCATAGCAACCAGATTGTGGACACTGCAAACTGGAGAGCTGCTGAATAAAAAGCTAAATAACTCAAAAACAACAAATATTAATAAAAAATGAAAACTAATTGCAAATTATCTCAGAATATCGCTCCCTGCACTATACTAAAAGTTAACTCAACATTGAACGACTCCTTTCATGAGCCCAGAAACAGGTAATAGCCAGAGAAGCAAATGTATATAGCTTTACTGTACATTTATTTACTATATATCGGTATAAATCTTTAATTACATTTATTTACGATTTATTTCTAAGTTATAGGTTATAAGGTGGCCTCCTAGACTGTGACATGCATAAGGGGTGGAGTGAAAGCTTCCTTGTTACTAATGATACACCTAGAATTAAAGCTAGGTGTAACTATAACACACATAGGGGCTACTAAATGGCCAATCACAGCACTTATTTGGCAGCCCAAGAACATTTTTCATGCTAGTGTTGCTCCCCAATTCATTTTACTTCTGAATGTTGCTCACAGGTTCAAAAGTTTGGGGATCCCTGATGTAGAGAGTAATATTCTGAGACGATTTGCAACTGGTTTTCATTATTTATTATGTGTTTTTTGAGTTATTTGGCTTTTTATTCAGCAGCTCTTCCATTTGCAGTTTGGGCAATGTGATTGCTAGGGTCCAAATTACCCCAGCAACCAGGCATTGATTTGAATAAGAGACTGGAATATGAATAGGAGAGGCCTGAATAGAAAGAGGAGTAATAAAAAGTAGCAACAATACATTTGCAGCCTTGCAGAACATTTGTTTTTTAGATGGGGTCAGTGACCCCCATTTGGAAGCTGGAAAGAGTCAGAAAAAAAAGCAAATAATTAAAAAAAAATACAAAATAAATAATGAAAGCCAATAGAAAAGTTGATTGGAATTGGCCATTCTATAACATACTAAAGTTGAACTTAAGGAGAACCACCACTTTAAGCAAAGCTGCTCGATGGATCACATTCAGTAGACATGCCATGGATCTATATTTCCAGCAGTGCCATGTTCTGGCGGTTATTGCACAGCTCCTCACCTGCTTGCTCCCTGGCAGACATCACAGAGACCACATAATGAGCCATGTCAAAGAAAGGGAACATGGACAGCTGGGAGAACTGCACGGAAACCTCCGAGAGAGACTCCATGGCGAACTGTAGGTCCTAAGCTATTCAGTGGGTTAATGCTTTAGCACGGTGTACATTTTAGGATATAGGCGTGACAGCCCAACGGAGGCGGGCTTATGCCGGATGAGTGACAGTATAAAGAGGACGGCAGCTAATGAATGACTGAAAGCACAGGGCAGATGTGAGCAGTGGGTAGGTCTTATATGGAATAGGGGCGGGGCAAAGAGGCGGTCTTTTACAGGAAGCGGAAGCTTAACTACGATTGGATCGCGGAGTTGAGAGATTGCGGTTTAGGAGGGCGGAGAAGGAAAGAGGAACTTATTTGTTAACGAGGTTGGGTACATGCTTGAAATAAAGCCTCATCCATCTCTATACATAGTTTCACTACTTAACTCGGAAATTGTATACCACATTGACTATATAAAAAACAGTCCTGTGCGTTCCAAACCTCCGACGTAGATTTTATTTGGCGAGATTTCAGTGACAGTTCTTTGCCTAGGATGGGTGTATAATGTCACTCGAGCCTGGCAGGGTTGTTTGTGGGCAGCAGATGGAGCTTTTGTTTAACAAATCCCACTCTTCATGAAGCGCAGTCGTGTGACTGGATTCTTCAATAGTTACTTCTCTACTGAAGAAAAAATATCTTAGCAGTATTTGTGGGTATTGTGGATGGGTATTATGCATGTATGTGTTTGTATGTATATGGGTATGTGGACAGGCCTGGACTGGGAGTCAAAATAGGCCCTGCCATTACAAGTACACAGAGGCCCAAACAGCCCCCAACCAGCCCACTCTATGGTAACTTTCTATGGAACCATACAGCAGATTGCCAGTCCGGGCCTGTATGTGGATGTGTATTGGAGTGTAGTAGAGTCTTGACTAGAAGTGATGCAAAGTGTAGGGAGGAGAATGGAATGGAATTCTGGTCCCTCCCAGGGCACCCCCAGTCCTTTCACTGGTCACCTTCAGTGCAGGCCCACACTCCTGCTCCCCATCATTTGCATCCAAATGTATTCTAAGTGCCCCAATTAAGGCCTGAAAACCTCCTAAAATGATCTCAGAGCAGAGCTGGTGATTGTGGTGAGGGTTTGTGGTGGCCTGCGGCAACTTCCTGGTCTCCCACTCCCCTATCATTTGCACCCCAGTTTGAGAGTATAAGTGAGGCTGTGTGTTAGGGTGGTTCTTTACAACGCTGCAGCTGATGCTTAGAATTCATATACAATAATGTTCAGCTCTTGGAGGCTTTTCCCCCCTAAATTACCCACAAGCGTGACCATTTTTTTGTGCTGTCTGTCAATTTTGCTAGGGACATGCAATTTTGCCCATGCATTGTATTTCACAACAGTTTTCCTCATAGGGCCTTTGGTGGTCTGGGCTGAGTGCAAATAAAGTAAAAAAAATAAAACAGCATAGGTTAATTTACTGTCACGTCACCCTATATCCAGAACCCAAGCTAAGCTCCCTGGTCTCGGCTCTCACTTCTGCCTTTAACCGATGCCTTTCACCTCGGGGGGAGCCCTCGGCTAATCGGATGCCGCCAGGTCTTAATTGAGAGAGGAGCTAAGCTAAACGGTTCTGGACGAGCAAAGGGGCACGATCGTCTCACCAGGATACTGGAAGGAAGAAAACCACCAGGAACAGGCAGACCAGCACAAGCAGAGAATCGTCAGACAGGCCGGAATCAGGATGGGAGAATGTAGAATAGTCAGTGGACAGGCAAAGTATCAGGATTGGAGAGGTCAGAATAGTCGCAGGCAGGATCAGGATTGGATAGATCAGAGTAGTGAATCAGGCAGGCAAGGGTCAAAACACCAAAGAGCAATAGAATTCACAAGGAATATAACACCCAGGAACAAGCTAATTGAACCTAACAAAGGGCAACCATTTACACACTGAAATCCCCTTTTATACTTTTGAATTTCGCACCATTGTGCGTGACGTCATCACGCCGGCGCATAAACCAGGAAGTGCACCGGCACACGTGTCATAGGGGAACTGGACACAGAAGGACAGGACGCATGCGGTGGGCGTCCCCGCCGAAGGCACGGTGGACACCCCCGCATGCTAGGGGGCATACCACTGGACCACCAGGGTAATCGGCTACAGTCCTTACATTTACTTATGGAAGGGTGTACTGCATCTATTTGGTTAACTGTGGCTGACAAGTAAATTAAAGGATATACCTGATTGGCAGCCACGGTTAACAACCTAATGTTTATCCACAAGCAGAGAATAAGCCTGGTGTATCCAGAGGCAGAGAATTAGCCTGGCAGTAGCCTAAAACTAATTGCAAATTGGTTGCTAGTGGTAACTGGTATAGCAGACAATAGGAAAATATATTATACACTAGAATTTTAGAAATTATTAATATTTATATAGCAGATTTGTCACCCACTACGCTTTACAAAACAAAGGGATAAAAGAACAAGACATAGCTTACATATACAGGCAATCATTACACAAGAATCAGGTATAATTGCATATTGTAAGTAGACAATAGAGGGAGGGACCAGATTGGAGAGTGTACTGTCTAAAAAATAGTAGGATATGAGACATACAAGGGTGACTGTTGCCAGTGATTGTAGTAGGGTTGCCACCTGTCCAGATTTCAGGTTTTCAGAACTGCTGCCTGTGTCAAGACAGTCTGCCCGGTTTTCCTAATAAGGAAAACTGGGCAGGAACTACCTTGATTGAAATGGCAATCAGCCAGTCCCTGACTGCTGTGTCATAGCCCTGCCCCTGTGATGTAGCTTGCTCTATCTGCAACATCACTGGCACTGACTCCACTTGCCCCCCCCATGATGTCACCACCACCCTCCCTCGATACTGGTTGGTAGGTTTAAGAGGAAAAGGTGTAGCTCTATGCATAGTATTGGTTCAGTCACAATCTCTATTTTCAGCCTTAGTTGATGTAAATAGGAGTCTAAATTACAAATATATGTGTACTCTCCAATTTTGGGAATGCATGTGTATTTATATATTTTTTTAATTTTTTTTTTTTGTGATTGTAGTTTACCCAGCATTATGATCCTTTTATGGTAGTTTTCACACTCTATTGCAGACGTCCTAGTGAGTGCTTTGTTCACTAAAACAGAATACATTTTCTTAACCAACTTGAACTTATTGAATATCCCCCCCCCCAATAATTAATCCCAGGCCCTTGAGCCACACTCTTCTTTTTCTTCTGCAAAGGACCCTGTGTCTGGGTTCATGAAGTACAAATTAGCATAATCAGATTAGCTGCAGTGTTGTACATTAGAAAGAAATAAAAAGGAGGGTGGTGGAAACAAAGTGTCTCTCACAAGGGGAAAGTGAGTAATGCATGGAATTGCAGGGGGGGGGCAACTAGTTATAAAACACTGACTTGGCTTGGTAACAAGATACTGAAAGGCTGCACCTGCATTTCTGCAAAGTCCCCTTTTAAGATCTCTTAGATGCTATTACATCGTTGATCTAGAGCAAAGGTCTCCAACCTTTTTTTACCCGTGAGCCACATTCAAATGTAAAAAGAGTTGGGGAGCAACACAAGCATGAAAGTCCCTTTCGGTGCCAAATAAGGACTGTGATTGGCCATTTGGTAGCCCCCTATGTGGGCTGGCAGTCTACAGGAGACTCTACTTGGCAGTATACTTTGTTTTTATACAATTAAAACTTTCTTCCAAGCCTGGAATTCAAAAATAAGCACCTGCTTTGAGGCCACTGAGAGCAACATCCAAGGGGTTGGTGAGCAACATGTTGCTCACGAGCTACTGGTTGGAGATCACTGATCTAGAGCAAAATGTTAGAGGGAGAGGGATTAACATAAAGAAAATGCAGGGAAAATTAAAACATCTCTGCATTACATTAATTGATTTATCTGGCTGGAAATTAAGCAGTTTCTGCACAATGTGCCAAAAAACAAAGCGTTTTGATTTGTACTCAGCATGAAGAGCTTATCAGGCAAGTATTCTGCTTTCTCAGATAAGAGAGACAGAGAACCTGCAGAGGACTGATAAGGCAGGAAATTCATTCTTTACAGCAAATACATTTTCTATACCTTTATTTTGTTTATGTGGGAAGAAGAATATTTCTGAGAAGAAAACTGGAAATTATCAGAGGCAGTTTAAGTTTGCTGCTGTATGTATTAGGGTTTTGTTCAAAACACAAAAGAAATTTACAAATACCCCTATATATATATATATATATATATATATATATATATATATATATATATATATATATATATCATTATTTAATAAAACCACTTTGACCAAACTTAAATCCACATTTTTAACTAATTTATCAATAAATTAGCTTAAAAAATTCTGGTGCGGAAAAAGATTATTGTGTGATTATTTTTTTCAGATTTGAAGCCTGGAAGCTTTGACTTTTTCAGATTATCGCTTGAAGGAGCAGGATAATAGTTCTAACTCCCAACAGCACGACTAGCCCAGAGCATTCCCAGAAAGCTGGAGTGTGCTCAAGCAGTACTGGAATAAGGAGTGCTGTTCAGCAAAGTTTCAGTAATAATTAGTGCTTCCTTTTGACAATTTCTCATTTTATATGTGCAGTTGATTAAAATGATGGATCTATTATTTCTAATGGATACTTTAGTCAAAAGTTAGATTAAATATTTTATATGCTCCCCTATCCTAATGGGGCAAATTTCCCCTTTGCTGATATATATCCCCTGCTATATAGCCCCCTGATACGGAGCAGCAATTCCAATTTCTAAAACTTGACTGTTTAAATGGATGCAAATCCTTATGATAACTGAAAGTGAATCTGCAACTGAATCTGAATCTGCAACTGCGGCAGTCGAATATCGAGGGTTAATTAACCCTTGATAATCGACCATAAGTAAATTTGCCCCAGGTGTATTTTTTCATATTGTCCAAAATAATTAGTTCTGTGTGGTGTGAGAGCTGCTTTTAGAGATTGGTTATTTGTATTGTGTAGAATCAATTTATAATTAAAGCATAGACAAGCAGTGCAATGGCAAATTCGTTAAAGAACGAAGAACTCCACTTCAGTGGTTTGTTTTCAAAACATGTCTAGTTTCCCACATTAATATTATAAAATGATTTCTGCAATTCATCTTTCAAATTTGTGTGTACATGTTACTAAAAGACCACAGCCAAAAAGACCAATATATAACATATAAAACATCCAAGGACAAAAAAAACGAAATTATTACAAAAAACATTATTAAATAATTTATTGGAATATATTAACAAATAAATACAAGTAACAAATTTTAAAACTCCGAAAAAAATTCTTTGGTCGGTGCAGCTAACTAAATATAACTTGGGAAAACTCTTAAACAGCTAACTAAATATAACTTGGGAAAACAATTATTTCATTACCAACCTACAAAATTATTTTAATAAATATTCATTAAAAATAAAATCCAGTCATCACTAGGATATACAGTTGGATCAGTCTTATTCTAATAGGGGACATTTTTGCAGAAAAATCATGAAAGACAAAAAACAATAGTCCTAGCTATATGTTTGTCTCACAAGCCTGTTGTTGGGTTGGGAAATGGCATACTGGGAGACTGTGGGCAGCTTCTTTTTGAGTTTGGGTGTTAAAACACCCCCCTATAAGAATTCACAAGTATTTGCCCTTGTCTGTCAATTCTTACTTAACAAAAAGGCAAAGTAGCAGAGCTAATGGAGGTTATTTATTGGCAATTTGACCCAGTGTTTCAACTAGGGATGCACCGAATCCAGGATTCGGTTCGGGATTCGGCCTTTTTCAGTAGGATTCGGATTTGGCCGAATCCTTCTGCCCGGCCGAACCGAATCCTAATTTGCATATGCAAATTAGGGGTGTTGAGGGAAATCACGTAACTTTTTGTCCCAAAACAAGGAAGTAAAAAAAATGTTCCCCTTCCCACCCCTAATTTGCATATGCAAATTTGGGTTTGGATTCGGTTCGGTATTCGGCCAAATCTTTCACAAAGGATTCGGGGGTTCGGCCGAATCCAAAATATTGGATTCGGTGCATCCCTAGTTTCAACAACTAAAAAAACGTATGAAATCTCTCTATGCCGTCATACATTAACAATTTGCTAGGAGAATGTATGTAGGTTGTAGGTTAATTCATATAATTGAATTGATATATATATATATATATATATATATATATATATATATATATATATACACTCTGTAGTAAGCAACCGCACTCTGAAACCCGATGTGTTGCGGGTTTCATATACAAAGAGGCACATTTACTTTGCTCGAGTGAAGGAATAGAATAAAAAAAACTTCGAATTTCGAAATTTTTTTTTTGGCTACATCGACCATCGAATTGGCTACTTCGAACAGAATGATTCGAACTAAAAATCGTTCGTATATTCGACCATTCAATAGTCGAAGTACTGTCTCTTTAGAAAAAACTTCGACCCCCTATTTCGCCACCTAAAACCTACTGAGGTGCAATGTTAGCCTATGGGGAAGGTCCCCATAGGCTTTCCTATGTTTTTTTGGTCGTAGAAAAATCGTTCGATCGATGGATTAAAATCCTTCGAATCGTTCGATTTGAAGGATTTAATCGTTCGATCTAATGATTTTTCATTCAATCAAACTTATTGCGGTAAATTGTTTCGACTTCAATATTCGAAGTCGAAGGATTTACATTCGGCAGACGAATATTGAGGGTTAATTAACCCTCGATATCCTACCATATGTAAATCTGTCCCTTAGTGTAAAGACCCGCTCTCCAATTCTCGTTTCAATAATAGATTTTATTTAGTACGTTTGGGCCTTTTTCAAGGAAACGTCGGATTTATATACTAAATAAAATCTATTATTGAAACAAGAGAATTGGAGTGCGGGTCTTTACACTAAATTTGTATATATATATATATATATCCATTCTGAATGGAGTAAGAGCAGCAAGCCATCCAATACCCAGCCAATATATTGATTAAAATAAAAGAACTGTTGTGGAAACATCAGCCTACCATTACCAGCAGACGGTTCTTTCGTGGAAAACCACTTTGCAAGAAAGACACAAATATACAGATGTACAAATGCTGCCGAGGTAGGCAAGATCTAAAATCTGTAATTATTAATGACCCCAAATTCTAATATAAAAGCATGGTGTGTTATGAGAGTAAAGAAAACAAGAAATGAGGTAGCTAAGTGTGATCAATATGACTATGAAGATTTTCATTCATCCAGGTCATAGTATATCTAGTATAGGTCAATCTAAAAACAACTGGACTTGCTGAGTAATCAATGAAGACGTTTCACTACTCATCCGAGCAGCTTCTTCTCTGAACAGAGGGGGGGGGCCTTCGACACCACCTGTCTGCTACATACAATGCTGTTCTAACATCTGTACCCCGGCGGATTCAGAACACTTCACACATCCATTCATGCAACTCTCACAAGTAACACCTGAATCTAGGAGTTGCATGACACATTGGATAATCCTATCACAACTACACAGAATCAACACCTCTGTGAGTTTCTTCAGATGTCACCTCTTTGAAGAGTTACAATGTGCCATTGTAAATGGATTAGTGGAAGAGTTTATATGCCGAGAACTTCCCACACCAGTCAGTTGAACTGAAGAAGCTGCTCGGATGAGTAGTGAAACGTCTTCATTGATTACTCAGCAAGTCCAGTTGTTTTTAGATTGACCTATACTAGATAAGTGTGAGCAATTCTTCTGGCCATTCCATATCAGATACCCTAATCATCTAAGTGGCTTTTGCAAAGCGTGGTTCGCTCTGAACTGTAACAAGCATAATGGAAGTTTTCATATCTCTGATGTCATTATACTTTCCCGTTGCTTGCCCAATGCTGCACCTTATCCAAATGACCAATGAAAACATGTGCTGGTAAGTCAGCCCTGTGATCCAGCATTTAGCGTCTGACAATGGAACCATAATAAGTATCAACGTTACATTTTAAGCATGCTGACAAGACAACTCTCTCACTGCTGGTACATAGGGATGGGCCTTGTTTAGCCGCAAAACTGACGCCCATCGACTTGTTTGGCGTCATATGTCAAAAAAAAAGACGCGCATCAAAAAGATTTTGCCGCGCGACAACATTTTTTTGACGCCCATAGACTTTAATGGACGTCGGAGACATTTTGCATTTGGCAAAACTAACCGGCTCAAATTCACCCATCCCTACTGGTACATCCTTGGCTTATAATGGCTCTTGTCATTATAAGTGAGTTATCAGAAAACTTTATCAAAAATTACAGAATTAACTCAGCACAAATAGGTTAATGCATATACAGCACAACAGTGGATAATACTCCCATTCTCTCAGCATTATGGTGAGGGCTCCAAAGACCAGCAGTCCTGTGTGTCACTACTCATCCCTGGGGAAGAGTCATTACTGTGACTCATAACAGTCCAGTCTCCCATAACTGTGTTTTCTGACTTAAAGAGACCCAAAATGCTTCCCTGAGAACTTCCTCCAGTTTTCCTTATTTCTTGATCTCCGAGGATGTCAATGAGGAAGTTGATGTATTTCATAGCCAGTCTCAGCGTTTCATTCTTGCTCAGTTTTTTGTCTGGTGGGTGGGTTGGGATGAGTTTCCTTAGCTCAGCAAATGCACTATTAACATTCTGCTGCCTCCATCTCTCTCTGGTGTTAGTGAAAATCTTGCGTGTCATTTTAATCCGCAGCTCTGCAATATGAATGGTGTAATGTAATAATCAGATCATGTCTCTATAACCAATATTTTACATAAGAACAAAATAGCTTTAAAAGAATTTTTCATTCTCATTTTTCACACTTCAAACTGACGTTTCAGCCTAACCCAAGGCCTTGAAGTTTGAAGTTCTGAGAATAAAAATTATTTTTCTTTGTAAGTCCAGTGAGTGTGCATCCTTCTGGAGGTATTGAGAATATTTGATGTTTCTGCACCCAGGCATAGTTAATGACTTTGTCGAGAGCAACGGTAGCAGAGAGCAATATCTATATCTATATCTATATATATATATATATATATATATATATATATATATATATATATATATATATATATATATATATGGGCAGATATGGGATGACTTTAATGTAGTTGGCCATCTTAAATATATTGCAATATATGGACAAACAATCCCTGTTTTGTTTAGTGCAGTGCAGAGGACTCTTGTATTTGTCCATATGTATTTTGTGGTCACAGCCTCATTGCACAACTTTCCCTTATTTGTTTTAGGGATTAATTATATCTTAGTTTGGATCAAGTACCAGGTACTGATTTATTATTACAAAGAATGATTTTTAAAAATGTGGATCATTTCATTATAATGGAGTCTATGGGAGATGGCCATTCTGTAATTTGGAGCTTTTTGGATAATGGGTTTCCAGATAACAGATCCCATACCTGTATGTAATTAGAAAAATGCTATTGCACACAGGGACTCTTAAATGGAGTAAAAAAATCTTTATTGCATAATTAACGTATCGGTCCTCATTGGGTGTATATATATATATATATATACAGTATATACAGTATATACAGTATGGGTTGAGTGCAGAGGAATCTTGTATTTGTTTATATGTATTTTGTGGTCACACCCTCATTGCACCCCCGCCTAATGATTTTAAAAACTAGTGGTGAGCACAACTTTCCCTTGTTTGTTATAGTTCTACAGGAGCAGTGACCAGCTCCATGTTGTAGCTTCCACCCTCTCCAACTATAGTCAGGTGATCCCACTGGTGTCTAATAAAAGGGCAGCCAAGGTTGGGAGTTTTACTTTCGAAAGCAGCTAGTAAGTTGCAGGTAAAACGTATTCGTCCCTTTTATAAAATGTATAATTAAACCATAGAATTCTTAATGAATCAGATGAAAATTGAGCATAGGACTGGCCAGATATGGGATGACTTTGACGTAGTTGGCCAGCTTAAATATATTGCAATATATGGACAAACAATCCCTGTTTTGTTTAAAGGGTAAGGCATTTTTCAGTAGCAGTATGCACAAAATGTCTCTGTCTTAAATATATTGATAATGGGTTGAGTGCAGAGGAATCTTGTATTTGTTTATATATATATATATATATATATATATATATATATATATATATATATATATATATATATATATATACACACAATATATATATATATATATATATATATATATATATATATATATATATACACACACAATATATATATATATATATATATATATATATATATATATATATATATATATATATATATATATATATATATATATATATAGTCCATAGAGATGCAAGCACTCTCGAAAAAATAAAAAAATATAGTTATGCATGGATTAATTTGAGAAGTGGACCATATTTCTATATATATGTTAAGCCTGCGTCAAAAAAAAAAAAACCTTGCACAGCATTTCAACCACTTACCGTATATGAAATGTTTATAATATTAGAAAATGTTATGTTGGCTTAAATTGCCATATGTCTGCAGTTATTAGAAAGAGAGACGCAACAAATAATGCATGGTAATGCATTTGTGGGTACTGTAAATCTTACAGAGTTATATATATTTATTAATTTATATGTATTATTTGATTTATGTTATATTTATGAATGTATTATTTAATATATTTTGATTTATAAATACATATACACTGTAAATACATATAAATTGTTTATACAAAGTACAGGTGCAAAGGGACAAGTACTAAAAATGTAAATATTAGTAGCAGTATTTTTTCCTTCTGCCCAGCTAAACTGAATATTTGAGGGGTGCTTTTAATGTTTAAAACTATTTTCAATGTTTAAAACAACACTGATCACAATGTTTAAAACAACACTGATTTTGAATGAAAATTATGAAATTATCCCTTTGAACTGAAATAGCCTCAGTAAATTTATAGAGTAAATTCTGATTTCCTTTTCATTTGTGATCATCTATAAATGATTGACACTTACATACTAAAAATAAACAATGTTGGTTTAGCTGTAAAACTAAGTTAAAAACAGAAAGAGAACAAAAATCTTGAAAAATGGGTCAATATTATATAAATTTTAATATATATATATATTTAATATATATTTTCGATTGTCATCTTTCTTTACCTTTTTTGTAAAGGAAGATGACAGTTATTAGGTAGTGAAGTGCCTGGAGGACATTTATTAGGAGTAAAGATAGCACATATTTCATAATGCAAAACACTTACCTTTCAAGAAAACTTTCTGATGAAAAAATTTCTCTTACAAAATCAGTTTACCAGGGTGCTCACTGCTGTCAGATATCCCAATCGCTCACAAGATGTGCTGCTGGATGCAGGCAGACTCCCCAGTGATAGACTAGTTTGTAACTCAGCAAATGCGCACACTTCATTTATAGAAAAGCAGAGCCTTTGTCTGACGTGTGTCACTGCTGCTCCCAGAAATACTTGGTTTTCATCTCCTGGGAGATCCATTTTGTCAAATACCAAGATCCCTCCCATTATTTATCCTAGACTTTCCACTGGCCAGAGGAATAGGTGTTATTACAGGGGTCTGTGCTGGAGTCAGTGTCCAAAGTCACAAATAGAAAGAGAACAATAAAATAGAATATATTGTGCTCGTAAGGAACATGTTAACGTATACAGCATAGTGCAATGGAATTAGAACTGAGCTCTCCATAAGGAAATAACCTACGGTATATAACAGAACTAGCATAGGTTAAATAATTATGCATCATAACATGGGTTTGGGAATAAAATATTGTATTGGGTAAGAAATAAGGAGGATTATACTTGCAGCTACAGGTAAACACATTACCTAAGCATCCAGACTGCATTACGAAAATAATCATATACAGGTATGGGACCTGTTATCCAGAATACTTGGGACCTGGGGTCTTCCTGATAAGGGATCTCCATACTTTATGTCTACTAAAATATTGTTTAAACTATATATATATATATATATATATATATATATATATATATATATATATAAAAACCCAATAGGATTTTTGCCGTCAATATGAATCAATGCAGTTTATTTATCGTCAAATACAAGGTACTGTTTTATTATTATAGAGAAAAAGGAAATAATTTCTAAAAACGATAATTATTTGTTTTAAATGGAGTCTATGGAGATAGCCTTCTCATAATTCAGAGCTTTCTGGATAATGGGTTTCCAGATAAGAGATCCTATACCTGTATGAACTCACGATGGCAGATTTGTTTTTAACTTATACCTGGAACTGTCTGAAGGCAGTCAACCCCCAATAACGACGGTGAAATCTGTTTGAAGTATAATGACTTCCACTTGGTTGGTTACCTTTTCTAAAGTATGCTTAGTATACATATTTATGTGTGTTTTTAAGAGCTGAAAAAAAGAATAATATGATGGGCAGATGAATATAATTGCAAACAGTGAATTCTTTAAAAAAAAATCCAAAAGTTTTGATTTTAGCAATGATCTGTAAATAATACTAAAGCATAATAAATCTACCCCTATGTATTTTTTAGGCCTAGTTATATGTGTGCAGACAAAACTGTCAAAATGAAGGGGTAAAGGGGAGCACTTCAGTATATAGATGCATTATATATGAAAAGTGCCTTTATATGACATTGATCCACAATGACATGGTAACAAAAATGCATTAGCTTCATATGTTGCACTATACAGAGCAAGAGGTTGTTGAATTTGTGTAATAAAAATATATATGTAAAGTATTTATAAAGTAGCACTAGTTTGGATGTGACTGGATTCACCTCCTGTTGCGGATGTGTTATTCTCCTGTATATTATTGCACCATGCTCTAGTTGAATTTCTTACACTTTTTCCTGGTTTCAGTGAATTAGGAACCTAGTGGCATATAGGAGGTGAGGAGCATAGTGAAGTAGGAATTTACATAATCAGATTATATGGGGATTATCTAGTGGCCGCTAAACAGATTCAGTGTGCTTGAGCTCTAAACCTTAGTATTCATTGCTCTCACAGCCCTGCGGAGAGACTGCACCTGCAAGTGTGCTGTCTCCTACTCTACTGGGATCTCCCCGAGACACAGGCAGGGCTGGAATTCGGAGGCGTCCTGCATTATGTGTATATAGGGAGTCATTGATCTGTTTGGATTAGTCTCAAGAAGGTTTAGAAATTAAAGCCTGGCCAGTTACAACTATCACTTAGGGTCACTGCTTGTTAATAAAGGTCAACACCTAAGTTTCCAAAGGGGCTAAGGCATATTCACATTCATTCATTTGAGTCTGGCAGGGTTTTCATTCATGTCCATATATAACATATTCATACAGACAAACACTGCCCTGAACAATGTGTATTATTTAAATATGCATGCAAATATATATAAAACAAATCTGCACACTTTTTATTATATAAACATCTTCCAAATGCTAGTCAGGAATATGATTTCCACTGTCTCCTCACAACATAAAAATGAAAACATACACTGACGCACTCTGACTTTAAAATATTATCTGACATTTATTAAGTCAACATTTTGACACTACAGAAATGTGTCTTTCTCAGGACACAGCATACTACAAGTGTACAAACAAATATGTATCAATCCATGTAGCCCGCGACTCAGCGCTGACCGATTAATCCAGCAGAGTCGCTACATACTTTACGGCTTAAGTGATTAAAGGCAGTGGGTAAGAGGTCGTAACTAACGCATTTCGTGCCTTCAACGTCGGCACTTCATCAGAGTACCGATTTTCACATGTAGGGGCACATTTACTTAGGGTCGAATATCGAGGGTTAATTAACCTTCGATATTCGACCGTCAAAGTTAAATCCTACGAATATCGAAGTCGAAGGATTTAGCAATATTCGTTCGATTGAACAATCGACGGAATAATCGTTTGATCAAACGATTAAATCCTTCGAATCGAACAATTCGAAGAATTTTAATCCATCGAACGAACGATTTTCCTTCGATCAGAAATTGGTTAGAAAGCCTATGGGGACCTTCCCCATAGGCTAACATTGATGCTCGGTAGGTTTTAGGTGGCGAAGTAGGTGGTCATAGTTTTTTTTAAAGAGACAGTACTTCGACTATTGAATAGTCGAACGATTTTTAGTTCGAATCGTTCGGTTCAAAGTCGAAGTAGCCAATTCGAAGGTCGAAGTAGCCAAAAAAATACTTCGAAATTCGAAGTATTTTTTGTTCTATTCCTTCACTCGAGCTAAGTAAATGTGCCCCTCAGTGTAATTATATTTTATCTAGTCATAATAAGTTCCCAGTAATAACTTGGGAATTCTGTTATGGTGGTGCAGCGAGTGACACAGATTTTTTAGTCATTTTTTTTAGCTATTTCAATTAAGGGTGGAATCCTAGATAGGGTTTTAGAAAACCTAACTGATATTGTGGCTCTATCTCTCCTCTTTTAGGAATAAATATTGTACCTGCTGTATAACCATACCTCTCATTGGGCTGATTGAGTGATTATTTTAAGCAAAATGCAGTGCTAATGTGTTCTCGTCCCCCTTAAGTTTCAAATTTCTCTGTCTCATATACAGTTACACAGCAATCCATTGCTTCAAGGGCATGACAGTTTATCCTACATCAATTAGGGACAATTCAGCAGGTAACATGTATTTTAATTTTAAAACATTTACTTGTATTTGGATGGGCATATCTAAATCTACCCCTTTCAATCATTGAAATACAGGTACAATAATTAAAGTGGCTGTTCCCCTTGGTTGCTAGGGTCCAAATACCATGCTTTGATTTGAATAAAGACTGAAATATGAATGGTAAAGGGTTTAGCCTTACAAAGCATTTGTTTTTAAGCTGAAGTCAGTGACCCTAATGTGAAAACAGGAAAAAGACAGAAGAAGAAGCCAAATAATTGAAAAAATAAATAAACAAACACATGAAGCCCATTTGAAAAGTTGACAAAAATGAGCCATTCTATAACATACTAAAAGTTAACTGAAAGGTGAACTGCCCCTTCAAAACAATGATACAATCTTGGCTTTTGATTAGCCCATATAGAAGTACAATAGTTATCAGGTTCCACAGGTATTCATGTCTCTAAAGGTGGCCATACATAGCAAGATTTCGGGGCTGTTTATCAATGTGTGAACTTAGAACTTTGATCAATTGAATTTGCAGCAGTTATTACTTTAGGATAATATAGCGGGAAGCAATCCACAGTTGCTAGTCAAGTGAACCTGATTATAATAATGTCTATAGGTGTATAGTCACCTGATCCTGCCTTGACTTAGTGATGTTTATGCATCTTTGTGTGTCCAGTGTTATGTCTTATAATCTCAATCGTGTCATCCCTATGACATAATACAAGCACTCAAAATTCAAATATTGAAAAACCTTACTCTTGGCCAGTACCTGTTTACGCTAATTGGCTGTCTGCCTGGAGCTCCCGGTCGCCATCTTGCGGATCTTTATGTAGTCTTCGGGTCTCAACTTCAATTCGTGCATGCGCAGTTGAAGCCTATTCCTGACTTGGCCCAACTGTGCATCTTCCCGCATGCTTCTTTACTAAGAGATGGCGACTGGGAGCTAATCTGTGCTTCTCTGCATTTAAGGGTAAGGGCACACAATAAGATTCGGGAAGATTTAGTCACCCGGAGATAAATCGCCTTTTCTTTGGGACTAATCTCCCTGAAAAGTCTTCCCGCCGGCTAGAATCTAAATCGCGGCCGGGATGGTACTCGGATCGATTCATTTTCTAAAGTTGCCCAAAATTTCCTCATGAGGTGACTTCGGAAAACGAAGCGCTCCAAGTGCTATCCCGTCGGCTTTTTTTTTTTTATCACTAAATCACATTGCAGGGATGGAGAAGGGAGGTTGGGCAATGCCTGGAAGTTTAGGGGGGATTTATGGTGGTGGGGGGTTAAGTTCTCTTTTAACCCTTCTGGACTATATCCTGTGGCTCTGACAATGGGAGATAAATATACTGCAAATTAAGAAAGAACCGTCTTAGAAACCAAGAAAAACAAAGCTGGGGAGGGGAAATAATTATACTTTTACACTAAACATAAGAAAAGGAAAATATTTAGCCGGACCAACACATATCAACACCCAAGGCAATCATCCATACCACATTATCTCCCGCTTATAATGGCCAACACCCTCCTGTTGTCATTATCATCTTCCTTCCCCATAATTCATTCATAAGCCACCATACCTGCTCCTTTCAATTACAGAAGGGCCAGAAGCAGGTTGGCATGTAGAAGAGATAAGTGCCTAGTACCCCCCAACACCATCCTTGTATCCTAGGCATGTGATTCTTCTGTGTACCCCCGATTGCAGCCCTGATAGTGGCCCTTAAAGTTATCAAAACTCAAGCAGGAAGAACCATACATTTTAGGGCTGAGAGACAAATGTTACTTTTCATTTTATTATTTTTAACTTCTCCAATCTTGATGGCTTTTGTGAGAGTGTGTGAATATGGAGGCTGGCAATCACCAATCACACAAGTCCAGTTTTCCTGTTTGGAAGGAGATACACACGGCAGTTACGATTCTCACTATAAATCTCATCCAAGTCACAGTTGGATTTTGCCAGAAGCCCAGGAGACTGATATCTTGAATAATGTGAGCAAGCCAAAGCAAACGTTTACTCTTGCAAACACTTCCAATTCTACTTTGGCACATTTTAATTTGAAACTACACAGACGCTTTTAGAAGAACATTTTTACAAATCATCTCTTAGTGCATTAAACAGACAAGCTGCATGTTATTTACTGATCCAGGTTTAGAAATGGCCGTGGGTAGAAGCTGCACCGGGCACTGAGCTATTCTTTCTGGTAAGAGAGTTAAGAAAAAAAGGAGGGGGGAAGGTTTATTTTAAGCTTTTGATTCTTCTTTTCCCTGCATAAAACCGAGATCACTTCAGCAAACTGCTCTATGGAGATAAGAAATTGAAGCAATCTGCGAGAGGCTGATAAGCCAGATTTCTTTTACTGGGAGATTATTTGTTAAGCACCTACGTAAAATAAAATACTGTCAAAAGGCTTAACACTATCACTCCATTTCATGCCTGGCCCCTACTGATTGTCTCATGAATAATGCTCTGCTGAATGCAAAGTGAACTTTAATGAATAATTTGCTGCTATAAGTCAACAGGGGGAGTTGAAAGGAGTGGCCTTTAGATTCTGCACCACAGTCGCCTACACAGCATAATAAAGATGCAGAGTTGTATATAAAAGATGTATTATATATAAATATATGTATGATAATCTGCAGAATACCTTTTTTACTTTCCTTCTGGATCACCATTCTAAATGTATCAGTTCTTGTATATCCTACCTGTATAGGTCTTTTGTATTTCCAACTGTACTGCATGCACAATTACATCTTACAGTGGATTTAGTTTATTAGACTATTTCTGTTTGTCTATTAAGACCCCTTGCTGAGTGAGAAGCAATAATTTTAAACCCTTCTGCGACAAAGTCTGTGGTGGTGTTGGGCTTCCTTCCCTAACCTGAAGTCTATGCAGTGTTGTTGGGAAAGGGCAGGGTGTTTGGCACAGAGCAACACTTCAAGCCTAAAGAAAAAAGACAGGGACCTAGTAAGAGAGGGCACTGACCTCACCTTACTTTGTTCCCATATGATCAACATGGAAGGGGTTATTTATTATAAGTCCGATTTTTTTCTGGTTGGACTTTTAAAGGTGAAAACAACAATTTTTTCATAGAAAGAAAACCCTCTAATTTTTCGTGATTTATTAAACCCCAATGGTGTTCAAAGTCTGAATAAAAAAGTACTCAGACCTGCCGAATTCATGCAGAAGTCAACGGCAAATGTCCCGAAAATATCCTGCTTTGAGCTGGGTGTCTGAAAAAGTTGGGGGTCAAATCTGAGAAAGTCACAGTATTTGGCATCAAATCAGAAAAAGTCATGGTATTCAGGCATCTAATACAAAAAAGTTGCGGATTCTGATTTTTTTAACGATCTTATGGAGACTTTTACCGCACAAGAATTTTTCATGAAAATGTAATAATAAATAGGGAGGGGGGGAAAGTATGTGCGAATTTGGTCTAAATGGCTTTCCAAAAATAGTGAGATAAATTCGTATTTTGATAAATAACCCCTGTAATGTTCTACTTTGGAAAATAAAACCAAATAAAATTATATTCTATACCCTATGTAAACAGAATTAGTTTTTTTCCCCCAGTAAAACATATAGGCATAGCTAAATCTTCACATGAAGAATCTAAATGCATATACAGTTTCTAACATGAATGGAGATACAGTACTGTTGCTTTTACACTGAAATGGTAAACTTAGCAAGGTTCAGCACTGTTTTTCAATCTGTAATTGGGCAAAGTGTTATCTGAAATAAAGCAAACCCAGACTTCATGGTTTTTTTGAATGCCTAGTTTCACACTGTTAGAATATGTTTAGCTACTAGCCATGGTGGAGTGGTCAGTGGTGGAGTCCTCATTCTATTTGGGGTCATTTTGGCTCACCTTATTTGTTTACACATTTACAGTGTGCATTGTATTTACTGCAGGTCATGCTACATCAGCAGATCAAACAAATCTAGCTTCTATAAAGGTCTTATTGCTTCAGCTTGCTGTGGCACATGGTACAAATTTTAGGTATTTTTTGCTGTTGTTGTGCAGAAGCAATGTTAGTGCTTTTTGGCCTTAATTGAATGGGAGGGGGAAGAGGCAATTTCGGGAGCTTGGAAACGGCAATGAAAATGAAATAGACAAAACACCGGATATTATCTACTCTAGAACAGTAATCCCAAACCAGTGACATGTTGCTCATTGACCCCATGGATGTTGCTCTCAGTAACCTTTAAAGTAGCTGCTTATTTTTGAATTCCAGGCTTGGAGGCAAGTTTTGGTTGCATAAAATCCAGGTGTACTGCCAAACAGAGCCTCCTGTAGGCTGCCTAATCTGGCACCCTAGAAACACGTTTCATGCTTGTGTTGCTCCCTAACTCTTTTTTCATTTGAGTGTGGCTCACGAGCAAAAAGGTTGGGGACCGCTGCTCTAGAATCTTTTCAGGTATGTGATCAATTATCCGGAAACCTGTTATCAAGAAAGCTCTAAATTACAGGAAGGCCATCTCCCATAGACTCCATTTTAATCAAATAATTAAAATTAAAAATTATTTCCCTTTTCTCTGTAATAATAAAACAGTACCCTGTACTTGATCCAAACTAAGTTATTATGGGGGTTATGTAATAAAATCCTGTAAGTTTGCCCAGGAGAGTAACCCATAGCAACGGCAATCTGCTGCAATCAGCAGGGAGCATTTATCGGTCACCTGTTTAAAAGCAAAGATCTTATTCGTTGCTATGGCTTACTGCTCCATAGAGGCAAAACAATCCTATTGGGTTTATTTAGAGGCACATTCATCAAAGGTTCGAATATTGAATTCCTATGAATGCACTCCCATAAATTCTAAATTTATTAATAAAATCTAATTTTTACAACTCGACCCAAAAACTCGAATCAATTTGAATCGAATTTAAAAAAACTTGATGTCAAGAAGTCTGAAATTTGAAAATTTGAATTTCCAATTTGACTCTTGATGAATACTTGTATGAGCCAGCTGCTCGTATTTTATCATCATTTCCTAAATACAACTGCTGCATTTTTCCCATACCATTTTCATTTTGTTTTGTTTTTTTGCATAAACCCTGAGAATCTTAAATCCAGATTGCCATTACAATGGGATGAACCAAATGAGAACTAAATACATGCCTCTCAAATATCCTTCTAACTAAAATTCATCTTATTTCTTTTAATGGCTTATTAGGTAATTTAGAGCATTCTGAGTCCATGAACACAGACGTGAAAAAAAAAAATGCACAAGTGTTTTCTGAAACCTCGAAAAAAAATTGAAGTCGCCAGAAAAATAATTGGAAAGTAAAAGGTGGCAAGGTTATATAGAAGTCAATAGGAATATATATATATATATATATATATATATATATATATATATATATATATATATATATATATATATATATATATACACAACTTTATTTTCCTCGTTTATTAATACATTCAAGGTTTTCAGCCTCATTGAAAATGAATGGGAGAATTAGATTCTCACTGTGTAAAATATTATGCAGGAATATTTTGTTGTGTTTTTTTCTTAAACAAGCTAGCATTTGAGATAAAAAAAGTTGCACGAGTTTTGTTGGGGGTTTTTCCCTACATCCCTCGATATTCGACTAGGAATTTAAATCCTTCGACTTCGAATATCGAAGTCGAAGGATTTAGCGCTGAAAATGCGATCGATCGAAGGATTTTTCATTCGATCGAACGATTAAATCCTTCGAATCGAACGATTCGAAGGATTTTAATCCAACGATCGAATGAATATCCTTCGATCAAAAAAACTTGGGCAAGCCTATGGGGACCTTCCCCATAGGCTAACATTGAGTTCGGTAGCTTTTAGCTGCCGAACTAGGGGGTCGAATTTTTTTTTAAAGAGACAGTACTTCGACTATCGAATAGTCGAACGATTTTTAGTTCGAATCGTTCGATAGTCGTAGTCGAAGGTTGAAGTAGCCCATTCGATGGTCGAAGTAGCCCAAAAACACTTCGAAATTCGAAGTTTTTTTAATTCGAACCCTTCACTCGAATTTAGTAAATCTGCCCCTTAGTGTTATTTTCGACTAGTTACATAATCTAAACAATTCGATCTACAGGTTATAATAAACACGATTGACTTTTATTTTTGTATACGTGGAGTATTTTTATTGACGATATGAACTCAACACAACTCATTGCTAACAACCATGATTCTAGTTAAAAAGGTGCCACTTTACTACCGTATCTATATTGCAAGGAAGAAGCTTTTGAATTGTCATTTATTAATTAATTAAGACATTAATATGGCCCTGCTAATCTCAAGTCTGAAGACACAACACTGGGCACTTGGATGTGAGATTTACATACAGTCAAAAGTCAAACCACAAAATTGCCTCTTGCCTTTATCATCTGCAGTTTGAGGAAGATTTACAGTTTCCACTCATGTGCAAGATACAGATACTATTCTTTCTTTAAAGAATTTCAAATAGGTTAATAGGTAAAGCAATTAGTAGGATGGTTGCTATGCATTTAACAGGCACCAGTAAAAACACACCTGCTATGTCTATTGCTATATCATCCAGACCATTAAAGATTTGGCTTCTGCCAAAAGGTCATGTTATTGTGCTACTATAACAGGGTAAATAAGAGCACACTGCAGTACAGCATAAGCAAAAATAAACAGGGACCTTCCTTAGTAGTAATCACACAATCATTCAATCACTAACTGGGGTCAGGAAAGAAAGCGTTTCTGCATGCAGTAGTTTATATAGTACTCAGCACAGCTAAAAGAAATAAAAATACTTACCGAAAAGAATGATAGGGCCTACCTCTAATATATTTTTTTGTAAGCAGTTTATGGGGGACATTTACTATGGGTCGAATATCGAGGGTTAATTAACCCTCGATATTCGACCATTGAAGTTAAATCCTTTGAATATCGAAGTCGAAGGATTTACCGCAATTAGTTCGATCAAACAATCGAAGGATTTTAATTCATCGATCGAACGATTTTCCTTCGATCCCAAATTGCTAGGAAAGCCTATGGGGACCTTCCCCATAGGCTAACATTGTAACTTGGTAGGTTTTAGGTGGCGAAGTAGGTGGTCAAAGTTTTTTTTAAAGAGACAGTACTTTGACTATCGAATAGTCGAACGATTTTTACTTCGAACCGTTCGATTCGAAGTTGTAGTTGAAGGTCGAAGTAGCCAACATTTAATGCAACCAACAAAAAAAAAAAAAAAGAATTGTTCACCAGAAATAAAGACTTTTTTCAACTGCCTTCCATCTTTTATTTTTTGCTGTTTTCCCAATATTTAAGTTTAATGTTCCTGTCTTAGGGGCAAATTCACTAAAGGCCGATTTTTCACCAGCAAACGATCCGCCACACTTCGCGCCACTCTGTCAGATGCAAATTTGTTACCAGTACGCTAATTCACTCAAATGTGCAAAAGTTGCATCTCAGCAGCTGAACGCTGGCGAAGTTTCACTAGAATTAATTTGTCAGGGCGTGCTTTTTATATCGATCTTCTGCTAGCATTCAATTCTGCCTACTGAATCTTCGTTGGTACTCTTAAGGTGGCCATAGACGTGTAGATTTACCTTCACATCGGACGCACGGTCGTTAGGTGCCATCTCCCGACCTGTCACTAACCATTCAGATCAAATAAATAAAAGAACAGATCAGCCCCTGACAGCAATCGTACGAAAGATAAGTCCGACAAAAGCTGGTGACAGTCTCCCACTGATATTGTCAGATCGGCAATACACGCAGAGAAAATTGTACAAATCAAAGATTCGTACAAACCAATCTTTGGGTCTATGGCCAGCTTAACGCTTAGGTCAATTTGAATAGGGCGAGTACATATAGGTCGTATGGACGTCTTTATTAGAGTTGTTGGTGCAAATGCTTGAACTGACCACTTTTTATTACAAATGTCCAAGGAAGCAAAATAAAGACAAATGAGATCCTCTAATGCCCTAGACATGAGCCCACCCTAAAACAAATGTGGCATACCCCTCAAATGGAAAAAAAAATATGAACTTTTATGACTTTCCAGCATACAGGATATGATGTCACTGACATAAGATTGAGGTGGATGTAGCTTCATTTTATCAGTTTGCAAGGTCTAAGGTGGTGAAGGAAACTCTGGCGAAAGAGGTAACCGTACTGTAAAATTAGCACTTAAGTGAATTTGTGGAGTAACGATCGTTCTCATGAGCGAAAATTCGCCTAGCGATAGGGTGTGAAACTGCGCTAGCAACGGTCTCTTTTGCTAGTGAATTGTAGTCTGCGTCTGTTAGTAAATTGGCAATGTCCCTGCGGATGATATGGTAGAATTTTCACTAGCGACACCCACTTCGCCCTTTAGTAAATCTGCCCCTTAGTGTTTCAGTCTGGCAGCTCAGTGATCCAGGAGCATCTGAACTGTTACAATTTGCAACATTCAGTTGATACAATCAATTGATACATTTCTCAGCAATATCTGTGGAGTATTAGCAACTATTGTATCAACTCTAACAGCTGCCTTTAATGAAACTCAGGGATTCTGCTCAGCAGGGACAAAGATAAGAAATGTATCCAGGGCTGACATTAGAAATCACAGGGCCACGTACAACAAAACACAGCGCCTCCCCAGATCACACACACACCACAGTTAAAAGACCACACAGACATCAGTGCTAAAATGGTAAAAAAAAAAAATGGTGGTCAGGGCCCCCCTACAAGTTAAAAAAAATGATGACCAGGGCCCCCTATAAGTTAAAAAAAATGATGACCTGGGCCCCCTATAAGTTAAAAAAAATGATGACCAGGGCCCCCAATAAGTTAAAAAAAAAAAAAATTGTCGAGGACCCCCTTACAAAGGAATATTGGGGCCCCAGAGAATAGAGTGGTTAGTATTAGTTAAACAGTATTGTTAGAGTAACGTGGAAAAATAATGCTACTTGCTTAGCAACACAGAACTGAAATGCCATCTCATTGGGGGGAATTCACAAAAGTGTCGGGAACGAAAAAATGTCTTTAAAATGTCGTAGAAAGTGTCGTAGCAACAGCCGACAAATTCACAGAGCATTTCTCCGCCAGTTTTCAGACAAGTACGACACTTTTGAATTAGTGTCGTTAAAAGTGGGCGTGGTTTTTTCGGCGCCACTTTTCCCGTCATTTTTATGAATTACTCGTAAACTCATTTTTTTTACCGACAATTTTTCAGACACTTTAGGCTCTCCAAAATGAAAATGTCAGACAAATTGTCTTTAAAAAGTCTTGGTAAATGTCGTTTGTACGATGAAAAGATATACGACATTTTAGAAAATTGTCAGACTTACGAGACATTCAGAGATGGTATCATCTGCCTTTGTGAATTTGCCGTTCGTACAACATTATACAAATTTGTCGACCGCCACTTCTGGGTTACTTTTTTTACCGACACTTTTGTGAATTCCCCCCATTGTGTTGGGTGCAAGGCTATTCTACTACTACAGGTATGGCTTCAGTTATGCAGAAACCCATTATCCAGAAAGCCCCAAATCACGGAAAGGCCATCTCCCATAGACCCCATTTTATCCAAATTTTTAAAAATGATTGGGCTGATTCTCGTCCTGTGGATAAATGCAGGCTAAAAATCACCCCTCCTCTTGCATCAGCCATCATGTGCTTGCACTCGGAATCACTGCATGAGCCTGGCCAAAGGCACACAGAGTAGATTTCAGTGTTGGAACGTATGAGTATGCATTTCAGCTTCTCCCTGTCAAAAATCCAAAATCCACTCTCCCTGTGCCTACACCCAACCCAACAGCTCAGGATGCAGACACAAGAGAGTGCTGATGCAAGTAAAGGGGCCAATCTTCAGTCTGCGTTATCTACAGGCCAAGAATTAGACCAGTGTGTCATTAACCTTAGGTGCAACCTGGAATTGAAACAAAGACGCTGTAGTGCACTTACATGCCCTTCAGTTGTATGCAATTTTCCAGTAACGTGAACAGGGCTCTGTTGCACCTCATGCAGAATGGCATACAACATTCACATAAGTGTACCGCTACTACACCATAATATTTATTGTAACTTCCCGTTGTATATGGAAATTAAATATTGCTTATTATGTATAAGGGGCTTATTTGGGGAGGTTACTGGCTTACCTTTATGGGGGGAATTCACAAAAGTGGTGATATTGAGACAAAATAAAAGTGGAGATAAAAATGCCAGATTTCACTCCAAATTCACAAACCTGTATCTCCACTTTTGTAAATATGTCTTTTAAACAGGCAGTTTTCAGATTTTGTCTCTCACAACATTTTAATGACATTTTTTATGAATTTGTCTTTAGCACTTACTACACCTGTCAGTCAGCCATGAAATTGCAATTTCCGGGGAGGGGTATATTTTACCTAGTAACACTATACATCCTTTTTTCAGTATAACCTGGGCTTTCTAAATCTGCCTACATGTTTGTATAAATCCACTTCTGTACCAAGTTCTAAGGGTCTAAACAGAAAAAAAAAAAAAAAGAGCCTTTACTCCAGTTTACCACCAGTTTTACTCCAAAAATGGGCTCTCTCCACTTTTGTGAATTCCCCCTATGAGTTTGTCTAGCGAATAACAACTATCTGAAGATGGACTTCTTTTTGTTCATGATTACAATATTTCCGTATATTTTCTCATATACCTAGTAGATATATCATAAACATAGGCAAGCATAGCTAAGCACAACTCAGCAGGAATATTTAACAGAGTACTAACCCTTTATTTTTGCTGTGAATTACAGCTTTAATAAATAGACAGGCTAGAATTACAGAGCACAAGTAGACAAATAATATGGAAAAGTTAAAATACAAAACATTTGTATGACAGACATAGGAAACTGAAATATATGGCACCACAGAAATGTAGCTTAAAAAGGGGACAGTGCACACCTCTCTTGCTTTCCACTGCTTGGTTACCAGGTATTAATCAATCAGTGACTTGAAGGGTCATAACTATTTGCATTTGAATCTGAGCTGAATGCTAAGGATTAGTTGCAAACTCACTGAACAGTTATGTCCCATGTGGTCCCCTTCAAGTCGCTGACTAACTTGGAGTTGAAAAGCAGGAAGTAATGTTCTGATCCAGTCACTCCAGCCTTTATACATTATATTTTTGCCTAAATCTATTAGAAACATTTTTTCGTTTGCCTATCCATTTACCCAGTTTTTAATTCTTTTACTGATCAGCTCGTTTAAGAATCCAGTGCATCAGTAACAGAGTTAGAGGAGGTTTACTTTGGAGGGGTAGGGCCATAAAGGGAAAGGTTTATGGGAAGTTTATGGCACAACTACAATCTAAAGGCAATTAAGCACACTCACAATATATTCAACTCAATATTATATCTGTTGAACATGTACTCTGCATTTTACACACATTTATTTTTCTTATTATACAGACTTTTTATCCTCTATACTCTTCTGTATTGTTTCTTATAATCCCAGTGGTAGCTTCTATGATTATGATGTAGCCATAATAGTACCATTTGAATATTTAGAGACATGTACTCTATTAACTTTTTTTTTTACATCCCCCACATCAGCTGTTCACAGCCTAGTGCCTGAACCAAGCACTGTATTTAGGACCAGTTCTGACTTAGGCAATGGACCTTAGCATGCCCCCTGTTGCAAAAGTGACGTCATTTCTGCTGTGGAGTGAGAAAGATATGCTCCTAAATCTCCCCCCACACACATACACCTTAACCGCCTGATTTCCCCCCATGTCTTTTTTTTTCAACTTTAGGGGGCCGATTCACGAAATTCGGGTGAAGGGTTAGAATAAAAAAAAATTCGAATTTCAAAGTATATTTTGGGTACTTCGACCATCTAATTGGTTAAATTCGATCGAATTCGATCGAATTCGAACGATTCGAAGTAAAAATCGTTCGACTATTCGATAGTCGAAGTACTGTCCCTTTAAGAAAAACTTCGACCCCCTACTTCGGCATCTAAAAGCTACTGAAGTCAATGTTAGCCTATGGGGAAGGTCCCCATAGGCTTGCCTGTGATTTTTTGATCAAAGGATTTTCGTTCGATCGTTTGATTAAAATCCTTCGAATCGTTCGATTCGAAGGATTTAATCGTTCGATCGAACGAACGAAAAATCCTTCGATCGATCGCAGGATTTGCGCAAAATCGTTCAACTTCGATATTCGAAGTCGAGCGATTTTAGTTCCCAGTCGAATATCGAGGGTTAATTAACCCTCGATATTCGACCCTTCGTGAATCGGCCCCTTTGTGTGTTTACCATGTGTGTTTACCAAAAGTGCCTATAAATAAACACAGCCCTACCTGAACCCCTAGGATTTCCCAAGGCATATGGAATTGATCCATTAAACCTCACTAAGATGGAAACCCATATTCTTCTACAAAAGCAGCTTAATCTTAGGCACGTTTCATACAAATCTTTTATTCTGCTGGATCTTTTTTATGTCCCTTATTACTGTATATTTATGGGATTTCATTTACTGGTGCTGTTATATAGTTTCATTTTCAAGATGACTAAGGTCCATGACCTGAGTCTAACCAAACCATACAACAAGGTCCAGTAGCAGAACTCCAAGGGAATGTTATAGAATCATGATAGAATAGTGCCTCCTCTTCATGACCTTAAAGGAGAAGGAAAGTCTGTTTGCACTTGGGGGTGCCAAATGTTAGGCACCCCCAAGTGATTGTATTGACTTACCTGAAACCCCGGGCCCAGGGCTCCTATCAGCAAAAAACTGCACTGACCACCACGGAGCGATCCCATTCCGACTGCTTCTTTCTTCGTGCGGCTGCGCATGTGCAGTAGAGCGAAAAGCCGAACTTTAACCAAAAAGTCGACTATTTCGTTCTACTGCGCATGCGTTTGCCCCGGGAAATTTGAAGAAAGAAGAAGCCAGAAGAGGAGCTTTCACATTTCAAATATTTTTTATCCTGATAAATTCCTGAAATGTATACATATGCATTTGTGAATGCTACCGGCTGCTCTTCACTTTTCCCTTCCCAAAAATAGTCTGTTTGAAAAGAATATAAATGAAAATATAATGAGAATACCTAAAAATGATACTTTTTTATTAGAAGGGTATGTTAACTTTTTAAAATAACGTACGTTATCTCTGAGAGAGAAATTAAATAAAACAAGTAACTTGCATTGTTAGTTAAGTGGTATTTTAAAAGTGGTCAAAACCTCCCTTAAATAATATAATCTTCAGGTCAAGAATATTTTGCATTATATAAACACTTTGCTTGCATTTCATACCACAAAACACTAAAAGGAACTAACAAATATTAAAAGGTGCACAAAAAATCCAGATCGGAGTATACATAAAGGACCAAGACAGAATTCAGGTTAAGAATAGAACTTTCTGATATGTTATTATGCCCTAGCCATGTATGTTTTCCATGTATTCTTCAGTAGATCTGAATAACTTCAGCAAACTCATCAACAGGCCACATGCCATTGGGCTGCACGTTGGGTGGAGAGTTTTTCCAGTCCCAGTCTTTCACAGGAACATCCCAGTTTTTCCCATAATTGGCTTCCACGTATTCTTTCACTTCACAGGGCACTTGCACTTTTAGCTCCTCAAACTCAGTCCAACAAAGTGTAAATTTAGGAAACAGATATCTGAATAACAAAAAGAAACAGTACATATTATATACCAAAATGTTTGTTTAAAGTCTGTTCTTTTTATTTCAATCAAATTTATTAGGCAATATGAAAAAATAATTGGACTTTTTTACTTGGCTTTTAACCAGAGTAGGTAACACTTTGATTTATAATTAAAGCACTAGGGCAAACTACCAACTGAAAAATCTGAACCAGCACAATAACTCATAGCAACCAATCAAACTTTTAATTTGATTATTCTCCTTGAAGCAGATTGAAGGTCTGTCTCACATTGGTGAATGTTGATGTTCATGAGTCCACCATCAGGAGAACACTGAATAGCAATGGTGTGTATGGCAGGGTAGCAAGAGAAAGTCACTGCTCCCCCCCCCCCCCAATTATTTCTGACTGACTACAGTGTGCTAAAGATTGTATGGAAAAAACAGAAGGATACTGGAAAAACGTTTTGAGGACGGAAGAAGCCAAAATAGAAATTTTTGGCTTAAATGAGGAGTGTTACTTTTGGAGATAGAAAAACACTGCAATCCAGGATAAGAACCTTATCCCATCTGTGAAACACGGGGTAGGGAGTGTTCTGCTTTTGGCCTATTTTGCTGCATCTGGGCCTGGACGGCCTCCCATCATTAATGGAGCAATGAATTCTGAACTATACCAGAGAATTATAAAGAAAAATGTCAAGACATCTGTCCATGAACTGAATATCATGAGACAGTGGGTCATGCAGCAAGGCAACAATCCTAAACACACAAGTTGTTCTTGGTTAAAGAAGAATAAACTGAATGTTCTGGAATGGCCAAGTCAAAGTCCTGACCTTAATCCAATTGAAATGTTGTGGAAAGACCTAAAGCGAGGGGTTCATGTGAGGAAAACCCACCAACATCCAAAAGCTGAAGATGTTTTGTATGGAGGAATGGGCTAACGTGTCTCCTAGTTGATGTGCAGGACTGATCAACAGTTACCGCAACATTTAGTTCCAGTTATTGCTGCACAAGTGGTATCACACCAAATACTGAGCAAAAGTAAATAAATACTGATTCACTTACTTTTGCCACAGGCAGAAACATTTTTGGATCATTTGTTTTGTTTGTTTCAATAAATACATGACCAAATATAATACGTTTGAAAATCAGATGATATTTTAGGTCACATTCATATACAAATATAGAATATTTTAAAGGGTTCACAAACATTCAAGCACAACTGTATCTGTCTTTGACTGTATAGTTACAGGAGCTAACTGGCAGGTGGTGGTGTTGTAAAACTTAAATAACTCTGGAACTGAAATATACTGTAAAATCCTTTCAACAAGAATTACAAATGGACCATTTTAAACATGTTTCATTCTCAGTTCTTACTTTACAAATGCATGGCTTTTGGAGTCGAAGGGATACTTCTGTTATGGATTCTTTAACAGTGTTGGGAATTTTAAGATAAATGTTTAAATGCCTGTAAACACTGAAATCCCATGCACGTTTGCTTTTAATATGTCCATTTTTTGCTTTTCAAAATCATCACCTAATATCGTATTTAAAATTGAGAACACATCAATAATTATACCCTAAAACTCCTTCAAAGGGTGTTGTACATGCTTTCATATAATGCTACATTGTGAACAAAAACAAAATTCATACTTGAATTTCTTGCCACTTTTAGCTTGAGTTCCTCCATTCCACATATAATGATCTTCTTCATAAAAGAAAAAAATGTCCAGTTTCACATTGTGTTTCTCAACAAAAGACAGCTCCAGACTATCTTCCACCTGCAAACCAGAAAGAAGACAGAACCATATATGAGAATACTTTAGGACAGGAGATCAGAAAGCAGACACTTTTCTAATAAGATTGAGGCCTTGTCTTAAAGGAATAATAACACAAAAAATGAAAGTAATGAAAACATAACGTACTGTTGTACTACATTGTTAAAACTGACATGTTTGCTTCAGAAACACAACTATAGTTTATATAAACAAGCTGTTGTGTACCCATGAGGCAGCTATTCAAAGCTGAAAATGGAGAAAAGGTACAGGTTACACAACAGAAACTCTGTAGTATACAATGGGATTCTTCTGAACTTATCCGTTATCCATTGGGTATCTTTTGCTTGAATGACTGTCCCCTGGCTACACAGCAGCTTTTTTATATATATTATAGTAGTGTTTCTGATGCAAACACACCAGTTTTACCAGTGCAGGGCAACATTACATTCTATTGTCATTCATTTAATAGACTCAATACACTCAGTTTTGGTGTTACTGTTCCTTTAAATGGATATGTTTTGCCAAAGGCAGCAGGCCCATGGATTAGTATGTCATTCACTGAACAAAGTAGTATTTCACTGCTTTAACTCACTGTCTAGAGAATCCCTCTACCACTGAATAGAAAACTACAGCGCAAGAATGCTTTTCACTCAATTGGAGGAGGACAGAGTAAAATACAGCAATTCTCAATATAACAGCACACTACTTACGGCATTATAGATATTATATATTTCACATTTTTCCATGCTGACCATATCCATCATCTTTTTCACAAGGGTTATTTGAAGGTTAAACACTAACATGTATTAATAAGTATTAATTATACAAGTATTAACTATATATCTAACATATACATACAGTGGTTTCTTAAGCCTTTCCATATATCATCAAACAATGCATGTTACTCAAATACAACCTTGCATGTGCGAGAACTTTTGAAACAAAGTATTTCTTTCTGAGCAATAAGGATGTCCCAAGGCTGCTACCCCTGCTACATAGATTCAAATAGTATCAAAATAGTATCAAAACCAAGAAGAAAATATTCGATAGGAATGTTTAAGGGAGTCCAAGTTACAAACCTTGCCAAATTTGTGTTTCAGTTGGAGTCCTGCCTTCTGAAAAGCTGGGATTATTTCAGGTTTGTAGTCACGTATAAATATCCCTAAATCCACATCTTTACTGTAAGGTATAATGTTACACTGCCTGAACCAGCCTAATAGATAGAGAACAGATCCAGTTAAATATCAAACATTTTCAACAGTTATTATTAGTTACTAGTACATATCAATGACATATGTTCCTCTGAAAGCACCTGGGTAAGCAGTGATCACTATCAAGGGTTAAGCTCTATACTAGCAGGACACCTCTCTGTAGAGAACAGGCACCCAGCATGATTTTAGTTATTAAGCAAGCAAAGTTTTATTTTTGCTAAAAACACTAAGTATAAGTGCCCAAATCTTACTACATATTAGGATAAAGTGAAAACAACAGCACAAATAATACTCAACTGAAAACACAGTAGGCCTTGGATGCCTTTCTAAAGGTTACAGACATTCTGGGTAACAAATCCTGTTCTTCACATTTTAGGGAAAGTACCAGCCCTGACATTATTATTTCTAATAATGGAAATGTTTATCTGTGTGCATAGTGTTTACTGATTTAGAAGTAACATGCCTGTTAGCAACTTTTCAATTGGCCTTCATTATTTTTTTTTATATATAGTTTTTGATTAATCTGCTTTCTTCTCCTGACTCTTCATCTTTTAAATGGGGGTCGCTGACCCCCATCTATACACAAATGCTCTGTAAGGCTACAAATGTATTGTTATTGCTACTTTTTATTACTCATCTTTCTATTCAGACCGTCTCCTATTCAGATTTCAGTCTCTTATTAAAATCAATGCATGGTTGCTAGGGCAAATGGGACCCTAGCAACCAGATTGCAGAAATTGCAAACTGGAGAGCTGCTGAATAACTCAAAAACTCTACATTATAAAAAATGAAAAAACAATTGCAAATTGTCTCAGAATATTACTCTACATCATACTAAACGTTAATTTAAAGGTGAACAACCCCTTTAAGTCTAACTTATTTTATGGATGGGGAAGGAAAAAGATAGGAACGTTTGTGATACATTATACATTACCTAAGCAGGTCCCGCTGCTTAACCAAAAGGTGACTCCAATATCTCCCAAGGTTGATGTCGCCAAGTGTAACAGCCGCTTTGCGTGCATTCTAAACTCTATTGCATCAACGGAGTAGTCATCAGGATACAGCTAATAGGTCAAAACATTTTTTTATGTTAATAACATTATGCAGCCAAATATATAAGAAAATGAAGTGGAGTAAAATGAACAAATATTTTCTTTGGGTGATGCCTCTGTTGTTTTATGATGTCAAGATCCATGAACATTTGTACTGCAATTGCACCTTGGGGATTTACAAACCAGCCACTCTGGAATTAGTTTTCCATGAAGTTACACAACCTAGTGGTGACATCGCAATCACAATAATACAGGTATGGAAATTGTTATCCAGAATGCTCGGGAGCTGGAGTTTTCTGTACAATGGATCTTTCCGTAATTTAGATCTCCATACCTTAAATCTACTAGAAAATCATGTTAACATTAAATAAAACCAATAGGCTGGAATTGCTTCCAAGTACAGCACTGCGTATCTTGTCGGCACTATATAGATAAATAAGTATTCATTATATCTTAGTTTAGATCAAGTACAAGGTACTGTTTTATTATTACAGAGAAAAAGGAAATCATTTTTAAAAACTTCTATTATTTGGATAAAATGGAGTCTATGGGAGCTTTCTGGATAACCGGTTTCTGGATAATGGATCCAATACCTGTATAAGAAAAAAAGTATAAATGCTAGCTGCAAAGTAAAAGCACTTTAACCATATGAGTTTCTTTCTACCTGCAAACAAATCTTTTTTTAAAGGTAATAAAAACAAAGAGAAAGTCACTTAAACAGAAAAAGGACAAATTATGAGAAAACCAAGAAAGTAAATCATTCACACACATCAAATTAAAGTTTACATGCACAATATTTGGTTTTATATGTGGGATTGGTTACTATTTACTGGTTGATTTAGCTGGTAGAAATTATTGTAATCCACTGCACTGCACTGCACTTTATAACCTAAATTAACTTCAGGTAATTGTTCTATCCTGATAGATAACCAGTGTGGTTCCCATTAGGTTGTGTACACATATTTATTTAAATCTGAATTGAACTGGTGATTGAATAAGGCAAAAGGATAGCCAATATTGTTACTGCTTTAGTTTAATTGATTAAGCCGGCTACTTTTCTTTCTCTTTGAATTATGTCAGTTTACATGCACAGTAACACTCACAAGCTGCTTGTCTCTTAGAATTAAAAATTATTTAAAAGAGCTCCTGTGTATTTACCAAGGGAAGTCAATTTCACGGTAGAGCTTCAGAAATAATGTAGGTTTGTATACTACACCATCTGTTTATTTCCTTAAGCTGCACTACACATATTCAGGGACCAATTTTTACCATAGTCCTTGTTCCACCTAGTGGTAGACAGGGAACATTAACTTGATACTAAAATGTTCTAAATAGACATCATAATCAGTACAGTTTTTTTAAATAATATGCCTTGCACATAGAAGTATACCTGAGTAGACTAGAGATGGTGGAGTTTAATTTTAAATATGTAATTTAAGATCTTGCATGCAACACAAGTGACATGAAAACAACAGTAGTGCAAAGCGGCAAAATAATGAACATTGAAAAGGTTTAGATAAGCTCTATATCACTGTGAATTTTGCACAGTAAATGTTGTACAGTACAACACATCATGAGTTGTATGGTATAGTATATTTGCAGTTTTTCTGCAAACAGTTTTGATATATAGGAAAAAAAAATCCAAAAATGGTCATGAAAAGATTTGCAAGTATAATCTAAAGCTAAAGTCTATAGAATAATGGTTAGCAGATAATGGCATGTGTCTCTGAAGATTTCAAGCAACTGTTTATTAAAACAGTCCAGATTTTCAGCCTTATTGACTGAACCTACATCACACACGTGTATAATGAGGACACTTATGCACGTGTATGACCCAACATGGCTGTCAGCACCAGGAGCAGAGGACTTTTCTTGACAAAATACTGTTGTTTACCCCATTTTTGTATGATAGGTGCCTATAACAATGAAAAATTGTACAGTAAGTTACTTAAACAACTGAAAGGCTGGACAGTTGAGGCTCACAAAATCCAACCTGCTGAAACTTCAAACAATAAAACTGTATTGCAGGTTCTGTTTTGGAGCCATTGGGCAGATGGCTGTATGTACTTAAATATATGTGTTTGGTACAGAACATTTTGACTACAGGTACAACAAGAACATCAGGTACACCAGTGAGCTGCTTCACATTGTGCAACCAGTAGTCCACTTCCCAATAACAATTTTATAAAAATATATTATTTATATATATATATATATATGTAAAAAAAATTACAAACCTAGCCTATGACATAATTTATAGGAAGATTAATTTTCAAACCTGGAAAAATGATCGCGCTTCCTTGTACCGACATTCAAGAAACCTTGAGTGCAGTGTCTCCCTCAAAAACTCTGATGGGTCCTTTGGAATCCACATCTTTATTTGATCAGCAGTTATCAGGATCAGCTCTGGTCTGAAATTGGGATAAGAACACAAAGTTCAGAATAATAAGAATATCGATTTTGGACAATTTTGTAAAAATGTATGTGGGGCAAACAATACAAAGTCTCCAGAATGTATTGGGGTGAACAACAAAAAAACTAGAAAGTTTGATAAAGTGGTCTCTGGGCAAATTATAGAAACTGGAACTGGGGTGCAGAATAAACCAATTTCTATTTTTTAATTAGTGCAGTAAATAAGGCTTGTGCTTAACATACTCTTTGCCTATTCTCTTAAAATAAATACAGATTTTGTGGGTTTTGTTTTTTTTTTTAAACATGGAAAACCTCAAAATGAAAGTAAAGTAACATTCTACTTCATGTCCCTATAGGGGAGGTAAAAACAAATCACTGATGGACTAAAAATCCCTCTGTATAATGAGCTGTTCTCTATTTCACAGCCTAGAGATGGCCATACATAGGCTGATAAAAGGTGCAGAATTGGTCCTTTCAGACTAAGACGGCAGCTTACAGGCCTGTGCATGGTTCTGTCCTACTGATATCTGAAAACTGGCCAAATATTGACTGGGCAGGTTTTTCCCGTTGGATCGAGTATCACATCCGCACGTTAATCTGGTCTTCATGCTAGCGGCTATGTTACCAGCAATTATGATACGTTCACTGGCCCCAGGCCCAAACAAATGGATGAGCCTGATATTGCTCAACTCAAGTTGGCTATATCGGTGAAAGATACTCCCATTTGGCACTCATTTCTAGTAAATAATTTGATATCCTAAACATGTTATAACTTGAAAACAATGTTGCAGTGTACTAACAATAGAAATTAGATCATAGTCTTTGACATTACCTATTGTAAGCCCCTGCGTAATGACCAAACTGAAGTTTCCGGAAAGGCACAAACTTTCTGTCCATCTTTCGTTTTAGCCTTAGAGGCCCATGCCAGAGGTAGTTGCTACTTCTTTCATAAAACACAACCAAGTGGATGATATGAGATGTCATTTTGAAGAGGTAGTGCAGTGGGATTTTTGTTCCCGACAGGTCCTCGATCCCTTCAAGTCTTGGATCTCGTCCCTCATACTTCTGCCACTGAAATCCCATCTTCTCTGCAGCTCGAAAAAAGTTTTCCTGAAACACAACAAACAGCACAATTGAAGCACAAATAGCCAAGTCCATTACATGTTAACCTGAAAGTGCATACTAACTGAAATGATATAATCCTGAATATGTCCACTATATAAAATAAACAAAAAAAGATTGATAACAAATACAGTATATCAATGACTAGAAGCCGGCTCTATAGCTTAGGAATGAGGGTGTAATAGAGTAAATTCACACTAAAGAGAAAGTGGAATATGCTAAGGAGTCTGTGAATAGTTATTTCTTACAGAAAACTTGTTTATGAGTCAGTAAACTAAGATAATGGAAATGTATTTAATAAAATGTGTTGACACTTACATTTGCCTCCCATAGTGCATCTTGAAGTCCAAAAGTAGTAACATCTCTGTGCTCACAGAAGCAATGACACTGGGGATGAATACCAGGGGTGCTTTTCAAACGTTCCACGTCTTTGCTGATTACTTGTAAAAGTGCAGAGTCCACTACAAATACTGGTACTTTGTGATTAGTCACCAAGTTTAAAAACTTCTTCACCACTCTCTATTTAAACAGAAACAGATATGCAATTACATCTGCAATATGTAATGCTGTTTTAACAGCCAGTCCATTCTAAAAAACATTAAAACAGGCAAGATACATAAACAGTGTTTCTTTAATGTGGTATGTACCACTTTAAAAATATTATATTTATGCAAAAGTGCCAGTCTTTGAAGGAAAACTAAACCCTAAATATGAAAAATTAATATGGTTAGAAATGCCTTGGTTTATTTGCTGAACTTACTGCACAATCTTAAACGTTCAGACTCTCTATTTGTAATGATTTAGGACTTCAAAGTTGTGCACCGGAGTTGCCTATCTTGGATTATGTTAGGAGTGTCAGTGACACTGCACATGCTCAGCAAGCTTTAGGCAGCTGTTGAAGCTATGGTTAGTGCTCATCATAAAGGATCAATTAGGATTGCTGGTCATATAAGCTGATGCTACAGGGCTCATTATTACATTCTGATACTAATTCTACTGGTTTCAGAGCTCTTACGTACTAATAATAACATTTACTAAGCAGCCTTATATTGTGGTATTTATATTCTGTATATACAGTATATTGTGTTTGTCCCTAATAGGGAGCTACTGGTGCATACAGTGGTGTGCAAAACTATTTGCCCCCTTCCTGATTTCTTATTCTTTTGCATGTTTGTCACACAAAATGTTTCTGATCATCAAACACATTTAACTATTAGTCAAAGATAACACAAAATGCAGTTTTTAAATGAGGGTTTTTATTATTTAAGGAGAAAAGAAATCCAAATCTACATTTTCATGTGTGAAAAAGTAATTGCCCCCTGAACCTAATAACTGGTTGGGCCACCCTTAGCAGCAATAACTGCAATCAAGCGTTTGCGATAACTTGCAACGAGTCTTTTACAGCGCTCTGGAGGAATTTTGGCCCACTCATCTTTGCAGAATTGTTGTAATTAAGCTTTATTTGAGGGTTTTCTAGCATGAACCGCCTTTTTAAGGTCATGCCACAACATCTCAATAGGATTCAGGTCAGGACTTTGACTAGGCCACTCCAAAGTCTTCATTTTGTTTTTCTTCAGCCATTCAGAGGTGGATTTGCTGGTGTGTTTTGGGTCATTGTCCTGCTGCAGCACCCAAGATCGCTTCAGCTTGAGTTGACGAACAGATGGCCGGACATTCTCCTTCAGGATTTTTTGGTAGACAGTAGAATTCATGGTTCCATCTATCACAGCAAGTCTTCCAGGTCCTGAAGCAGCAAAACAACCCCAGACCATCACACTACCACCACCATATTTTACTGTTGGTATGATGTTCTTTTTCTGAAATGCTGTGTTACTTTTACGCCAGATGTAACGGGACGCACACCTTCCAAAAAGTTCAACTTTTGTCTCGTCGGTCCACAAGGTATTTTCCCAAAAGTCTTGGCAATCATTGAGATGTTTTTTAGCAAAATTGAGACGAGCCTTAATGTTCTTTTTGCTTAAAAGTGGTTTGCGCCTTGGAAATCTGCCATGCAGGCCGTTTTTGCCCAGTCTCTTTCTTATGGTGGAGTCGTGAACACTGACCTTAATTGAGGCAAGTGAGGCCTGCAGTTCTTTAGATGTTGTCCTGGGGTCTTTTGTGACCTCTCGGATGAGTTGTCTCTGTGCTCTTGGGGTAATTTTGGTCGGCCGGCCACTCCTGGGAAGGTTCACCACTGTTCCATGTTTTTGCCATTTGTGGATAATGGCTCTCACTGTGGTTCGCTGGAGTCCCAAAGCTTTAGAAATGGCTTTATAACCTTTGAAATTGAACTCAGGTGTGATAAACCACAGTTAAGTTATTTTTTAACAAGGAGGGCAATCACTTTTTCCACACAGGCCCATGTAGATTTGGAGTTTTTTTTCTCCCTTAATAACATAAACCTTCATTTAAAAACTGCATTTTGTGTTCAATTATGTTATCTTTGACTAATAGTTAACGGTTTTTGATGAGCAGAAACATTTTGGGGGCAGATTCACTTAGGGTCGAATTTCGAAGTTAAAAATACTTCGAAATTCGACCCTCGAATTGAAATCCTTCGACTTCGAATATCGAAGTCGAAGGATTTAGCGCTAATCCTGCGATCGAAGGATTTTTCGTTCGATCACGATTAATCCTTCGAATCGAACGATTCGAAGGATTTTAATCAAACGATCGAAGGAAAATCCTTCGATCAAAAAAAGGTTAGCAAGCCTATGGGGACCTTCCCCATAGGCTAACATTGACTTCGGTAGGTTTTATCTGCCGAAGTAGGGGGTCGAAGTTTTTTTTAAAGGGCAAGTACTTCGACTATCGAATAGTCGAGCGATTTTTACTTCGAATCGTTCGAATCGAAGTCGAAGGTCGTAGTCGAAGGTCGAAGTAGCCTATTCGATGGTCGAAGTACCCAAAAAATACTTCGAAATTCGAAGTATTTTTCATTCGAACCCTTCACTCGAGCTGAGTGAATCGGCCCCTAAGTGTGACAAACATGCAAAAGAATAAGAAATCAGGAAGGGGGCAAATACTTTTGCACACCACTGTATGTGAAGGCACATATATTTGCTGATATAGGGCTGTGGTTGCCTTGAGCTGGTACAGAAACCCAAAACATAATGTACAACATTTCTAACCTACTTCTTTAGTTAAACTTTAGTTCTTCTTTAATTGGGTCAGATAAAAGTAATAATTGAACCACACCAGCTTTTTGCTGACGACTGTCCTTTTTCTTTCTTTAATAAATACCGATTATTTGAGCTACTGAAGAAGTGTATTTACGTTTGCAGTTTTTCTTGAATTGTGGGGGGGAAAAAAGAATAAAAGTCGACTTTTAATAAATCAGGCCCTTAGTGTGTGTGTATAGTAGACAGAGGATAATATACCCCCTACAGCAACTCCCTCAGAGTTCCATGACATCTATATAAACGCATGCAGCCTGGGCAACGAATACCCTTTTTAATTTATTAGGTGTTACATTATCCTTTATAATCTACAAGTGTTACTTAATGGGAATATTTAATTGATGCAGTTAAAATGTAGATTTGTTCACACAGCTCAGGGATATAAGTACCCTCACATTTTATTACCCATTTTGCGCTACCCCCAGGGAAGCAACCTGCTCCTGTGCTATCATATCTACAGTCAAGCACAACTCCCAGAACCTTTACCATTTTCAGCAAAACCCCATTCTTTTGTTTTCTGGCTGCTCTGCCCCTTTCCAGCCTATTTAACCAACTTAGCTTTCAAACTAAAGCTGGCCATAGACGCACAGATCCTACTGAAATAGCCATGCTCGTTAATGGCATATTGGGGAAAGATCCGCTCGTTTGGCGATGTCGCCAAATTAGCGGATCTCTGCGTCTATGGCCACCTTTAGGCACAACTTCCTTGATGCCCAGCACCAATCCTCCCTACATCTGCACAAGTATCATTGTTTATGTGTTCCCCTCCCTGGAGGAACAAAGACCCCTTGCTTCAGTACCTGACCAATGTATAACTCACAGCACCTTGGGTCTGATGTATAAACAACATCATTATATCCACTTTCCTTATACAGAAGCTTCTCTGCAATTGTTACCCACTTAACAACTGCCCACCCCCACGTCTACTAGATTTACTGACAGGCATGTTCCTCTCTCTCTCTCCCACTTTTGAACTCATTTGCTGATGGGCTGTGTATTCCTCTCCTCCATGCCCCCCCCGTACTAGTTCACAGATAGATTGGCTCTCGTGTTACACCTCTGCCTCAACTCCAACAAATAGTTAAGTGTCAGAACATCTCCTCTTTTTCACCTGCTTGTAATCCTGCCACTGGGTCATTATCCCTGCACCCAACTAGTTCTACTCGCAACAGGTTACAGATAGTGAGGTGTTAGGGCAAGACCATACGTGGCGTTTTTGCTGCATTTTTACGTTGCGTTCTTAAAAAAACTGCCAGGCGTAAATACACATAAACTGCACTACCACTGAAACTTATGGAAAACGCACTATGGCAATTCACACAGGGCGCTTGCAAGCTGAAATCTGCCACAGGACGCCAGTATTGGCGTTTTTAAGCAGAAACGCCAATACATCAAGAAACTACCAAATCGATAGACTCTATGGATCTGCATGTTTGAAACCAATAAATATGCAGCGTATTTTAAATATGGCGTCCAAATTCTCAATGAGAACAATGAGAAGTGCATGTTGGGAAAAGAATCCTACGTGCTGAAAAACGCATGTTGACGGTCGCATGTGGTTTCAGTGCCGTATTTATGCCTGCCTGTTCTTTTTTAAAAAGGCAACGTAAAAACGCTGCAAAAACACCACGTCTGGCCTTGCCCTAAAACATGATGTAAATTTGTGTCTGGCTTTTCTTTTTTGCAGTTGAACAATGGGAGATAAATAGAGGAACTAAATAACAGCAGGGTACCATAGTTTATTAATTTAGGTTGGTGAGAAACACCCAGTGACAGGATATGTTCTTCATGAAACATATCCCTGTCTCTAAGTGCATTTTGTGCCATTTATAAGGTTATGATTTACAATTTATTTTATATATATATATATATATATATATATATATATATATATATATATATATATATATATATATATATATATATATATATATTTATTACAAACAAGGGAAAGTTGTGCTCACCACTAATTAGAAACATTAGGCGGGGGTGCAATGAGGCTGTGCCCACAAAATACATATAGACACATACAAGAGTCCTCTGCACTCAACTCATTATCAATATATTGAAGACAGAGACATTTTGTGCATGCTGCTACTGAAAAATGCCTTACCCTTTAAACAGAACAGGGATTGTTTGTCCATATATTGCAATAAAGGGTAAGGCATTTTTCAGTAGCAGTATGAACAAAATGTCTCTGTCTTAAATATATTGATAATGGGTTGAGTGCAGAGGACTATTGTATTTGTATATATACAAACTAATAATAAATATCTGTACATACCCATTGTATAGTCTCTTGTGATGATATGATTCCATTTAGGTTAGAAAAACTTTGACCATTCTGAAGAAAGAGAAAAATTAACATTTTACCATATGCAACAGATGGAACTAAATGTAACCTTGTACAAACAAGCGTCTATCCTAAGATCAGGCCGCCACTAAGGTCTGGGTGAAAGAGTTCCGTTAACAAACACAACCTCTAAACAAGTACACAAGTCAATAGGAAGCAAATCATTTTTTATTTAAGTACTTCAATAAATTATGATAATATTCTCACCTTGCTGAGTGTTGCGATTTCTTTATAATTAAAAGTTATGGCACCAATACAACCACATATATGGTGATGCAATGAAATAGAACTCTTATCACTAACCTTGAGAGTAAATTTTATCTTGCAATGCTTCTTCTATATGGAGAAATCCTACATCCCATGTAATATCTATACTTCTTCTCATCCCTTACTCACCACCCTCATCTATTTCAAACGAACTCAGTGCTTTGCCATAACACATACCCAATTGTCTTTTGCTTTTACAAAGCATTAGTGTACCATTTTCCTTATGCAACTTTGGCAAAGCTGATTCAAAAAGTGTCAGAAGCACTATGATAATTTGGTCTGATAATCTGCTGCTGCAACCTGAACCAGCAGTCCAAGGGGCAATTCAATTGTATATGATTCCTGCAGCCATCTATCAAAAGGTAAAAAAAGACAAGCTCTATTGTCATACTTTGATAATTATGCCATTACATATCCTACACAACTCAATACAGGGTGGTCAGATTTCCTGTGATGGGCTGCTGCAAACACCAGTTTCCCTACTTGATAAATATGCCCCAATTGTGAACTGCATTTATCAAAATAGCCATTAGATAAAGGCCATATAATTACTACATACAACACACCAAGCAAACTTGAACATTTGACTAAATTTCTCTTTCAGCGACTTGTTGCATCTACAGGACCAAAACAGATTCTAAGCACTGTGACTTACCTTTCCAGATAAATAATATTTAAAGTAAAACAACTGAAAAATGAGGAATAATGAACTTGCTGCAGTCAGAACCGCCAAAACCACGTTTTTATTAATTCGTTGCATCACCCAGGGCTGGTTGGAATACAGTTAAAAATCAACACAGTTCTTGACATCTTTGTAAATTCATATGGAGAGTGAAACAAGTCTGCAACGAAAAAATGTCACATTGGCACTGTAGATTTAAGTAGTTCAAACTTTTACTATCCTGGAACTTTAGTAAACATTAGAAAATAACTGAAGTCTAGATCACTGTAAAAGTTTATACATTGTATATTTGTCCTGTTTTTTGCTGGGACTGATTTTCAACAGATAAGTCAAAGGCAACTGAATATATTTAACTAAAGCCAGAACCTGGCAATTGTTCCCCTTGCAAGAATATTTAAGTGTGGGTTATTAAGGGCACATCACTGTATGAAAATTCCTATCATTACTGCACCGTTGTAAAGAAAAGCTGCAGTTGACTGATATGTCTCATATGAATTACCCCATATTAAAAATAACTGTGAGAACAAAGTGTAGTGGGTCAAATGTGACAGCGAAGCACCAGCACATTATGGATCACCTTGCGGAGAAGCAGGATAGACATTTTAATAGGAGGCGGCCATTGATCTGATCTAATCTTGTCTAATATACAATGGAAATTACATGAGGGGGGGTTGGTATTTACTGGCATAGACTTAGGGCATTTTCCTTTATAAATATTAATAAAAGGCAAGCCAGACTCCTGTGTGTACTGTTCTCACTAAATATAAATGAAGTGAATAAAATGTAGTGGCACATTTTGCAATGCAAGTCTCAATAAAGTGCAGCTAAATATAAAATAAACACCGTGGAATATAGCCAGTGGCTGCACAGGCATTAAGATAGCCATAGATCTGAAGAGAGTAGTATGTTAAATAATTGTCCTAAAAAGGATTCAGTTCAGTGTTAAAAACCTCATATCATAAACTGTAATTCTGTGTCTGGAGATGTCACCACCCGTGTGGAGCAGATATAAAAAGAAAGCAATTGTGGTGCACCAAATAGGCAAGAAGCAATCCTCTGCTTATAACTACTTACCAGAGATGCATAAACATCAAGCAGATCATTGTAACACCGGCTGCGCATCTCATCATTTCCCAGCTGCATTCCTTTGTACAAGCAGCCGGGCTTCCGGGTTCGCTGGTCACGTGGTCTTTCTACAGATGCCTGGTCGCGTCAAACCATTTAGTAGCGCAAATTCCCATCTTAGGAAGGGGTTTGTGAATCAATGAACAAAGCCCAAATGCAATTCCTACGGAGGCAAATCAGTGTTTATACTAAAAGGTGTTTTTAGCCTCTGAGGCAGTGTGACAAGTACAGAAAACACCTTAAACGTCTCACTAATGTGGAATTAAGACACTTGCTTTATTTGTTTCTTTGGAATAAACACGAACATGTATTCATTGAATTTCCTTTTGTGCCGTGATTATTTGGGACAGTATTGTGACACTAAAGTGGACACTTTTAGGCAACTCTTCACCATATTACAATGTCAATGTTGCAGCTGGTGGGGACAAGTGGCTGCCCTGTTTGGAGGTGGCACAGGTCAGGTGGCATACCTCCCAACATTTTGGAAGTAAAAAGAGGGACAAAAAAAAATTTTCCGCACATAGCACATCAAATTTTTGACCACACCCCTTTCTGTGGCCACACCCCCTAATTACCTTGTTTGTTTTACAAAATTTGGCAGGTTATGAAAGTTTGAAAATATTTCTCCTTATCTAAACTGTGTTTTTGTGTTTCAAAATTGTTACAAAGTATCTTATTTGCACCTGTTAGCTGTTCTGGGCTCTCTGCTAAAAGCCAATTAAGTGAGAAACTTTGTTTCTTTTTCTGGCTGTTCAGTGCATAGAAAAGAGGGACTTTCCAGTACAAATGAGGGACTGCGGGTTGATCTTTCAAAAGAGGGACTGTCCCTCCGAAAAAGGGACAGTTGGGAGGTATGTGGTGGTATTTTTGGGAGCAGATTTTTTGTTAAGGTGGTGAGGCACTGCCCAGTGCCCATGCAGAATGTGTGCTGCTATCACACTTACTTGCTCCATTTAATAAGTGTATCCTTCAGCTTCTCATTGTGTGCTACTTTTGTTTTTTTAATAGGTGTGGACTTCTTGCCTGTGCCAAGGCATCGCAACGACTTGTGCCATGTGGGTTACACAAGAGGTGGATGGGAAAGGTAAAGAGTGCAAAGGCATTTTTATGGAGTTTTGAGCCTTAGGACATGTAAAGCCTACATTTTCCTACCATGTAAATAAGTTGGGCAAATCTTCCCCACCCAAGCCACTTCATTTGTACTGCATATACCCCTTCCATTTGCCAGCACCATAACATTTTCCTAAAACAAATAGCAGCTTTAACCAGTCAGCCAGATCATCAGTAACATTGACATGTGCAAACAGGACATGTATGCTGTAAAGTTCATGCAATGCAGATTGCAAGTTAACACAGGCACAACAGACTTTGATAAAAAGTTCTGCTGGGGTTGAGCACTGATCTGAGGTCTCTTATCACAATTGCACATAACGGATGCCACTGGTCTGGGCACTAAGAGCCCTATTGAACTGCACATTATTGGGACCATCGTTATGAATCATAAAGTTGTGAGATCACTGGTTTGAGGTCAGCTAGCCATATTGCACCTGCACAAATGGTTGCTACTGATTTGGAGTGTGCTAGCTATGTTTATAGGCCATTGCTTTTTTATTTCATTATTAGTATATTAGATCGGTAAAATAACTGGCAACTTGTTACTATGGCAGGGTCATTTGTTTGATAGTAAGCACATAGCAGCTCCTGCTGTCTACTACCTGCTGCTGCATAGTAAGGGTCACAGAGCTGAGGTCTGATAATAGCAGTCCGACATCACTAACCTGATCAGTCACTGTTTTTGTTAAAAATTATATTTCTACATGGCAAATATATTACCAACAGTCATGACATGCATGCTGCTGATTCTATGTAACTGAATCATTGAGACTCATTCAAATAACAATAGCTTGTTTCAAATAACAGCAGTGTGGAGTTCAATTAGTGAGGTCATTTATTCTTTGAAAACACAGGTGTCAATTATGGCCCTAATTTAAAGGGGAACTCCGGCTTCCAAACCAAAATTTGATAAAGAGGCCCACAGAAACCCCTAATAAACCCATCACAGTTATAAGTTTCTTCAAAAAAAGTATGAACAAAAACCATTTTCTGTGCTGAAATCCAGCTGTTTAACTGTTCTTGTCTTTTCGCATCATTTGTAATCCTGGCAGGGAAGGAGGGACTAAACACTGATGTTACAAATTGTAACAACTTCTGCACAGCTTACAGACAGCATGCAGGAACTACATAACCCACAATGCATTGGACTTTGACATTCCATTCCTTATTGAAATCACATGTGCAGGGAATTGTGGGGTTTGTAGGATGCAGGCTAAGGACAGATGACTGTTGATACAAAGTAACAGTAATCAGCCAGCTCAGCAAAGTAGAGCAGGGGGCTAGGCTTACCTAACACATTTTAGGACATCATCAGAAGAACCTGCGTGCAGTTTCCTAACAAAGTATGCAGACTCACCTCTTATTTTACTTCCTGATCCGAAGAGGCTGCAGTCACACCTCCGTGCTGCGCACATATCCTGTTGCAATCTCCCTCCTCGTGGCTCATTCCTCAGCTCCCTCCTCGGTCCTCAGCCCTCAGTACAAACGCTCTCCGTCCTCATCTCTCAGACCTCAGCTCTTAAACTAGGCTGATGGCCGAGGAGGGAGGGCTGAGGATGGAGAGCGTTTGTACTGAGGGCTGAGGACAGAGAGCGTTTGTACTGAGGACCGAGGAGGGAGGGCTGACGGCTGATGACTGAGGAGGGAGGGCCGAGGACCCAGGACGGAGGTGTGACGTCAGCCTTTGATGATGGGTGAGAGAAAAAGCAGGCGATGCTGCATTCCTCTGTTTTATGAGATTGCATGCAGGAAAGTGATTTCCCCTGAGGATGTCCTAAAATGCATTCAGTATAGGCTTAGGGAACTATTCCAACCATTAAAAATCATAAAAAGTCTGCATATTTTTTAATTGATGTATATTGCAAAGTTGCTTGAAATTATGTTTACTTTTCAAAAAGCTGTTTTTGTAGAGTTCCCATTAAGGGAGGAAGGCAGCAAATGTTGTAGTGCATTTCTCTCTGAAAATCGGAGTAAATCGGTCGCTCCAGACATTGTTTAGAAGAACAGCATACTTTGATTAAAAAGTTGATTGGAGAGGGGAAAACATGTATATAAAGACTTACAGAAAATTATAGGCTGCTCAGCCATTAAAATGGCAACAAAACCTGAAAGATTAGGGGGGAAAAACAATGGTGGAGCCAATGATCAGCTCAAGGAAGATCAAAGTAGGTCTAAAGTTACCGGTGAGTACTGTTACAATTAGAAGATGCCTATGTGAAGCCAAGCAATCGGCAAGAAGCCCCCGCAAAGTCCCATTGTTGAAAAAAATACATGAGCTGAAGAGCTTACAATTTGCCAAACAATACATGGACTGGCCTAAAGAGAAATGGTGCAACCTTTTTTGGACTTTTTTTGGGGTCTAGGTGCCACAGACAGTTTATCAGATGACCCCCAATTTTTTCATGTTTTGATTTGAAATAAAATGTGCTGTGTTACAGTAAAATATCACACCATCGTTTGGCCACCATGATGATAGATGACAGATACTGGTGTAGATATTCTTGGTGCTAGTCTACCATAAGTGAACACTGTAAACTCCAATTCTATTTCGGTTATTTTTTTTTACACATTTGGTTGGTAAAACAGACTGCAGATCTAGAAAAACTACATGCATTTTTTTACCTCAAGGTTTTTTTTTTTATTTTCAATAAGGAAGTAGAGGGAAAGCATATTTAACAAGTCTATCAGTCAGTACATCATTTATCTGTATGGCGGTTTAATTTGAAGAGAAGAAAGGGGGAAAAGGGATGATCAGAAAGAAGGGAGTAAAATGGAAAGTAAAAAGAGAGAGTCCTCCGCTTTCATTATGTTGCACATAAAGTAGATGCCATTTGACAGACAAATGGATGTTCAAATTAGCATTTATTTTACAGTTGTCAAGGGAAATACAACATAAAATAATACACATGAGGAAAATGAGGCAGTGTGAACAGGCATTTGATCCCTGTATAACCTAGATCAGAGAATCTCAAATCTAATTTCCAAGCACCTTTAATACTGCAATGAGGATAAAACAACAATGACATTTGTTTAGCAAAGTGGGTCATACAATGAAATTTGCAGTAGAAACTACAAGAGAATACATATTTCCTGAGTTACATTTAATAGCTGAAGGTTAGCATTTGGTAGAAGTTCTTGAATAGATGAAATGTTATATACATTTCCGAGGTCCTGCTGCAATATGAATGTCCTCTTTTAGTGGTGTTATTTACAAAGAAGCATGTTATGGTTTCATTTTGTACCCCGGTCTGTATTACGATTCTTGTGAAAAGGTTATGAAATTATAAAGTCGTCAACTCCCCCCAACCCCAAATAAACAGGTATGTGTTAGAGCAGAATCATAGCTCAGTATCACAAACTTTCTTCTCTTAAGCCAAGTACCTAAAAACGGCATTGGTAGAAAATAACATTAGTGCAACTATACAGATATACAGGCTTGAAAAGCACTCTTGCTTAATAGTTACTGCGCCTTTCTCTCCTCTTTAGGACAATTTCATTGTCCTTTCTATAATATTTAAATATATAGTATACCTCGCTGCTCCTCATTAATTTCTAAGTGACCAAACTGTGGCCATTTCAGAATGACCAATTTCAGGTGGAACTCTGAATGCAAACAATATAACCTATGTTAATATGATTTTGATTGTCTGGACCTATACGGGGAGGCCCATTTATCAAAGGTCAAATTTTGAATTCACGGAAATTTTTATAATTCGAATATACTCACAATTCGACTGGGAGGTTATTCAAGAAAAAATTCAAATGTCTAATATTAGATAGAATGGTTCCAACTGAAAATATGTATGAATCAAGTTTTTCTCCGAAAAAAAATTGAATGTCAGGAAGGCCATTAATAATTAAAATCTCCAAATGGCTCAACGGACCTCTGCCATTGACTTGTACATGAACTAGGCAGGTTTTAGGTGGCAAATATTCAAATAAGAACTGTTTCCATGGTCAAGGTGTGATAAATCTCTCATTTGAATTTACATTAGAATAGGGGATTAAAACTCGAATGTGTGAATTTTGAAACTCAAAAATTCGAATTTACTATTCGGCCCTTGATAAATATGCCCCTTAATGACCGCAATGCGGATGTAATCCTACTCATTTGGAATTCGTGTGCCAAGTTTTAATATGTTTATGGACCATTTGTGCACAAGAATTTTGTAAAAAAGAAAATCTTCCTTTTGAAGGCACCGGTAGCACAAATGAACTTGCTTTCCAGCAAAAGTGGTACAATATAATACAATTTTGAAAAAATTACCTCCCGCATATAAAACACATTTAGCCGTAGGTTACTCTTACAATTGGTTTATCAAAAAATCATGTTATAATGAAGCTACAGCAATATAAATGAATGGAGAAGTTTGTGAATGTAAATTAGTGTATTTCCAATTAATTTTCATTACATATAAAAAAATCTCAGTTTTATAGAAATCTAATATTGTAAACAAGCCTAATGTATATCATTTTATCTTCACTGGTTCTTAACACATAGGTGACTATGCATGTACTGTATATGGAAAGGCTTCTCCTTTCAGTGCAATGTATACATGCAACATGGGCGTACACATATAGGGGCAACAATTTTTTTTAATGCACGTCTTTTTATTTTGACGCTCAACGTCATACAAGTCCATGGGCGTCATTTTTTCAGCGAAAAATCCCTATTTATCAAGGGTCAAAGTGAATTTGAGGGAATTTTCGAAGTAAAAAATTTCGAAATTCGAAGTAATTTTTTGGATACTTCGACCATCGAATAGGATACTACGACTTTGAATTTACTTCGAATTGGATTAGAAGTAAAATAGTTTGAATATTCGATAATTGAAGTACTGTCTCTTTAAAAAAACTTTGACTTCAATAGTTTGCCAAATTAAACCTGCCAAAGTACTATGTTAGCCTATGGGGAACTTCTAATGCATTTTGCTAAGTTTTTTGTAGTCAAAGTAAAAACGTTCAATCGATCGATTAAATCATTTTAATCATCAGATCGAACGATTTTACTTTGACCACAAAACGGTCAAATTTGGTAAAAAAGTATAGCCATTCAAAGGTCGAATTTCGATGTATATTTCACTTTGAAATGTGACCTTTGCCCCGTAAAGTCAGGGAAATGTATTGTGCATTATATACTGATGGGACCACAAATAATGGTATAAAATATGGAAAAACTTAAGTAAAATGGAAGCTTTAATGTATGTATCCAGCTGTAACTAGAACTCTAGAGGGAATGACATTATGCAAACTGCTGGCTAGTAATTGTGCTAAGAAACATAAAATACCAAGTGCTGTCCTGGCAAACAAGGAGATTGTGTCACTAACAGAATGTCAATGCTATCCATGTGCAACAGTCACTACTTTATGCATTTATAGAAAAGCTGTTGTTAGGTCTGTGTGGAAACCAAAATATGGGTACAAGTATGGGTGTAATATGTTTTCTTCCTTGCCCTCCCCTGGAAAATTGTCTTCAGACGCCCATGTACATGCATCCTACCTGGCCTGAATGTTTGAAAAGCACTGGTCTTGCAGTCTATGAAATGATTATGGGTGTAGTTGGTTCAACAAGCTAACTGCCCACAAGAGGTAGACAAGCTTAACATTTCAGACATTCTGCAATACTGTACATAGATGGAGAAGCACTATTTATTTATTTGCCCTTAATACTCTGTTCGAGTTTCTAAACTTCTGCATCAAATAATATCGACAGTGTAGTTACAGCATAGCCACATTGCAAAGCAGTTAGTTTTTCTTAATGGCTTAATCATCAAAATTCCATCTGTACAGAAGATATTTGCAATCCCAAAATTGTAATGCGTTGTACTATAGTAATGCCTTAGGAATGCCACAACCTTTGGAATAATAAATAACACACTGAAAAAAAAGTGTTACTCATTTTCACAATACCTTAAAGAAACTCAATAATTATTTCTATTAAAGGACAAAAAAACCCCTCTGTCACTAGGGGGTGCCAATTTGTTAGGCACCCCAAATGACTCCATTCTTACTGCATAATTTGGGTCAGCAATCCCCTTCTTTGAGAACCACAACCAGAGTAGTTTCCTGGAGGGCTGTTTGATTCATTCGGTGAGTTTAGGCTTAACGCATGCACATTACATAACTTTTTCAAATACCGGTATGGGATCCGTAATCCAGAAACCCGTTACTCTCCATATTATGGAATAGGCTGTCTCCCATAGACTCCATTTTAACAATATAATCCAAATGTTTAAAAATGATTTCCTTCTTCTATGTTAGAATAAAACAGTACCTTGTAATTGATCCAGATGAAGATATAATTAAACCTAATTGGAAGCCTATTGGGTTTATTTAATGTTTACATCATTTCCTAGCAGACAAAGTATGAAGATTCAAATTACGGAAAGATCAAGGTCCCGGGCATTCTAAATAGCAGGTCCCATACCTGTGGTTCTACCCTGTGCCTGGGAAGCTGCCTATTAAAATCATTCTAAGGTGCCTATCAAGGTGGCGTTCCCAACAACTGAGGCTTTTTCGTGTGATTTTAAGGACAAATTCTTTTTTGCATTCTTTAAAAGTGATACCACTACTTTCTACAGTGTTATGCTTCATGTCTTTCACAGCAACCAACAGCTCTAAACCTAAAAGCTTTAAATTCATGATAAAATGCTGCTCAAAAAACAAAAAGCTGCCTCTCAGCAACATGTTCTTATCATATAGCAACGGGTACAGCATAGAAGCATGGAAGCAATTCTTGCAATCAGAGCAGGCTCTCTCTACATTGTAATACCATGGTCTTGTCCAAGGCTTATAAAATTTATTTTTTTTAAAGGAGAAGCAAAGGTTAAAATTAAGTAAGCTTTATCTGAAATGTCTATATAAGTACACCAGTAAAGCCTCAAAGTAATGCTGCTCTGAGTCCTCTGTCAAAAGAAACAAAGCATCTCTTTCCTTCTATTGTGTATACATGGATTTCTGTATCAGACTTCCTGTTTTCAGCATAACTCTCCAGGGCAGGGCTTGAGCATGCTCAGTTTGCTCCTCTCCCCCTCCCTCCCCATCCCTGCTGTAATCTGAGCTCAGAGCTGCAAGTGAGCAGGGAGAGACTTAGGCAGGAAGTGATGTCACACCAAGCTAATATGGCAGCTTCTATCCTAAACAAACAGAGACTGTCTAGAGCTGTTTACTCAGGTATGGTAAAGGAATTTGCAGAATAAATATAGCGGTCAAGCTTGTACTATTGTGGCTAAACTGTTGGCAATACTGTTTTGGAGCTTTTCTTCTCCTTTAAAGTATTTAACAAAACACTACATTTTTTTGATGGAACACACAGTTTTCAACTATGAGGCACTCAATCAATTTTAACAAAAAAAGAGCACCAACTATTCTGTGTATTGTAGAAGCCTCAGACACATGCAATAAGAAGAAGAAGTAGTAGAAGTTTACATCTCATTTACAGTATTTTAAATTTTTTTTTTATACTTACACTCTTTATACTTACAAGACATTTAAACTGTTTTGTGAAATACACATGTGAACTGTGTGGCTATGTTACAAGTCATTTTAATATGCCTCATGACTACAATTGAAATCTGTAGGTGGGACATCCTACTTTGTTCCTCTCATAATTCCAATGACTTCAGTATCTTCTCAGATGGCTTGCAATTGGTACGCTTTGCTGACTGGACCAGCATACGAGCAGGTCAACAATACGCCACAAGTCCCCAAACAGCAGAGGAAACATGACCTAAAAGATGCTTTAGCTTGCAGTTTTGGTGAACAGCATCCAGAATGTTACTAGAAAAAAATTAATAATCCACTCAGAGCAAACTTCTCAGTATTAACCATATTATGTTATTGAACAGCACTTGTTAGGCTGCTAGATGAACCACTCATCCCATTCTCTGACTTCTGAAGTGTTTTCACAGCACTTGGAACCTGCAGTCCTGTGTATAATGTTATACCTCCACACCAAACCTAAATGCAAAAAAATCAGAAAATATATGTGGGTGCTGGCATATTAAATGAACACATTTTTTACACTCCACATCATATGCTAAATATTTTATTTCACCCATCAGATTATGGACCAACAACCAGAAAGCTGGGTTCCATAAACAGTTTTTATGTCACTTATATCACCTAGTATTGTTTTGTTTGCATATTTTTGCTGAGTTTTTATGTTAACCAGTTACTTCAGCAATATATTTAATCAGCCTTCTGTTTCTTCTGATAATCAAGTCATTCCTTAATGTTAAGTAAACCTGATAAAATGTAATGTAAAATTGCTGATAGTGTTTTTCTAAGCACTTTTGCAATTTACACACATTCTGACGTAACACAGAGAAGTGTTCTGATGTTGCTGTGCTCAGGAAAGAAATGGGAAAGGGCATCAGAGAATTCTAATATTGCTCTGCTCAGGAAGGAGATCAGAAAACTTCTCTTTACATATATATTTGACTGCACAATCATAGGAACTGACCGGGTGGTGCTGTTGTTACAAAATTCATTTTAATAGGAGCTAATAAAAATAAATAGCTCTGAAATGGAAAAAAAAATAATGTTAATTGCAAAAGTACTTAGAAAAGCATCATGAGCCGTTCTACATTAACATTTTTAAGGCTTGTTTATACTTTAATGACAAAGTTTATCGAAATTAAAGTTAGGTAAACTCTTGTAAATGAACAGTTTGAAAAGTAGGAAACTGGTCTAGGATTAAAAGGACATTTATACATGCCCCCATGGTCTCCTCCATTACAAAGCACACTAGCCACATTCCCTGTTACCTGTTAAATGAGCAACTAAGCACTATGGTTGGCTGTTACACATCTTTTACCCAACTCTCTGGCAATGGTCACCAACCATTATCATGCACTTTTGAAGTCAGGACCAGATCAGCTTCTACTATACATGGTTGGACACCATATAGCTAAGAATAGGAGTCAAGCCAGGCACTGGCTCCTGCCATGAGTAAAGGGGATAACCTTGCCTCAGTCTGCCGCGAACGACCAGTTACAATGGATGGCAAAAAGCCTCATCTTGTAACTTTAAGAGACAAAATTCCAGATTCTAACCTGTAAATTCAGCTCTGCTATTGCAGAGAGTTGTATTGCGGTCAGACACTGATGTTTTAAGCGAGAAACAGGAGAAAGGGGCTGCAACAGTCCCAGGACCTTCCTGAGTCAAGTGTCACAACAGAGTGCCTGCAAAGCCCCCTACAATTCTCTGCCTTTTATTAACAGGGAAAGTGGCAGTGCTGGGTAATGCAGGTGGCATTGTTTATGAGGGGGGCATATAAATAAAATGCATTGCTTGTTCCTTAGGTATGACTAGGACACTAGTCATTCTAGCACTGATGCAAGAATGTGAACATTTTTTGTAAAAAAAAAAATATGCATTTTGCAACAAACCTGCTTCAAGGGGCTTTTATAGCTGAATATTTTATACAGTGGCAGATAAGAGGCAAACATTTTTTGGTGGCAAAAGGAGCTTGCAAGATAATTGTGGTGTTTCTTACTGCCTCTAAAAAGCCCAAATGAAACATTTTCACAAAAAAAAATAAATTATTGTGCTCATTGTGCACATTTTTCCTTTAAAAACGCCTTCAAGTGTATTCTCGTATTCCTCTAAGCAATTCTATTGAATACCACGAAGAAAAAAAAAACGTTCTACTTACCATGAATCCAGGGATAACTGGCTGTGTAAATTTTGTTTTAAAACTATATAGCAACTGTTTTGTATCTGCGTTATAAAATGCAAGTTGACCTGAAAAAATAAACACAAACATTATAACTGGTAGTTAATAGCTTAAAACATTCATCATGTCTATAATTAAAACAAGACAATTTTTCCGGTTAATGTAATTCATTCTTATAAACAATGCCACTGCTGTGAGTTGCTGCATCAGAAGTATAGATGTTTTTTATTGCCATAATGAATATATTTAATAGCTTTGGTGAAACAATTTTCATGAGGATGACTAAAAGTAGGAAGTGGTGGACAACTTGTAAACTGCATGTCAATTTTACAGGTAAAAATGCAAATTGTGTTTTTGTATTACATTATTCCGAGGTCTCTCAAGGGTGATGGCATACAAGGAGATTTGGTGCCTGTGGATACAAATCTGAAAATACCTTGCCATCCTGATCCATTCGAACCACTGTACATGTGGCAATCCTGGATATCACAAGAAAATGCTTTCTTCTGCATTTGTAATGCAAATGTAATGTGTTTTACATGCAGTGATTCTAATGGATTAGGATGGCAAGGTATTTTCCAGTGTTTGTCTCCTGGAGGACTGGTGATTTTTCTGTAGGAGACAAATCACTATGTTTTCCACTAACCAAAATAATTCAGAACCATACGAATTAAGAGCCAGAGAAGTGTCTGCCTTCACTTAACGGAGAAAGAAAGGGCTTTATCAGAATGGTCTATATAAAAACACCAGTAAACCCTAAAGTCATGTTGCTCCTCTGAGTCCTCTGTCAAAAGAAACACAGTATTTATTTCCTTCTATTGTGTACATATGGACTTCTGTATCAGACTTCCTGTTTTAAGCATAAACTTCCAGGAATAGGGCTTGAGCATGCTCAGTTTTCTCCTCTCTCCCTCCCACTCAGCTTCTACATCTGTTTACTCAGGTATGGTATGGTATGGTATCGTATTATGCAGAATAAATATAGTGTTATAGCTTGCACTATTGTGGCTAATCTATTGACAATAAACTGCTTTTGTAGCTTTCCTTCTCCTTTAAAGAACCGTAGACTCATTAAAGCAAGGGTCATTTTCTCGCATTATAAAAAAAAGCAAGGCATTGATTAAAAGACTAGTTAGCTTTCTTCATCTCCCAGTGTCCATTTTACTGAATATTATTTGTATGAACTGCCACCAAGGACACGTAGCACAATTTATTTAACATACTTTAATGGGGATCTTAACCCCCAAAATGTTCTTCTCTAAGCCATGTTTAAATTTAAAATTTCTGCTATTTTTTAGAGGTTTCTGAAACATTTGCAATTATAGATAATATCAGGCCTTTAGCTCCTGAATCCAGGAGTTACTGACACTCTGGCCCATTAAAAAGATATGTTGAGCTGATGTAAAACTCTGGCTAATATCTCAGAAACCACTTAAAACAGAACATACATGTAAACTGCAGAAGTGCTTAGGTGATCAGTCTGAATAAGTTTACACTTAAAAATTTTTGGGGCTTAAGTCCCCTGAAAGCTGAAAGAAAATGTCATCTTATATTTGTACCCATTCAATAACTACACAATGAAATGTGATCCTTACAAACAAAAACTTGTGTAGAGTAGGTTATGGTCATTACCTCCATCAAAATCGCAGTATATTCCTATTCTGTCTGGAACCGTCGTCTCCAAAGGTTTTGCCTTGTTGTTGTGCTTTGCAGCAAACGTTGTCTGCAACCAGTTGTTGACATATAAACACCAGCTAGTGTTCGTCTTTCCCAGTTGGTCAAACTTGCCTATTGTTTTATGTGTGATACCCACACTGTAGGATTTGCAGTCCTTCTGGGCTTTTACTTCCCAGTAATGCTGCCCACCTTCAATTGTAGCATCGCCTATACAAAACAATTTTTAAAAATGAATAAGATACAATCCTGAACCACACATACTAGTAGTGCTACACAAATAAAGTTATATGTACATACTTGCTCATAAAAGAAAAAATAAACAAGTACTGTAACTGCAGGCACCTCTATTTTGTATTTGATTTAGAAATGCTCGGTGTATTTAGGTGATAAGAAGGTGAAGTTTGCCTTCCCTTGTAATAACAACTGTTCAGTTCTGGAAGCTTACCCAAGACGGTGTAAGACTCTCCAGTAAATCGGTCTCTGCTTCCCCTCACTGTAGCTGGCCTTGATGTGACAGATGTTCTTTTTGGTGATGGTGTGCCACTTCTGTAAGGCACAGATAATATGCGTTAAGAGTATGGCAAAATTAATAGAAATAAGTCAATATGAAGAAGAGCATGATCACTGGGGGGAAAGGTGTCAACATATTGGGCAGTAATTATAGTCTCTTACCAGAGACCCCAGGCCAGTGCTCCTGTTTACTGAAAACTTTACCAGCCTGGGGTGTAGGGGTGCCTTGCTGCCATCTTCTTCTTTTTGGATCCCCTCTGCAGCTCAGTTTCGGGTGAGCATACAAAGCAGAGTAAACAACAAAACTTAAAGTTGAAGGTTGTTCACCTTCAAACAACTAGTTGTTTTCAGATAGATCACCAGAAATAACGACTTTTTCCAATGACTTTCTATTTTCTATGTGTGACGGTTTTTCTAATATTGAAGTGTAAAGTGTCATTTCTCTCCTTCTGAAGCAGCTCTGGGAGGGTGGGAGGGGGGGTCCCTGTGGTCCTGTAAACTGTTCTAAATTGATACATTTAGTTGATACATTTCTTATCTTTGTCCCTGCTGAGCAGAATCTCTGGGTTTCATTACAGGCAGCTGTTAGACTTGATACAATTGTTGCTAATACTCCAGAGATGCTGCTGAGAAATGTATCAACTAAATGTTGCAAAATTGTAATAGTTCATAGTCTGTACCTGAAGTACTGAGCTGCCAGACACGAACACCAGAGACACGAACATTCACCTTTAAACTTAGATTTTGGAAAAAACTTAAAAAATAAATAATGGAAAGTAATTGAAAAAAGTCTTTATTTCTGGGGAACAATCTAAAAACAACTGAATTGAAAAAAGCGTTTGGAAGGTGAACAACCCCTTTAAAATCAAAAAGCTTTTTACTCTACTATGCATGCATACCTGACCAAGACCACAATGGACATCAAAGAAGATTTTTAGCAAACAGGAGCAAGGACCAGTAGGGCTCTGGCTAAGCAATTATAATTGCTAAAGGGTTCCTAAAATGTTGCCCCCACCCAGTGATTATTCTTTCACATCTGTATAGTAGATGTAGGGCTAAGTCACATAAAAATGGCAAATAAGCATTACAGGCAATATAGGGGTTTTGGTGTGAGTCATTAGTAATATAAACACAAAGTGCTCAATTATATATTGCTACAAATGGCTTGTTGTTATTACTAATCACTTTTAGCTCAGAATGACATGTTATGGTACTTTGTGGGAAATGTGATTTAGTGGACAGTTTGTGAGAGAGTCAAATTAATCATGGATACTTGAGAAACACTCCTGTCTGATATATATATGCATATAAAAACTTCTACAGGTGTGCAGAGCAATTTTAAAATTATTAAAACTTGTGACATAGGCCTTAATAACAAACACTAATATTAAAGCACTAATGTAAACAGATGCCTTTTTGTTTATCTGATCTTAAACTGATGACTCTAAAATCTGCCTTGTGCACAATGACAGGCAGATGCAATACATGGCAGTTACTGCACACATGGGGCAGTAGCAATCCATAAGGGTGTTGTCTCAACTGGCCGGAAAACCGTTTGTGTGCCATTAGCCTTACATATGCCATGCCTACAGCTTTCAGTATAAATGACAATGACTCCACTTCCTGATTAGCAATTTGATTCCTTGATCCACTCAAGGTGAACTTTCATCAAAAAAAACATGCGGCTGTTGGCAAAAAGGCTTAAAGTCAGCCAAGCGCAAACAAAGCAATTTCAGTTAAGCACTGGAACATAAGTTAATTATACTTACCAAAAGAAAAGATTTCAAACAAAAGCATGAAAAAGAATTGGAGATGCAGCCATGCTAAAACAATTATTTGGGTTTCCCAAACATATTTTTAAAAGAAATGTGAAAAAATAGTGTCACAGCAATCAGAGGAGCTCAGGCTGGGGAGTACAATTGTCCAAGAAAATCAGGCAGGTTTTCCACAGACTACTCCTAATTGTAGTTCATAGAGTCTGGTCATTAATGGATGACATAAAATACAAATTTGTGGAGAAAGACAAGCTGGCACTTTCATATGCCCCAAATCTGCTGCTTCTTTTGCTTTCATAAACTCATCATTTTGAAAGTGTGATTTGTTTTGGTCATTGTACACATTTTTAGGATTCATTACATTGGTTCACTTTTGCATTCCATGAATGACCAGCACAATAAAACAAAGTCCTCAACAAACACAATCCAACAGCCTGTAGCACTTAACAGAAAGCATCTCTGTGTTTTTAGAAATGTAATTAGCAAATTAAGGGCTGGGATTAGCAAAATTTATGTGTTAAGATCCTACATGCTTTGAAAGGCTGCCAGAATGTTCCACAGGAGTTCTACAGCAGATCATTTTAAATATGTAAAAAGCTACTGCTCACTTGGCATTTTGTCAGGCACTGAAAGACTGTTGCTGCAAACACACACCAAATGTAGATGCTGGAGAATGAAATTATTTAACAATTTATTACTTTAATACATTTTACTTATTTTTATTTATTTATTTATTTACCAAAGTAGCCTTTGAATTGATTTGAAACATCCAAACAATCCAAGAGTAACTCTATGCTGCATATCTGTATCAGTGCAGGTAATGTGATGTATGGTATCAGAGTAAGAAAAAAGCAAAGAGTAAACAAAGGGAGAAGCGTTGAGGTTAAAAAGAGAGGGAGACTTAGTAGGAGAAATATAAAATGTAGAAAGGGAAACTGTAGAAAACACAAAGGGTGTAAGGGTATTTAATGCATGCAAAAAAGGAGGTAAAACAAAGAAGCAGAAACGAGGCAGAATGTGTTAGAGAAGAATATACATATCCTGAGGAATACAGATAGAAGGAAAAGAAAATTGGGAGGTTTCTAAGAACCTTTTTGTCAGAGAAGCAGAGAGGCAAAAAGCGAGACTGTGATGAAGATAAAGAAGGAAATGCAATTATTCTGTCTGTGTTCGTGTAGTTTAATTGAATTTACTTTGTATGAATGCATACAATCGGGTGTAAGATTCTTTCCCAGGGCCTCCATATTAAAATATTTTACATTGCTCTTTTGAAGTCTAAAAATAAGCAAACTAATTGCCACCTTTCTCTTTTAAAATGAAGGAGATGTAAGCTCATATGAAAGGAAAGGGTACAATGAAAACTGACTGATGCATTCTGGTATCTGAATAAAGCATGTTAGATTGGTTTGCATTAGTAGTATTAGCATACATAGAACATTTTTCACTAGAGTTAGAGTTCTAGAGCTTCCAGGAAAAAGCAAGAGAGCTCCTGGTACTAACTATAACTATGGTATGTTCACCTGGTATTGTTCTTCAGTAACGTGACATGGCCACTGTCAGACAATAGAAATAAGTAAAACTTTAAGTAAACCTGAATGCAATAAATATGCAAAAGATGTGCATTCTCCAGAAAATACAGAAAGCTGATACCTCTGGCATTCTGGAACACTTGTATAGTGTCTGTTGCCTGGCACAAATGTAGGCAAGTGTAGAAGTCCTGGTTAAATCATTTAGGTTTGCTAGTAAATAGTTTAGATGTTTTTTTAATGAAAAAAAAATGCTTATTCTTAAAATGCAATAAAGAATAATGTATTGTTGATTGCACATTAGTCAGTGGTTAAAATGCTTGGAATAGCTGCTGTCAGTTTGGTTGTACTGATGCACAGTAATACAAAGTGGTAAGAATTCTGGGAACAATTTCACTTGCCATATTGAAAGCCTGTTAAAGGTACTAAGGAACATATTTCTCAAAGGGTAAAGTTTTATATGTAACAAAAAACACCCCAAATCCCAACTGCCCTGTATGTTTTTTCAGTATGCTTTATTTTTGAGAATTCTATTTTTACCATTGCCCAACAAACATATCCTAACAAGTCACTTTCATTCCCAGGCTCGTGCCTTCTTACCTGCCTTTGTTTTCCTTTCCTTTTACTTTGTTCTCTTGACTTTTACCTCCTGTTGGGTCCCACTCAATCAACGATTCTTCTACCTTTAAGTTAAGATGCGACGATGTGTTGTCAAAGCTGAACATCAGCGCTGTATCAGAAATAAAGAGCAATACAGATGTGACAACTGTAGTTCTAATGTAGTTTACCTGCAATGCCATCTTAGTTGTATGCTATAGTAGTATGTCAACTTCCAGATGCTCCTCATTCCTCTCCTGTTTGGGAAACAGGGACGTAACTACAGAGGAAGCAGACCCTGCAGCTGCAGGGGGGCCCAAGAGGTATAGGGGCCCCATGAGTCCTTCGTTTATATACAATTTCAATAAATATTGGTAAAACAGGACATTTTGGGGGCCTAAAAAATAATTTGCTGTGGGGCCCAGTGATATGTAGTTACGCCAATGGGAAATGTCCCTATAGAAGTGTAATATTAAAGAAAAAATACCTAGATCTGCTCAAAAAAAGAAAGAAAGAAAAAAACTCTTTAAGAAGAGAGAGAGAGACATCGAAAAGACTAGTGTTCCAACTAGACAGAAACAAGAAAAAAGACAGTTTAACCTTAGGGCTTACATAGTGGCTGGTGGAAGTGTTAGCTGCAGCTGAAGTGATATGAAGTGACTGGGTAAATGATTGCAAATGCAAGCAAATGTTGCACCTTCTTACTCTCACTGTCCCTTTCTATCACAACCTAATTAAATCGTATGGATTAAATTCCTGAGGCTAAACCAGCTTCACATGTGGATTGATTGGTTAGTAATGCCCTCAAACATCAGAGATAACAGTGCAAAATACTTGTCATATACAGAAATGTATTACAAACATAATACAGTGAAACATCCCATCATTTTAATATTGTTCAGTTTTTTTGTGGTCCCACTGTTAGGGAATAATCCAAAGACCGGAGATCACCGAGGTAAAAGGAATAATCCAAGTTTATTATTTATATAATAAACATACACGAGCTCCGTGGGTTCTGATACACAAGTAGGTCAGAACTGAGAAACAAAAGATTGACCACACATTATATACCCTTCAGGAGAGGAACTTCAATGGGAAAAGGCCTCCCTAGGGAGAAAAGGGAGTATTGCCAAGTATCTATCATAGTGTCTCAGTGTACCATTATCTAGTGTTAGCTAGCTATGTCAACGAGAAGGGAGTAACATAGTGGGAGAGCTTCAAGGCCAGGGCACCTTGTTACTGAGAACAAAAATATAACAGTAATACGAACCTTCTCACAGATGTTACACATAACCTTGAACAGTTTCTAGAAGGGCCTCATGGGCACTTAGAAACTGTTCACTCCATTAAGGGGGGCCAAGCAAGGCCTGCAAGACTTTTCCTTCCACAATCCCCCGTTTTGTCAGTCCTTCTGACAACCATAATACAAAACAAACAATTAAACATAGCATACCTTATAAATGCAATGCATACAACCTATATGAGAATACATCTGGTATATAATGTTCATACACTGTGGTGGTTCCTGGAAGTCAATTTTAGACTTTTAGTGTTCTTAGGATAGAACAGAACAGGTTTAGAAGAACTTGCCTTTAGAAAAGAGTAAGACAATAAGGAGGTACAGGAAGAACAACAGCAACAAATGATGTTAGGTAGACAATAGATGACTAGAAGGATGACACCAACACAAACGAGGACATACAGAATGGTATGGAAAATCTTAGCACTGATATCGTGGAACCATGTGGATGGGTCCAACCAGGGGAAGATGGATTGTTCCTTGTGATTGGTTAAAAATGTGTCCTTCCTCTGCTAAACCTTTACCAGGTGCTTGTCATCAATGTAATTACAACTGTACCTAACCCTCCTTGACTAGCTGGAAGATAATCTAACACTAAACAATGCGGCAGAACTTCCTTCTTCAAACTGTTGTCATATTCAGTAGTAATGTTATCAAGCAACAACATACTAGACATAAGGCTAAAGGCTTTCGTAATGCAACATCTATTTACCTCAGAGGAAGTTAAAGAGAGCTCTTGCCTTACCTTTAAAGATGCACGCTTCATTAGGAAGTGTGCTGGAATCTGAGCTATCTTAATATCTTTAGCTTCCATATACCAGGTGGGATGAAGCAATTTAGCAATCATACATACACCATGGGAGCCTTTTGGTAGCACGGATAGGCACATTTACCACAAACAAAGTAATAAGGTGAAGGTAAAGTGGAAGGAGGTATAGATGATTAGCGGAACTGTTGATACAAAGGCCATCAGAACATAAGTGTACCAACTTACCAATATCCTTGGACGACACCGTTTTATGAAACTGGAGAAGTGTCAAATTACCCCAAGGCCTGTTAACTATATCCTGACAGGATAGAGATTCTGCTACGTATGTCATACTGCGAGCTCACAAAGGATAATGTGTACATATCCATCAATCAGTAATAGTGTGGATGCTGTTATAACATACATTTTAACAAAAGCATTATCATTAGGCTCAAACAGTTATGCATATAAGTCTCTTTTGACAACCTTAACCTGATCGGTTGACGACATATTAGCCTCCGAAGTTGGTGAGGCTGCTGTTTGTTTACTTGTGAGTTGTCGTTGCCTGCAGGCTTTATGAGTGCTATCGTCAGCACAGCAACGAAGATAATGATGTGCAGTACGGAGACACAGATGATAAGTATTTTATCTGGCTTAGGGCCAAAGCATCTGGCACACAGAGACATGATGGTGCTGCTGAGGATCTTCACCCGATGGGGACCTACGTCTTTTGCACTGCACGTTAGGGTCCCTGGGACTTAGGTGGTGGAGGGAAAGAGGCGTTATTATGTCCTACAATTCCCCCCCACTTACACCGCAGGTGGAAGTTGAGATGTCGGTTTCCCTTCAACCTTTACAGCTGTTTCTGTGACTAGGAGTACCTGGAATGGTCATTTTCAGCGAGGTTGAAGATCTTTGGCACTGTGTCTCCTTATGAGGATCCAATCTCCTGGAATGAGAGCATGTGGTTCCAGAACATCCGCTGGATCTGGTAATGAAGAATAAACTCGAGAACACAATTTGGTCAGTTCCTTATGTAACTGAGAAACATATTCAGTCATTCTTCCATAGTTTATGCAAAGAAGATGAATAGAAGGAAAGTACTGAGCCATGCGTGCTTGTCTCCCAAACAATATTTCATATGGGGAGAGTGTACTTAGCCTTTGGGGAGTGTGCATGACAGACATAAGCACTATATCAAGGGCAGCTGGCCACACAAGTTTAGTCTCTGCACATACTTTACTGAGCCTGCTTTTAATAACACCCTTTAGACTTTCCCACTAGCTTGGGGATGATATGGTGTGTAACATTTGATGAATCCCAATGTCTTTGTGCAGATTAATTACATTACCTGTCCTGTGAAACGTGTATCTTGATCAGAGGATAATACCTCAGGCAGTCCATAACTGTAGACAATCTCTGCAATTAACTCATTAGCTATAGCTTCATCTGAAGCTTTTACAATGGACCCAGGGAATTGGTCAACACAAACAATTACATATGCATGGGTACAACATTTAGGTAACTGTAGGAAATCTATCTGCAATATCTGAAATTGTTACATAGGTTTAGGTCAGTGTTTGATAGGTGTTGGAATCGTCTTACCCAGATTATATTGCAAACAAATAAAACATAATTATACATACTTGGCTGCAATAGACGAGAACCCGGGGGCAAACCACATTCCTGACACTACATCACATATCCCCCCATAAAAAGTGTGGGTGAGATCATGTGAGGCAGCAACCAAATATGGTAACAGAGCACGGGGTGCAACAGGGCAATCACCTAAATGCCAAACAAAAAAAAAAAAACATCAACATTCGGAGTTTGTGTGCATCCGGCTTTAAGCCAGCGTTCCTTCTCCTCAGGCTCTGCTTGGTCCTGAAGGGCTGCTAATACAGCGCTAGAGGGAACAGGAAGAGAAGGTTCTTTTACAACACATGCTTTAAACATTTTATAACACAATGCTGCTTGCTTTGCAGCTACATCAGCATAGGCATTATCTTGTGCTACAGGGTCAGAGGACCCAGTGTGGGCTTAGTACTTAATGACTGCAACCTGTTTTGTTAGTCGGATTTGGCACTACCGGATGGGCTGCAATAACAACTTCGTTAACTGCTCTGAGATCCTGAACAAACCGCCACTCATTCTTGCCGGGCTTTTTTTTTTTTAATTGGCAAGATGGGCATATTTACAGGGCCAATCCTATGGTTTAACACTCCCTTATCAAGTAACCCTTGAATTACGGGGCAAATCCCCTATACCTTTGCCCTGGACAGTGGGTACTGTGAGATTTTGGGCGGGGGGGGCCCTTTGGGTCTACTTGTATGGACACTGGTGGGATGGATGACATGAACCCAACATCTGTTGGTGAGAAAGCCCACAAATCACTTGAAACACATTGTAATTTAGGAGGTGCAGAATCTTCCTCCTCAGAAATTTCCTTTAGTGACAGAAGATTAGTAGTATCGAGTGCATTGGTCATCTCAGACACTTATGGAGGCAGGACAGGCACAAATACTGCATCCGGATTACAGTATATGGTGCACACTGGTTTAGAAAGGATGTCCCTACCTATGAAACTGTCAGGGATGGAGGCACTTAAAAGAAAGGCAGCTTTTGTGGATACAGGACCAATGGACACTTGCGATGGGCTTGTTTCTGCCATAGGTATAGAATGTCCTCCAACTCACACTGCTGTGACTACATTACCAGATAATGGCAGGTTTGAGTGAGTCTTTAAAACTGAGCGGGCAGCACTAGTATTCAGTAAACAAAGTTAGGGTCTTTTAATTAATAAACACTTCAATTAGGAGGTCTGGATGGTGATTAGAAGTGTTTGGAAATACTGGTACCGGGGCTGCGTCGCACCTTCAAGCAGGATTTATTAGGGATGCATTAGAATGTGAAGGGGCTGCATCTCCTGCAGGGAAAGGGCTTTCTTTGGGGATATGCACTTATATGCATAATGCCCTTGATTATTACAATTAACACAAACAACTGTCTTTTTGTCACGGTTATCTGACCTGTTCTGCTGTCTGTTAGTTATTGTTTCTGGAGTTTTGGGAATTATCCTGGAAGTTGTTAGACTGTTGCTGAACGAGTAACACCTGCTGGGGCTTAAGACAGGAGTTCTCAACTTGTGGCAACGGCAATTATCTTTTCTAACTTCTTATGCTTCCAGGCAAGACTATGTATGCTGAGGTTACTTTGAGGATCATTTAGTAGTCCTACCACAAAGGTAATAGCATACTGGACAGCAGACTCTTTGGCATCTTGGTTAACTTTGAAAACTATTTCCCAAGAAGCTTCTGAAAGAAAAAAAAAATTGGTGCTCACTGTACTTTTCAGAGCATGGAAACAGACTCCGACTTGGGCTGGGTCAACAGGGTTAGTATCTCAATACATTTTGTCTAACATTTGGTAATCCCCTGGACCACACGTTTTGAGTACAAATAATATATTGGTCTAATTAGGCTTATGAGCACCATTGACACACAAGAGTTCCTGTGCAAATTTGTGTGGATTAGTATGGGGCTGTGGAACATCTTGAAAAATCCTTCTAAGATCTGTGTGTTTTTAGTTAGACGCACTTCTGCAGCGTCCCCCGTCGCCCCCCTTTTTCTCTACTTTGTATTGTACGGGTGGGGTAGAGCTTAGCTGTGGGGCTGGGGACAGCCTGCTTGTCTGTATCTGAGCTATAACTTTCAGAGAACTTTTCTCTGAGCTGTTTGTCTTTTTGGTGTCAATTTTTCACTGTTCTCTATTATCTAACTTAACCCTTCTGCTATCAACTTTTCTTGTTCCTCTCTTTGCTTTCTAGCTTACTTTGATTCTGGGGCACTTTCCTGACTTTCTAGGGCACATACTTGACCATTTACCTCTTTTGCTGCCTCTCTCTTGCTCTTAGCTATTACGGGAAAACAACCCATCATAAAGTGGGGAGGCTGACGGCTCTATGTATGCCTTATGAGTTACAACCACTCAAGTCTGTGGGGCTAAAGCTTCTGATATATCACTGCTGTGCTGCGTATATACTTAAATGCTTGTACTCTTGTCTGGTGATCCCACGTATCGTTTGGGAGGAATGGCAAATGACTTACTCTCTGTAAGTGTACTCCACTTAGGCAAGTAAGCCACTACATCTTTGCCATATTCAACAGCAATCACACTACCTGGTGAATGCTCTACAGTCACTCTGCCTAGCGACTGTCTTGCGCTCACTCTCCTTGGTGAACGCGCAGAGGTGATCAGCCTCTGTTCACAATCCTCCCCACTAGGGCGAGATGCTCCTAACGGAGTCTTACACTCATTCTGGCCAAATGCCTTAGTGAGCCTATTTCATCTCAACTAAAAAAATGCCCTCTTCCCTCAAGTACGCAGACTATCTTGGGGTATACTGGGGTCTGACCAGGTAAGTTAGTACAATTCTTATAAGCAGCAAGAGTATAGAAAAGTTAGAACTTTTTTTCACTTTGCAATTAGTCCCCAATCACATGCACATTCATACAGGACACATGGTTAAGACAAACATAGATACCTCGAGTGATCACCTTGGGTCAGGCTGCTTGCACAGCAACACCCTGTCCGTTTGGAACCAGAGAAGAAAGGAGACAGAACAAGGTATGCTTACCCTGTGTGGCCACTCCTGTCCCGTTAGTTCTCCGGGTCCTCACTGTGGATGGGTGAAGTCAGCGTCTTGAGCCTGCCCGCATTATCTCCACCATTTTGTTAGGGAATAATCCAAAGACCGGAGATCACCGAGGTAAAAGGAATAATCCAAGTTTATTATTTATATAATAAACATACACGAGCTCCGTGGGTTCTGATACACAAGTAGGTCAGAACTGAGAAACAAAAGATTGACCACACATTATATACCCTTCAGGAGAGGAACTTCAATGGGAAAAGGCCTCCCTAGGGAGAAAAGGGAGTATTGCCAAGTATCTATCATAGTGTCTCAGTGTACCATTATCTAGTGTTAGCTAGCTATGTCAACGAGAAGGGAGTAACATAGTGGGAGAGCTTCAAGGCCAGGGCACCTTGTTACTGAGAACAAAAATATAACAGTAATACGAACCTTCTCACAGATGTTACACATAACCTTGAACAGTTTCTAGAAGGGCCTCATGGGCACTTAGAAACTGTTCACTCCATTAAGGGGGGCCAAGCAAGGCCTGCAAGACTTTTCCTTCCACACCACCAATATATAACACATAATACATTTCTTTTCTGGTCCTCTAAAAATTATAAAACTGATGTTTACAACAAAATAACTAAAATGGGTTGATGCTTGCAAATGTTTATAGGGATGCATAGTGTTAATTCCATACACAGCTACCAGATCTATGAATCGGAAAGCCATTATCAAGAAAGCTCTGAATAAAGGGAATGCCATTTCCGATAAAATCAAATAGACAAACCTTCATTTTTTGACTAATTTGATATTTCTCAGTTATAAGACAGGTAGCAGGTATTTGATGATAACTAAGCTAGTTATTATAATTCAAAGTTGAAGCCAAACAACCCTATGTTTTTTTTAATATTTAATGGGGACATACAAAGTGAAAAACACGTACAGGTATGGGACCCGTTATCCGGAAACCTGTTATCCAGAAAGTTTCCGAATTACAGAAAGGCTTTCTCCCATAGACTCAGTTTTATCCAATTAATGCAAATTTTAAAAAACAATTTCCTTTTCCCTGTAATAATAAAACAGTACCTTGTACACGATCCACACTAAATCCAGCCTATTGGGTTTATTTAATTTTACATGATTTTTTATTAGACTATACTGGTACAGGTATGGGACCTGTTATCCATGAATGCTCGGGACCTAGTGTTTTCCAGATAATGGACCTTTCCATAATTTGGATCTTCAATTTTAAGTATAATAAAAAAAATCATGTAAACATTAAGGGGCAGATTTACCTAGGGTCGTATATCGAGGGTTAATTAACCCTCGATATTCGACTGCCGAATGTAAATACTTCGACTGCGAATACTTTGAATATGATCAAACGATAGAAGGAATAATCATTCGATCGAACGATTAAATCCTTTGAATCGAACGATTCGAAGGATTTTAGTCCATCGATCAAAGGATTTTCCTTTGATCAGAAAATTGTTAGGAAGCCTATGGGGACCTTCCCCGTAGGCTAACATTGGCCTCGGTAGGTTTTAGGTGGCGAACTAGGGGGTCGAAGTTTTTTGTTAAAGAGACAGTACTTAGACTATCGAATAGTCGAACTATTTTTAGTTTGAATCATTTGATTCAAAGTCGTAATCGAAGGTTGAAGTAGCCTATTCGATGGTCGAAGTAGCCATTTTCGACCATTCGAAATTCGAAGTATTTTTTCTTCTATTCCTTCACTCGAGCTAAGTAAATGGGCCCCTAAATAAAACCAATAGGCTAATTTTGCTTCCAATATAATTAATTATCCTAGTTAGGATCAAGTAGACGGTACAGAGGAAAAGGAAATACTTTTTAAAAATGTGGTATTTAACACAAATATAGTGATAGATGAAAGACAATATTGGAAAATATAAATGAAACACCCACATATTCCATCTAGTAACTGGTCAGGAGACAGGGAACAAAAAGCAATACCTTTGGTTTCCAACGTGACCGGATCTGAATAATCCCCAGCAACAGCCTTATTACAAGCTCTTACTCGGAAGTTCATGTACTTAGAGTCAAACCTTAAACCTATAAGTAAGAAGAACAAGTAGCAAGATTTCATGGAACATTGAATATATTTTAGTTATGGAGTGAAGTCTGAAGATAATCAATATGGTTTAAAAATAAAAAGTCAAAACCAGTCAATTTGATTTAGTTTGCTTCTTTTCTAAACATCTGATCCATGCAATCAGACACTGTAATACAAACTTTTCTAGTGGACCTTTTTCAGAGAACAAAATTTTCTGAACAAGGATGCATAAATATATTTAAGCTTGTCATACGAGAACAGATATGCCCCACATGGGTGGCTAGAGCTGAACTTATGTTTTGCCCCTGGGTCAAAAAACCTGCTTTAAATGCCTTTGTGAAAACTGTGACTCCGAAAACATTTATACAACTTTAAAGGCATTCACCCCTGAAGAAGGGAAACTATGGTATGGTTCACAGTCCAAATTATACAAACATATTGTGCTTTTTTTGTATAGCATTTTTTCTATGTTGTAGGCCAGTCTTGCACTCACAAGTACCTACAGCCAAACTCTGAACATTACTTGCATCTAGATTACAAGGTTACAATATGTGCTGATGTGCAGTGTGCATTAATCAAACCTTCACTCAGATGTTTATTAAGAGCTTATAATGTAGTTGCATAGACAGAGACACATGCCTTACATGTGTTACAACGGTGTGTGTGTGTTCGGGGGGCAGACATCTGTCTCTTCTTTCTGCCTCCCCCCCCCCCAGACTGCCTGCTCATCATTGGTACCGGTCCCTAAAACCACATCATCAGTGCAAGTGCAAGTGCACGCTCATTCACATGCTGGAGGGTGGTGCAAGGTGGTGGCTGAACAGTGCTCAGGACACTGAGCTCTGTTCACAGATAGATCTTTTAAAATTTTAATTCACTAGGTACAATGAAATGCTACATTTGTTTTTCAAAAAGGTTAAACATTAAGAAACATTTTTAAAATGCTGTGGCATCCCCTGTGGTCAGCACTTGATTGGTGCAAATTCCATGCAGCAGGACAGTGATCCAAAGTATTCTTCTAAGCTATTCAAAACCTATATGGGGAAGAACCAGGAGCCCAATAGAAAATACCAATGGCACACAGGTCTACTGAAACACTTCAAGTGTTTATTATGGAGTGCAGTGCAACGTTTTGGGCGGGAAGAATCAGGAGCACAACCTTTGATGAAAAAATATAAAAAATATAAACATTTCGGCGTGATTTTAAACATTTATGGAAAGCGGTATAGGTTTGGGAATTGCTGTTCTCACTAGCCCAAAAAGACTGCACACTGCAGCAGATAGCTGTATTGCACTGTTTCAAGTGTGTTGCGTTCAGCTACATAAGCAAATAAATAGTTCCAGCAGAAGCATTGGGTTACTTCAAAAGCTTTGTAACATGAATCTGCATAAGCTATGTATAATGAAACTGAAGCAACAATTCTTTATATTGCTTTCTCTTTTACAACATTCACAGTTTCAGTCCTTACAAAAGATATTTGTCTTCAGCTGCACGCAAGTTTCTAGTGAGAGTGAAACACTATCTGCCAAGAACTTGCTGAAATACTATACGTTACACTAAAAAAGAACTCCACAAAAACATAACTTGAGCTTTTTGAAACGTAAACATAATTTCAAGCAACTTTGCAATATACATCACTTAAAAAAATATGCAGACTTTTCATGATTTTTAATGGTTTCTGACAGTTTCCTATGCCTAGCCCCCTGCTCTTCTGCTGATCTTTCGGACAACTTTGCTGAGCTGGTCGACTACTTTTATTTTGTATCAACAGCCATCTGTCCTTAGCCTGCATCCTCCAAACCCCACAATTCACTGCACATGTGATTTAAAAAAGGAAAGGAACATCACAGTGCAATGCATTATGGGTTATGTAGTTCCTGCATGCTGTCTGTAAACCGTGGAGAAGTTGTTACATCAGTGTTTTAGTCCCTCCTTCCCTGCCAGGATTACAAATGATATAGAAAGAGAACTGTTAAACAGCTTGATTTCAGCATAGAAATGGCATTTATTCATACTTTTTGAAGAAACAGGTAACTGTGATGGGTATATTAGGGGTTTCTGTTTCTGTGTTATGTGTGCCTCTATTAAATGTGTGCCTCTATTAAATATTGGTTTGGAAGCCGGAGTTCCCCTTTTATGGATAGAGTCATATGATAAGTACATATATATATATATATATATATATATATATATATATATATATATATATATATTGCTTACTGTCTCCTCCCTACACACAATATGGTTGCACTTACCAGAAAGAGTATATTCAGTTTCCTTTATGTGATCAATTGACTCCCAGCATCTTTCATCTTTGACTCTAGGTAGTCCATCATAGTTCGTTTTCCTATATTCAAGCACATAATGATCAATTTTGCTATCTTCTTCGGTCAGTCTCCATGTTACGGTCACACAGTTGTCTGCCACAATACAGTCTGCTGGATCAATTTCAGGTGCTTTAGGGACTGCAAAAAAACTAAATTAATAAAACAATTTAAATATCTGCAAAAATGGAAATAACATTGATTACTGAGCAGTGAAATGCTCAAATATTATATATATTAAATATTATAACAGCAAATGAATGGAAAGGATAAACAGTTATTATCATAGTATAATAGTTAAATTGGTTAAATGAATGGGTCGGATCAGTAATCAGTATGGTATTATAAGCAGTATTGATATATACTGCTTGCAAAAAGACTCAGTTCACCTTTCCTGTTCAAAAGTCTACTTGTCCAAATACTTTCTCCATGCCTGTAATTTGTATTTGGGAGCAAGGATCCAGACAAGTGTTAAAGGGGATGTAAAGTCAAAAAAAATTAATTTCTGTAACAGGTCCACTGCCTAAAAATCCCCATCTCTTCTGCTGAGGAGTGCAGAGAACGGATACCCATTAAAAATTAATGTGCTCAAAGAAGTCGAAAACAATCTGACAAATTGGCACATTGAGCAGTTGAGCATTTGTTAACACTTTTCTGAATATCAGGACAATTTATAATTTATAACCAGTCAGGAATTTATTCAATAACAATCCAGATCATACTGTTGGGGGCTTTGACTGGATTCCCCAGATCATTCTTTAATAAGTCTGCCACTATGGGGGGATTTCACAAAAGTGGAGATTTTTGGAGTAAAATTGGTGGTAAACTGGTGTAAAATACTTTCTCCATATTCACAAACAGAAATCCGCCTAAATTCCGATTCAACCCACCACATTTCATATTTTAGTGAAAGAAAGACAATTTACAGACACTTTTATGAATTTGTCTTTCAAACGACATAAAAAGGTGCAAAAACGACATTTCAGATCAATTCTAAGATAATTTGCTCTTTGGTTCAATGAATCTTCATTTTACACTCTTGTTGGTGCCCCATTGGGGAAGCATTACAATATTAATAGGGATTAGCATTTAATACTCAGGGCACAAGTTTCTGTCTAACCCTATAGGTGTAAAAGCCTCATTAACAAAACAAGTAAAAAATTGATTAAACAAAAAAAGTGTATTTTATACAATTTTATATGTATAAAGTATTTAACTCAACCTTGCATTATTTTAGTAATTTTAGCTTAATGAATGAGGCAGTATTAGCAATTTGAGTGAATAAATTATCTAAAGGAAAAGTAAAGCTTTACAGCCATTTTTTTTAGTTTTAGCAGCAATTATACACTTGACCTAAGATAATAAAACCTATTTCTTATACAAATCCCTATATTATACAAAATAGCATTTCTTGTATTTAGACCCTTATTTCATGTTACAGAAGTGAAATTACACAAACATGTAGGCAGATTTAAAGCCCAGGTTATCCTGACACAATTATGTATCATTTTCCTCTGTAAAATAAACCCCCTCCCCCAAAAAAATCTAATTTGATGGCTGATGACTGACAGGTGTAGTAAGGGCTAAAGACAAATTCAAAACAAACAATCAAAATGTCATGCAAAAGACAAAATCTGAAAACTATCTGTTTAAAAGACAACTTCACAAAAGTGGAGATAGAGGTTTGTGAATTTGGTGGCAAATCTGACACTTTTATCTTCACTTTCATTTTGTCTCAATATCACCACTTTTGTGAATTCCCCCCTATGTGTTACTTTTCCTTTAATGTCAAGGTTTTGAAGACTGATATACAATTGCAGAAATATATTTTGAAAATTGTTACCACAGTTTGGGTAGTATAGTCTATATTTGTTTAAAGATTCACAGCAATGGATAAGTGAAAGGCACAGGCAACCCAGTATACAATGAGATATTTGAGAGCATTGTACTAAACTAGGGCATTGCTATTTTGCAGGTTAACCAATGAATGCTATCCTTTGGCTCACTGAATTGTTGTTGAGAAATGGAAAATGTTAAATTACTCAGGAGCTGATAACACAAATACTATAGTAGACAAAATGGAGATTGGAATGTGGATTCAAATAATGTACAGTTCATAAAAAGTTTAAAGACAGACAAATATCAGACTTGGGCCTCTGCTAAAAGATACACTATCACTGCCCTTCGTTCAAGTTTATAAGGTTATATGTTTTCCTTAATATGACTTCAGTTTTCAAGAGCATTTTGTCCACAGAGCAGCAGCTACTGCCATACCCTTTGTAGAGTTCAAATAAAATCATTATAAACCCCTATGCAATTACCAAATGTCTAAAGGCAATGCAAGAACTAGGACAACACATCAATTACTTTGCTTAAAGAGGTAGTTTATGTTAAACGTTTAGTATGTTATAGAATGTCCTCTTCTTAGCAATATTTCAACTGGTCTTCATTAATAGTTTTTTAAATATTGGTCTTTCTCTTCTATCCCTTTCCAACTTAAATTTAAAGGGGTGGTTCACCTTTAAGTTAATTTTTAGTGTGTTATAGAATGACCAATTTAAAGCAAATTTTCAATAGGTCTTCATTATTTTTTTTTTATATAAAGTTTTTGAATTATTTGCCTTCTTCTTCTGATTCTCTCCAGCTTTCAAAAGGGAGTCAATGACCCCATCGAAAAAAAAAATGCTCTGGAAGGCTACACATATATTGTTATTGTTACTTTTAATTACTCGTCTTCTATTAAGGCCTCTCCTATTCATACTCCAGTCTCCTATTCATATTAATGCATGGTTGCTAGGGTAATTTGGATCATATTGCTGAAATTGCAAACTGGAGAGCTGCTGAATAAAAAGCTAAATAGCTCAAAAACCACAAATAATAAAAAATTAAAATAACCAAATGGTCTCAGAATATCAATCTCGACATCATACTAAAAGTTAACTCGAAGATGAACAACCCCTTTAAAGTGTGCCCGATTGTTGGGTGTCACTGACCCCAGCAGCCAAAAACCGATTGCTCTGTGAAGCTACAATTTTTTATCCTGCCAAAAAAGTCTTGGATTTGGTCAAACTGAATCCAGTATACAGTGCATCCCTCTTACTAATAAAGGGTGCTGACAAAAGATATTCTGCCACGGTTTACCTTACCTGGTAAAAACTTCAGAGCCTGGATTATTTTTCTTTCTTGAGAAAAGTCCACCATTAAATGAGTCATATTGTCACTGACCTTTGGTTTTAGTGAGAGTCGAAATGCAGGGGCCATTGTTACTCTGCAATGGAAAGGTTATGAAAAAAGTCAACAAGTGGCCACAGTTTGGAGAGGAACACCCACAGCCGTACTTTAATTCAGCCAGCTGAAGTATGTTTTTTTGGCAACTGACACACTGGCTCACATTATTCTTCTGTTTAAATGACGATGCCATATATGCCAGAACAGTGACTTTTTTTATCCTGCTTGTTCAGATCCCACTGTACTAAAACAGACACCAAAGCTTTAACTTTAGAAATTTCTCATTGCATATTTAAAAATTGCAATCATTTTGGATTCTGTTATTTATTTTGCGCCTTTCATCTTGTTTTTTAGTCCTATTAATGGTGAAATATACCCTCCTTTTTCAATTAGTTATGCCTTACGTTTAAAAGGTGCATTAGCCTACCATGCTTAAAAAAGTATTTGTGTATTTCTCAGATATACACGATTCTTCTCTTTCAAGGGCAACCATGTAGTGGGAAATGGCTTTTGCCAAATTCAGACGAACCATTTCCCAAACAAAGCAAGAAGACAGGTGTTTTCTGAAGCACTGGCCCAGGGTATCAGGTGAATGATTACAATCGTTAGGCGGCGCCCAAACATTTGGTACTCAACATTGATTGAACCTTTCCTTTTCCATTAATTTCAGCTGACTAATTAATATATTTCAGACAGAATGTAGGAAAATATTTCACAAAGGGGGAGTGAAAAATCTTTACCTTTTTTATTGTCTGCTTGTATTTCAAAGTTGCAAAAGTTAACATACAAAATATATACTGTACATTATATAGTTTATCTAAACTATCTAAATGTTATATAACATTATGCCGCTTGAGGCGGCCTTCTTTTGCCGCCCCCGCCCCTCCCCACGGCACTCACCTTTACAGCTCCGGAGCTGGAGCAGCACTATTAACTGCACTATTAACTGATGCATTTTGTCCCATGACAGTATCCTTTTTAACAACCCAGAAGTATTCGACAACCACAAAGCAAATACACGTCTGTTTTAGGTATTCAAGAGAACTTTACGATATCATACACCAACTTACAGGCATAGCACAAAAAAACTGTATATGCTACATACATACAAAGCTGCATATCAGCTCTGAGCTCTATATACAGTCATATGAAAATGTTTGGGAACCCCTCTTAATTCTTTGGAGTTTCGTTTATCATTGGCTGAGCTTTCAAAGTAGCAATGTTCTTTTAATATATAACATGCCTTATGGAAACAATAGTATTTCAGCAGTGACATAAAGTTTATTGGATTAACAGAAAATATGCAATATGCATCATAACAAAATTAGACAGGTGCATAAATTTGGCCACCCCAACAGAGATATTACATCAATGCATAGTTGAGCCTCCTTTTGCAAATGTAACAGCCTGTGGACTCCTCCTATAGCCTTTGATAAGTGTCTGGATTCTGGATGGGGGTATTTTTGACCATTTCTCCATACGAAATCTCTCCAGTTCAGTTAAATTCGATGGCTACCAAGCATGGACAGTCTGCTTCAAATCATGCCATAGATTTTTCATGATATTCAAGTCGGAGGACTGTGGCGGCCATTCCAGTATGTTGTACTTCTCCCTCTGCATAAATGCCTTTGTGTGTTTAGGGTCATTGTCTTGTTGGAATATCCAACCCCTGCGTAACTTCAACTTTGATGCTTGAACATTATCCTGAAGAATTTGTTGATATTGGGTTGAATTCATCCGACCCTCGACTTTAACAAGGGCCCCAGTCCCTGAACGAGCCACACAGCCCCACAGCATGATGGAACCTCCACCAAATTTGACAGCAGGTAGCAGCTGTTTTCTTGCAATGTGGTGTTCTTCTTCCACCATGCAAAGAGCTTTTTGTCATGACCAAATACAGTAACTACATTTTTGTCTCATCAGTCCAAAGCACTTTGTTCTAAATGAGCTTTTGCATACAACAAGCGACTGTTTGTGGCGTGAGTGCAGAAAGGGCTTCTTTCTCATCACCCTGCCATACAGATGTTCTTTGTGCAAATTGCCCTGAATTGTAGAACAATGTACAGATACACCACCTGCAGCAAGATGTTCTTGCAGTTCTTTGGAGGTGATCGTTGGGTTGTCTGTAATCATTCTCACAATCCTCTGCATATGCCGCTCCTGTATTTTTCTTGGCCTGCCAGACAGACCTGGGTTTTACAGCAACTGTGCCTGTGGCCTTCCATTTCCTGATTACATTCCATACAGTTGAAACTGACAGTTGAAACCTCTGAGATAGCTTTTTGTAGCCTTCCCCTAAACCATGATACTGAACAATCTTTGCTTTCAGATCTTTTGAGAGTTGCTTTGAGGATTCCATGATGTCACTCTTCAGAGCAGAGTCAAACAGAAGCACAACTTGCAATCGGTCACCTTAAATACCTTTTCTCATCATTTGCCTATGAAGTTCAAGGCTTAATTTTGCATTCAAATTAGTAAAATTACAAGGGTACTCAAATTTTTGCACAGCCAGTTTTTCACATTTGATTTTATGTTTACTGCTTTACTAAAAATCTTTGTTCAGAAAACACCCCAGTACTCATGTTCAAAAGAAATGAAAGACATACCACTGTTATCTTTTTTGTTGAAAGTGGAGTAAATTATTATGCAGAGGCTAGGAGGTTGAGAGGGGTTCCCAAACTTTTTCATAGGACTGTATTGTACTACTCTCCAGATTGTATTTTCTTTTCAAGGGCAACTCCTCATGAAACCTTGGCATTTCTCCCAACCACAGAATGGGGTAGGTACTGCTTTTTTGTAGGATTGCTTTAGCTGATGTACAATAGGTCATTCAATTTAGGGACAATCTACTCAGTAATCAGTGCACATATATTATATACAGAATTATTACTGCAGGATTAAAATTTGTGTTATGTGGCGAAGACTTATTATTTTAACATAGCAACTTTTATAACACTTCCAAGATATGCTGGGCTTAAATTTTAATAGTGGAAATTGAGTAATTGGGGTGTAGTCATTGCTTTTTACCTTTGATCGTTAACCATATAATTATTTACTGAAGTGTTTCTTTTACAGTATACTTCTGTATCATAAGTCACATGGCCCAAGACTTTCCACCAACCCACTGTCAATATACGGTACATGTAAAACCATATTCTTATTGATCTTTCAACCAATAAGAATGAAGGAAAAGATGAACAGAAGTAGACAGACAATTACAAAGAAAAGCATCAGTGGCAAATTAACATAGCAGAAATAAGTGGAATTTGGTACTGTACCTATCCTTGATCTGTCTGGCAGCCTTTGATGCAAAGTAAAGCAGAAGAGAGAAAGTAAAGTTAGTGTCCATGCAAATCTAAAAGAATCTGAACTCATTGGGTCTATGGAGACTAGGTGAGACAATTAGTATAATAGGTCCCTAGTGTATAAACAAATATTAAGAAATACATGTTCTGTGAAAGGGAAAATAAATGAAAGTAGGTTGTGTTAAGAATGCAACTGCCAAAGAGCTCAAATACCATTTCAACTTGTCACATAACAGATATAGAACAAGTTGCTGTTTCACATACTGTAGATTAGAGACACCTAGCTGCTGTTTTTACAGACAGCGATACTACTGCCTAGTCAATCCCACCAGCAACAACAGGCAGTGTCGGACTGGGCCGGCGGGATACTGGGAAAAAACCCGGTGGGCCCCGCCGGCCCAGATCGGATTCTCAGTGGCGCGACCACTCTGTCGCTGATGTGACAGTGTGCACACACACAGAAACCTGGCACCACGTGCATATGCAGAAGTGCAGAAGTGTCCCCAAGTCCCCCAGTCCGACCCTGGCAACAGGGGAAAATGTTTAGGTAGTTTTTATCATAAGCCTAACTTATCAGCAGTGTTTATTACTGGAACCAAGGCTGCAAATATGTAGATGAATAAGGATCCTTAGAATAACCACCATAGGCTTTTTTAATTATTTGCCTTATTCTTTTGACTCTTTCCAGCTCTCAAATGGGGGTCACTGACATCATCTAAAAAACAAATGCTCTCTAAGGCTACACATTTATTACTATTGCTACTTTTTATTACTCATATTTCAATTCAGACATTACATTAAACTGTATACAAAACTCTTTCATTTTTTGGTGTTACTAGTCCTTTACGCAAATGGGGAGTGACATTGCCCATGCTTTCTCCAGACTCCCTCGTGGTGCCTTTCTTGGGTCGTTGTATGCCCCAACCGTGCCTAACGCATTTCGCTGTAGTTGTCAGCTTCCTCAGAGGCGTAATCCATGTTGGTTCCTATTTTTATTTTTAAAGGCGTTAGGCACGGTTGGGGCATACAACGGCCCAAGAAAGGCACCACGAGGGAGTCTGGAGAAAGCCGGCAGGACTATCCCCTGGGACCCCACACAAACATTTTTTGGACTGAATGCGTATAACCCGAGAGGGTAAATGTGAGTGTAATTCTTTTATCTGATTTTAACTATATTTTAATAAAAACGTTATTACACTATCATTGGTTCCCATTTCTGGTTCGGAGCCTGGAAAGAGCGGCAACTTGGAGGAGGAATCAGAAAGGGATTTTCTCTACATGCATAATGCCACAGTAGGTTTGTAAGTAGGCAATTCGCACAGAGGTCACTGAAATAAAAAAGCCAGCGCCAAAGGCACGGGAGACAGACAAACAGGCAAATAGGGTAATATTGTTTTGCGATGTTGCCACCTCTTGTGTGAGAAACAGACCACTTGTTTCACCATATTTGTGTTACCCTCATTTACTATTGACCTCCACCAAAGGGTTAAAAAACTTTCCTTAAAAACTTGTTTAGGTGGGTACTCACAAACAGGGACTATCAACTTGCACGTAAAATCATGAAGTGCTTCTCCTTGTGTAAACTGTGAATCAACATGCAGCAGCAGACCTTTTTTCTATTTTATTCTATATATATATATATATATTTTTTTTTTTATATATATATATATATTTTTTATTTTTTCTGTTAGGAGTGGTTTTTGTTAATATATCAATTAAAATATGTAATATTAGTTTCAAATAAATGTACTCTATAAGAGTTTGTTGTTTAAATCTATGATACTACCAGTCCTTTTAAAAGAAAATTTGGCCAAATAGCTACAAAGAGAACTTTGAATACTATAGGCGTGAGTGAAGTCCAAATATTTACAACCACGCGTCCCCATGGCAACACAAAACTCAGGAACCAGAGAGCGACGCGTCCCCATGGCAACAAAAGACCCAGGAGGAGGAACCGCTAAGTGGCGCAGAGAGAGATGGAATAAAAGATTCACACATGCGCAGCAGAAATCAAGCCTCTGAAGAAGTCGCAAGACGAAACGCGTAAGGCAGGTGACGTCACTGGAAGGCGCCCAGCATCGCACACGAGGAATGAATGCAAAGAACCGCTTTCACATCTTCCCAAGTTATCTCTGACCCTCTTGGGACTTTCTTTGTGCGGACGGGTGCATACATGGGGAGCCTCCAGGAGGACGGTGCATAGATATGCTTTCTATAAACTTTTGCCATGTGAGTGCATTTTAAGCTTTGTTTTTAAAAAATATTAAAAAGGTATTTTTACACTATTCGCTGCTGCATGTTAATTCCCAGTTTACACAAGGAGAAGCGCTTCATGATTTTACATGCAAGTTGATATTCCCTGTTTGTGAGCACCCACCTAAACAAGTTTTCAAGTAAAGTTTTTTAACTCTTTGGTGGAGGTCAATAGTAAATGAGGGTAACACATATATGGTGAAACAAGTGGTCTGTTTCTCACACAAGAGGTGGCAACATCGCAAAACAATATTACCCTATTTGCCTGTTTGTCTGTCTCCCGTGCCTTTGGCGCTGGCTTTTTTTATTTCAGTGACAAATTTGCGGACTTGGAGGGATACAAGTGGGAGCCGGCTGGGATTTGTGGACACAATTGAACCTTGGGCCTATCTTTCTTTTAGGATACAATTTGCACAGAGGGTGGAGGCGCTTTATCCTTGGAATACACTTTGCTTCATAGGAAAAACACCTTCTCTCCTCATACTTACCTTTGACCTATTTTCCTTTTCATAATTAACAGCTACCCGAAGGAAAGGGGGAGCACACCTATCAATAAGTTATTATATACACGGGGTGATATCCCTTTTAAATGGACGTATTACGCTATGCTTGTTTTTAATTTCTGTTGCCATAGGCGCTGATCTCCTTATATACATTCCCCTGAGAATACATATACATTTGATCTGGACTTTTTCTTACAGTTGAGAGACTGTGAAGGGATCGGCAAGAAATAACCCAAGAGACTGACATTTTTAACCAATTGCATATGTAAGCAATATATGTTTTATACCTTTTGTGAAGGCAACAAAACACCCAAAAAAAAACTTTGTATGGGAAATAATGTAAATCTATCCCAATACAATTATGTAATCATGTGAAAATACAGGGTGAATGATTTTTAGACAGTTATCAGTGATTAAACAATGTACACTGCAAGTACATTCATTAATTTCTTCATTCACAGATTAAGCAAATTTTGGGTTGGAAAAAATTCACTTTTTTCAGGACAGAGGGACATTTATTAAATGTAGAATTGTTTCTCTTTGTAAAATGTTGCATTGTTCAGGATTATAAAATAAAAAATGTCTTCACTGGATCTATCTATAAAAATGCTATATAATATAGAGAACTTAGTAAACGACTTTATTTGTAAGCAGAGAATTCAGAGAAATAGACTTGCCATGCTTTTCTGAAAGAGAGCTTCTAACTGTGCTGTAAGGAAAGATTGGCAGGCCTCTAATCAGACTGACTTGTCAGTACCTTGGTGAATTGTTCTGGTTCTATTATGCTGACAGACTGTGAAGCGAATTCTAATAGTTCCTCTGAGCTCTCCAGGGCTTTTTTACACTGGGTCAGCTGATTCTAGGAAAGAGGGAAATGATTTTATGATTTTATGCACTAAGTTAACAACTGCTGGACTGGCAACAAAGCAACAAATAGATCATCATTTACCAACTACAGAAAAAAATAATATAGTTTGCCTGTACATAAATTAATTGAAGGCTGAAGGTTCAGTGCAAATAAATCTGACTCCAAGGGGCCAATTCATGAAATTCGAGTGAAGGGTTCGAATGAAAAAAACTTCGAATTTCGAAGTTTTTTTGGGCTACTTCGACCATCGAATGGGCTACTTCGACCTTCGACTTCGAATCGAACGATTCGAACTAAAAATCGTTCGACTATTCGACCATTCGATAGTCAAAGTACTGTCTCTTTAAGAAAAAGTTCGACCCCCTACTTCGGCAGCTAAAAGCTACCGAAGTCAATGTTAGCCTATGGGGAAGGTCCCCATAGGCTTGCCTGGGATTTTTTGATCGAAGGATTTTCCTTCGATCGTTGGATTAAAATCCTTCGAATTGTTCGATTCGAAGGATTTAATCGGTCAATCGAATGAAAAATCCTTTGATCGATCGCAGGATTTGCGCAAAGTCGTTCGACTTCGATATTCGAAGTCGAACGATTTTAGTTCCCAGTCGAATATCGAGGGTTAATTAACCCTCGATATTTGACCCTTCGTGAATCGGCCCCTAAAATCATAGCGGGTGTTGTGCGTTCTGTTATGTAATTTGTCACAAGACATCATGTAACTGTTTTCAAAATGGTATTAATGTGCTGTCAGATTATTTCATTCCTGCATGCCAGCCCTTTTGCCAGCATTTATTCTGCGTGTTTACATTTTTAATTGTTGCTGTCTTTTCATTTATAAATAACAAGTTATATTTTTTTAAATATTTATTAAGATAAAACCATTCAGCTTCATATACAAATGATACAGTATGTGGAAGATTCATTAAGGGACAGATTTATCAAGGGTCAAATAGTAAACTCAAATTTGCGACTTTCAAAATTCACACATTCGAATTTTAATCCCCCTATTTGAATGTAAATTCTAATGTGAGATTTATCACTCCTTCAACCCTGGAAACAGTCCTAATTAGAATATTTGCCACCTAAAACCTGCCGAGTTCATGTACAAGCCAATGGCAGAGGTCTGTTTAGCAATTTGGAGATGTTAATTGCCTTCCTGACATTCAAGTTGTTTTTTTCAGGAGAAAAACTCAATTAGTGTGAATCGAATATGAATATGATTTGAATTATCGGGACGAAACTATTCGATCGAATATTAGACATTCAAAATTTTTATTAAATAACCTCTCAGTCGAAATGTGAGTATATTCAAACTATAAAAAATTCACATGAATTCGAAATTCAGCCTTTGATAAATGGGCCTCTAAAAGTTGGATTAGAATGTTTACCAGTTTTCTGTCATTTCTACAGTAGTGTGAATGTTATTGCATTCATTATAGTTTCTGAACATTTCTGGACATTTTCAGCATATTTCTGCCAAAAATTTTAACCACTTTCCTAATTTTCCCTTCTTTTTTTCTCAGCAAAGCTCTTTCCTATTTTCTTTAAATATTTCCTTACTTCCTACACTGGCTTTATCAAGTCATGTGATGGTTTTCCTAGATACTCCTGAAAATCAGTAACAGCTGAAACTCATATGAATATTTATTTATTTTTTGTCATCTGTATTTTTACACTTTTTTTAAATATTGCTAGAAATTAATATTTCTGTAGACTTTAAAACAGTCCAAAATTCACTAAACTAGTCACTGAGAGAATAGCTGATTTAAATGTTGATCTAGTAGTAATTGTTAATCAGAGAAGTAGGTTAGAAATAAAACATCATGGACTTACCTGCAGCTCCTGTGTTTTACGTGCTTGCTCTTGCTTTATAATGTTAGTCATGCCCTCTTTCATCTCATCCAGGAACCAGTAAAGGCTATCAAACTCATCATCCAAATCTGAAAGCACTTTACCCAAGTTTGCCTGCAAAACAGCAGAACTGTTTGTGCCACTTTAGATCTTATACAAGCAATAACATGTCCCTCTTTAGGAGAACAACCTTGCATGTTTTAAAACACCTAAAGTTATAAGAGGCATCAGGAAACCAATATAAATCCCCCTTTTTTAAACAATGTTGATTATGTTATGTTTTCCCTTCATCAGATAAAATCACTATCCTAGCCAATACAGTTTAAGTTTCTTAAGGGTGGTGGCACAGGGGAAGATTAGTCGCCAAGCTATAAATCTTCGCTATTGCTGGTGATTAATCTCCTCGAAATCCCTTCCGACCGGCAAGAAAAGCACGTGTGTCACTTTGCTTTTCGAAATCACTCAAAGTTTCCTTGTGAGGCAACTTTGGAAAACCGAAGCAACACTTATGCCATCCCACTGGCCGTCTGTGTGCCGAAAAGTTGAAATAAACTTTCCACTGTTTTCACTATTTCAAGACCTTGGAGTGCGCTTTTATTTTTTTGGATTACTATGCACCACTATAGATTTTATATATATATATATATATATATATATATATATATATATATATATATATCTATATATATATATATATATATATATATATATATAACTATAATTGTTTTTCTGAAGCAAACACACAAGTTTTACAAGTGCAGCACAATAGTACATTAACTTTTTAGTTCTTTAGGACACTTATTTTTTGGTGTTACTGGTCCTTTAATATCACAAAGGACCTTCTTACAGTTATATGGGGCATTAGCAGATGCAACACGGTAAGGGGGTGATTTATCAAGTTTGAATTTTTGCCAAGATTTGAATTTTTTGCACAAACACTCACAAATTCTAATTATATTTTCAAAAACTCAAATGTCTGGTTTTTATTAAGCAAAAATAAAACTTGAATGTAAATAATCGGCATCTAAAAGCTGGTGAATTCATGTAGAAGTCGAGCCTTTTTTTTTTTATTCAAGTCTTTGAGTTTGTAAACTCACAAGTTTTTTAAGCCTATAAACTTAATAGAAACTTCATAAAAATTAATTTTACTCCTGGTGTTTTGGGTGATACTAAATCAGAGGTGGTGGTAAATAAAAAACCCATTATAATATAAATATCTCAGTCAGCTATTTGTAATGAATGGTGCTCATTCTGCCCTATGTGTGTGGGACTAAAACAATAGTTAATAAATGTTCTTTCTCATGCCTAAAAGCTAAACTTGGCTATAGGATAGTAAAAGGTAAATTATTTAAATTTACATAAAAAGGCATATGATAAAGTATATGGCATGAATTACCCAGCACTGTATGTGCAAATCTTTATCTATTTCTTTAAAATGCAATTTTTTCACAGCTTTTTCCATTTATGAGCCATTATCTGGCAGACATACCTGAACACCTCTTAGTCTGTGATTGAGCGTATCAATAAAATTCTGGATTTCATCATTTTTTTGGGCAAGGGTTGTGATAATCCTCTGCAAAGCTTCCTAGACAAATGGGAAATAGAGAAGGAACCTGTTTATTATCAGAAGTAAATTAGAAGTAGACTGTGAAAAAAAAATCAAATATTTACACTGAAAACATTTAAGATTTAGTTTGTAAATAGAGAAAGTTGATATACGTATTGGGAGACGAGCTGTACCCAGAACTGTCTCCACAATAAATAAAAAACTTTTCTATAGCTGATGAAGCAAAATGTGGCCAATTCAATATTGTACATAAAATAAAGACAAAGTGAAGGTTATAACTATAAGACATTAAAAAGATGGAGCGAACATTGTATGATCACTTTTCTATCTGTGCAGTTTATGGATCATCCACCCATAAAGCAAATAATTTCATACCAGGTGTAAAACGTAAAGCTAAAAGTAGGAAGCAGTACTTGTTCTACCGACACAGGCCTAGCTTGATGCTGCACCCCTCCCCCGCATGCTCACCTTTTTGCGTCGGAGGGGGTAGAGGGTTCTCTGTGTCGGCAGCAATTGGGCTCTCTGCACTAGAAGAGCAGAATGTCCAGGTTTGAAAACTGAAAATTAAGCTTAGAGTTACCAAAAGCAGAATTTTTGCCATCTCTGCTAACTAGTGGGGCACTGCCCCTGAGGCTAATTTCTCAACTTGCTTAATTAGCGCAGTGTCCTTGGTTAGAACCTACCGCTGAATGTTACATTTGGCTGAAATAGCCATTTTGCTTAAATGCAATTATATTACTGATAAGTAGTGATAAGTGAATTTATTTGCCAGCCCTGGATTTGTGGCAAAATTACGAATTTTATGTCATGTGCAAATTATTAGGACAAAAAAAGTCGCCAAAAGAAAAAACGGTGCTGTGTGATATTGCAGTCACTGTTATTCTTTCATATAACCAACAGAGGGCGCTGTGTGATATTGCAGTCACTGTTAATCTTTCATATAACCAACAGAGGGCACTGTGTGATATTGCAGTCACTGTTATTCTTTCTTATAACCAACAGTGGGTGCTGTGTGATATTGCAGTCACTGTTATTCTTTCAAATAACCAACAGATGGAGCTGCGTGATATTGCAGTCACTGTTATTCTTTCATATAACCAACAGAGGGCGCACTGTTATTCTTTCATATAACCAACAGAGGGCATTGTGGGATATTGCAGTCTCTCCCCAAGTGTACTGTTGGTATAGGAATGATTAAAAGTGACTGCAATCTCAGCGGGTCGGGTACCGATGACCCGAGTATAAGCCGAGGTAGACTTTTTCAGCGCATTTTGGATGCTGAAAAACTCGGCTTATACTCGTGTATATACGGTACCCCAGGGCGCAGATTCTAGCATTGGAGTTCCACACAGCCATCTTCCGGGTCTTCGTGTCTTCTTTCAGCGCTTCGGCAATTTTCGTTAGTTTCGGCACATGCACAGTTGTCACAAACCGGCAAATTGCTCCAACTGTGCACGCGCCACAATGCCGATCTCCCACTTAGCTTGCCGAAGACCTGCAAGATTGCTGCAAGGAACTCTCATGCCAGAATCTGCACTGAGGGATAAGTAGTATGGGGCATTTCCCGGGGGGGGGGACAGTTAGGCTGGTGGGAGGAGGGAGGGGGGTCTACATGGAGGGTGGGGTATAGTTTTTTTTTCTCTTAAAGGATCAAATTCTCCTTTAATGCATTTGGAGCAAGAAAAATTGTTGCACGCGTAAAAAAACGCTCATTGATTTCACGAGTTTCGCAATTATTTGGCCAGTTTCGCTAATTTTTCGGCAAAGCGAAATGGGACAGATTACTCATCACTACTGATAAGTGATGTGTGGGTAAGGAAAAACTTAACCACACCCGAACCTAACCAGCACTCGACCGTAACTTGCATAATGTTGCCATTGTAGTACCTGTGGCCAACCCGTACCCACATCATCTGCCTCTATTTCCAAGACAGGAAATCTTTCGGACAGAGGAGGAATGTACTTGTCCAACCCACAGTCACCCCTAACCCACATTGGTTGGCCAAATTTTTACCTGAACCCACCTAACCAGTGTTCAAACCACAGGTCACCACAGATTTCAACCCCCAACATCACCAGTACTGATGGCAAGCAATAAAAGGATAAGCTTTTGATTATCAGCTCAGGCCAAAAAATTTTATAGGGAGTGACCTTTTTAGACATTTTTATAAATGTTATTTTTTAAAAATGTAATTTATCTACATAATGATCCATTTCAAGCACCACCAGACAACATATGGAATAACAATGGTCAGTCATGCAAAGGTTGCTACAGCATCACTGTATTATGTTTTTGCTGTGACTCAGATCTTCAGACCATTATCTGGTTTAGAATTGCTATTTTTATTGTAGAAAGAATGTTAACTTTATTAAATGGGATTATGGATACCCACCTTTAACAACAGCGTTGGTTTGGGCAGTCTCTCTCTCTTAAAAGCTGCAAAAGCTAGTTGTGGGGGAGGATCTAGCCCTCAGACTGAAACCAAGGTTCAGGAGACACTTATCACAAGTAATGCTACTATGCAGAGAGGTACAAGACTCATTTGTATACTGAGCACAAATTACTCTGACCTCGCTAAACTGGTGGATCTTTCAATGTCTGGCCACCTTTAGGCATACCCAAATCTAATGCATGTGTGCATGTCTTTATATAGCACCACAAGTATACATGGTGCTTTACATAACATACAGATAAACTGTGGTACAGTTCATCTGAACAAAACCTGTAAAAATAATTAAATACATAATTGTTAGAAATGTATATAGACCAAATCAGGGTGACCCTGCCCTGAAGAACTTAAATTCTATAATAAAGTCTATGCAAATTAATGATAGTATATTTATCACAAACTGGAGTCATTCTGGGTACATAGCCAGGGCTTAGTTAGTGACAGTAACCAGAAATGGGGCATGGCATTCACAAAATGTGTATGTTTACTACCATATACCTACTACTCATTAATTAGATGAGTCAACTGCAATAAGACCAATGAAAGCATCATTCTTATTGGTTGATATATACTACTACTCCGGAGTATAAATTAAATATCTTGTATTGTCCTCCATAAAGCTGAAATGCACCAGAACCACCTTTTTTGATCTTACTCATTAACATATCTGAATGAAAGATTTGCATTTGTGATTTACGGTCATAGACTATGTTTTTCCTGAATTATCCGTTTTTATCTAATTTCAAACTATTTAGCAAAATGAATGCTGCATTAATGCATCGTAACAGAGTATCCCAATGCGATGCCTTATTTATCAGTTCAGTAATCACGTCACAATAGTCTGCTGCTACCACCAACTCCCAGGGACACAATGGCAACAGTTTAACAAAGGACCTAGGCATTAGCATCATCTGCTTCACTGCAAATGTACTTTTTTTTAAAAGCTGACTAAAGGGTTGCATGCTGTCACCCAATGGAGAGTGCACATCACAAAGCATCAAGCCTCTTGTTGTTACATTTTTGAATTGGTGTGGAAACCTCCACCTGCTCCTCTATAAATTAGCATCACAACAATACATGTGGGAGGGCCTGCCCTCAGTGGTATAATTTTAAATCTCTAGTGATACAGCTCATGACAAAACTGAATTCTCCAATCAAATTGCTAGCAAAGCAACCTTCTACAAGTTACAGTTCAAAGCAGAATTTTATGTACAATGTATTTTTCTTGGTACTAATTGGATTTCAGCAGTGGGGACGCTGCGGACTGAGCACCTGATTGGAGCAGCAAAAAGGGAGAGTGAACCTTAAGCGGTCCTTCTTATTGAGCTAAGTACATAAAGTATAACCTTCAAATGTATCCAGTGCACAGCATTCTACAATTAACATTGTACATGCCAATTTGATTACTTTTAGAGTTCTCAGTAACGATTCTGCCAAATCCTTGGTACTGTCCCCTAAATTCTTAAAGCGACAGTATAGACCCATTTTCAACATGAGCTAAATGATTAAGGCATGTGCTGAACAAACTTTTTGCCTCTTGTTTTAATAAAAAAAATATCTATGGTTTCTGTTATTTCTGGCACAAAAGAATATGAATCGTGTTTCACTTTCTGTCATTTCCTGATCCTAAAGAACTTCAAAGAAAATGATTAAACAGATTACCAGTCCACAGAGAAGCAACTTAAATTGCCTCACAAGGAAACTTTGGGCGACTTTGGAAATTGAAGCGCCGCAAGTGCATTGGCTCACACAATTTTTTATTTTAGCAGGCAGAAGGCAGTTCGGGGAGATTGTTGCCCTCAAGAAGAGGCGATTTGTCGTCAGGCGACTAAATCTCCCCGAATCTGCCCCTGCCCTAAAGAAGAGAAGGTTTTTTTTTGTTTATTTTAAGGGAGAGCTAAACAAATTGCCCTGTTTATAAATAAAGGAGGGAGTAAGGTCAGTGCTTTATTTATTGTGCTCAGTTTTAGCAAAGGTGTGTTTAGCTGTATGCTGTCCCTTTAAAGTAACAAGCTAACAGAGAGTTGTAGAATGTAGTCAGTACAATTTGTAGACTGTGGTGCTTATTTATTTACACTGAGGATATCTGCCCACGTTTAGTAACACATGGCAATTATATAAAATTTTTATGTTTTCCAGCACCGGAGGTGTGGGCTAATAGAGCCACACTTTGATTGAGTAAACAATACTGTTTTGCCCAATAAATGCTCATAGTGTGTGCTCCATTAGGGTCCCAGCTTGCACGTTATACCCACACTAAAAACTCACTCACAGTGCAAACAGCATTGTACTTGCGATAAGATAAGATTTTTTGGGCAAAATTGTTTCCCTTAAACATAGTGCAACGTCTATAAACCCTGACCTCTGGTGGGGGGAAACAATTGTTCTATGTGCCCTTTGAACTGTTTTTCTTGCAGCTATATAAAGAAAGCCTATAACCAATTGGTTGTTGTGAGTTACTGCCTAGCTACAAACTTGGGCAGAGTTGGTAAATGAACCCCGATGAGTTTTATAGTTTGGGGGCAGTGGAGAGTGTTTGTCATTAGTGCTTACTGAGAAAAAAATGCTCCAAAATAAGTCACCTTCAAGTAGGGTATGCACTTTACTCAGTTATATTTTGCAACATAAAAGATTTCCCTTTATTTTGTGTTATTGCTTGCTCCATATATTCTTTCAGGAGTCACCATATCAATATTCTTAGATGACTGGGTGAGAGAACATACACTGAATAAACCAATCCAGTTTATGCTCACACGTCTCCATTATCCACCTGCTGCAGTCAAATGATGCCTCTTACACTGCCACCCAGTGCAATGACACGGGACGTTGGTATTTGGTTTCCTAGGTAAAGTGGCTTTCCTGTGCTTGCTGAACTCCCGGCATTCTCTCACAGCCACTGGCACAAGGAATGCTGGGATTCGTAGTTAACAGCAGGCCTGATGCAGTTCTTGTAGCTCACAGCTGAAGCAGCATGTAGAGTGAGAGATGATAACTAGATCCCACGCCCATAATGACAGCAGCAGCAGCTCAATCACCAGCTCCCCATAGACTCCCTGTGCAACTTGGCTTACAAGTCATCCTATACCTTGTGCCACTAACAATCGCCCCACAGAGGTCTCATTAAGCCATAGGCACCACATAAGCGCGCACAGCAAACCCCTGGGGCAGTGCAATGAATGAAATGGTTGGTGCAATTTCTGTGCATTCACAGTCACTGCTCTGGCATTTCCTCTATGCAAAGTACTTACTTTCTGTGCATCCATGGCCGGGCCTCTTGGCTCCTCTGGGCTTTTATAGAAGAGGATAAAGAAAAGATGACTTGTGTGAATGGCGACCAGCCCGAACCCCTCCTCCCCAGCAGCTCCTATAACTGTGCTGAAGGCTTTGGGAGCTGGAGCACAAGAACACCTGCCAGTGGGGAGGATGAGTGACGTGCCAGTCATGTGACCAGGAGAAGGGGGGCCAAGCTAGATTAGCAGTTTAGAAAGGAATAGAGTGCTGCCTCCTGCCGCTGCTACTCGTTTGAATCTCAGAGTTGAAGTCCTTATTGGATTGGAGAAGGAATTGACCTGCAGACAGCCTATCCAATCCCTGTGCTATTCAAGCAGCCAACCCTCATACATCCTAATTATGTTTTTTCACTTAGTAAAACTCACTCTTAATACTTCTTCGTACTTGGTCTTGGTTTTAAAAGCACCTCTCACACGAAAAATGTTTTTCCCTATGAGCTCACACTCTGGTTGGTTAAACCTATAGGCATGGGTGTCCACAGAAAATTTTCCAGGGTAGGGCAAGGAAGCTAATATCATATTGGGTAACATCCCACTGAAGATGAACCTATTCATGACAATGTAGAAGATAACCCAATTAAGGCTTGTTTGTATAAAAAACATTTTGCGTTTTTGGGAAATAAACTTACATTTTCTTGGAAATGGCTGGAGAATTCGGGCAACTGCACCCTCTTGCCCCCTTATGCGGACACCCATGCCAATAGGCCAAGGGAGCTCTTGGTGCAGGCAGCCATACAATGGCACTGAATATAGTACCACAGCTTTCCATAGTGCGTGTGTGTCGTCGCATGTGACGTCCCTCCAGTGGAGATAACATATTTCAGGTGCCTTTAAAATACTGCAACAATCTGCCTCTGTCCTGCACTGCCTTTGCTCATGTCCTGCTCAGCCATCCACCAGTGTTACTCTAGGCACTGGACCTAAGAAACCCTCATATGCTTGTAATATGTGCATGACCTCACTTCCAGTCGCATGGGACATCACTTCAACACTGCATCAGTATGAGTCCCTTTAAATGAATAAGAAGCATTCCTTCATGAGCTCCCCTGCAGCTGAGCTCTTCAATAAGGAACAAAGGGGAGCACAGGTTTGAGTTCTTGTCAGAAAGAGCCCTGATTCACTAACTATTCAGAGGAACATTAGAGCCCAGACGCAAATTTTGCAGATGGAATCTTGGGGGTAGATCTCTAACAGGAATAGGGGTATCCACACAAACATGGCCACCATCAGGGGGGTATGGGGGGGACAGTCATCCTGGGCCTGGTGGATTTTAAGTTTTAAGAGGGGCCTGGTGGTGCTGCACTTCCCAGATTAGCAGTGACCCCCCCTTGAATGGGCGTTAAAGCAGGACAACGCTTAAGATGCAGCTCAACTTTTTAATTGGACTTCATTTTTAGTTTTTGAATTATTTGCCTTCTTATTCCCTCCATTTCAAATGAGGGTCACTGACCCATCTAAAAAGCAAATACTCTGCAGGCTTCATATTTATTGTTAGTGCTAGTTTTGATTACTCATATTTCTATGCAGGGCTCTCCTATTAATTTTCCAGTCTCTTATTTAAATTATTGCATGGTTGCTAGGTTTGCATCTTAGCAACCAGATTTCTGAAATTGCAACATGGATAATTGCCAAAATAACTAAATAACTTAAAAACCACTTATAATAAAAAAAATTAAGAACAAATGCAAATAGTCCTCTCTACAGCATACTAAGGGGCAGATTTATCAAGGGTCAAATTGAAAATTAGAAATTCAAATTTTTAAGTAGGTTGATCCTATTCCCCCGAGTTTAATATATTCGATTTTTATAATTAATTTCGATTGGTTGAATTTCAACTTCACTGCAGCAGCACACGATCCATTAGCAGTGCCAGAGGGTCGGCGTAACAAATATTGGCAGGGCTGGGGGCGGCTTTGAGGGAAGCTTTTAGAAAAAAAATATTCGGCATGCAGCACCTCCTTGATATGGACACATTCCTATGATTTTTATAGGAATGTGTCAGTATTGCTTTAACTCTTGGCACTTGCCTGTTTCTAACCAGGAACCTAAAAAAGGGTGAAGCCTGTCCTGCCGGACCTTTTATGTCTAATCTAAAGTATCTGTTTCCTCCTAAGCCCCTTAAGGCTAGTGCCCATTACACTATCCTAGAGCTTATGGGAATTATGGTGCTGTTTATTTGACATTGGTTTTGATATATACATTACATTGTTTTCCTATATTTTTAAAATTTTTCTTTAAATTAAGGTATTTGGAGGTGTATATCATGTTAACAGAAGTTAAATTTGTAGAGAGCCTTTTTGTCCTTTAAAAAGTATACCGGATTTAGTTCCTGCACGTATAGCTAAATGTGTTCCATCCTATAATGCAAATTGTTTTCGGGGATGTCAAGATGTTGGTACAATGGCACATATTTGGTGGACTTGTCCTAAGGCTAGGAGATTGTGGTATAGAGTTTATGCTATGGTAGATAGTATTTTGGGTGTGACTCTCCCTAAAAACCCATGGGAAGCGTTGTTACATAAACAAGGGTATCCCAAAGAAAGAAATTTTGATTACTTACATATTTAATGCAACTATGCAAACTATAGCAGCTGCTTGGAAGTCTCCTTATCTGCAGATTACCAATGTTAAAGAACGGTTGATGAGAGTATATCTCTATGAGAAATTAACAGCTCAATCCTTGGGTAGAGATGGCGCGAACTGTTCGCCGGCGAACTTGTTCGCCCGAACATCGGGTGTTCGCGCTCGCCGGAAGTTCGCGAACGTCGCGCGACGTTCGCCATTTTGGGTTCGCCATTGTTGGCGCTTTTTTTTGCCCTCTCACCCCAGACCAGCAGGTACATGGCAGCCAATCAGGAAGCTCTCCCCTGGACCACTCCCCTTCCCTATAAAAACCGAAGCCCTGCAGCGTTTTTTCACTCTGCCTGTGTGTGCTGAAGAGATAGTGTAGGGAGAGAGCTGCTGCCTGTTAGTGATTTCAGGGACAGTTGAAAGTTTGCTGGCTAGTAATCGTGTTGATACTGCTCTGTTATTGGAGGGACAGAAGTCTGCAGGGGTTTGAGGGACATTTAAGCTTAGGTAGCTTTGCTGGCTAGTAATCTACCTTCTACTGCAGTGCTCTGTATGTAGCTGCAGTGGGCAGCTGTCCTGCTTCTGATCTCATCTGCTGACTGCTGCAATAACAGTAGTCCTTGTAAGGACTGCTTTTATTTATTTTTTTGTTCCAATACAGAGCAGTATCAAGCAGATTACTAGCCAGCAAACTTACTATCATCTGTCCCTGAAATCACTAACAGCTCTCCCCCTACACTATCTCTTCCAAGCACACACAGGCAGATTTTTCAGATACATTTTTGCCCTTGATCCCCCTCTGGCATGCCACTGTCCAGGTCGTTGCACCCTTTAAACAACTTTAAAATCATTTTTCTGGCCAGAAATGTCTTTTTTAGATGTTAAAGTTCGCCTTCCCATTGAAGTCTATGGGGTTCGCGAACCGTTCGCGAACCGCTCGCATTTTTGCGCAAGTTCGCGAATATGTTCGCGAACTTTTTTTCCGACGTTCGCTACATCCCTATCCTTGGGCAGGTACAAACAATTTTTTGATATATGGCATCCTTGGCAAGTGTATTCTCAATCGGAAGACGGTTGATAATTCGCCCTTTGTATTATGTCGCCTGTTGCTGTTTGGTTACATTATTCAGTGATTATTGATATTGATTGTACTGTGGAGAAAGATGTTCTCCCCTTTCCCCCCCTTCCCATTTGTTTTTTTTTTTTGTTCTTGTTTTTGATTATTTTTGACTATTTCCCTTTCCTTGATTTCTCATTGGTACATGTGGAATTGATGATCTTGATTGGGTATTGATATTGTGCTATCATATTGCAATTTTGTACGCTGTGCGTTCTGCTGGACTGCCTTTATCTTGATTGTCTAAATATGTTTTTGGCACTGTGATAACTGTACTGTTAAAATCTGTTAATAAAAAATAAAAAAAGTATACCGGTATGGGATCCGTTATACCGAAATTTCAAATTATGGAAAGGACTTCTCCCATAGACTCAATGTTATCCAAATCAACATTTTTCAAAAAAAGGTTTCCTTTTTCTTTGTAATAATAAAACAGTACCTTGTACTTGATCCAAACTAAGATATAATTAATCCTTATTGGAGGCAAAACTAGCCTATTGGGTTTATTTAATGTTTACGTGATTTTCTAGTAGACTTAAAGGGATACTGTCATGGGAAAACATCAGTTAAAGGAGAAGGAAATCCCCAGGGCGCTAAACCCCTCCCCCCTCCCCCCTCCCCTGTGCTGCCCCCCCTCCCTCCTCCCCCCTGGCCTACCTGTCCCCCTGGGCAAATGCCCCTAACTTTTTACTCACCCCTCTGCGCAGGTCCTGTCCACGGAGTTCGCAGTCGCCATCTTCTCCCACGCGCGTCTTCTTCCTGCTCTGACCGGCGTCTTCTGGCGCATGCGCAGTAGGAACATGTACCGGTACGGCTCTACTGCGCATGTGCCGAATGTCACGAAATCGGAAAACTTCGTGACATTCGGCGCATGCGCAGTAGAGCCGTACCGGTACCTGTTCCTACTGCGCATGCGCCAGAAGACACCAGAGGGGTGAGTAAAAAGTTAGGGGCATTTGCCCAGGGGGACAGGTAGGCCAGGGGGGTGGAGGGAGGGGGGCAGCACAGGGGAGGGGGGGAGGGGTTTAGCGCCCTGGGGGTTTCCTTCTCCTTTAATAGTGCTGCTCTAGCAGAATTCTGCACTGAAATCCATTTCTCAAAAGATCAAACAGATTTTTTTATATTCAATTTTGAAATCTGACATGGGGCTAGACATTTTGTCAATTTCCCAGCTGCCCCTGTTCATGTGACTTGTGCCTGCACTTTAGGAGAGAAATGCTTTCTGGCAGGCTGCTGTTTTTCCTTCTCAATGTAACTGAATGTGTCTCAGTGGGATATGGGTTTTTACTATTGAGTGTTGTTCTTAGATCTACCAGACAGCTGTTATCTTGTGTTAGGGAGCTGCTATCTGGTTACCCGCCCATTGTTCTTTTGTTTGGCTGCTGGGGGGAAAAAGGGAGGGGGTGATATCACTCCAACTTGCAGTACAGCAGTAAAGAGTGATTGAAGTTATCAGAGCACAAGTCACATGACCAGGGGCAGCTGGGAAATTGACAAAATGTTTATTAATGACCTGGAGGTGGGCATTGAAAGTACTGTTTCTATTTTTGCAGATGATACTAAATTGTGCAGAACTATATGTTCCATGCAGGGTGCTGCCACTTTGCAGAGGAATTTGTCTAAGTTGGGATACTGGGCAGCAAACTGGAAAATGAGGTTCAATGTTGATAAATGCAAGGTTATGCAATTTGGCAAAAATAATATAAATGCAAGTTAAACACTAAATGGCAGTGTGTTGGGAGTTTCCTAAAATGAGAATGATCTTGGTGTTTTTGTAGCTCAAGGGATGAAAACATAATTATGCCTCTTTATAGGTCCCTGGTAAGGCCTAATCTGGAGTATGCAGTGCATTTTGGACTCCAGTCCTTAAGAGGGATATAAATGAGCTGGAGAGAGTGCAGAGATGTGCAACTAAACTGGTTAGAGGGATGGAAGACTTAAATTATGAGGGGAGACTGTCAAGGTTGGGGTTGTTTTCTCTGGAAAAAAGGCGCTTGCCAGGGGCATAATTACACTTTGCAAGTACATTAGAGGACATTATAGACAATGTCCACTACACCGTTAGGGCCATGGTTGATGGGGAGATTTGTAGCCCATGCTAAAAATGCACGAATGCAGGTAACAAATCTCCCAAAACCACTTAAATAGTTCTTCCGAAATTGCCCTTAGTTGCCTTGTGAGGAAACTTTGGGTGACTTTCGAGATGCATAGGATTTACCATCAGTGATTTCAATTACAGCAGAAACGTAAGCATTTTTGGAGATTTGTCACCCACTGCCATGCATTTTTGGCATGGACAACAAATCGTCCTGTAGGCCATCAACCTTATGCAAAATGTAGTGATGTGCTTTATATAGTGAATAAAGTACCCCCTGTTATAAGTTTCCAAGGAGTTACATGACCATATAAAGCACAAGGCCGAAGACAGAGTGTTTTTATACAGGTCATTGAACTCCGAGGTGATTTTTAATATCCTCATATTTTGCAACAGGGGTACTTTATTTATTATTATACACAAGTCATGTGACACAAATGACATCACAAAGCTCTGATTATAACCGATGACATAACTAAGCACCATTTATAAGCTAAGGTGCTAAGGATATAATTTACAAGATATTCATGGCTCTTGTGTATTATGTAATAATAATACCCTAAACACAGAATATCCCTACTTAGTCACCAGTTAAGCAGTAAGAAAATGAAGACCAGGTTTTATTTGTTGTAGGAATCCAATAAAAAAAGCACTGCGTAACTTGTAGACGCTATATAAATAAATGATGATAACATAAAGTCGAGGTTTATAAAACATATACACATGCATGGGACCTGTTATCCAAAATGCTCGGGACTTGAGATTTTCCGGAAAAGGGATCTCTCCGTAATTGGATATCCAGTTAAGTCTGATAAAAATCCTTTAAACATTATTTAAATCCAATAGGATTGTTTTGTCACCAATACGGATTAATTATACAGTATCTTAGCTGGATTCAAGTACAAGGTAATTATTCTATAGTAAATAGAAAATGAAATACATTTTAAAAATGTGAATTGTTTGATTAAATGGAGTCTATGGGAGATGGCCTTCTTCTTTCTGAGCTTTCTAGATAATGGGTTTCTGGATATCCCATGCCTCATTTGTGAATGTACCAAAACTTAAAAAAAAGTGTAGAGATTTTACTTTATCATTAAATTAAAGAGTATTGGATCAATATACTTTGGTCCCGGCACATATTTTGGTCCGATGCTTCCCCAGCACTGAACCTATCACAGAAGAAGGAGGTATTTTCCCCTCAGATTGTCACCAGAATTTGTCACCAGAAGTGCCTGATGGTGGGAAATTAACCCTAGTGACCAGGCAGTGGTAGGACTGAGAGACGGGAAGATATAGTAAATATGAGTAGACCTAAATAGAAAGATAGATCTGAAGAAGAAACAATAACTGTAAAGTTATAGCTTAATAGATAATAGATTGTTGGCTGTGGGGTGAGGTACCACCATATGAAAGCTGCAAAGAGAAGATAAATCATTCAGAAATAGTTAGTTGAAAAGTTGCTAAAAATTGCCATTCTATGATCTAGTTTAAGTTAACGTAATGGGAATGCTCACCTTTAGCATAGTCCTACCAAAGCAGTAATGTGTAAGCATGATCCCTCTTCTTTCTTCTGCAGCCCAATCTGGTTGATGCAAATGACAGGAGAGAATGCAAAAAAACACTTAACCTGGCACTCTCTTTTTCACTGCTCTCTCACTGCTGACAATCTCTGTGTGTGGTTAGTGGACAGTAGTGTTAGTGCTATGTTGCATCCACTGAAAGTTGTGTTATGCACCAGTACGCATGCAAAATAGGTTCCATTTTTTCCTTCCTTGGTGTAAATTTGCCTAGTGTTATGTATATCATATCCTTGATGAACATCTTAAACCAACTTCAACACAAACTCTTAAAATCATGCTCCCTCCAGCTATTTACTTTCAGTGCTTGCTGTTCGGTAGTAGAAAGAAATGTAGGGGTTGGATTGAACATTTTGCAGTTTATCCAATCCCTGTACTAGGGCTCATTTGTCAACACTTTCTCATTATCTAAACAAGCCCCAATGACCCTGAGATTAAAAAGTTAAAGGAAGCAATATCAATATCTTAATATTGGTTGATATAGATAGTTATGCAGATAGTTTGATGCAGAATTGCCCTTTTTAATGTTTAATTCCAAAATTAGTCAAGTAAATCCATTATCCGTTTTATATACTGACATCTTGTGGTAGAAATGTAGTACTACAAGTCTGCAGACAATGGATTTATTTGTGGCCATGAGCCAAGGGAGCCCTGTACTTACAGGAGAACTAAACCATAAAGATGAATATAGCTAGGAATGGCTTATTTTATACTGAACTTACAGCTTACACCTAAAAATGAAAGTGTTTTAAAGTAATACAAATATAATTTAGTGTTGCTCTGCACTGGTAAAATTGCTGTGTTTGCTTCAGAAAGACTACTATTGTTTATATAAATAAGCTGCTGTGTAGCAATGGGGCAGCCATTCAAAGGAGAAAAGGCTCAGGTTATACAGCAGATAAGCTCTGTAGAACATAATGGTGTTATCTGTTATCCACTATTTAACCTGTGCCATACAGCAATTTCTGCCATTGCTACACAGCAGCTTGTTGGTATGAACTATAGTAGTGTTTCTGAAGCAAACACATCAGTTTTATCAGTGCAGGGTAGCAGTACATTAAATATTAATTACTTTAAAACACTTTCATTTGTTGGTATTACTGTTCCTTTAAGCAAATAAATGACGTTTGCCTGTTATAGCAGCTTATGCTACAGGGTGCAGAATAGGCTGGTTTCTAATCTGTCATGTAATGAAATCTGAATTACTAACTAACCATGTATTGCAATGTTTATATTCTATATATACAGTATATTGTGAGTTGTTCCCTAAGCTCAAGTATCTGACAGCAGCAAAGGGCTTGCTTGAACAGAAATTAGTATGTCATTTTAAGTGATTGCCTACAATCTTTTACCAGGGTGACTACAACGAGCACTTATCATTTATTGATCAACCCCTGAAAAAGTATTGGACCACAAAGTAGAATTTCAACCCCAAAACTCCAAAATCCTCTTTGGTTTGTGCCGGTGGGAAAATCCACATAACTTAAAATGACACTGATAAAGCCCCAGCATAGACAATTGTAGGGATCATAATGTTTTTAATGCTTACAGATTTGTGTTGCTTTTCTATGTAAACCAAAACAAACTACAATTAAATGACTATTTCAAACATAGACATGCAGTAACACAGGTATTCAGAAAGAAAAGTGCAACAATTTTGCTACAAAAAAAGTTTTATTTCTTTTATACATAAAAAAATCGATACATCTGTTTGACTCTGACAGACATTTCATTTGAAATAGGGAGAAATAATCATTTTACTTTAATTTCCATCTAATTTAAAAAATAGTGTCTCAAACGGTATCTTGTAGTTTCATCTAGTATATGAAATGGAAATCCTACTTGTCAGTCTCAGTGGTTGGAAACATGGTGGACAAGCAATTACTGGGCCTGATATCTGCTTGAGAAACCCTTATACACACAGGCATGACATACTGCAAACCTGAATTATCAGCCAGCCTTCTGTTCATTTGCATGATCTTTCCCAGATTAAATGAAGCATATTAGTTATACATATTTACAGACATGTAAAAGCACCGATGCTGTTTCAGTGGTCCTATGTGAGCACACAGCAACGCATTCCACCCTCCAGGGAGGCCCACAGAATACATGGCACCTGCTTAGACTCTGTACAGTTTCTATAGCCCACTGCTATGCAGAGAAACTTTAAACATGACATTACTGGATTTGGAGTGTAGGAGTCAATGTTATGAATGGGTTAAGCAGACATATTTGCTGTTTGCGATGTATGAAACACTACCCCTATATCAGCAATGAGACTTTGTCCCTGATAAAGCGAGTAGGCGAAAACGCTACTGGATGGGATAGTTTTTCCAACAAGCTACATTTATAAAAAAAGGAATAAAAAAAATGTGAATTCAGCATCAAAAGCTAAAAGAAATATTTACATGGAAAGCTGAACAGATGCGGTTACAGAGGTAACAACAAGCTCCTTAAATTACAACCAAAAAAACTTTCAATAGCTGCTTGCCTTTTCTCTCTCTATTAATGCTGTATTTCTGAAGTATAGTTTTTAATCATCTCCTGAGAACTGAAACCAAGTCTGACAATTGTTTTTATATGCAAAAGGGTTGCTCAGACAGGAAGTTGCCATAAGATCACACCGTGACAGACTAATAAAGAAATACGAGGGGTTATCTAATAAAAGGCACCAAGTTTGCCCAGGAGCAGTAACCCATAGCAGCAAATCAGGAGGTATAATTTACTGTTCACCTGTTTAAAAGCACACATCTTATTGGTTACTGCTCCTGGGCAAACTCGGTGATGTGTATTAAAGGGAAAGTACTGCCTTTTAGGAAGCAAAATTCTTACCTTAACCCTTTCCTTCTGACAAGAGTCTATCTGTATCTGGCAGCATTTGCCTTGTACAGAGCATTTTTCCCATGTTTTGTTCTCTGCAAGGGCAAAATTAGTGGCCAGGTGCCCTCCTGTGCCATAGGACGCAATGTTTCAAAACTACAGGTTCATGCATGCAGTTGTCCAATATGTGCACAGAGCAATAGCTGCTATTGAACATGTCTGTCCACTTTACAGTAAAATAATGTTAAAGCATATTTCATTGTATTTTATGGGAGCTGCCAAAGATGTTGTCCATGTACAGTAACAGCAAATGCTGTGGACACTGAACTCTGTGGGGGATTTCCCTGATTAGACAAGCCATATAGAGGTAGGCTGCAAATATGTGAAAAAAATTCTATTAACAGACAATACAACTTACAATTAAAAAGACAACTAAGGCTCCGTATTGCTAATACGTATTCAGTAACATAGTACAGTGATCCATATAGTACCATCCAGATTGGTAGAAATAAGCACTCACTGTGTCAGGTACTCTGTCCTGAGCCTGTTTGTATTTGTTGTTCATGCATATAATGATGGGCTTAAGCACATGCATACGCAAGGGAGTCTGCTGAACTCTTTTACTCATATGATGAATGTAAGTTACACTAAAAGCCTACCAGCAAATGGCCAGTACAGTGCTCCACACATGCAGTTCTGTTGCTGTTTAAGGAGCTATGGGTTTATTTACAGGCAGCTATTGCATAGCAGTAGAAAACTGTTTTGTGAGCCAGCGCTACTTTAACAGCATACTGCAAAGATCCACAGAAGGTGATTACTGGGTTATCTGCAAGCTCCATATGTTTTGCAGTGTTTCTGTACATTAAAACAGTTACTGTATTTTCTTATGAGGAAAAGGCTGCCATTTAGTAAAGATTTAATCTTGAGATGATTTGTGTAGAAAAAAAGTAACAAATCTAAATGTCCCATTTGTTGGGTACTTTACAAGATGTTCATAGGATCAAAGCAAAATAGAGAACCCTTGTGGGGTTAGCCCTTCATTAACAGAAAGAGGACATTTTTGTTGGGGGTGACAGTCGGTTTTAGTATTTTATTGCAAAGCCGCTTTTAACCCTCATCTATATTGCAGAATTCCACAAGCACCATTCACTGAAACCTTACAACTACCAAACATACAGATTGTCCTTAAAAGGTCAAATGACAGTGGATTTTAAATGCCCAAACAAGTAACTACAAAGAATCAATTGGCAGGGGGTTAATAGCAAAGACAGCTCTCATTTCTTCTCGTGCTCAGAGAATAAAGGGAAGGAACAGTAGGTTTCTGGTGAGCTTCCTGCCCACAGCATTGCCTTGAATAGACATTTAGATAGAAGACATAGGCATTCCAAAAGAACAAATACACTATGGAAAGCAAGTGGAACTATCTGTGTTACATGACAAGTGGTGCCAAGGCAAAAAAGTGCAATTCAATTGGAATACAGTACATGCAACCCAATTCCAGCATGATTTATACTACAGACATACAGCAGAATGTAATATTTAAAGCATTCCCAAAATTGTTTTGGAATAGATTTATACTGTGAGAATGAATAGGAATAAGATACCATTTCACAAGCTGTGTTTTGCCCATGATATACACAATAAAGCATAGTCTAAAGGCGACCCCCATACACGGGCTGATAAAAGCTATTATTGGCCCGTGTGTGATGCCCTCCGGCCGGATCTGTTCATGGATGTGGTCCCGCAATCCGACCACCTGTATTGCCTCCATTCTGATCCGATTGTTGGGCCCTAGGACCCACGATCGGATCAGCCAGATATCGCCCACCTCAATGTGGGCATATTGGGTCTCCCTGTGTATAAAAATCAAATAGCGAAAATTACTGGCATAAAGAAGCATTAGATCAATATGCTTATTACAGGCTAAAAAGCAATCCTGACAATATATTCTCTAGAAATACATTTCCAAAAATAAATTCCAAACCCATTACAATGTGATTATGACATTGAGGTTTTACTGCATTTATGCTGGAATTATGTGCGGCAGCTAGCACAATGCCTCTTTGTGAGAAATGTTTTTATAACAATACAAGTGCTATTTCATTATATCCACTAGGGGTCATGTTCTACCGCAGTGTAAGGAAAATTAAGTTAAATGTAAACATTAGAGCTGGTTGGAATTTATTTTATAACATAGGGCATTTGTATAGTTTCAAAACAACAACCAAAGAAAAACAGGGAAAGTAAGAGACTTTTAGGCTCTGTTGACTTCAGGCTAACCAGTTCAGATATAATTCTGATTGTAGTATGTAATATAAAACGTAACTTTTAATCTAGGTTAATTAAAAACACACACCAACATGGAGCGGGTGGCATAGGTGGACGGTGGGCGGATAGCTCCCACTCGCTCCCCACGTAGATAGGTAGGAACGATCTTTGGGGAACAGTTGGAAGGGAGGGTTCTGGAATTGCTATTAAGCACTACTTATGTTAAGCTACTATGGCGGTCCTGTTGTAAATTACAACGCTGACTATTCTGACAGCCCACCAATCTATCCTGTGCCTGGTTTTTAATGTGCATTTTTAGGGATATGGTCCCGGACTTCATCGCATTTATAATGAAGTCTTATATGGCATTGTCCATGTTGGTGTTTGTGTGTTTTTAATTAACCTAGATTAAAAGTTACGTTTTATTTTACATTTTACATACTACAACCAGAATTATATCTGAACTGGTTAGCTTGAAGTCAACAGGGCCTAAAAGTCTCTTACTTTCCCTGTTTTTCTTCGGTTGTTGTTTTGATATTTTTGGTTCTTTAATGAACACTAACCTGCAGATAACTAATGTTTGAAACAAGTTCACACTCAGATTTGTAATATTACATTTGTATAGTTTCCAAAGACAGCAGCCATATGCCATAGAACAATGATTTGCTCCCATTTACCCTTAAGGGAGACTATAGTGCAGCCCTCCCCATCGTGGACTTCATGCCAGGGTCATACACTGCTGTCAGACAATAATTATTGCGTATCCTTATGAGTAATGTGGTGTGGAACACCATGATTTACAGTGTATATGAATCTGGACAAATGTAAAACTTCAAATGCACTATGAATGTTCAGCATCCTAGAAATACAGCAGCAGGAGTACTGTGGTGGTGGAAACTCTGAAGGTAGGTAGGAAAACACGGTGTGGTATTTAACATGACATAGGGATGCAGGTCATGGTAGGCAGCACATCAGCCCAATGCCACACAAGGAATTAAAATTACCTATTGGTTACATGGTGTAGTGGCCCTTTCACAACATGCAAATTCCACAGGACGTTGGTAGACTACATCTTCCAGGATCCTGACACAGCCGGGTCTGCCATATGCATAAGATCGCCCACCACGATGAAAGCTGCCTCAAGATTACAAGATTAAGAATCCCTTCTCTAGTGTCTGGTCTTATATTTCAACGTCTATAAAGTACATGTTACACATGATACCATAACTTTCTTACACATTATCAACAGAGCATGAGACTGCAAATCATATTTGGTGGGGGGGGGACACCTCCAGTCACCCTACTCCCTTACATGTTACACTAGGCCAGAACTCCCCTTTCTTTAAAAGCACACCAGCCCAAACATCTTTCTTGTCACCATCTTGCCCAAGGCTCTTTGAGTGAGATCAGACTGGGTGCATACAAAATATGGAAATCTTTGTACAATTCTAAATTTTACAGGGGACACCTGGGACAAGATGGCAGCAGGGCAATGTGCCTTTCAAAGAAAAGGAGTGGTAGGCAATAAGTGATTAGGATCTATGGAGAGACCCCCAAGTGAGTTGACTCATCAGCTATTTTGCTCAATTGATAATGTGTAACAAAGCTTATGGTATTACATATACAACCTTTAAATTAGATTACAGTGATATAAAAGACCATGGACTAATAGATGGGTTCTTCATTTTGAGTCCTAAGGTCTTGCTGGAATACAACTCCCCTCTTGCTGTAACCCTTGGGTATGCGTTGCATAGTATTTGGGAGATCTAGTCAAACAAATCATCTTTGAGATCTGTAGTCTAGCAACAGTTAATAAACTGGCACTCTCCTAGTGAATTGAAGTTACCTTCAAAGAACATAGTAATATGATATAAAGTTGTTTACAGAAGACCTACCAAATGAAAGAAAGACTTTTAGTTTCATGAAGCTGAATACAAAAATATTTATGTGCAATATCTTTAATGCTAGCCACCTATAAGAAAGCATCATGTGTTCAGGAATGACATCAATACTCCTTTAGAAAGCCCTAAAATCTGAAATGGACCATTTTGTGTATTAGTTAGCCTTTTGGTCGGGTAGGAATGGCAGAAATTTACCATGCCAATGAGAGAGAGACAACACTGTAGAATGATTCTTACTTTAACAAGAGAGATAACCTCACAGAGGTTTTGCTAAATAAGCCCTGGCACCATGACAGTTTGTCTACTACCAAACCTGAAGTGTGGTGGCTAAAGCGAGTGAACAGGCGCATTGTACAATATCCCTTGTTGGAAACAAAGACCTCTGTTACCCATTGAGTAATAAAAAAACAATCAAGGAGTAGAGAGGAAACCTGTTCACACTTATAATTGACATTAATATTCAAACATGGAATGCTTTTTTTATATTGGACAGTTGTGAGCAAACATGTTCTTTATAACTTGGCACCTTGATCATTTCTGTAAACAGCTATTACTCACAATTACCTGTTTCAGTCCTCTATAACATTGGCTGGCCTGTGTACATGTTTAGCGCGAATTCTAAGAGAATGTGATTACAGGAATACAACAAAGTGCTTAGAAAGACCATTTTGTTATTTTTCTGTGGTAAAAAATGGAGTGAATACAAAAATGTAAAAACAATTTTATAAAAAGAACCATAATTTTTTTACATTCCCTCATCTTATAACATTCTAGAACTTATACCCAAAAGACTGACAGTCAAGAAAAGCTCCATCTACCAGTGTATAATAACAAACAGAGGCATCGGTAATGCAAACAATCCCATGTTTTAAAGCATTAAACCCAACTTAAAAATGGGGGGGGGGAAGTAACAATATTCATGTCTTTTTTTTTGTTAAATCACTTGACTTTCCACTTGCTGGACACCTAATACAACCAAAAAGAAAAAAAGTATATAAACAATGGTGCTTGCAGAGACCCATATAAACAGGAAGTTAAAAAACATGCTTTCATTTTGGCTGCTTGTGTTAATTTTGTCATGTCATTGGGCTCCAATATTGCTGGGCTATATTCAAGCTGTACTTGTCCCCGAAGCCTAGAAAACAAAGTCATACGTAGTGATCTTAGACACATTTCAACATGTAACATGCACCACAGTTAAATGCCCAAATAACAGCAGGAGTGTGCTTGTGGCACATAGTAAGTTACGGCACTAGAGCCATTTTGCCCCATAAGGAGATTAAAGAAGCCTGTGAATCCTCAAGCTCCTAATAAATGGGGCTTGGTTATTGCCACCTTTTACACTTGTGTGGGGATTGATTCTAATTCAACACGGGATTATATTCACTCGGTCTGAATGGCTCATTAACATTTATGGCATTGAACTTGTGTGGCTGATTTAACAATGCAACTGAATGACATAAAAGGAGGAAAAAGTAAATTTCATAAACGCTAAAAAATGTGAACCTGAACTTGTTTTGTTTATATAAAGAGATCATACCTTTATGGGGAAGTATAATGCTCACACCTTGGAGACTGAAGAAGGAATGTAGCCCACGAATATGGAACTATTTCCTCCAAGCATCAAATATTTACATATCAACCCTGACACAAATAACACTACCGGTATTTAATATTTGGGTATTTGGCTGTTTCCTACACATATGATTTGTATGAATTCTGTATCAATTTTTCGTTAGGTGAGGTTTCATAGATAATTTACTCCACTACAATTATTAATAAAGGATGTTAGAAATTAAAGGAGAAGGAAAGGCATCCTGTACTTGGGGGTGCCAAATGTTAGACACCCCAACTGATTGTATTGACTTACATGAAACCCCGGGCCGGTGCTCCTATCAGCAGAAAACTGCACAGACCCGGGGTTATACCAGTGAGCACCACAGAGAGATCCTCTTCCGGCTTCTTCTTGCTTCAAATTTCTCAGGGCAAACGCATGTGTAGTTGAACTACAGTAAATAGCTGACTTATTTGTTAAAGCACAGCCGCGAAAAGAAAGCGCAAGACGGAAGAGGATAGCTCCGTGGGTTTGTAAGTTTGCAAACTAGAAAATTCAAATGGCTTGAATTTTGTCAGCTCCCATTGACTTCTATATGAACTTGCCAGCTTTTTGATGCTGATTTTTTTACATTCACGTTTTCAAGCCTTCTTGCTTAGGGGTTGTTCGCCTTTCAGATAACTTTTAGTATGATGTAGAGAATGATATTCTGAGATTGAAGGTTTTTGAGTTATTTAGCTTTTTATTCAACAGCTCTCCAGTTTGCAGTTTCAGCCTTCATGTTGCTAGGATCCACATTACCCTAGCAAACATGCATTGATTATAATAAGAGACTCGAATATGAATAGGAGAGAGTCTAAATAGAATGATCAGTAATAACAAGTAGCAATAACTACATTTGTAGCTTTGCAGAGCATTTGTTTTTTTTAGGAGGGGACGGCGACGCCCGTTTAAAAGCTGCAAAGAATCAAAAGAAAAAGACAAATAACTATAAAACTATAAAAAATAAATAATGAAAACCAAACCAAAAGTTGTTTAGAATTGGTCGTTCTATAACATACTAAAAGTTAATTTAAAAGTGAAGTACCCCATTAATAAATACCAGACTGCACTATTTTGGCCGAACCCCTGAATCCTATGCGAAAGATTCAGGCGAATACCGAACCAAATCCGAATCCTAATTTGCATATATAAATTAGGGGTGGGAAGGGGAAAACATTTTTTACTTCCTTGTTTTGTGACAAAAAATCACTACATTTTCCTCCTTGCCCCTAATTTGCATATGCAAATTCAGATTCAGTTGGGCCAAATCCGAATCCTGCTGAAAAAGGCCGAATCCTGGCCGAATCCTGAACCAAATCTTGGATTCGGTGCATCCCTATACCAAATATTTTTAAAAATATAATTAGAATTTGAGAGTTTTTGTGCAGAAAAATTTGAATCGTGGCAAAAATTCAAAATCGAACCCTGATAAATCACCCCCAAAAATGATGAAATGAATACTTCTGACAAGTTGAAGAGAAACATAGTGATTTAATATCTGCACATGTAAAAGTAAAATAATCCAACCACTGAGGCTTTCCTTGTCCTTTTGCATTTTTGGGCTGACCTTCGCTCCCACTCCACTGCCTGTGAGCTGAAGCAGGAGGATCTTATTTCAATCAATTGAGATGGGGCACAGAGTGGACTGACTCTTAGCCTGTAAACATATGCAGGCAGAGAGAAGCAGAGCCTACTGCTCCATGTGCCCATGGCTTTAAACATATTTCTTCTAGCTCCACAAATCTAAATAGCATAATTTGCATGGTAAACTGACTGATGTATTTCTTATGAGGATGATTCTCATTAGATAATGGAAATAGATCAGTAGTAACCTCAACAACAGGTTATAATACATAATGAGCCTTAAATAAGGCTACTTAATCAAGAATCCAGTGCTCCTTCAACCACGGAACAAATGTTGGAGTTCCTTTCAGCTTGCTTTTAAAGTGATGACCTCAGTTGTGAGAATAACTCTGCTAGCCAGATGACAGGCAAAACACAATATAAAAATGAGAAGGTCTTGGGTTATGCAGACAACATAATTGTTACCAGATTAAGCCCAGTCAGTGAAGATAGAAAGGGACAGGAAGTAAAAATAAAATTCTTGGAGTATGGTCGTCTCCTTGCTGTCACCTACCATTGGTTTCAGCTCCTTGGCCTCAGCTGCACTCCCTGGCTCTTTCATTTCTCTTCTACTGTCTTCCACAAACTCCTGAAATTAAACACATTTATATCTCTCAGTTATAACATTAAACCAGCAACTTTGTCTTTATCCACAGAAAAGGTTGCTGCTTACTAGTTAAACAGTATAATAAAATTATACATATACCCAGGGCTGCCCCGTACAACAACATTTTCGGAGCCACCCCAGATCCCGCCCGCTCCACACCACAGTTAAAAGACCACACAGACATCAGTGCTAAAAAAGGTAATCCCCCCACACACACAAGTTATAAAAAGCTATTGATGGTCAGGGCCCTCCTATAAGTTAAAAAAAACTGTGGCGCCAGGGCCCCCCATAAAAGTTTTTTCAAAAAATTTGTGGTCAGGGCCCCCTACAAGTTAAAAAAAAATAATCGGTGACCAGGACCCCCCTTACAAGTTAAAAAAAAATTGGGCCCTAGAGAATATTTTTTTAAAAAAAACTTTGGTGCCAGGGCCCCCCTTACAAGTAAAAAAAAAATTGAGGCCCAAAGAATATTTATTAAAATAATACATTGATGCCCAGGGGATTTAAGAAAAAAAACCCCCACATTGGGTGTTCGGTAGAATTGGCTTTAGAATTTCAACTTCACCTCCTTTCGTGACTTCGGGTCTTTTCGCCACTTCGGGACTTCGGCTATCTTCATGGCTTCGGGTCTTTTTGTCGCTTCAGGACTTCTCGGCACTTCCGCATTTCGTGTTCCGGCAGCACGGCTTAGGTGCTGTCAAGGGGGGCCTGGCTATTTCGTAAGGTGCAGCACAACCAGGCTCCCCTTCAGCCCAGGTACACTTGTACCCCCTGTGCCCCCCTGATGGCGGCCCAGTTATACATAAGTAAAATAAAATGAAATAGCTCACTGTGCACTGCCTAGACCTTCGCATTGGCAGTTATTAGTTTAGAATGAACTGCATTTGTTGATTCAATTATGGGGATAGGCTGGGCCAATCGGGGATGGAAGTGGGCTGGGCCAATCAAGGATAAACGTGGGCTGGGCCAATTAGGGATGGGGGTGGCCTTGGCCAATCAGTGATGGGAGTGGGCTGAGCCAATCAGGGATGGGCGAGGGGTGGGCCAAATGGGAAGGGGGCAGGCTGAGCAACTCGATTTGGAGGAAGAAGAAAAAGCCTTCATGCTGTCCTGGTGCACTCACAGTAAATCCGGCTGCGTGCGTGGGGGCCTGGTTAATCCAAGTGGAGCACGGCCGGGCCCCCCTTAAGATCCAAAACCCACAGGGCCCGGGACAACTGTCCCCCCCTGATGGCGGCCCTGCATATACTGCTAACTCAATTGTATGTCTAATTGTATTTTTCAGACAGGGTACTATTAACTCTTACCAATTGTTCTTGGTTTAAAGGGTTATGGATTTCTAACTCAATGGCAAGTTGCATTCCTTCATAGGTTAAATCTTATAGCCCATTGGTGTCCTGACACCAAAAATAGGTCATCTCCAATTCAGTCCAGCAACAGTTTCATAAAAGTCCTTTTATTAAAGCAGGTAGGGCACAGAGAAGCAACATTTAAATCCTTCACTGCAGTTTTTCCCAGCTTTATAGGCTTGAAATGTTGCTTTCCTTTGTCCTAGCTGCTTTAATGAAGGTCATTTTTTATATTGTTGCTATTAAAAGTGTCTTTCTGGTTGATACTTACCATGAGAACTTTATCCATGTAAAATTCTTTGCCAGGGCTTCCATCATTATACTTTGTGTCAATAGCAAAGCACAGGAAGAGGACATCAACAACCATTTCATAGATGGAAAGGAAACAATGTGCAACTAGGAATGCAAATAGGCAGACAATGATGAGGGGAAGCACCCAAATGGTATAGTCCCGTTGATAGTTCAGAAGCATAACGCCTGCCAGGCCTGTACTGCTCACAATCAGTATCTAAAGGCAAAACAATTAAATCATTAAAATCACGGTACTTATAGTGTAATTTTATGATGATAAAAACAAAATTTTACTGTTCTTTTACTCTATTCACCCTAAAAACAATGCACTCCTAAAATTAACTCAGTAGTACCAATAATACCTGTGGTGCTTCCCAATGTACAGTATAGCCACATCAATGATCTAACAGTAAAGAAATAAAAACTAAAATACATTTACAACACCTCCTGATGAACAATGAACACTCCCAGCAAGGTACCCTCTAAGGTGTGCACTAGTGTGCACAAATTTTCAGGCCAGTGCACACAACAAATTGTAGCACGCACAAAGAGTTTTGTGTTTGAGAATGTTTAAGTAAGTAAATGTTACATTAATTCTGTCTCAGAAAGCACAAACGAAAGAAAACAAGATGGGGAGCTACTGGGTCAACTTTGGAGGTACAGATCTTACCTGCTAAAGGACTGTTGTTGTGTTGGGCAGGTATAGAAGCCCAAATGATAATGTACTGTACATTTCTGACCTTCCTCTTTAGTTAAACTTTAGTTCTCCTTTAACACTAGTGTAAATGATGGGTCTCTTTATTAGTAACTTGTCAGTAGATCATTTAGGTCTTGCAAACTTTTCAATACAAGATCTATCAGAACTTTTTTTATGCTTAGAAAAGAGAAATATTCCATTACAAACTGTCTAGTTTAAGTTCATCAAAATGCATGAGCTGTTGTATGAATGTCTTTTAGACCATTATGCATTCTAGTAAACAATTTCAATAAAATGAACTTGCCCTCAAGACAGTTTGCTGCGGTCATTAGATACGTAAATGCTGCCACCATTTCAATCCCTGAGGTTAAACAGAACTCATTAGCCAAGAACTCACATTTCCCTCCCTATTAAATTGTGTATTTCCATGGGCTGGGAGCAGCACAATGAATTCAGCTCTTCTATTACTCTGTAGTTCTGATAACAGGCAGCTGACAGAAGAAAGGCTTTTTTTTCTGCAGCACATTGAAGACAGAGGCACCTAGCTGGAGGTCATTACACACATACTTAAAATAAGTATAAAGAGTTACCTGTCTTCGAATTTATGTTACAGAATTGTTAATGGTATCAAGATTTGAAGTAGCATTGATTGTGACTTCAAAATGTGACAGAGAGAAGTGGCATTTGTGCCTTTAATTATATTTCTACTTAGAACAGCACAGTGGGCAAAATACTATATTTTAGGAAAGCTTGTGATTTCTGAGCACAAATACTAGATGATCTTAGATGAATGATACTTAAAGTATATATTCCAGAAATGACAAAGGGTCTGCATGTAACAAAAGAACATGGGGCAACGTATCCTCCTAATTTACATTCTGTCCTTGTTTAAAATTGAACCATTGCACAGTCTGAATGTTCTAAACAAGTAGTGAACCTCCACTACATGTTTCTCACTGGCTTTCGTTCACTCTCCAGTGAATTAACTTTAGCATCTCCTTAAATAGTGTCCTACGAACACAGTTTGGGAAAAAAAGATATCTGTATCCCAACCAAAATAAACGTGTGTTTAAACCATAAGGAATCAACTCTCTTTGATGAACAGGAGGCCAACATGGAGTAAACGAATTAAAAATACATTTTTATATCCCTTTTAAGATGGGAAACATTTAACACGCATTATGCTTTTTATACTCTTTTCTATGAGCATCACGAAAAAAAAATTAAATACAGTATGTAATGAGGGTCCTACTAAGAGGAACTTACATTCAAAACCATTTGTGTACTTGAGCAAGATGGTGTTGACACTGGCTGCCAACTCAACCATTCCTGACCAAGGCTGCAACCTATTGGGTAGTGGCCAGATATCACTCAACAATGTTGAAATACCTTGTAGGGTGATAGTCTACTGGGCTATGGATGTGGCCCTCTCCCAAAGGGTCTGCATGGAGCCCCAGTGTGATGTGATAATCGAATTGGGGACTGGGGTTGTTAAATTGGACATAGGCCAATTAATAAACTACTAGATCTTGTAGTAGAAAACCACAGTATAATAAACAGGAACAATATTGGGGTTTTTTTTTTAGAGAAAAGAAAGAAATATAACTTTGTCTAGCTCTATACCCAGAACGTAGAAATAATCTTACCTTGCCAAGGAAGAGCATGGAATCCCCCACCGTGTTGATAGCTGCCACTCTTAGAGCATTTTCTACTAGAATGACCAGTGCATCTTTTGCAGAGGTACAGAAGTTCGTGCTGTTGATAGCTGTTGCTATGTAAGCATTCTTTGGAGAAAGGAGATAAAGCACTTAAGTAAAAGTCTAATTCTTGGCACTCTTTTTAAACTGGTAAAAAAAGGTAAATAGACCTTTTTGAAAAAGAAGCTATTATTACAATTTTAATTGTATAATTTAATTTCAAACAGAATTCAGCAATTTTAAAGAATAGTTATTATTCAAGAGAGGCACTTTGTTGTGGTCAATTAATGGAAATACTCCTTCGAAAAAATGATCTGTATATGCAATAAACTACCATTGAACAAAAATGTAATGTGAACAATCTTATTCCGTGTGCCACTAGATCTAGCATTGCAGCTGGACAAATGCAGCCGTGCTAATTACTTAACAAGACTTCTAACTTTGGGATAAACCTGATTACACTGACAAATACAGTAGAGTAGAACTGTACAGGGTGCTCATAGTTCAGGCTTGAGACTGTTCTATTATATATTGAAAAGAAAGAAAAGTTATCCATGCTCATTTTATCCTTATAAACAAATTCTGGATATATTATAGAATATTTTTGACCTTGATATAAAATTGCAGAATTGTTAATGTATTCCAATACAGAATGATGAAGTGTCGACTAGAATTCAAGCCTATTTCCTGTCTAGGGGACTAATATATGATGAAGGCAGGTGTTGGGTTGGATTTAAGTAAGCCTGGGATCAATTGCTTGTCACCTTTGATAAATCCATTTGTATGTCTTGTACTCAGCTAACATTTGCAAATCATCAGTGTAAGTTATACTAAATAGTTATACTAAATAGTTCATCATGATATATAGTTTCAAATATACACCAAAATGTTCTCTTCAATCACTATAATGATTACTGGACTGCCAAATCAGTTATTTTCCCTTGGGTCTGTATACTTGGCACAAAAAAAGCTAAAAAACTAAAAAGGCAATATAAGCAATTATTCAGCTTGTTCTAGGCAAGGACAAGAAAAGGTCAGAGTTATAGCGCTAGTATTCCACCATTTCAATTTCATGCTTCATTCTTTTAAACCAAGCCATAATGTCACGAACGAAAACACTGCATCAAGAGACATACTGGTTACAAATATAACATGTACCGGTAATATTGTGTTTTGACAATTATCATGGTTTATATACTATACAGGATTATACACACGTCTAGCAAATTTATTCAGAATAACTCGTATAATGGCCATTGAACTACGGAAAAGGCAGAATGACAAATACATCATGAGGTCTTTCTACCTAAGCAACTAAACCACAGCTGATAGAGCATTCGTATTCAGTATTGGTGATGAAATAGTTTTTAACAGACTCCTGATATTGAATCTTAATAGGCATGCTCTGCCTTACAAGTAAGTGTGTGTGCTAACCAGGAACCAAGGTGTGATAAATAGTTCATTTCTGACAACATATGTTCATGCCTTAGTTCCAGATAAACAGTAATGTACCCCCTACTGAAATTTACAAGGCTACATTACCAAGGAGTTCTGTGACCACAAAGATGCAGAAATTCTACAAATCCCAGTAGCATCTCCTCTCTACCCTATAAGTTCCACTGCTTGTGCTACAGTTTTATTTTGCTTTGCCAGGATTTTGAATTCTTACAATAAATAGTAAACAAACATACTTAAAGTTTATATTAAAGAAATAGGCAGAAAAGAGCATGGGATGTTAAAGTGCAACCAACCCACACACACACACTAATGGAAGCCCATACCTGGTTTAAATAAGCTAGGCACTTTTCTAGGCACCACAGGCAGCAGATACAGGACTTCAGCATACATTGTGCACAGGCATTTTCCTGCAAGACAAAGTGTGATAGAAACAGCTTATGTGAAAGTAGGTGGAATAACTGCTTTACTTTAATAAATGGATTTCATTGAAACATAGGTTTACTAATCACAAATGTTCAATCATTTTTTAGTAGACATAGAGGCCTATTTATTATTCCATTCTAATTTAATAATATTTTTAATATAATTATTTCCTTTTCTCTGTAATAATAGAACAGTACTGCAGTATTATGCTATGTAAAACAAAATTTGCTGGAAAAACAGTGCCAAATGCTGTGTAAAATAAATGGCAAACTAATCAAGGTTTGTGATATTTTACGCCATGTGACAGATTTCCCACTGCTTCAGACCTTTGTAAGTTCTGGCCCAAGTTGCTCAAAGAAAAAGCATATAATAACTCAATTTTTACATCATTATTTACACCATATAATAAATCTGCCCCTTATGGTATGGTGAAAACCCCAGGCCCCAAGCATTCTAGATAACATGTGACACACCTGTATTACATTAGCAGTTTATGAGTTTAAACCCTTAATCAGCATCAGCTTGGACATCAAAAACTTGTGCAGCTCAGCTGACCATAAAAGATTTTAGAGGTATATGGGCCAAGTTGCTCTACCAGGCTACAGGCACGTCAAGTGTAAAAAATGAGTAGGACTTAATATTTTAAGAATATGGATAATTTGCTGTGGCTGTACAACATAACTAGGGGCTATGATGTGAAGAGTGGGAATTAGGCAATGTAATATTTAGACGTGGTGTTGTGTAATATAACATGGTGACTATAGAGACAATACATAACATGGAGAATTTTTAAAAATAAATTTGGGTGAAGGGCAAATTCACTTAATTCACAAACTAAATGTCACAGGGGATTTCACAATGTAAATTGTCACTTAAGGATTGTGAAGTAGGGATGCACCGAATCCTGGATTCAGTTCAGGATTCGGCCTTTTTCAGCAAGATTTGAAAAATCCTTCTGCCCGGCTGAACCAAATCCGAATACTAATTTGCATATGGAAGGTAAATCGTGTGACTTTTTGTCATAAAACAAGGAAGCAAAAAATGATTACCCCTTCCCACCCCTCATTTGCATATGCAATTTTTCATTTGCATGTGCAAATTAGGATTTGGATTCGGTTTGGTATTCAGCCAATTCTTTCATGAAGGATTCGGGGGTTCAGCCAAATCCAAAATAGTGGATTCGGTGCATCCCTATTATGAATTTAAAAAAAAAAAAAAAGACACAAGAAATGTACAAAATGGAATTGTATTTTCAAGTCCAGCATTTTCCACACATTGCTATGCCTAATACTGACCGTAAAACATAAATTTGGGCACCAAGGAGGTGCTCCTAATCAGGCTGAACATTTGGCCCTCAGGCTAAAGAACCAATGATAACAGGGGCTAGCACCAGTGATAGATCACATCACCTGTCTGATTGTTCACATGTTTCAGACACATATCTGGGTGATCCAGTTACTGGTTGGGCAGGCAGTTGTTTTGGCCTCCTCTATGGGTCAATAAGCTGTAGACCAGGGCTCCCCAACCTTTTTCACCCCGTGAGCCACACTCAGATGAAAAACTTGTCCGTGAGCAACACAATAAGCGCAAACATAATTTTTATTACTATTAAGCATATACTCTAAATTAAAATGTCATATAATATCAATCAAAGTGAAATCTGGCACTGCACGTTTTCTGCCAGTTTTTGAATATCGGGGGTGTAGTTTGTTACAGCCAGCCTCATGCATTCTCCCAGATGATCATCATTTAAATGTGTTCTATATTTAGATTTTAACATTTTCATAGCTGAAAATCCAGATTCAAAAAGGTAGGTTGACCCAAAACAGGAATTCAGTCTTTGTGAGGTTCCTTTTAGGATGGGAAACTTGAAGATTTCTATTAAAGTCTAGAAGTCATTTTGCAGTGATCTTGATCTCAAAATGTGATCTGGATGGGCAATATGAGGGATTGGCTGCTGCCAGGTCAGGTGCATAGGGCTATATGGTGTCACAGATGTTTGGTGCAATTTGATGGATTTTTGGCTCCTGCTGGCACAGGTACATATTTGGGGACAATATTGTTGATTTTTGGCTCCTGCTGGCACAAGTACATATTTAGGAGCAATATGATGGATCTTTGGCTGCTGCTGGCACAGGTACATAATTGGGGACAATATCATGGATTTTTGACTCCTGCTGGCACAGGTACAGATCAGGGGCAATATGTGGGATTGGTTGCTGCTGGCTCAGGTCCATGGGGCAATATGGTGGCTGCTGGCACAGGTACACAGATGTTTGGGGCAATATGATGGATGTTTGGCTCCTGCTAGCACAGCAGGCATAGGTGTGGCTTGGGGGTAACAATATTATGAATGTTTTGGCTTATGCTGGCACAGGTACAGATTGGGGGAAATCTGAGGAATTGACTGCCATTGCCACAGGTACAAATGGGGGCATATGACAGGTTCTGGCAATGGTAATGCAGGACCAGGTGGCACTGATTGAAGCCCTTGCCAAAATACCTTGGCCCAGTCCTGGCAGTGATACAAGTGGATGGATGAGCAGGTGGCACAAAGGACACTGGGCAGCACTAAAACTCTGGTGCAAATCATGTGGAGTTGGGAATAATAATGGTACAACAAGAAAATAGGTGAGGAAGCAGGAGTTACAGAGAATATGGAATTATCAGAATTGACACAGTAATGGCAGGGACTAGGGAGAAGGGCTCACTGTGGGCTGGCATATGACATCAAGGCACGGCAGAAAAATATTGTGCTGAGGCTGGGACGCGAGGGACAGAAACTATTCTGTTAGAGCTCAATCCTGGATATACAAGCATATCATTTCTGCCAGCAATAAGATTATTGTTATTTCCAGCCACATTCAAGTACTGTTTTACCCAGTAGATCCGACTCACTAGCCCTGTGTAATAGTAAGCATTTTAACAAATTGTGGGCCAGCGAGATCCCTTCTCCATGACTCACCATAAGAAGCGTATATCACAGTTTCAGTTCAAGCACGATCCTTTCTATATAGCCAACCTTATGAAGTACGTGTAAAAGTTTCAGTGTGATTCTTTCCAACCAGCCCTCATAGTCTCTCATAAACTGCCAGTGTCTTCCCCCGACCAGTTCTGTGAGCCTCCTGTCAAATCGATCAGTGAGTTATAACAGCATTCTCTTTTCTCTCCATTCTCTTCCTGCGCTTCCTACTCACTGCTCGCTCACAGGACTAATTGCGAACACGCTGTTATAACTCACTGATCGATTTGACAGTCACAGGAGGCTCACAGAACTGATCGGGGGAAGACACTGGCAGTTTATGAGAGACGCTTTTAAACGTACTTCTTAAGGTTGGCTATATAGAAAGGATCGTGCTTGAACTGAAACTGTGATATATGCTTCTTATGGTGAGTCAAGGAGAAGGGATCTCGCTGGCCCACAATCTATTAAAATGCTTCCTATTACACAGGGCTGGCGAGTCGGATCTTCTGGGTAAAACAGTACTGGTATGGGGCTGGAAAAGCTTACGCGAGCAACACCAAGAGGAGCTGCGAGCAACATGTTGCTCACAAGCTACGGGTTGGGGATCACTGCTGTAGACACTGGAGTGGCTTAGCCCTTAGTTAATGTTGACACATGTATGGGCAATAATTCAATGATGATATCGACCGGTCTCCCTTCTTCCATTCGGATCCAAATTACTAGAAAGGCTTGTTTACAAACGCCTGATCCAGCATCTCACTCACAACTCCCTCCTCGACCCCTTGCAATCTGGCTTCCGCACATCACACTCGACTGAAACTGCACTCACCAAAGTAACCAATGATCTTCTACTGGCAAAGTCTAAAGGTCATTATTCCATTCTAATCCTTCTAGATCTCTCTGCAGCCTTTGACACAGTTGACCACACACTTCTCCTTGACATCCTAGACTCAGCTGGCATTCGGGACATTGCTCTTTCATGGTTTACATCTTATCTGTCTGACCGTTCCTTTAAAGTTTCCTTCTCTAACTCTACTTCTACTACTTTCCCACTCTCTGTTGGAGTTCCTCAAGACTCTGTTCTTGGCCCCCTGCTGTTCTCGCTCTATACAACTTCACTAGGAAAACTTATTCAGTCATTTGGACTTCAGTATCACCTTTATGCTGATGACACCCAACTCTACTTGTCTACTCCTGATCTTTCTAATTCTGTCCTCTCCCAAGTCACAGACTGTCTCTCTGCTGTCTCCTCCTGGATGTCACAGCGCCACCTAAAACTGAACCTTTCTAAAACAGAACTCATTATATTTCCTCCAAGATCTTCCCCTGTCCCTCAGATATTACTCACCGTAAACAATACCACCTTTCATTCCACCACACAGGCACGCTGCCTAGGAGTTATCTTAGACTCTCATCTGTCTTTTTCACCACACATTCAAACACTTGCAAAATCTTGCCGTATTCAACTGTGCAACATTGCTCGAATACAACCATAACTCAGTTCAGAATCAACTAAAACACTGATTCATTCTCTCATCATCTCCCACCTTGATTACTGCAACTTACTCCTCACAGGTATTCCAACAAGTCACCTTTCACAACTCCAATCTGTTCTAAACGCGGCTGCTAGACTCATTCATCTAGCTCGCCACTCAACATCAGCTGTTCCCATATATATGTCCCTTCACTGGCTCCCAATCTCATCTAGAATCAAATTCAAATTACTTACACTCACATCCAAGGCCCTTAATAATGAAACCCCTCCCTATATTTCATCTCTAATCTCCAAATACACTCCTTCACGAAACCTACGCTCTGCTTCTGATCTTCGCCTCACTTCTCCTCTGGTCACTTCTGCCCATTCTCGTCTACAAGACTTCTCTCGGGCTTCTGCTTTTCTCTGGAACTCTCTTCACAAGCTGTCAGACTTTCTCCTTCCTTCCAAACTTTCAAGCGCTCCTTAAAGACTCATCTGTTTAAATAGGCTTATTCGATGTACCATAATTAATCATTGCTGTATCAAAATGACAAAATGTTTATATAATCCTAATGTCTCAATTGTACCCTAACATTTAGTTTGTAAACTCTAATCTCTAGGTCCTTCTAACCCTATTGTACTCTGTAATCCTTGTTTGTTATCCACCATTTATTCCCTGTTCGCTATAACTGCAGTAAAGCACTGCGTATCTTGTCAGCGCTATATAAATAAACGATGATGATGATGATGATGAATGATGCAAACTGCAACAGGCTGATTTATATGTGATATATTGTGCTTACCTTCCCTTTCAGCTGGCTATGGATATACATTAGAATCATTCGGGGGATTTTCACCAATGTGATGATAAAAGCCCCTTTAGCCACTGTCCCAAGATGGTAACGAATGAGTCGATTTACTGAGGCCAAAACTGGGGTAAATGGAAGATCTTTTTTGTTTCTATGGAATAACATTAATAACCATACTGTAGGTATTAAACATATTACACAGGAAAAATATTGTTTCTGTGGCATAACATTAATAACCATGCTTTAAATATTAACGAAACATATTACATAGACAAAATATAAGGGCTATGGCAAACAAGTGGTGCCTAATATAAAAACCTTCACAAAATATTTGTTTTTCATGGCCTGTGAATACTTCTCACAGATTTGGATTTATTCCAAATTGCCTGCTTTCAATACAAAAATGTGCTTATCAAAGCATCTCGTGTAGAAAAATATATATATTTAGTCAGTAACCTAGTGGAAAATTGCAGAAATAAATTCTGACTACTTAGCTGTGAAAATAGTCATTTATAAATATGGAAAATTTCACAAGTACCGGAGTAAGAAAAATGAATATGAATTGCATCTTATTTAAATACAATCTTCAAACAAAAATCCCTACCTTGTGAAATAATATGTTACCACAGCTCCGGCAATGGTCATTTGTTGGCAAGCTAGAATAAACTCACTGATCCAAATGAGCCCCACAAGATGGTACCACCACATGTACTGCAATGGGACATTGATCCGAAATTCCACAAAGCCCTGCTCATTAGTAAAAGGGTCACCTAAAATCAAAGTGATCAAAGTTAACACAAACCATAACATGTAGTGAAGGGAACGATCTATGAGGAATTAGATGCATCAATTATTTTTTTTACAAAGGCATGATATTGAATGTTTTAAGAGTGATATTCTGGGACAATTTGCATTTTTTTCATTTTTTAATTCTTTGTGGTTTTTGAGTTATTTAGCTTTTTAATAACAGTTACCTTAAAGGTGAACCACCACTTTAACCATGTGTTTTTTATTAATGAAGTGAGTATTACATGGATGATGCCGGTATGGGATCTGTTATGAGGAAACCTATTATCCAGAAAGCTCCAAATTACAGAAAGGCCATCTCCCATAGATCCATTATAATCAAATAATCCACATTTTTTTAAATTGATTTGATTTAAATTGAATTTCCTCTGTAATAATAAGGATTTCAGACACTTCTTAATAGCAGCGCAGAACACACTGAGCATGTGTAGTGCCAATGACACAATAAAGAAAATAAATAACTGTCAATCTGTGTTGGTACAGTATATAAATACAGCATTTCTAACCAGGCTTTAGTTCCCCGTTAAAGGCACATAGTTGCAGACTCCTTTATGTGATCACACTGTCCTAAACAGAAGAAATGTCTTAACATCTAGGACTGTGATCCCCAACCAGTGTCTCACAAGCAACATGTTGCTCTCCAACCCCTTGGATGTTGCTTCCAGTGTCCTCAAAGCAGGTGCTTAGTTTTCAATTCCTGGTTTGGAGACAAGTGTTTCATAAAAAAAACAGCTGTACTGCCACACAGATCATCCTATAGGCTACCAGTCCACATATGGGCAAACAAAGAGCCAATCACAGTAGGAATCCCAATGTAAGAGGGCAGGAATAGCATTAAAGGGCATGTAAAGGCAAAAAAATAAAATCTCATTTTTACTTTCCTTAATGAAAAAGAGATCTATCTTCAATATACTTTAATTAAAAAATGTGTACCGTTTTTATAAGAAACCTGACTGTATGCAGTGAAATTCTCCCTTCATTTACTGCTGTGGATAGGAATTGTCAGATGGTCCCTAACTGCTGAGCAGGGAAACAATCATACTTATGAACAGCAGAGGGAGCCCCCACCTTACGTCCCAGCCATGCAGAACTCAAGCAGCTTTGTTTATGATGATCCCTAAGCAGCCCAGACCACACTGAGCATGTGCACAGTCTTAGTCTTGCAAAGATGTTTAACAAAGTTACAAGATGGTGACCCCCTGTAGCCAACTTTGAAAGCACAAATTATTTGTTTGATTAGGCTTGTGGTGCAGTAAGTTCATGTTTATATTTAGTATACAAAATACAGCATTTCTAGCCTCATTCTATTTTAGACTTTACATGCCCTTTAACCAACATCTTGGTATTTTAAACACTGGTATTAACTAGTGAAGTGCAATCATTTCATGGAGAGGGTGCGGCATTAAGTCTTCCCCTAGGTTACTGAGCTGCCAGACTGAAATGCCACAGACAGGAACATTCAAATTTGAATAGAAATTTTGGAAAAACAGTAAAAAATCAAAAGAAGAAAAGCAATTGAAAAAAAAGTCTACTTCTGGTGAACAATCTGAAAACAACTGAACTGGAAAACATTTTGGAAGGTGAACAACCCCTTTAAAATAATAAGAAGTTCTTACACTGGGATTACATTGTGACACCCTACCAGGTGAACTCTCTCTGGGAAAAGCCCAAGGATTCATCCCATCAATGATACTCCCAAATACGAAGTTAGGGATTTAGTATAAAATGCTTTATGAATCATGTTTGCTGTCTCATGCCAACCAGAAATGCATTAGATACAAATTTTATTTGTTAGGGGCAAGAACATTGAAAGATATTTTGGCCTTTTTATCATGTAAGTGGTACTTTAAGAATCATTCTTTAAGTTATGGATTGTGGAAAGAAGGTCTGTATTTTAAAAACAAACTTTTTCTTTTTAATTACTTGAAAGCTGTTTTCCTGATAGAGCAACTGATCAGCCTACATTTGCTTTTAGATAATAAGGAGGGCAATGTTTTATTCTATTGAAGATATTAAACATCCCAAGAAAAAGACGATAATGGCAGCTACAAAGCAAATACAAACATACATTTAAATAAACAATAAGGACTGGGCAAAATTAGGCTGAAAGCAGCAGAAGCCAAAATATTGCAATACTTGTCACTGCTTCCTATAGAGATCTATGTGGAAAAGCTACTTTTTCACAAACTCTGTAGATTACTTAACTATATGTCCAGACTCGTTTAATACTTCATCTACTGTTAATTTATTTGCACAATTCTAAAGGTTTCCACATGTACACATCCAGTGGCTATTCTGGGGCTGCCCAGATGTCGCCCCTTTCCTCTCCCGCTCCGCGCTTAAAAATTAGCATCAAAGCGGGTTTAAGGGGACAGCATCGCTAGTGCATTGAGCGCAATATCGCTCTCTGCACTAGTGGAGCTGAATTTCCGGGTTAAACTGGCCGCTCGCTACAGCTGAGGCAAGGTTCTCACCTTGCCTCATGGCAGGAGCGGCCCTGTATATATCCAATTTCTGCTGATATATTGCAAATTTCAAATGTTTACATATTTATTTATTGTGTATTCTATGTGCCTTTTTGTGATCTGCACTAGCTGTAGCCACGTCGTCTCCTCTCACTGTGTATTCGTATACTGCTGAGATGACAATAAAGTTGACTTTACTTTGACTGAAAAGTCGCAAAGTGCAAAACAATTTGCATAAATAAGAATAAAAATTCTTATTTCACAATGCAATACTCTTCCTTAAACTGTTATTGAATTGCAAATTTGAATTGCACATTGCCCACTTTTAAGAAGTGCTTGTAGGTGTTTGCTCTTTTGGAGCAAACATAACGATTTTTTCAGTAAGAAGTTTTATTACAGTTGCTGCGCAAACTATAAAATTTGCAAACGGTCGCTAAACAGTTTCCGGGTCTGCAAAAGCTATATTAGATTTGCACAAAGGCAAATGTGTTCGCACAAAGGCATAACTTTTCGCACTGCAAATATTTTTTTTGTTACCGACTTTTATTACATTCATCTTGAAGAATTGTAAATGTCCCCCTGTCACTCACTGCCAGGTCTGTCTTGCGTAGCACATTTCCCTATAACCTATCAATATACGAAGTAGTAGCAGCCAGAGGAGTTTTGAACATCATGGTTATTGGTCAGTTTTTACCATGATGAAAATTTTCCCTGTTCCATATCCCTGAATTCATTTTAAAGTCTAACTAAAGAAGAAGGCTAGAAATGTTGTACACTATGGGGCAGATTTATCCAAGATCGAGGCTCATATACCTCAGCAACCGCTCCTCCTCTGCCACGCCATTCTGTCAATCCCTGCACTGGCTTCCGTTACCTTTCAGAATCAAATTAATGACCCTGACATTCAAAGCACTTCATAACTCTGCCCCACCCTACATCTCTATATACTCACCCAACAGCTTACTACACTCCTCTACTGACCTGCTACTCAATTCTTCTCTCATTACCTCCTCACATGCTCGCATTCAAGACTTTGCAAGGGCTGCACCGCTCCTCTGGAACTCTCTCCCATGGTCTGTCTGACTTTCTCCCAACCTTTTGCTTTCAAGAAATCTCTTAAAACGCACTTCTTTCGAGAAGCCTACCCTCACTCTGCTTAACTACCAAACGCAACACCACATACAATACCACATTTCTCCCCCACTTTATTCGATCTTTCCCACTCCCACACTTACAGGGGACTAAACATAGACTAAACATCCACATCTCGCAATGTAATATTGTTCCTTAAACTGTTATTGCATTGCGAATTTTAATTGCGCATTGCGAATTTTAATTGCGCACTGCGAATTTTAATTGCGCACTCATAAGAAGTGCTTGAAGGTGTCGTAATCTTTTGGAGCAAACATAACGACTTTTTCAATAAGAAGTTTTATTACATTGACTGCGCAATGGCGCAAACTATAAAATTCGCAAACGGTCTTTCACTGTCGGAAGTGGTCGCTAAACAGTTTCCGGGCTCGCAAAAGCTATATTAAATTCGCACAAAGCAAAATTTGTTAGCGCAAAGGCATAACTTTTCGCATTGCGAAATTTTTTTCCCGTTAGCGATTTTTATTACATTCCCCCGCTTGTGTTTTACTCCCTTCCCTTTAGAGTGTATGCCTATGCATAGGGCCTTCCTCACCTTTTTGTACCTGTATTGATTGTGATGTATGTCATTGTAACTCCATATGTTCATGTATATAATTCATGTGATTTAGTTGTATAATCACATTTACTTTACAGTGCTATGCAATATGTTGGCGCTATATAAATACATGTTAATAATAATATCTGTGCCTCCAAAAATTCCCCAGTAGGTCTCCCATTTTCTTTGTTGCCGAACATGCTCTGTGCTACTGCTATTTACTGCACTTGGACTTGGGGAACGACTCCCAATCTACTTTATATTAAGAATAGAAATGTCAGTATAAAGCTGATTAGTAATTAATATAGATAATTACTACAATCAGCTCAGTAACCAGTGTAACTAGCATCAGAAATTAATAATCAGCATTGTAGTATCAGCTTACTGTATATACCCGCATATAAGCCGAGTTTTTCAGCATCCAAAATGTGCTGAAAAAGTCTACCTCGGCTTATACGCGGGTCAGCGGTACCCGACCCGCTAAGATTGCAGTCACTTTTAATCATTCCTATACCAACAGTTCACTTGGGGAGAGACTGCAATATCCCACAATGCCCTCTGTTGGTTATATGAAAGAATAACAGTGCGCCCTCTGTTGGTTATATGAAAGATTAACAGTGACTGCAATATCACACAGCGCCATCTGTTGGTTGTATGAAAGAATAACAGGGACTGCAATATCACACAGTGCCATCTGTTGGTTGTATGAAAGAATAACAGAGACTGCAATATCACACAGCACCATCTGTTGGTTGTATGAAAGAATAACAGGGACTGCAATATCACACAGTGCCATCTGTTGGTTGTATAAAAGAATAACCGGGACTGCAATATCACACAGCGCCCTCTGTTGGTTATATGAAAGATTAACAGTGACTGCAATATCACACAGCGCCATCTGTTGGTTGTATGAAAGAATAACAGTGACTGCAATATCACACAGCACCCTCTGTTGGTTATATGAAAGATTAACAGTGACTGCAATATCACACAGCGCCATCTGTTGGTTGTATGAAAGAATAACAGTGACTGCAATATCACACAGCACCCTCTGTTGGTTATATGAAAGATTAACAGTGACTGCAATATCACACAGCGCCATCTGTTGGTTGTATGAAAGAATAACAGTGCCTGCAATATCACACAGCACCCTCTGTTGGTTATATGAAAGATTAACAGTGACTGCAATATCACACAGTGCCCTCTGTTGGTTATATGAAAGAATAACAGTGACTGCAATATCACACAGCGCCCTCTGTTGGTTATACAAAAGATTAACAGTGATGGCAATATCAAACAGCACCCTCTGCACATGGTAGTGGGACAGTGGGACAATGCACACAGTAATCCGTTTGGCAATTCTCTGTCACCATCAGCTTTGCAAAGAAGTCCGGTTGATCACTGGGGGGGTCGCTTTGGCAGAATGTGCGCTGCTGGGAGACAGGGCTGTAGTTGTGTCTAGGCTTATACGCGAGTCAATACGTTTTCCCAGTTTTTGTAGGTAAAATTAGGTACCTCGGCTTATACACGGGTCGGCTTATACACAAGTATATACGGTATATTGCAAACAAACATTTTCTTCTTGTACATTTATGATGACCCCTAAGCTTAGCTTCTTAACAGCTGCTCAAGGATCATTGCTGCTATTGAGAAGCTGAAAATTTGGTGTAAGAGTAGTACAATAAGTTCAGTATATAAAATATCACATTTGACCATTCATTTTTAGGGTTTAGTTCTCCTTTAAAGTAGCTGTGTCATATGTGGACACCACAGAGAAACAATTTGAAGTTTCAAATCTGATTTAAACAACAACAAAAAAAATCAAGTACATCATATGGACGAATGCCTTAACAGTAATTAGCAGACATTACAAAAATTAAAGAGTATTAGTTTTAAATAATTCTTCTACTGCATAATTTAAACTCTGAAAAAACTTTATCAATAAGAACATTATAAGACTTTCCATTAGAAAAGCAAGCAAATGTTTCCTTTTCGCAAGAAATCATTTTCTGCATACCTGCAGTTCCAATGAACAGCAAAACCATTACCCAGTAGACCCAAAATAAGAGGAGAGCACAGAAGGTCCAAAAGGGCTGGAAGACAAGCAGTGGGAGATGGATGAAAACCTTCCCGGCCACATGGAACAAGGCAATAGTGAGGGCAACTCGCTTGCGCATAATCAGCATCATGAGTAACAAGATGACCTGGCAGGGAGACAATAACATGCTCATATATATATATATATATATATATTATACAGACACACAGAGAGATATCTGGAATAAAAGTATAAAAAACAGCACTTTCAAGAACGAAGTCCTGTAGGGGCATTTTATATACAGTTTCAAAAAAATTCACACATTTCAAAATTAGCTGGCACTCACATTACCAAAAAAAACAAAGTGCCTGGGTGCAGTCATAAAATATAGGATAAGCAAACAACAATGTCCACACTCTCAGATGAAAAGGTCATTTATTGAAAAGAACTGACGTTTCGGCTAGCACTCTTATCAAGGCTTCTGATAAAGTCTATATTTATTTTTTATTTTATTTTATTTTTTTCCCAGCTTTCAAATTAAGGAATAATTAATGCTAAGCATGCCACTAAATCAGACAACATACAGGGTAATTGCATGGTAATATAAAGGCTCAGTTGAGAATGGTCAATAATACACAGTAATATACAGGCTCAGCTGAGTGGTCATTCAACTACAGCTTTAAAGGAGAGCTAACCCCTAAAACTAGATTAGAAAATATAGCTAAAAATACCATATTTTATATAGTGAACTTAGATATAGTGAACCAGGTGTACTGCAAAACAGAGCCTCCTGTAGGCTGCCAGTCAACATAGGGGCTACAGGATAGCCAATAGCAGCCATTATTTGGCACCCCAAGGACAATGCTTATGTTGCTCCCCAACTCTTCTTACATTTGAATGTTGCTCACAGGTAAAAAAAGGTTGGGGAGTATGGGGACCCTTGCCTTACAGGAAGCAGCAACTCAACAAAGAGCCTGCAGAGGATAACTGGTTTAGAAGAACAAAGAGTTTGGTGTCAACTTTTTAATTCTAATAACACATGGATGGCAAGCCATTTGTTGGCTAGAAAGCAACAAACACTTACTGTAAAAATTGTGGCAGCAATGGCATAAATAAGCAAGGCCTGAAGATTGTCTTTGGAAACCTGAAGTTGATCTGGAGGGAGATTTTCATTGAAAGATTTCTTGTTATCAGCGTAGAGCCACCAGAGAACCCCTGTACCTCCTAATTAACAAATGGTAAGGAGAAAAGAACAAAAAAAACAATCATGTGAAGCAATGACATTGCCACTGATCCTTGTAAAATCCATTCTAAATGCATTTTCTTGTGAAAAAAAAGCCATAACAAATAACTTCCAAATGGGTTCTGGAATGCAAAAGTTATTTTGGCAAAACTGCTTATTTAATTCACAGAACATTGAATTGTGACTAAATGAATGGTTTAGTGCTGAATAAGTAATTGCTAAAAACAGATGATTACAGCATTAAAAGGAGAACTCCATGAAAGAAAGTGTAATTGTAAGTAACTTTCCAATAGATATTAGAACCTTCAATCGCAATCACAATTGCTAAAAGAAGTATCTGTGCAGAGGTTTGTATTATGTGATCTTCTGGTTTAGAATCCTTAAACAATGTACTATAGCAGCAGCTAGCTGATTTAGGGCTATGGCAGATGAAGCAATAGTGAATGTGTGTCCCAAAGCACTTTTATCAGCTCTATTTTGAAGCATTATTCACCATGGCCAGGGTGATTACCACGTAGGTCTATGGATGGGCAATTGCAAACACCGGCAACGTTTGAAAGCCCATCTGCCATAGCCCCCAACAAAGCTGAACAGATATTTGGACATACTTGCATATTACTGTAATAAAATTACACATCCAGTCTACCTACTTTGCTGCAACGGTGTATAAAATATAGCCTTAACTTTAAAATACTAAAGTATTCATTTATTTTATTAAAAAAAAAATTATACAAGCAGGGTGAGAAAACCTTACCAAGTGATCCGAATATGACCAAGACTGTTATGATCCAAACAAGTACTCTGGAAATGTAGCGGATTACAGCCATTAAAATCAAAGACAACACTATAAATAAATAAAGGAAACAAATAAATCCAGTATTCGTTAATTACTAAGTGAACCACAACCCTTGCTCCTCATATATATCTATGTCATTCTTGGTGTTTTGGTACAACCATTATTCCATTAATTTGAATTTCAGGTCCATATTGTTCACACATATTATATTTATATATGCACATAAAACCTAGGTATAACCTATAGGTATGATAAATTGCCATTCTTGATAACATTAAACATACAGTATGTGTCCCGAAACATGCATGCCAGAAACGTCGCTGTTATGAGATCTGATTTAACTAACAGGTTGTAATTTTTGTACACAATGAACTCAGAATATATCCTTTTCCATTTTCATAAACTGAGTGGCGCCTCTGCTTGATACTTGCTATATAATTGGAAAAAAGCGGAACTTTCCCCATAAGGCTGAGCACCAGACATAAGAATTTTAAACGAATGCTGCTGTATACTTGTATCGATTAAATATATATATAAATATTTTGGGATGAGAGGCATTTTTTGGCTGGTTTTGCCTCCAAGAAGAATCAATTATATCTAAGTCTGGTACAGTTTTATTACTACAGAGAAAAAGATCATTTGTAAAAATTTGGATTATTTGGATAAAATGGAGTCTATGGGAGACATCCTTCTGTAATTAAGAGGAAACCCGTTATCCGGATCTATTACCTGTATGTATGTATGTATGTATGTATGTATGTATGTATGTATATATCTCATCTGTACATTACCACAATTAATTTTAAATGAAACAACTCAGATGCAGTTGAACTGCAGACTTTCAGCTTTAATTCAGTGGGTTGAACAAAAAGATTGCATAAAAATGAAATGTGAGGAACATAAGCATTTTTTTAACAAAATCACTTCATTTCAGGGGCTCACAAGTAATTGGACAAATTAAAAAACTGAAAATAAAATGTTTATTTCTAATACTTGGTTGAAAACCCTTTGCTGGTAATGACAGCCTGAAGTCTTGAACTCATGGACATCACCAGATTCTGGGTTTCCTCCTTTTTAATGCTCTGCCAGGCCTTTACTGTAGCGGCTTTCAGTTGCTGTTTGTTTGTGGGCCTTTCTGTACGAAGTTTAGTCTTCAACAAGTGAAATGCAGCTCAATTGGGTTCAGATCAGATGACTGACTTGGCCATTCAAGAATATTCCACTTCTTTGCTTTAATAAACTCCTGGATTGCTTTGGCTGTATGTTTTGGGTCATTGTCCATCTATATTATGAAATGCCTCTCAATCAATTTGACTGCATTTAGCTGGATTTGAACAGACAGTGTCTCTGAACACCTCAGAATTCATTCTGCTGCTTCTGTCCTGTGTCACATCATGGATAAACACTAGTGTCCCAGTGCCACTGGCAGCCATGCACGCCTAAGCTATCACACTGCCGCTGCCACGTTTTAGAGATGATGTGGTATGCTTTGGATCATGAACTGTTCCACGCCTCCTTTTTCTTGCCATCATTCTGGCAGAGGTTGATCTTGGTTTCATCTGTCCAAAGAATGTTTTTCCAGAACTACAGTATGCTGGCTTTTTTAGATGTTTTTTAGCAAAGTCCAATCTAGCCTTTCTATTATTGATGCTTATGAGTGGCTTGCACCTTGCAGTGCACCCTCTGTATTTACTTTCATGCAGTCTTCTCTTTATGGTCGACTTGGAAATCGATATGCCTACCTCCTGGAGAGTGTTGTTCACTTGTTTGGTTGGCTGTTGTGAAGGGGGTTCTCTTCACCATGGAAATGATCCTGCAATCATCCACCACTGTTGTCTACTGTGGACGTCCAGGTCTTTTGCGTTGTTGAGTTCACTAGTGCTTTCTTAGGAGTTTGGATGTACCAAACTCCTAATATTGTACCAACTTCTCGGATGGGTTTTATCAGCTTAAGGATGGCTTGTTTCACCTGCATGGAGAGCTCCTTTGACCACATGTTGTTTGTTCACAGCAAAATCTTCCACACACAAGCACCCCCCCCCCGCAAATAAACTCTAGGGCTTTTATCTGCTTCATTGATGACATAATGAAGGAATTGCCCACACCTGCCCATGAAATAGCCTTTGAATTAATGGTCCAATTACTTTTGAGCCCCTGAAATGATTGTGATTGTGTTAAAAAAGGCTTTAGTTCCTCACATTTTTATGCAATCTTTTTGTTCAACCCACTGAATCAAAGCTGAAAGTCTGCAGTTCAACGGAGTTGTTCCATTTAAAATTCATTGTGGTAATGTACAGAAACAAAATTAGAAATAAGTTGCCTCTGTCCAAATATTTATGGGCCTTACTGTATATACACACACATATAACACATATACAGGTATGGGATGTTATTCAGAATGCTCAGGACCTGTGGCATTCCGGATAACGGATCTTTCTGTAATTTGGATCTTCATACCATAAGTCTACCACAAAATCATGTAAATTTTAAATAAACCAAAGGCATTTATGTTCAAGCTCCCATATTGAGTGATGAGTGAAACCATCATTGCTTCCGTTAATCTTTGGTAACTACTGATATCCAGTTTTCAGTAAATCTAAATATATTGCATCAAAAGGAATAAAGAAAGATTGAGTAGTTTAAAAGACAGATTCTATATATAAATATTTTTTTCATTTGATAGTGTTGTTACAATATATTCTGCATCTGTATGTTAACCTGGAGGAAATTACTGCAGCTGACTTTGCATCCTTCGCTGTTGGAAAAACGGACCCATTTCAGAAAACTGAAAGGAACCCCATTAAAAAAAAACAAAAGCAAAAAAAATAAACATAAGATATAAACATATGAAGATATTATAGGTTCCTAAACAGTACTACACAATGAAGGCTAGTAATTGAAAATATCATTACCTAGTGATAACAAGCAAAGTCCCATTATAATTTCTTTGCTGGTCATTACTCCACTAATCAGCCTGTGTAGGACACTATTGTCCCTGACAAAAGTGATCAGGGCTTCTGCAAACTTGGCATAGCAGGAAATGTTCACAGGAGCACAGCGATGGAAGCATGGAATAGGTGCACTGGTGACACAAGGAGAAAACAAAAACAAAAAAGGAAAAAAAAATTACTCCTACCGAAATATAAAATGGAAGGAATGTCACATCAACACAGAAATGAAAGGTAAATGGAGGCCATGTGTTTGTGCCATTAACAGAGATCAGGAGGAGAGGAGTCTTCAGAGATAGCCAATCTAGGAGTTCAACATAGTGCAGAAATACACTCAGGGTTGCTATCAGGAATTGCAGAGCCTCATACTAATAATCAGGGCATTCCCCACAAGTGGGCCCTAATTATTTACCAGTTTGTCACCTGGGCTCCTAGATAGAAGGCTCTGCAAACAAGTAGTATGGTGCCCCAAAGAAAAATTGTGGATGATTGTCCATGTCCCTGATACACCCCAGCTACACCCATTATACTGAAACACCACCCACAATCTACCCAAACCATGTCCACTCTCCCACAAGCCCACTCCTTTGATAATCTGCCAAACCCACTTCTGTCTCTTGGGGCCCCCTCTGCCAGGGGGCCCCTGATAACAGTACCCCAGTATCCTTCCTGATGGCACCCCTGACTACACTTGAGATCAGCAAGAGTAGGTGTTCTGCAACAAAAGTCTAATGACTAGGGGGGTTATTTATCAAAGTCCGAATTTATCCCAATATTTTCTGCTACAAACTCCAATCAAATCCACTCGGGTTTTTTACGCTTATTTATTATTAAATTTTCCTGAAAAATTGCTTTGCGGGAAAAAGATTTTTCGTAATTTTTCACCCGAAAACCCTGAAAACTTTGGGGTATTGCCCGTAACCCAGAGCACATCTAAAAATCATTGGGACTTCTCCCATTGACTTATATGCAACCTCAACAGGTCTGAGATGCCGGATTTTCAGATAGTGACTTTTCCATCCTCGGGGTTTAATAAATTCCGAAAAATGTGTGATTTTTTTAAAAGTCTGATTTTATATAAAAAACACACATTTTTCATGATTTTTGCATTCAGAGTTTAGTAAATAAGCCCCTAGGTGTCTCTGTGCCACATTGTTTTCTAAAGCAGTGATGTAGACACTTGGGGGTATATTTATCAAAGAGGGAAGTTAGAGATCGCCACAGTCCTCTAGAGTGAAATTCCGCCACTCTATAATAATTTCTATTGGATTTTGAAAGGCGTATTTATCAAAGGATGAACTTTCACCCATCGATAAATACTCTTTTAAAAGTGGCGGAATTTCACTCTAGAGAACTGTGGCGGTCTCTAATTCACTCTTTGATAAATATAGCCCTATTGATAGTGGATGAATGGATGTGAAAGCCAAGACCATATACAATAATGTTAAAAATGAGCGCATGAACATGATAAATAGGCCCTTGATTTGCTTCCCCTCCCTTCACCATAGATTAAATTATGCCTAGACAGGTCCAGGATATTTACCTGCCTCTTGTTTCCTACTGGTTTCCTTGTCTTGTTTTGTGCTTGAGTCATAAACTTACATTTCAGGCTAGTTTTTGCATAGAAAAGACATAATATATAGAAGCATGCGTGTGCACATGCATTGCGAATTAGAAAAAGTATTGACTACAAATTTACTACTTATAAAATTAGAAACCACAAGATGTTCATGTCCTCATTCTACAAACATTTCAAGACAAATGAGGTTAATATCTGCAGCACAGGAGAAGGCTTGTGTATATCTGACAGGACTGGAAACCAGATTTAATCTAATCATCAGCTCACTAATCGATTCAGAAACAATAAATGCTTTCTAGATATCCATAACAGAAGATTCAGATCTGTGCACACACTGCACGAATGACAAATACAGGCGAATGACAAATACAGCCTTCTATGGTTAGGAGAATGAATCAATCATTGATCTCATTAGGTCAATAAGTTGTTCCCTTCTTTTGGCTTCTGGATCTCAGACAAGCAAAAACCAAATGCAATTTGTATGTATTAAGACATTGCAAGCAGAGACGTAAATCAAAAGATTTATGGTCTTGTTTAATATAACCTTCTGCCTGTATCCCAACTGTGACAGCAGAATAATAAGCACAAACACAAAGATTAAAGAGTATTTTACAGAAGTTTTCATGCTCCATCAAAATTTTAGTCAAAGGCATGCTAACCTCAAAAGGCACAGCCTATATCAAGAGAACATTTTTTTTGATAACGGTCTTTTATTTATATAGCATCGGCATATTAAACAGCAATTTAGAGACTGTTTACTATTCGAACCACTTTTTTCCCCAGATATATGCACATTAACAAAATAGATGGCTGAGGAGTATGATCAGGGAGGCAAGAAGTTATACATAGGCATACTTAATTAGGTGAGCAGTACATTCTGGAGGCTGCTGTTGCTAATAACAAAGTTTCAAATATAAGTTATAATAGGCAATCTAGCAGTTCTAGCAACATTCAAAAATGAAATACACAGTCACCCACAAATTCCACAATAATTAGCCTTCATGTCGAGCGTCTCTTCAAATTGCTAGGGGAGCGCCACAGTATGCAAACAACTGCTACATGCTTGGATAGCCAGAATTAAAAAAAATAAGAATGCAAATATAAAATAATACTGTACATTGATAATTCTGCAAATGCGACATATATCGACTTATAAATCATATAATATGAGACTAAAGCTGGCCATACATGAAGATCCGCTCGTCTGGCAACATCGCCAAATGAGCGGATCTTTCACCGATATGACCACCAACGGTAGGGCTATATTGGAGTGATCCGAACATTTGGCCCTAGGGCCGAACTATCGGATTACAACAAGGAGCAATGGGCTCAGACGGGTCGGTCAGCGGAAAAATTAAACCTTTCCGATCAATATCGTGGCCAGATATTGATTGGGATGACCGGGCAGATAAATAAATTGCCGAATTGGTCTAAAGGACAGATATTGGCATCTTTATCTGCCCGTATATGGCCACCTTTACAAAGACTGAGACCAGATTCTTGAGGTCTGACAATAGTGAAATTCAAAATACACAAAATACAGGAAATCCTCACAATTAGAGTGAATGGACATTGTGACCAATGCATCTGAAAAATGCATAAGATATAATAATGCAGCAAAGAAACCTACATCATTTCTTGTCAAACTACTTATATCATTTGAGGGATTACTTAACCATATCCATCTGGTAAAATTGGTGGTCTGACAAGTATAAAACCAACATTTTAGTCAAAAAATACATTTAAAAGATGAAAACTGATATATTATATTGTGTTACAGACAGAGACATGTTCTTGGTAAGAGAAATGAAGATGTATTTCCTCTGCAACTAAAAGTGGCTAAATATAGAACAGCTCACAGCACATAGCAAGCACTTGAAAGGAATAAAAATGGGTGATATATATAAGTATATGACATAAACTCAGTCTGTAGCATGGCATGAAGTCTGATGGTCAATGTAGCTTCACAAGGGCATAAAAGAGCTTGAACTTGCTAATGGGAATACCTAGAGCCGTAAAGAGGGATGGTGTTTGCAAAAACCCGTTCCAACAAATTCATACCAGTCAAGACAAACATCAATACAGATTCAATACAAACTCAAAGGTATCACTGCTACAAAAACTAGATTCTTGAAGGACCGTGTTGGAAATGATCCATCAGACTCAGAGCAGTCAGGCCAAACCTATTAATTCTGCCTAATGTCCATATAGTAATCTCCATTGCAGCAGGGTGAAGTCTAAATTTCATCGGCCAGATTTGTTTTTAGGACAGTCTGATAAAATATTCTACTTATTGTTACATTACAATATGATCGACAAGAGTCTCCTCTCATATTGTTAACTGATGGATGAAACATTTATTAAAATGATGGGTTAGCCAATAAGATCCTTCGCAGGGTGGCAATTTTTATAGTAGGGAACTGCTTTCAGCATAAAAATGTGTAATATTGTGTATAAATCATTGTGAAAAATATTTACTATATTGTATGTCTAATGTTTTATCACTACAAAATCAAAAGAACTGCATGCAACTGTTATGTGAAAAAAAGGATTTGTCCCATTTCTCTATTAATGCATATTTTTCACAGTGAATGGTTTCTGATCTGTAAAAAAAAATTAATATTAGGAAATTAATCTGAATCTAAAATCTAAAACAGTTGATATAAGATCACTACATTTGAAGGAGACAGAAAGTCTATTTAACTTGTGGGTGCCAAAAGTTAGGGACCATCAGTGGATGCAGTTACTTACCTGACACCCCTGGGCTGGTGCTTTTATCAGCAGAAACCTGCATCAGCGGGCACCAAGAAGTGATCCTCTTTTTCATTCTTCAAATTTCCCAGGGAAGATGCATGCACAGTAGAATGAATTAGCCAGCTTTTTCATGGCTTTTCACTGTACAGCACATGCGCCTCCACGAGAAGAAAGTAAAAGCAGGAAAAGGAACGCTCCGTGGTACTCACTGGAAGAACCCCGGGCCAGTGCAGTTTTCTCCTGATAGCAGCACAGACCCGGTAAGTAAATACAATAACTTGGGGATGCCTAAGTTTTGGACCCCCAAGCAAAAAAACACTTTCCTTCTCCTTTAAGAAACAAAACTACCCAACCCCTATAATTGAAATTGCTCTTGCCAGCAGCTGGCTGCACAATCTTTAACAGCAATAGCTACACTTTCTATAATTCTGTATCAGTCTTTCAGGATGCTGTTGAAGAATTTTAGTCTGCCTTTTTTTTTTTTGCTAAACTTTCCTCAGCATCTCTAGCTCAAGTAAGAACTGGCTTGGCCAATGCCAAAGTTTAATTTTTGTTTATTCTCAACCAATAAAGCATGTAGACATTGTTTTGTTGCATAGCCCAGATAGACAGATGGCCAGAAATTCTTTATGATAATTATATGGTATAATTATGCAGAGTTTATAGTTGAGGTTCAACAGGACAGGTTTTAAGTTCAACCCCTCCAAATGATCCCCAGTGCATAATAAAATTATGTATACATATACATCTAATAAAGCTGAATCTGATCATACAAAGCCAAATCCACTTACTGTATCTTGTGACCTCTGGGCCCAATCTGGCCTTGCATATGGGTGGGAAAATTGGGCCCAGATGTCACCTGATCCGATCTTTGGCCCACTAAATAGAGGGGCAAGTCAGAAGAGGACAACATCAACTCACCAATGCAGGCCATGCCCAATGGAGTTTTCAAACCTGCCCTAAATGAGGTAAGATATCTGCTGGGAAAGCAGTCAGGGACAGACAAGAAGCTGGCAGATAAGCTGCTATGCTTGGTCTGAAGGGGCCAAATCGGCAACTTAAATTTGTTTATGTATGGCCAGATACATTCGTTCAGCTGGTTTACTGATTAACTAAGGAGGTAGGTCCTTTTTTTACATGGGTGATAGTGGCATCATTTTCTTCTGCAAATACGGAGGTAATTATTAAAAAACTATTCGCTTTTTACTCTGGTTCCTTTTGACTAATAATGCATTGCAACAAATATACAATTATAGGGGAAAGCTGCAAAACAGAGAATGATTGTAAGCAGCTAATTTGATTTATTTTAATGTGCCAGATTGGGTGTTTATGTTGCTTTAAGACGGCAATGTCTTTATGTAGGTATTTGCTTATTTACGTACAATATCTCTAATGAGATATCAGTATTGCACTTTGAATTAATATTTTCATAATCATTTTACCCCATTTTATACATATTGTTTGAATATTAAATTAAACATGTAAAAAAGTCACTCACATACAAACAATACCACTAGAAATTCCAGCTGGTTGATCAAGTCTCCATCTGGAATAGTTGCTGTTTGAATGTTAAAGTATCTGCCAGAATTTAGTAAGTACCTTTCATGTCTGATTATAAAAATAAGCCTTCACGGGTAAAGCTCCTGACAGACAAATCACTCTTACTTGTTCTCTGAATTAAAATGAAAACCTAGAAAAGCTTTAATTTGATTATATGTGCAATGTGCTCGGTAATCTTTATACATACTCAACTATTAAGTAAAATCATGTACCGGGAGGCATTGGGTACCAGAAATCTCCGCAGCTCTAATAATTTTAGAGAAAACTGCCTGACAAAATGAGAAGCCCTCGCGTCATTTCATTTTCTGATCAATTGTAACAGAGTTTAAACAGCTTCTGGCATTCTATCTTCTGTGCGCCGGGGTCAAACTCCATAACAAACAAAAGGTTACCAAAAATACAGCACAAAAGGGAAATGTCTTTTATTCCCCTCAGGGATGATTGAAAGAAACCTTGAATGAACACAATACAGCCAGCTCAAATACTGTAGAAGATTATCACACATCTATTGATTGCACAAAAAAAACATCTATTCTCCTCAGATGCCAAATGATAGAAAAGAATCCATTTCACGAAGGAATCTATCTGCCGCTTAGTCCTAAATGACAAATGCCGAACAAGACATAAGCACTAAACTGTCAGTTATAACTTAGACTTAGTATGGCTGTTGCTGTATATGCAACTCAACGCAAATCAATCAGAAAGAACACCCATTATATAAAAGTCTCAAAGCTTTGAAACATTTTTTTAGCTTACCTTTTTGGCACTGGAAGCTTGGGGCATAATGATGATGCTCTGCTGTCTGTAGTATACTGGGAAGGAGTGAGTGAATAATCACATAAAGCCGAACCTGCAGAAGAAGGTAATGATGAGAATCACAAAAATGAGGAAAATATCGTCCCTGCATTTCTATCCTAAATTCTGTAGCAAAATTTATTTTTTATGAATATGTACTGAGACACACATTGCATACTCTTCTTTTCCCCAAGCTTAGTACAGAATTAACACTCACTGACTATTTCGCCCATGTATCAGTTGGGCAGGCCATGTGAGGACTCCATGGGGAGATAAGCATCCCTCTCTGAGGGCCCAATTGGCAGCTTAAATCTGCCTGTGTATGGCCATCTTTAGCACAGGACACAATTAGCATCCAAACCACAAGGGAAGAAGCCCTTGTCCCTATCGCAATACAGTGAAACTCTAGAGGTGACTTTATTTAGCAGATATTCAATAGAACTACAGCTGACACATGCCCTTCACCCTCCCTTTTGTAGGTACACCTGATAAAGCTGGTAAACATCCATCAGCATACAGCAGGAGTGCCCATGCTTTACTAATGCAAGGTCTACTTTTAGTGATGTTGTCCCATTATGATCTACATCCATAATATCTCTGTTAGCATTCTGTTCCATGGAAAATATTACTTATATATTATATTGATTTATAAGAGAATTTATTTTACTATATTTAACAACTATTTCTTAAGTAACCATAATAAAAAGAATATCTAAATAAAAAGAATAAAATAGAAGGGTATTTCTGTCCATTTGGGCTCCATATGAGCTATTGGGGAAACCCACTGATTTATAACAGGAATCTCTATATAAGGAATCTCAAATATCTCTACAGGCATGTTGTTAAAACAATGCCAACCGAGTGAATAGTAACTGAAAATGCCCTTTTCGGAAACATACCCACATGACGAGACAAACGCATCTCTAACACCTTTCACTAGCAATGGCATGCTTTCAAATACATATTGAAAAATAAACAAAGAAAGAACTGTTGGGTTTGTTAAGGTTTATTGTTTATTTGTTATAATATGATTTATTTACAAAAAATTAATAATATAATATAACAATTAATGTCATCAATGTATACTATGAAGGAGACACACTCTGTGTGTGCCTCTTACAAAAGCAATGTTTTCTGCACACTTGATGTAACTTTGAATTTATCCAATAAAATACAAGTTACAAAACAACAGAATGATAATTTAGCTAAGTTGTTTGTTGACAGTGAGATCTAGTGATCACCAACTAAAGGTCCCCATAGACACAAAGATTTCTATTGCTGAATGACCAATTTTAGCAAAGTCCGACCAATCCTTTAAAATTATCGTGCGTTTAGTGGGATTCGAACGTCTTTCAGGAAATTGATCGGCCAGGTCAAAAAATCTTTGTCGGTCCCAGTGCAATCTATCTATGTTTGCAGGGCCAAGCAGGCAGCTACCCTTTGTTCTCCTGGCAAATTTGTCGTTTTAGTTGATGGACAATTTGAACAATCGTACAATCGTTCCGAGATAATCATGGTCTCACGATGATCGGATCTTTTAAAAATCTCAACATCTATGGCCAGCTTAAAGGTCTACTGGTAGATCCCGATCTACATTTTGGACACCCCTGGCATACAGCATTTATAAATCCATTTATCTTCTGAAAATACACAGAAGTTCAAAACCAAAACAATAGCTGAAAGATTAAAGCCTTATCTCTTTTAATTGATCCATAGCAACTAAGCTTGCTTTGTACTGTTAAAAGAGGGGAAAGATAACACAAATAAAACAATATACTTTGCACAAAATAGATTTAATGTACAAAAGCACACAGAAATGTTTTATTCCTTGTCATAATTTCCTGCAAAATTAGTGAAACGACAAAAAATTCCCGAAATATCATGAAATCCAAAAGTTCATGAAAAAATATCGTGAAATTCTTATGTTTTCACGAAAAAATCTGGAAATTCAAATGGTTTCACAAAAAATCGGGAAATTCGAATGTATTCACAAAAAAATTGCGAAATTCGAACATTTTCATGAAAAGATAGTGAAAATCGAAAATTGACGCCGGACGAATTTTCACAAATTTATTTGCCGTCTGCGAAAGGCGCAAATTCGCGCCAGGCGAATTTATTCGCCCATCACTACTTTTAATACATTATTTTCCTTCTTTTCAGGTCTGGTAACAACAAAACATGCAATGTATTGGGAAATCTGGAGTCTTGGATGTAAGAAACCTGAACAGTCGCAACAAGCAGTGGAGGGAAAAGTAAGGCAGTTAATGCTTTCAGTTAAAGTTATATTATAGAATGCAACTTTGAAAACAACTACAAAAGTATTTTTCAAAACTTCTTAAAATTTAATTGTATTTAATTAAAATATATAAATAAAAATTAGGTGTACATTCTCTTTAAAGGAGCAGTTAAAAACCCTACCCTACATAGACCCCCTCCCTCCTCCCCCTAGCCTAGTTGCCCCACGGGCAAATGCCACTAAGTCTTTACTAACCCTCCGTGCAGATTCTGTCCAGTGGAGTTCATGGGCGCCATCTTCAGCCGATTCAATAATCTTCGGAATGAGGCCGGCGCTTCTGCAATTATCGTGAGTTTCGGCACATGCGCAGTTGTCGCAAAGCAGAAATTAGCTCCAACTGCACATGCGCCGCTTCACTGTTCTCATTCAGAAGATTACCAAAGAGAAGAAGATGGCTGCATTGTACTCCGCTGGACACAATCTGCACCAATGGGTAAGTAGCAGCTAGGCTGGGGGGGTGGGATGGGGTCTATGTAGGGTAGGGGTTTTTTAACTTTAGGGGTTGCTTCTTCTTTGAATTAAAATATTCTGACCCCATACTAATTGATAAGTACATTTAAAAAAGCAGCAACTTTATGCAAACCATGTTTTTATAAAAACAGTGTTTTCTTACACTAAGGAACAGATGTATCAATCAAAAAAACTTGTTTTTAATCAGTTGACCCTACAAGTGACAAACCTTGAGTAATAGTTCTTGTGTTCTTTTGATATATATTATTTCATATGTAAGTTTGGTCAAAATTCAATTTAAAACCACCAACTCAAATTTTAACGTGAAAGTTATGACACAGTGACCCAGGAAACAGCTCTAAATGGACTATTCTCCACTCAAAATTACGCCCCATAGACTCCAATGGGAGTAAAAAAAAGTTGCGTGTCAAAAAAAAATTTGACCCACAAAAGTCAAGGTTTGTTTTTCGGAGAATAACTTGCCTTGAATTCAATTTGAGTTTTTCGGGTCAGGACTATTAGATTGAATTTTAGAAGTTTGAATTTTTTCATAAATAACAAACCATTCAAATTGTGAATACAATCAAATTTATTAGAGTTTAAAAACATTCACATTACTCTAAAATTCAACCTTTGATAAATAAACCCCTTTAATAATTCTGCATAACTCTTCCAAGAACCTACACTGTATAAGCAATGCTACTTGGTTGTTAGATCTGCCCAGATGTAAGAAACAAGAGAAACAAGTTCTCTTCTGTGTTCATACAAGCCACATGATTACTGCCATGGCAGACATAAAAAAAACACAACCAAAAAAACTAAAATCTTGAAAGGAATAGTATTGAAATATGTACTAACACCTCCATATATGTAATAAAATTCACAAAGTTTGCCCAGGTGTAGTAACCCATAGCAACCAATATGCTATTTTAAACAGGTGACCAGTAAATACTACCTTCTGACTGGCTGCTATAGGTTACTAGACTGTAGCAAAGACACCTTTTATCACATAACCCTCATTGGGTTTTAAGAGGAATAGGGGATTATGTGATAAAATACGCTAAATTTGCCCAGGAGCAGTAACTCATAGCAACCAATCAGCAGGTATCATTAAAGGGTCACCTATTTAAAAGCAGACATCTTATTGGTTGGTATGGGTTACTGCTCCTGGGCAAACTTAGTGCCTTTTACTACATACGGGGGCTTGTGTTTCATTCTCAGTGACAGTTAATATCCTTTATTTATACAGCACTAACATCAGTCCTTGTCCAAGTGGAGCTTACATTTAGAAGCTTATTTATTAAAGGTCAGATTTATGGGGCCCATTTACTTAGCTCGAGTGAAGGAATAGAATAAAAAAAACTTTGAATTTCGAATGTTTTTTTGGCTACTTCGACCATCGAATTGGCTACTTTGACCTTCGACTATGACTTCGACTTGTACGATTCGAACTAAAAATAAGTACTGTCTCTTTAAAAAAAACTTCGACCCCCTACTTCGCCACCTAAAACCTACCGAACCTCAATGTTAGCCTATGGGGAAGGTCCCCTTAGGCTTTGCATCTTTTTTATGTCAAAGAAAAACCGTTCGATCGATGGATTAAAATCTTTCAAATCGAACGATTTTCCGTTCGATCAAACAAATTGCAGTAAATCCTTCGACTTCGATATTCGAAGTCGAAGGATTTAACTTCGACAGTCGAATATCAAGGGTTAATTTACCCTCGATATTCGACCATAAGTAAATTTGCCCCTAAGTGTTTTTTGTAACTACAAGTAAACTCACAAACTATAAAACAATGAATGGCATGAGATTTATTAAAAAATCTAAATAAAAAAAGTACAAATGAGAAAAAAATCAGAAAACCTCTAAAAATCAGCTATCACTGACTTCGAAAGCACCTCAACAACTTTTACTTGGCAAAGGTTTTGTGTTTTTTTCACTCACTTTCTAATTTTTCGAGTTTTTTAGAAGAATAGAAAAACAACAAATTTTCATAGATTTGTGGGGGAAAAAAAATCAAAATTCGATTGTTAGTAAATTACTTACAGTACTTAAAGTTCTGTCCCATTTCACCCACAATTCCATATATTTCTGATCTTTCTATGTGGAATCCCTTTTTCTAGTGGCATTTCCATGTGCTATTATGCTTACTTAATGCATGTTTACATTTTTATAAAGATAAATCAGTGCTATTTTTTTTCTAACTAGAAAACCAGGTTACCTAGTAACTCTAGAGCACTTTGTATCTGGCAATGCTGTTAGGGTAATCTGACCTACTGTATATATTTATAGGTTCCCACAGTCGACAGAGAAAAATCTGTTTAAAATGTTTCATACCTGATTCAACAGATTCAATAAAACATTTTTCCAGAAAAAATAAATAAATAAAAACAATGCCCTGGATGGAACAGCATGTAGGTCTCACATTTTGACTGAGTGAGAAAATGCTTGCAATTTATTTGTTTCCTTCACCAGCAAGGAAGCAAAATGACCTGAAGCTCCTGGAGTTTACAGATACTAAAAATGATTATTGCAGCACCTAAATATTTTACAATGTTTGTACTGTGACACCAATCGGGAGTGTAAGTCTGTAGTACAAATGAATGAATATAAATGATAACAGCATTGCCAAACTGTATCGCTCAAATATGTGAATTCCTGCATACCTACACATAAGCATAAATAAAACTTTGGTGACCACCAAATAACTGAGAAATTTTAGACAGATTTAGAAATCACTGTTGTATTTTCTGCATGCTTTTGTTTTCCACCTTTTGCCTTCCAGATTTAAATATAAAGTAACCAATAACCTAAAGAGAAGGATTCATGCACAGACAGCACTGAATAAATTCATTGTCTAGAAAGATTGGCACATAAATCCCTTTTATTAGTGCAGTAAAAGCATTTTCTGCCTGGGAGTAATGGAATACAGGTACCCTCATGAGAGTTGCTGATCGTATCATCAACTTCTACATGTAGGTTTAGAACAGACCAATCTTATTAAGAAACAAGGTTGAAAAAAAGCAGCTACCCTTTGTTGCTTCGAACATTTCACCAACACTGGGTTTTTATTAAGCACTACTAGGGGAGCAAGCACTGGTATACCAAAGGGTGCAGTTATGGAGCACCGGTGACTTTGGAGATGAATAGTGCGTAGAGTACAGGGATCTCTGCTTCCCAGCATCATCCCAGGGCCTTCTGGCAGATTTGTCTGAATGAAGTGCAAATTAGGTGCATTCCAGTGAATGCATCTTTGCTAAATGCCCCTAATTCTTTACTTACCCCTCGTGCAGATTCAGGGCATCAGAGTTCACGGGCACCATATCTTCTCTTCGGTAATCTTCGGGAAAAGAGTGGCGTAACGGCACATGCGCAGTTGGAGCAATCTTCTGTTTCTCGACAACTGCGCATGCGCCGAAAGTCATGGAAATTGCAGAAGCTCCGGAAGAAGATTACTAAAGAGAAGAAGATGGCGCCCGTGAATCTGCACAGAGGGGTAAGTAAAGAGGTTTATGGGGGGTAACACTTAGGCTGGGGGGGGAGTAGGGAGGGGGGTCTAAGTGGGGTAAAGGGGTAGGGTTTTATATTAGCAAGGGGTTGGGTCTCCTTTAAGGATTCAAAAAAGCATTGTTCCAATGCAGAAGAGAGTGGTATTTCTTTAAAGAACAAAAATCACTGTTACCCCTTCTTAAAAAAAAACAATATACAAATCAGGACCTTAATCTTTTTAATCGCATTTATATACAGGGGCAGATTCGATTTGTGTATAATCCAAACTCGATATGAATTTTAATTTCGAGATTTATCAAACCTTTAGAAATTCTAATTAGACTATTCACCGCGTAAAACCTGCCGAGTATAAGTCAATGGGAGAGGCCCAGTGATAATTTTTAAGCTGTTACTAGCCTTCCTGACATACAAGTTTTTTTTCTGAGAAAAAACTTGATTTGAGTTTAGTCAATTAGATTCGAATACAATATGAGTTTTCTGGTCGGTAATTTAAGTTTGAGTTTTAGATATTCGATTTTTTTTATTACAGAACCTCCCGATCGGATTTCGAGTACAGGTTGGACCTGTTATCAAGAATGCTTGGGACCTGTGGTTTTCTGGATAACAGAGCTTTCCGTAATTTGGATGTTCATACCTTAAGTCTACTAGAAAATCATGTAAACATTAAATAAACCCAAAAGGTTCTGGTTTTGCTTCCAATAAGGATTAATTATATCTTAGTTTGGATCAAACATTTTGATTATATTGATTATAATTTATTATAATGGAGTCTATGCAAGCTCCTTTATATGATTCAGAACAGTCTGGATAATGGGTTTCCAGATAACGGATTCCATACCTGTATATTTGAATTTATTACAGTTACAAAAAAAACTCACATGAATTCTAAATTCGACCTTTGATAAATGTGCCTCCCCAGGTAATGGCCTAGGAAGAAGGTTTGACTGAAACCATCACCTCCAGATGAGAGTGAGATCAAAGCGACTGTATCCATCCGTCTCTAATATTATTGAATGAGATGCACACAGATTAATAACAGGTGAACCTCAGCAGGCTTGTGTATTTACTATTTTTTTCCCTAATTCCCATACCAAATAATAATCATACAATTGTTTACTCTCTAGATTAAGACACAACGATACTAGATTCAAACACAGTTGCAACACAAATAACCAAAAATGTAATTTCAATGTAATAACATTATTATAGTCTGGTTGCCAGAGAGATCATTTGTGTTGCGATAGGCAACCTTTGCAGAACAGCTTTGTCAGCTCTATCACCTTGTGGACTCACCATTTGTTTCTGCAAATCTTTTAACGTCATTGAGGGTTTGTAGCTCTTCCCGAGGACATTCAAAAACACAGAGTGCTATAGACTTGATTTTTCGATTTACTAAGTCGAGTTTGCATGGATCCAAGAAAAAGACATACCTGAAACATGTACACAACAGCATCAGTACATCAGTTTTAAAATCGTAGTGAACATTGCAGTAAACAAATGCTAATAATGAATCTACTACTACAAACCTTAATAAACTAGATTATGTAATACATAGTGCAAAAGATATATTCAATACAGCTGATAGGGATCCAATACCCCTATATTTTCTACTGGGCTGTCAGCAGAGGGGAATAAATATACTTATTTGCTTCACACACACACACATATATATATATCTATACCATTGATCCCCAACCAGTGGCTCATGAGCAACATGTTGCTTTCAGTGGCCTCAAAGCAGATGCTTATTTTTGAATTCCAGGCTTGGAGGCAAGTTTTAGTTGCACAAAAACCAGATGTCCTGTCAAACAGAGCCTCCTGTAGGCTGCCAGTCCACATAGGGTCTACCAAATAGCCAATCACAGCCCTTATTTGGCACCCCAGGAAATTTTTTCATGCTTATGTTGCTCCCCAACTCAGTTTACATTTGAATGTTGCTCACTGGTAAAAAAGGTTGGGGACCCCTGGCCCTAGACTATGACTTAGTGGGTGGTTCATACATTACTAGCTTAAAGGGATAGTTCAGTGTGAAAATAAAAACTGTGTAAATAGATAAGCTGTGCAAAATAAAAAAGTTTCTAATATAGTTAGTTAGCCAAAAATGTAATGTATAAAGGCTGGAGTGAACAGATGTCTAATAAAACAGCCAGAATCCAACTTCCTGCTTTTCAGCTCTATAACTCTGAGTTAGTTAGCGACTTGAAGGGGGGGCACATGGTACATTTCTGTTCAGTGAGTTTGTACTTGATCCTCAGCATTCAGCTCAGATTCAAAAGCAACAGATATGACCCATGTGCCCCCCCCCTCAAGTCTGTGATTGGTTACTGCCTGGTAGCCAGGGTAACCAGTCAGTGTAAACCAAGAGAGCTGAAAAGCAGGAAGTTGGGTTCTGACTGACCAGTCACTCCAGCCTTTATATATTACAGTTTTGGCTAACTAACTATATTAGAAACATTTTTTATTTTGCACAGCCTACCTATTTACCCAGTTTTTATTTTTACGCTGAACAATTCCTTTAAAGTTTTCTACCTTAGCCTGTCTTTACTGGCCACAGTTCAGATTATGTCAAGTCACAACCCTTGGCAACCATGCCACAACACCTGCTAGTTTTTGTTCAAGGCAATACAACATAATAGGACAGATGTGGGAGTTGATACGGAAACCTGTGACAGAGACAATTGTAACTCAAACAAGACTAAAACTGCAAGCTACGTCAGTAACATCTGAGATAAGAAGAAAATACATTTTAAGTGCATTGACCATTTCATAAATACTTTACATTAACTGCCTATATGAAGCAAGAGTTTCCATAAAAAGTGGAATAATATATGTATGACTGGATTTTTGGTGGAAACAAAATATATTACTGGCGATTTCTAGTTGGCATTAATAGATAAAAATGTATCACAATATATTAGAGCAATGGCATTTGCTACCATTTTATTCTAAGGGGCCCATTTATTAACAATCAAATTACGAATTTTTCCCACAAAACACAAAAAAATTGTGGTTCTCCTGTTTTTCTAAAAAGCTATAAAAATGTGAGTTTTGTCAAGTGAAAGCTTTTCATGCCAAACTTTATCAAGTAAATGTTGTCGATGTGCTGTAGTTGTCAATGGTGGACCTCTGATCCTATTGGACCATTTTTAAAAAAAATTTTGTGGTATTCAGATTTTTTTCACATCAATCAATGACAGTCATGATTTTAGAGTTTGTGAGTTTAGTCATGGTTTTAAAAATCTTGAAAACAATTAAAATCTGACCTTTAATAAATAAGTCTCCGCATGTATAAACCCCTTAAAAGAGAAGCTATTATATATCTATATATATTCATATATATATACATATATTCATCAAACATAGAAATATGGTCCCACCAATTTTATTCTATTTCCTTGTTTACTTGTTCACTCATAGCTTATTTCATGGCTTATTTCAACCCAAGCAGGCAAGTGTGATGTGTGTGTGTGTGTGTGTGTGTGTGTGTGTGTGTGTGTGTATATATATATATATAGTCTCCGCATGTATAAACCCCTTAAAAGAGAAGCTATTATATATCTATATATATAAATATATATATATATATATATATATATATATATATATATGAATATATATAGATATATATGAATATATATAGATATATAATAGCTTCTCTTTTAAGGGGTTTATACATGCGGAGACTATATATATATATATATATATATATATATATATATATTCGTATATCATTATGTAGGCAAATGTTATCCTACATCACACTTGCCTGCTTGGGTTGAAATAAGCCATGAAATAAGCTATGAGTGAACAAGTAAACAAGGAAATAGAATAAAATTGGTGGGACCATATTTCTATGTTTGATGGGTTTGCAGACAAATAAGATAAAATTTTGGAACCCATATGGTTACTGAAAATACAGATAGAAAAAATATTTAAATAACATGTTGTCCTTTGGCTAAAAGTGTACATAAGTTTTAGTTTTAACATAAGTACCTTGTACTTGAAGCTAAGATATTATTAATCCTTATTGGAGGCAAAACAATCCCATTGGGTTTAATTAATGTTTTATTTTTAAGCTCTGCGTCTATGCAACTTCAAGTCAATATACAACACGGCTGGCAACAAATTAGCACCCATGGAATGTACTGATATCCTTCCAACCACTGCCATAGGAGCCAACTCTCTTTACAATGAGACTTACTGGCTCTCAATGCTGAGAATATGTAATACACTTATAGGATCCAGAAACCCATTATCCAGCAAGTTCCCAATTACGGAAAGACAATCTCACATTTATGGGGCAAATTCACTAGTGCAAAGCACCCAACGCTAGTGCAAATTCGCCTGCGTGACGTCATTTCATTACTTAGCCGATTTATGAACGGGTGCTGGTGTAAATTCGTTAGCGAAGTGGACCTACTTCGTACCCTTACGCCAAGCGAAGTTGCGCTATGGCGAAGGGACATAACTATGCTAATTCACTAAGTTGCGGATTTTTGTGAACATTACCTCTTGCGCCAGACTTTACTTCACCACCTCAGACCAGACGAAGTGCAATAGAGTAGATAGGGATGGTCAAAAAAAGGTTGAAAAAACGCTGGAGTCTTTTACTTTTCATAGGGTGCTAGGCTGAAAAAGATCATAAATTTTTTTGGGGTACCCTCCTTCCCCCCTACATTTCCTAACATATGGCACCTAAATTATACAGTGGCCACATGTATAGGGCAATATAACACCTCTATTTTATTTTATGAAGCTTTCCCAGGCTTGTGTAGTGTAATGTGTTTGCTGCTACATATACATCCATTGTACTTTAACTTGGTGCTGTATGCAAATTAGGCATCGCTAGCGTAACTGCACTTTCCATGACGAATTAACGCTAGCGCAACTTCGCTACCTTTCGCCTCCCTGAGCGCAACTTTGGATTTTAGTGAATTAGCGGCGCCTGGTGAAGTGCGGCAAAGTGTGGCGAAGCCTGCTCTAGCGCAACTACATAGGTTAGTGAATTTGCCTATTTTACTCAAATAATTCATTTTTTTTTTTTGCAATGATTTCCTTTTTCCTCTGCCATAATTAAACAGTACCTTGTACTTGAACCCAGCCAGCTAACCTATAATTATGATTACTTAAGGCAAAATAATTCTTTTGGATTTAATTCATTTTTAAATGTTTTTTTTAGTCAACAAAGTATGGAGATCCTATTGACGGAAAGATCCCTTATCTAGAAAACCCCAGGTCCCAAGCATTTTGAATAACAGCTCCTATACTTGTAATAGTCATTGGTCTTCTGGATCACTGAGATGAGACTGTTTAATATAGATTCTTTCAGTGATGTACAATTGGAGCTGTATCTGAGGAAAGTAAAACTGAACTACCTATCAGTCTACATTCTCTCCATCAGCTGGGGTTGGTACATGGAAATATCCATGGCAGCATCTTTAGCGCCTTCTACATACTCCTGTAAATAAAGGTATGTACTATATTATTCTTGCCACGACTAACATTATTTGAAATATGTAATATTGTAGTAGTTAAAGGAATAGTTCAGTGTGAAAATAAAAACTGTGTAAATAGATAGGCTGTGCAAAATAAAAAATGTTTCTAATATAGTTAGTTAGCCAAAAATGTAATGTATAAAGGCTGGAGTGAACAGATGTCTAATAAAACAGCCAGAATCCAACTTCCTGCTTTTCAGCTCTATAACTCTGAGTTAGTCAGCGACTTGAAGGGGGGCCACATGGTACATTTCTGTTCAGTGAGTTTGTAATTGACCCTCAGCATTCAGCTCAGATTCAAAAGCAACAGAAATGACCCATGTGGCCCCCCCTCAAGTCTCTGATTGGTTACTGTCTGGTAGCCAGGGCAACCAGTCAGTGTAAACAAAGAGAGTTGAAAAGCAGGAAGTAGTGCTCTGACTGACTTGTTATACATGAAATCACTCCAGTCTTTATACATTACATTTTTGGCTAACTAACTATATTAGAAACATTTTTTATATTGCACAGCCTATCTATTTACCCAGTTTTTATTTTTACACTGAACAATTCCTTTAAAGGGATATCCTTCAATATAGTATAACTTGCCAATTAAGAATTAAAGTGGATTAATTAAAAATAAAACATTATATTTCCATGTAAAGGAATCACTTATGTGATCATCATATTGGACAGTATTCTACACTAAGCACAAAATTAAAGGAGAACTAACCCCTAAAAATTAATATGGCTAAACATGCCATATTTTTAATACTGAACTTATTGCATCAGCATAAAGTTTCAGCTTCTCAATAACAGCAATGATCCAGGACTTCAAATGTGTCACCATCTTGGAAAGTGTCTGAGACACTCACATGCTCAGTGGGCTCTGAGCAGCTGTTGAGAAGCTAAGCTTAGTGGTAGTTGCAAATTATCAAGCAGAAAATGAGTTTGGACTGTAATATATCCTGATGCTTCAATGCTGATTATTACATTCTGATGCGAACTGCACAGGTTTCTGTGCTGCCAATTAATAATTACCTGTATTACTAATCAGCCTTATATTGTGGCATTTATATTCTATGTGTACTGTATATTGTGAATCAGCCCCTAAGCTCAGTAAGTGACAGCAGCACAGAGTGTGTTCAGTGAATCAACAGAAAACAAGATGGGGAGCTATTGGGGCATCTTTGTAGATACAGATCTTTACTGCTAAAGGGCTGTGGTTGCCTTGGGCTGGTACAGAAGCCTAAAACATAATGTACAACATTTCTAGCCTGCTTCTTAAAGCGATACTGTCATATGAAAAAAAACAATTTTTCAAAATGAATCAGTTAATAATAGTGCTGCTCCAGCAGAATTCTGCACTGAAATCCATTTCTCAAAAGAGCAAACAGATTTTTTTATATTCAGTTTTGAAATCTGACATGGGTCTTGACATATTGTCAATTTCCCAGCTGCCCCAAGTCATGTGACTTGTGCTCTGATAAACTTCAATCACTCTTTACTGCTGTACTGCAAGTTAGAGTGATATCATCCCCCTCCCTTTCCCCCCCCCCCCAGCAGCCAAACAAAAGAACAATGGGAAGGTAACCAGATAGCAGCTCCCTAACACAGGATAACAGCTGCCTGGTAGATCTAAGAACAACACTCAATAGTAAAAACCCATGTCCCACTGAGACACATTCAGTTACATTGAGAAGGATAAACAGCAGCCTGCCAGAAAGCATTTCTCTGCTAAAGTGCAAGCACAAGTCACATGACCAGGGGCAGCTGGGAAATTGACAAAATGTCTAGCCCCATGTCAGATTTAAAAATTGAATATAAAAAAATCTGTTTGCTCTTTTGAGAAATGGATTTCAGTGCAGAATTCTGCTGGAGCAGCGCTATTAACTGATTCATTTTGAAAAAAATGTTTTTCCCATGACAGTATCCCTTTAAGTTAAGCTTTAGTTCTCCTTTAAGAGGTGGCAGGGCAGCTCATCTTCAAGCACTTCTGGGATTGCCCTTTCTCATTAGCAAATACAATTGGTATAAAACTATGAAGCAATAGAGACTACAGAGGGCATGTGGTAGCTTTTAAAGCAGTACTGCCCTGATTGCTGCGGATTTTATGCCAACCTAGAGAATCTCTCCTCCAGAAGGATGGCTTTAAACCTCACCACAATGATATGGGTAAGCACTTATTTTAAATATTCCCTCATTTTTCTGCCTGTATGTTATCTACTCACAGAATATTAGCTCTATAGGGCAGAAACCTCCTCTCTTCTGTGTCTCCACACAAAGGCCACAGTGATGCTGGCCCAGAATCTAATCTAATGATCATCCATTAATGCCTTGCTTTTGTAACAAATGCATGTCACACAATAGACTTACTTGTTGTTGCTGTGGTCAAGGCCACTGTTAATAAACCCTTCAATTTTGGTATTCTTTTGCCCACAGATGTTTCCATAGCTGTCATAGCCAAAAACCAAACGTGAGGCAGATCCAGTGGCAATGGAAAAACCACAAATGAACCCCTGAGAAAGAACAAAAAAAAAAAAGATAACAATGCATTACACACATATTAATTTACTGAACCCGTTGCATTTACTAACATATGAAAATATGAGCAAGTTGGTTAGAGAACTAGTTCACTTTTACAAAAGCTATAGTTTTCAAATTGCACCCCAAAGACAATGGACTTCTATTTTAACATTATATTATGGAATTATGGGCCTTTCTTCTATATTACAAAATGATTCTGTTTAAGAAAAAATGGTGGGAATAAGGATCCTCGTGGCCATTGGCTAACCATTTTGGACATTCAGCCCATCTTTTGAGGAGGAGTCCTCAAACAGTTGCCGGGATGGCGTCAATTGTACTGTGGAACAAGATCAGCATCTAAACTTAATTCCTATGTTACATTTCCAGATTAACTCTGCACTGCCAGTTACTTATCATCCTTGATCCTATTATTGGGAAGTTTTCTGAAGCCATCTAATTATCAGGGTTTTCACTTTAAAAAAACAACAACATTGGAGAGAGATATCCTGTTTAATTCTATGAGAGAGAGATAAACTTGATTAAAAAAACAGAAGTTGGAAAATGCAATACAAAACAATTTTGCCAACCAGAACACTACAATTTCATTCAAGGGAGTCTTGGAATATTGCTTAATCTTCAGTTTATTTAAATGCTTATTTTAGAGTTAACATTTTGAACTATATAAGAAGAAAATACTTTTGCGATTTTGAAACATCACAAAAACATGCCATTCCAGATGCAGAAGAACATCAATGAATTAATGATCTTGTCTCCAAAAGAAAGCAAACATGATTTACTAACTGCTGTGTTGCTAAACCTCATGCTGAACATGTCATTGATATATTTAATAGTAGTTGCAGCCCCCATGCCTGCCAGTCTAAAAATCTACAAGCCCAGTAGATTTATAGTCAAGATAATATTTTTTATAACTTGTTTCTCTGCACATCAAAATAGATAAACTTGCTTCTCAGAAGTGAGGTCAATATGAGTCCAATATTGGAGTTCAGCGGTAGGGGATTGGGATGAGACAACTGGATGGATTGCACAAAGGTAAAAAGAAAATTACAGGGCATCATTTCAAAGTGTGCTAACACTATTTCTACATATTAGAAACATATTGTAGTGTAAGTAGGTGATGATCAAACAAAACAAAAATGTGGCTTATTCAAAATGTCTTAATTTCCATTCTACAGAATAATTTCAGTAAATGAAGTATATTACTGATAAGCAGTGGCAGAACTACCGGGTGAGCAGGGGGTGCGAGCGGGCCAGGGCCCCCCCGGCAGTCCACGCGCCGCTTTGCAGCGCATATTCCCGGCAGGTTCCGGGTGTATGGAGGGGGGCAGGGCCCGACTGCGCGTCCTGCGCCAGGGCCCGTCCCCATCTAGTTACGCTTCTGTTGATAAGTGCAAGGTTACATATAGAGAGAAATATATATTCATCGCAATTATATAGAAATATCCTTAATGGATATGAATGCCTTGATGGTGCCACTCAAGGCATGTGTGTGGGGTTGTTCTTTTGCATTTCTGTGTACCAGCATGCTCAAGTTGAACAATGAAGAGTTGAACTTGACCAGTGATCCCCAACCAGTGGCAAGTGAGCAACACGTTGCTCACCAACCCCTTGGATGTTGCTCCCAGTGGCCTCAAAACAGGTGATTATTTTTGAATTCCTGGCTTGGAGGCAAGTTTTGGTTGATTTAAAACCAGGTGTACTGCCAAATAGAACTTTTTGTAGGCTGCTAGTCCACATAGGGGTTACCCAATGGCCAATCACAGCACTTATTTTACAAAACCCATTTTTCATGCTTGTGTTGCTCCCCACTCTTTTTACATCTGAATGTGGCTCACAGGTAAAAAGGGTTGGGGACTCCTGGACTTGACTGATCTTTTCCAAAAATAGCTAGAGTACGTAACAATGTCAATCACACATGTCTGTTTTAACAAAGTGATCTTCAGATCAGATGGCTTGCAAAAACTCTTTCCTGAAAATGCATACTACAATATTAACACTTTGCTAAACACCACCACCATATTTTTAATTAACATGGAAAAAGAAACGTTGGCTTAATGTTTAACCTGTACAAGATCTAGGGTGCATCCCTTCAAATTTGATTTTCTTACCTCTTGCTGTTGTCACAACATGTTAACATGCCAACTTGTAAAAGAATAACTTGGAATATCTAATTACTTGTCTTCAGACAGAAGCAAATTCTGAAAGCTCTGCATGCTGCCCTGGAATAATTAGCATGTTAATTAGATGTCTGAGAACTCAAAAATATTATAAATTCAAGTGTAAATAAGTGTTGGTTTTCACATTGTGTTTTTCATTCTGACAATAGAGATTACAGTCTTCATAAATTTATCAAAATTAGAGCTAGATGATTGATAGATACTTTCTCTTTGCCTTTTATTTTTTAGGATTTATCATGCACAAGAAACATTAGATATACAACTGTATATATATATATTTATATGTGTGTGTATTAGTCACTCTCCATATATGTTAATATGTTAATAAAACAGTGCAACCTTTTTTATGATACAGTATTTATGCTTCATAGATGTCTACAGATACTACTCATATTCCAGAAAGTAATTGAGCAGATAGGCAATATTCTATGATTCTAATAAGTTAAGACTGGGAACTTCTCAAAATAGTAATAGACATTCTTAATAGAACACTGAACTAAGTTTCTATGTCATGAAACACCACATATTATAATTATTATTAATTTAATTAAACTAACAAGCATTAAAATGTAAACTTTTTTTACTTACTAAACATTACTTTCCAAACATTTTGTTTCAATACATCAAGGCAAAATGTCCATTGGATATATAATCTTCTGTAGTATATGTGTATACCAAAACTTTTATATCATGAAAATTTTGTATTTTTATAGTTAGGCATTAGTAATTAAAATATATCTTCTTTTACACTGAAACATTAGGGGGCTGGTTCACTAAGGGTCGAATATCGAGGGTTAATTAACCCTCGATATTCGACAAGGAATTGAAATCCTTCGACTTCGAATATCGAAGTCGAAGGATTTAGCGCAGATAGTACAATCGAACGATCGAAAGATTATTCCTTCGATCGAACAATTAAATCCTTCGAATCGAACGATCCGAAGGATTTAAATCCACCTTCCCCATAGGCTAACATTGATTTCGGTAGCTTTTAGATGGCGAACTAGGGTTTTTTTTTAAAGAGACAGTACTTCGACTATTGAATGGTCGAATAGTCGAACGATTTTTAGTTTGATTCCTTTGATTCAAACTCATAGTCGTAGTCGAAGTAGCCCATTCGATGGTTGAAGTAGCCCAAAAAAACCTTCGAAATTCAACGTTTTTTTACTTCGAATCCTTCACCCGAAGTTAGTGAATCGGCCCCTAAGCTGTGAATATATATTTTTTTTTCTACACAAAATACATAATAATGCTGTAAATTAAAGCAAGCAAAATAAGTATTGAGCATGTTAAAGTTTTTCTCCATAAATAGATTTCTAATGGGGCTATTGACATGAAATTCACACCATATGTAGGTAACAACCCAATGAATCCACACATACAAAGAACTCAAAACAAATAAATCCATAAATTAAGTTATGTGGAATAAAGTGGAATAACACAGTATTGAAAACGCTAACTGAAAATGAATGCTTAGTGGAAAAGCCTTTATTAGTAATGACAGCCTCCTGTATGGAGAAACTGGTTGAGTGCATTGTTCAGGGGGAATGTTCCCATCTCCAAACTTCACTGTTGGTATGATGTTTTTGGGGTTATGTGCAATGCCATTTTTCCTCCAATCATGGTGTTTGCAATGACATCCAAAGTGTTCAATTTTGGTCTCATCTGATCAGACTATATTCTCCCAGAATTTCATTGGCTTGTCCAAATGTTTCCAAACTTTGAACGAGCTTCAACATGCTTTTTCTTCAGAAGTGAAGTCTTACACGGTGAGTGTGTATAGAGGCCATGTCAGTTGAGTGTATTACTTATTGTTTTCTTTGAAACAACTGAGAAACCTTTTTATAGGCTGTCATTTAGGACTAAACCAGCTAATATCAATTTGCAATGATAGGGGGCAGGATTGCTTTCTATATACTGACAGATTTCAGCAGGTTTCATGGCTTTTCATGCTCTTTTGCACCTACTTTTCTTCATGTGTTCAATACGTATTCCCTGTGTCATTCAACTTTACTATGCATAACTTATTTTATGGACTTATTTGTTTTGAGTTCTTTGTATGTGTGTATTACTTGGATTGTTTCTGACATCTGGTATAAATTTCATGTCAATAGCACCATTAGAAATATATATATACTGATATGTTCAATACTTATTTTCACTGCTATATATCCTAATAATCAGTGCTTAGTGTTGTAATTGTGTCACATGACTTGATGCAACTTGTATTATATATATATATATATATATATATATATATATATATATATATATATATATATATATGTATATATATATATATCTGTATTATAATAAACCCTTTGGTGAAAAATATGTGGACATTATGGGGAAGATTTACTAAGGTTCGAATGGTAAATTCCAATTTTCAAATTTTCACATTACTCACTATATATTTCTACTTTCAACTCATGGGCTTATCTATCCACAAACCTCCTTATCAGGTACCTCAATTCTCGTACTGTGTTATAATCTCTAAAAACAAAGTTTACCGAACTATGGAGCAGATATCTGTCACCATGAAAGGTTTATAAAACATGGACTGTTTTGTCTACAGATGCTTTTTGCAGAAAACTGTGGCGGACACAATGCCCATCGGCCTAATACCATTTCTGATGTTGACAGATCACCAAAAGAAAAACACACAATGATGAAATTGTACAACAGCTGCTGCAGGCTGTTGTTTTATTTAGTGTTTAGCTGGATAGTAACCAAACAGCATGCAAATGTTTCAAGGGCCTCTACCACAGTGAGAAACGGGCAGAGGTCCTTGAAATATTTGCATACTATTGCATTTAAACCTCAAATTATCCAACTAACGGCTCCTTTCATTCTATTTATGCATTCATGGGAGTAAAGCCAACAGGAATGCTGATAATTAGTATTGCATGTCAGGTATTTTGTTTTAAAATCTGTACACTCTTTGCACTACTTAGATTTATTTGTCACAGAAATAGTAAATAAAATTGTGCATAATAAAATGAAAAAGTAATTCTAAACAACTTTACAGCATAAGTTAATTCTACTTTTTTTCACTGATTTTAGAGCAATTTCTAAATGTAATTGCTAGTAAAAACAGTATGGGACATATTTACTAAGGGTCAAATATCGAGGGTCAATAAACCCTCAAATTCGACCCTCGAGGTAAAATCCTACGAATTCGAATATCAAATTCATAGGATTTACTGCAAACCCTACGATCGAAGGAAAACACGTTCGATCGAACGATGAAATCCTTCGAATCGAAGGATTTTAATCGATTGAAGGATTTTCCTTCGATCAAAAAAACCTTAGAAAAGTAATGGGGAAGGTCCCCATAGGCTAACATTGTACCTCGGTAGGTTTAAACTACCGAAGTAGGTAGTCAAAGTTTTTTTCAAAGAGACAGTACTTCGACTATCGAATGGTCGAATATTCGAACGATTTTTAGTTCAAATCGTTCGATTCGAAGTCGAAGGTCATAGTAGCCTATTCGATGGTCGAAGTACCCAAAAAATACTTCGAAATTCAAATTTTTTTTTACTTTGAATCCTTCACTCGAGCTTAGTAAATGTGCCCCTGTCTGTCTGTCCCTTGCAATGCCATTAACTGCTTGTACTGACTAATGGACAAGTAGTCAGCTGTTCTCCATCCATAATGTGTAATTGGAATACAGGTATGGGATCCGTTATCCGGAAACCCGTTATCCAGAAAGTTCTGAATTACGGAATGCCCGTCTCCCATTGACTCCATTATAATCAAATAATTAAAATTTTTCTAAATAATTTCATTTTTCTCTATAATAATAAAACAGTAGCTTGTACTTGAACTAAGATATAATTCATCCTTATTGGAAGCAAAACCAGCCTATTGGGTTTATTTAATGTTTACATGATTTTCTAGTAGTCTTAAGGTATGAAGATCCAAATTACGGAAAGATCCCTTATCCGAAAAACACTGGGTCCCGAGCATTCTGTATAACAGGTCCCATACCTGTATTGGCTGGAGATGAATCTTGACCACGTGACACAGACAGAGACGAGATGAATCTAGTTACATTGTGTCATTGGTTTCAAGGCTGGAGCTCAATCAGTTCCTGACTTGGAGGCTAAGAATAAAAGATTGTTGCCAAAAACAGCCCTTCTTTGCAACCCAGGAAACTTTTTGTCTCCTGAGCCACATTAAAACAAAATGTCGGGGACCTCTTTGTAAAAGTGGCCATACCCACAAAAAATACTCACCATTCCAACACAAAATAGAATGAACAGCAGGAGCCATGGAATATCAGTACAACTGTGCTCCTCCAACGGCCTCCAGTCGCGTTTGAAGTTCTAAAAGTTTAACAGTAAAAAATGTATATTAAAATAGTTATTTGAATGTGTTGGTGTTAGATAAAAAGATAAATGGATAAAAATAATGGATTTTTTTCATGAATTCTTTCACTTCACACCTTCACTCACACTCACAGGTTTCTAGCCTTCAAAAACCTCTCTTTAGGCAAGCATGTAAAATAACCTTACAACAAGTATATTTCTATGTACACAACAAACAAGTTCACTCTGTATCACCTTGACTTTTATGTGAAATAATGTTAAATATTTTCTTCAGTTGTTTCTGTTTTAAAATTGAAGTTGTATTATAAACCATTTTTGGAGATAAAGGATTATTTTATCAATACTGCGCCAGGAGTGCAGAGTTTTGCAAAAAAAAAAAAAAAATCACACTATTCATCACAATTCGAATTTGTGGGTTTTAGAGAAGTTAAACACTAAGTTATTTGTTTCATTAGGGTGGTGGCAGACTACGCTACTGGGGGACATTAGTCGCCCAGCGACAAAACGCCTTTTCTTCGGGTGACTTCCCTGGCAGGATGGCACTCGGATCGCTTTGGCTTTCTGAAGTCACCCGAAGTTTCCTCATGAGGAAATTTATTAGCGTTTAAAAAAATTCATATTGTTTTCATAAATAATTTGACCTTTCATAAATAGATTTATGAAGTTAGATGCAAGTGATTGTTTAAAAAGGTTTTTTCATGAATTGCCTTGTTTTCATTTAGTTAATAGCGAAAAAATTAGTCCAGCACCCACTCAGGGCCGGATTTACATAGTGGGCACCCCTAGGCCCACTGCCGTTCACCGCCCCTGTCCTCACCCCTTTATTCGTGCAAATTTTCATCATCTGCACTGGAGAAATGGGGAAATTTAAAAAATGATTGTATCTACTGCTCATCCCGAGTGTTTTTGAACAAATGTGGGTGTGGTTGGGCAGCATGCCGCCCCCTAAAATCCTGCCGCCCTAGGCCCGGGCCTAGGGGGCCTTTCCACAAATCCGGGCCTGCACCCACTGTTTAGAATAAAACAGCCTTTATTGGACCAAGGGCATTACAGCTGTAATGCCCTTGGACCAATAAAGGCCGTTTTATTCTAAACAGTGGGTGCTGGACTAATTTTTTCGCCAGTATTTCCAGTGGAAGGTGGCCATTGGAGGACGTGCACCCAGCCAAAGAAGAGAGTTACAGTTGTGCTGACTACTAATCTGCTATTCATTTAGTTAATAGACCACACACTCTATAAAAAAAATGAAAGCTTCTATTTACGGATTGTGATTATGGCAACTACGATTGTTTGTTTCAAAACAAGGTGAAATTTACATAAAAGCATGTTGCAGAAGTCAATGAGAAAGGACTGTTCACTAGCCCCAGAACACTAAGAAAATCCTTGACTTAAAAGGGTAGATTTATTAGGACTAGAAAGAAGTAACTGCAAGTAACAATAAAATTGTAGCCTTACAGAACAATGGTGTTTTGGCTGTAGGGTCAGTGACCCAAATCTGAAAGCTGGAAAAAGGCAGAAGAAGGAAGCAAGTAACTGAAAAAAATAAGACTATAGTTATAAAGTTGCCAAGAATACATTTTCTAACATAACTCATACGGTTATTTTAAAGTTACTACTCAGGACCTAAGTGGGCCATACATAGACATATGCTGCTTACACAACCACTCTAGACCAAATCAGAAACTTACTGACCCGCCCATTTATGGGTCCAAAATAGTTTGTCCTACAGATACCTGTCCTGTGATCTGACAGATATATATCTGTCAGATCACAGGACAGGTATCTGTAGGACAAACTATTACATGATTCCCATTGGAAGAGAACCATATCGGCTATAAATAAGGCCCTTGCCTGAGGGGTCTACATAGGTGTTTGATAAGATCAGATCTTTGCTCTGGAGAAGTTCTACAAGAGCTGATCTTTCCAGTATGGTTATCTTTACTCAAAATGTGTGGCTTAAAGGGGTGGTTCACCTTTAAGGTAACTTTTATTAAGGGCCAATTCTAAGAAACTTTTCAGTTGGTTTTCATTATTTATAGTTTTATCGTTATTTGCCTTTTTTCATCCGAGTCTTTGCAGCTTACAAATGGGCGTCGCTGACTCCCTTCTAAAAAACAAATGCTCTGTACAGAGTCGGACTGGGGAGCTCGGGACCCACTGGGGCTAATGGCCCAGGTCCCCCCCCCCCCTGCGCTCCAGCTCGATGCGTTTGTGCATACGCGTGGTATGCGCAAAATTTTGATTTTACCCCGACAAAGAGGGGTCACGCCACTGAGAAGCGGATCTGGGTTGGTGGGGCCCACAAGAGCCTGACGCCCACCAGGTTTTTTCCTGGTGTCCCACTGGCCCAGTCCGACACTGGCTCTGTAAGGCTATCGTTTGAAAATTGGAATCGTACAATTTTTTGGGATTTTTGCTGAAAACCATGTAATCTTCAGATTTTTGCATGAAACCCAGCACAGTTTAGGATATTTTTGGCACTACTCCCACTGACATAAACAACTTCAGCAGGTCTGAGATGCCGGATTTTCATATCCAGACTTTTTCCATCCTTGGGGGGTATCATTAATCCTGAAAAATTCAAGGTTTTTTTCACTACAAATTTGGATTTTATAGTAAAAAAAAACCCTAAAATTTCAGATTTTTGCCATTCAGACTTTAATAAATAACCCCCCCCAAGTGTTTCTCTTTTAGTATAAATTATATCATAATTAGTATAAAGATGATTTACCTGCTTGCCAGAGCGCATGTGCCAGCAACTGGGGGCAAATATTATGCATCCAAAATAATGTGAGTGACTAATTTGTCACCTGAAAACAACCCCACCCACAGAGGCATCTGGATAAGACTTTTGTAACAATTTCAAGATAAGCAAATAAGTAGTTGTAACAATATAAGATAAAAGGTATCTTGGGAGAAGTTAGACTCATAGCTTAAAGGGCAATTCACCATTATTAGCAAAACTGTTATAACTGGGGGAAAAAAACACAGAAATATGTTCAAACTTTCAGAACCTGCCAAATTTTGTAAAACAAACATGGAAATTAGGGGGTGTGGCCCCAAAAATGGTCATGGTCAAAAAAAATTTGGCACGGCAAATTTTTTTGTCCCTCTTTTTTTTTTTTCATAAATGTCTTTATTTGCACCACACAAACATTACAGAATATCAAAATGAAACATGCCAATGCCCTCAGGAGTAGGGCAGGACAAAAAGTTAGAGGGTGGTCTGCACACATTTTTTCAACCACCCCAGCAAACAAGAACATACAGAATTTGCTCCCTTGTCCTTAACAATGAATAAAGTACAATATGAGCTTTCCCCGGACCCCTCCCCATCATTCCACCTCAGCCTGTCAGGGAAAAGGTTATCAGGGCTATCCCAAGTGTTTCCTTATAGTCGCAATGACCTTAAAGGGTCCCTCCCCGCTAGCTCCTCAGACATGTACCAAGTGGTAAGCCGAAAGACATAGGAGATTTCTAGTTGTCTGGTAGGGGATAGTGTTTGTACATATTTGGACCAAGTAGCAAAAAAGGTTGTTTGTCCCTCTTTTTATTTCCAAAATGTTGGGAGGTATGCCTATGAGGTACAGTTAGGTCCATAAATATTTGGACAGACAACTATTTTCTAATTTTGGTTCTGTACATTACCACAATGAATTTTAAATGAAACAACTCAGATGCAGTTGAACTGCAGTGTGCGGTTATATGCAGCAGTGTTAATGTTATTCTCTACAAGACCAGTTTCTGTGTGTGCCTGTGCTCTGGTTCACGGTCTTACACACATGCTTCAGGGTTTCCTGCAAAGCCAGTGTAAGGTGCCTGAACAGATTTAATTAGGTACAAATCAATCCCGAGCCATAGATTATAGTGAATTGGATTAAATGTACCCAAGGAATAAATGACATTATAAACATATTATACGCCAGATCTGACAAATGTTAAACAATACAATTACAATTTACTAAACAAAGCTCCAATGGGAAACAAAAACAGATGATCTCACTTGCATTGGCATCAACATTGAAGTCTAGCTTTGTACAACCTTTCCATCTGTCTTCAGAGATTGCTGGGCCTGAGCCAGACTTGCCAAGTCACTGGGTGACACAAATCGTCTGTGCAAACCTAACCTAATGAAATGAATCAATTCAGAGACCTTGGAAAAAAGCTTTTAGCTAATCATTTCTAAGGTACCAGTGTTTAACCCTTTTCACCTGGCATTTTCAACAGTATATAGAATATAGACAGGAAGAAATTGCAATGATAAAGGTTGCTCTTTAAATAGAATGAGTTTGGTTAAACCTTATCTTTCAGAGTTTTAGGATTATTGCCTGTATGAGCATATTCAATTAACATAGAATACATATAAAACACCAGAAATAATGTTATTGCATTGGCAAACAACATGCATATGTTTATATTCAAACATGCATATAAAGATTCTATTCTACAGTGTTGCGGAATAAGTTGGTGCTTTATAAATACATGTTAATCCTAAAAGCCAATTTAGTGTATCCCAACTAAAATCCTAATAAGTCAGAGAGAATTAGGTCCAAACCATTAACAACTTTAAATCAGTGTGATCCTGAATATATGAAAATTAAGAGAGAGACTATAGGGGTAATTATGAATGCAGGATAATTCAATTGTTTTGCATCTGAGCCAATGATCAGATAGACCTTGTATGGAGAGACCCACATATCATTGCACTGATGAGGTCCTCTCCCAAAGAGATTTTCTAACCTGCCCAATAGATATCTGGCTGTTTTTTTGTCAGATATTTGCAGGCCATCAGGAGGCCCCCGCACAGCAGGCCAATAAGCTGCATATTCCATCTGGAGTGGCCAAGTTAGTAGCTTTTATTGGCATGTGTATGACCAGTTTAATATTTGGTCATTGAGACATTTCAATATTTGCATGAAAAAAAAATCAGATAGCTAACATGTATTTTCTAAACTATTCAGTTGGGTCCCTATACATTGCAGTGCTAAACTGTGTCCTCCATGGCTGTCCTAACAGTTGACCATATTAAAAATGGTACATTGTAATAAGATACTTTGAGATTTATTTTCATAGCTACATATTTCATAGCATGATCGTTAAAGTTCTTGCGATAACATGGTTGTGGTTTGAAATTGGATGTGTTTTAAAAACAAGGCATGGTCAACACTGGTTTCCATTATCAGCCCTCCACCATCTTACCAATAAGAATTTAGGCCATAGGTACAGAAGTTGGACAACACTTATCCAGATTAAATTCTCTATGAAAAGGTATGTATAACTGTATTTGTAAAGCACTGTTAAGAAGCCGCAGAGCTGTACAGTACATAAAAGTACGATAAAAGTATATAAGTGGAAGACAAATCACATAATAAATATACACACAGTTCATATCAGGACAAGAGCTTAAGTGCTATGTGGTAAAAGACACATTGGGAAGGAGGTCCCTGCCCTGTAGAGCTTACAGTCTAAGTGGATGGGAGGGTAATATACAGGCACAAATTGGAGATGAAAAAGTGCAAACGGTAAGGCATAGTCAGTAGGCACAGGGCTAGGCTAATGTTCTAGTGCTCCAAAAGGTAGACTCTTTTTATTATTTTCTTGAAGATATTGAGAGAGGATTCCTTACGGAGGTACCAGAAGGATCCTGGTAGCAGAGTTAAAGATTGATTGGAGGGGAGAGAGATGGGAGTCAGGAAGACCAGTTACTGGGAGATTGTAATAGTCTAAATGGGATAAGATAAGGGCATGGATTTGTGAAACAAACGGGTGTATCTTGGCTATATTGCAGAGGAAGAGGAGACAGGTTTTGGCAGTATTAGTAATATGATTAGAGAAGGAGAGTGACTGGTCAAAGATGAACCCCAAGCAGTCTGCTGAGTTAACCGGGTTAATGGTCATGCCATCAATAGTAATGGTGACAGAATAGAAAGGCTTGGTTTGGGTGGAAAGACCATAAGTTCAGTCTTGGCCGAATTGAGCTTGAGGTGGTGTTGGTCCATCCAAGAAGAGATAGCTACTAAGCAGTCTGCGATCTGGGTTTGAACGCCTTTGGTTAGTGAGGGGGTGTCTAAATATAACTGAATGTTATCGGCATACAGGTGGTATTTAAGGCCAAATGAAGACATAAGGTCTCCTAAAGACAGAGTGTACAAGAGGAACATAAAAGGACAAAGTACAGAACCCTGAGACACCCCCACATTAAGATGAACAGGAGGAGAGGATTTATTTGCAAAAGTAACAGAGAAGGAGCGGTCAGAACGGTAGGAATAGAACCAGACTACAGCTTGATCACGGATACCAAATGAATAGAGAACTTGCATTAGAACAGAATGGTTAACAGTATCAAAAGCAGAAGATAAGCCCAGGAGAATGAAAATGTAATAAGACCCTTTGGCCTTAGCAGTCTGTCGATCATTTGTAACTCTACATAAGGGCTCTTACACATGGGCGGTTTTTACTGTGCTCCCCTGCGTTCCGCTTTCTTCAGTTCAGCTACACGGGAGTGCAGGAGCAAAAAACGCCCGTGTGTAAGAGCCCTTAGGCAGTCTTAGTGGAGTGTGCAGGTTAAAAGCCAGACTGCATAGGGTCAAGAAGATTATTGGTGCAGAGAAAGTTAGAACCTAAAAGGTGGCTATAGTTACCTCTCACACAGTGGCTTACACATGATATAACTGCTTTCTACATACACTGCTTAAAGGACAAGGAAAGTTAAACTAAAGAAGTAGGCTATAAATGTTGTGGATTTTGTGTTGGGCTTCTGTACCAGCTGAAGGCAACCGCAGCCCTTTCACAGGAAAGATCTGTGCCTCCAAAGATGCCCCAGTAGCTCCCCATCTTTTCTGCTGATACACTGCACATGACTGCAAACAAATATTACTTGAAAAATGATCTGGTTTACAATTATACTTAGCAGCTTCCATAGCCCAGCGCAGGAATACAAACTCAGGTAAGTAAGATCAATATTGGCTAAGAGTGGGTCAATTAAATTATCTTTCTTTTAGGTTAATTTATTCCCTATCCACAAGTGGTAAGCAGTGGTATAAAGCAGATCTCATTTATATTCAGGCTCAAGTAAACAGGGTTAGGGCTCTTACATACGGGAGTTTTTCCTGCACTCACCTTGGTTGCGCTTTCTCCTGTTCAGCCGCAGGGGAGCGCAGGAGTAGACGCACTCAATTATTGTGAAGGGGGCTGTACTAACACAGACAACTGTATGCGCCGAACGCAGGTGAAGTGAAATGCAACATGCTGCATCCCACATGCGTTTGGCGCTTACATGAAACTGTGTGAGTACAGCCCCCTTCTCAATAATTGAGTGCGTCTACTCCTGCTCTCCCCTGCAGCTGAATGGAAGAAAGCACAACATAGGAGAATGCCCATGTGTAAGAGCCCTTAGATAAAATCCCCATAAGCTGTTTTACTGGTGTGGTCCCACATGAATTTGGTCACCTCTCTTTGCAGGTTTCAAGAAATTCTGGTGTTTATTGGAGCAAAAAGCTAACGTTTCGGCTAGCATTCTTAGCCTTTATCAAAGTGCTTGATACAGACAATCCACAACCATTTAACAGCCCCAGGGGCGGGAAAAGGAGGTGTAGTGACATCATAGTAGGGGGACCCCCTATCTCTAGATGGTCTATCTTCTAAATGCTAGGCTAAGGATATCCAGTCCTACTGGGATGATTAGTTCATGTAGATATATATCCTTTTATTGGTTGACAAGTAAATTCTTAACATTGGTTTAATTGGTTGAATGTTTCCTGTTCCAATTTGGAATTATCTGTTAAAATAAAACATGTTGCTGATGCGTTTATTTATTTTTTTCACCAGAATTGCAGGACTATGCAACCCAGTATTTTGTGAGGACAGAAAATAAATCAACCTAAAATTTTACTTAGCCGAGGGTACTACTGGTGCCTACTATATATGGCTCAAAAAAATACATTGAGGACTGAGTGCATCTGCATTGGTGTTATGAATTTATAGATGCAAGCACATTATTGGAAATTTACCTAAAAGTTAAGAATCCCTGGTTTATGTTGTATTTATGACAATCTACCTAAAAATTAAATAATTAAATTAACAATTACAGTTCAAATAATTACTCCAATGTGAAGACATGGGGTAGAGTCCCCTTAGGCAGAGGTACACCCAAAGTGTTTATGCATGAAGCACTTCTACTCAGGATAATGGTGCAAAAAGCCTTTATAAACAAACAAACAAAGCACGGTTGGCAGGGGAAAACCAGCTTCTTCCTGTCTGTCATAGGAAAGGCTCGAAGTACTGTGCTCATTGTAGCCTTTATCCTTTGCTGCTTCCCAACTTGCACTTTTTAATGGCGTGCAACTTAGAGGGTGGGAGTAGGTATGCCTCCTAGACCTCTCATAAATACAGTGTTGTATTCATGGGGTGATCACAGTTCTCTGTGCTCTGAAACATTTCTGATTGCAGAAATGACCCCATGATCTCACATGCAGTGACATTAAATATATGTTATAGCACTCCCTGTCTGTTTCCAGAGATTGCAGGGGTTAAGTCAGGCTTGTCAAGTCACTGACACAGACCCTGAGATTTGATTATCAAGGTACGTGGTAGAAGTAAAATCTTTCTGGTTCTATTTGCTTCCTAAATACATTCACACAGCTAACATATTTTATGAATTATTGAGAAATCCACACCTGGGGCTATATATACAACAGGTTTGCTAAGTTATGCCATACTTTTGAGGGAAAATAATATTGCCACCATCTTACTTTTCCCAGGTATCCCTCTTCAGACAATAGGGCTCATTTTTAATGTATAGCACAGTCTGCAAAGTGCAAACCAAGGCCTTAATCAGTCGTTTTGCACTTAGCATCATGCAAGGTAATTGTGCAAATAGACTCAGGTCTTTGCACTTTGTTTCTTATTAGTGGGGAGGGGGGCGAGGGGATGGTAGTAGGTGGTGCTCTTCCACTACCTATCTAGCATGTCATTCTGTGGTGCAAGAGAGGGAGAGGCAGAAAGCGCAGCACACACTGGGACCAGTGGTGTAATGATAGATGAAGTAGACCATCAGCCTCAATCTTACCTACCTGGACAGGGTGTGGTCCAATTTTTTTTTTTGCGGTGTCCTGGCACACTGTTACACCAATGATTAGGGCCCTGTCCTTACCGATGCACCTCCTAATTCTGCACTAAGCATATCATTTTTGAACCGGTGCTCAGTGCAGAGAGTAGCAACCCCAGGGGGAAATTGTCAATACAGTCTAATGGAAGGTGCCTAACATACTGACACCCCACCCTCCAGTCAATTAGTGTTTCATTATACTTTAATAACAGTTAATTCATGTTTCATTATACTTTAATAACAGTAGTTTAGTGAGAGCTATTTTGAACTCCTTTTGTGCTTTTTAAATAACATCATAAGTTCTCCTTGGCTTGTATTTACCATTGAACAGAATAAGGGGATTCATTTACACATATTTTGAGGTCCATCCATACTGCAGGAAAGCACACACAGGTGCATGTTTTCTATTGCAACCACTAGCATCCTTCTGCACAGATAAAGAGAAATACATTTTGTTTTATTTTTACCGTTCTGGCGCACATACAGGTATTTATCTAGAAGCTATGTGTAGCTACAGTTCCATGTTGAACACACATTAATAGACACCACAGCAAAGGGACACCAAAACATGATCTCAAGGATCTCTATATTTCAGCAGGCAGCTATTATCTGCCATTCTCTTTTGGTTAATTACAGCCTTACTGAGATAATTGTTTTTGCCTCACAAGGAAACTACCAACGACTTCGGAAACAAATCGTTGCCATCGAGTACCATCCCGCCGGCGAGAGACAGTTCAGGGAGATTAGTTGCCTCGAAGAAGAGGAGATTTGTCACCAGGTGACTAACCCCCCGAATCTGAGCGTGTGCCCTGACCCATTGCATGTACAGTATACTGTGAGTAAAGCTGTAAGCTGATAATCAGCCTGAAAATCTGAAGACTGCAGTGCTGCAAACAGATTTACTATCCTATTAAGCTTGAAAAACTGTACAATACATGCAAATTTCAAATAATTAAATGGAGGTGTCAGTACTGACAAATTTATAGGCAGCCCTAAATACTAAAGCAGCTCACATTAAATTCTGAGTGACCTGGATCTCTGAGATAAGTGACCATACAGCCAGTCGCACAGACTATTATCCACTATCTGTGACTCACATATATCAACCATTCTATATGCATCTTGTAGAAAAGCTTCACGTTTACAGATAAATGGATGTACAATGAATAATCACAGCTGCAATCAATAAACAAAATACTTTGTGTGTAGGCGAAATGTAACACACAAGCACACAAACCTTTCTGATTTCTACTTTAGCAGTGCCCACCAAATTCAAACAGACCTGGAGAATGCCTGAATAAAAACACTTGTTATAAAAGAAAAAAAAGGCAGCACTTATTGTCACGGCACTCTGGAAGGTTCACACGAGGATAAGCAGAGCATTTCAAATCTGGATGGCTATAATTTATAAACGTGCAGGCAAATCAGCAAAAATAAAAAAAAAACAGACACGTCTTTCTATATATTCATTTTGTGTTGCTTTTATGTTATAACAAATAATTTCATTATCAGATTATTATCAGTAGCAGAAAGCACCTTTTAGCCTAGACAAAATTCAGACATATCAGGAACATTCTTAGCCACATAAATTATATGGACTGTGGATCAGTATAAATGGGGCTTTCCAAATTATTAATCTTAGTGACAATAATTGCCATGCAATTATATTTAGCACCTGCCATAGTTCCCAGTGTAGGAATACAACATTAACGCCTTTGAGCCATAACACCTAATGAAGATCAATAACGAGTAAGGGTAGATAAATTCAATAAACTTAGTTTGACAATTTTATACTCAATTCACAACTCCTAAGTGCTTGTGTAAAACAGGGGTGGGGGTAGATGAAATATCCATAAGCTGCTTTACCTGTGTGCTCCCACAGCATCCCATACTGAGAGGATGGTTGCTTCCTTTTGTAGGTTATCAGTTCTTTTTATTCTGGAGAGTTTTCTCTTTTTTCAGTTGAGACTGGCAGATTCCCACGTGGGGGAGGGGGTAATATATAAAAAAAAAGGGGGAAAAGAAAACTACATTTGCTAAAAGGGGACATATTGTGTCATCCTCATCTGCTAGTATGATATGACCTCTTCCTTAAAATATTTAGTGCCCCAGAAAAAAAAAATGTTTTAATTGCGTTTGGCCTCTTAAAAATGTTAATGATATCAGGGCTACAGAGAGATCTTTTCTGCTTGGTGTCTAGGCTGAAATGCAGGCTGGGTGTATCCTTCCATTCTTTCCTAGGAAGTCCTCGTAACTGTGAGTGACAATCAGAACTCTGCAATAGCAGCCAAAGCACCACCCCCTGCCTCTCTGCTACCAGGCTCTGATCAAACCATCTCAGCTTGTGTCTGTCTGCTCACTGAGCTTTGCAAAACTCTACCTTTTCCCTAAAACCCTAAAATTATGCTGTGTCCCCATTATTATCTGTTCTCATTCCCAGAAAATATATTTATTGTGTAAAACATACTCCTATTGGACATGCCCTCTTCATGAATGGGGTACTTTGAATTTATATTAACTTTTATTTGATGCAGACAGTGATATGCTGATACACTTTGACTGAAATATTTTATTATATGTGGCTGTGCACTCAATAATGGATCTATATTACTTCAAATTTGAAGTGGTATGTGAGGCCAGCTTGAATTGTCAATTACTTTTATTGAATTGCTAATGGACAATTAAATACTGTGAGGACTCATCTACAATGTAATTAGTTGCCATATTAATACTCTCTGTTGCAATGGATTAAAACAATTCTTTTGTGATTGAATTTGGCCCCACTATTAGGGCTCTTACTGACGAGCGTTTTTACCTGCGCTCCCCTGCGTTCCGTTTTTCTGCATTCAGCCGCAGGGGAGCGCAGGAATAGACGCATTAAGCTTTTTTCAATGGGGCTGTACTCATACAGGCGCGTGTAGGCGCCGAACGCAGGAAAAATGCAGCATGTTGCGTCTCAACCTGCGTTCGGCGCCTACATGCACCTGTGTGAGTACAACCCCACTGAAAAAAGCTTAATGCGTCTATTCCTGCGCTCCCCTGCGGCTGAACGCAGAAAAACGGAACGCAGGGGAGCGCAGGTAAAAACGCTCGTCAGTAATAGCCCTAAGAAGGAAAAGCTCACATGCAAAGTCTCCAATGTTTTTATGGTCTCTTACAGACGAGCGTTTGAAGCTGCTCTCCCCTGCATTCTGTTTTTATGCGTTCAGCCACAGGGGAGCGCAGGAGTAGACGCATTCAGTTCTTTTCAATGGGGCTGTACTCACACAGGCGCATGTAGGCGCCAAACGCAGACAAAATGCAGCATGTTGCGTCTCAACCTGCGTTCTGTACCTTCATGCGCCCATTGAAAAAATTAATATAATATCGTTTCGTACAATATATGGTGCGTGTATGGCAGGAGATGAGCCGAAAATTTTGCACCAGAACAATGGCCAATGTTATCGCTGAATCTAACGATTTAGCTCTACACATTTGTATTGAAATGAACAATCTTTCTTGGAAAGATCTTTCCCAAGAAAGATCGTAATTGTTACCACTATGGCCAGCTTTATTCATGGACTTATGGAATGTAATATAATTAATTATCTTGAATGAATTGATTGAAAACATTATCAAATCTATTATGCACTTTATGAATTTCATTATGTACTGTATTGATGAATTATATTTTTACAAGAGATAAGAGTTGATTTGATCATAAATTCATCTGTGTTTGATTAAAGTGATCTCAAATCAATAATAAAAAAATTGAAAAAAATACATTTTGTAACCGATCTTCATTTTTTATTTGTTGTGGGTTTTTTTCACCATTTAGAAATTAATAGCCCCATAGAGCATTCGTTATTAAGACTCTGAAAGCCGGAAAAACGCAGAACGCAAATAATTTAGAAACTATAGAAAAAAATAAAGACCAATAGCAAAGTGATTGAGAATAGGCCATTTTATGTTATATCTAAAGTTAATAGCAGTAGCTGTTTTGGGCAATGAGATGAGCAGAATTTTGCCTGCAGGAATTCTGTGGTACTTGCAGGCAACAAATCTGAAAATATCTATCCCTTGACTAACATGGCTGTCACATGTAACAAGTGTAATGCTTGTTTATATGAGCTGATCTGGTGTAATTGCAGAAAAATTGTGGCCTCCAGCTGTTATAGAGCAGCAGCTGCTTGCACATTTGGATGTTGGATAGTTGTTGTACTGGGACAGCTGAAGGGCAACATTCTGACATACAGGTATGGGATCTGTTATCCAGAATACTCAGGACCTGGGGCTTTTCTGGATAAGGGTGCTTTCTTTAATTGCCATCTCCATACCCTATGTCTACTATAAAAAAAAACAGGAATTAAATCCAATAGAATTGTTTTTCCTCTTATAAGGATTAATTATATCTTAGTTGGAATCAATTACAAGATACTGTCTTCTTATTACAGGGGAAAAGGAAATAATATTTAAAAATTTGAATTATATTATTAAAATGGAGTCTCCGGTAGATGGCCTTCCCGTAATTGGGAACTTGTATACTTGTATATGCTATTGGATAATGACAAGAAAGCATGCTATTTTATGTGAGCAGGAGTGACCCCAACTACCCAATTACAGAACTAAAAACTACTTTTATCTGAGGTTGAAAACAATTGTTATCTATGGCACTTGAGGGGGCTACAACATGATATAAGAACAGCATTCAATAGTAAAAATTCATGTTCCACTGTAATTTATTCAGTTACATTGAGTAGGAGAAACAATAGCCTGTCAGAAAGCAGTTCTTTTCCATTTTTTCCAAAGCACATGACCAGGCAAAATGACCTGAGATGGCTGCATACACCCCAATATTACAACGAAGAAAAAAATACACTTGTTGGTTTAGGAATGACATTTTATATGGTAGAGTGAATTATTTGCCGTGTTATTTAAAAAATAAAAACTACACCATAAAAATCACCAAAAAATCATGACAGAATTCTTTTAAAGGTTACATTAATGGTGGAGATATTTGCTGGAATACCACTTTCAATCATGGATCTCTATTGTAAACATTATAGATTACTATTAGTCTTTGATTAAGGAGAAATGAGTGTATAATGTATATATATTGTAAAAAAAAATGTTATGGAAGCATCTAATTGTTCCACTATCTATTTTTCCATAGCTTACTTTTATTTGATATGCGAAACACATTCTTGTGTTTCCAAGCTGTCTCAGGAGAGACAGAATTTAATACAAGCATTGAGAACAATATATAAATAAAAAAGCAAAACACTTATTCACCACAGGAAAAAATGGGCTGAAAAGAAAGAAGAAAATGGAATAAGGTCCTGCTATCCCACAAACCGTTGAGCTGCTACATTCGACCCTCCTCCTGTGCCTAGAGGAACAAGAGGGGAAAAAGGACTACATAATTCAAGGTCTGCATTCTCTACCCGAAAGGCTAGATGCAGTTCAGCAAGCCTCTACTGTGGTTCCTAAGCGGTCTTCCCCATCATCTACCCTGGGTAATAGAGGTAGTTCTCATGAACCTAAAATCCCCTTCCCTAATAAGTTTAGTGGGGATAGGAGTACATTTTTTATTTTTCAAGAGGCATGCAAGTTGTACCTCAGTTTTTTCCCTCACACTTTTTCTACTGGTGAGTTGGAAGTAAGGTTTGTTATGACCTTACTACAAGGTGACCTGCAAGTTTCGGCACTAAGGTTACCCCCACTGTCCCTGCCCGTTTTCCCCTAGAGGTATTTTTTTACTACCATGACCATATTATACAATGAACCGGATCATGCTACCTCTGCCGATTCCATGATTCGTAATCTCTGCCAAGGGAAAAGAGTAATTGAGGAGTACTGTACAAAATTCCACCACTGGTCGGTTGAAACTGGGTGGAATGATACAGCTCTTCGTAGCCAAATCTGGGTGGGGCCAGGGCCATTTTAAAGCCTTGGTGGGCCCTGGGCAGAGAGATAGTTGGTGGGCCCCATATGCCTGGAGCGCTAAAAAAATTTGTCGGAACCACGCCCACTTTTTTAGCCACACTCCCAAATAACACACCCATTTAACAAAACATAATTCAGTCATGCCAGTATTAGATGGATAATCAGAATTTTAAACACAGATCTGACAGTATACTACATAGACTACAAAAAATGGATAATTAGCATATTAACCTTAGCTGTTCCAGTATAATCAAGTAAGAGGACTAAAACATGGACAATGAACAGAAAGTCTCTGTGACCTTGTCTGTGCTTGTGGCAGATTGTGCAGTAAAGCAGAGCCAAGAGAAGCAACTCTGAAAAACATAAAGTGGAAGTTGCGCTCCCTGTTCATTAAAAGGGTTGTTCACTTTTAAAATAACGTTCAGTATGATATTGAAAGTGAAATTCAGAGACAATTTGCAATTAGTTTTTATTTTTTATTATTTGCGTTTTTTTACTTATTTACCTTTTCCACGTATAAATACCCCCAGGACCCATAGCAGGACGGCAAAGGGGCAATTTCATGTATAAATACCCCCAGAACCCATAGCAGAACGGCAAAGGGGCAATTCCAGGTATAAATACCCCCAGAACCCATAGCAGGACAGCAAAGAGGCAATTCCATGTATAAATACCCCCAGAACCCATAGCAGGACGGCAAAGGGGCAATTCCAGGTATAAATACCCCACAGAAACTATAGCAGGATGGCAAAGGGGCAATTCCTTTAAAATACCCCCAGAACCCATAGCAAGATGGCAAAGAGGAAAGTCCATGTATAAATACCCCACAGAAACCATAGCAGGATGGCAAAGGGGTAATCCCATGTATAAATACCCCCAGAACCCATAGCAAGATGGCAAAGGGAAAATTCCATGTATAAATACCCCACAGAAACCATAGCAGGACAGCAAAGGGGCAATTCCATGTATAAGTACCCCCAGAACCCATAGCAGGACGGCAAAGGGGCAATTCCATGTATAAATACCCCCAGAATAGCAGGGTGGCAAAGGGGCAATTCCATTTATAAATACCCCACAGAAACCATAGCAAGATAGCAAAGGGTCAATTCCATGTATAAATACCATCAGTGGGTTGGGCAAAATGTAAAGAGTTAAACTACAACATACTGTAATTTGCTTCACCTTAAAGGAGTCCTCAATCCAACCCTTAGTTACTTTCAAATATACAATACACATTACTTGAAAGCAGTATATATTAATGTTCTCTGGTTCTGATGTGAAAACAATGGTAAAATAAGGGGTGGGGTAGAGGGGCCCCATACATGCCTGCAGCATGGTAACCAAATGGCAGCTATTTAGTAGGTAGACGACAGTCTTGGTGGCAAACTTGTATCCCACTACAAAGGTCAGGCACATGGTCACCAAGAGCAGGTTCTTGCCCAGGCTCTAAAAGTGCACAGCAGTGATGCCACTGGGCTCCAAGTCTCCAGCTCTGACTCTCCGGATCTTCCTCAGAGACACCCCGATGTCCAACAGGGACAAAATCAGTGGCACCATTCTCTCCAGCAAGCGCTGCTACAGGGGAGGAGGAGCCTGAGCAGCAGAGAGCGCCAACGCGACACTCTGCTGCTTCTTTTCTGTGGCACTTCCTATTCACTGCACATGCGCATGGCCCCTATTGTGTTTTGGGCACGCTGTACTAAGATTTTAATATGCTAAATCAACTTCAACTGTTTTAACGTACCTACTTGGCTTCCACTGGTGCTCCGTCCTCTACGAATTCTGCTTCAACTACTAGCTGTGGGGGATCGCTGCCCGCGTGTAGCACATTTGGATGCAGCTCAGTCGGTAAGCGCTCCCACTATAGGTTTTTGTTTATAGGAGGCAAAGGTAAAGGCGGCCTGAAGGGGTACATATTTTCATTCTGTATGTAATTCTGACGAATCACCAACTCCCTCATTTCCTATTCCCCAGGGGGAACCCATGCAATTGGGGGCTACTCATTGTCCCCTGAGGAGAGGGCCCAAAGGCAATCCCAGGGCCTGTGTATATATTTTGGCCATAAGGGTATTTTCCTTAAATATTGTCCGGGACCGGGAAAAACCTCAAAGCCTAAATGGAGAAGGGAAGCTCCCCAATTCACCTCTAAAAATTTGGTACCTGTCGTTTTGTCCTGGCCTGGGGTTCAGTTAACGTTTCAGCCTTGGTGGATTCTGAAGCTGGGAGGAATTTCTTAGATACTGCCTTCGCAGAAAGGTATAATAATCCCCCTACTACCCTTACATCTCCTATGAGAGTTTTAGCAATTGATAAGAACCCACTCGTGTCAGGTCTGGTCAGGGCCGGAACTAGGGGCAGGCAGAGTAGGCACGTGCCTAGGGCGCAAAGCTGGGAGGGCGCCAGGCACGTACCTCCTCTGTCGCCTACCCCAAGTCCGGTTCCCTTCGCTGGCTGTCTTGATGTAGTTTTCACGCTCTGTGCGTAAATTTGCACATGCGTACACGAGTGCAAATCCACGCGAGCGCAAATTCGCGCTCACTAAATACGCGCTGCAACTGCCGGGCCTGCCTAGGGCCCCTGCCCAGCATGGCCCGGCACTGGGTCTGGTAACCCAAAAATCCAGGGCATTGTCCATGTGTATTAACAATATGCATGTGAGAAATTATCTTTTCACATTCTTGATGGTTCTTCCTCTCTATTAATTCTGGGGTTACCCTGGTTACAGGTACACAATTCCCACATTGATTGGCTAACTGGGGAGGTTATTCAGAGGGGATCTAAGTGTAAAGATTCTTGTCTAGTTTCTACTCAAACAGTGGCAGTTACTTCCCTAGAGAAACTCCCAATTGTAATGCATTGTTTTAAGTTTTGTTCTGGGGTACATGGTTCCCTTTCGGCAGCTACGTCCGCTCAAAAAAGAGCAGCCGATAAGTTCAGTAGGGAGGTATCCAAATATCAGGTTGTGGACTTGGTTTGGTTATCTACAGTGAACATTCCCTCCCTTAAGTGGGGGCCCAGGTTAATTGATCCATATCCTATCATGGAGATTGTTAACCCTACCTCTGTCTGTCTCAAGCTGCCTGATATGTTTAATTTATCTAACCTGTTTCATGTTTCCATGTTAAGACCAGCTGTATATGTCAGCCAGCAATCATGTCCTTCTCCAGTGTTGGTAAAGGGTCAGTCCGAATTTTTAGCCCAGAGACTCCTTGATTCTCGCCTTAGGCGAGGTAAGTTACAGTACTTAGTACAGTGGAAGGGATACGGTCCTGAGGGAAACTCTTTGGTTTTTGTCAAATAATCAAATTACTTTTCAGTATTCCACTGTTAGCAATCTGTCTCTCTACATGTAGGAGTTAAAGCCAAATTCTGATGGATAGCTCGTCAACGATTATTAGACATTTTTGTTTATAATTTTCATATGTCTCACTGATAAACATCCCCATAATAAGGTAAACAGTTGCATTTAAGAATAGTAGGCTTTCATATGCAAATACTGTAGAGTTTTTAACTGCTTTTCTTTAGTTGAAATACAAGTACAGTGTATTGCAGAACAAATGAAGTGCCTCTTTGGCGGCACCTAGTGGTAAGCTTCAGGTCAGCAAAATTAATCTTTGTCATTGGCAAGATTGTTACATTAGGCTACACAACCGATTCTGATGCGTTCTGACGAACTGCGACAAAACACATGCGACTTGTCACATACGACAAAATAAGGTAAGATATAGAATTCTCGCAGCAAGCAGCGTCTGCATCCGACAATAGTGTCGCGTCGGATCAACGCTGCAACACCATGCGTTAATTCTATCTCTTACCTTATTTTGTCGCAGTGCGTCGGATCACGCCAGAATCGTTCATGTAGTCCTAGCCTAAATAAGGACATATTTGCATGTTTCATTTTGAAAATCTTCATTGAAATCTAAAGGGAAATTTTGAGATAAGTCTCTCTAATGGAATTGAAATTTGTTATAAATTCATTGAGGTGTACTTGGTTCTCAATGGGTTTGATTATTAAAGGAATTGTTCAGTATAAAAATAAAATCTTAAAAACTAGGTAAATAGATGGGCTGTGTAAAATTAAAAATGTTTCTGTTATATTTAGCAAAAATGTAATGTATAAAGGCTGTAGTGACTGGATATGTAACATAATAGCCAGAACACTACTTTGCTCTCTTGTTTTCCAATGATTAGTTACCAGACAGTAACCAATCAGTGACGTGGGGGAGTGCCAAATGGGTCATAACTGTTGCTTTTGAATCTGAGCTGAATGCTGAGGATCAATTACGTTACCCCAGGGTAAAAAAAAGCTGCTCCTGCTAACCTGAAGAGCCGAATTTCTGGTTATTAAACTGGAAATTCATCTTTCTAATGCAGACAGCAGGATGTCACTCTCTGCGCTAGCAATGCTGCCCCCCGGACCCCCGCCAACGATGTAATGTTAAGTGTGAGGTGCAGGGGGGTTACTTTGCAAATGCCCCCTGAGGTGGCTATAGTGCTTGAAACGCCCCTAGTTATATGTCTTGCATTTACTAACCCCTTTAAAACCAAAAATTAAATGCATATCCTGCATGTCTAATTAACAATTTGTTTACACGCATGTTACATAAATTTATATAAACTTGTTTGCAAAGTGTAAATGACAGGCAACATATTTTGCACCTTGCCTACTGCTTGGATCATTTCTCAAATAACTGCCTTTACACCTTGTGCGTTATTCCGAAACCTTGAGCATTGAATTTTTCATCTGGTAGAATGCAATGTAGAGGGGGTCTTAAATTACCCTTTTTGAGTACAGCCATGCAGAGCTTACCACATTGATGTGTTAATTAGCCAATCAGCATGTTTAATTAATAAGTGCCAAGTTTTAAAGTAATATCTGTTAAGTTTTACAGGGAGTTTTACAGGGGTTTTACAGGGAGACGGAGAATACAAAAATAGAAGATACATGGCTATAAATATACCTAGGGGCAGATGTATCAAGGGTCGAATTTTGAGGGGTTAAATCCCTCGAAATTCGACTGGGGAATAGAATCAATTAGGGAATTCTGGCAAATTTACGCTAGCGAATAGTCGAATGGGCAAATATTCGCCCAGCGAATAGTCGAGCAATCGAATATTCGATCGAAGGATTTTCATTCGATCGAATGATCGATCGAATGCCTTTTTATTCGATCAAAAACTTAGAAAAAAAGCCTATGGGACTTTCCCATAGGCTTTTAAAGCAATTCGGTAGGTTTAATCTGGCGAAGTAGGCAGTCGAATGATTTTTAAAAGAGACAGTATTTCGACTATAGAATGGGCGAATAGTCGCAGCGTTTTTTCGCTCGATCTATATGAATCATTCTACTCAGGCGAATTTACGCCAATTCGAGGAGCACAAAAAACTCCTCGAAATTCAAGTTTTTTTTAATATAATATATAATATTTTTCTACCACCTGTAATAAGGTTTTGAAATGAGTTTTCTTTGCCTAGCAGTATTACATTTTTATGAGCTGGTTGTTATGTACAAGAAACCCCTGGCGATAGATACAAGAACCACCACTACGTTTTGACCCACTGTGAACAGGGGACAGATCTAGGGGTATATTTATGAAAGAGTGAAGTTAGAGATCGTCGCAGTCCTCTAGAGTGAAATTCCGCCACTCCCCATTTATTTCTATTGGATTTTTAAAAGAGAATTTATCAATGGGTGAAAGTGAAAGTTCATCCTTTGATAAATACGCCTTTTAAAATCCCATAGAAATGAATGGAGAGTGGCAGAATTTCACTCTAGAGGACTGTGGCGATCTCTAACTTCACTCTTAGATAAATGTACCCCCTAGACTCCAGAGGGATGCCTTCAAAAGCAAACTACTACTTTTTGGAACTTTCAAGCTTTACTTTGAGCTTTTACTGAGCTTTAATAACAGAACCTTGGGGGTAAATTTACTAAGCGGCGAAAATTCGTTGAATTTATCAATGGGTGAAAGTGAAAGTTCATCCTTTGATAAATACGCCTTTTAAAATCCCATAGAAATGAATGGAGAGTGGCGGAATTTCACTCTAGAGGACTGTGGCGATCTCTAACTTCACTCTTAGATAAATGTACCCCTAGACTCCAGAGGGATGCCTTCAAAAGCAAACTACTACTTTTTGGAACCTTCAAGCTTTACTTTGAGCTTTTACTGAGCTTTAATAACAGAACCTTGGGGGTAAATTTACTAAGCAGCGAAAATTCGTCGGCGATGGCTTTGCAGCCATCGCACCACTTCGCCAGGTGAAAATATGCTGAGACAACGCTAATTTACTAAAATGCTAATGCAAATTTACTACAAAGTTGCATCCAGGGCGACCAACGCTGGCAAATTTTTGCTAGCATTACTTCGGCAATGCGAGTAAATCAAAGCGAAGATGCGCTAGCGTTCAATTCTGCCTAGCGCAACTTCATTAGAGGTCTTTGCTCAGGCTAATTTGCATTTGCCGGGAAATTTAAATTTGAATGGACGTATATGTTGCAGCAAATACATTACATTACACAGTCCAGGGAACCTTAATAAAGAAAATAGAGTTGTTATAATGCGCCCACTGTATAGTTTGAGCCCACTGTATAGTTTATATTCCATATGTTAGAAAATGTATGGAGGAAACCAGTTACACAAAAAAACATTTTTTAAGGACTTTTGCAGGCTATCACTCTGAAAAAAGGAAAAGACGCCAGGGTTTTTTGGACTTAGGAACTTTTTCCACTAACAAAATATGATGTAAGTAACAGAAGAATGAGGAAGGTCTACTGTATGTACTCCAGTGCACTTTGCCTGGTCTGAGCTGGCAAAGGCAAGTCTGGCGAAAGAGGTAACGTTTGGTAAAATCTGCATCTTAGTGAATTTGCAGAGTAACGTCCATTCACCAGAGTGAAAATTCGCCTGGCGATAGAGAGTGCGAATCACCGCTAGTGTCTATCTCCATCGCTAGCAAAGTAAGTGACGTCTGCGCCCGTTAGTAAATTTGCAAAGTCCCTGAAACCGGTAACGTTGGTGAATCTTTAGTACTGTAAATCTGCCCCATGGTCTGCCGCTAATAACTTATTAAAAATCGATTACTACAAAGCTGACCATGATTCCTTAGCTCAGGCACATTTTGGCTAAATGAAAGCCACCTAAATTTTTTAATAATTCTGATTAATCAGTTTTCAAATAATATTGCTATTAAAATATTGAATTTAAGAATTTTATATTTGGTCACACTTAACTTTTATAAGACCATGTCTGTATTTTAAAGAAATGTACAAGTATAGTATCTGTTATCTGGAAACCCGTTATCCGGAAAGCTCCGAATTACGGAAAGGCCTTCTCCCATAGACTCCATTTTATCCAAATAATCCAGTTTTTTAAAAATGGTTTCCTTTTTCTCTGTAATAATAAAACAGTACATTGTACTTGATCCAAACTAAGATATAATTAATCTTTATTGGACGCAAACCAAGCCTATTGGGTTTATTTAATGTTTACATGATTTTCTAGCAGATTTAAGGTATGAAGATCCAAATTATGGAAAGATCCTTTATCTGGAAAAACAAAGGTCCAAACCATTCTAGATAACAGATACCTGAATATGTAACAGAACAGCTATGGGTAGATGGTGAGCATCTAATACTGAATTCGTTTATATTAAAATGCAAGAAGAAATGTTTTGGTTAAACATGAGAAGAATCCTTGCTGAGGAATTCATGGGCATGTCTGGACATGAAGTTTTGGGAATAGGAGAATCTTATGTCATCTCTTGCTGATGACAACAATTTTTGAAATGAATCAACAGAAAAAACAACTACATGTTGTTTACCTATAATGCACCCATCCCCCCCAAAAGCCCTGATGTCAGGCACAAAGATTTGCATAAGGCAGTGGGCAGGATGCAAGTCATATTCAATTTCACAGGTGCAAGCACTAGCGCACCCCTCACTATTTTCCTTTCAGCATGTAGCAATCTTGTCTATGTTTTTTTCAATCCAGTTTCAGAAATTCCACCATTGCTTCATTAAATTAACACTTCCTTCCTCACCTTAGACTATATGAACTATTTATATGTAAGCCCTTTGTTAACACAGTGACAAGGTGGGGGCGGGGGAGGTTGGTCAGCTAAGTGGTTCCTAATCTAAAGTTTAGACATCTGAGGGGGTCCTTAGCATAGTTGGGAAATAGTTTCCCATTCCTGGTTTCAAATATTCAACTGGCAGTTCAGGAACTGGCATGGGGGTGTCACTGTTCTAAAGTATATAAGCTGGAGCATTTGCTCTGGTCCTTTCTGAGAGGTTTCCACCTGAGCAGGCAGGGGGAACCATATTGGAACCTAGCTTAATTTTGGTCTAGCAAGTGCTAGGTTATACTCTGTCATAGATCACACTCGGTGGGGTTTATAGGTGTAGGGTTAGGTAGTCGAGCAGCTTCATGCTTCACCAACAGAATTTATTAAGGATTCGAATCCTTATCCTACCACGAGCAGCACCCTCCACACCTTCCACATTGAATTGGCTTGTGGTGAAGAGACTTCGTCTCAGATGCAAAGATTTGCGGTTCTTTGTCGAAACCGGACAAGTCTGTTTGCAATGAGTCCATTCAATGCAGAAGAGAGAGAAGTCTACGGTGAGCGGTAGGGCTGAAATCCACCAGCGGATTTCGGCCAGCTGATTTCGTCCCCATTGTGGCCCTAGCGTAAAAGCTGAGGGTGACACGAGTTGAAACATTCTTACTACTTTTTTTCCACATGGGGAGTAATCCTCTCATACTATTGGTTAAATTAATTTTGATGATTAGTTTTACATAATGCTGGCTGGCTGGTTGTAAGTACACTTGTACTTGGGTACACTCTATTACCCCATTATATATTAATATTACATTTTTCTTTCAAGTTTTGTAGTTTTTAGCATTTTTGTTGTTGTGAATAATCTTCATACTGTGTTCCAAATGAATATTACTGGGGTCAGTCATTATTGCTTTGATGAGGCCCTCTCATGTTTAAAAAAAAAAAAAAAAAAAAGGGCCCTGCAGTGGCCAAACTGGCAGCACCATGGGGGCAAATTCACTAAAGGACAAAGCGCCTAACGCTAGCTTTAATTCTATAGCGTAGCACATTTTCGTTAATCCGCAGATTCACAAAAGGGCGCTGGCGTAAATTCGCTAGTGTTACTTTGCACCCTTACGCCTGGTGAATTTGCACAACGGACATAACTATGCAAATTCACTGACGCGCAAATTTTTCTGAATGCTACCTTTTACGCCAGACTTCCTTCACCACCTCAGACCAGGCGAAGTGCAATAAAGTAGATAGGGATTGCTTCAAAAAAAAAATTCTAAGTCCCAAAAAACGCTGGCGTTTTTTCTTTTTTATGGGTGATAGGCTGAAAAAGATCGAAAATTCTTTTGGGGGCTACCCTCCTTCCCCCCTACATTTCCTAACTCATGGCACCTTAACTATACAGTGGGCACATGTATAGGGCAAAATAAGAATTTTATTTGCTGTTTTGAAGGTTTCCTAGGCCTGTGTAGTGATTCTACATATACCTCCATTGTAACGTCAAATTAATTAACGCTAATTAACGCTAGCGCAACTTCGCAACCTTACGCTTCCCCTGAGCGCAACTTTGGATTCTAGTAAATTTGCGTGGCGCTGGCGAAAATACGCCTGGTGAAGTGTGGCGAAGCGGACGCAGGCGCAACTACGAATCTTAGTGAATTTGCCCCATAGTGTTTCCTTTTCGGGGTGTCTATTTTGCAGAAAATGATGGTAAGTTAACTCGAGAATGAACACATGACAAACTCTCCCCCCACACGGTCTCTCATTGCTGTGACCAAGTAACAAAAGGAAGCTGACTTTATGGCTTAACCTTCAGCCTTGTATCCAGCAAAAACAAAGCAAGAAAGAAAAGTCAACTTTAACCGACATTTCTTTCTGCCAATACTCAGACAGCAGGTGCTCAAATTTGTGTTGTAAGGGGAAAACATGCTGTGTGAGTTGAGGACAATATTTGAATGGCTAATATTTTCAAAACAGTGTTTTCTGGTAGGCGATCTTAGAGAATCCCAGTAGTATAAGATGCTGGGGAAAGGCTTAGTACTGAGGAGGAGAGTAGATTAGGTATGTTCCAGTACTTGCACATGAACTGGTGAGAAAGTGAGGAGCGTTTGGTCCCCTGTTGATTGTGTATCTAGTCTTTATACACTGTCTAGCACAATAGATTATGTATGTTCCACACTTACAGATCCTCAAGATCCTGTCTGACTTTGAAGATACCAAGCCTGGATGCAGAAAAAAGCAAATTTGGCTACAGAGAAAGGCTTGACTAATAGCAAATGCAAACAATAATCTCTTCAGTTATTTGTATTCTGGGGATATTATGACTTGCATGTCATGCTCTGCTGCCCTGACTTAGCCCTGGCTGTAAGGAAGGCTGACATTGCAGTGGTAAACAAGATTGTCATCAGCCACAAAAATGTATTATTATTTTCATGAGAAAATAGCTAACTGTTTAGCTGTATACTCCTTTATAGAGCTAACAGCTGCAAAGATTAGACCTTACCACCAAAATCTCTGTTTTCTTATTATACCATCACATTATCCTAGCCAGGTTTCCTTAAAGGGATCCTGTCATCGGAAAACATGTTTTCTTTTCATGCATCAGTTAATAGTGCTACTCCAGCAGAATTCTGCACTGAAATCCATTTCTCAAAAGAGCAAACAGATTTTTTTATATTCAATTTTGAAATCTGACATGGGGCTAGACATTTTGTCAATTTCCCAGCTGCCCTGGTCATGTGACTTGTGCCTGCACTTTAGGATGGAACTGCTTTCTGGCAGGCTGCTGTTTTTCCTTCTCAATGTAACTGAAGGAGTCTCAGTGGGACATGGGTTTTTACTATTGCGTGTTGTTCTTAGATCTACCAGGAAGCTGTTATCCAGTCCATTCACAGTCTAAGACATTTCAGTGGGAACTTTTTCCAGATTTTAAGTATGTTTTGTCCACATTTTACATCATAATTTTGCCCTGATTTCCTTAAAAATCAATCCCACATTTTCATTTTGTAGTATAAACCATTTTTACAGAAAACTCCTAATTTTACATACTCCCATTTTACAGAAACGTTAGTTTCTGGTCCCCTGGAAAACTTAAAACCGGGGTTTGACTATATAATGTCTGGTTGGGTTAAACTGAGTGTATCAAAATATATAGTTTTGGTGGTTGTACAGTAACAAGGAAACTTCCCACACCCTGTGTCACATGCTTTGCTTTTCAACTGTAATCTCTAATGAGCAGGATCCTGTTTTTCCTCTATATAAGTATTTGTACGGTATCTAATATGTATGTGTGATGTGTTTGTCCTTTTTTTACAGCACTGCAGAATATCATGGCACATTATAAATACTTGTTAATAGTAATAATAAAGTCTTAACAGTTCCATCTAGTAACCCATAACCACTTCAATAACTTCACTAGACAGTAGAGTTTTCTGAACACTTGGGTGAGAATCAGAAGATAAGTCATTGCTTGTTGGACATGTTACTTCCTTTAATACAGAGGTATAAGTTCAGAGGAAGCAGACCCTCTAATATATATTGGTAAACAGGACAACCTCTATTTTTTGGGGGGCCCTAAAATTAATTTTCTGTGGGCCCAATAACATCTGGTTACGCTACTGCTTTAATATTTACAGTTTGCCAGCCACTGGTTACATCTGCCCAGTCACATGGCCCATACAGTTGTGTTATTATTAGTTGTTTTTATTTATGCAAAATACAACTGTAATATGTTGACACTTTATAAATGTTATTGATAATAATAACTTTCGAATACAAACAGAACACACATGATGATGTTCATTGTAATAATATTACATGCTAACAGATCATTGACCATGCATGCAAATTAAATAATCATGTTGTATATACTTTTATACTGTTATGTATACTCTACGGTTTAAGACAGTTGCAAATATATGGACAAGTATATGCAACAATAAGAGGTATACTTACATTTATTTTCCCCTGTAAAAGTGGCATTTTTATTCGCCCATCATACCCAAATATAATATGCAATATGGTGTTTTACAGATTTTATCTTACATATAGCAGTTGCACAATTCAGTGTAAAAATAGAAGTATTACATCTGAAAAACAACAGCACATGATCAGTTGTTTTTGTGCATTCTGCCTTTTGACAAACCTCTCCTACATATACTGCAAAGTTATGGCTTTGCCTCACTGAGCACCGATTCTCTTGTGGTTCAGGTCACTGACTGATAGATTGTTCATAATTCAGTCCGGTCCGTGCTTCAGTGGAGAGATATTTATTTTATATATCTATTATTTAGTGGTAAAACAATTATATGCAGGGAGGCCACATTAATATTGAGGTCAATGACTTTGTCTGAAAGGAGAATTAATAAATGGTGAGGGGTTACTGTTGACCCCCCGAGTAATGGTGGAGGTCAATGACACTCACTTCTGCTTCTTTGCAATGGCAAATAATAGTGTCTTGCATCACATATAATACAGGTATAGGATTCTCTATCCAGAAACCCGTTATCCAGAAAACTCCAAATTACAGGAAGGCCATCCCCTTAAGACTCCATTTTGTCCAAACAATTCAAAGTTTTAAAAATGATTTCCCTTCTCTGAAATAATAAAACATTACCTTATACTTGATCCCAACTAAGATAAAATTATGTTTAAATGTTTTGTTAGACTTAAACTATGAAAATCCAAATTACAGAAAGAATCCTTATCTGGACAGCCCCAGGTCCCAAGCATTCTGTATAACAGGTTCCCTACCTGTTATTACCTGTACTTATCTAAACTGTAATAGTGGAGTTCTCAGAAGTTACTACACCTACTGGAGAATGCCAATAACCTAAAGTAACCTCTCTTATTTGTGTTCTGCTCCATGTTGTAATCTAAATGAGAAATCAAGCAGATGCTAGCACGGTAGATGTGCTTACCTTACCACAGAAAAACAGCTATAGAGACTGTACAAGCAGCAACACCTGATTTAATATGCCTTCATCTGCTGTTTTCAGAGATAAATTGAAAGTCACAAAATCTTCACAAAACTTAATGCACACACTTAGGGCTATATTTATCAAAAAGTGAACTTAGAGATCACCACAGTCCGCAGAGTAAAATACCACCACTCTCCATTTATTTCTATTGGATTTTTAAAGGATATTTATCAAAAGGTGAACTTTCAGTTTCACCCTTTGATAAATACGCCTTTAAAAATCCCATAGATTGAAACAGGCTCTGCAAGTTTGGCTATATAGCTCTGAACTATTAGGCTACATTTATGCTATAAAACCAATGGATGCATTTTGGGTGCATAGTTGGCCACAGGGACATGAAAGAATGATTTGCATGTCTCTGCCCATAATGCATTATGTCAGAGTTAAATTCTCATTTTGGGTATTAAGACAATACTATGTATATGGCACAAGACAAGTAAACATGTTCTGTTTTTAGAAGACTGCATATGTCTAGCATGTGAAGGGCTTTTTGGCTCCTTTTAGCACATCTCACAGTAACCAGGTAAGATTCTCTGCAAAGTAATTATAGTAAGCGTGAAAAAGCCCGAAGCAATTTTTGCTACTTTGCTGCTATTGTGTTTTTATAGAGAAAGCAATGCTGGAAAATTTATACATGTACTATTACTTAAGCAAATTGATTGTAAAGCTGGTCATATATGTAGAAATAATACTGTATGGAATAGTGTCATACAATTATTGGTATGTATATTGTACAGGGGGGGACAGGGCCCACTTATTGGTATGTATATTGTACAGGGGGGGCAGGGCCCACCGGGGCTGCCACATCAGGGCCCCCACACCCCCCTGAGGGCACCCCCTCCCCAGTGGCAAACCCACTCTGTCCCTCTCCTGCCTGCTCGCCGGCGCTTACCTACTCATCTTAATGCGATGGGCAGAGGTGGAGGAGGTCAGACTCTGCGGAGGAGGTTAGGCACTGTGGAGTGGGTCTGGGCTGACGGGGCCAACGAGGGCGGGGGTACTGTAAATTGTGGTTGAATTTCACCTTCCCAGTGCAAAGAAAAGTGGCAGATACGTGTGAAAAAGAGCTTCAACTCCAGCTGTAATGGAACAATAGAAAGGCAGCCATACCATGTGGGGTAAATGGGGCATATTCTCTTTGTTCTGTTGGTCCATAGGGCAATTAGTTGATTTGGCTGCTAAAGTAGAGAGCACAGTAGCACAGGCTACACTAGAAAACTCCTAAAAACCTGAGGAACCAAGGACAGACCAGAAGCTCATTAAGCTAGGGGAAAATACAGATGACAAGGCAACTGAGGTGGACACACTCCACTACCTCAGATGTTCATCATTTTCTAACTAAAAAAACCCTACCCGATATAGGCCCCCTCCTCCCCCGGCCTAGCTGCCCCCCCGGGGAACTTTTTACTTTTTACTCCCTTGGTGCAAATTCAGGGATTGCACTTCACGGCAGCCATCTTCCAGGTCTTTGTGTCTTCTTCTGATGCTTTAGCAATTACCGTCTATTTCGGCGCATGCACAGTTTTCGCGAACCGCAAAATTGCTTCAAATGCGCATGTGCTGATTTGCCAGTCTCAGTCTCAGATTACCGAAGACCCGGAAGATAGCTGCCGTGAACTGCTATCCCTGAATCTGCACTGAGGGGTAAGTAAAAAGTTAGAGACGTGTTTATCACACAAGGCCAATTAGGTGGGTCACATACAGTAGATGTTTCTTAGATGCAAGTCATCCGTATTACTGGTGGGTGTTGTATATCTGATAAAAAGGAAACATATAAAGGCAGGTTCTCTTTTTAGAACGTTATAGTTGTTTTTATGATTGTTATGTCTTTTATGATTAAGATTGGCAAATACGAAAAGTCTATACCAGCACATGAATGTTAATTCAATATATTTTATTAGCTTTGTGAAATGTTGGGCTATTTGGCATCAATATGCAGTTTTGGAAAGAATATAGTTCACACTTTCTCTTGGGAAGCAGCATTATTGTTTCATTTTGAAACCTGCATTTGGATTTAATTTAAAAAGAACATAGCTCTATACATCTACATGATTAATAAATCATTTAAAACTGATACACAAAGGTGTTTAAATAGAATAAGTTTAGCCACAATTTATTCATACTATAAATAACTGAAACAAGGATGTCTTTCCTGCAGTACCATATACAAAAAGAGAGATGGCACTCCATGTGCCTGTTTGTGTGGCTTTGTTCTCTGTTAGATTCCCTGCAACACAGCACAATGCTATTTGTCTGTCAACAAAAACAAAATTGTTACTTGCGTATATATGATGGCATTAAGTAAAATGATTAGATTTCCTTTTTGATTTAATCATTGCATGACAAATACCACTACAGCATAACAATACAAGTTGTGCACTGTTATTACCCATGGTAATTAGAGGCGTTACACCCAAACTCCTACATTCCTTTCTGGCAAAATAACATACCGCATTGCTATATATCACAACGACATGTAAACTATAAAGGAGTAGTTAACTTCCTTTTTTAAATGTGTGGCTCTCTTTAAACATCCTATCAACCACAACTACTATTTTTCCTCTTTTTATCTGGTGTGCCATTGCCAAAAATCCATTAGAAACAATACATTTTTATTTGTAATTATATGTGTTTGTAGCAAACTTTGTTTACTCTTCAGTGTACCCTGCTAGCATTATGAAATTATCAACACTCCTTTACATGCCTCATGAAGTATTTCTATCCTTTTCTCTATGTCAGCTAAGGGTAAAACTAGCTAAGGCATGTTTATCAAACAGGTTGAACAGACCAAATAATCCTTTGAAAATAATGGATTAAGGAGGGGTGAGACATTATGAGGCCCATTCACTAAGTTCGAGTGAAGGTATAGAAGGAAAAATACTCGAATTTGGAGTCGTTTTTTGTGCTCCTCGACTATCGAATTGGCGTAAATTCGCCTGAGTAGAATGATTCGAATAGATCGAGTGCAAAAACGCTGCGCCTATTCGCCCATTCAATAGTCGAAGTAATGTCTCTTTTAAAAATACTTTGACTGCCTACTTCGCCACCTAAAACCTACCGAATTGCTTTAAAAGCCTATGGGAAAGTCCCATAGGCTTGTTTTCTACGTTTTTGATCGAATAAAAAGGCATTCGATCGATCATTTCATCGAATGAAAATCCTTTGAACGAATATTCGATCGTGCGACTATTCGCCGGGCAAATATTCGTCCATTCGACTATTCGCCGGTACATCTGCCCCTATGTAAAAAATACAGAATCTTTATACATAGCAGGTATTGCAGACATGTGACTAGTACTGTCATTTCAAGGAAATGAGAAAACACCAGTTAAGCTTTGCTAATTATTCAGTTCATGAATCATCTTGGTCTGTTGGCTGATTTTATGCATAATGCTGTACTAAAATGCCCTGAAAAGTTTACTGTAGGTTACCGGTTCATGTGACAAATCAGGGACATGTCCAGCCAGAAGGGCTGCAGCGACTGCATTTTATATAAAACAGAATTGCACTAAGGGCAGTCCAGTAAATAAGATTTATTATCAGTATCCCATGATTTGATAACCTTCATTTTGCTCTATAGGAACATGAGATAATGAAGGTCCCAGTAAATAGTGTGAGTGGGTTAGTAACCTGTGTAATTAATCCACCAACGAAACTAATCAAATATGGTGGTTTAGGGTAGAGATGTATTTACATAGAGGCCTGTGAAGGCCCATGTTGAGAATCTAATATGGCTGGCAAAGAAAATGCATTGTCTGAATTCTACTATTGAGGTGACTTTGGCTCCTGGTTCTGCTGTTGTTTCTGTTAATGAACAGAATAATTCACCACCTTACAAATGATCATCTTTGAGAGGCCAACATGAGTCTTTGCCAACATTTAGCAATGTGTTTAGGTCTGGTGCCACCCGAACAACGCACCCCCCCCAACTTACAGAAATGACGTTACGCACACAACTGCGCCTGACGTCATTTCGGGCACACGGCAATTCCTGTTATTGGAGCAGCAGGCCCTATATCCCTCACCCCCAGCTCTGCGGAAAGTCTTCTGTGGTGACTAGGAAGGATTTTTATTATTTTAATTGTGGCTAAGGTAATCATATAGCTACCTAAGATGCGTTCTAGGCACAGGCCCTAGGGTGTCTATCAATAAATATGGCTTTATGAATTATGATGGCAGTGGGTACAAACATAATTGTATTATTCTTTATGTAATTTGCACAGACAAATTTCACTGTGCTTTACAGAGATTGTACATTATTCACATCAGTCTCTGGCACAGTGGAGATTACATTCTAAAGGGTTTGTTTACCAAGATCCTGGATGCAAATGCTAGAGCACTACACTAAAGGTTACAAAATGGCACATTAAATAAGCAGTTATGTAAGGCACTCCGCACCTTCTGCTGGTGGGCACAAGGCAGTGCTCTCCTTACCACCTGCAATAGGGTAAGTGATAAGTGCAAGGTCTTTACAGTATGCCACCTGTCTCACCAAGTCCACCTTCATGAATAGAGAACTCTATTTACATGGAAAGACCAGGTGCTTGTGCTCCATTCTGCAGTAGAAACCACCCGTGACCACTAGCACCAGTGAAAAGTGCAAAGATCATGTCAGCTTGATCCTGTTTTAGTCCCTCCATACACAAATGCCTCCTTAAAGGGATACTGTCATGGGAAAAAATGTTTTTTTCAAAATGTATCAGTTAATAGTGCTGCTCCAGCAGAATTCTGCACTCCAATCCATTACTCAAAAGAGCAGAATTTTTTATATTTAATTTTGAAATCTGACATGGGGCTGGACATATTGTCAGTTTCCCAGCTGCCCCCAGTCATGTGACTTGTGCTACTTAAGTCACTCTTTACTTCTGTACTGCAAGTTGGAGTGTGGCTTGTGACAAACCTGAGCCAAACAGACAGCTTTGTAGCCAGAAGAGGCATTTTTAAAGATTTTCCAACTGTTAATTATAGATTCAGATTTTATTCTGTTTGTGTATTGTATATCTCAGTCTCAGATTTTTTTCACCCATTCCATCATATTTGTCATCATCGTTAAAGGGTAAAAACAGAATTTGATCTCTTTTGATACATTTGCCCCTACACATTTATTTATGGCAAACTATATTTTAACTTTTTGATAATTCCTCAAAATTCCTCAGGCAGGACTGTAATGTTCGCCACTACTTATCCACCCAAAGCCAATTCTCAGTCTAAAAAGTGTTCTTTGTACAATACACATATATAATAGTAATTTTGATGGCGTATTGCTCTTGAACATAGGCCTTTGTGTTTCCATGCACTACTTGGACAGGAAAAGGATGCATTTTTTCAGAGCCGCCGTTAGAAATCACAGGGCCCCCGTACAACACAATTTTCGGGGCCCCTGGACCCCGCCCACTCTGGCCCCCATGCACCGCCCCAGATCCCACCCACTCCGCATCACAGTTAAAAGACATCAGCACTAAAAAACCCCACCCCACACACAAGTTATAAAAAGCTATTTGGGACCAGGGCCCCCCTATAAGTTAAAAAAAATTATTGGCACCACAGCCCCCCATAAAAGTTTTTTTAAAAAAGCATTGGTGCCAGGGCCCCCCTTACAAAAAAAAAATTGGGGCAGGGAAGAATATTTTTTAAAAAAACATTGGTGGCAGGGGCCTATAGAGTATTAAAATACATTGGTGGCCAGGGGATTAAACAAAACAAATTGTGGCTTCAGGACTTCAACTTCACCTCCTTTCGTGACTTTGGGTCTTTTTGCCGCTTCAGGACTTCAGTTTCGGCTGTTTCCGTGACTTCAGGTCTTTTCGGGACTTCGGCTGTTCGGCTTTTCAGCACTTCCGCATTTCGGCTGTTCGGGACTTCGGAAGGAGACGTCACGGCTTTGGGGCTGTCAAGGGGGGCCCGGTCTTTCAAAATGTTCACCACTGGCGGGCCCCCATTCAGGTCCGGGCCCAGTACACTTGTACCCCCTGTGACCCCCTGATGGCGACCCTGCATGTTTTTCTGCACTTATGAGTATTAAAGTTCAAGATTATAGAAAGTGTCTGTCAGCTGAATAAAGTCACCTCAGAAGAATGTAGCAATCAAAACACCCTATGTCCCATTACCCTAGGGTTCACAATCTATGATGAGTGCTGACATGGATCAGATGCCATTTGGGATGAGGTTACACGTGATGATAATGGTGCACAGAGTCCTTAGCTTACTGTCATGACCTAGCATGCACTATAGAAAACATTGCATTATTTGCATCTATCTGTGTATAGCACCAATGACTCAGAGGGCCACTGATACTTTTTCTATGTAAAGGTGGAAACAAAAAAAGAAGTTATGAAAGAAAACAGAACATTTCTTTGGAAAGTTTCATGGGCTTCTTGGAAGCTGTAACTTGTGCTATGCTATGCTCTGCTTTTGTAAAAAATAAGATTGGAATGGTTGCCATCCAAGCAAATATTTTGTATATGGCAGCATTAATTGGTCAATACAGGTTCCATCAATTTCAGTCTGCAGTTTCCGCTCTATGGGGCCAATTTAATAATATTCGAATTTAGGTTTTTTTCACAAATAGTATTTTTTCTCTTAAAATTTGTGGGTGTTTTAATTTCTCTAAAACTTTGAGATGTATTAAGTGTAAAAACCAAGAAAAACTTCTCCAAGTAAAAGTAGTCAGTGAGAGCTTCACTAATCCTTTTGGACTTTTTTTTAAAGGACATGTAAAGCATTTTTTAGCTTTTAGTATGCCTGTATAGAGCTTTAATTAATTACACTCCCCAAATCGCCTCCTGTGTCCTGGCACTGGCAGTATTTCGTTTTTACCCGGTGGCCATTTCCCCTTAATAACGTAGGCACCGGTGTTCTTCCTGCTCTAAATGTGCATGTTTGCAAAGCCCCTCCCACCTGGCCTTGCCATTGAGTCCATTTATTCAACATAACTTAATTTAATTGCACAATTTATTACAGAGAGCTCCTGTACTGGAGACCAACGCATTCTCTCTAACGCGCATGCTCATGTACAGCAAGATGGCGTTGGTAGGCAAGAGGCAGTTCTTTATGCCCATGTTCCAGGTCTTGGTCTGCAAGACTGTGCAGAATTGAGTTCTTAGTCTTGATGAAGAACGAGGCACTCTGAATAAATCCTTTAAAAGCAGGCAGCGGTATTGGAAGATGTGGGGTTTAACATGTGCTACATCCAAGTGCTTCAAGGTATTTAAGGTGCTACAACAATCTATTTTAAAGACAGCTTTTCATTTGGAAGAGACTCTTGTTTGAGCTTTACATGCCCTTTAACCATTCAGACCACTCAAAACTTTTTTTCAGTTTTTGCTAGTAATTATCCAGAAAACTCGAATTTTTAGAGGTTTTAGAAGTATTTGTATTTATATTTAGAATGTTCAACTTTCTTTTGTTTGTACTTTTTATATTCAGATCTTTTTAATAAATGTTATCATATTTGTGATTTTAGTGAAAATTAGTCTATTTGTGGTTTGAAGAACATCTAAAACCACAAAAATTAGATTAACTTTATTTATAAAGTATTATTAAGATGTGCAGCACAACTTTACAATACAGAAAAGTTTACACAGTGAAGACAACATTACAACAAATAGCAGCAAACAAATAAATATAAATATACAGTGGCTAAGTACAATGTGGTAAAAGACACATTAGGAAGGAATCCCTGCCTTATAGGTCTTACAGTCTAAGTGGGTGGATAATATACAGGCACAAATAGAAGGTCAAAGGTTTGTGCAATGATCCTTTAGTTCCAAGACTGGAGGATAGTGTTCTAGTGCTCCAGAACATAGGATCTGAGTTTGATTTTGAAGGGGTTCAGAAAGTGTTCCTTAAGAAAAAAATTATGGATAAAAATTATGCATAAAAAATGTGTCAGACTGGACCTATGTCTGTATTGTTTTTCAGTTTAAGTATGTGTTCTGTACACACTAAAATCTTGTTGTAACAGCAGGCAAGCAGCAAGTAAATGGTTTGGGTCTGGGAAGAGAGTCAGTGCAGGCCTACAATTCTTCTCCAATTTCTCTGCCATTTTCTACCTAAGTACATCCTACTTAGTTCTTTCATATCTCTTCATCTTCAACTTCATCTTCCTCTTTTCACCTACTTGGGGCTTTCAGCTGCCTTAGCAAATCTCAAAACAAGAATGCATAATTTCTCTGTTTCTAAGTCTAGTGGGCTATCCAAGAAAAGACCGGTATAATTTCAAATTAAAGCAAATAAATGCATAGAGTTGCAATGTAGTAAAAATATTATTTTACTTTTTTTTTCAGCTGAAAATGAAATGTGTGTTTGTTTGTGTGCATGCTGGTAAATATCCTGACAACTGAGCCTGTGCTTTAGAGCTACTGACATTAAACTACCTTTCACCTAGTTTCTTGCCTTGAGGTTGAGGTTACTTGAGTTTATTATATCAATGACTACGCATGAGCACCACTTCACAGCTCTGCTGGGCATATGTTGGTCTTTGTCTTATAAGAGCAGCTGCATGAATACTCTTCAGAGGCTTGATTCATGCTTGCTCAGTCCTGCTGTTATACTAATAAACATGAAGCTATGCCCCTTCCTCACTCAAAAACTACGGTTACCAACAGCCAAGTGAGCTTTGTCTGGAAAAAATATTGTTCCTGTATATTTTTATTATATACCACTAGATATATATGGCATGTTGTACTTCAGTTATGCAGAGTAAAGCTTAAATATGGGCAGCCGTAAATTGTAGTGCAAATGCAATTTCGAGCGCAATCACCATGTTTCCCCCCCACACTATTCTAACAACATTGCAGGCATAATGGGACATTCCCTTGGTGCAACTGGGATGTCTAATGCAACTGAATCCAGTTCTGCAAAGTAGAAGCAATTCCACATACAGGGGGATTGAACCAGCTGTGGGGAGGGTGTCTTATCCCAGCTAGTGAGTGCACATATGGGTAGGGGGGTGGTCAGTCAGTGTGGTGGGGAAGCAAATTTGTAGCCTTATAAGGATTAATGTTACAATAACCCCTTTGTCACAAAATGCCCCTTCCCTTAAAATACATTAGACCTTGTTTAATAGTATTAACTCAAATACATAAAGCACCAAGTTATTCCACAGAGCTATATTTAAAAAGGCTTAATTACACATGTACTACTTTTAAATAGTGTTCGTACACAACACGGACATGTTTTGTTAAACAGTGTAACCTCTGCACACACACAAAGGGCTCTTGCACTTTGCAGCATGTAACACCCCACTATGGACCATTCATTCACTGGTTGTACAACGCCACATACTTACAGGCTTAATATTATTAGTTGGTGATTGCCCATAGAAAGCTGTTCCATCTGGCTAGGGCATTTCCTGACATTCAATATATGGTATGCAATGGGTGTCTGCACTGCTTTCACTACAGACACACTACACAGGAATAGAAGTGGATTACCCTAGAGGCAATTTAACATCCCCAGAATAAAGGCCCCAACCATTAGGAATGCTCATGCACCTGTAATAATGGGCCAAATTCAGTTCCGCGAGTAAACCGTGGTTTATCACATAAAAACTCAATTGATTTCTATGGGGTAAGTTGGAATTGAATTGGGAGATATGTTTTTCTCAACAAAATAAATCTGACCCGATATGTCAAAATGTTTGCAATCTGTTTCCAATACAGCAAGGGTTCCCAACCATTTTTTACCTGTGAGCCACATGCAAATGTAAAAAAAGCTGGGGAGCAACAAAAGTATGAAAAATGTCCATGAGGGTCTAAATAAGGGTCTAAGTAATTGGCTATTTGATAGTCCCTATGTGGCAACCTACAAGAGGCTCTGTTTGCCAGTACACCAAAACTTCCCTCCAAGCCTGGAATTCAAAAACAAGCACCTGCTTTGAGGCCACTGGGAACAACATCCAAGGTGTTGGGAGCAACCAGTTGCACACGAGCCACTGGTTGGGGATCACTGCAATACAGCCTACTCTTACAGGTAACAGCTCCATAAAGTAATACCCTACCACTTACTGCTGAGCCTAGATCATCTCTAACATGCACCTTTATTGCTACTACAATTTTTCCTGATTCCAGGCTTTCAACTGCAGCATCTCCCACCAAAGTTGTGATAATACCACCCTGCAATAGTTTCCTTATATTTCTAACAAGGATTATAAAAAGCTAGACACATTTAGGGATGACATTTATCACATTTCACACAGTGATGTGGGATCATGTATAATTAGAAAGCCAAAGACCGAAGTAAAGTACCCTTTAAACCCACCGCATTTAGTCATATAAATCTAACAGTACCCGCATCTCAAGTGAAGAAACGCTCTCTAGTTGATAAATTAATTTTGTAGTCATCAATGTTTATGGTTGTCACTAAAATTGAAGCATTAGTTATCCATGGCTATATGGAACTCGCTAAAGAATCATTATGATCCTAAAGACCCTTCTTATTAAGCTACACAGTCTGGTTCGTGCAGGGCAAACTATGTTTTCAGCATGGATCCCTTGATGCCTAGCCAAAGACAGGTGATGCTTCATATGAGGTTGATGCCAAGCAACCAAAACATTGCATGCGATGCGGTAATGATCACTGCACAGTTTATTACATTGCAAACATTTTATCTATGTTGTGCATTCTTAAAGGAAAACTATATACCCGAAAATGAATACTTAAGCAACAGATTTTCTATTCATGATTACCCAATGGCACATACTACTAATATGAAAATGGTTTGTTTACATGAAGCAGGGTTTTACATATGAGCTGTTTTATGCAATATATTTTTATAGAGACCTACCTTGTTTGGGGGGGTATAGTTTTTCTTTAAGACCAGGTGATGTCATTTTTTCCGGACAAGTAAATGCTTCTTCATTAAGAGATATTATTATATTCACTGCACACTGCAGCAAACATCAAATTGCACAATCTTTTTAAATTGTCAGTTGAGTCGCAAGGTGGTCACAAAGTACATTTTAATTGCAGCAAAGGAAAAATTTTTGCAATGAGCACATTCTTTCCATTAATGCCATTTACTACATAGGGGTGTAAGACTGGCCATCCACAGACCAGAGAACCAGGTAATGATGGCCCACTTCCATAAACATTAGATGTAACAAAAGGCTGATAAAAAAATGATTTAGGGCTTTGGCACACTTGAAGGGGTTTAAATCAGCAACCCTAGCTCATCAGTGCATCCTGCATGCTTTAGGCCTCTGGTGTGCCCTTGAATCAAGCTGCCTGCATTAGGCATTCCCCTCACCCATTGTCTAACTTGTGTGTTATTCAGATGTGCAAGTTAGGGATTGTCAGGAGTTTGACTCTCTTTTTGGCTCTCTGCACCAAGTGTTGGATATATGATAGGGTGACCAGTAATCACCAAGGTGCAAATGTATGGTAAGTGAGCTCTAAGGGTGCCTTCTTAGTACTCGTGCACTTGTGCCATGGAAAGTGAAAAATTACCCATATTGTCTTTATTTTGTATGTAGAGGTAGTTTATGCCGTGTGCTTGGATATCTAAAAAAATAGTTACTTAAAGCCTCCCTCTGGACCCTTTTAATTCATAAAAAATAGTTAAATGTTATTGTCCAAATTTGTAATTTGTAAGTAAAATGTAAGACAGATCACATCAGATGCCATCTACTGCACAGCTTAAGTGACTGGACAGATTTGGAGTGTTACGTAGTTTAATCCTCCACATGCTCAAGCACTGCTGTAGTTAGCAAAGACAATGCTGGGAATACTAGGAAGGTTTTTTTTTAAACTGTACAATTATGTTTATGGATGTAAAGAAGAAGCATAGCCGGCAAGGGTTGGAGAGGTCCTGGATTTTGGCTGCTTGCCAGGAGTATCACTTGCAGTTAAGCACAGCCACATGATGCCCCTTTCTAAATCCTTACATCCACTGGCCTAAACCCAGTGCAAATGAAATGGCAAGTGTTTGTTTTAGGGCTTCAGATAGCATTTCAGTTATTTCTCAGAAAACTTGAATCTCAGAGAGAGAAAAAATCTTTAAAAACATAATTAAACCTTGCCTGTCATTGAAACCATTCCAACCATTTGCCACACATACCTTTGTTGCTGTGCATTTAAAGAAGAAGTTTTATTGCATCTACCTTGCTCAAGGGTTAATAGACTTCTTTGTATGACATTATAAATTTTATTTAATCCATCTCACAATTACGTGGTTTATGTATCAATTGGTCCACTCCTTGAAAACATATGGACAGCGTTGGTTTGCATCCATAGCTGACTCCCTACTGAGGCAAGTATTATGGGGAACCTGATTCAAAACAGCACATTTCCTCTTTATAACTGCTGTGCTCATCTAAGAAGAGCCCTCCTTTTGGTCTATAGTGATTGTCACAGGGCACTATATCAGGGATCAGCTAATGTGTATATCACATACTACTGGGCAATGGTGATAATAGGCGATGGGTTATAGACAATTTTTACGAAGTTTAATAAATGGACCCCTAAGTGGAACATTAGACATTGTCAACCTGACCCAGGCCTGGGTGCAAACACACAATGCGAATGCTTGTATACTTTTGCAATTTCTCAAGAGAAATCTGCTCTGTCTGTCTGCACCCAGACCCAGATTTGTGGCAAGGCCACAAAGGCCTGGGCATAGGATGGAATAAATTTGAAGCCCGGTATTATTTCTAAAGTGTATCCAGCCTGACAAAATATTGCACAACAGAATGCACAGCTTTCTGTGTAATGAAAACCAGTTGCCCTTGAAAAGAAATACAGTACATTAGTCAGCAGCTGTCACATCCTATGATGTGTGCAGAACTAGCTTTGGCATGCACTTTTAGTGATGAGTAACTGCCCAGTCTTTAGCCATCCATACCAAAATGGCATCCTTACACTGTCAGCAGTTACTTTATTCCTGTAATTATTTTTTTAAAATAATAAAGCAGTTTTGGTCTTAGACCAGTTTATATGATTACTACTGCAGTCAGGTAACTTAAATTGTAAACTCCATGGGGCAAGGACCTCTTTCCCCTTGTTTCTTTAACACTCAGCACTTAATCCTTGAATGTTACTTTATTATTTATGTTAATTGTGTTATTGTGTTGACCCCTGTTTGTTCTATTAATGTATTGTTTTACTGTACAGTGCTGCCTGCACAAATAGCCGTTAGAAATAACAATATACATGTATACATGTAAGAATAGTGTGCCAGAAAACACATATGTGATTCAAGGTAACATAATTAACACTGGTTAAGGTGTTAAAACCAGACCTAATTAGTACAGGATTCACAGAATTTACTCTTTCCTGTACAGACACACTGTTTTTTTCCTAGGTGTCCTACACACAAGCAAGTTTCTAAGCCCTACATACAAAATATGAGTACAAAAAGTTTATTGTTAGCCCTGCCACACACTGGAAGATGAATAGGACTTTCAGGTCAGTGAAGAGAAAGAAAAAAAAACCGAGCCTCAGAGAATGAATCTGCTTTCTGTTTTGCAGGTGTCACTGAAATAACAACACAGAAGGGCAAAGAATTAAGAAACGACAAAACTAAAAAAAAGGACCAGTTGCAAAATATCTCAGGCTCTCAATGTCTGCATTCTACCAACAGTTATGATCTGGCAGTAACAATTTTTAGACCATGGACCAGCTAGTTTTAGTGTATACTAAGTACCACTGTGAATAGTGTCCAAGTGCCCTCAATTTTGCATCCGTTTTAATGCTTTGCACTTCAACTTGTGTTTGTAAATGAGGCTACTTGTGCTGGGGCTACGTATGATAGTGGTTAAAACCAGTTATAAGCATATAAATGCACTTCCTTACTGTATTCTTATAATTAGCCAAGCAGGATGAATGTCACATGTTTAAGAAAAATGCAGGAAAAACGTTGACCTCCATATGTAAATCTTTTTAGGATTTTCAAATTGTTGAAAACACATGTAAAATATGATCTCTTCTCTCTAGCTTGTACTGGACCCCGTTGGGTCCTCTACAATCCAGGTACCCCAGCAGTCAGTTGCAGGATGTGCTTTCCCTTTTGCTTGGTCCTGTAAGAGGATATCCACAAAAGTGACTTAGAATTAGAAAAATACTGTAAATAACCACCTTCTGGTATTTCTTAGTCTTGTGGATTTTTGGTATTTGCTTTTTTACTGTGTTCTGTTTCAGTTCTGCTCAAGCTCTCTTCCTTCCTCTCTTATTGAGGTTACTGTCGGTCAAAGAACGAGAATATTACTGTGTCCCAGGCACAGAACACTTGGCTAATATTGCAGCATACAGAGGCAAGCCTGTACCAAAATGTTGTTTGTTTTAGGGGGGGGATAGGCAGATAATGTCTTTTCTTAACCCTTGGATACAAGCATTCCATGCTGTACACTTTCAACAGCTCCAGAGAGATCTAAACTTTGACAATTCAGGCATCTTGTATTTAACAGGGCTACTGGCTGGTAAATGATTGTAATATTTGTACAAAGCAAATTCAATTTTGTCAAAACAAGAATCTTTCAAACCATATGGCATTCATTTTTACTTAACCCTGCAAGCTCCTTCCATGAGCTTAAAGAGAAGGGACCTATTGAGTTCTAAGGGATTTGTGGGGTTTTTACTGAACTGCAGCTTTTAATCATTTTGTGCCAGGTTTTAGGCATAGGTGTCCTTGAACAGGATATTGGGACATTGGACATGGAGCCTCAGCATCTTAGGGGTCCTTTGAGGATGAAACAATTTATAAAAGCACAAAGAATTCTGCTAAACTATTAGATCCATTCAGCTGACATGCTGATAGCTGTAGTTTAATAATAGCTTGAGGGGCGCTGAGTAGTTATCAATGGCTTATGCTTCTTCCCTACCCCTCAGCAGGGATGCATGACCCCACTGCAAGGGTCCTTTCTTCACTCTGTAGCTGCCCCTTTGGTGTGGGCACAGATTAGGTGCACCACTCCCAGGTGGCTTTATTACTCGTGTATGAAATGAACAAAATTAGCTAATTAACCAAAATAACATATAAGGTATAAGTAATAAAAGTCTTTAAAAATTTGCCCACCTCTTGTAACCCACAGCAACCAATCAGATGCTTGTTTTTGAAGAGCTGACCAATAAACGCTACCTGCTGGCTGGATGATATGGATTGCTAGACAAGCAGAAAGCTTAAAAGACATGTCAACCCCCCAAAAAAACTTGCCAAATAAAAGAAAACACAATTCTAAGCATCTTTGCAATATACATTCATTAGACATTTTCTATAATTTTTAAAGTGGACCTGTCACCCAGATATAAAAAGACTTTGAATAATAGTAATTTTCAAGTTGAACATGAAACCTAAATTCTTTTTTTTTACTAAGATACCCATACCTGTTATAAAAAGCATTTAAAAGTATTAGCATCAATCATGTATTGCCTTCCCCTTCTCTATGCCTTAGGCATTTACTGGCAATTACTTTCACTTTCCATTCTGCACTTACTAGATGTCACTGCATCCCCCACATTCCCCCTCCCACCTTACCATCTAATTTTATAGCCAGTGCATGGGCATCAGGTCCTCCATTCTGGCACATAAACATAAGATTTTGGCATGATGCAATAGCAGTGTTTACAAAATGGTGCCTTCCTGCTTTCTGTGACAGTGAATTTTCAAACTAAGATTTAAATAATTTATATAGTGTAAGTGAAGTTTATTTTGCTTGAATAACATGATAAAACAGGATTTGGATTTTTTCTTTAAGGAGAATTCAACTGTGTCCAAAACCCTACCCCCCACCCCACGTAGACCCCCTCGGTCCTCCCCCCAGAATAGCTGCCCCACGGGGGAAATGCTCCTAACGTTATACTTCCCCTTGGCACAGATTTAGGCATCTGAGTTCCATGCAGCCATCTTCTGGGTCTTCGTGTCTTCTTTCTGCGCTTCGGCAGTTGCCGCAAACCGCAAATCGATCCAACTGCGCATGAGCCGATGAGTCTACATGGGGTGGGGGGTAGGGGTTATTTTTGGAAATGGTTCAATTCTCCTTTAAGATGACAGGTCTCCTTTAAGTTGTTTGTATATGTTTTGTTATTGAAAGCAGTGTTTTTCTGCCGCCTTTCTATTCTTTGCCCTGGTGGCTCTGGCTTTTGAACCAACTACTTTTTTTCTAAAACATAAGCCTGTTTTGGAGGAGACTGGCATTTGCAACATTGTTTAAAAAGTAACAACCAGGAGTTAATTAAATACTGCTTTCAGTAGAAGATTTACTTACAAATAACTTTTAAAGCACTAACAGTTTTTAATAGATTCATATTGGAAAGTTGCGTATAATTGTGCCTTCTTTTATTAGGCAAAAAAACTTTTTTTTGGGTTGACACGTCCTTTAAAGGGGTTGTTCACCATTAAAATTAACTTTTAGTATGATATAGAGAGCGATATTCGGAGCCAATTTTACCTGTTTTTTATTTTTTATAATGCAGGGTTTTTGAGTTATTTAGTTTTTTATTCAGCAGCTCTCCAGTTTGCAGTTTGTGCAATCTGGTTGCTAGGGTGCAAACTACCCAAGTAACAATGCACTGATTTGAATAAGAGACTAGAATATGAGAGGGCCTGAATAGGAAGAAGAGTGATAAAACATAGCAAAAACAATATAGCCTTACAGAGTATTGTTTTTCTAGATGCAGTCAGTGACCCCCATTTGAAAGCTGGAAAGAGTTAAGAAGGCGAATAATCCAAAAGCTATAAAAAAAAGAAAAAATTAAGTTGAAAAGGTGCTTTTAATTAAAGGTGAGTTAACTTAAAGATGAACCGGCCCTTTAATACCATGTAATATATTAGGTTCTAAAATTTGTCTTGAAACAGTGTTTATGGTATATTAGTATATGCCACTGGATGATTGTCTTTCACTCCTATCATATATAAGGGCTGAACTCCACGTAACGATTCAGTACATGCACAGCGATGAAACGGAGACAAGTCAGAGGCGCTGAATGAGAGTTATAGAAACATCTCAGGTACAGACTACATGTATCCGACACAACACGACTGTCGGATGTGAATGCTGCATGCTGTGTCTTCATCCGACAGTTGTCTTGTGTGTAGTTTGTACCTGCAATGTTTCTATCACTCCCATTATATTCGGCACCTCTGACTTGTTGCCTGAGTTTCGTCTCCGCGCGACGCCTCCTACCAAATCGTTCCATGGGGTTCAGCCCTAAACACTGAAGGCTAGGCACTGCACATAACAACGGTTTTAAAGGGCACATGATTTATGTACTAAGAGTTTTCTGACCAGTGAATCCCATGTAAACAATGCAACATCACTTCATGGGCACAGAGAAAGCAAATAATAAATGCAATGAAGTGTAAACAGAGAATAAAGTGTAAATAGAGAATGTTTTTTGTCTGCTACAGCAATGCCTAAAAGCTCTTCCTCTGCCTCCATTATCCTTCTGTTGTGAATCTGCTTGTGAGGGGGAAGCCAGCGTTGAGTAATAGGCAGAGCCTGAGCTCACAGCTGCTGGCTGCTAGTTACCTTTCACCTACTTCTTCAGCTGATTGGGAGGTTACTGTCGTTCATATGCTTTCGATTATTCTGCGCATGTGTGCCGCTCCCCAACTCACTGCCTGGCTGCTATGTACCCTTTTCTAAAGTAATATATAATTCTTTGTGGTCATTCATTGTTGTGTCAAGATCTCAGCTGACCGTACAAAAGAGGGATTTATCACATTTTCACAATGCTGTAGCCTACAGGGACAGACATGAGAAATAAGTGTCTGACAGGATTTAACACTGTTGTGAGCATACATGCGTTTACAGCTTTGAGCGTTAAAGGAACAGTTCAGTGTAAAAATAAAAACTGGGTAAATAAATAGGCTGTGCAAAATAAGAAATGTTTCTAATATGGTTAGGCAAAAGTGTAATGTATAAAGGCTGGAGTGACTGGATGTCTAAGATAACATAACAGAATACAACTTCCTGCTTTTCAGCCCTCTAACTCTGAGTTAGTCAGCGATTTAAAGCGGGGCCACATGGGACATAACTGTTCATCGAGTTTGCAATTGATCCTCAACATTCAGCTCAGATTCAAAGGCAACAGTTATGACCCATGCGGCCCCCTCAAGTCACTGATTGGTTACTGCTTGGTCACCAGGGTAACCAGTCAGTGGAAACCAAGAGAGCTGAAAAGCAGAAAGTAGTGTTCTGGCTATTATGGGAGGAAATCCACGATGCGTTTGGTGTCGACACGTCGCCGTGCGACGAAACACATGCCACGTGACGGATGTTTTGAAGAAACAGGAAGTAAAGGAGAATCGCATGTGAACTACATTTATCCAACTGTCGGGTGAAAACGCAGCACGCTGTCGGCACCAAACGGATCATGTAGTTCCTCCCTTTATTACACATCCAGTCACTCCAGCCTTTATACATTTTTGTCTAATTAACTATATTAGAATCATTTTCTATTTTGCACAGCCTATCTATTTACCCAGTTGTTATTTTTATACTGAACAATTCCTTTGTCATTGTCTTCCAGAATGAAAATATTATTTAAAGGCTCTGAAATTCATTGGGATGCTGCCTTTTAACTACTGAAATAAATAGCTATGTCTAATGTCAATATGACTAGAGACTGCTGACACAGATATTTTAAAATAATTCTCTCCCCCCCCTCTCTATTCTGCAGATATAGGACCTGTTAACCAGAATTCTTGGGACCTAGGGTTTTCCAGATAAGAGTTAAGAAGGCAAATAATCCAAAGCTATAAAAAATAAGAAAAAATTAAGTTGAAAAGTTGCTTTTAATTAAAGGTGAGTTAACTTAAAGATGAACCACCCCTTTAATACCATGTAATATATTAGCTTCTAAAATTTGTCTTGAAACAGTGTTTATGGTATATTGGTATATGCCACTGGATGATTGTCTTTCACTCCTATCATATATAAGGGCTGAACTCCACGTAACGATTCAGTACGATGCATCGCACAGCGACGAAACGGAGACTACAAGTCATAGGCGCTGAATGAGAGTTATAGAAACATCACAGGTACAGACTACATGTATCTGACACAACACGACTGTGTTTCTATCACTCCCATTATATTCGGCGCCTCTGACTTGTTGCCTGAGTTTCGTCTCCGCGCGACGCCGGTTTTCCGGATAAGGGGTCTTTGTAATTTAGATCACTATACCCTAAGTCTGCTAAAAATTAATTTACCATTAAATAAACTCAATAGGATTGTTTTGCCTCCAATAAATGCAGCTTAGTTAGGATCAAGTACAAGGTTCTCTTTTATGTCTACAGAGAAAAAGGAAATCACTTTTTCAAATTAGAATAATAGATTCCATGGCCTTTCCATAGTTTAGAGCTTTTTGGATAATGGATATTCTAGATAACTGATCTCATACCTGTACTATTTATATATTTGTTTTCCCTTTTGTTCCTGTATGTAGATCTGCTAGAACACGGCAAAATTTTCATGAAATCCTTGTTCTCCAATGTCCTTCTTATTTGTTGGCTACCTACTTAGACTAGAGCTGAGTCTTTAGTGGGCAACCTTTTTGGGGCCCTAACTGTACACATATTGGACCCCACAGAGAAGAAATGTATGAAAATAGGGGAGTAGGTATAGTATAACATATTTGTACTCAGCCTGCAGCATTTGGACTGTCGGTGAGTGTGGGAGTTGTAGTTTACATTTTAAGAGCTGTTTATTAGACATTCCTATTCTATATAGATAATAGTATCTTAAAGTATGTTCTGTTTTGGGCCCTGCCACTACTTAAAGACACAGGGTAGTTGGATTATCAGATATTTTACAGAAAAGCTTGAGATGGGGTTCCTGAGATTTTTAACCTGGATATAACTGTTTTTAATGGAAACCTGTTTTGCCTAATGGTAACTCTAGAAGATTTAAGTATGACTTAGAAATGTTACTTCATATAGCAATACAACTGGTATTATAGGGGCAAATTTACTTACCTTAGAAGTTGCGCCAGCGTTGGCTTTGCTGCACTTCACTAGTCGAAGCTTCGCCATGGCGCCGTTAATTCACTAAAATCTGTAGTTATGCTCAGGGAGGCAAAAGGTAGCGAAGTTGTGATATCGTTAATTTGTCAAGCAAAGCGAAGTTACGATAGCGATGCCTAATTTGCATAAGGCGCCAAGTTAAAGTACAATGGATGTATATGTTGCAGCAAATATATTACACTACACAAGCCTGGGAAAGCTTCATAAAATAAAATAGAGTTGTTATTTTGCCCTATACATGTGCCCACTGTATAGTTTAGGTGCCATATGTTAGGAAATGTAGAGGGGAAGGTGGGTACCCCCAAAAAAATTTACGATCTTTTTCAGCCTATCATCCGTAAAAAAGTAAAAGACGCCAGCGTTTTTTGGGACGTTTTTTGAAGCAAGCCCTATCTACTGTATTGCACTTCGCCTGGTCTGAGGTGGCGAAGGCAAGTCTGGCAATTACAAGAGGTAACATTCAGTAAAACGCGCAAGTTAGTGAATTAGCGTAGTTACGTCCCTTCACCATAGCGCAACTTCGCCTGGTGTAAGGATGCGAAGTAGCGCTAGAGTAGGCGAAGTAACAAAATTACGTCACACTGGAGAATTTGCGCTAATGTGTTTGCCGCTTCACGCTTTAGTGAATTTGCCCCATAGAGTTATAAAATGTGTCCCTATATGCATAGTGCACCCTAGAGATAAACTAGGTTTCTTTAAACCCCTATTTGGGGTCCCATATTATACTGTATTATGTGAGTCCCCTAAGTGGTATAGAACCTGGCTGAATAGGCATCAGACTCCCACTAATTTGACAAATACAAGAGGTCCTCTGCACTCAACCCATTATCAATATATTAAGGACATTGAAACATTTTGTGCCTTAAGCTACTAAAAATGCCTTACCCTTTAAACAAAACAGGGATTGTTTGTCCATTTATTGCAAAATATATGAGCTGGCCAACTACGTAAAAGTAATCCCTGGTGTGGCCAGTTACTATACTCAACTTGCTTCTGATTCATTAAGAATTCTATTGCTTCATTATACATTTTATAAAGGGACTAAGTTTTACCCGCAACTTACTTGCTGCTTTCAAAGTAAAACTCCCAAACTCGGTTGCCCTTTTATTGGCCACCAGTGGGATCACCTGACTTTAGCTGGAAAGAGTGGGAGCTACAACATGGAGCTGGTCACTGCTCCTGTATAAAACAAACAAGGGCAAGTTGTGCTCACCACTAATTTTTATAAAACATTAAGTGGGGGTGCAATGAGGCTGTGACCACAAAATACATATAGACTAGTACATAGACCCATAATATGAATGATATACAGTATAGAGAGAATATTCCCATACAAAAGAGTGTCTCAGAGAGTAAAAGTTCTCCCTAAACTTGTGACTGTTGTTAAACTGATTCTCTATTATATTCCAGGGGATCTGTGATAAAGGGTGGTGTTAACTTTGCACTGCCCACAGCAGACCTTATAACGTTTTAGGAGCCCTTGTTAGCAGGCCTGGACTGGCAATCTGTGGGTTCTGGCAGAGGGGCTGCTGTAAGTTGCCATAGACGGTCACTATATATTGGGCTGGTATGAGTCTGTTTGGGCTGCTGTGTGGCATGTTTGGGCCTCTGTGTACCTGAAATGCCAGTGCCTATTTTGAATCTCAGTCCTGGCCTGCTTGTTAGTCAAACCTTTCCATTACATTACATTACATATTTATGCTCATGCTTCACAGTATTTGCTCATGTAATGATACTTAAAAATACAAATGTCACTATGAGAAAGATCATCACAGAATACTGAATGTACTTGTGTTCAGGCTGAAAGTTAGAGGTTCTTTGTCAAAATAGTTACCAGCAGAGCTGAAGCATAATGGGGTGTACATAAGAAGCTTTGAATTACGACCAATGCCTACAAAGTAATTATTAGCTGATGAACCTTAAACAAAGACAACAGTCATGCAAGGTCACTGTTTGCTAGATCTCAACTCAAAGAAGGTAAACAAGAATTTCACACGTAATTTACAGTTGTGCCGGTGAGATTCTTTGCAATGAAAGATGCCATTTTCAATGCTTTTCTTGTAGACTATATACTGTTAGCAAAAAATTATCCTCACTGGAAATTAGCAAGCCATTTGAAAGTAGTTTAGATAAAAACATCCATCCATCTAAAAATTTAAGTATTTCTGAATTTTGAGAATTTCTAAATGATTGTTTCATCGTAATTTTGTAAATGAATCTCATAAATTAAATGCTTTGCTGTACTTTTGTTGTTTTGCAAGTAAAACAACATCAGCTGAATATGGGTCAGGATTGGTTATTAGAATTATTAGTAGACTCAACAGAATAGCGTATTACAACCTCCAAAATAACTACACCAACCTCCAAAATTTGGCCTCTCTGAATTGGCAGAATATTGGCCTTTTTGGAGCTAAAACAATGACCTCTCTGACTAATATTAAACTTGTTCCATATAATAGCCTATAATAGGGGGATCCCTTTAGTTGCTTTAGTAGGGGCCATTTTTCAGCAGTAGGCAGAGTTGCCCCTGGGCAGTAACCTATATCAATCAAAGTGATAATTGTTTTTCAGGCAGTTGCAAGTGGAAAAATGAAAGCAACATTTTATTGGTTGCCATCATTTTGTGCCCAGGTGCTCCTGTGAACAGTGGGGAGCTTGCAGTTAGCAGACACCTCAGTAAAACATACAAGGTAAATTTTGCAACGGATGCTCTAGAACCATAAGATAAATAGGAAAAGCAGCTTCAGTTTCATCGCCTGAGGATAGTAGGGAAGTTCTTATGTGAGTCAAAAGTCCCTTGTTCTCAGATTAGGAATCTGCCCAAAAAGGTTCTTAGTCTTATGAGATCAGTGTAGGTGTAAATAAAATACATTATTATGGAAACAGTATAGTCTTACTGCATTGTACCTTCAGCTGAATCATAAAGAATGCATTGAACTAATTGTTCAGTAATTGCAGCATTATTAAGAGTAATGTAAGGCGAAAGGCACACTAGGAGATGAATTGCCTGTGTTAAATCTGGGCAACTGAGTTTCTGCAAATGGTTTTCCATTGGCAATATTGTAAATCACTGGTGGAAAAACATATGTATTGTTGTGTTGCTTCGGTTTTGCATAGTAGCCTGAAGTTTCTTCACAAGGTCATGTGGAGCTACTTTGGAAGAATCAAGCGCTGCATATGTTTTCCCACCAGTGATTTTCATTGTTACCAATGGGTATTACAGGTTTATCATAGGCAACTAATCTCCTAGTGTGCCCATAGCCTAATACATGTTTCGATATCCCACTTTGCCTCTCTACTGTTATTTGGAACTTCGGGAGGCAAAGAATATAAAGCACCCTGATTGGTTTTGTTTAATACATGAAAAGGCAACAAATTTAGTGAGTTTCTATACCTGCTCCGAAATGCTGTACCATGAAAGCCTGTAATGAGGGGAAAAATGTCTGTGGGTGTAAATCATGCACTAACAAGTTTAACTTGGAACAGGGAAGTAAAAAAAATATCAATACAGTATACAGCACACACTGATTAGTAAGACTTTCCTATACATTTAATACACTTCCTATGCTGCTATGTGAATATCCATTTAAGATACACTTTGTAAAAGAATCCTAACTACCATAGGCACATAAAAACTCAACCCGCACCTAACCTAACCCACAAAACCTTTAACCCATACAGACACTAACTCGCAAAATGTTGCTATTGTAGGACCCACACCCGACACTCCATCTTCTTAATCTGTAATTTTGTGCATGCCTCTGGTTCCATGATGGGGAATCTTTGGGAGCAGTGTACTTCTGCTGTCTGACCCACACGTAACCCTAACCCGCTATGGTTGACCAAATTTCAACCCGAGCCTGCGCAATCAGTGGTCAACCCATGGGTTACTGCAGGTTTTGGCTCAACCTGCACATAACTAATATACACCCCTGCCTGACATGCCAGGGCCTCAAGTAACTTAACTATATAGTTATATCATTGTTTCTGAATAATGATTTTATTGTGTTTCTTGCGTAAGTAGTACTAAATATGAATAGAAAAGAAAAAGTGTCCTAATTACCCACCTATCAATAATCTGCAATATAAAATGAGACTTACCTAATTGGTTATGCTTGTTTGAACAGTTTCTTCCTTTTTCTGAGTTTATTATGAGTCAAATTCCTAGGTTCGTTTTGGTACACAGTTAAACCAGACTTGAAGAGGCTCTGTCTACTGAAAAACAATGTGCTTTTCATAACATATTACCCTTCAAGAGACACAAAAAAACTGTAGAACATCTTCTAGGAGTGTGTGTGTGCCTGGCAGACAATGTTTGCAAAGATATGCTTCAGGATGACTGGGAGTAAACACTCATGAGTTGTTAAATGGAAGGGGACATTTGTATGTATGTACTGTATATATAGGCAGGGGAGAGCACGGCTTTTGATGCGTTTTGTGACTGTGTTAGTCACTTCCTCAGAAGCCAGGAGTGTTGCGTCAAGCCGTGCTCTCCCCTGCCTGATCTATGTGTATGATGTCCATATGATTTTACTGGAACATTTAATAAATTTGGATTTTACTATACACACTCATACAATCCTGCAATATGGTGAGCTTTTGGGTGCGCATCTAACGTTGAAGAGTGTACTTCCCCTGTTTGACCTTTACTCAATCCTAACCCATAATGGTTGTCCAAATTTCAACTCGAACTCTGTCAATTGATGGTCAACCTGTGGGTTACCACTGGTTGCATTATGGGGAAAAACAAAGAGATTGCACTGAAAATTGCACTTTGGTCACTGGATTTGAGAGTACAAAAAATCAATATACAGTATGGAATGTCTCAATTATGAGGATAGGTTGGCCCAGTTGGGATTGTATATTGAAGAATAGGTGCTTAAGGGGGATATAATTACTGTATAAATTCACAAGAAGATGTTTTATTCACTAGTAGACCCTTCAAGGGATCACAAAGGCATCCACTGAGATTAGAAAAAAGAGGTTTAGTTTTACAGTTAGAGCTGTAAAGTTGTGGACTTCTCTCCCTCTCAGAGTGCAATATGCTGGCAGCGGATTCCATTTAACAGATTGAAATGACTGAATATTCTCAGGATACCTAGCCAAATATGGTGAAACTGATTGCTTGCGAACCCTGTGAGAAAGCAACCAAATGAGCCAAAAAGTCTTTCACAATGCAAACATGCAGTGTACCCACTCAGAAGCCATGTTCCAATATCTTGGACTGATCTTACAAGATCAAACAGGCTATCTGCAAGTTTGGATGTATGGCTCTGAGCAAATGCATTGCTTCGAGGCCGCCCAGCCCTGTGCGGAGCCCTGTGACATAACTCTTAAAAGAGAAACTGGAGAGAGCGTTCTGACTGGAAACAGCAAAGAGCATTGTTTTCCACAAAATAATGGCTTGTCAGGGGAGTGAATTCATGCAGGCGAAAAGACACATGAATAGAAAGGCACCATTTGAAATATAATAGTAGAGATATAAAGAAATCAGAGAGATTTGTATCTGTATTCCCCTATAGTTACAATAATTGTCGTTACATAGACACAAGAGAGATTATTTAAAAACAATGAACACACATGTATGCCAAATATGTCTATATTCTGTTGTGACATAGACAATTTCAATAATGATGTTACACCTTAGAAGCTGGTATGCTTGGATACCTTTAAGGAAAACGAATCCTCCCTGAACAATGTAGGTCTCTATAAAATATATTGCAGAAAAAGCTCATATGTAAAACCCTGCTTCATGTAAACAAACCATTTTCATAATAATATACTTTTTTAGTAGTACGAGCTATTGGGTAGTCAAAAAGAAGGGCTGCACCCTGGGATCCTAGGATTCACGGTGCACACAAACAAACCAAACAAACCATACATGTTAGGTCACATTAACGAATCAACAGGCAGAGTTCTGTATTTTGCTTCTATACTTCTTCCTGTTACAGTTAGGGTTGTAGTATATCTGGTCAGGTGATCTCTGAACAATTTGCATTTTCTGTTTTGAGTGGTCTGAGATATTAGCAGTTTTAAACATCTCTATATGAAGATCAGACTCTAACGGGGTCATTTAATAACAATTGAATTTTGATTTTTTCCCCACAAATCTCTAAGAATTTGTGTTTTTTTATATTTCTAGGAAACTAAAAAAATTTGAGTTTTATTAAGTGAAAAAAACATGAAAACCGTTGCCAACTAAAAGTTGTCGAGGTGCTATAAAAGTCAGTGCAAGCTGTGTTGATCCTATTGGATTGCTTTAAATCAATTTGGACTTTTAGAGATTTTCTCCAAATTGATCACCTGGACCACCAACACCGCCTCCATCACCAAAAAGGCTCAGCATCGTCTTCACTTCAGACGACTGAAACTGGCCAGCCACCCGCCTTCCAACCTCACGGTGTTCTACAGGGGCACAATAGAGAGCGTCCTGACGAGCTGCATCTCGATTTGGTAACAGTAGTGCTGCTGATCAGAAAAGTCTACAGTGGACTGTCAGAGCAGCTGGCAACATTATTGGAGCGGCTTTTCCATCACTGCAGGACATCTTCCACAAGCGCTGTGCATGAAAGGCCTCCTGCATTGCGCTGGACTCCACATACCCCTCACACGGACTGTTCACGCTGCTCCCATCTGGCAGATGCTTTGCAGCATTAAAGCCCAATCAACCAGGCTGCGCAAAAGCTTTTTTCCATAAGCGATCAGACTCCTCAACTCACTGCCTGCCCTCCCACTACATTCCACACACACCTGAACTGTGAACTGAACTTTTGTTTTACACTTCTGTACTTTACACACCTGGACTACCTCAGAGACACTCTGATATGTGTACTAGCAGGAGCCACGTCGTCTCGTCTCACTGATTTTCATTCTACTAAACATTAAATTGATATGTCAAAGACAAGCAAATCCAAAGTATCATAAATAATGCATGCTTAGGGTGGAGTGAGCATTACTAAGCAATGAAAAAGCAACATGATATCATACCCGATAAATGTTTTGCCATGTCCCCCCCCCCTGAAATTTTTATCTCCAATTCTAATCACTAATGTGGGCAGGAAGTGATAAAAGTTTTTCTGGGGTGCACAAAACAAATCAAGCCAAAATTACGACCCCCCAGTCCTCCTGAGCTGACTTTCCATGGCAACTGACTTACAGCAAATTATATTTAAGTTTGCCAGCCATGATGATTAAAACTATTTACTGACACGAATCTATAAAGGTTAGTCATTGTTTGTTAATGTAGTATAGAATCCAGTGTCAGTAAATCATTTTAATCAATATGGCTGACTGTAATCAGTGCAAATCCGACATAGGGAAAATCAATGTCAGCCATTACTGCCAGCATTTGACTTAAGAAAGTAAAATTCTTTCAGTGTTTTCAATGAAGTCAATAATGTAAAGCTGGTTGTTAACAGAAATTTAAAGCAAACTAAAAGTTATTGTAATAAGGTTACAGTAAAAATAGTCTTTCTGCCAGTTTTGTGTTGTAGCTCACAAAGAAAGACCGGTAAGCTGTAAGGCTATATACTTGCATTCCCAGTCAAATGGCTGAAAAAAAAGTATTTATGTGGAATGCCTTTTTTATGAGCTTTCTGTCCCTTTTATCTTACTTAATTTATTATTACTACTATAAATCACTTTTCTAAGTGCATGTTCTAGTTCAGCAGTTACTACTGTTCATAGAATTAATACATTTATAGCCCATCAACAGTGGGACCCTTGTTTATGGAATAATAATATTCCTCAATATATAGTTAGCACAACTGTTAGCATTAGCATGTGATAACTATTGAACTGCTAAATAACAAAGAAAATAAAGATAGCATATGTAATACTTATGAGTAACTAATCCATATTACCTTTTAAGCCAAACAGCTGTGCCATAGTGACCTATATAATGGCATATACAGAGGGTACTAGCCAATTAAAAATAATCCCAACTCAGGCTTGGGAGATTCAGATGTAGGTTAAAGATATACATAGATAGAGAGAGAGCAGAGCAAAGGCAGACAAAAACAGTGCACATTAGCATAAATATTGACACACAGGAGTATGTATTTCATGTGTACATGCTTTTCGGAGATGTGTGAATATAACTGTATATGTGACAAATGAAAAAGTGGTACATGGAAACATGGATGCTTGATAGCATTTCCTTGAGGGCTTCTGGGGAAGACTCATTTGATTCTCCCTCCCTATCATTTCTGTCCTTTAAAACAGACAGTACATTCTTTTTTTCATTGCTTTCCTATACTTTTTTCCTATTCTATTTCATAGAATAAATGAGTATCCTTTAGCAACAGCATATTCTGCTTTTATAGAGATAATAATAATTCACAACCGTCTCTGCCCAGTCATGTGCCATTTAACCTGCCTGTGTGTTTTTGGAGTATGGAATAAAACCAGAGCACCCAGAAGAAACTCTACTGACAGGTCAAATATTACTGTACCATGGTGTTGTCCAATGTTAATTATTACCTGTACTTTAACTACTGGGCAAAGAGCACTGGTAAAATGCTGCATGATTTAGTTGTTTTATAAAATCTGGTACCAAATTTAAAGAGGATATTGAATAAACACATATTAAATCACATTTATTAAATAAAGCTAATAGTGATTGCACAGAGAAGCTTAAGTGATGGGTAGCACCTATATGTGAAGGGAATGGCAATTTTCTCACAGTCTGTCATTTGTCTAAATAAGCAATTTGTCTACCTATGAAATGTCACATTAGTTAATTGTCAAATAAGTTAATGCTCACCAAGATAATACAATAGTTAACTAGTTGTCTAGGTATATACAGTAGTTACTTGCTATAATATAGTGTTTTGAATGTGAGAATAAAAAAGTAAACTTGATTTTAATTTGTTTGCAGTAGTTTAGAAATTTAGTAGGGCATAGGGGGTTAGCAAATTGCCATCCCTACATATTTTGTGTCTTGCATAGAAAGTGCAGGATATGGCCCTGCATTACAGCCCATCCAATGTGGGGGCCATGTGGGGGCCATGTGAAGGCTCAATTAAGCAATATCCACAGCCTAAGAACCAGGGCCTGCTGCTGCTCCCCCATCTCCAGTGTTTACCACCAGAGCTAGGACCTGGCAAGGAACCACAACCTTGTTCTCTATACCTAAAGAAGCAAATTTCAGGGTAAAAATATAAAAATTAAACTCTTAAAGTTACCAGTTTCCTGTAAAATTCTGCATGGACCAACTTTTTCAACCTGCATCATGGCTGGCATGGCAATACTACATGATTAGACCGGGTGTAAATCCATACTAGTCTATGAGAGTGTAACCTTAAAATACTGACACTGGCTTTGTTGCATATACAGTAGGTACTGTATTTATGCCTAGACACTACCTAAAAGGAGTTTAAATATTTTCCCTGCTTCTGTGTGTGTTTTCATTCCTGCAGTTTTATTACACATTTCCAGGTTTATTAACTTCTGATGAAACTAGATGTATCATGAAATAATGGAAATTCACTGGAGAGCAGATAAGTTTAATATCTTTGTAAATGTATTAAGAGATGAATGCATAATGAATACATTCACAAAGAAATTGAACTTATCTGCTCTCCAGTGGATTTCCATTATTTCATGGTAGTCAAGAGTCAAGAGTGAGTTTATTGTCATTTCATCTATATACGTTTGTACAGTACACAGTGAAACTAAACAACGTTCCTCTAGGACCATGGTGCTACACGCAACATAAAGTGCATGTGCAAAAATATGCAACTCCTGCAAGACAGGACAGCATAGCGCAGGGACAGGACAAGACAGTGCACACTCAGTAGATGTAATATGTTAAGTTAAACATCAGACATGATGTTTGTATCATTGTGATATCATAGTAGAAATAACATGATAAAGTGCAGATGTGTTCATAGAGAATAATTGTATCCAATGGCTATTTATTTATACAATAAGGTCAGATGGAGTGTGAGAGAGATCTGTCCGGTCCCTGAGTATTCAGGAGCCTTATGGCTTTGGGGAAGAAACTGTTACACAGTCTGGTAGTGAGGGCCCTAATGCTTCTGTACCTTTTTCCAGATGGCAGGAGTGTGAACAGTGAGTGTGAGGGGTGTGTTTGATCAGCCACAATGCTAGTGGCTTTACGGATGCAGTGAGTGGTGTAAATGTCTGTGATGGAAGGTAGAGAGACACCTATGATCTTCTCTGCTGTCTTCACTATCCTCTGTAGGGTCTTGCGCTCCATGACAGTGTAGTTCCCAGCCCAGACAGTGATACAGCTGCTCAGGATGCTCTCGATAGTCCCTCTTTAGAAGGTTTTTAGTATGATGGGGGGAGATGGGATTTCCTCAGCTTGCGCAGGAAGTAGAGGCACTGTTGGGCTTCCTTGGCTAAGTAGCTGGTGTTGTGGGACCAGGTGAGGTTCTCCACCAGGTGGACATCAAGGAATTTGGTGCTTTTGACGATCTCCACAGTAGAGCCGTCGATGTATAGTGGCAGGTGGTCACTCTTAGTCTTCCTAAAGTCAACAACCATCTCCTTTGTTTTGTCTACATTGAGAGACAGGTTGTTGGCTCTGCACCAATCTGTTAACCTCTGCACCTCCTCTCTGTATGATGACTAGTCGTTATTGCTAATGAGACCCACCACGGTTGTGTCATCAGCGAACTTTATAATGTGATTTGTGCAGTGCATAGCTGCACAGTCATGCGTCAGCAGAGTGAACAGTAGAGGACTAAGCACACAGCCTTGAGGGGCTCCGGTGCTCAGTGTGGTGGTTCTGGAGATGATGTTTCCAATCATGACTGACTGAGGTCTGTCGGTCAGGAAGTCCAGAACCCAACTGCAGAGGGAGGTGTTCAGTCCAAGCAGGCTCAGCTTTTCTATCAGATGCTGAGGAATGATAGTGTTAAATGCTGAACTGAAGTCTTTGAACAGAATTCAAACGTAGGTGTCTTTTTTGTCCAGATGAGAGAGGTCCAGGTGGAGGGTGGTGGCTATTGCATCATCTGTTGAGCAATTTGACGGTATGCGAAATGTAGGGGGTCCAGTGCTGGTGGCAGCAGGGTTTTGATGTGTTACTTGACAAGCTAGTGCCACAGGACGGTAGTCGTTGAGGCAGGACACTGATGATTTCTTCGGCACAGGGAGATGTTAAAGATGTACATTTAGTCTGGACTTGGCGAGACCAGACCACTGTTAGATTGTGCACGAGATGATCTCAGTGGCATCAAAGAACTGTTTATTCTCATCAGGGGTGATCCGTGGGCTGCTGCCGCCTGAGGCAGCAAACCCGATGCCGCCCCCTCTCCTGCTTCGTGCTTAAAAGCTTAGCGTTGGAGCGGGTCAAAAGGGGCGGCATCGCTAGTGCAACGAGCACGTTCTGCGCTTTCTGCACTAGCAGAGCAGAATTTCCAGTTTAAAAACCGGAAATTCGGCTCTTTGCCGCCCCTTGTAACTGGCCATTCACTGCCGCCTGAGGCAAGGTGCTCACCTTGCCTCATGGCAGGAACGGCCCTGATTCTGATGAAACTAGGCCTATTGAATGTGATGGGGTCCTTAGAATGTAACCTCCACTAGAGCATGGACATATATGAATGATATACAGTCTCTCTAAAACACTGCTTAAAATGGGTTGGCTCTATATAAATAACAGACAACCAATGGTGCCCATTTAGAACAAATTCATTGCATCACACTGGTTAATTTGGTGGGCAAAATTGTTGTGCAATGGTTAATACTCCTGTCTTGTAGTGCTGTGGTCTTGGGTTTCATTTCAGCAAAGTGGTCCTTTTTTGCTTTTCTTGTATAAATCATTAAAGACATTGGTCTGGAATGTATCCCTTTTTCTATTGGTCCAACACAGTATTACAATGGTAAAAGGGAAGCTATAAAGTGACATCATTTATGTTTTTGTTTTAAATACAGTGTGGAATGGCATGCCTTCATGTGTCATTTCTGAATATCCTTGCTGACTAGTTAGAAAACTATTGCACATGTCTGCAATTAGACTGCAGCACTATGCATGACAATTGCAGGTAGTGTGTAATTGTTGTGGAATATTAACATCTGCAATACAGGAATCTGACTTTACAGTTGTAATTATATACCAATATAATTAATTCAACTTTGTAACAGGTACCACAATTAAATGGAAATGTTGGTAGTCTGGTTTACATGCATTTATGGCTAAATGACTTTGAGAAGAAAGTGGAAAAATGTATAGGTACAAACGGTGCTGCAATTGTGAGCTAAGTTCCCATGCAGATGCACTAAAATACAGTTTTAACCTGCACCTGTTGGGAGATGTAATGACAATATAATTTTTATTTACATTATTTATTTAACTTTTATTTAAATTTGTTTAAGGGTTAATATAATGTGAACTCACACGAGGTACATCCAGTCATGCAAGGACTGTCTAGTTTTTTGTATTTTAATATTGCAGAGAGGAAACATGATTTTCAAGTTTCCCCATATTTTACACCGTTTTTTTCTTGTTCCTCGGCATAATGCATAATGCATTGTCCTTATCTTACATTTACACCATTTATTTCTGGTCCCCTGAAAAGCGTAAAATGGGGGTTCTATTGTACAATATGTTTTTTTTCAGCAGCATTAGACGTCAACCATGAAATATTGAGGGAAAAAATAGGCACAAAGTTGCTTCAGTTCTAGTAAATTACACCAGTCAATCAGTTGGTAGAATTTACTAGTTTACTAGTATATGCTTGGTTGTATCAATTAATAGACTTATATCTGTTGTCATCTACCTCAGAGCCTAGGAAAAGTTTGGGAATACAGTTAGTGTTAGGGTCACCACCTTTTGAAGTCCATGGGGGAGCATGACTGGGTGATGTAGAGGAGGGTTTTTTTTACATCAGGGATGTGACGGGTGACAGTTTGTAGGCGGGTCAGTTATGAGGTTGCCACCTTTGTGCAGCTCACGATCTGGGCAAGGGGCTGGGCCATGACATCATTGGGGAGGGTCAGTGATATTGTGGGAGGGGCATTCAACATCACGTGGGGCAGGCTATGATGTGACGATCAGAGATTGGCTGATTGCCATGTCAGTCAGGTGAGATCCTGCTCGGTATACCTTAAACCAGGCAGACTGTCTTGACTCAGACAGCCCATCTGAAAACCGGTTTGTCCGGGTCAAATCAGGACAGGTGGCAACACTAGTGATATCAGTGGCCAGGGCTATGGAACAGCAATAGGGAATTAACTGATCACTGCATCCTTCACTTTACAGCCCTGTCTGGATTTCTTAATTTAGGAATTCGCTCAGGCAGAAAATCAGATTAATCTAAAAGCCAGACAGATGGCAACAACCTAGAAAAACTAATGTTGGGCTGGGTGTCTTAGGACCTAGCAGCAAACCTGGCATCAATAGCCCAGTACACACAACCTGCTTCACTCAATCCTCAAATGTGCACACAAAAATTTAAAGTGGTTAGGGAGGGGGGATTGTCTGGCTATAGAGGAAGCTGACCCTGTGGCCACCCTGTTCCCCAGGCCCACGCCACAAATGCAGGGTCGCTTCCTCCATAGTTACCATTGACCATGGGGTTTCAAGACAAAAAATCGAATAGCCTGTGGCAGAACTTAATGGCAGAAAGTTTTTGGATAATGTAAGAAACCCATAGGAACATGGCCCATACGGCTTCATTCCCTACCATTACCTCATTTCCTTGTTGCTGGGTTAAACCCCATGTAACCAATTCTACTTATTTTGCATACACAGTTCAATGGCTCTAAGGTTGTTGACCATATCCTGCATCACTGTAACATAGTGCTTGGCAGGGGAGGCCTGGAGCCAACAAGGCCCCAGAAGTGTTAGGCCCTAAATGGACAACCCTTTTAGAGAAGTTGGGATACAGGGACCACCTGAACATGGTTAGCAAGCGCAGCATAGAAATTGTTATAGCACTCTCTAGGAAGAGTGAGACAGTTAGATTAGTTAGCAAGTGCAGCTTTTTGCTCCAACCAGGAGGATAGAAGGGTGTAGCTCTCCCCAAGGTCCTGCTTGCCTGTAGTGAAGGGACCGCAGCACTGACAAGGGAAGCAGGTTATTCTTCTATCCCTGTTCCATGTCTACTGTAGGGGATCCAGACTGAGGTACTGAAATCCTGCAAGGTGTATACTTTCAACTCCCATGCTATTCCTTCAGTGGTGCCATTCTGTGCTGCATATGCTAGAGTCCTGAAGTGGGTAGGGTACCCCCACAAAAAAAGCAGGCACCCTGGGGAGTAAGTGGAGGATTTTCAGGTGCGGATATAGATGCGGGTCGCGGGTTGTGAGTCGGGTTGCGGGTGTCATCTAAATTTCATATGGTATGTACTATTGTCTATATTTTACTCCTTTTAAAGTTTTACAGAACTTGTTTCTGTGCCCGCCAACTTTTGATGATGTCACTTCCACTTTGCAGCAACATCACTTCCTGTTTGATGGTAGTCGGCTTGTTGCGGATAAGACAGTTGCGGGTCCGGGTCGGGTAGTGGATCAAAGTGGGTAAATATGCGGGTTGCAGTTCGGGTCACGGGTTGTGGGTTCGGGACTTACAAATTGGTTCCGCGCAGGACTCTAGCATATGCTACCCCTGTGATTGTATCTGCTTGTCATGCTGCTTCCTCATTGCTGTGTATTGCGATCCCTGCTGTTGAATAAACTACTTCTTATTTTTGTTTGCAAAAAACCCAGGCCTCCTTTGTCTATTATTTTACAATTATTTTACACTTTTGGCAGTATAGAGGTGTATTTTCAATAACACCCTCATGTGCTCTTTTCACCTAGCGAAAGCCCACCCTGTTGAAAGAGGGTCCAGTGTAGCCCATGCTCTACCCCTCTAGTTGGTATTTGCCTTTTTAAGCCAAATTAGGGTTACAATAAGTTTGTATTTTGTGTTGATGCCCTAAAATACATAAAAAAAGTTTCTCCCACTTTATAAACTGTAGTCTATTACTTGCCAGTGGGCTGAGTTGTTAGACATGAGATTAACCCTAAGGTGCTTGGGTCAGGATTTTCAGTGTACCCTATGACCTGGAAAAAATTGTATTTGTTTTGGCTCCCTCCTGCTTAGCTTACAGAAGCCATAGATTGTCTTTCAAACAAAGAGGGAATAGTAAAAATATATAACTCATTACTATTATTTATAATGCTCCAGCAAATACTGCAGCACTTAACATAAGTCTACAGTCTAAGGTCCTTTTTCCATAAACACACATGCTATGATTAATTTAATCAGTCGCCAGTTAACCTGCCAGAGTGATTTTGGAGCATGGGAGGAAAACTCTACAAAAATGGTGAACATACACACTCCTTTGTTTGTGTAAGGCAACAATGCTGTAAAACAACAATGCTAACCAACTAGAAAAACATTGATGTAAATTACAGAAAAGTTGCAAGTTGCAATTGCACATGTCATGCTGATATAGAAAAAATGCACCCTTTTGATTTGGTTGCTTGGATCATTGAAATTAATAGGAGCTACTTTTATTCATTTTTCCCCTGTTTGTGGAGCTATTTCAGGTAAATTGTCTGGACCAAACATTGGCCCCCTTGCAATTTGTTTGGGTCCCCATCACCCAGTCTAAACAAATTAAGTTAATTTTGGTCATCCTGAATAAAAGAAACATTGTCCTAAAAGGTATTGGGTTCTCTGTCTCTTGGTTATACCCTTCTCTCCACACATATTGTTTTAAATATTTTTAAAATATTGACCTTGCCCTTTTTTGCACTAAGCACTTAGAAAAGTCCCAATAACAAAATATAATATTGTCAACCAATAGAGACAAAGTTAAGCAACAAAACTAGCTGTTGCTCTTTTATAGAGCAAGCTGAGACATGTCCTTTGTCTGCCCCACAACATATTGCAGAAAAAGTAAGTGTAACATTTGTTAGAACTGGGCAGTAAACTACATCAACCATGAGTAACTACCCAAATTTAGACTCTCCCAGTGTTAATTAATGGACCCCACCGAAGCCACAGGTCTCTCGAATGCAGCGGGAGGGGCTTGCAGTTTGTCTGAGGATTGCATTTACTGAAAGCCAATGAAATAATTGCCTTCAGTAGCCAAATTGTCCTGACTAAATAGAATGCTTGCTTATCATATCGTATATCATTGGAATTACATTGGAGTAAATCAACTCTCAAAATGAAAGCTTTATTTTTGTCCTTTTAGGTGCTAATATTTGATTAAATTTTTCCTTTTTCCAAAATCAGACTGGAAAGACTTGAGTTTGCATTGCATGTTTATAAGTCCAGATTGCAACAATCACCCATTTTGCACGGTAACCGTACACGAATGGTCAAGCATCAGAAAATATGTAACAGTACATCAGGAAATATGCCTGAGCATAATTACAGTCTCAGTATTATCCCTATTTGTTTATACAAAATATTAAAAACTGAACAAATATTTATTTTTCTCTTAATGTGTTTTCTTTAGCTTTTTTCTGTATCAGGGCTCACATTTACCCAAGCCGAAATTGTTAACTTGTCGTGTGAATACAACATTCCCTATATTGTCCATATTCCCTATCTTGTCTTGTATTAAATGTAGTGTTATAATTCTCTTACACATTTGCTCACAGGCTGTACAAGAGATATACTGTAACTTTTGGCAGCACAATTATTCACCGATACCCTAAATACATTTGAGCAGAAATGATATGACAGAAACAGCATCCAGACTTTAAAGCAAAACTATACCCCCCAAACAATGTAGATCTCTATAAAAAGATACAGCATAAAACAGTTCATATGTAAAACCCTGTTTCATGTAAATAAACCATTTTCATAATAATATACATTTCTAGTAGTATGTGCCATTGGGTAATTATAAATAGAAAATTGCCGTTTTAAAAAATAAGGGCCACCCCCTGGGATCCTAGGATTCACGGTGCACACAAACAAACCAAACAAACTATACTTGTTAGGTCGCATGAGCCAATTAACAGACAGTTCTGTCTTTTGCTTCAACACTTCTTCCTGTTACAGTTAGAGCTGTAGTATTTCTGGCCAGTTGATCTCTGAGGCAGTACACAGACCAAGAAAAGGTGGCTCAAGGCAAGAAATGTATAAGGGCAAGATTTACTTAAATATAAAGACCAGTTTGATAAGATTCTTTAATATGCCACTTAATATGATGTAAACTATCTGTTGCTTAAGTGTTAATTTTGGGGCTATGGTTTTCCTTTAACCCACTGGTATATACAGCTGTTCTGTACTTGATATGTTTAGCAGAAATTGATTGACTACAACCATTACCCAGAAAGTTCTAAGAAAATAGGAATTCCCAAGTCCTATCTTATCTTACTTTTTCAGGATTTTCATAAAACGGGATCCTGCAATGTTGCAGCTTAAATCCAGTGGTGTAACAAGATATTACTGGGCCCCACAGCAAATTATTTTTCAGGACCCCAAAATGTCTAGAGGCTGAACTGGTTTATCAATAATTATTTAAATTGTATTTGAAGGAGGGCCTTATGAGGTCCCTCTACTTCCTGGGCCCCCCTGCAGCTGCAGGGTCTGCTTCTTCTGTAGTTATGCCCCTGCTTAAATCCAAACGAATTCTATTAGGATTTTTATGGGCCTATTTATTAAGCCTCACATTTTTCTGAGTTTTTTATGGGAAAAATGTAAAATCTTTAGAAAAAAAAATTATGCTCCAAAGCTGCTAAAAATCCGAATCTGAAATACTCCAGCTAAAACCTGTTGCAGTCATGTGAAAATCAATGGCAGATGTCCCCTTTTACAATTGGAAGATTTCTTTTGCCTTCATGATGTTTGAGGGTTTTGGGCTTTTTGATACTGGTTTTCATTGGAAAACTTGAAGACTATTCCCGCACATACAATGCTATATCCAAATATAGCCTGTCTTTAATTACTCATTCCTTATGGGTTTTGTTTGGCAATTCAGCAGTGAGGTATATGTGACTAAACTATATTCATTGTTTTGCTTGCTGAACAAGACAAACAGGTGTGACTATAATGACCAGAAATGTGTTATTAATGACACATAGAACAAATCACATGTGCCATAAATTAAACTTCCACATTCATCCTTTTCCTTTTCAAGTGTACTTCGTGAATCCCATATACTGAAGTAGCTGCTGCAAAGATTGAAACTGAAATTGCAAAATATTACTGGAAAATGTTTTTGTTATCACTTCTTCTGTGGAGACTAAACATTGAAACATTTACATAATAGGTCTGGATACAGGCATGTATAAGGACAATGGGGATGATTCTGGGCGTTTTGTCGTCCAATTGATTTCTATCTTGACAAGTGGGCAACAAAATCCTGGCAGGTCAAGCAATTTTTGCTTAAAATTTCAGTTAAACTTGTAGGTCCAGGCAATTGCCATAGTGATGGATAGGATACTATTCCAAGCATTATGCTGTGCTAGAAATCACACTAGGAAAAATAAATTCCCATGTGCCATTGCTCTATTGCTTCTTCTTCTGACTCTTTTTTTCAAATGGTGGTTGCTAGGATAATGTGGACCCAATACAGGTATGGCACCTTTTATCCAGAATGCTCGGGAACTGTGGCTTTCCAGATAACAGATCTTTCTGTAATTAGGATCTTCATACTTTAAGTATACAAGAAAATCATGTAAACATTGAATAACCCCAATAGTCTGATTATGCTTTCAATAAGGATTAATTATATCTTACTTTGGCTCATGTACAAGGTACTGTATTATTATTACAGAGATTATTTGGATAAAATAGAGTCTATTGGAGACGGCCTTTCCGTAATTCAGAGCTTTCTGGATAATGGGTTTCCAGATAACAAATCCCATACCTGTACTCCAAACTGGAGAGCCGCTGAATAAAAAACTAAATAACTCAAAAATAAAAAATTAAAACCAATTACACATTGGTTCAGAATATCACTATCATACTGAAAGTTAAGGTGAACAACTCCTTTAAAGGAGTAAACTCTAAAAATTAATATGGCTAAAAAATTAATATGGCTAATATACTGCACTTATTGCACCAGCAAGTTCCAGCTTGTCAATAGCAGCAATGATCCTGAACTTCAAACTTGTCACAGGAGGTCGCCATCTTGGAAAGTGTCCGCGACACTCACATGCTCAGTGGGCTCTGAGCAGCTGTTGAGAAGCTACGCTTAGTTGTCATTGCTAATTATCAAGCAGACAATGAGGTTGGCCTGTAATACAGTATAAGCTGATGCTACAAGGCTGATTTTTAAATTCTGATGGTAATTGCACTGTTCCTGTGCTGCCATGTAGTAATTATTAATGACTAATCAGCCTTATCGTGTGACATTTCTAATCTTGTGTACTGTATATTGTTAGTGGGTAAGAATACACGTGGAGCTCACCTAGTTTCTTGGTCGGATTTTCCCACGGGATATCCTGTGCTTGATATCCCAATTTAGTCAAACTGTAGAAAATATGAAGGTGTGGGACACATCCAAAGCAGCAACTAGACTGCAATAGTTTCTTTATTGGGGATAGAGATACACAACATGTTTCGGGCAGCGCCCTTTGTCAAGTGGGTCCCTAAGCTCAGTAAGTGACGGCAGCACGGAGCATGTGCAGTGTATCAGCAGAAAAGAAGATGGGGAGCTACTGGGGATTTGGAGACACAGATCTTCCCTGCTAAAGGGCTTGTGGTTGCCTTAGACTGGTACAGAAGCCCAAAACATAATGTACAACATTTCTAGCCGACTTCTTTAGTTAGACTTTCATTCTCCTTTAACTGTAATTTTAAAACTACATTTTCAAATGGGTAAGGCCTCTGTCTTTGCTATGATAAGCATATGACACCTTGGAAAAAAAAGCCTAATAAAGAGGTTGCAGTCATGGTTCCACAAAGTCCACAAAGTCACAGAACTTATAACAGAATGTTTAATTTGTGTATTGAAAGAGCTGAAGAAGTTCTTTAACCAAAATGTAGTACAAGCAAGACAGAAGACTTAAATTTAAGGCAGTACCAGTGCTAGCTACTGAAAACTGACCATGTAAGCCAGATAGAAAAATTCAGTTTTTTTTTCTTGAGATGAAGTTATTATTTTACCTTCCAGTAGGACCATTTCTAAATGATACACAGGAATAGCATAATTCTCTGGAAAAATATTCTAGTGAATGAGAGGTAAAATTAAAAAGATGGAAAAAAAGAAGGGAAATTAAAAGAAGCTTAAAGGTCAGGGTCAAGTTCTACTAGATAATGCAGAAAACATATTTGCAGTAAAGAGCAAATATTTATCAAAAGTATATTTGTAAGCTAACACATACTCAGTTTTGTCTGAGCTTTTGTGTGTGGTGTGCTATAGTGAGGACATAGCTGTTTCATAACTCTAATGGGGCAGATTTATCAAAGTGTGAATTTAGAACTCACTGCAATCAAAGTCACACACACATATATATATATATATATATCCTGACGACGGTTCAGAGAGAACCGAAACGCGTTGATGTGGGGTAGTTTGTAACACTCCAATAAAAAGACATTCTTTTTTTCATCACATCCGTGAGTGCTCCTATTTGCATCTAATTAAATTTTCCTATGAGGAGCACCCGGGAATTGATTGATTGAGGGTGAGTGCCGGTGAAGCATCTGTTTATATATATATATATATCTATATATATATATATTCATTCCTATGGGAATTTAAAAGCATATTTATCAAATGGTGAATTCCATTGAGAAATACAATTCTAAAATCCCATATGATTGTATAGATCATGGGTGAGTTTTTCACTGCTGAGCTCTAATCTCACATTTTGATAAATCTGCCCCTAATAGTGAAGCACACTTGTTCAATTCTCTTTGGACATATTAAACATGGACATACTAAATCATTTTTCTTTATCCCATTGTAACTGCATATGTCTGTGATATGAACTCTTATACCGGGATCATATATAGAAACCAAGCTTTTAGGTGTGCCTCACTGTTGATGACAACACCTACTTTAATCATTAGCAAAGCTTAATTCTGCCCCTGTCCCTTTAAAATTATATTAAAACAAATGTACTGGAAGTGTTATAATGGTGGTATTAAGCAAATGAAATAATAGACCATTATCAAGGGAATAACAATAGACTGGCAAGAATGCAAACTCTTCTCCTCTCTTAAATCAGACCCATGTGCCTGCACCGAGTCAGCCAGGATCATGCAGGAGAGGAGGCTAATGCCCGTTTCGGGGCTGATTTTCGGCTTGTGCATTTCAACAGGCTGATTTCATGTATGTACTTTGATCATGTTAAAGCTTTACATTGTTTTAATACTAATGTCTAAGTACTGAAGCCAGATGAAATACACGCCATGCAGAAAGCAAGTTTACTTCAATTGAATAGGGACACAACCTGGGACGATGTCTTTAGATTTAAGAAAATATTTTCCTTAACCAAAATTGATGCTGGATGACTTTGCAATATAACATTTGGAAGATCAACTAAGATGCAATCTCTTTATAGTTTGATCAGGCTCTGTGGGGGAGCAAAAACACTTTGAAGATCCATATCAAATCCATAGACAAAGATTACCAAAGCTTTAATTATAATAACAATAATATTAGCATGTGTGAGGCCGCACAAAATAATTGCAGTCTGATGTTAAAATGAAAGCCAGATTGGCACACATCTGTGGCCAAACATCTGCTCATATGCATTGTATTGTATGCATTAATAAGAATGCAAAAGATGAGGCTGTTGTGCAATGATTCTCCCAAATGAAAATAGTAAAATCAATCATCCTTTTTTAGTTATAAAAAGGCCTAGGTCCAAATGATAACTCTAAATCTTACTGTCCTTTTCTTCAGACTGACTTTACCTATTTATAACTATAAATAAACTTTCAGCCTATGTAAAACCAGTTTGTTACAAAAATTGGTGAGTATCTGGACAACTTTGAGCTTTTGCCATGCCACACATTTTTATTCCCCAATAATTTCTAAGGAAAAGCTGGGCAAAAATATTGAGAATGGATGCTGATTTTTCATTACAGCCGAAGGGATCCCCCAAGCTTTCATCTTTTCCATTCTTGTTATATCATGCAATGTAGTTCAGTTGGTTTATTGTGGGTAAGACTGCTTGCTTGAAATCCTAAATTCAGATTAAGCAATCTTGTAGAAAAAACAGTTTATGAGTACATAGTTCTCAAGCAGAAGGTTGGTGGGTAGTTAGAATACTCAGCAAAAGCGCTCATTTACTATGGCTGGACTCAGTATCTGGTGCTAAAATGGTAGAACTGCACCCATTGGGATGCCATACACAACTTGATTGCTCATCTCTACTCATCCCTGCAGCTCCTGAAGTACAACTATCAATGCCGCCATCAGGGGGAGACAGGGGGTACAAGTCTCCCGGGCCCGGCCTGAAGAGGGGGCCGGCGGTGCTGCACTTTCGAAAGAGCCAGGCCCCCTTGACAGCGCCGAAGACTGCAGCCGTTTCCGAAGTCACAAACAGCCAAAGCAGAGCCGGGCCAGAAAGAGCAGGTGCCCTAGGCAACCTGCCCGGCCATGTGCCGGCTGACTTGTGCGCATGTGAGCGAACGGATGCGGACATTGGCGTGCGCTTATGCGCTGAAGCGCGATTCTGGGTGCACGCATGCGTGGTAGCGCATAAAGATGCTGAAATGCTACACTTAGTCGGGGAGAGAGGGGACCGGACATGGGGTAGGTAGAAAAGCCACGAAAATAGCCGAACCAAACTCCCGAAGCAGCGGAAAGGCCTGAAGTCATGAAAATAGCCGAATTTAAAACCCTGAATCGGCGTAAAGATCTGAAGTCACAAAAACTGCCGAAGCCGAACTCCTGAAGCAGCAGAAAGACCCGAAGTCACAAAAACAGCCGAAATTGAAGTCCTGAAGCGGAGAAAAGACCCAAAGTCACGCAAGGAGGCGAAGTTGAAGTCCTGAAGTCACAAGTTCAATTCTACTGAATTCCAATTTCTGTTTTTTTATTTTTTTTTAATCCCCTGGCCACCAATGTATTATTTTAATATTCTATAGGACCCTGCTACCAATGTTTTTTTTTAAATATTCTTTGGGGCCACAATTTTTTTAATCTTGTAAGGGGGGCCTGGCACCAATGTTTTTTTAAAAAAAATATTATTATTTTTTTAACTTGTAAGGGGGCCCTAGTACCAATATTTTTTTAAAAATATTCTTTGGGGCCCCAATTTTTTTTAACTTGTAAGGGGGGCCCTGGCGCCAATGTTGTTTTTAAAAAATATTCTTTGGAGCCCCATTTTTTTAACTTGTAAGGAGGGCCCTGACCACCAATTTTTTTAAAAAAAACCTTTAAAGGGGTCCCGTCAACCAAAAAAAATATTCCAAATCCTATTTTATAACATTAGTAAAGCTAAATTAACTTTAATTACGCTATATAAATTATTTGAATCTTGTTTCCTTCAGTCTGGGAATTCAAAATGATAGCAAGCAGGCAGCAGCCATTTTGTGGACACTGCTTTTAAGGAAAGACTTGCATCATCTCAGAATCTTGTTTGTGCACCAGAATGGGGGACCCGATGTCCATCCCCATGCCCTGGTTACACAATTAAATGGTAAAGAGAACGGGGGAATGTGGGGAGAGCAGTGACATCTAGGAAGTGCTGAATGGAAAGTGAAAGTAATTGTCTGCCCATGGCATAGAGGAGGGGCAGACAATATTTGATTGACAGCTGAGATTTTTAAATGAGCTTATAACAGCTATGAATGCTTTAATAAAAAACATGTTTAATTTGAAAAGGACTTTTATTACAAAGATTTTTGTGTCTGGGTGACAGGTCCACTTTAAGGGGGGCCCTGGCACCACAGTTTTTTTTTAGGGGCCCTAACCATCAATAGCTTTTTATAACTTGTGTGTGGGGGGGGTTACATTTTTTAGCACTGATGTCTTTTAACTGTTGTGTGGAGTGGGCGGGATCTGAAGTGGGGCTTGGGTGGAAATGTTGTTGTACGGGGCCCCGTGATTTCTAATGGCGGCCCTGACAACTATCAAGAAAATGATCATGGCCTGCTACTGACATCATTGGGGATGTGCATCAGCCTTTGTCCATGTGCACTTCAAAATCAGACAGGGGTCTTTAAAAAAACTGGGGGAAAACTAAACTTTACACTTCAATATTAGAAAAATGGTCACAATTAGAAAATAGAAAGTAATTGGAAAAGTCTTTATTTCTTGTGATCAATCTGAAACCAACTGAACTGAAAATAGCGTTAGTATACAACCCCTTTAAAGAGGTTGTTCATTTTGAGTTAACTTTTAGTATGATGTAGATCAGTGATCCCCAACCAGTAGCTCGTGAGCAGCATGTTGCTCTCCAACCCCTTGGATGTTGCTCTCAGTGTCCTCATAGCAGGTGCCTATTTTTGAATTCCAGGCTTGGAAGCAAGTTTTAATTGCATAAAAACTTAGTATAGTGCCAAGTAGAGCCTCTTGTAGGCTGCCAGTCCACATAGGGGCTACCAAATATCCAATCACAGCAAGGGACTTTTCATGTTTGTGTTGCTCCCCAGCCTTTTTTTACATTTGAATGTGGCTCATGGGTAAATAAAGGTTGGGGACCCCTGATGTAGAGAGTGGTATTCCAAAACAATTTGCAATTGGTTTTCATGTTTTATTATTTATGTTTTTTGAGGTTTCTTTTTAGCTTTTTATTCATCAGCTCTACAGTTTACATTTTCAGCAGAGACTGGAAAATGTAACTGGAGGTCTCATTAAAAAGTTGAGCAATAAAAAGTAGCTATAACAATAAATGTGTAGCCTTACAGAGCATTTTTTAGATGGGGTCACTGACCCCCGTTTAGAAGCTGGAAAGAGAAGACAGGAAATAATTAAAAAATAAAACAAATAATTTATGATGTCTAATTGAAAAGTTGCTATGATTTGGTCATTCAACATAATTTGGTCAACATAATGCAAATTAATTTAAAGGGCAAGGCAACCCTCTTTGCTGTGCTGTCGCTAAATTATTATTATTTACATTTTTTATCAGGGCCGGAACTAGGGGTAGGAAGAGTAGACGCACCCCTAGGGCACAATCATGGGGTGGGCGCACTTTTAAGGGGAATTTTTTTTCTTTTCTTTATTTAAACCCTGGTTTGCTTGGCCTAATTAGGGTCAGCCTAATAGTTTTTCAATTTAATAACCCACCTGTTCCAACCCCCTCTTGCTGTGATTCATACTGCTGGCAGAATCACTCCCCACCACCCTCTTGGCAGCTGCTGGCACAGGTACATATTTGGGCAGGGCCGGCCTTAGGCCAATTGGGCCCCGCACCTCTGGGGGCCCCGCACTGCCCCTTTCCTTTCTATTTTGTGCCTGTATGCCCTTATTTTCCTAAATACTTGCTGTGTCAGTAGCCAGCAACACTTTGTCTAGGGGCCCCGCCAACATGGTCCCAAGCCCTGTATTTGGGGGCAATATGATGGATTTTTTTTACTCCTGCTGGTACAGATACAGATTGGGGGCAATATGAGGGATTGGCTGCTGCTGGCTCAGGTACATGGGGTAATATAATTGCTGCTGGCACAGGTACACAGATGTTTGGGGCAATACGATGGATTTCCGGCTCTTGCTGGCACAGGTACAAATTGGGGGCAATCTGAAGGTGATAGGTGCTGGCAAAGGTATGTGTGTCAATTTAAATTTTAATGTGGGAAAAGGTAATACAGGGCCGAGTGGGAGGATGGGGGCACAGAGCGATGCCCTTGCCTAGGGTGCCAAAATATCTTGGCCCAGCCCTGGTTTGTATACCTGTAACTTGTCATGAGCTAAGGGGGCTCTGGCTAAATGTGAAAGGGCAGTTTGAAACAAAAGATCCTAAAGCAGGTGAATAAACAGCAGATGCAGCAAAACCAACGAGAAGGGTGAAAGGATATTGGCTCCATGAGTTTGTCTGCACATCACTTTGTAACAAAGCACCAGGTGATGAGTCTGATATCCGGGTACCTTGTCTTTCTCAGTAGCTCAGCACTACCCATCAAACTAAAGAGCCTGTGTCGCGGCAGTTCCGAGCTCACAGGAGCAGCAAACAAGGCCAAGTTGCCAGTGAAATCGCCCACTTAAGGGGCGGAGCGTGTCTACACGTGCTTCCTGTGACTGACTGAGCCAGATAAACACACAGCAGAGAGGCTGCGGGCGGCTATGACCGATAGTAACCTCTCCTGTACAGCCAATCTATAAAAGGAACTCCAAGTTAAAAACCTTCCAGTTTTTTTTTTTACTTCTCTGAGCGGCAGAGAGGGGGAGATAGTGAGAAAACATATACACTCCGCACAGCAGAAGGCAACCAGCAGATCCTCATTGTCCTGACTGAAGAACACACAGCCCGGAGCATTACATTCATTCGCGTTGTGAATCTGATCTCTAACCGGGAGCACTTTGTAGCTAAGGATCTGGCAACCTTTTCCAGCGACCTTCCCTACTGAACGGGGCAAAGGTACAGGACCTTTCTTTTGTCATATATTTCATACAGTTATTATCCTGTAGGCAACTGTAGTTCGTCTAACTTACACGGAATGGAATGTTTTTTTTTAATAGTTCGGGCTGTGGAATTAATGCTAAATAATTAACAGCTTCGTGGCTGTTTTGTGGGCACTTTCCTGGGAGAATAAAAGGGACTCATCCGCTCCCTCCGCAGCTACTGCAACTTGTCCGGCTCCCAACACAGGACCCTTCTGTCACTGCCTCCATCTGTTGGGCATCTGGCCTGTTGTAGCGCTGCCTATGGAAACACTGCTCTGGCTGTACACTGGAAACTTGGCTAGTGCTAGCTGTATAAGTTCTGGGGTAGCTATGTCTGTCTTCTGTAAGCTGTTTTAGTGCTGGTTTATATAAACCAGGGTAATGTTGGCTCCCTAATCTTGCTGGATACTGTAAACCGGTGTAGCCCTGGCAGTGTAATCTCCTTTATTAAGCATCAATCTGGTAGTGGCTTTGTAATACCATTGCGAAGCACACCGACCCCCCCAAATGGAACCTTGCAAGTTGTTTACTTGTCTTAAGAGCAGTCACATTGAGGAGGGAATAGTCATTGGCTTTTACCAACTCCCTTTATCCAATGGCAGCCAAATGCAGATCCGGGATGGTTAGTGTGTAGTTCATAAACACCAGCAGGGGTTGCCATCACTGCTCTGTAGGGCTTCCATTGAGTGCTGATGCATTAGATGTACACAAGACCGTACACATCAGCAGGATGGACCTTGTTTACATTCAGCTGCTATTTTATAATAGAATCAGTATTTAGTGGGATGTACAGCAGATAGAGATTTGTTATGTCCAGTAAATATAACTGTGCAATATTTATTGTACATGCTTACGGTTTCATTGCAGTGTAAATTGGAACCAATAGTTGTTCTTACATGTCACCACCCAGTGCAAGGCTATTGCCTTGTATATATTGCCTATGTACTTTAGATACCAGGTCTGGACTAGGAGTCAAAATAGGCCCAGGCATTACAGTACAGAGAGACCCAATCAGCTCCCCACCAGCCCAATAAATAGTGACTGCCTATGGCATTTTATGGCAGCCCCTGTGGCATTTGCCAGAACCCACAGATTGCCAGTCCGGGCCTGATAGCTACATAATTATCTGCTATGAAACGTCTATTAACAGGCATCAAGGCCAGTATTTATCCTAGAGCTGTTTACATGTGCAGTGCCTGTATATCAGTGTTTAGGGACTTGCTGCTTCTTGTTTGGCCACTAGTTAGAGCTGTTGAGATGCTGACAGAGTTAAGCAGCATTTGCACCAGCGTTACCTTTACTGTTCAAGCTGTGATCTCACAAAATAGAAAAGGGTACCAGGGTAAATCTGCCTGCTGAAAGTTCGGGTCTACTTAGTAGTGTTCAGCATGTCCAGAAGAAGAAAACAATAATTTTATCCTTTAAACAAAATATATCTGCCAGTTTAGTTCCCATCTTATATGAATGGCACAGTTCACTTAGCACCTTTAAAAGCAGCTCATATGACTGAAGCTAGAATAAAAAAAACTCCTATTTAATGATTAACCCTTATGTTCTGCATGTATACATATAAGCAGTGCAGTTTAAAACAGTTGGAGGGCCCAAGAGTGTTACTATAGACTATAGAGGATGCAGTTGGGGCAAAAGGAATAAGAGGCCCAGTAGTACACTGACTGATATGCTGTTTATATTTCATGAAGGCATGAAAATGTCTTATTCCCAAAGTTTGTGGGACCCTTGCTTTGGATTGATTTCAAAACTCAGAATAGCAGCTATGTAATATGTGAGCGCTTGTTTCTCCTTTTTGTAATAATAAACCTAATGTTATGAACCTAATTGTGGTTGAAGTATTTGTCACTGGTAAGAAAGTTACCGTTTGGCTAACATAAAGGGCAAAGCTGGCTAACAACATGAAGTCTATTGTTTGGGCTAGCATTGCTGAGTGATAGGATGTTTTCCAGTGCTAGAGGAAGCTCTCCTAGTTATGGAATGTTTTCTATTTGTTTGATTTATAATGGCTGTAGTGCCCTTATCTTCACCTTACTTTCCTTAGAAGAGTCAGCAGTGTGTATACAATAGTGGGAATGCATTTCTATAGGTTGATTCTCACATTGGGTTTGTTGTTGCAAATGGGTCAGAATAAGTTTTGTCTTTGTCCTCCACCCCCTACATTCACCTTATTCAGTCACTAAATTTTTACATGAGCCCAGAAGGGCCCTTATCCCCTTTGGGCCCAATGCGTATTTATTAATTTAGTTCATGACCAGACTTGTCTTACAACTCGCAGAAAGGTTTCATAGGGCTATGCAATAGGCAAGGAAATTATATTAGTTAGAACTTGGGGCTGCTGGAAATGTTTAGCCAGCACATTTTTTTTTTGCACTTCAACTCCCATCAACTTGTCTTAGATGTTGGTTGATGGTTGAAGCTTTATTTCAAGAATAGTTGGAAAACCAGTGTCTGGCAAGTTATACGAAGAATTGTAAAAGTTTAATCATCCTTGGTTTCAATGCCTACAGAAATAGCATATGTTTAATAGGTCCAATTGTAGACACAATTTTATTTTTAAATACTGTTTGCTAAATGACAAACAATATGGAGAAATAATTGCTGTACTAATGTGACTTTCTGGAAGTGTTTAATTTTGTTTTCCTCTTCAGGATATAAAAGCAGATTTTGTTTTTAGCAAGTTAAAAACATGTTTATGGGTAACAAGTAGACTGTAGCCAGGTCAAGCTGTCTAAAAGTTTGGACAAATAAATGGGTTTGACAAGGTTGTGGACTTGTAAAAGACACTGTGACATTTTGGCTGGGATGAAAAGTTATTAACATGATTGTGTCTCTGTAGGGCCTCCTGGACCGTTGCTGATTTGCTGAAACCTATAACTATTTCAGCTTTTAGGTTGCTTTTGTCAGAAAGTGCAATACTGATTTTACAATTGTGATTTGTATTTACTTTCATATTGTATTTTGTGTAATGGTTTTATGTTGCATCTAGGTAAATACTATTCTGGGTATGTTTCTGAAAAATGTATCATTACAAAGTCGATGCTGTTAAACATAGCTGGAGCAGTCAGCTAAGTCTTGCCATAAGACACTGCATGAAATGGTAGAACCAAGGTGGAATGCTTGCTGGTATTTACTAATCGATTACTTTTGGAAGCAGCACCTTGTAGATATTCGGTGCCATACTATAATTTCACATATCTGTGTTTGGTTTTCTAAATTCTCTGAAAAGTGATGTGTGCTATATAAATACAGGATTAGTATTATTCATAATCAATTATTGGGTATCATGTTTCTTTCACTAGCTCCAAATTTCCACATAGTATATTCCTAGTGAACCCTAAAATGGAAAGCTAATGGTGTATGATTTATTTAGTTATTAGTACTGTATTTCAGTTCTGGCCAATACTGTGATGATCACTTGAAGGTTGTTCTATACGTAATCAACATTATCCCTCAATTTCTAACTGGAGTGGAATGTAGGTCCAGTGCAATAACAACTAATCAGTACAGTATTTAGCTTTGTGTGAGCTGCTGTTAGTCTGAAAGTAAATGTCTGGTTGCTTTTGGTTATGGCACTGGAACAAATTGGCATCTCTGTTATAAAATACCTAGATTCTGTACAATACTCATATCGGACAAATGATGTTCACACGTCATACAGCATAATGTTAACACAGGGATGTTAAACCAGCTGGATGTGTCCCTCCAAATGACTTCCAGTAACATCAACAATATAGTTCATCTCCACATTCTTAATACTTTTTTTCAAGTATCCGTTATATCGCCCAATCCATGTTTTACCACAAATACATGAAAATGAAAGTAAGACATATTGGGGTTCAGTGTACTTGTTCTAGTCTATGTGTAAATGCTAAATAAAGGCCAAGCTGATACTATATTGTCAATAAAGAATTACCTGAGTGTACGCTTTGCAGTTAGATCCTCAGAGACTAATCATGAGATTAATAAAGTATGTTGGTGAATAAGCTGTATGAGAAATGTGTTGGCATCTCTTATTTTTTATTTTAAGGTTATTTTCTTGTATGCAACTCGTATATCATGTTGCTGTAGTCCTTCAACCTGCATTGAACTGTAGCTCCCATTGGGTTAGTTGAGGATGATGTTACTAAGCTTTCACAGCAGCTGATGGGGCATAGGTCTGACACCACTATATAACTGAAGTACAACCAAGGGAGGAGCTATAAACTTTGCAAGAATTAGTTACATGCGTCGGTTCTACAGCCAAGATATTCCAAATGACAATGTTGGCAAGACCTTTGTGCTTGGTGACATAAACAGTGAACAGATTTTATCCTTTCCTAGAGGAAGCTTGTGTTTGGACAACTGTATCAGGCACTGTGATTTTTGAGTAAAATATGGGATCACATCAACCTCCTAAGTCTGCATATCTACCAGGATTATTAAAGGCAGAGGTTGCATTCAGAGACATGCAGAGAAATATTAATCTTTCTGCTACGATTTCTGCAAAGAATGAACTGAGCTAAAGGAAGATCGTGTGCTCACAGTATTACTGTATATTGTCTCCCAACCAGCAAACATTACACTTTCCCATAGACAGGATAAATAGTTGTTATGCAGCAAATGTTCAACGTACTAGGCATTTTATTAACATATATACTAAGCGCCAACATATTCTACAGTACTAAATAAAAAAATCTTGTAGCTGTTAAGGATTTGGATTTAGTTTGGCCTAGCACTTAGATTCACACAGATCACTTTTCTTCTAAATTCTCACTGAAATTTGACTAGGATTGAAGATATACGCAGGGGATAACAATATTATGCCTGGTTGAAATTGCAAAGCACATATGCTAATATGCATCATAGTCATATGTGCTGTGTATCATCAACATGTCTCCTTGGAATAAGCCTTCTGGAACATACAATGTTTCACAAATGTTTCACATTCATGCTACATAGTGAAATTGTGTCATAAGTGTGATATTGTAGTGACATCTGTGCTACTGTCAGTTTGCAAGACAAGCTTAGTTTGACAAAAATTGTAGACTGATGCTTATAGGTATAATTATTAAAGGAACAGTTCAGTGTGAAAATAAAAACTGTGTAAATAGATAGCCTGTGCAAAATAAAAAATGTTTCTATTATAGTTAGTTAGCCAAAAATGTAATGTATAAGGCTGGAGTGACTGGAAAGTAGCCAGAGCATAACTTCCTGCTTTTCAGCTCTATAACTCTGAGTTAGTCAGCGACTTGAAGGGGGGCCACATGGTGCATATCTGTTCAGTCAGTTTGCAATTGATCCTTAGCATTCAGCTCAGATTCAAAAGCAACTGACCCTTGTGCCCCCCCTCAAGTCTCTGATTGGTTACTGCCTGGTAACCAGGGTAACCAGTCAGTGTAAACCAAGAGAGCTGAAAAGCAGGAAGTATTGTTCTGGCTATTATGTTAGACATAAAGTCACTCTAGCCTTTATATATTACATTTTTGCCTAACTAACTATATTAGAAACATTTTTCATTTTGCACAGCCTATCTATTTACCCAGTTTTTATTTTTACAATGAACAATTCCTTTAAAGTTCGAATGCCAAAAACTAGAAAAATTCGAGTTTTTTTAATATAAAATCTGGATTTTTTTTTTTTCAGTTGATTTTATCGAGTTTGTCCCTGATTCGATTAAATTGTGCTTTTTTAATAATAAATAAGGTCACATTGAGTATTCTGGTTTGGGCAGCTGTTTTTTATTTTAATAAATAGGAAAAAATTGGATTTTGATAAATAATCCCCTAAATGTAGTTTATTTCATATAAAGGTGCTTTTTAATCATTTGAGAATATGGGCAGTAACTTTCATGCTGAGAACATTCCATATTGTTAATTAGCGATGGGTTGGTTCTTACTGTGGCCACTTCAAAGTTTATTATACACATGAACATGTAATTAACAGTTTCTAATTCCCCACATTCCTCACAATTACTTTTAAGACTTGATGGTGGTTGTTAGCTACTTTCTCAGGTTACTGCATGAACAGTTATTTTTCTGGAGAAGTTTTCCTATGTGACTGGCTGATTAGGGTCTTGTCATATATATAAATATCCCCTACACCAGTCTTAAAGCCCCATGAGATCTATCTGTTAAAGATGCATGCCAAATAGGAGACAATACTGTTGCACATTACCATGCACTACATTGCTTCCCCTATAGCACAATTTATTGTTTGCCAGAGAATGCTATTCATTTGCATGAACTGGGATGTTTTAATTGTCAATATCCCACAGTTCCTGTGTATTACAGTTTGCTAAAAGGAAACTTGTTTCCCATACAGATCTGCAGTAGAAGAAGCCCTTGGACAAATTGTCTGTTTAAAGAGATCAGCATAACGTGAGATTCTGAACAGATACGACAGAAAGCTAAACATTTCCTGGCAGTGCTACTGTAACCATTTTGAGCAGTGTCCTCTGGGAATTGGCTGCTTCCTGACTAATGGCATCATCGTTAAAAACCCCATCACCGTCTGAGACATACTGCAGTTAGAGGAAATTAGTCACAACTTCAAGATGATTTTAGCTAGCTAATGTGATTAGGATTACACTAAATTAAAACTAAGGAAGGCATGATTTTTATAAAGACGCTCTTTATATTTTAGTTAATATAGGAATAGATACTTGTGAGAGGGCCATATAAGCTGTTTCTCAGTGCATATCATTGTCAGGGCATGCTGGAAGCCTAAAGGCAACAAGTTTGACAGCTTTGAATTTCTTATATGATATTTGAAAAATGTGAGGCGCTTTACATTACTGGATAGTAAAGTCATCTATGCATTTATTAAAGAAGGATTGCATTGATGTAAGACCTTATATTCCTGAATGCTTGCTCCCAAGCTAAATTATCTAAATAGTGTTTATTATTAGAATAATACTCCACAGCCTAAAGTACAAGTTTAGAACTGATCATATGCTGTTTGGTTCCCTGTGCTAAACTAAAACAAAAAACAGTTGGTGCCCTTTGCCCAGATCTCACGCCACCAAACTGCTCTATGTGTACACCTGTGCTTATAGAAGGACTAAATGAAATTCTTATCTTAGATTGACTATGTTTGACATATTGGTCAAAGATTTAAAGAGCAATGTATGTCTGTAGTTATCATAATCCCAATAAATAGGGCGAGTTTTCCATATAAAATCCGATTGCTTTATTCTGAAAGAATCTCTAGATTTTTTAAAATATTTGTTGGGCAAACCAGCACAGAACAGGACTGCAGAAGATTTGTTTTAAGTTGTACTTGAGCATAGTGGTTCTACCTCAATATCACCTCCAGTGTGCAGTGGGCTCAACGTACCCCAGTAATGTACCAGTGCATCATTGTATATTGTTAATATGCCACAAAGCATTCTATTTGTACATTTATGTGCACCTCTGGCCTCATTGTACACCCACTTCATTTTCTATTTTATAAGCTAACCCTGAATATTGGACTCCTTATCTATTCTGCCTGACAATAATACTGGAGGTACCAGAGCTTCTTATTTTACAGTGTATTTTCTTGTTCCTTACACTTAAACTGGATTACACAGACCTACTGGCCATCATATTTTTGAGGCTTCTTTGAGGATTTGGACTGTGTGATTGGGATTGCTGGGAAGTTAAATGTAAAGCCCTGTCATCTGTATCAGGCATGCTGACTAAAATAACTAGATTGCAATAGTATGGCTCCATTATTCTTAAATAATAAATTATAGGAAGAATTCTATAAGGAAGTCATTGTATGCTTGTATTCTCTATTTGTAGCTGGCTCGTCCTTGATGATTTTAAGGGGAATATATACTGTATAATAAAACCCAAGGTCAGTTTCACTTTTTAATGGGATGGTAACAGATGGAACACATTTTTAATAAAAGCCTTAACTCACCTCTTGTAGACTTCTATTTTTTTAGGCAAGTGTCACACAAGGCCATCGCTCAGCCGATGGAGTATATGGCCATTTGTATGGTATCTTTTTTCAGGAATACACAGCCACAATGTGTAGGCAAAAAAATACATAAATTATACAGATAAAACTTAGAACCTTTGAGCTTACTGAATGCCCTGGCAGCCTATGGCACACAACAAAAAGTGGAGCAATGATGCTCAAACTGCACAGTTCTAGAATCTGTTTGCACTACAGCTCTCAGAATCCCCAAAAAACAGTGTATGAAGGGTGACTGTATAACTTTGCCTAATTCAAAAAAAGCAGTTTAAAACTGATATAGGAGCTAATTTAATAAAAAGGGTTATGGAATACATTAGAAAAACTAGATGCATAATGTAAGCTCAAATAGAGAAATACAGAGCGGAAATAAACAAGATATAGTGGATTTCAACATAGGGTCAGATAGATTTGCAATTGCCAGAATTTAGTTCAACTTTCCTGTTCCCCTCCAACTGACCTACAGGCTATCAGGCACTGTGGGGTTAATGCTGACACGCAAAGTACATTTAGCAACCTTCAGAAACCCATGAGCATGAATGTATTGATTGGAGACTGTCATCCATTGCTCAGTGTGTTAAGTTCTCAAAATAGAAGGGCTGATATTATATGTGAGTGTATGTCGACATTGATCTCCCTTATACACAGGGGCAAGGAGATGCAAGAAAAATAGCACAGTGATGAATGACTGGTTATTAAAGGGATCCTGTCATCGGAAAACATGTTTTTTTCAAAACGTATCAGTTATATATATTATAGTGATACTCCAGCAGAATTCTGCACTGAAATCCATTTCTCAAAAGAGCAAACAGATTTTTTTATATTCAATTTTGAAATCTGACATGGGACTAGACATTTTGTCAATTTCCAAGCTGCCCCTCGTCATGTGACTTGTGCCTGCACTTTAGCAGAGAAATGCTTTCTGGCAGGCTGCTGTTTTTCCTTCTCAATGTAACTGAATGTGTCTCAGTGGGACATGGGTTTTTACTATTGAGTGTTGTTCTTAGATCTACCTGGCAGTTGTTATCTTGTGTAAGGGTGCTGCTATCTGGTTACCTTCCCATTGTTCTTTTGTTTGGCTGCTGGGGGGGGGAAAGGGAGGGGGTGATATCGCTCCAACTTGCAGTAAAGAGTGATTGAAGTTTATCAGAGCACAAGTCACATGACTTGGGGCAGCTGGGAAATTGACAATATGTCTAGTCCCATGTCAGATTTCAAAATTGAATATAAAAAAATCTGTTATTTCTTTTGAGAAATGGATTTCAGCGCAAAATTCTGCTGGAGCAGCACTATTAACCAATTCATTTTGAAAAAAAAATGTTTTTCCCATGACCGTATCCCTTTACAGTATTTGGATTTACAAAACATCTTTAAAAAGGTAAATCTGGGTATTTTGGCGACCCCCTATGTTCACAAGTGCTCCACTGTCTTTGTACAGGTATGTTATATTGGATAGTCAGTCAACCACAAGTTAAAAATTGTATAAAAGAAAATCTGTTTCTCATCAGTACATACTTCACAAATTATTAAATAGATTCTCTCTGTCACCTCTACCTGCTACTCATATATATAATATATATATATTGTTTTTTATCTAAAGAAAAGCTAGATACGCAGAAGCTAGAGTCACAATACCATACTTGCTATCTAAATTATTTATTGAACATATTTGAATATCAGGAAATCTTATCACATCCTTTTGTTTTCATTTCTTTCTGAATAAATCATCAATGACTCAAAAATAATAAGATTAACAGGAATAACTGTATTATATAATAAACTATTTAGCAGAACAGAGCATGTTGAGCTAAAGAGAATGTAGATGTAGCCAACTATCATTGCTTGTAATGAATATAGTACTTTTAAGCCTCTGATTTGTGCAGGGCCTCCTTCTAAGAAAATTTCAGGGACAAAGGATTTGGATTATTCAAAATTGCTAAATCAAACAGATGGTAATGTTTATAGAAGCTTAATAAATTGTCATTTTGAAAATAAAAATGCCTGGACATAAATGAATGTAGGGCATAAGGGATGAGAGCAGGGTTTTAAGGGGAAAGACACTGACATAAATATAAAGTAGGGATTTGTTGGGAAGGGAATTTGAAGGGTAAGACAGGAATTGGAATTTATATATGGATTGGTGGAGGCTATTTTTTGTTATTATTCTTACTGCAGTAAAGCAGAACCTTATTGGCCCATCAGTGTTCATTTTATTTTGATTAATAGCACAAGACATATTCAGTTTAATATCCAATTTGATATCTGTAGCTCCCTAGCTATAAGTGTATACATTAATAGATATTGCGCATGGGCGATCTAGGCAGCTCACATGGATCGAAAATGCTAGTAATGAGGACATTTAGCAGCTTATACCCCCTGAAGAGTCATGCAGGTTTATTTTTAGATATGCTTTTTAATATTTAATAGTGTTAACTCTTACTTAAGCATCTTTGAAGTGTTGCTGCTTCTGAGAGCCTGAGATGGTTTTCTGGAGGTAATAATTTATAATATCCAGAGGAGCTTCTATCAAGAGGCATGTAACACTTTATCAGGGGTGAAAAAAATTGCCCCTGGAAATTTTAAAAGCAGCATATTTTACTTCCATGTTGTGTGCTGAAAAGTTGCATGATTTTTAGGATTTGGTCAGGCCCTTGGATTCAGCCGGCTGAAAAAGGCAAAATCTTGGCCAAATCCTAAACCGAATCCTGGTTTCTGTGCATCCCTAATTTTTCATTATATTAGATAAAGGTGGTCATTTGTGTGCGCTTACCCTTATATTATACCACACTGATTCACAAGCTAGACTGAATTTCATAAAAATGTAGTAAGACATCTGTTTCTTTATAGTTTCATATATATTTATGGTTGCGTTAGTGATATCAATCACACAAAAACATTTCCAGGAAACAGGTATGATAACTGAGAGAATAAAGTATGTTTTGAGAACCTGGATATTGACCGTGCATTTTATGCTTTGTTTGCATAACTAAAAAGAGAAAATGCTTAGAAAGCATTTTAAAGATAGGTAGAATACACTAGGATTTTTTATTCTATTATGGATAATTTTCTGATGGATGGTATTTGGTAAAACAAGTTAACCACTAAGCATTTTGGGGGCCTGAAAAATTATTTGCTGTGGGGCCCAGTAATATCTAGTTACGCCACTGGTCTTCATCCTAGAGTGTGTACTTTTGTATGCTTATTAATGCATGAAAATATTTTATAACAATGTCATGAAAGGAAAACTACCCCTCAAACAATGTATGTCTCTATAAAAAATATATTGCATAAAACAGCTGATGTGTAAAACCCTGCTTCATGTAAATAAACCATTTCCATAATAATATACTTTTTAGTAGTATGTGCTGTTGGGTAATCATAAATAGAAAACTGCCAATTTAAAAAATAAGGGCCCTCCCCTGGGATTGTATGATTTACAGTGCAAACAAACAAACCATATATCTTAGGTCACATGAGACAATTAACAGACAGAGATCTGTCTTTTGCTTCCACACTTCTTCCTGTTACTGTTAGAGCTGCAGTATTTGTGGTCAGACGATCCCTGAGGCAGCACATAGACCATCACAAAATGGTGGTTCAAGGCAAGAGATGTAAAGGGGCAATATTTACTTAAATATATATACCAGTTTGGTAAGATTCTTTAATATGCCACTGAGTTTGATATAAACTATCTATATTTGATATAAACTGTCAAGTATTCATTTTGGGAGTATAGCTTTCCTTTAAGTTACCTATGAAATAGTCTTTAAAACTCTTATTGCCCCTAATATCTTTACTTGCATATGGACATCTGTAGATTCACATATGAGTTATGTCTCGCATGCAAGCCTGCAATGGCTGTAATGATTTTTTTTCATTATGCCTAGCTATTTTCCTTTGAATGCATGTTACTACATTAACCCCCTAAGGGTAATTTCAAATAATTCAACTCCTTTTTAAAACCTTTTTAAAGTAAAAAGTATAAAATTCAGCTTTGATATTTAATGTAGTCATGCAGCAAGAAGTCATTCTTAAGGTGCATACCAAAAGTAAATACATCATACATTCTTAAGCCTTATAATAGAAATGAATAAAGTTCTGAACGCAAGACCATATGGTAAAAACCAGCTACTACACCCAGTCAGCAAGGTTTATTATTTCTATAATGGCATCAAACCAATATAAATCCATAAGAGAGTAATAGTAATACAAATGTAATCAATGAATAGGACAATTCATCTCACAATAAATAAATGCTTAATTTTAAATATCATTGCACATGAACTGCTAATTCTGTACATCAAATGGTGGTTTGATAATACGGCTCATAGTTAATTACACAACTCAATAAAGGGGCAACTACTCTTCTATATTGTGTGCCCATTGAGTGTACCAAGAAGTACTACAATCATGAATTTAGCCTGTAGCATTGCAGAAGTATAAAAAGAACAAAGAGGCAAATCACATGAATGCATGTAATAAGGAGATGAATAACAAGAAGTATAATAAACAATTATAGTATTATTCATTATAGGGAGTTAACTGCATATTTTATAAATAGGTGATAATTACCAATTACCAACCTTTATTATCGTTACTCTTAATAACATTATACTTATATCATTATAAAGTATATACAGGTATGGGACCTGTTATCCAAAATGACCTGGGGTTTTTCAGATAACAGATCTTTCTGTAATTTGGATCTTCATACCTTAAGTGTACTAGAAAATCATGTAAAATCAAGTATAATTTCTGCAGGCAACCCTATTGTTAAATATATTTTTATTGGGAAAAAAGTCATGTTAAAACACTAAGATCTTAAAGAAAACTATTCATACTAAACATACTGAATATTAATATTTTGAGAAATCAATTTAAAATGCAAAACTTAATTTTAAATTACATAATAATAATTACATAATATACATACAATACCCATGACAAATTTGTTTCTAGCCTGTCCAAAACTAAAAAGGTGTATAAAAAAATTATAGACCATTTATATTCCTGTTTATTGCTTTTTTGGAGTGCATTTTTATACAGGTATGGGATCCGTTATCCTGAAACTAATTATCCAGAAAATTACGGAAAAGGTTGTTTCCCATAGACTTGATTTTATACAAATAATCCAAATTTTTAAAAATCATTTCCTTTTTATATGTAATAATTAAACAGTACCTTTTACTTGATCCAAATTAAGATGTCATCTTTACACGATTTTCTATATCTATTATCCAGAAAACCACAGGCCCTGAGCACTCTGGATAACAGGTCCCACACCTGTATAAGAATCTCTATCCTACACATTTCTAATACATGCAGCTTTCATTATTTCTATTAGGCAAACCCATTGAGAAATTAGAATGTTAATTTCCCAGGTCTCAGGAGTAGGTGTAAGACAAAGCAGTTGCAGAATGTAAGCTCTTTGCAAAGTGTGGGTTGTTAGATGTTTTAAACTTTTCTATGCAGTAAAACTTGCTCATTGGGACACAGTTCACATTTGCTTATGAATCCAACAGATATCACCATTTCCCAGAAAGTAATGCACACATTGCGGCATTACTGTGCAATAATATTGTCAAACATTGATGCCACTGATCGTTTTCTGTGTCCATCAGTCAAGGTTGGAAAACAGTTGTGAAACTGACTTTTCCTGTTATTTTACACAAGGTTTGCCAACCTTACAATCTTGGTAATCATCGTTGAACAGGATGTATTCAAACCATTTCAGAAATGATTTCATTAAAGTGTAATTCAACAATTGAAATTCAGGAGAATCGAACAACAGTGTAATTTACAATGCACACAACAATGAATGATTGGTAGCAAATGGTTTTAGCGCACCTGTTCAACATGTACCTGTGATATTCACTGTCTGCTGATTCTATTCAAATCTTTATTCATGGGGGTAGATGACATAGCTGTTAATAAAATAAGGCTGCATATGGACTGCAAACAAAGAACTGTCTGTTATATACCACTGCACATGTTTTAATACCCCCAGTGCAGTTTATGTTTTCATATGTAAACTGTAATGTTATTTTGTCTTCATGATGAAAACTCAGCAACTGTAAATTTTCTTTTTCCTTACTAAAAATAGTATTTTTATTTTTAGCTTTGATGCTTTGGGAGAATTTACATTTTTATGTTTGTTTTAAATTTTAGAAGTAGCAGAATTAAATTAAAAAAAGTAGCAGTTCAACTAATTTTAATAATAATGCTAAAACTGCACTATGGAAGAAGGTACATTAATAACATTATCCCACAATTAAACTGCGTTCAATGTCTACCTACGGTGGTAGTGGCCACCAGAAATACTCAGACCATACTCTCATCAATCCATATTTTAATTTCTCCTTCTTATACAGAAATAGGGAAATGTCATTGTAATGATACACAAGGCCACATGTTTGGGTGAGAAGGAGTGCCCAATCTCAGCTAGGCCCATCAGGAACTAGGCCAGTCCAACACAGTGTCGGACTGGCCCATCGGGATACCAGGAAAAGTCCGGTGGGCCCAGGTGTCAGTGGCCCCTCATGCTGCTAAACATTTGGCCTATTTCATGGCCATTCCCTACTTCTATGCGATCAAGAGACTAAATAGATGGAATAATAGATCATAGTATGTAAAGAGAAGAGACTAGGAGAACAGAGGTTGAGTGAGGAGAGGAAGAATAATAGTACTGAAATGGGCCCCTGGTCTAAGGATTTTTGGTAGGCCCCTGGTCTAAGGATTTTTGGTGGGCCCCTGGTGTCTCAGTCCGACACTGGTCCAACACACTAACTACATCAGCTTACAAAAAAAATAGATGAAAATATCAGGGACAATTTTAACAAATGTATTCATACGTATGCAATCATTTCAGCCCTGTGAGGTGTCTTCTGTGGTTAAGTGTTCCTGATCTTTCTTATGATCTTACAAAAACGGGAAAAACTCTTGACTATATTTTTTTATATTTGATTAGTGACTGGGGGCACACAGTATTTTTTGGGCTGCTTTTTTGCTCGTCTATAATCCTATGCTTTGCCTTCAGAGTCTAATAGCAAGTTCCCTTTCTTTTTCTTTTTTTTTTCTAGTTAATGAGCAACCTCAAGTCACTGCTGCTTCCACAACTTCTGCTGCAGCTGCAGAGGTGAAGCAGTCAGATTTCTCCAGGGCAAAGATGACTTACTGCACACAACTAGGGCTGCTGTTATGGAAGAATTTCACTTATAGAAAGAGACACACAGTAAGTATTGACTTTCTACCACTTGAACACATTGTGATTATCATTATTTTTACCAGTTGTATTTATTGGGTACATTTCAAATTAGATTTGGTGAATTTAGATGGATTTATTTATGGATTGTTTATTATGGACTTTATTAATGATCTTAGTAAAGCCTGGTATTTTGTCAATGGCAGTAGTTATCCTGTGACTACACTGCATATCCAAAGAGCTTTTTGACCCTATATTCTGATTAAAATGGCTGGAATTATTGGCAACTGCTTTTAGTTACTGTATACTGGGAGTATGCAATGAACACACGCTCACATGGAGTGAACATCATGAGAGAGAACAGCTGCAAACATTCTCTTTGCTTGATCTTGTAGACAGCATGCTCCCTATATCAAGTAGAAGAAAGCAAGCAAGTAGCATTCACTCTAATACCACAGCATAGAATTTTTAAAAGTTGTCAGAACACCATTTGTATGGCAGTGTTCTTTTATTATAACAGCCACCATGCTCAGGGTTTCAGGATGAAAGGTCTATTATTGGCTCCCCTACTTGATTTGGGATGGTTCTTCCCATCAGGAAAGTGATAATATCTAGCGTATACCACATATACTTCTTACAGTCTGACCCTTATTTGTAACTACTTATTTTGAGACGGAGGGAGCCTGGCACAAAACAAAGCAAAAGGGCAATGAGTCTTTTAGAATGTAAGACCACTTTTGCAATTGATTTGTTATATTGTAGGTAGGGGTACTTTGGATTCATTTGATTTAATTGTCTTGCTTTACATAAATGCAAAAAAACTTAAAAATACAGTATGTTACTGCGAAAATCAGGACTCCTAAGATTTCATTTTTATGTACAGTATTTAAAATGTTATCAACCCATTTAAGAGGGTAGTGCAATTAGAAGCTGGTATCTCTGAAGTATTTTGAAGTAGTTAAAATGTTACCTTGTATAACATGATCTGAATTCAAGATTTGCTATAATGCTGCAGGCACTGTTGCAATGCTTCCCGGGGCTCTTTGAATTCTGAAAGGTTAAACATAGCCTGAGCTTAACAGAAACATGTTAAAATAATTCCACTAATTCAGGAATAGATGATCGTATTCGTATATGTCATTCCAGATTTCACTTTAATTTCCTACCAGTATTATGTAAAACATAGTGCATAAGTATTATTTATTTTTCCAGTAGAGATTTTGTGAGACAGCCCAATGGAAGTGCAATATCCAGTCAATAGATAGATGTACAGGATATTTGATTACCAATCTGCTTGTGTCTGTTTGGAACCTGTTTCTCTGCAGCTATCTGTTATGCATCTGGTAATTATTAATTGCATTTTTGAGGGAGGTCATCAATATTTGAGGACTTTTATGAAAATTATCTGTGCAGGGCTATGTTTAACGCTCAACAGTCCCATACAAGCTGCAATTCATCACACTCCCTCAGTTAATGAAAAGTAATCATTTCAATTCATAACTTCACAATATATTTTACCTAAAAATTTTGAAAATGGAAATGGATGAAATGAAATATATGAAATGGATATTAACTATCTCCACCCACAGAGCAAACTAACCAGTGAAAATCCAGAATAGATGATTGCATTTGTCATTCCAGATTTCGGTAACAGGGGTCCAGAGGGTGTTTACTGTTAACAGGATAAATTGTTTGGGTTGTTTCCATGAAGGACAACTGATGTAAAATTAGTATTTCATGCATGTAACACTATACCATTCAATCAGAAAACTGTTGTGTGCTGGAATCTTGCTATCAAAGGGTAGAGGGCCATTAGCTTGGCATCCCAGAGTTATGGTGACCTATTTTGACATAATTTGTTATTATTGTTAAATTAGTACACGTAGCACATTTTATTTTCTGTAGTAACTGTAGTAACATATTTGCTGACTCAGCCTTTTACCATCTTATCTGTGTGGACTATGTAGTATATGATAGTACATGAGCAATATGTTAGCCACCTGGGGAAATGCTATTCCTGTGTACTACATACTACATCTATCCTTCATATATCATATATATGAAAGACAAAACATGATATGTCCAGCATAAATGGTAATCCCTTTATCACCTTATTAAACATATCTGTGGCTGGGTCAACATGCACTAAAGTAGCGGTATACAGTATAAAGTGGAGGCCGTTTTAGATGATGTGTGGCAGTAAAGGATTTTAGTGAGCTTGATTTTTTTACTAAATACTAAAATGAAAAATAGTGCCTGGACTCACTAAATGTGTGGATAAAAGATACATCCATCTTTGGTAGGTGATGAATTCATTGGGATGCCGCATGCTTTCTTGCCATTATATGCACAGATTGTGCCATCAACCTTTAGAACAGACAATGGGGCTCATTTATAAACACTGGGCAAATTTGCACCTGGGCAGTAACCCATAGCAACCAATCAGTGATTTTTTTTCAGCCAGCTGCAGGGTGTATAGTGAAAGAAACCATTTGATTGGTTGCCATGGGTTATTACCCAGGTGTAAATGTGTCCAGCGTTGTTAAATGAGCCCAAGCATTTCTAAAATGGGCTTTCTGAAAGAAGCACTTGAAATTACTTAAGGCAGCATAATACTTGCTTCAAACACAGTATTTATATTATACAGAATAAATAATTTGGATTAGAAGCCCACATAGTTCACAAAAGCTTATCAAAAGTGATAAAGTTGTTGAATGTGAGTCAATTTGATTTGCATGTTGCCTTGTGGTATTTCAGAGTGTATTAGATAGGTTTGTGTTGTGCCCTCTCTGAATTCATGGCAAATGTCCATTTTATTTCATATGATAAATGTATATTCTTTGAGTATATTTTTTCAGTGGTGAGAGGCCCCAGCTTGCATTTTGTACAGGGTGTCCGCAAAGACTGGAGACATCTTGTCTTCTCAAGTACTTAAAGGAACAGTAACATCAAAAAATAAAAATGTTTTAGGGTCTGGCCACACGGGCAGATGCAGGGAGATTAGTCGCCAAGCGACAAACCTCCTCTTCTTCGCGGCAACTAATCTCCCTGATCTGTCTTCCCCTGCCTTCCACCGCATAAAATGTAAATCGCCTGAGAGCAGGCACACTGATCGGTTCGTTTCCGAAGTCGCCCGAAGTTTCCTCATGAGGCAATTACGGACGACTTCAAAAAACAAAGGGTTCTGTGTGCCTGCCTCCAGGCAAGGGAAGGCAGATCAGGGAGATTAGTCGTGCAAAGAAGAGGAGGTTTTTCGCTTGACGACTAATCCCCCCGAATCTGCCTGTGTGGCCAGACCCTAAAAGTAATAAAAATATAATGCAGTGTTGCCCTGCACTAGTAAAACTGCTGCATTTGCTTCAAAAACACTACTATTGTTTATATAAATAAGCTGCTGTGTAGCAATGGGGCAGTCATTCAAAGGAGAATAGGCTCTGGTTACACAGCAGATAAGCTCTGTAGAACATAATGATGTTATTTGTTATCTCCTGTTTAATCTGTGCCATATAGCCTTTTTTTAATTTCTGCCATTGCTACACAGCAGCTTGTTTATATAAACTATAGTAGTGTTTCTGAAGCAAACTGATCAGTTTTACCAGTGCAGGGCAACACTACATGATATTTTCATTACTTTAAAACTTCAATTTTTTGGTGTTACTTTTCCTTTAACATAACTGATATACCCCATGAGTTTCCAGGAGACAATAACCATGAAAATCCTCGGGCAACAGAAAAGTTGAGCACAGTTGGCAACAGTACTGCATTTGAAAAAAGGTCTTATTTTCCTTTGAATAGTCCCCCTAGAGACAGCAAACTAGCTCAGCTAACCTTTACACTACAACATAATACAGTTCTTGGAAGCAAGACCTGCTCTGTCTGTAATCATTTATTACTGTGCTTTTGTTTATCCAAATACTCAGCTGCTCCCTTTTAAGGGACTTTGTATAAATATCCAAGTAATCTTTCTGTGCCATAAGAAAATAATTTTATGCATGATAATTTAAATATTTTTTTATTCACAGCTGCAACTAGTGGTTGAAGTGGCTTGGCCTCTCTTCATTTTCTTTATCCTGATCTCAGTACGGCTCTCTTACCCCCCATATGAGCAACATGAATGTAAGTATTTGGGGAGATTCTCTTTGACATTAGTAAGTATGGTTAATAACAATCATCTACAACTTGTTGAACCCTGGCTTTTAGGGGATTCTGAGGTTGTAGTACACAAAAGCAAGTCATTGCGTGTGTCCAACTTATTGGGGGGGGGGGGCTGAGGGCCATAGAAATTATTTGGAGGGTCACATCCAGCCAGCAGCTCCCAATTTGGACAACCCTACACATATACATTTGACCTGGTAAATTGTGGTTTCTATTCAAACAAATTCTTGCAGTTTTTACCTACACTTATGCACAACTGAGTTTGTGCAAACAGGGACTTTATCAGTTTTCTGTCACTCTGACCTGTGTAATCAGCTGATTTCTGCTATTTGCAGAGTTAAAAGCAATATTGCATAATATCCAACAATCTATGTGCTGTTCCCCCCACTGAAGCAACATTTAATCGTTTATTTTACTCTAGAGCATGCTGAGGCAAATAGTGGCAAGTGTACTCTGTAAACTTCTACTTCTGTTTATTATTCACACTCAAAAATGTGTGAACCAATAACTTGGGGAGCCTTTAAAGGGGTTGTTCACCTTCCAAAAACTTTTTTCAGTTCAGTGGTTTTCATTTAGGCAGGTAGGCAAGACATGTTTTTATTTTGCACTTTGCCTTAGAGTTTGTAAAGAACCATTATACATTTATTTGGATTTATGTTAATAAGAAGCATAAACACTATATGAACTTCCTAAAATAAATGAATATATATTTAATTTTGACAGTTCATTTAGTATTTACGTCTCCTTTTTTACATTGCATATAAGCTCAGACTGAATGTCTGAGTGGAGGTATTTTTTCCTTTTAAACTGCCCTGCCCTTCCCCACTCGGTCATATGTAAAGTTGGACCCTTAGAATTACATTTTCTATAATCCGCTCCTATTGCCTAAAGTGTAACGTGTATTCACTTGTAGTTCTTGAGGGCAAGGCAAGACCCCAACAACTTGTGAACACCTGAAAGGTTTACAAAAAAATTATTGACTGAGAATGGATAAAAATTGCTATATTCTGCTTGTAAAATAGTTTTTTGACAAAAATGTAAATGTAATAGAAATGTATAATTATAGTCAAATGTAATTTACTTAAAGCCAGTTGATCAGTATTTTACATTTTTCTTGGCTCTTTGTGTTATTTGACTGAAATAGTGTTTAAGCGTAAATTATTTGGCCTCTCTACAGAGCTTGGGGTGTAAAGCAAATAGAGGCAGGCACATTCCATACACTTGAGTCAGTCTGACATATGCTCTACTGATGCAATTCCACAGATCTTAAAGTGATACTGACACTAAAAAAGTAAAATATGAATGTGCATTAAAAGAGGTTTGTTTTTGTAAGTTGTTGTTAGTTGAAGTTTCTAAACCCCATTGTCAGCCTGTCAGTTAAAGTTTCCAATGCTAATGGACAATATTGTGATAGATGTAAAAAAGAGTTTAATTTACGGTGTCAGTATCTCTTTAATGTTTTGTTCCACAGTAAGACATAACTTTTCCCCATTTGTATGTCATGTTTAGGTGCTGCTGCACAAACAGATAATAACACTGAAATTGCTTATCACTTTTTCAGACTGTGTATAAGTCCCTATTTGTTTACTCAAATTGGTCATTAGGCCTTTCCGCCAGAGCATAATTAAAGAAACTTTGCACCATTCCAAATAAAATGTGATGTGTGTATGTGGGCATCCTAAGCAAATACATATGAATATAAAGGCATATTATGCTCACCTTGAACAATTTACTACATGTGGAATGCTGATTCACAGTGTTTTTAATAATTCTAATAGATTTTATTTGTTGTGCTGTAGCCTATAAGAGAATAAAAAGATTCAAGAAACCAGTACATTGCATATTCAGTCCTAAGGGTACAGCATAAAAGATACATGTGTCCGATAAGTCCCTCCTCTGACATGTCTTGGGCCTGGCACATGTTTTGTTGGGATCTACCATTGGGGGTGTATCATTTGAGACAGCACACTTTGGGGCTCAGGAAAATAGAAGGACCTACTGTATGTCTCAATATATTTGCTGAACAGTTTCTATATGTTTTTATGTGGATCAGTTCATTCCGTCCATTCCCTGGTTAAAGGGGTTGTTCACCTTTAAATTCACGTTTAGTATGATGTAGAGAGCATATTCTGAGAAAATTTGTACTTTTCTTTTATTTTTTGGAATTTTCATTTTTTATTATTTTATTTATTTAGCTTTTTATTTAGCAGCTGATATATGAATCGTAGAGCTCCTGATTAGAAAGATAAGTAATATAAAGTAGCACTAACAATATATTTGTAGCCTTTCAGAGCATTTGTTGTTTAAATGTGGTCAGTGACCCCCATTTGAAAGCTGGAGAAGGTAAGAAGAAAAAGGCAATTCATTTAAAAAATATAAAAAATAAATAATGAAGACCAGTGAAGAAAAGATGCTTAGAATTGGCCATTCTATAACATACTAAAAGTTAACTCAAAGTTGAACTACCCCTTTAAGTGCAATTGCCATTGTATTTTACAGAGCTTAGCTGGTATTTTCTATTTTAAGATGTACCCTATAGCTCAGTTGCAACTTGAATGGCTGTCACGATTGTTACATATGAGCTTATATAAACTATATTTGAGCCAATTAATCAACCACACATTTTTTTACTAGTGTAAGATAACAGTACATTATATTTATGTGTACATATAACCGTTTTATTTTTTTGTTTAATGGTCATTTAAATGTAGAGACTGCATATATCATACTGTATTTACAAACAAATCATTTTGTCCTTTTTTGACAGGCCATTTCCCAAATAAGGCAATGCCATCAGCAGGAACCCTGCCTTGGGTTCAGGGAATTATTTGCAATGCCAATAATCCATGCTTTCGGTACTCGACACCTGGAGAATCACCTGGAGTTGTGGGAAATTTCAATAGATCCATGTAAGTTTATTCTTGACACTTAATTAATTTCTGGTTTTATAATCGTATTTTTTAAAAAAAAATTTGTTAAGGAACTGACATAACTGCTATTATGAAATGCCAAGGAAACAAGTTACAACATAACAGTCTAAATATGACACAATGGTAATTTGTCATAGCACTATAGCTATGCTGTGCATTAGTATAGCTGTTGTTACAATAAACCATAACCAATTGTGATTTCAGTATGAACTAGGTCTTATTGTCACACATGGCCTAGAATCAGTGACACAACCCAGAATAAATGAGCATAATCAATGTCTAATAGTGGTCTTACTGATAACAGATGACCCTTCCAGTGGCGTAAACCTTACTGGGCCCCACAGCAAATTAATTTTAGCCCCCCAACATATCCATAGATTGTCCTGATTAACTAATAGGAAGTTGAACTTGCTCATGGGCCCCCCCCTACAATCAGTACTGGACACATGAATTCACACAGCAGTAATATAATCATGGGCAAGTATAATATGGATTCACGAAATATATAGAGGTTAGGAGCAGGGACAATGTACAATGTAATCATCTTAACATTAAAATTTTTGCCTTTCAGTGTCTCCCGTCTGTTTTCCGATGCAAGGAAATTGCTGCTATATAGTCACAAGGACACCAGTATGAAGGATATGCACAAATTCCTAGGGAATTTACATAACTACCGTGGCACAGGTAACTTTGTTGTAATTCTCTTCAACTTAACAAATGCATGTATTTCATGGACAATAAAAAAAAATGTATGTTTAAAGATAACACAACATAATTCCCAACTTTGCATGTTTTTTGAGATATTTAGTGTATATTTGAGGACCTAAAAATTGATGGAGCTTACCAAAAAATGAAAGGAGTTTAGGCAGAATCAGGGGTGTGACTGGAGCTAGAAGGAGAAGGGGTGATATTATTGCTTGTTTACTCACTACAACTTGTTTTGGGGTAGAAATCTAACTGCATGATTTATGTAATATGCTAACTTGGTTCAAAATGGTATATATATGTGTGTATGTGTATATATATATATATATATATATATATATATATATATATATAAACACAAAAGGGAAAGCACACACATATATTGTATATATTAATTCTGTGAATAAAGTTACATTGTCATTTTTGTTACAATTATAAAAGATTCCTTTTCCTTAAAACCCTTGAAAAAAAAACATTTTTGTCACTTTGTGACTGTTGATCCAATGTGTATCTTAACATTTGATAAACATTTCACTGTGATACACTTGCAATTTTCAATCTGTCCAGAGCAAAGGGCTCTGAGGAGAAATATGCAGGCTATAGATTGTAACCACAATATCCATGTTCCCTTTGTGCAGTCACAGATGTTAGACTGCTGAACAAGCCAATTCCCTTTTTGGTGTATTGAAGTTTTAAACGACAGTTACTGGAATTATACAAGAAACATTTTAACAAACAAAAACATATTCCACAGTTAGAGCATATAAATATACTCACGAAAATATAGATATCAAAAGTAATTTGGAATTCTCAGTCTCAGTTGCCCCAAAAAGGCCTCCCTTATCTTTTCTTATCAGTGGGAGCTAATGGAAGCACGGCTGCAAGTATATAAAGTGTTTATAACTATAGATATTTTGATTACATTTTAGAGTTATAAAAAGTTGGTTCACAGACAGGTTCATATCCCTGTCCATGCATGGAGCCATTTTTTAATCAGGAGCAACAATTTGGGATTTCATAAAACATAGGTAGACCAACATTTTTCCTGGCTAAAGTTCATATTATTCATGTTCTGCAGTATTTAAGGGCACATGATTGTTGTGTAGCAATAAGGGAACTGATACATTTTCTTTCCCCAATTTGCTGACCAAAGGCAAGTGTGGTCTAGGTTTGCGAAGTTCATAAATCAGCATCACAGTCACTTGACTAGGTTTTTCTTCTGCTTTTTAAAGTGACATTAAAGGAGCAGTACACTGATTGCCGATGTAGGAAACAATATATAACTTGAATTTCAAATCTGCTGCGTCTGCCTCCACACGAGCGGAAACAATGCTTCCAGGTACAGGCAGAGCAGGAGTGGAAAAGCAGTGGGACAGCCAATTAAAGCAAAGAATAATTTATATAAGAAGTTGTTGTTGCTGTAGTATCTTCAATAAATATGGTCATTTTATTACAATCAGCAATAGGGCATGGTATGGTCAAAGAGGAATGATGCAGCTTATCCTGTATCATAGGGCAAATTCATTTCACTGTTAACTATAAGCTAAATATATGGAAATAGGGCTTTTGTCTAAATGATGCTGATTTGCGATATGGTTGATATATTACTATCCATATCTACTATCCAGCATGAATTATGGAGCTTGGGAGAAGCCTGAAAGGAATGTAGTGTGACCCAGCTTATCCCCAGGCAGCTTCAGTGAATTCTAGTTCTAACAGATCACAAAATAGTTTATGTGACCAAATTATTTGACTAACTGCACATGTGTAAACGTAGTGCCTTTTATTACATATGGAGGTTAATCTATAAACTGTGTCTGTAACACCTTCTTAGAAGCTACAGGTAAAACGCAAAAGATAATATTATTAACAGACAAATATAAATGACAGCAATGCAGGTACAGCTTTTTCTTTTTAAAACTGCTTTAACTGTATAAATACTGTGTCAATGAACTGCCTTGAATTTAACCTATGTCCTCTGCTTGATAATGTGAGGCTTATTGGAAATGTGCCGTTAATAATCAGATGCCCTAGACTTGGTCAAAAAACCCATTACAAAATTACCTGCATATCTTACTTTGTATAATCTTTGGGGTCTATTTATTATTTGTTCTGCTTTCTTTAAAATGACATTATAATGTATTGCAAAATTCTTCTGGGAAGTAACTGTTATCATGAGTTGAATCTTTGAGCAAACAGGGTAATTTTTAGAAGGTCCAAAAATCAGATACACCCACCACTAAATGAACAGTGTTCTGGTTATTGCAGATCTGTAAAATGATACGAAGGAAATGTAAAGAAAAACATGTAGGTATATCATACAATGAGGTTTTATTTTGCATTTGTAAAATAGATATATTAAGAAATGAATGCATTATTCATTTATTTTTGATTCCCACCACCAAAGGTTAGTTTACTGGAACAGTTTGCAGTTTTAGCCTTGCCTAAGCTCTACCTTGTATTAAAATATGCCCTAGCAACCTGGGGTGCTCAAACCAGTATCATTAGGGGAAAAATGGAGTCTCTAGGAAACTTTTAGAGTATAGTGTCCATAGACTCTCTATGAGTACCCTTAAGCCTTATAGACTTATATGCATTATAACATACTCAATGTACTTTTTCTAAAATAAAAAATAATATAGCTAGACATTTTATAAATGAAATGTTGCATTTTAAGGGCCTTCTAAAAAAAAAGTATGGTCTCTTGGTTTTTTTTAAATTATATATGTTAAATGTTAAACCATTTTTAGAGCTGGTGAAAGCCAAGAACTTTTATCAGAACTTTACATAGCCTGTGATAAGACCATACAGTTTGTGCCCTTGTGTGGTTTATGATACCTTATGATTAGTGTTTCGGTACTCACAAGTCCTTTGGTGTTACAGTGGTTTACCTCCCACCCAGGTTTTTCTTCAAACCAACTTTACTCTAGCTTTCTATTTTGTCACTTGAATAAATTCTTTATATTCTTAAATGTATATTTTTCGCACAGGGAGTATGCAGTGTTAACAGAAGAAATACTAGCTTGTGTTTAAGGGTTATATTTACCAGATTAGGCAGTATAAAGGTCTCTCTCTCTCTCCTTTTTTTTTTTTTTTTGATTGTACAAACATATGTTCAAAGCACAAGAATATCCAAAGGAACATGTTATGCTACTATCCTGCAATGTAGCTTTAAAGCCTTACTGATAACTTAGTGATCCAATGCTGAACTTTGGCAGGTATATATAGTATAGTTGTCCGGCTGTTCAAACCTACTGTGCTGCATCTATTGAGCTGATTTAGAGCTCTGCTAGTAGGGCTCATTTAAGAACACTGTGCAACTTTGTACCTGGGAAATAAGCCATGGCAACTAATCACATTTTTGCCTTCATCGTTCTCCCTGCAGCTTGCTTTTAAATGCTGTGGGTTACTACCCAGGTGCAAATGTGCTCAGTGGTGATCCCAGTTCATGCCAATGTTGTATGCCTGTGGTTCACTCATTGCTCTTGCTTTTGGACTTAGGATTTCGTTTAGAGTAAATGAATTTACAGTAATTACTAGGTTGTCATTCTTTCTACATGGGTCAATGTAATATGCAAAGACTTTCAGCACTGTGGTATCCCAACGTTTTTAGTAACCAAGAAGGCAGTGCTAAATCCTCTGAACTTACTCTGCCCTGCCTGCTAAGTGATAGTAAAGAAAACAAATTCACAGTTGATCCAAAATGTCAAATTGCCTTAGGTTTATTTCCTAACATAGATGGAAAAACATAAATGGTACATAAAGTAGTATAATTCGTTAATAATATTGCTTTAAACATTGGACTGTACCTATTAAAAAAACAGCTATTATTTATAAAGTGACTGGATATTACTCCATACCTGTACAACATGATATGATTATATAGCATTTCCCTGTTTAATCATACATGATTAATTGTCATTTAAATGCCTTTTAAAATATGGTAAATAAAGGTGCATTAATTATTAGCCTTGATTTGATTTCGTGGCTTCTGCTGTTCTCGGCTTCCAATGCTGTACCATGGCTTTCTACAGCACTGTTACCTCAGGGTGGGAATGAGAGTCTTGGGAAATATTATCTACAAGCAGTATTTTTTTTAGCAAAACCATTGGTAAACATGGAGTTAGTATACAGTAAGGTACTTTAGATACTGTGGATTCAATAAAGCCCAGCAGTGTCATTCAATGAGCAAGTATGTTTTTTCTCTGTTACTGTGCCACAGTGCCAGACTTAATTTGTTTACGGCATGTCAGACTTCCAGTATCGTCCAGTTTGCATCTATTTGAAGCAACATATTTCTGTTCAGCTGACATCTGCAGAGTCAGTGTTAAATGTTTTTCTTGCTCCCATTGCAGTGACCACACTGAAGCTCTTAAACATGCCTCATGATAGATAGATTAGAAGTTTCAAGTAGTGCTTTGCGCAATTTCAGCAAAACAATTGTCCAAGAAACAGTAATACTTTTATATGTGTGGTAGTTCATGATGACCTGTTGTCAGATATCATAATGGCAAGTCACTGCTCGTATATCCAGAAAAAAATCGTAGTAAAAATACTCAAGGACAGGGAGTATCTGTATATCTGCATCTCAACACTGTGGATAGATAGTGGGGTATTTTCAGTTCATAACATACTGTAGCTCTTGCGTGACCTATATGCCTGTGAAGTGTAGACATTTAGCAGCTGGATATTTGTTGACAACTGAGGTGCACTCCATTCCTTTACCCGGTAGTTTCCGATCAGTATCATTTAAGTTGTAGCTGGTGAGAATGGTGCATTATTGTTTTGCAAGCCTTTTGCCTAAATACTGTTATTGTATCGATAAAAGGTACCTCCAAATAAGTTTATTGCTGCTTGTACTGACTTCAGCAGGTTCATAAGGTTGTATGTTATTGTAAGTAGTCTCTGTGTATCTGATCATGTTTGTACAAGTATTTGTTGCTGCTGTTAATGTAAAGATAGTAGCCATAGTAATATATTTGTTTTCTTTTACTCCTGTAACAGGTTTAAAGCTTCAAGATTGTTTAATGGATAATGAAAAATTTACAGATTTTCTCCTTAAAAATATAAGCCTGCCTGCCTTTGCAGTTGAAGAGATCATGAATGCTCATCTGAAACCAGAACAGGTAACAAAAGAAAATGCTCATTTGTATAAAATGTATCAAGAAGCAGTGACTCTTCTAAAGCGGAATAAAATTGGTCTAATTCCTGAGAAAATAACAGATATATTAAAACACACACAGCTAAAATCGTACAAAGCTTTGTACTATTATATGTGCATGTATGGTGGCCTACTGTTCCCGGCCAAAATCCATGTACTATGGATATCATTGATTTGGGGATCTGGCAGGTGTGATTTTTTTTTTATCTGCAGATGTACTGTGTTGGCCAGTGTATGGTGCATTGGCAGATGAGGAAGCAAAGATGAGCCATAGTTCCTCTTCGCTTCTTGCTGTTCTGATCATTTGTACAGTATGCTTTGCATGAACAATTAGAATAATACCGAGGCTGCCATACCCCAAAGTTATTCTTTGTGTAATTGGTAGTAATCAGCTTTAAAATAGTGATTACCCCTTAATGCACACTATCTTATCTTTGTTATTCACTAGTTTGGTACACATACAGTAATTAGTCTATAACCAACTTGGGTTTTGGTGATTTTTTCCATTACTGCATAAAAACACTTCTGACTGCAAAATACAATGTCAGGGCTATTTTAAGTTGTTCTGGGTCCTAGTCCAGTTTTCCAGTTTACATCATGACATCCCTTTAGCTGTTGTTTAAGTACAATTCATGTTTCCCTCCATGTTGGTGGAGGCTTAGAGTTGTTTTGTAATACTGACATAAAATGTTAGTGTTGCCCTCTTGTCCTACTGACTCCATTTTGCTGTGCAGTCTTCATCTTCACAACTGCTTTGTTGCAAGAGACCAGGGCAGCCACTACAGTATTTGCACCTCTCTAATGACAGCTGTGGAGAAAAGCAAAGTAAAATTACATGCAATATTATATACATCAGGTGCTGTCAGGAAAAAGGAAAATGTAAATGTTAGAGTCAGGTTTTACATTACAGCCATTAGTCAAAAAGCATCTTAGTGATTACGTTTCTGGAATCTAACTGAAAGGAACTTACAGCAGATTTGATTCTTTCTGTCAGTTCTTGGGTTCCCTGATCTTCAAGCACTAAAACTAGGATTGTAAGATATATCATTGGTGTATTCTTATCTGCAAAAATGCTATATACAGCTGTATATTATTAATATAAAGATTTTATGTGTACAACTTGTTTTTGAGAAACAAAGATTGTGTATGAATGTGAGCACACATATGGACACACAATTATGTTTTTAAACTAAGCTTTATAAGTGTGGTGTAAAAAATATTAACCATGCTGTTTTACTGTAGGTTTTGGTGTCGGGCTTTCAAATACATCTGAAGGACCTGTGCAATAGCACATGGCTAGCAGAATATATAACTATTCACAATGAAGTGGTTGCGAATCTTAGTCAACAGATAATCTGTGCTCTTCCAGAAGAGAAGCTTAACCTGCTGGAGCAGGAATTTCGTTCCAATGTTGACCTCCTAAAGCCCATTACAGTAAGTAGACCGATTTACTGGAAAGGTTTACTATCAGGCCTACGTATAGTATGTAGGACAAAGGTCTTTTACAATAACCATATTACTGAAGAGAGTAATTCTACAGGGTTACAGAAGGTCCCTTATGTCATGCAAGATAAAAAGAAAAGGTCCTTTATGTCATGTGTGATAAAAAGATATACATATTTAATTTTATATAGTTTCTCAGCTATACTCCAGTATACATTGTGGCCATTCCTAAATTAAGTTCCGGTTTAGTTTTATTATAGTTAAGCAGGATTTACATGAGCTACAAAGTGAACTTGGACTTGTCTTCAAGTTCAACTACTACATATGTATACTGTATATTTGTATTGCAGTTTATTCTTATATAATTTGAAATGTAGAGAAATATAATGGTATTTGCATGCTAAACACATCAAGGCAGTAAACATGGTTTATCCAAGGTCATAGAGCTTAGTAGTAACCTCTGATAAGAAAGCCACTAGCTGTTTCTGCTCAGATCCTGCACTGAATATGTGGGCTGTACGTGTAAGATAAGCCTTCTCAATACATTGAGAGCACCAGGTGCCGGGCTTGATCCCAACTACTCACTGACCAATGTAACATCTCCATTTATGCTGCACTGCAGATTACATTAGAAGCATATATAAATAATACATATATCAAACAAATAGTCACCCTTACGTTACATTTGAAAAATTCCGTAAACATTTAGCTCTTCTCCAGACCCTATGATCAAACTCATGCCTGAAAACATACTCAGTCCTGCCCTTCATTGTCAAAGTCATTGCTTGTTCCATTGTTTTGCATGTAATTAACAACTAATTACATGAAACTTCATGAAATCCAGAAACATTTTATTTGCCAATAAAACATGAAGCAGAAATGTAATTGTATTTGTTGGTCTTAATAAAACCAAATCAAGCACCCTAGTTTGAGACCTAAAATAAGCTATTCTGAATTGTTGGGTCTAGCCATAATTCAAATCACCATGCCCTATGGCTACTTAAAAATGAAAAAAAAAATTGGAAAAAATTAAAAGTTTTTCTGTGAATTTGAAATAAACATAATTTAGTTAACATCACATACTGTCTTATCACCCAGAAAAAGCAAATTGCTATTTTAAATGGGATAGTATGGCAAATGTAATTTCGTCATTTGTCATGTCGTCTAAGGGGGACACAGGGAATGGTGGGGTTAAGCTCCAGGAGGCAGGACACTAGGTAATATTTGAAAAGGGGGCGTGCCAGTTGTGGCTTAACCCCGCACACTGCATCTTAACGTCAGTTTTTTAGTGTCCTGCTACCAGGAGGATGGACATCCCACAGTCATGAGGGATTTGGGTTAGCATTTTGCTGACATCAGGGGTGATACTGCTAACAGGGATACCTGTGGTTGACTGTTTAGCCCCCAACGCTTTATTCCACCGAGGTCCATTCTCTAGCCTTTTGGCTATATCCGACCACCCAGACACATACCTGCACCAACTATGGAGGGCAGAAGGTCTGGCTGGTGTAGATGGCGGGTAAGTGCACAGTGTTACACTCTGCAACTTCCTTATGCCCCACTGTACTGGTCACAACCATAGGGGCCCAAGCTGCCCCCTCTCAGGAGAAGTGTCTCCTTCAGGGGAGGGGGGTATTGCTCCCACACTTGCCTCTTCGTCCCTCCCTGTCTAACAACTCTGACACTCTGGTTCCTGGGCGTCGGCTACTCTTCTCCTTATCCTATGGGGTCAGCGGCGTCCTCGGGTAACATGCCACTAGAGGAGATCAGAGAAGGAGAGGTACAAGCCATCCCTGCTCGCGCTTCAGGTGGAACACATCTGCATTAACTTCCCTGCCTTTCAAAGGTCAGCGATTATTTGGTGAGGAGCTGGAGAAAATGATATCCCAGGCAACGGGGGGAAAGAGTACCTTCCTTCCACAAATAAAATTTGCCTTGACGGGATGGCTGTTGAGGCATCAATCTGGCGGAACCAAGGATTAATGGATGATGTCATATCTACGATGTTAAAGGCATGAAACCCCACATCTTCTAAATCCTACCATAGAGTGTGGCAATCATATGCCAATTGGTGCAAAGAATTAGATGTCGTTCTTGGATCTGAACATACCCAGTGTTCTCTCATTCCTATAAAGATGTTTTCAGTTAGGACTTAAACTTAGTTCCCTAAAAGTTCAAGTATCAGCATTGTCGGTCCTTCTTCAACACAAGTTAGCAACCGAAGACATGATTCATACCTTCCTTCAAGGGGTGGCTCACATTAGTCCACCGATCTGCACATCTATGGCAGGGTGGAATCTCAATTTTGTGCTTGAGGCCTTACTAGATGCTCCATTTGAACCACTAAGTTCAGTCTCAGACACCTGGCTCACTTGGAAGGTGGTTTTCTTAGTGGCGATTTCATCAACCAGAAGGGTGTTGGAGTTGAGTGCACTATCCTGTGAACCTTCGCTGTTAGTTTTTCATGACAAAGCTGTACTGCGTACAGTTCCATCATTCCTGCCTAAAGTGGTGTCATCTTTTCACGTAAATCAGGAGATTATAGTACCTTCCCTATGTCCAAACCCTAAGAATGACAAAGAACATTGTTTGCATAATCTGGATGTGGTCAGAGCTCTTTGATGGTACATAGAACGTTCAAAAGCCTTCCACAGATCCCAATCTCTGTTTGTGATTCCATCAGGACCACGAAGGGGACAGGCGCCGTCAAAGACAACCATCAATAGGTGTATCAAAGAAACAATCAGGCAAGCCTACCTCTCCAAAGGCAAGACTCCACCAGAAGGAATCTGAGCCCATTCCACAAGGGCAATGGGAGCCTCCTGGGCGTGGCACAACACGGCCTCCTTGGAGCAGATATGCAGAGTGGCTACCTGGTCATCAATTCACACCTTTACCAAATTTTACAAAACTGACAAATACTCCTCGTCCGAGGCTTCACTCGGACGCAAGGTGTTACAATCTGCACTAAATTGAAGGGATAACCTAAAACAAGCTCATTCCCACCCTGCTGTGTTGGGACTGCTTCCCGCCCATGAACGAGCTATGGACCAGTTGGTCTAGTTCAAAATAGTTCTTTGGTTTACTGGTTCTGTCTTTTCAAAGTTATAGAGTTATGGGTGTTATTCCTTTAAGATGTTTGGGACAAACTGATGGTAAGATGCAGAGTGCGGGGTTAAGCCACACCTTGCACACCCCTTTTTCAAATATTACCAAGTGTCTTGCATCCTGGAGGATGGAGCTTAACCCCATCGTTCCCTGTGTCCCCCTTTTGACTACAGAGAAAGAACTTTCCCCATTTCTTTATGTGAATAGCTGTGGGGAAATCCAAGCACAAAACATATACATATATCATTATTGCAGCTTATCTTTTTCCATGCCAGTAAAATACTATTTAAAATGCTAACATTAGCAATTTATAGTTGTGGGCTGCCAATTGGTCACAGTGTGTGCTTTGTCAATTGTGAAGTTGAATTAGGCATTCTGCAGCGGGTTTCGAGAATCCATTAAGTGACACACTGTTTGACAAAACCATTGTTTTATCTTCTAATATAATGACTGCACGCTTCTTCTAAAAATGGCTAGACAAAACATTTTCTTGTTACTAAGCCGTTCATCTTGTGTGATGTGTTCTTGTGATCATTTTTAATCTTTGAGTTACTGAGACATATGACATCACTGGCATACAGACTAACACATTATGGGAAAGACTAATGCATTTAGCAATTTTTGCTTCTTTTGGAAATGAATAATACTGCTGGCAGTTGCTATGCCAATAAATATAGCAATGTACAATTCAATAGACCAGGTTTGAGAGTGTGTTTGATTTACCTGTAACCATGTATATATATATTTTTAAGCCTCAAAATGTAAATTTATTAACAGATTATATACAGGAATGGGCGAATTTGTCCCGTTTCTTTAAAAATGAATTGCCGGTGAAATGTCGCAGACGCCCATGAAAATCTATGGGCGTCGAAAAAAATTTGTCGCACTTTTTTTTTGACGCACAACGCCATACAAGTCTATGGGCGTCATTTTTGCGTGAAACAAGGCTAAAAAATTTGCCCATCCCTAATTATATATTTTGCCACTCAATGGAACATTCAGTAATGATGGGAGACTAAGCTTGTTGCAGGAATCCTTGGTATTGGTACAAAGGCTTTGCTCTCTCAGCATTCTCTTTATTATTTCTCATTATTGATATAGCATTGACATATTCGTTGGTGCTTTTACTGAAATTATACATAATTAACATCAGTCTCTGCCTTAATGAAGTTTACAATCCTTTCAGTCCACTTAAGATAAATTACCATATCTAGGAAAAGACATAGACTACTTATCTAAGTAATAAATTTGACCTGAGTCAGAGACCTAGATGCTGTACTTACACAGTTATGTTACTGCCTAAGCAAAACTAGGTCCACTTCTAGAAAAAAAGGAGCATGTTACTGGATACAACTTAAATAAAAGGACTGTCTTTCAAAGTAGTTTTTTTTTTAAATTTATTGCACATGTATAATTACATTTTTATATTATATTCAACTTTTTTTCCCTTTTCTTCACTGTGTTGACTTTCATAATCCTGCAAATAAGCGTACACTGTCACATGATAGTGTATCCCATCTATAAATGCTTTGATGAGTGGGTTCAGGCAGAAAACTCCCAGAAAAATTTCTCCTGGAGAATCCACTGTGTGTGACATTAGTCTAAAAGGAGGAGGCAACATTTTATTTACTTTCATATTCACTACTGATATTGCATAATGACTTATGCCAGTCAATATGTGTTCTTGCATATAATATGCAACATTGGTTTATCCAGTTGCTGAATGAAAAAATAATTAACAATAATTCTACCGGCATTTGTAGAAAATGAAATCTTTTTACAGAAAAAAATATGTTTAGTTTTATAGAATGGATATTTGGTACTCAAATTTAGCATTTTTATCTTTCTCTCTTTAAATTATTACCTTTACAGAAAGAATTCTCATCCAAGTCTTTTCCGTTTTTAAAAGACCTCACAGATAGCCTGTTGCACAGCCTGGCAGACCTTGCCAAAGAGGTTAGTAATGGATATCAGTGCTGGGGGTGTGGCTGGGAGCTCTCATATCAGTATTCATTATGGTAGCACTAATTTCAGTGTGTGGTTTGGCCAGTGCTTCTTGGCACAGGAATCATTTATATGCAGCATGTCAGTTGCAGTTGGTTGTCATTAAATTATGGCAGTTCAAATAAAGTACCCGGTACATAGAACACATATAGACAAAGTACAGAACTCCAGTGGCCAATAGAGCCGTGTTTTGGATTCTCTGAGGTCCAACATCTGCTCAAGGTTCCATTACAGCATTGCAAAGCTAAGAATATTGAAACAACAATCAAGCTTAATTATTAAATTACTCCAAATCTTATCCAAGTGGTTAATATTAATCTGGGATTTGTTGACCTTCCAAAACAACAACCTAAAAAGTCAAATAGTGTTCTAGAATTAAACAGTAGCACCATTGATTGTATACAAGTATCTTGAATAAACAAAGAGATCATGCAAAACGCTTTAGTATATTATAGGTGTTAAAATGCATGCATACATGAAGAGATACATAAAGCAGTTCATGACTGCAACATATAACAACTGTTAATGACAGTATTATATGCAGAAGATGCAGTATTTTTCATTTACTTCTACACTTTAGCAAAGATGAGAATATAAGTGGATCTGTGTCCTGTGTAACCCTCTCTCTATTTATATATTTACATATACTGTATTACACAAAATACAGCACATTGGTATTCTCATATGTAGTGATAAACACACATATCCATACTTTTTTTTTAGCCTTCTGAATAATTCAAGGGATGAAGTATTTTCTGGAGCCTGTAACGACAAGTTTAATGGCACATGAGGATCTTATTACATCTGTTTCCTCTAAATACTGGAGCCCTGTACTAGGTCAAAGAGCAAACAATATGATGCAGAAAGCATTCTCTCTCCTTTTCTGCTGAGATGGCTGAATAATTCCAGTAAAATAACTCTGGCAGTTGCCCAAGTGTAGGCGTTCACTCCGTTCTCAGGCTCTGGAGGAAACATCAGCCTTTCTTTCCATTGTATTGAACAGAATGTACTGTCTGTGTCTGGATTTTTCTTGTTTCTGTATGTTTACTAGCAGTATTTGTTTGGATGGCTGTTGATGTAAAATCCCGTAAACCTTCAGGAAATATTGTGCAAAGCATTGGCAGATACTCTGCAATACAAAAATTGCATAGCTGGCTTTGACAGGGGCAGTATCAGTATAAGTATTGCTGCTAAATGCATATTGCACACTATGGGGCACATTTACTAAGGGTCGAATTTCGAAGTGCAAAAACTTCGAAATTCGACCATCGAATTGAAAAAAATTGATAGTCAGTTTTTTTGTTTGAATTTAGCTGTTTTCGATCGATCTAACGATTTTCAAAAAAAATACTTTGACTTCTAAAAACTAAGAGGTCCCCATAGACTAACAAAGCAATTCAGCAGGTTTAAGGTGGCGAAGTGCGAATTCTAATTATTTTAAAGAGACAGTACTAAGATTTTTGAATGGTTGAATTTGTGAGGTATTTTCAATTCAAATCAAATTTTGGCCTATTCGATGGTCGAAGTACCCAAAAATTACTTCGAAATTCGAAGATTTTGAATTCGAAAATTCACTTAGAATTCACTTTGACCCATAGTAAATGTGCCCCTATGCATCTTGTTATATCTGACCTATGATTTTTACCCATCCTGTTAATTATTTCAAATTTTAATCATAAGCAAAATCTATGCTTTTACAGTATATGTATATATAGTTTTTGGAGGAGTATCGAGATTTCACCCCCTCCCCATTCATATACTGCCCAGGGAAGTGAACAAATCTGTATTGAATTTAAAGCAGGAGTGGTCCACGTACATTTTTATATATACTTTCTTATTATTAGGTCATGACCATGAACAGCTGGGCAGAAATGAGACAAGAGGTGATGTTCCTAACCAGTGGCAATGCCACAGCTTCACCAAGCAGCTTATACCAAGCAGTCTCACGTATTGTGTGTGGCCACCCTGAAGGAGGAGGACTAAAGATTAAATCTCTCAACTGGTATGAAGATAATAACTACAAGGCACTGTTTGGTGGAGGAGAAGGAGATAATAGCACTGAAGAAGACTCTCAAGTTGCTTATGACAACTCAACAAGTATGTTAACACCTTTCGTGTTTTTTTACATTTGTGTGTCTGTAACAACATAGTCTGTAAAGGTTGTCTGTTGTAAGACTAAGGGGGACTTTTAAAGGGTAAAAACACAATATTTTCGTAGAATAAAAAAACTAAAGATTTATTAAACACGATAGTGTTAAAAGTCTGAATAAAAAAGTACTCCAACTCAGACCTGCCGAGTTCATGTAGAAGTAAATGGCAGATGTCCCATTGATATCCTGATCTGTGCTGGGTTTCGTTCAATAACCCGAAGATTTTGCCGATTCTGGCGTCAAATCTGAAAAATCTCACAGGTTTCAAGTTTTAAATCCGAAAAAGTTGAATTTTTTTGTGACAAACCAAAAAAATTTGTACAATTCGTATTTTGTCACGATTTTATCTATTTTTTTCCCAAACAAGAAATTTTTGAAAAAATGTACTGATAAATAGTGGGGGGAATTCAGTGTGGATTTGATCAGTTGTTTTCAGAAAATAGGGAGAATGTTTCGGATTTTGATAAATAACCCCCTAAAAGTTTGGTATATAGAATACAATCAATCTGTCTTGGAAATATTATCGTGTGTAATAAAGATTGTACAACAGATTGTCAATGCCTAGTTGGGAACAAATCCTGATCATCATTCTTTTGCACTGTCATTTTATCTTTATCATCTATAAACAGACAGATATTTGGGCTAATTTAAAGGTTGCAGGGCAGGGAGCAAAATGTAAAAAAATGGGCTAAAATAGCCATTTTTTTTTTGAACATTTGCAACTTTTCTGAATTGCCTCAGGTTTCTGCGCTCCTGCAAGTGCTATAGCTGTACATATTCAGATACTGTTCTTTGCTGAATAATTTGAATATAATGTATTGAGCTGTCTTTATGAAAATATTAGGCAGCTGTTACCTAAGAACAACACAAACATTGCTTGAAAAATGAAAGAACATGTTTTAATGTTTTGTTACATAAAGTTAATATGCTGCTCTTCCTTCCAGCTCCATATTGCAATGACCTGATGCAGAACCTTGAAGCCAGCCCACTCTACAGGATGATTTGGAGAGCACTAAAGCCTTTGCTTGTTGGCAAAATCCTTTATACTCCCAGCACTCCAGCCACACAAATGCTAATGTCTGAGGTAGGCCCCTTCCTTTAACAATAAGAGGCTCTGTTTTCAACGGTCTTGCTGAGTTCATCTCCTGTGCATTTATGCCTCCCAACTGGACTTTGTGAACTGACAGCTTTCCAGATGAGACTTTTTCTGTGATATCATACTTAGTTATATTATACACTAGAAGAAAATGAATTTACAGATTTTCAGAAGTGACAGGGCTTTCATTGTGTTACACCCAGAATTAATTTTTGATTAATACTGTCTTTTTATGTGCTAGAACATTTTGTTTTGTATCCTAACTGAAACATGCTGTGCATGTGACCAAGGTGATTTCATTTCCTGGTAAATGGCACATGGTTAAACATTTCAGACAATACTGCCAATATTTACATCCTGTAATGTGACTTATGTTTACCATTCATGCAAACGTGTATGAGCTCTCCCATATAGTACAAATATTTTTTTAACCTACTGCAGAAAAAAATGATGGCTAGCATATTGCTTGTTATTGCACATGTAATCTTCAAATATTAACACAGCTATAAAAATCATTAAAGACCATGGCACATGCGTTACTGCTAAACTGCTGCAAAATGCATCAAGAATGCCCTCCAATCCATTTTTCTCTGTCGTCTTAGGGGGACACAGGGACCGATGGGGTTAAGCTCCATCCTCCAGGAGGCAGGACACTTGATAATTAATTTAAGGGGCGTGGCCTACTTGGCTTAACCCCGCACACTGTGCTCAACAATCAGTTTTTCAAGTGTCCTGCTACCAGGAGGATGGACTTCCCTAGAGTGGGAGATATTCTACGGTCAGATTCGCTGACACCCGGGGTGAAACCTGGAGCAGGGCTGCCTGCATCCTCAAGGTTAACCCCCATCATGGATAATTTCACCAGGGTCACTTTCTAGCGTAATAGCTATAACGACCACCCAGACAGTGCCTGCGTCCATTGGGTCGACAGAGGGTCTGGCCGCAGTGAAGGTACAGTAGGTGAATGGTTTCTACAATGGCCATTATGCTATTGTTGCTCCGTTTATCACAGGGGTCCCCTCCCCCCCCTCCTTCCCATTCCTTATCCGCACCTAGCAGCTGCCCTCCTAACAGCTTCACTTGTCTGCTTCACTAGGGGAGGATATATATATATCTCTCTATCCTCTAGTTGTTCCCCATAGGCAAGCTAAGCAGCATACCTTGCTGGAGGAGTTCCAACAGAGGCTCCGTGTATGGCGCATGTTAGGAGGAGGGCTGAGGCTGGCTGGCATCGCGGCGTTTTGGCGCTCAGCGCCATTTTGGATCCGGTCCGCAGTGGAACGCAAATGCGTTCCAGCAGCCATTTTGGTTCCACAAACGCTGCGGAACACGCTACCAGGAGCGCGCTCACACACTCCAGAGTGCTAACAAGTGCAGGGAAGTGAAAACGGAACCATATTGGCCTGTTGTTATATCTGCTAAAGCACAGATATCTGCTGTTACAGTAGCTGCTACTTGTTTCAGCCCTGCACACTGTCTCACCTCTCAGGTGATTCCATGGCAGAAGGTAGGCCAGTGGGTCTATTTACCAGGGCGGGGGGGAGAGCACCCACCACAGCACAGGTAACCTATTTTACTTGTACAAAATGTCAGACAAAAATTGCGGGGGGTCAGAGTGAACCGCTGTGCAGACCTTGTTCAATGGGACAAGCTAATTCAGCAGCTTCAGGGGACAACTGAGTCAGGAACTCCCCCACACCAGCCAGGGCCCAGCCGGGTGCAAGATATGGCGGCCCCTCTCTGGGCAGTTCAGCTTTCACAATCCCTAGCATCTCTACAAGGGCTTCCAGCCATTGCAGATAATTTAGGAAAGGCTTTGGCTAAGTTTAGTCAGAAACCAAGCACCAAACGCAAACGCTCTGATGATTCCAAAGGCAATACCCTAGCGGATGCATCACCAGACGAGTCGTCTGTAGATCAGCCTTCTTCCCAGTCAGAAGGCGAAATCCTACCCTCATATGTGTCCTCAGGGGAGGAAGAGGAGAATCAAGAAGGTGACAGAGATCGTGATTCCCAACATGATGTGGATAAAATCATTAAAGGGGTGATCGAAATTCTCAATATTTCACAAGCACCAAAACAAACTGAAACATCCAGATTATTCAAGAGACAACATAAATCCACAATAGTATTTCCATCACACGAGCAGTTGATGGATATGATACAAGACGAATGGAACAATCCAGAACGAAAGTTTCAAGCTACAAGAAAGTTCTCAAAAACCTATCCCTTTTCCAAAGACCTAGTGGAGAAGTGGACAAATCCACCTGTGGTGGATGCTCCAGTATCCAGACTGTCAAAATCCACCACTCTGCCAGTAACTGACGCGGCTGCTTTTAAAGATCCATCAGACAGACGGCTGGAGGGGTTCTTAAGAGCAATCTACTCGTCCTCTGGTTCAACCCTGAGGCCCAGCTTAGCATCAGCCTGGGTGTCCAGAGCTAATCAAGCATGGGCGGAATCACTGGTCAAGGACATCCAAGAAGGAGTACCCAGAACTGACCTAGTGTCTTCTGCTCAAACTATTGCAGAAGCAGCTGCCTATCTCAGTGACACTACCCTTGACACCTCACAGATCACTGCTAGAACATCAGCCCTGTCCATAGCAGCACGCAGAACATTATGGCTTAAAAACTGGTCAGCTGACCTGAGTTCCAAGAAATCACTAACTTCGTTGCCATTCAAGGGCCAACGGTTGTTTGGAGAGGAACTTGAGAAAATAATTTCACAAGCAACAGGAGGGAAAAGCACCTTTCTCCCTCAGGCGAAGAATAGATCCACAGGAACAGCTAGACGTGGAAAATTTTTTCGTGGCCAAAGCGGACGTTACTCACGTAAAAGCAGTCCACCGCAACGTTCACACTTTCGGAGCAAAACCAATGATAAGGGCCGTCCTCCATGGAAGGCCAACAAACCCTTCAACAAACCCACAGGAGACAAGTCTGCCTCAGCATGACGGGGCATTCCTTCCGGAATCGCTAGAACAAATAGGGGGCAAACTACTACGATTCCGGGAGGTGTGGATCCATCACTCTTCAGATGCATGGGTCAACGAAATAGTCACAGAAGGCTATCACCTCGACTTCACAAAATTACCCCCCAGGAAATTCCTTATGTCCAGAGTACCATCTCATCCCAAGAAGGCTCAAGCCTTTCTACAGTGCATTACCAAGCTGGAAAACACTGGGGTAATTATACCAGTACCACAGCCGGAGAGATTCTTGGGGTTTTACTCCAATCTGTTTATAGTACCGAAGAAGGACGGGTCCTTCAGGCCGGTCTTAGATCTCAAACAGTTGAACAGGTTTATTCGGTCCATTCGTTTCAAGATGGAAACACTTCGTTCAGTGATACGAGGAATGGAGCACGGACAGCTCATGATGTCGTTAGACATCCAGGATGCATACCTCCATGTTCCGATTTGGGCACCTCACCAGAGATATCTCAGATTCGCCTTTGCGAACCAACACTTTCAGTTTGCGGCACTTCCGTTTGGACTGTCCTCAGCGCCCAGGGTGTTCACCAAACTCATGGCGGTATCGGCAGCAACCTTACGCCTACAAGGAATATCGGTGACACCATACCTGGACGACCTTCTTCTGAAAGCCAGATCAGAAGAGAAGGCCAAGGAGGATCTAATCAAGGCAATTCGACTTTTGCAGAGCTTCGGCTGGACCATCAATTGGTCAAAGTCCAATTTACAGCCCAGCTACCAGATGATATTCCTAGGCCTGGAATTCAACACAATGACACAAATTGTATGTCTTCCACTAGAGAAACAATACAAGATCAGAGATCAAGTACTATCACTGCTTTCACACCAGAGGCCGACAGTCCACATGGCGATGAAAGTACTGGGACTGATGGTGTCGACCATCGAGGCGGTACCGTTTGCACAGATTCACCTACGAGCCTTGCAAGAGGACATACTCTCAGCTTGGAAAGGAGGTCTCTTGTCTCGAGTAATACGTCTCTCTCAGACAACAAGGGAGAGTCTCCAGTGGTAGTTGATCACAGACAATTTGACCAACGGTCAATCCTGGGCGACTCCAAATTGGAATGTCATTTCCACAGACGCCAGCCTAAAAGGCTGGGGGGCCACATGGAACAACCTATCCGCACAAGGTCAATGGTCTCTCGAGGAATCCAAACTACCCATCAATAGAGATGTCGCGAACTGTTCGCCGGCGAACTTGTTCGCGCGAACATCGGGTGTTCGCGCTCGCCGGAAGTTCGCGAACGTTGCGCGACGTTCGCCATTTTGGGTTCGCCATTGTTGCCGCTTTTTTTTGCCCTCTCACCCCAGACCAGCAGGTACATGGCAGCCAATCAGGAAGCTCTCCCCTGGACCACTCCCCTTCCCTATAAAAACCGAAGCCCTGCAGCGTTTTTTCACTCTGCCTGTGTGTGCTGAAGAGATAGTGTAGGGAGAGAGCTGCTGCCTGTTAGTGATTTCAGGGACAGTTGAAAGTTTGCTGGCTAGTAATCGTTTTGATACTGCTCTGTTATTGGAGGGACAGAAGTCTGCAGGGGTTTGAGGGACATTTAAGCTTAGGTAGCTTTGCTGGCTAGTAATCTACCTTCTACTGCAGTGCTCTGTATGTAGCTGCAGTGGGCAGCTGTCCTGCTTCTGATCTCATCTGCTGACTGCTGCAATAACAGTAGTCCTTGTAAGGACTGCTTTTATTTATTTTTTTGTTCCAATACAGAGCAGTATCAAGCAGATTACTAGCCAGCAAACTTACTATCATCTGTCCCTGAAATCACTAACAGCTCTCCCCCTACACTATCTCTTCCAAGCACACACAGGCAGATTTTTCAGATACATTTTTGCCCTTGATCCCCCTCTGGCATGCCACTGTCCAGGTCGTTGCACCCTTTAAACAACTTTAAAATCATTTTTCTGGCCAGAAATGTCTTTTTTAGATGTTAAAGTTCGCCTTCCCATTGAAGTCTATGGGGTTCGCGAACCGTTCGCGAACCGCTCGCATTTTTGCGCAAGTTCGCGAATATGTTCGCGAACTTTTTTTCCGACGTTCGCTACATCCCTACCCATCAACATCCTAGAGTTGAGGGCCGTAAAGCTAGCGCTACTACATTGGTCTCACCGTCTTCACCAAAGACCAGTTCGCATACAAAGCGACAACGTCACCACAGTGGCGTACATAAATCGTCAGGGAGGAACACGCAGCAAAGCAGCACTGAAGGAAGCACAATTGATTTTGGGATGGGCCGAGACCAACCAAGTCCGATTGTCAGCCATTCACATTCCAGGTGTGTCCAACACAAAAGCAGATTTCCTCAGCCGCAATCAAGTACAACCCGGCGAGTGGGAACTTCATCCGGAAGCCTTCATGATGCTAGTGAATCTCTGGGGCCAACCGCAAATAGATCTGATGGCCTCCAGAACAAATCGAAAGGTTCACACGTTTTTTGCTCGATCCCGAGACTCACTAGCGGCAGGGGTAGACGCCATGACTCAACCCTGGTCATTCAACCTGGCGTACATCTTCCCTCCGCTTCCAATGCTACCTAGAGTCCTCAAGAAGATCAGACAATCCGATATCACAGTAATCGTGATAGCTCCCTATTGGCCTCGAAGAACATGGTTCTCCGATCTACAAGAACTGTCGATAGACCAACCGATCCGGCTTCAGTGCAGACCAGACCTGCTCAGCCAGGGCCCAGTAACACACCACAATCCCGGGCTGTTCGCTTTGACGGGATGGCTGTTGAGGCATCCATCTGGCGAAGAAAGGGAATAACTGAAGAAGTTATATCAACAATGCTAAGAGCACGGAAACCGACTTCTTCCAAGTCCTATCACAGGGTGTGGTTTTCCTATTTCACTTGGTGTGAAGAACTCGGATTTACTTTTCTGGAACTCAACATTCCTAGAATACTTTCCTTTCTACAGCGAGGCCTACAACTAGGCCTCAAACTCAGTTCACTGAAAGTACAGATATCGGCATTGTCTATTCTGTTCCAACACCGGCTCGCAACAGATGATACCATACGGACCTTTCTGCAGGGAGTGACACATGTAAGTCCTCCATTTCATCCGCCTGTTGCAGGTTGGGATCTCAATCTGGTGCTAGAGGCCTTGCTTGATCCACCGTTTGAACCGATGCATTCAATTTCTGATACCTGGCTCACGTACAAGACTGTGTTTTTAGTGGCAATTTCGTCTACCAGAAGGGTGTCTGAACTGAGTGCTCTATCCTGTGATCCGTCATTTCTGGTATTCCACAAGGACAAGGCAGTTTTACGAACAGTTCCTTCATTTCTACCCAAGGTGGTTTCATCCTTCCACATTAATCAGGAAATTATAGTCCCTTCATTGTGTCCAGATCCCAAGAATGACAAAGAACGACGCCTACACAATCTAGACGTTGTCAGAGCACTTCGGTGGTACCTTGAACGGTCAAAGCCCTTTAGGAAATCTCAAACACTATTTGTTCTTCCAGTTGGTCCTCGTAAGGGTCTTCCAGCTTCCAAGACAACCATTGCCAGGTGGATCAAACTAACCATCAGACAAGCTTACCTGTCTAAAAGAAGGACACCACCACAGGGTGTCAAAGCTCATTCCACAAGAGCAATGGGAGCATCATCGGCATGGCGCAATGCCGCTTCCTTGGATCAGATCTGCAGAGCGGCTACCTGGTCCTCCGCTCATACTTTTACTAAATTTTACAGACTCGACTCAACATCTTCAGCTGAGGCCGCTTTCGGTCGCAAGGTGTTGCAGTCTGTTCTACATTAATTACGTTCATTGGCTCGTCCCACCCTGCTGTTCTGGGACTGCTTTGTTAAGTCCCCATCGGTCCCTGTGTCCCCCTAAGACGACAGAGAAAATTGGATTTTTTGATACTCACCGTTAAATCCATTTCTCTGTAGTCGAAAGGGGGACACAGGGCTTCCCGCCCTCGGACGAGCCGTTGACCAGATGGTCGTGTCCAGGATAGTCCCTGGCTTTCATTCTGTCATAGTTATTATCGGTTATAATGTTCAGTTACACATATAGTTAAATTTGGAACAAACTGATTGTTGAGCACAGTGTGCGGGGTTAAGCCAAGTAGGCCACGCCCCTTAAATTAATTATCAAGTGTCCTGCCTCCTGGAGGATGGAGCTTAACCCCATCGGTCCCTGTGTCCCCCTTTCGACTACAGAGAAATGGATTTAACGGTGAGTATCAAAAAATCCAATTATTGCTGTCTAGGGAATCAAATGAAAGTTCCAGCATAGATGATTCTTGCCTGAACATGTACTTGTGCATGGTTTGAGTAGTTTATGAAATTCATTTATGCTGACAGTTTCAAGTGGCCCCATAGGTAGCAACAGGAGGTAATTTGCGATATATTTATGGTATTTTGAAAAAAAAATTGTCCTAGCCTTACAAATATGTCTTGGCTTCAGCTAAGGCAATACAGGCATCCACATTAATATGTCTAACCATACACACACACTGAGATGTCTTGTACTGATCACATATACTACAGTATGTACAGAGGAAGTAAATGGATGGTAAGCTCTACTTAGGAGAGAGAACTCTTGAGTTTGTTTTGATGGTATCAGAGCTATTTTAGTTAATGATGTCACTAAAAATTAAAACTTAATTTGAGCATTCTCACCCTCAATACATTACAGGTCAACAAAACGTTCCAAGAGTTAAGTGTTTTCCGCGATCTTGGAGCAATGTGGGAAGAAGTTCGGCCTCAGATCAAGAACTTTATGGAAAGCAGCCAGGAGGTGGACCTTATCAGGGTGAGTTGTGATAACTTGGTGTCTATCATGGCTGTTTTTAATGACTGACTGATCGGACTAAAACCAGACATATATTTTTAGTAGCTGGCTGTTGAAAAAAAAAAAAGATTCTAAATGACTTGAAGAGGTCTGTTTTTTCTTCCACACTAAGAACAGCCAAGATAAATACAGTAGTTTATAGTTTGACACCTAGTTGTGCAATAGAGCTTAAGAATACTGTAGTGTGTTTTCTACAGAGCTACAATGCAGAAGACCAAGCTTCACTATAACAACAGGAACAGCTCAGAGGCTGTGTGAGGTTTTTAAACTTTAAAGTGATAAATGATAACCTATTATACTTACAGGAACAGTAACACCAAAAAATAAAGGTATTTAAAAGGAATGGCAATATAATAAGGTTGACCTGCATTGTTAATACTGGTGTGTTTGCTTTAGAAACACAACTATAGTTCATATAAACATGATGCATTGTAGCCATGGGGGCAGCCATTCTAGCACAGGATACACAGTAGATAACATATAAGTTCAGAAGAATACCATTGTTTACTACAGAGCTTTTCTGTTATCTGCTGTGTATCCTGTGTCTTTTCCATCTTCAGCTTTGAATGGCTGCCACCATGGCTACACAACAGCTTGTTTATATAAACTATTGTAGAGTTCCTGAAGCAAATACACCAGTTTTACCAGTACAGAGCAACACTATATTATATTGTCATTCTTTAACAACACTTTCATTTTTTGGTGTTAATGTTCCATAACAAATCAATATTATTACCTAATCCCTTATTTAACATGCAGGCCTACCTGAAGCGTTCCATGTTTTTTCAGTCTCCACAGGAAAATAATTAAGCTTTATAACTACAGTATATCAAATAATATTATTAGACATATGTAGAAATGTGGTTAAAAGTAATAATACAATTTCATCCAATAATATAAACCAGTCTTGCGACAGTGATAGTGTCTGAACCACTTTGAAAGACACTATTTTAAATAAAGAATTACAGTAAAACCACTATTGTGTGATTTGCAGTGACAAAGCATGCTCTTTCATTTTGTATTCAGTAAATTGTCAGTGAAGGAATGGGATATCCATACATTCATCATGTTCATGAAATATGCTGTACTGACAGAGGTCACCTTTTGAGCATCTGTCATATTAAGATGTGCTTCACCATAAACAATGTCCCTGATAAATCAAATCATTTATATTGTCTCAGCGACCTAAGATTAATCTAGTCATTACTATGGCTTTATTTCATGAATATATGAATAGTAGCCGTAAAAAAATTGATTATTGTGTATGTTTTATGCCACACATGAAACATTTACTAGGGGAAACCAATATTAAAGACACACATTTTAGACTTTTACATTTTGTGGGAGAATAACTGCCAGTGCAACACATACCATACACAGATGAGAGATAATATTCAGGCATTTGTTTGTGTGATTGGCACCCCAACAGATCAACTAATTAGTTTATACCATATGTTTTTTCAGAAATAGCTAATATAATAAAACATAGCCTTCTTTATTCATATTTAATAGACCTATGCATAATGCACTGTGTTTATAGTAAATTATTAATAATGTGAATTATTGTCATTTGCTGATTCATTCATTACAGATTAAAATCGAAAAACAAATGATGGTTATTATTTAGTTTGCACTTCTGTGAAGAGCATTTAACATGTTAAGTCTTTGAATGTCCATATATTCTGTAGACCCTCTTGACCAACAAAGGAAGTAAAACATTCTTGGACCGACAACTCAACTCAACAGGCTGGACAACTGAGAACATATCTAGGTTTCTTGCCAAAGAAACAGCAGATATGAAGGCTGAAGGTGTGTTGTCCTATTCTTGGAGAGAAGCTCTGAATGAGACTGACCGAGTTGTCCTAACTTTGTCACGCTTTATGGAGGTTTGTACAGAATAAAACCATTTTTATCTGCATACCTGAGACTGCTCATTTACCTAGTACTTACCTGAAATGTAATGCATGGAGCTAGTTCTAAGCAAAAAAAGCTAATAATAAATGAATCTATCTAAAGTTAGTATTGGCAAATATTGGAAATATTTGTGAAAAATATATAGACTTATAAATGACCACTTCTCACAATAATGATTTAGTGAATATATTCAGGACTATAGCACACAAATAATTGCCTGGAAAAGCTCTTGCACGCTTTTTCATATCACTCTGATAAACATTATCAGATAAACATTATCCTTATGAAGCTGAAGTACATTTATTTATTATAATATATTTATTTATATACAAGTCTGTGCTTTACAGTTTGTCACTTGCAGAAATAAAAAAAAAAATATTGTCCCGATTAAATTCAAAACAGATGTATGTATGTTTATTATAATGTATGTGCAAGTCATGGTAGTAACATGTTTACCATATGTTGATGGAATGTAGACCGCTAACATCTCTAAAGGGATACAACAACTGATGCCACAATTATGTGATCCCTAAATGAATTGAATAAATGTGTTTTTGTGGCAAATCTTTAGCTCTTGTTCCACAACATCATCCTCAAACTGCCACCAACAGCATGGTGACTTTTCTTCATCTACCACTATTTATTGTATATACCACAATATAATGTACATGAAGGTACTTAAATAGATTAATTGCCAAAATGCAGCCATTTGTAAATAATATATATATATATATATATATATTTCCAGTGTGTCAACTTGGACAAGTTGGAACCTGTGGCTACTGAAGAGATGCTCATTGATAAGTCAACGGAACTTCTCAGTGAGAGGAAATTCTGGGCTGGAATTGTGTTTATGGATTTGCCAGCAGAAGAAACCGAACTCCCACATCATGTAAAATATAAGATCCGAATGGATATAGATAATGTGGAGAGAACCAACAAGATTAAGGATGGGTGAGTAGAATATATCTTGTTGAAATTTAAATGGAACTCACAGTTCATATGATCAATGCTGCACTTAATCAGCTAGAAAGCAGTGGTGTATAACCAAGGTCCCTTATAAAGGGAACTACAGGCAAGGAGGGAACAACTTTTGAACAACCGAGTTGCACTATGGAACAACTGAACCACTATTAAACTGCTTATCTTAGTTCCTTTTCAAAGATTTTATAGCAGATGAAGAGTTCGTGCTAACAGGTGCCCTTGCCATCACCTGAGAACATATCATGCCATACCCCTATCTATATGAAAACAATTAAGGCTTTTATTGATGGGTTGCATATTTATGATTTCCACCCTGGGAGTCCTCAGCTGTTGGTGGATTAGAGCTTCCTGCATCCTCCAAATGGATTTTTTGCTGTTGTTTGGAAAATGATGGTAATTGCTGGGGCTCACACCATAGTTTGTGTAAACGTAGTCACCTTTCCAGTTCTGACAGTAAGTTTTGACTTATATGAAAACCTCCAAAAAACAGATAGTTTGTGCTGTTTTTGCTGTTTTACATTTCTCATACTCTTATGTAATCATGATTAGAACATAGCTGGAAAATAACTAAAAAATACTGTGTATTTATATTTCTTTCAAGGTACTGGGATCCTGGTCCTCGTGCTGACCCATTTGAAGACATGCGGTACATCTGGGGAGGATTTTCTTACCTTCAAGATGTTGTTGAACAGGCTATAATCAGGGTACAGACTGGGGTAGAGAAGAGGACTGGTATCTATGTTCAGCAGATGCCATACCCTTGTTATGTAGATGACATGTGAGTACTTTGGGATCCCATAATTAAGAGGTGCCTAACCTAACCCCCCAAAGGGGGCAGCCTAAAGGGCCATTAAGGTGTGGTGTGGTAGGAGAGCTGCCCTGTAACACAATTCTGAATGTGCACTTAAAATGACAAATATAATCTAATGACATACTTACTGTGTTTTGATTTTAGATTCTTAAGGGTTATGAGCCGATCACTGCCATTATTTATGACCTTAGCATGGATATATTCTGTCGCTGTTATCATCAAAGGCATTGTCTATGAAAAAGAGGCCCGACTGAAAGAGACCATGAGGATTATGGGGTTGGACAATGGCATCCTGTGGCTGAGTTGGTTTATCACCAGTCTGCTCCCGCTTCTTATGAGTGCAGCACTCTTGGTGTTGATTCTAAAGGTAACATTATAAATCTTTGGGTATCGTCATGTTTCATACTTTTATGGATGTGTGTGTAATTAATATATTGACATAACAATGACCATAAAGTATATATGTTCATTGGTAGATGGCATAGCATGGATTAGAAATATATTGATATTTTGGCCAACATTCTAGATTGATTAATGGACTGATATCTTGCTTTTCCTTTCTCAGACAGGGAACCTTCTTCCTTACAGTGATCCCAGTGTAGTGTTTGTCTTCTTGTCTGTCTTTGCGGTTGTGACAATATCTCAGTGCTTCCTGATCAGCACAATATTTTCCAGAGCCAATTTGGCAGCAGCCTGTGGTGGAATTATATATTTCACACTATACCTTCCCTATGTGCTCTGTGTTGCTTGGCAAGACTATGTTGGCTTCACACTAAAGATTTTTGCTGTAAGTATTTTGATTTTTTTTTTTATAGCGTTCAACTCTTCCAACTATCCTGACTCCTGTATATCTCCATGTGTGCATCACTTCATGCTAGTCTTAGTTTTATCAGTTCTGACTAAAAACTGATACACTTGTATTTAAATGTATATATTTTTCTTACAGAGTTTTCTGTCTCCAGTTGCCTTTGGGTTTGGTTGTGAGGTCTTTGCACTTTTGGAAGAGCAAGGTGTTGGCGTGCAATGGGATAACCTTTTAGAAAGTCCATTAGAGGAAAATGGGTATAGCATCACTACATCAGGCTTCATGATGCTCTTTGACACTCTTTTGTATGGAATTATGACCTGGTACATTGAAGCAGTCTTTCCAGGTAAGATATATTTCAGGTTTAAATCAGATAGATCACATTAACATAATATGTTACTATATTTAATAAACAATGACTATTTTGCAAAGTTTCGCTTTTCTAAAATAAAATGGCTAGTTTAATATATATATATATATTTAATATATTTTCATACTGTTATTATTAAATATACTTATTTTTGGTTTACTTGTTCAGGTCAGTATGGCATTCCCAGGCCATGGTACTTTCCATTCACAAAATCCTACTGGTGTGGTGAGGAATCCAAAGAATACAATCAACCATGTGCAGTTCAAAAAGGATCATCTGAAGGTATGTGTCAGAGCATGTCATTACATTCCGATTTTATTCAAGAGAGAGAGAGCGTTTTATGATCTGAAAAATATATTTCTGCAATATTGTCATATCTTGGGCAATAAAACTATATAGGGCATTGATTTATATTTCTGCTTGATAATGGCTTCTGCATGAGTCAAAATGTATTGTTTAGGTTAAACGGTTTAAAATTATATTTTAAAATTAAATATTAATGCAAGTGCTGCTCTGTGAAAGGTACAGTATATTCATGTAAAGAATGTGCCCGCCACTTTAGTTTTTTTTATAGTTTGTGTATGTAGTTTGTGTAAGTATATATATATATATATATATATATATATATAATGTAAACTTCCCTATTTTTTTTTGCCTGACATAACGTTTCATCATTCATTCGAGTGACTTCTTCAGTTCAACTTTTGCACTTAATCTACTTGGATGAGTGTTGAAATGTTTTGAAGAAAATTCTAAATGTTCAGTTGCCTTTGACTTAATTCTTCTAGATACTGTATATCATGACCTGGATAAATAAGAATCTTCATAGAGACATGTAATGATGTATTACCAGTGTCGGACTGGGATGCCAAGGGCCCTCCAGAAAACCTTAGACGGTGGGCCCACTTTCCAAACTATTATTCCTCCTCTCCTCACTCAACCTCTTTATTCTCCTAGTCTTTCATGTCTACTTACTATATTCTTCCATTATTACACTTTTTTTCCATAAAGAAATAGCATAAAATATGCTAAATGGTTGGAAGCAAGAGGGCCCATCGGGAGTTTTCCTGTTGTCCCAGTAGGCCAGTCCGACAGTGTATATTACACCAAATCCTGTTGGGGCAGCATGTTCTCATGGGGCTCACTGCAGTAAAAAAAGATTTGTTAGCAATAGCCACTCTTAGCACTATTCCTGCCTTTTGACCCTCCACTATCTTCTTCCAACTCATCCAATACAACACATAAAAAAATGATTTGCAAAAGAGGAATAAAGTATTTTATCATATTTAAGTTACAATCATTATTATCTGCCAGACACATTTTGTTTTTATAAATACCTTCTGTCATTTTATTCCAGTCTGCATGGAAGAAGAACCTAGTCACCTTCCGCTTGGGGTTTCTATTCAGAAGCTAGTGAAGATTTACCGTAATGGCAAAAAAGTGGCTGTAGATGGACTCACACTGAATTTCTATGAAGGGCAAATCACTTCCTTTCTGGGACACAACGGTGCTGGAAAAACGACTACAATGTAAGCACAAATTAATATTTAATATTGTGGCATCCTACATGAAATCATGAATTGCATGTTATAACCGTGAAATTAGAAATAAAAAATCAGGTTATTGAAGCCAGTGATGGAGACACCATTGTTCTTCAGGATCATATTGCAGATCTAAAAGCTTATTGATAAACTGCAACAGTGAGTAAGTAAAAGTAATACATTATTTGTAAATAGGGCTTATTTATCAATTCATTTTCCTAGGTTAGTAAAGCATGAGAGAATATTTGTTGAATATTTGCATTTTAGCTTTTATATGAACAGGATGATTTTGATTGCAAAGGCATGAAGAATTGTAATAACTAAGATTATTATGTGATGCCCAAGGTGGTGGTTGTCTGTGGAGTCTTTTGCAATATGTTGAAGGGCAATATGCAAGGAAAGTATATTCTGTTTGATTTAATCCATAATATAAGAAATATTGCTTATAATGTAAGAAATATTGTTTTTAAACATTGTTGATTTTTACTTTACATACCCTAAAAAGCAGTGCTAGATGTTTTTTCATTGCAGTCCCAAATGAATGGAGACTAGTTATTTCTTAATTACTGCGGGTGCCTAAATGTTTTCCAGTCATTTGTTCAACTACTTGTTCAAGAGCTTATGGGTTAAATCTGATACGAAATTTAAAGTATAATAATACTTTTCTACATGAGCATAGCTTTAAGAAAACATATCGATTGTAAAAAAAAATTATGATACATGTTCTATTATCTTCTGTAATAAAAAAATATTCTCAAAATGTACAATGAATGCCTTTTGGATTGTTTCCAGGTCCATATTAACTGGCCTTTTCCCACCAACAACTGGCACAGCCTATATTATGAAAAAGGATATCCGAACTGAGCTGAATTCAATCAGGCAGAACCTGGGAGTTTGCCCACAGCATAATGTCCTTTTTGACATGTGAGTTTTGTTTTATTTAGCAAGAAAATAATTACACTTCTTGTGTTTCTATACCATAAGTCTCATAAGAATTTTTGTTCAGCCTGAAGTTGGTGGATTCTGTGCAAAGGTTCGAGAACTGTATGCTGCCTCATCTTATAGATGTCTTTAAGACTGCATGAAAAACATGTTGCTAAGTGTATGAGTGAATAAGTAATATCATTAATAAACTAAGTACTGTTCCTAGTAGGATATTGTTCATAGTCCAAGGTCGCCAGAACAAATCAATCTGTTTTTCTGAAAATCTTATATACACGTCAGCTGTTTTAGAACCAAGCAGTTATGTCACTCTTCTCTGTGGTTAATTCATAGAGCTAATTGTAGTTGCTTTTTTTTGCAATGAGATACAAACTATTGTTCTTGGCAGCCAAGAGACTACATTGCTCCAAGAAATGATCTTATATTTACACATTATGCATTAGCTGGAAAAACTCTTTCTGCAGTCATCTTGAAAAGCCCCTGGTAATATATTATGATTGCAGGGGTCAAATCAATTGTAGTGGTGGGCCTTCGAAGTTTGACTACTAGACCAAGCATTGTTTTTGCTATTTTTGGCTGGAGTGGGAAATTTAAGTGTGAGTGTGTGTGTATGTATGTAGCAGTTCTGTTTCCTCAGCTGTACCTCATACCATATTCCCTTAGGCTCACTGTTGAGGAGCACATCTGGTTTTATGCACGCCTGAAAGGGCTTTCAGAAGAAAAGGTAAAGACAGAGATGGAACAGATGCTAAATGATGTGGGGCTCCCCCATAAAAAGAAGTACAAAACAAGTCAGCTATCAGGTATATATATTTAGAATATTGTAATGTTTGCAAATAAATAAAGAATATTATATAATTAAAGTATTACCTATCTAAATGGACTTTGGGTCCTGACACCACTTATACATTACAAGCTTTTCTCAACATCTTATGATGTTTGATCAATATTAATGCCATTGTTAAATTGCCATTGACTTAAATCGCTTGCCAGGAAACACATATATTGTGTGTTTTATTACAGGAGGCATGCAGAGAAAACTTTCAGTCGCCTTGGCCTTTGTAGGTGGATCAAAGGTTGTCATTCTGGATGAACCCACAGCTGGAGTTGATCCATATTCCCGCCGGGGCATCTGGGAGCTGCTTATCAAATACAGACAAGGTGGGGCAGATGGAGAAGTTTTAGAATGTATTTACTTGGTCTGTGTTCTGTTGTCACAAAACCCTATTAAACAATAAGCCTTATTTTACTTGGTAAAGCCTTTATAGCCATGCATTAGATTTATTACTAACTTTAGGTGCCTTCAATTAAAGTATTACGTTGACAATGGTTTTACCAATGATTTTGTTAGTGTTGTGCCTTCATATATTAAATAAGCTCACAATATCTTTTATTAAAATACTTATGTTTTATTAAATACTTGCAGCATCTCTCCAGTGCTGGCTCAAGAACAGTAGCTTTTAAGTGGACATTTATATGTGCTAGAATTAGGTGGGCTAAAGCTGTGGTTTTTTAAGAGCTGTTACAATGATGTCTCATTAGAATGTATGATAATCGTCAATTCATATGTGGGTAAAAAAACTTCAGAGATGCTGCAATATGTTTTAATGAGTGCAGCTCTTTACTGAAATGTCAATTCTTTGTTATGTAAATCTTCACCTGATTGTAATTGCCTTTTAACCTGAACCCTTTATTGCACTTGTTTCAATTCAGGAAGAACTATTATCCTATCGACCCATCATATGGATGAAGCAGACATCCTCGGAGACAGAATTGCTATTATTTCCCATGGAAAGCTGTGCTGTGTGGGATCCTCCCTTTTCCTGAAAAATCAACTGGGAACCGGATACTACCTTACTTTGGTCAAGAGAGACACTGACTCTTCTCTGAGCTCCTGTAGGAACAGTAGTAGCACTATGTCTTATCTGAAAAAGGTATTTCTATTGACCACTTCTTAAAAATTCAATACTAGAAGAAAGATTAACATGCTTATTTGTGCTAATAAATAGCAAAAGGTGAATACATGATCTTAATATCTACTTTGCAAACATTTCACATATTTAATGCATATTTTACAACATTTTTTTATATATTATATACGGCATGGGATTTGTTATTCAGAAACCCCTAGAATGCTCCAGAATAGGCAATGTCATTTCCCATTGCATCCTAATTAAGTCTTTGGTTTAGACTGATTGCTAATTCTTTTCTATTGTTAGAAATACACACACATCATGTTTCTTTATAAATATATATAATATGTACACATGTAAACATACAGTGGATTTTTTCAGTCATGATTTGCTATGGTACCTATTGTATTTTGGCAGTTAGCAGTTATATTTCTTTGTATTGAGAAATGTACAATATATATTCAATATCTCTAAAAGCTGGTAACACTAAAAGAATAAGAAGTTTTAGTTCAAATTCTATCATTAAAAGCATGCACAAAAGCATGCACAAATGGACTTTGGCAGTAATAGAATTTGGAGAAGGGTTATCTCCCATAAATAGTCCTTATTCAGCTAATGACGGTACCCCGTCATTTGTGGGCAGGAAAGCAGCAAGCAAACAACTGCTTGCAAACAGCAGCTGAGTCCGATGATAGCAGCAGCATCTGGGACCACAGGAGCGGTGATTACTAAACATAGCAAACATACTGCGGGCCAGAAGAAAGAAGCCAAAGATAGGGTAATTATTCCTGATCAATTTCCTTTCTATCAATAAACCTAACTATTGATTGCCAGATCAGATATGCAATAAATCGAATCACCGCCACTGTTGCCCTTAAGCCTGATGATGTGGCTTCATTTGGGGACAGCTGACATCCCCATGGGGCCTGCAGCTGATTTAGATGCTATAGGCATTAATTTAATGGCTGTTTAACTTGAATTTCTGTATCAGTAACTAACATGTCTGCTTTCATTCCCTATTCTGTACCACCTATTTCACATTGTGGGGTATATTTATAAAGTTTATGAAACTGTGTAACATTCTTAAGAATTCTTTTTTTTTTTATATAGCCCTGTTTCTATGCAAGTTCACTGTATACTTATATGGAGTTTGCATAGTGTTAGAAAGTGTACATTGTTTTTATAATGTTCTTATCATTTTGTCACAATGCTTATAGTGCTCTGTTAACTTTTACATACTATATTTACGTCAAAGGGAAATCAACAGTATTTAAAACACTCAATAAATGTGATTTGTCTTATGCCAAGATACACATTTCTGTTGGCATAAAATTAACTTTACATTTTTATAAATATACCCTTATATGTCTGATAGGCACTTAATTTTTAATTCTGCTTGGGATGTCTAGTGGAATTTTAGATTATTTTGACTATGGTATATGTTTTTCTTTCAGGAAGACAGTGTTTCTCAGAGTAGTTCTGATGCTGGCTTGGGCAGTGACCATGAAAGTGACACAATAACAATAGGTAAATAAAAAAAACAAGATTTACACTAAACAGAGAGAGAACAAATAAGTTGTATAAGATGTTCCTCGTGTATCAGTGTGCAACCAGTTACATACTGCCAGACATGCTGTGGGTCAAGACATGCCAAATGTGCGTAAATGTGAGCTCTGTTTATTATAAAAACAGACATTTGATATGATTGATTGCAGCAGGTTGTTTATGGCTTAGGCCAAGTCATTGAGCATATAGTAGTAACGTTTAGTTTATCTTGAATATCAAAAAGCAAAAAATTTCATATACAGTAAAATAAGATATTCATGACAGGTTTTCTGCTTTTGTGCTTTGCGGGTCTCACAGATGTATCGGCTATTTCAAATGTTATCAATAAGCACGTACCCGAAGCTAAGCTTGTAGAGGACATTGGACATGAGCTGACCTATGTGTTACCCTATGAAGCAGCCAGAGAAGGAACATTTGTGGAACTTTTTCATGAAATAGATGACCGTCTTTCTGACCTGGGCATTTCCAGCTATGGAATTTCTGACACCACACTAGAAGAGGTAAGTTGGATCAAGGATAACCAAGGTTATCATTGCTTATAGAGTAGGCTCTAAATAATGGGGTTCAGCTTGAAGCTTATTTGGAGTGAATACTTATTGGCATTTGTATACTTTTATAACTATTGCAGGACTCTTGTATCAATGTTATTACAGAGGTATATAACCATGTTATGAGCAACTTCTGGACCAAAAAATGGGACCTGGGCCTGAAAAGAGTGTGCCAATTAAGACCTATGATTATTGACACTCTGGGAATGAATTTACTGTATCAGTGGAAAAAATAGACTTTTTGAGTAATGGGAAGTGTTATATAGGCTGTTGTCTATAGCTACAGATCAGAAATTTGCTTTCATTGTTTCATTTGCTTTTAATCAGTCAAATGCACATTTATAAGTCAATACCTGTGGCATTTCTTCTCAAAAATGCCTCTACAATTTATCGATTAATTCCTAACCATAGATATCTGTTTTTCAGATTTTCCTTAAAGTGGCTAATGATACTGGAGTAGATGTAGAAACATCAGGTAATATCAGCTGTCCTATCTCCAGTGTTTTTGTCCAGTTTTTGTCCATTTTACAAGACAAGGATTTGTAGCCTACAGCATCCCAGCTGTTTTAATCCAAAGCTCCCAAACAAATAATTTCAAAATTGCAAAGCATTCAAACTGCAAATTGTTTTCTACAATAAAGTAATCATTTTGTTTTAAAGTCACTTAAATAGCAAAACCAGTCACTGGTTTAGCCAAGTACAGTGAAGCACTGCAGTGGTGGATGTGGTGGGTTTTTGGTGCATACAAATTGCCATTGATAATGCTTTATCTCTCACACACATATATTTTCAGACGGAATGGTGCCTGCTAGAAGGAAGAGATATGCATTTGGTGACCATCAAAGCTGCCTTAGACCTTTTACTGAAGATGATGCTTTTGACACCAATGATTCTGACATGGATCCAGGTAAGGAATTTCAGAATGCTATGATTCAGTTAAAACCCTCAAATCTCCAATATGGTTAAAAAAGCATGAAATGGGCACATTAAGGAGGAAAGAGTTTCATATGCTGACTTGCATTGACCACTGCTAATTGCTATTTCTGCCCACAGAGTCACGTGAGACAGATTATCTAAGTGTAATTGATGGCAAAGGATCCTACCAGGTACAAAGCTGGAACCTAATGAGGCAACAGTTCACTGCCTTGCTCTGGAAAAGATTACTGTATGCAAAGCGCAGCAGGAAAGGCTTTTTTGCACAGGTAAATGCCATTACATTCATGAATGTCGGCCACTAATGATGCTCAAGGAATATTTTACATAATGACGTGGGTGCATGCTTTACAATATAGTGGTTGTGGAGATATTTAGGGGCCGATTCACTATGGGTCGAATATCGAGGGTTAATTAACCCTCGATATTCGACTAGGAACTAAAATCGTTCGACTTCGAATATCGAAGTCGAACGATTTAGCGCAAATCCTGCGATCGAACGATCGAAGGATTATTCCTTCGATCGAACGATAAAATCCTTCGAATCGAACGATTCGAAGGATTTTAATCCAATGATCGAAGGAATATCCTTCGATCAAAAAATCTCAGGCAAGCCTATGGGGACCTTCCCCATAGGCTAACATTGACTTCGGTAGCTTTTAGCTGCCGAAGTAGGGGGTCGAAGTTTTTCTTAAAGAGACAGTACTTCGACTATCGAATGGTCGAATAGTCGAACGATTTTTAGTTCGAATCGTTCGATTCGAAGTAGTAGTCGAAGGTCGAAGTAGCCCATTCGATGGTCGAAGTAGCCCAAAAAACACTTCGAAGTTTTTTTAATTCGAATCCTTCACTCGAGCTTCATGAATCGGCCCCTTATTGTTTCAGGTCTAGCTACAAAAACCATTTTTTGTCAGCTGCTGTTTATCTTGATTACTGATTGCAATATTAACCCAAACAGTTCAAATAAAGATCTCTATAATCATTCCTGGTCTTTCAATTTCAAAGAGTGAGACAAGGGTTGCACTTGAAGCTTTAAACACCTGCTAACCTTATTGATTTATTCATTAATTCTCAGTGATGTAAAGTAAAGGTTGTTTGGATTTATTTATGGAATTGCAGTCTTTTATTTAATATTATGGTACGGATTCAATATTAATATTATCATAATATATGATACTGAATCAATCATAGATTGATAATTACTTCTTGCCTCACAGATTGTCCTTCCAGCAGTGTTTGTCCTCATCGCATTGGTGTTCAGTCTTATTGTTCCCCCTTTTGGCAAATATCCCAGCCTTGAATTAGAGCCCTGGATGTATGATGAACAATATACGTTTTTCAGGTATGCACTTTGAAAATATATAAATATATATAAATCTGTTTATTGGGATTTTCGGCTTAAAATATTTTTAACATGCACTTCTAAAGCTTCAACATATTCAGCAGCAATGTACAATATATGTATCCTTATACCTAAGCAAAAAGGGGCTTTAAAGAAAAAAAAAATCACATTTTTAGCCACTCCCCTGATTTATAATAGCAGATTTTGCTCCCCTTTTCACTGGAGAAAACATAGACTAAAACACAGGACAATTGATGCAAAAATAGTTATGATTTATTATAAAAATGAAATCAGTGGAGGCATTTCCCTTCTTCCTGCAAAGTAATGTGAGTTTTTGTGTGCTGATATGAGGATAATGATTCAGTTTGTTGTACATGAAATCTAGTAATGTTGTCTGCTGTCTTTCCTTGCAGCAATGATGCGCCAAATGATCTAGCAACTCAATCGCTCTTAAAAGCTCTGACTGATAAACCAGGCTTTGGAACAGCTTGTATGGACGGATACTCAAATATGTAAGTATTAATACATGTTCAATGTCATTTCTACGAGTGGTATAATGGGTTTGAGACAAATTTATAAGTACATCTGAGGTATTACTGCATATTATTGCAGCCAAGGTGCCATTATGCAATATAATCTTTACCTGTGGTTTAGCTATGACCTCTGAATATTATTCTTACTTCTTTAAGTGAAATAAATAAAATACAAATGACCAAAACCTTATCCCGGATCAAGTATTCATAGTCTCCTCAGGCAAAATGATCCACTGCTGAAATTTGTGTTGCTCTGCTTTAAATCTAAAGCGATCGTCAAAATATTTTAGTTTATTTTATATGGTAACGTGGTTTTGGATAACAGATAGTGTTCTGTTGCGCTCTAAATATCTGATATAACAGCCTTTTGGACTTTTATTGTACAGGAAAGTCTCATGCTCGGGTGGAGATGAAGAATGGAGCACTCAGTTTGTATCACAGTCAGTCAAAGATCTGTTTCTGAATGGCAACTGGACCATGGAGAATCCATCTCCATCCTGTGAGTGCAGTAGTGATAGACGAAAGAAGATGCTTCCTGTTTGTCCACCAGGGGCAGGAGGTTTACCCCCATTTCAGGTACTTGTCTAGTTCATACTCCAGAATTCTTTGCAGTAAATAAAACACACTCTAACTCTTTTTTTCTTCTTAGTCTTTTTGCACTTAATACCTATAGAAGCAGAGTCATTCTAATTCAAAGAATATTCTTTGCTAGTGTCAGTGTGTGCAACAAACAGAATTCAGGCTCTCTATTTGCTGTCCATTTACTGTTCTAAAAAGAACCCATACAGTATATGTACCATCTGCATAGGTTAATTTGGCACTGGGCTTGTCTAATACTCAAACATCTCTCCTATATTTCTTTTAACAGAGGAAACAAAACACTTCAGATATTTTGCAAAATCTAACAGGGCGTAATATATCTGATTATCTTGTAAAAACATACGCACAGATCATTGAAAAGAGGCAAGTATTGCAATGTAAATGATATGCACTAATGTTGGATAGATTTTGAGTTGAATTAGTTACTGTTCCATTTTGTCATTACCAAGAATGCTTATGCATGAGTGAAAAAGGTATTTAGATTCTGGAGGGATGTGCACATGCAGGCTAATGGATGTTTTGTGTTTCAGCTTCAAAAGATAAGAATTTATAGCAGCTGCTAAAAACTAGCCCTTAGCATTTGGCATTTTCCATGTTCCCTCCATTTTTTCACATTTTTCCCCTTAGTTTCTTAGGTCACTGAGTACTGGCTTGACAAGCTAAATTAATGTTATGGGCCTGTATAATTCAGACTGTGTGTGCATGCATGTGATTAGTTGCCAGGCATATGGAGGGCAGGAATCCATTCATTTTATTTAGGAGTCTCCTTGTATTTAATGGCATGATCTACGTGATAATGCCCCGTATCTCACATCTCTTTCTCATCTTACAGTTTAGTGTGTACAGTGTTTGTATAGTGAAATTAATTCCTCTTTTATTCTACCCCTCTAGTTTGAAGAACAAGATTTTGGTTAATGAATTCAGGTAACTTATTTTATTTTAAACATTTATTATTTGACAAAATGTTCCAGCATGTATCAGGGTTAGCTGATTTGAGAGGCTAGAATATTATATAGGATATTCTAGCCTCTCAAATCAGCTTAGGGCTCAGTTAATTACGAGACCACAGTCCCGGTTACTCTGCCTTCTCCATCTTTGTGGTGTCCCAGGGATAGAACAAACTAGTTAGCAGATTTGGGACAACTCCACCTCCTTCTATTTTCATTTTCCTCCTTTTTCATGGATTTGAGCATTGATTTTAGTTTTTATCCTATTTAATGGCAGTCCAGCTTATTTATTAAATTGAACCTTATTAATTATGAAGGATTATCAACTCATATAGCACTGTAGCACTTTATATTTAATGAATTAAATTCATTCTAATTATCAATTATATAAATCAATTAATTTTCTTAGCGTTATAATCAATTTAGAAATTAGTGATTAATCTAGGTATCACTTTATTAATTGGCTCAATATTACTGTGGTTTTATATGTTTGTTGAGCCCCCCACTAATAACTTATTGCACTGCACTTTATAATTTATTGCACAGCACTTTTTCTCAAACAAGTGTTACATTCAACCTTATGCACTGGTTAATGGTGTTTAATTAAGTGCTTACTATTAAATCGACTATTAATAAGTGTGTCAACAATACTGTGTGACTGCCTTAGTTCAGACTGTTCAAGTGGAGGTTCTTTTCTATTCCTTTGGATATTGCAAAATACAAAGACTGTTTATTCATGGTTTACTATATTCTGTCTGTGTTTTTTTTCCCAGGTATGGAGGGTTCTCTTTGGGCGCAAGCAGTTCACCAGCATTACCTCCTAATGAAGAAGTAATGGCATCCATTAACCATATAAAGAAACACCTTGAACTAGCACAGGTACACTGTTAAAGATGCATGTTCTGTAGCATGAACTCAGCAGTGTATACCATACAGATTTATTGCAGAACCTAATATTCTCCTACCCTACCCTAGTATGCTTAGTTTCAAACCCTGTTATATTTTTAGATAATCCCTGCTCCTGTCCCTGTATGCTGCCTTCAAAGAAATGACCACTAATATTATTATTAACATGTATTTATATAGCGCCAACATATTGCGTAGCACTGTGATATAAGCAGAAACATGTTCCAAGAATCCTACCAATTGTAACCAATTATTTCAGTCCATGAACCATAGTATGTGCAACACATCTCCAAAAATATAAGTTGTATTCTTTGATATATAGGCAGTTGATGGGCTCAAGGGTATGAGCAGTGTGGTAAGAAAATAACTATTTTTATACCTTTTAGAATGGAGCAGCCAATCGATTTCTTGACAGTTTTGGAGCTTTCATGAAAGGACTGGACACAAAAGATAATGTTAAGGTAATCTTTTGCCATCTGTCTTTCTAAGCTATACACAATTTTACATTTACATGTACATTTACATTTTCATTCTACTAGCATATTTAACTGGCTAGCAGAATAAAGAAAATACATTTTTTTTCTTAAATTTTAAATATATAACTTATGCTTTATCGCGGATTGAGGATTTGTGCTGTGAATAATTGTAATCCACAAAAGAGAATTTTGGATTGTTGCTTTATTCATAAAGCCCCATGTTAGGCAGCCACATAGTCCAAATAGAGAAAAATTTCTGTTGCTGTACAGTCCTGTTTTCTGTTTCAGGTGTGGTTCAATAATAAAGGCTGGCATGCAATCGGTGCATTTATTAATGTGATGAACAATGCCATATTACGATCAAAACTGCGGGAGGGAGAGGATCCAGCCTCATATGGCATTACTGCTTTCAACCACCCTCTGAATCTTACCAAGGAGCAGCTTTCTGAAGTTGCACTGTGAGTGGAAATAAATTATGATTTATGTGTTACAATAGCTTACAATTTAACGAGATACACCTCTTAATTTAGTTCTTTAGTTCCAGTTTTCCCCATAGACTTCAACTGAATTTTTATGTGATAAATGTTATTGTGTGTGTTTACTCTTTGAATCTGGTCCCATTTTGACAACTTTGACTCAATACCAACATAGAAAAAGAAAGTTCTGATGTCTGTCTATACAAGCAATGATTTTAACACAGTAAATAAGCCATCTTCTCCTGTGTCATGAATTTTTAGGATGACTACATCGGTTGATGTCTTGGTTTCCATCTGTGTGATATTTGCGATGTCTTTCGTGCCAGCTAGCTTTGTGGTTTTCCTTATCCAGGAGAGAGTCAGCAAGGCAAAGCACATGCAGGTCATCAGTGGAGTAAAACCAGTTATCTATTGGTTGGCCAACTTTGTCTGGGATATGGTAAGTTTTTTCAGTGTTTTACTCAGGCCTAGAGAGATTTTAAAACCACAGAATGTACACATTGATTGCAAAATAAAATTAAGTAAATGTGCTTGTGTACATGCCACATTGTGATAAATATTAAATGGAAGTGGTCCTTTAAATAACATTTGCTATTTGTTTTCTGTGTGCTAGTTTGGCTTTATACTTTCACCCAATGTAATTGTATCATGTCTCTGCTAGGAATTGTACTTATTTTATTCAAACGAATGCTGAAAACGTTATGCTTTTTTTTAAACGATATTTTATCCTTTTGTTTCAGTGTAACTACGTGGTCCCAGCTACCCTGGTCATCATAATATTCATCTGTTTCCAGCAGGACTCTTATGTCTCTTCCTCTAACTTACCTGTCTTGGCACTTCTTCTCCTTCTGTATGGGTAAGTGCTGGCATGTCTTTTAACCACACAGCACATCACTAGAAAATAAAACCCAAAGGAATTTTTTGATTTAAAATAAACATATTTCTGGATGCCAAGTTAGTTTACTATTGAATTTACTTTTTGAAATGCAGTGACTTCAAACTTTTCCATATAGTTGGAAAAATGTGGACCTGATATACTCAAACATATGTTTTGCGATGATTCAATTACATTTGTCATATCAGTCAACTCAGCTATTGACGCCATAATATGTCTTGGGGGCAGCATCCATGTTGTGGGCCTGTAGTTGAAGAACATTGTTGTAAAATATTGATTTATACCTTATATGTATGGATAATGTGCATGGGGTTGTTGGTTCCAGGGTAAAACTAAAGTAAAGTCATTCTTAAACAGCATCTTTTAAATGCACAGATATTATTTATCAGAGCTACAACTTTATTCATGTTGTTTCATGTGCATTTCTTTGCAGGTGGTCCATAACCCCTCTCATGTACCCAGCTTCCTTCATTTTCAAGATCCCCAGCACAGCCTATGTAGTATTGACCAGTGTCAATCTTTTCATTGGGATCAATGGCAGTGTGGCCACTTTTGTGCTGGAACTCTTTACCAACAATGTAAGTTTTATCTGAAAAGAGTCTCATTAGAATGCTTTTGATGTGAGAATTATATATTTGCTGTAACAACATTATTACATTAACATGATAATTCCTATGTGAGTATCACAGGGATTTCTGATCAGTAGCTGAAAAGTGCCTTTTGTCTCGTCAGAAACTTAACAACATAAATGAGATATTGAAGTCTGTGCTCCTGATCTTTCCTCACTTCTGCCTGGGTAGAGGACTTATTGATATGGTGAAAAATCAGGCCATGGCTGATGCTCTTGAAAGATTTGGTGGGTAATGCTATCCTTTTAATCCAACCTGAAGTTCAAATTCCAGCACCTATGATTGACTCTTGCTTTTTATTTGATACAGGAGAGAACCGCTTTGTCTCGCCTATGTCTTGGGATTTGGTTGGGAGGAACTTATTTGCAATGGCTGTGCAGGGTGTTGTGTTTTTTGGTATCACTCTGATGATCCAGTATCGGTTCTTCATTAAACCAAGGTAGGTTTTCTGTAAATTCAATCCGTAAGTCTAATAATATACGAACTCAGCAGTTGTAGCCAACTGTGTTACTTGCATATAATGGAATATTGGATGTTTCAACAAAAGCACAGGTCACTGTAGGCTTTGAAAGATATCCCAGCAAAATAAAATGTGCATATGCATGTCTCTGGTCATAAAAATGGAAAGTACCGCGTAATATATGTTTTTTCTTCTGTTATTGTTCAAGATCGTTTCTGAGATAAAATTACTGAGAATACATCATATTAAAAGAATGAGCTAAATTTCCCTTGAGGGAGGAAATGGTTTAATAACTGATGCACCAGTATGATATGTAAACCATCCCAATATATATATATAATTCAGAACAAAACAAAAGGATTATTAGGGCGTACTAGTGATTTGATTACAGAGAAATCATTACATGTGCATTCTCCCCCTCCCCTGTACCTAGGCCAGTAAATGCAAAGCTTCCTCCTGTTGTTGATGAGGATGAGGACGTGGCAAGGGAGCGGCAGAGGATAAATGAAGGGGGACGGAACGATATACTGGAACTCAAAGGGCTTACTAAGGTAGAGACATGTTTTGTCATGTATTACAGTTATGTTCTCTTGTGCTGTGTCAACATCATTGTCTTGAGGCCAATCGCACAGCTGTGAGTTAACCATTTTTTTCTATAGCAGTATTGAAAGAAACTTCTATATTTCTAATGTATTTTTCATTTAAATTCCAAGTTACATACATTCAACCTAAAGTGACATTTAGTGGCTCTTCCCATTGTATTGTAGAGTGTTCCCCATGTTTTGAGTTGATAAAGCAAATTAAAGGAGAAGGAAAGCCCCAGGGCGCAAAACCCCTCCCCCCCTCCCCTCCGTTGCCCCCCCTCCCTCCTCCCCCCTGGACTACCTGTCCCCCTGGGCAAATGCCCCTAACTTGTTACTCACCCCTCTGCGCAGGTCCTGTCCACGGAGTTCGCAGTCGCCATCTTCTCCCACGCGCGTCTTCTTCCTCCTCTGACCGGCGTTTTCTGGCGCATGCGCAGTAGGAACAGTTACCGGTACGGCTCTACTGCGCATGCGCCGAATGTCACGAAGTGAAATCGGAAAACTTCGTGACATTCGGCGCATGCGCAGTAGAGCCGTACCAGTAACTGTTCCTACTGCGCATGCGCCAGAAAACGCCGGTCAGAGGAGGAAGAAGACGCGCGTGGGAGAAGATGGCGACTGCGAACTCCGTGGACAGGACCTGCGCAGAGGGGTGAGTAACAAGTTAGGGGCATTTGCCCAGGGGGACAGGTAGGCCAGGGGGGAGGAGGGAGGGGGGGCAACGGAGGGGAGGGGGGGAGGGGTTTTGCGCCCTGGGGCTTTCCTTCTCCTTTAAATGAACATCTAGCCAAGTGGAGATGGTGACAGTTATGACAACCGCAAAACAATAAAGTCTTAAAGCTGATCAATTTTATGTATTTGCTTTATTTAGATCTATAGAATGAAGAGAAAGCCAGCCGTGGATAGGCTTTGTGTTGGAATCCCACCAGGAGAGGTAAGGAGCAGCACCTTGCTTTCCTAGCACAAGAAACAAAATGACCAACACAAAGGAACAAATTCAGAATCCTCAAACCTTTTTTATTTTTTAGAAATGTCTTCATAACATGTACAGGTATAGGGTCTATCATCCAGAATATTGCAGAAAAACTGTCAATCTCCCTCCAGTGTGTTGTTTAAAAAAATATTTATAAAAATAGGAACAGCAACACCAAGCTGCTGTGTAGCCATGGGGGCATATCTGTTATGTGCTATGTAACTTATGCCTTTTTCCAGCTTGAATCGCTGCCCCATGGCTACAAAGCAGCTTATTTATATAAACTATGGTAGAATTTCTGAAGCAAACACATAGCTTTAACCGGTGCAGGGCAGCAGTACACTATATTTTTATTACTTTGCTACACTTTTACTTAGTGTTACTGTTCCTTTAATCACTCTTTTTTGTAATAATAATACTGCACATTGATTGACGTTAAGTAGTTAAAGGGGAACTATCAAGAAAATGGAAATGTAATATGAGCTTCATCACTCTGAAAATAAATTTTCTAAATATATTCAATTAAAAATTCTGAACCGTTTCTGAAATAATCAGGTTAATCTTCATTATCCCCCTCTTAGCAGCCATCTCTCTTCATGCAGAAGTTGGAAGTCTGATTTTGAATGACAGTTAGGGGCAAATTTACTTATGGTCTATATCGAGGGTTAATTAACCCTCGATATTCGACTGTCGAAGTTAAATCCTTCGAATGTCGAAGTCAAAGGATTTACTGCAATTCGTTCGATCGAATGAACGATTAAATCCTTCGAATGGTTCGATTCGAAGGATTTTAATCCATCGATCGAACGATTTTTCTTCGACCCAAAAAAGATAGCAAAGCCTATGGGGACCATACCCCATAGGCTAACATTGACTTCGGTAGGTTTTAGGTGGCGAACTAGGGGGTCGAAGATTTTTTTAAAAAGACAGTACTTCGACTATGGAATGGTAGAACGATTTTTAGTTCAAATCGTTTGATCCGAAGTCGTAGTGGAAGGTCAAAGTAGCCCATTCGATGGTCGAAGTAGCCAAAAAAACCATTCAAAATTCAAAGTTTTTTTTTTTATTCTATTCCTTCACTCGAACTAAGAAAATGGGCCCCCTAAAGTGGACCTGTCACCCAGACATAAAAAGCTGTATAATAAAAGTCCTTTTCAAATAAAACATGAAATCCAAATTTTTTTTTATTAAATCATACATAGGTGTTGTAAACTCATTTAAAAATCTCAGCTGTCAATCAAATATTGCCTGCCCCGGTGACGGGTCCCCTTTAAATCCAATATATCTTATATTTATCTTATCCTTTTGCATAGAAGATAGATTTTGCATAGAGGATGCATTAGATCTCACTCTATTAAAATCACCAGAAATCCTGTTTTTCTACATTCAGGATGTGTGCCAAAGTCAATTATTTTATTTTTACTGGAATCCGTTAATTGAGTGAGCTCTTCTACTTCTACTAGTAAAGGGAGCCCCCCTCTATAGTGAATCTAACAGTCAATGAAATTCTGACTCCCAACTCCTGCATGAAGAGAGAATGAAGAGAAACAGATACTGAGAGAGGGATAATGAAGATAAACTTGATTATTTCAGAAATGTTAGTATTTGGAAAGTTTCTTATTTCATTATGACAAAGCTTCTATTAAATTTTCATTTTTGCAATAGTTCCCCTTTAATTAGTAAATATTAGGCACCATGCTCCATATTATGAAAAAAAACCCTTGTCTAGTAAAACTGAGGTCCGAGGCATTCTACATATTCCATGCCTGTTGTTTTAAAAGTTATCTCCCACACAAACATAAATATACATTGTTTTAATGACACTTTTATTTTTTCATTGTTTAGTGCTTCGGGCTGCTTGGGGTGAATGGTGCAGGAAAGACCACTACATTTAAGATGTTGACCGGAGATACTGATGTGACAGCTGGGGAAGCTTTCCTAAAAAACCATAGGTCAGTAATAAGCTGACACTGATATCCTAATAAAATTCTACTCCTTGCTATATTGATGTGGTTGGTGGAAACCTCACTGCTCACAGCAGGAAACCTACAAATAGATATTTCTCAGCGCTACAGCTTAAACACAGTATAATGATATTTATTTATATGTAGACAAATTATTGTAGGTTTAATATGCTGTTTAAAGTCTTCATATGTTTTACCTTCCATTAATATGCTAATCAAAAAGTGAAAGGCACTGCCCAGCAAAGAATAACTAGACTACAAAAGGCAGTGGTTTTCTACAAGCATTGTACATTATACGTTGCTTCTAATAGCCCCTATGAAGTGAACTGTATATTACTAATAACTCAGTGGACGACTTCAGAGTGGACCTTTCTCTGACTCTGTCTGGTCCAAAAATAGATAGATCTGTGGGAAGATAAGAAAACAAATATGTAAAAAAGGAGAGACCTCACACACTGTAAATACATAATACAATATTGATTGTATATTCTACAGCATCCTGTCAAATATACACGAGGTTCACCAGAACATGGGCTACTGCCCGCAGTTTGATGCCATTAATGAGCTACTGACTGGAAGGGAGCATCTGGAGCTTTATGCCCTGTTGCGGGGCGTCCCTGAGAAAGAGGTTTGCAAGGTAAAGCATGTTTTCATTTCTATGTGCTCTAGACTACACAGAACTTTTTTAGCTTGATACAAAAAAGCTAAACCCTAATTCAACCTTTTCCTTTTCAAAAAAAGTAGAATGTAGACAGGTAGTTGTAGTTTAAATATACACCTACTATTGGACCCTAAGCACCTGGGAGATATGGTCCACTATTGTTGATTTATAGATATGGTAGCACTTAAAGTGAAGATTAATATGCAACAATTACCAATGTATAGCTGCAGCTACACCATATCTTTAGGGAACAATTTGGGGCAACTAAGCTGACTCTGGTAATTGCTGAAACAAATGAAGAAGGAACTCTCCAAAATGGTTTCCATCCTATATACTCACTTGTTGACCACCATACCTGCTCTATTTCAATCAGCCTATCATAGATGGCATCACAATATACCTGGGTTGGGGAGGGCCACTGGGTAGAAATAACCGACAACCTTTACCAGTTCTTTGTTCAAGAGAAAGATTAATCCAGCATAAGTTCCTTCTGCAGACATACATTATCTCAGCCCAAAAAGACTGTATTGCATGGATGAAATACTTTCCCCGCATGTGTGGAAAGAAGGACGGGTCCTGCTGGCACATGTTCCGGACATGTTCTTTTGTGCATGGTTTGGTAATATGTGTTTAATCACTTCGCTCTTGACTCTTTCTTTAGGTTGCTGAATGGGCCATACATAAATTGGGCCTAGTCAAGTACTCAGAAAAACATGCAGGCAACTACAGTGGTGGAAACAAACGCAAACTCTCTACAGCTATTGCCTTGATTGGAGGACCTCCAGTGGTGTTTTTGGTTAGTGTCTTGTTGCAGTGATACTACACTATAGTTCCCCTTTATTACTTCCACTCTGTAAATTGTATGATTTATTAGAGCTTGAATTTCACTGTCTGCTTTAATAGTTATGTTCTAGGCAGAATAGATAATGGCTTCTAAAATGTCATTATTCTTTTTTGTAATAATAACAGGCAAGCCAAAATTAAGACATGGCAGCTGGAGGGCGTGTTGTGAATATGTGTGAGCAATATATTATTCTTAACTGGATTCTTAAATTACTTGAAACGCTACAATACCATTATATATTTTATCAGAAGAGCTGCAGGATTGGTATCAAATGACTTAGTAGCCTGGGGAAGCATATGTTACTGTATATGCAGGGCTCACAGCCTGGGCAGGAAGTTAGAAGTCAAAGGCAAAATAAACTCTCAGCACCTGGCTTGGTAAAATAATCCTTGCTATAATATGCTTTTCTTCATTTTCATTATTTCATTACTTGGGTGCTCTTATTTGCCTGCAGAGTCTGACATTAAGTAAACAGATATTTTTTTTTATTGAACATTGGGGAATACGATTAATACAGATTGCCCAATTTTTGCAGTATTTGGCAGCCAATTCAGTCGTGAAACAGGAAAATAAATTAAATTTTTCCATTAACAGGATGAGCCAACAACGGGCATGGATCCGAAAGCAAGACGCTTCCTGTGGAATTGTGCCCTCAGTGTCATTAAAGAAGGAAGATCTGTGGTGCTAACTTCACATAGGTAAATGCAGCTCTCTATTAATATATTTATTCATTCCTCGCCAAAACCCCAACACCTCCTGTAAGTTAATGTCAAGCAGAGTTATTGACTTTTCAACAGTACTGTTTGGTTTGGATAGGAGCACTCAGTGCCAACAATTTTGTCCAGTGAAAGAGGAAAGGAAGCAGGCAAGTCCCTTGTCCCAGAGGTCACAACTGTATGACCTAGGATTTTTGCCATTGTCATCTTGAAAACAGCAAGCTGCTAATAGCGTAATGTTAAATTATAGAAAATAACCTTTCCCATAATATCGTCAAGGTCTTTTGTGTGCACTTTTTAAAAACAATGTGTGCAGAGCAGTTCGTAGGTTCAAGCTAGTATTGATTGATTATGTATGTGCAGACAAAATCTTTCTGTATGAGTTACAACCTCTGTGCTGTAGTGTCATAATGTGTGTTCACAAATGAGCCCAAGGCTTATTGAGAAAAGAGAGTTCACTGACATTCACTTATTTACCTTGCACACCAGAATGAAAAATTGAGTGTGATGTTACTTATATGCTGCATTATAACTTCCAGGATTCTCTAGAGTATAGTGTTAAAGCTTGCTTAGGGTTATAGTCCAGCAACAGAGAGTCCTTCATTGAGAATCCTGCCTGCTTTGTTTGGTTTCTTAGTATACCATCAGTTTTAAGGAATACATCTTCTAATTTGCCATATCATTCCATATTTTAGTCCAGGGACTTTAATTCGAAAAAAAAAAATACCCCATTGCTATTAAAATGGAATTTTACTGTAAAAATAATTTTTAGCTGTGAGTTAGTAAATTTTATTGTAGGTGTCTGTGCAATTGGCCTTTCTTTTCACACCCTATTCATAGTTTAGACCCTAACACACATTTCATAGTTTAAACTACAAACCAGAAGGCTTCAGGGGTTTGTGTGAGCAACAAGGCATGTGTAGCTAAAGAGATAATCAACCAGACTACAATACAAGGCAAGGTCACTTTAAGTAAAAAAAAATGTCCTGTGTAAATATATTGTCATATTTGCCAACAGAATCTAATATCTATCTCTCTTTATTTATCGACAGTATGGAGGAGTGTGAAGCACTGTGCACTAGAATGGCCATAATGGTTAACGGGAGATTCAAGTGTCTTGGAAGTGTCCAGCATCTGAAAAACAAGTAATTGATTTTTTTTACTGGTTATTTTTTTTGGGATATTCTATTGCAGTCAGCTGAGAAGTTACAATTCCTGGCCTGCCCTTAAAGGAAAACGATATCCCCCAAACAATGTAGGTCTCTAAAAAATAAATTGCATAAAACCTGCTTCATATAAATAAACCATTTTCATAATAATATACTTTTTTAGTAGTATGTGCCACTGGGTGATCATAATAGAAAATTGCCTTTTTAAAAAATAAGGGCCGCCCCCTGGGATCATACGATTCACAGTGCACACAAACAAAGCAAACAAACCATACATGTTAGGTCACATGAGCCAATTAATAGACAGAATACTACCTTTTGCTTCCACATTTCCTCTTGTTACAGTTAGAGTTGAAGTATTTCTGGTCAGGTGATCTCTGAGGCAGCACACAGACCATCGCGAAATGGTCGCTCAAGGCAAGAGATGTAAAAGGGCAATATTTACTTAAATATATATTCCAGTTTGATAAGATTCTTTAATATGCCATTTAATTTGTTAATCTGTTGCTTTAGTATTCATTTTGGGGGGTATAGTTTCCCTTTAACAAAGACATTGACGTTGTAGTTAGTCAAATACAGGAGAGAGACCTCTGAACAGCCATCTTAATAGATATAGGCCATTGTCGCCGGTGGTTTTTTTAGTTATATATCTCAGGTTGGACATTCCTGCACATGGTGGACATCTATGCGACAGTGAGTTACATGACACTAGCTACTAGGGCATTATTTCATCTTCATTCTTTTGATATTTAATAGCGCTGCCATACGGGGCAATGAAATCACTACTTTCTACCTTTGTCTAACTTTACAGGTTTGGAGATGGGTATACCATTATTGTCCGAATAGGAGGTTCTAACCCTGACCTCAAGCCTGTTGAAGAGTTCTTTAACCATGCCTTCCCTGGGAGTGTACTGAAGGAAAAGCACCGGAGCATGCTCCAGTACCAGCTCCGCTCCGCACAATCTTCCTTGGCCAGGATATTCAGCATCCTCTCCAAGAACAAAAAAAGACTTCACATTGAAGATTATTCTGTCTCTCAGACGACTCTTGACCAAGTAAGTTCTTCTGCCAATCTGACAAGCACAACATGACGTGCCTCAAGAAAAAATCATATTGTAAAAACAAGTATCCTGTACATTTTCTCCCAGCAAATCTCATTACAGGATTTGTTGTCAACTTTAATCCCCTTTACTGTTTTTGGTAGATATTAAGCTCAGCCTGTCTGTTATTAATCTATTTCATTAATCAACTTATAAAATATAGATTGATATGAGAAAGATTTAATTAGTATTAAAGAGGGGGTGGACACATAAAAGAAATAAAGTAGTTGCCAGTCATAGTTTATAAATTGCCAAAAGAGTAAAATATTTATATTACACTATATAGAACAGCTAAAAATATAGGAACCTTGTAAGCATTGTATTAAATGTGGCTACTTGATTTTAAAGCAAATTTATAGACATTTCTTGAATATATGTATGCCTAGATCTTTGTGGAGTGAACTGTTCACCAATAAAAAAAAAGACCCTACATAACACTACTTTTTCTTTATATTGTATAGGTATTTGTAAACTTTGCCAAGGACCAAAGTGATGACGATCAAAAGGACCTTTCATTGCACAAAAACCAGACAGTTGTAGATGTTGCCCTCCTAACATCTTTCCTGCAAGATGAGAAGATGAAGGAAAGCTGTGTGTGAAAAATAAAAGAAGGGTAGAACAAAAGGATTTGAGTTGAAAGACTAGCTTGGCTGCGAAAGGGACGTTCATGCCAGAAAGTCTAGTCTAGGACCTGCTCAAAGAGGCACTGTATACTGGACAACAGTGTTATCACTCAATGCAATGCAAATCAATGCAAAGACAGAGAATATTCCATTACAAAGACCACACCTTTGTACTGCCTTGTTGTACTGTGCTCAAGTAGAAGACTTGAAAGTAGAGGCCAACAGTAGGATGTGAAACTTTAGAGATGTACCCACTGAATCTTGCCCCAAAAGTGGGTACAAAACAAATGTTAGTGCACACAATTTCAGTTTCTTCTTCTTATTATTAATCTGAACAACCCTACCATACAAAATCATGACCAGAGACTATTTATTGTTCTGTCTAGTCTATGGGTTATTAGGACAGTATATCCAAACTATGGTCCATTTAGGACTAGTGTTGCCAGTCTGATTATTCTGAGGTTGTTCAGATTAATGTATTCAATTTAACAGTCTTGCCGCTATCTCCGGTACACAGTCGGTATGTGTACAGTGGTTCCAGGCAAAGTATTTTTGAAATATGATACGAAAAGCAATACAGAACTGTTGGTTGATCTAAAAAAAAAACAACCCTAATGGTTGCAGAGCTGTGTAGCTGTGAAAGTCAGAAAATTGCACTGGCTACATTTTAGAGTTCTCTTTCATACAAGGACAGACAATTGCTCTAGTTTTCTACTGTTGGATGTCAAAGTCACCTTTTCTAAAATAGTTATTTTCAGTAGCATTGTTACATTTGTCCTGTGCAACATTTTATAAATCCATTTTAGTATTTTGGGTTTTAAATTTTTTTTTAATAACCTATCATTTTTTTCTTTTTCTTTTCTTCATTTCTGTTGGGTTAGTTTGCAGCAGATCCTATAATCATCCTGCTGGTGCTGGAATTTGCCTGTGCTCTGTCTGGAAAGGGATTTATGATTTATTTATACAGATTCAAGCACTCCTATCCAGGCCTTGGGTGACTCCAGTGCAGTGACAGGATAAGATGTTTTCACTGTTAAACAATCATTTTATGGTCCTGCTGTACACTAATAGGTATACCCGAAAATCATCCTGTCCTACTTATTATTTGCATATTTTTGTTTACCTTTGGCCATAATGCTGTTAAATACAATACGTTGTGTTAACCTTTGTCCATAGTCATTGTTACAACTTTTTTATTGTGACATGTTACATTTCTGTTCCATTTTATGAAGCGCCCATATTTGAGTATTGTATTTGTTGCAGTATTGCTGCATGCTTTCTCCTGATCCAACCAACATGTTTATCATTCATGGCAATATATATATGCAAAAAAGACATACAATAACACACTAATAATTAGTATTTTTTGTTTTTAAGGCTGCTTATGGTTTTCTTTTGTTTGTCAGATGTCTATATTGGTGCTGCTCCTCAATATTGCATTGGTGGTTACACAGTTCGTTTTGCACTTTTTGGTTCCCCAGAGAGAGCTCATCATTTAAATGTAACCAAATCGTCACTTAAATATTTGCCACCTCCAACAAGCAATTATAGTCTTCTATTATATAAGGCTAATAACTATATATTAAGACTTGGCCAAGTTAATATTGTGACACAGTGACTCAGAGTCTTCATTGTATGGGACTTTTATTGTTATTATTAACACTTGCTCCCAACCGTATTCATGGTATTTGTCTCTTGACAGGTAATCTTAAATTAAATCTAAACAAAAATCCAAGTAAACATAAGTAGAGTGTCTATATATAAATATATTTATATATGGCAACCCAGCCAGTGCTTGCCTTGTTGTATAGGGAGAAGTTCTCTTTGTTGCTTTTGAGATACCAGATTCGGTATATGCTTTCAGCCCAATCTAATGGCTGAGGATAGGCGTGGGATCATCAGGATGCAATTCCAAACTTTCTAGATTAATGAATGTCTGCATCACTCACTGTGAACTTCTACAATATGGTTCCTCGGAACTTCCTGAGACTGATGACAATCATGGGAAACTTGCAGCAGGCTGCAAATCTCCTCAACTGAAGCAGTCTCAGGTGGCAGCAGCAACCACCGCTTAGTGGAATAGCTTTTATAGTAAGTCTCACAGGAGATCAAGGACTGTAACAGATGACTATTGTATCCCAGGCACTTTGCAGATATTTCTGAAAAGCAATATCATTTGGCTTGAGCATCATCCTACCATTAAACTTCTATGTAGCCCTGTGCAGAACAAATTACAGCCCCAGACCAAACACATATTCTACTCATGTGCAGGCAAGTCCATGTTCTTGTTTTAACACCACCACAAAGGATCATTAAAAATGAGGTGATGGCAAAAAAATGACAACATTTTCCTTTAGTGACGAATAATTTCAGAATGTGCCTCGTTAACTTACTCTACTGGGTAAACAATCTCAGGTACCTCAATCGGTTTTAAGAGGGCATCTTTTTTTTTTTTTTTCAACATACTGTGTGCCAATGTTTGTGCCACACTTCTCATCCCAATTAATCTGGTAGTTTCCCAGTTTCATAATGAGCCATTATATCATGTTGTCATGCTAAATACAGAACTCAGGACTCACATTTTGGAAAGCTGTCCTCATCAAGAGCCAAAAAAGTTACTTTGCAGATGACGCCACTATTAGCAACAATCTATAACCACTTTCTCATGTTGATACCCAGCCAAACAAACCATGCACCACAATGCCTTCAAGCTCTTACCTGATAGTGGCATGGAAACCCTACAGATGGTTGTTGCGACTGTTCCTGTTAAGACATGACATTTCTCCCATATGATGTGATGTTTTTATCATTGTATTTCATTATGGTCGGTCCTCCATTCCAAGCACTTTACACTGGTTTTTATGGGATCTGTTTTTTTTTTTTTTGCACTGGAATACCCATTGACATTGCAAAAACTAGGCAGATTAAAATGAAAACTATATATAGGTTTTACAATAGAATTCTAAGTTAAATATCCATGTCTAAAAAAAAAAAGTGTATTGTCAACTGTTAAAGTATTACAAATGTATGTAACTAGATTTATGTTAATTGCTTTGTATTACATCAAACAAATACAATTTGTAAAACCAAGCATTTTTATGCTCTTTTGTTCAGAATGTACTTCAAGGGGGTGGTACACTTTATGAATATCCTAAATCGGATTGCCTTATTACATTCGATGTGGTAAGGGTTATTTGCATCTGTTCACATAGATAACAGAGCATTAAAAAGGTTCTGCTTCTTCCTCTATTTCAAGCATCTTTAAAGGGATACTGTCATGATTTTTAGGGTGTAGTTTTTATTTCTAAATCACACTGTTTACACTGCGAATAATACACTCTACAATATAAAATGTAATTCCTAACCCAACAAATGTATTTATTTTAGTTGTAATATTGGTGTGTAGGCAGCCATTTCTGGTCATTTTGCCTGGCCGTGTGTATTCAGGGAGAGCCAGCACTTTAGGATGGAACTGGTTTCAGGCAGGCTGTTGTTTCTCCTACTCAATGTAACTGAATGTGTCGCAGTGGGACTTGGATTTTACTATTATGTGCTGTTCTTAGATCTACCAGGGAGCTGTTATCTGGTTACCTTCCCATTGTTCTGCTGATGGGCTGCTTGAGGGAGGGAAGGGATGATATCACTCCAACTTGCGGTGAAGACTAACTGGTCGGTAAAAATGAAGCTTGATCCCAATGTTATCAATAGGGGGAAATGCATAAAAATAAAGGAAGGCCGTATTCAAGAAAAGGTGGCAACCCTGTTCCCTGGTTGCAGGAAATTTCCAGGGGTGATGAAAAGTCAACACCAAGCAAACTGTTTTCCAGCACTAAGTATATAACTAGGTGCTAAGGTAATGGGGATGGAAAAGCCATAGAACTTGCCTGCGATTTCGATTAATCAAGGCAGGAATGTGACTTTGTACATAAGACCCCATTCACTTTGCTTTTTTTGACTAGGGGTGTTGGAGTATTTAGTGTATGCCACCCCCCAAAAAAAATTTTGGTGGGGCTAGTGCAAAGCAATCACTCCTGCCTCTGCTGGCCCACTCTCCTGCTCGCATGCTTTCTCCTCTCCGCTTACAGATATAATGTGATTGGGGAGTGGGGGAATTCTTCAGAACTATAGAGGAAGCAAACTTGTTCTCCCCAGGCCCCCTGCAGGGTCTGCTTCATCTATAGTTACGCCACTGGCTAGGGAAGTATAATATAAAAAGGTAATGGGAGCAGGTGAATTAAACTTAGGACTGGTCAGTCAGTTGGAGAGACACTGGCAGCTTTGGTTATAACTTCAAGTTGCAGTAACAGGAGAGGAAGAAATCATCTGCTCTGTTAATATTTCGGTTAGACAAATCCAGCAGTGGCCTCATAAACGATTGCTTGCTAATCCATTTCATCTGAATGACAATTTACTGTCCAATAAAATGTTTCATGCCAAGAATTTAATGCAAAGTAACATTTGTAAGCAATGCTCCATTAGCTGAACTGTTAAGGTCTGCTAATTACTGGTGCAAGGAAAATAAATATACATGACTGTAGCAATTCATCTGATGGCAAAGCTTGTTATCACAAGGCTTGCAGAAACACGGATATTTGTGTATATAGTGTTGTGCTGGCTTTCAAACTTAAGCTGCCCATAGATGCAAAGATGAGATGTTCAAGGATTCGAACGATTGGACTTCCCCATCTCCCGACCTGCCACTAACCATTCAGATCAAATAAAGTAGAAAAGAACAGAGTAGCCGATGTTCAGCCACTGACAGCAATCGTATGAAAGTTATGCGCTCTCTGCACTAGCGACGAGGACCCCCCCGACCCCGTCTGGCGATGAAAAGCTGAGTGCCGTAGAGACGGTCATCTCATCGGCAAAATGGGCAGGATCACCCCTGTGAGTATCTTGTGCCTTTTCTCATTTTCCAGCTTGAATGACTGCTCCCATGGCTACACAGCAGCTTGTTTATATAAAATATTGTTGTGTTTCAAACATGCCCATTTTACAAGTGTAGGCCAACACTACATTATATTTTACTTTAAAACACTTTCATTTATTGGTTTTACTGTTCCTTTAAGTCCTGCTGTGCAGAAGCACCTCCTTCTCTGAGTCCCTACTATTAGTTGCATGCAATCAAGCTGCTGTTATAGAAATCTATATCTTATCTATATTATGTAACCAACAACACTTAAACAATATTAAGAAATAATTAATTTCCAGGCAGAACCTGGGGATCAGGCCAAATAAACCCTGTAAGTGTCCCTGGTCATGGAGAACAGAACAGAGACCCTATGCCATAAGATTGGTGTATACATGCATACTTAAGTCTGGGGTATGCAAATATGTCTGTTTTGGTTAATGGATGATGATTTGACTGAAACAAGCAATAGGGTAGCTATATACATATACAATATACAAATAAGGATTCATTGACCCTAATGTAACAGACTGACCCTTATAGCAGCCCCAGATCCATCAGCCCTTCCTTTTTCCACTCACTGTGGTCAGCTCCGAAACACAAAACAAACATTGGAGTTTTAGAGCTTTATTTGAAACAAATACATTATTAGTAGAATGTTTTAGCGATTTCAGCAAGGCCAGATCTTTCACAAATAACTAAAGTTCACACTTGATCTACTTCTACACCTGAGAGCAAGGATCTGTAGGATAACTGCGGCACATTATTTCATGGGTGAGAACTGGGTTGGGAGCATCAGCAGGTTCCTCTGAGACTCCAGGAATCTTGAACTCTCTCTCACTGAAATTGAAACAAAACAGCAGATTTATTCTTTATGCGTCGTCTGTCAGTTGGGTTACAAGGGACAATACTGAAACCATAATCTGTTATACAGAAAGTGAGCAATAACTGAACCCTTTATAGAACATTTGCATGTGCACATATGTGGTTATAGAAGGATAGCTCTGGTAATGGCAGGTCCAGCGTAGACTTTGATATACTTTGATATACTCAGAATATCAACATAACACTATGAATTTACCTGCAACATGCTTTTTTTAAAATTCACGTCCCAACTAGTTGTCCAATTAAATGGACAACACAGGGATCACCTGACAGAAAGTGGGAATGGCGGGAGCTACAACATTGAGCTGGCCCCTGCTCCTGCAACAATAAGGGAAAGTTGTACTACAAATAAAGGTATGGGGTCCGTTATCCGAAAACCTGTTATCCTGAAAGCCCTGAATCAAGGCCATCTCCCATAGACTCCATTTTATCCAAATAATCCAAATTTTTAAAAAATGATTTCCCTTTTCTCTGTAATAATAAAACAGTATCTTGTACTTGATCCAAACTAAGATATAATTAATCCTTATTGGAAGCAGAACCAGTCTATTGGATTTATTTAATGTTAAGTAGACTTAAAGCGGTTGTACTTCTCTAAAGGCAAATAATTATAAAACTATAAAAAAAATAAACAATGAAGACCAATTGAAAAAGTGCTTGGAATTGCTATAACATACTAAAATTTAGCTTAAAGGTGAATCACCCCCTTAAGGTATGAAGATCCAAATTATGGAAAGACCTGTTATAAGGAAAGTCCCGGGACCAGAACATTCTGGAAAGCAGGTCCCATACCTGTATTTGTAATTATAAAACAGGGTGCAACGACGGTGTGTAATAATATTAACTGCAACATATTTTCTTGTAAGGAATATACACAGTGCAGAAGGTATTATGGAAACAGTGGGTCAGACATCTGGGATTCTGAAATTGTTGGCCAGCAAGGGAAACTGCAAGATATTTTAACTGGCGTATTTTACATTCTGTTCTTGTTACATCACCAGTTAGGCCCCGCTGCCAGTTACTCTCTAATGCTCTGTATTACTGCTCCATCTAGGGGCCTACTATTAAACCTACTATTAAACCATCCCCATCTTACTCTTCAACAACTTGCTGACTCCTTTATTCATTTAGGGATGTTATTGACTGTGTTTCTACTAGAGCTTATGTATGAATATATATCTTTAGTGTACACAGTGCTGTACATGTTAATACATGAGGAGTAAAGACAGTGCAATAAATATATAATATACAAAGATTAAATAAAGTGTTAAGAGACAAAGGAGGGTCCTGAAGGACTTACAAGGATCAGTTAGAAAGGTATATGCATAAACATGAAGCTTCATTGAGGATACCAAGAGAATCGACTATTAGAAAGTAATGGCTGACATCAAAAGCACAGGAAAAATTCTGTATTATTAGAATAGAAAAATCTCATTTGGCACTGGAGATCATTTGTAACATTACATACGGCTCATTTCCGTATTTAGTATACAGAGCAAAAAACCCTGTGAGTTAATGGCACACAAACAATGATTCCTGTTGTTAATAGGCTTTACTTAACTTTTTATTAACTCTAGTCCAGGTCTTGTTTCAGACAGGATTTGAAGGGAAATATGTGGGAAATTCCAAAACTATACCGCCCAAAATGAATATTTGAACAACAGATGGCTCATACAATTAAAAACGTATATTATGATGAAAATGGTTTATTTTCATGAAGCAGGGTTTTACATATGAGCTGTTTTATACAATATCTTTTTATAGAGACCTACATTGTTTGAGGGGTACAGTTTTCCTTTAAAGTTTTTAGAAAGGAAGTTTTATCTCAATGGGTTTTCAGCTTATTTGCATATGTGACCCTAAAGCTCAGTGACAATAGGCAACATGGGAACACTGAAATGATAGGGTTTTGTGGTTCTCAGTGTCTTCTCTAGCCATGGCATCTTCTCGTTTGTGAGTGGTAATAACTGCTGCTAATCTAGTGGCCAAATATAAGCTAAATGGTTCTGGCACCCCCAAAGCTGGCATGTTAAAGCAGATTCAATTCTAGCCAGTTTGATCGTGATTATTTTGTGGAGAGATTGGCTGTTTTATCAGGGACACAAATTGGAGGAGACAAAAAGAGATATTGATTCCAAGGTAGCAGAATCATTTTCACTAAGACAAGTGGCCCATACTGTATGAAACTCAGGCTGTTCCTGGATATGTTATAGCATGTTGAGACCATTTAAAATCAAAATTCACCTGTATTAATTTCTATTCAGATTGTTAATGGGACCTAAAAAATAGCGCATCTAAGGTCCTGGGGTCAAGTAGAGTCCTACAATACAAACAAAGTTCATTCAGCACTTAAATTGTGAATTCTTCAACTGGTGTAAATGATCTAGATTACAGCCGCCTTCACTGGTCCACTGCTGGACTCTCCAATGCAAAACAAATCTCTGTAGGGAAGAGCAAGAATGGATACTACCCTTAAATTTCTATATTAAAGTGGCAAGTGCAACACACATTTTTTTCCTTCTGAATAAGCGTGGCGTTCCAAGTGAAACGCGTTAAGGATCAATTTCATGTTCTCAATTTCATGTTATTTCGTGAGTATACCCAGTTTCTGGGCCACAATTTTAAATAAATACGTCTGCATTGTCATATATTTCTTCTTTTTATGAACATTGCATGAATACTCGAGGGCACCTTGGAGTCAGCACCAGTTTGCTTGATGTGTACATACTTTGAAAATCTGGTGAGTAGGCAACTTCACCAGAGGTGGACCGATTTACCACCCTTGGTCTAACTTACCTGAAGGGTTTACAGCACCTGGGGTCTAGTAGTCTGGGGGCAGGTCAATGCTTTGGCAAAGCCAGTGTCACTTACAATGGGAGCTTATCAAATTTATGTGTGGTACTCTACAAGTCACTACTAACTGGGTTTAGGGGATGAAGTCACTTTTTCAGATATAAGAACAGACAAGCCTGATGTAGGTGAAAAAAAAAGTGTGAAAAGAAACATAAAACAAGCTTTTATCCTTTAGCTGGTTGTACAGAAACAGAGCAAAGTCACTTGTCTAAGACCTTGAATTGCAGTCTAGATCTGTTTATGCAAAGACTCAAATAAAAGCAACTTCCCATCTTCTTTTCATAGCTTGCACCAGGTACAGTTAACCATGGCAACCAATCATCAGTGAGTATTGATAGGTTACTACAGCTGGCTCAGTTTTGTTTCTTTGACAAAGATGTTGCCCTTCTTCTCCCTGCAGCCTTATGTTTAAAAGTCCGGGTATCTAAATCCTAACAGAAATATGTGGCACTCAAAAGCACATACTTAAGTGTACACTAAATATGCCTGCAACCCATCAAGGGAAAAAAAAGCTCCATCTTTGAAAAAAAGTACCCATTTTTTCTTACCTGCTGCTACCACTCTAGCATCTTCATGTGCCCTATGTCTGCCAGATGCCCGACTGTCAGCATTCTCATTCCACCACAGCACATGCACTGTCAAACAAAGCATAACAATCATCTTTAAACATCTTATATGCTGGATTTCCTAAGTGCAGGCTTTTCCAATGCTGCAGAAAAACAGAGATGCCAACCTAAATCTGTTGAATTCCTGGTGTGTCTTGATGATGCCTTTTCCAGCCCTGCTCTGTTTCTGAAGATTTCAGGGACACATTTTCTATGCTTTTCAATGGTGGATGGTTAGTTGTTTTTGTTGCAACTGATAGGTGGTGATTGGAATGTTACTGTGAGTCAGAGTGAGGTGGAGTAACTCAGCATAAGTTGGCACAACAGCTGATCATCAGTAGTTACTATCCCTCACTAGTGAAACTTCACTAGCATTCTTGCACTTAGGTTAATTTGAATAGGGCGGGTACATATAGGTTGTATGGACGTCTTTATTAGTTATGTTGGTGCAAATGCTTGAAGTGGCCACTTTTTGAAACATGTCCAGTGAGCCATAATCAGAGGAGATCCTTTAATACCCTAGACATTAGCCCACCCTTAAACAAATGTGGCAAACCCCTCAAATTAGTTTTAAAAAATTCCTCACACATACATCTTTAATAGTTTGGACTTTTGAAGGCAATCCCGCTTTAAAAAAAGAAAAGTCCTCAGTGCTTTTGACAGCTTTAATGCATTTCCGGCATACAGGATATGATGTCACTGACATACGATTGAGGAAGATGTTGCTTCACTTTATCAGTTCGCCTGGTCTGAGTTGGTGAAGTGAACTCTGGCAAAAGGATAGCGATCAGTAAAATTTGCATCTTAGTGAATTTACAGGGTAACGACTGTTCGCCAAAGGAAAAAGTCACCAGGCAATAGGGTGCGCATGAGCGCCAGCAACGGTCTTGTTCCTGCGAATGTGATTTCTGGCGACGGCCACTTCGCCCTTTAGTGGATCTGCTCCTTAGTGTTCACCATCCTTTGACCAAAGTAACTGCCACTGGCCACATCTCAAGCAAGGATCAAAATGCACATGGGTACATGTCATAATACTAAATAAAGTGCATGAGGAACTCTCTACTGCTTTCTCTTCACATACATGCTTCAGCACATATACATTTTATGTTATTCGTTTGTAAAAGACACACAGTTCATATTTGCAGCATATTGGTATTACCTTGGTTGAGTGATCCATACTCTGTGTTGAACACACCAACAAGCTTAGTGTATCCAGTGTTCACGTGAGTTGAAATTGCTGCTCTGAAGGCATGACCCCAAACTGCTGGCCCTCCAGGCTTAAACTGAAAGCTGACCAACTCATAAACCCCTGTGAAAAAAGAGGGCATATAAGTGTGTCATCACATGAATGTTTATTTGCCACCTTCATCATTCATTCATCTCAAGCTTTTAGTTATCAACATACCTGTGTCATTGAGCCAGATACTGTACTTACATCTCCCTTTGTTATAAAAGTAACAGCATTGCCTAGTAATTCAAAGCAACTAGTCTGCTGGTAGAATTCATTGGTCACCTGTTTTAAAGAAAATATCTGGCTGTTGTGGTGTAACTACCATACAGAAGATACCACTATCACAGGGGGCCCGGTCAGTCACATGGTCTGTTGTATGGTTCAATATTAAATTCACTTTCCAGTCTCCAATTTACTAAAGGAGTGCAGGTGCAAGCCATGTACAGGGGGAGAGATGAATGGGATTTCAGTTTTAGGTGGGGCCCCCGAATTTCTTTTTTTTTGCTACTGGCATAGGCATGTCACACCAGAACATTTAACAGCAGTAAAATAAAATGATCACAGTGCTAAACAATACCAATGAACTGAAATTAAACTTTAGGGGACAGGACTGCTCTAAGAACTACCAACGTGAGTAGTAGCTCTTGCTCCTGCCTTTTCAAAAATGCCAAATATCTGACTAACCCCCAAAGGGTTGGCAATAAGTTGAGAAGTATTTCTGACAGATACCTTCTGTTGCAGCAGGTTGGTTTGCTTGTCTGAAATTGTGGCTATTCGGAAATTCACACTAAATTTAAGACTGAGTTAAAAGCTAGACTAATATCAACTACACAACTAGCATTACTTGTGACCCTTAGGTGTAAGGAAGTAAATGTGAATCTTTTTCATTACCTATGGAGCTGTCCTAGAGGAAACAAAGTTTGGCTGGATTTGGAGAAATGTATCCTGCTTAAACTAGGATTTCATATTAAATTGTCCCCTGAATTTGCTTTTTTTAAGATGGGTTCTCCTGGGGGCTCAGTAATGGGGCACTCTCCTGCAGATTATAATATTCTTTTAAACGAACCTCCTTTTTTAAGGCTGCCACTAAAAAATCTAATTTATTCTAATTTTGGATGTTGGAAGCCACTCCATGGTTAAAAGATATTCTTTCCCAGTTAAATCTCCTTTGCTGGCAGGATGCGATTAGAGTGAGAACTACGGATCCCCACCTAAAACATCCTTTTCTTGAGAGGTGGTCTCTGTTCTTAGACCAAGTTGATTCTCGTTATAAATTTCAAATTCTGGGTATACTCCAAATTCCATTTACTTAAAGGGGAACTATTGCGAAAATGAAAATTTATTATAAGCTTCCTCATACACTTTCTAAATAGAATCAATTACAAATTCTGCACCGTTTATGAAATAATCAAGTTTATCTTCACTATCCCTCTCTCAGGATCTGCTTCTCTTCATTATCTTTTCATGCAGGAGTTGGGTGGCAGATTATCCTTGACAGTTAGATCCAATATATCTTATAAGGGGGACTTCTTTTGTCTAGATGTATTAGAGCTCAGTCTATTAAAATCTCCAGAAATCCTGTCTCTCTACATGCTGGATTTGTGCAAATGTGTGTTATTTTGTTAGATTTAGTTTGTACTGGAATCAGTTATTTGAATGAGCTCTAATTCATTTGCTAGGAAAGGAATCCCCATATAAGATATATTGGATCTAACTGTCAATCTGACACCCAACTGCTGCTTGAAGACAGAATGAAGAGAAACAGATGCTGAGAGAGGAATAGTGAAGATAAACTTGATTATTTCAGAAACTATGCAGAATTTTTTTTTAATTGATTGTATTTACAGTTTCTTATTTCAGCATGCTGAAGCTTATATTCAATTTTCATATTTGCAATAGTACCCCTTTAAGTAATGGTTGAAGTTATGGTTAATAATTACAATGATAATGATATCTTTGTCTTAGTCTAACTAATCCTCGTTTATCCACCATGTTTTGGTTTGTTAATATTATTATTATTTTGATAATATATATATATATATATATATATATATATATAATGCTGGAAAAACCGCACTCATAGGACTTGTAAGGTGCAAAAATAGAAAAGTTTATTACACAACGTTTCGGCTCTAATAGTATTAGAGCCGAAACGTTGTGTAATAAACTTTTCTATTTTTTGCACCTTACAAGTCCTATGAAACGAAGATATTTCACACTCTGCTAATTGGCCCTAAAAGTACCTCCTGACCTGATGAACTGTAAAGTATTTAATGTTATATATATTTGAATGACTTTAAGGTGCCATTAATATATTATATAAAATGCTGCCTATACTGCATTGTTCCTAAGTTCTTAATCAATGCTCTACCCAGTCAGTTTCTATATCTCTATTATTTTTATAAGATTTTAGCATGAATAACTGCCAACTTTTGACCTTAAAACCAAACTCGGCTGTGCCAAGAGATGGAAAATTTGCGGTGCACAGTTATACACCTATTTGTCAATAACAATATTACATTAAATAAGTGGTATATTTGCTTTCCATTACCTGGAACAATGCAAATGAAATGATGGCAAACTTGACTTGAGAAAATGTAAAAAATACCAGCACCCAAACCCACCCAACAAAACCCCACCAGATTTGTAGCATTTATAGTACATTGGCCTGGCTATAATCCCCTTGTACTACACAATATCAAACACAGGTATGGAACCTGTTATCCAGAATGCTTGGACCTGGGGTTTTCCGGATAAAGGTGAAAGGGCACAGGATACACAGCACATAACAGATAAGCTCTGTAGTATACAATGGGATTCTTCAATGTGTATTCTGTGCTTGAATGGTTGTCCACATTGCTACACAGCAGCTTGTTTATATAAACTATAGTTGTGTTTCTGAAGCAAACAAACCAATTTTACCAGTGCAGGGCAACAGTATATTATATTGCCATTCCTTCAAAACACTTCCATTTTTTTGCTGTTACTGTTCCTTTAAGTAAGTAACAAAAAGTAGGACAGCTAGTAAAGTAATAGTCACACATACCTTCAGTTTCTGGCTTCTGTAATTTGCACCAAGGCACCAAGTAAGCAACTTCATTGTCCTGATTGTCCAGCATGGGTAACATTTTTAATAAATATTTGTCCAGCCAGTCTCTGTCTTGGGCAAGCTTTGCTCTAACAGCTGCTCTGTGGGCAAAGCTGTCTGTGAAAGAGAAAACAAAATGTAACTAGTAGATTAATTCTAATTTACTTAAAGTAATACACACAAGTACACACAAGTTGGCATGTTAGTCCGAGGACCCAGATTCCTGGTTATGAATGCTGAGTTCCCACAGACAGATAACATCCCTAGCTGATATATCAAGGGGGGAAGTCAGGTTGCTTTATGCTTATTCAGATAACAAAGCCTAGTTTGGTGACTAGAACACCAGGGGGAAAAAAGTGGCCTCAGGAATCTCAGAATATGACGGGTTGTGTTAAAAATCTGCTAGTATACAGGCGTTATTTACCAGAAGATAGAAATACATGAAATACAGCCCAATGAATTCCGACAACTAACAAGATCACAGTGAGTTTTGTAAAGCAGCAACACAGATTATAATTTCATGCCTGTAGTATACATACAATCTGCTGCCGTCCCTCTGCTTTTATGCATATGTACAACTAACATTATTCTCATTTTGCAACTTCTTATGTTTTACAGTTTACACATTAGGTTTCTAGCTTTGTAAAGTTTTGTTGTTGAGTGAGAAACCTTAAAGGGGAACTTAAGTTGTTAGAGGACCAACATCTGGGGCAACGGAGAGATCAGAAACACAATATGGTGTTGTATATACCAATTAGGTTATATAGCACCGTGCGTGGATATAGCTCATATTTTTGCAATTGTTAAGGTGAACAGTTTCTTTCCCCTTTAGATCCAACAACACAGCTTCACTCCAGCAGCCTTCACCAATTTAGCAGAAATGCCTACTAACAAGACCCAGTCTGGGGGATAGCGCATATATTATTTCCCGTATGGATCCTCCTCACAATGTATCTTTGGCTCCAAAAAGAGAGCGTAAAGATTGAATAGTATAATTCTATTTATTAAAAAGTTTTCTTTAAAAAAAAGTTTTACACTGACACAATGAAGTTTTGGTCCCATATAATCACAAGTTCTTATGCAGGTTTGGCATTCGGAGTATGGAGAATGATGGTTCTGCCGGCAAGTTAAATAATTCTCCTCGTGGCTTTCCCCGCAGCTCGTGATGACGTCACTTCCACATGACGCATTTCGCCAGTCCAATCGGCTTCTTCAGAGACATGTGATCTATTGTGCGTGTTTCCCTTAACAAGACAGTTGCGTCCTATTTCCATGGCAACCCTCCTCCCTTCGGATCAGCCTGCTCGTTTCTCTGTACTTGCGGGTTTGCGCTGTGTGGGTTGTCATTGCAGCTGGGCGAGGAAGTAAGCATTTCTGCTAAATTGGTGAAGGCTGCTTGAAAAGGGGAAAGTAACTGTTCACCTTAAAGGGGTGGTTCACCTTTGAGATAACTTTTAGTATGATGTAGAGAGCGATGTTCTGAGACAATTTGCAATTGGTTTTCATTTTTTATAATTTAAGGTTTTTGAGTTATATAGCTTTTTATTCGACATCTCTTATTTGCATTTCAAGCAATCTGGTTGCTAGGGTACAAATTCCCCTAGCAACCATGCATTGATTTGAATAAGACACTAGAATATGAATTGGAGAGGGACTGAATAGAAAGATGAGTAATAAAAAGTAGTAATTACAATACATTTGTAGCCTTACAGAGCATTTGTTTTTTAGAAGGGGGTCAGCGACGCCCATTTGAAAGCTGCAAAGAATCAGAAGAAAAAGACAAATAACTATAAAAAAAAATAATTAAAACCAATTGAAAAGTCTAAAATTGTCCATTCTATAACATACTAAAAATTACCTTAAAGGTGAACTACCCCTTTAACAATTGCACAAATAGGAGCTATATCCACACACGGCGCTATATAACCTAATTGGAATATACTACACCATATTGTGTTTCTGATCTCTCCGTTGCCCCAGGTGCTGGTCCACAATTGCGATTCTCTATTTACAGTGGGGAGACTGTGGAAGGATCAGCATGAAGCATAAAGGACAAACTAACCTTCCTTTTTTTTTTTATAATCAGCAAATGTCCCTGCTATGTGTACGAGCCGCCATTTGTGTGCAAACCAGTACACACTGCTGAACGGACACAGCCTCCGGTGGCTCAACCAGGCAGATTAGTGGCCAGAAAACATAATGTCCCTCATTGTGGTCTAGGCTGGTCCAGGCAGCTTTAATGAAAATCTACATTCAACAGTTGCGTGAAGCTTTACAGTATAGCAGCAGAGTTATTTTTACAAACAAAATTGTACCGTATTTCCAGATATGGAACAGCTTATTTAGACCTCCAAACTCTAGCGTCCAGTAGCCGACCAACTCTGAGTGTGCTGTGCGCATGTGAATGTTTTCATTGGTGAGCTTCATGAAATCACTCATCATTGCAGGTTTTACAGAATAAGTGCGAAATTCATAAAAAGTTGTGTCTTCCTGACGTTGGCCAGTTGCATACATCGCTCGCATCTGAAAAATTAAAAGAAGCAAACAATAAACGTCAACAACGAATGGCGCAAACACTGATCTTTTAAAGGGCATGTAAAGTCTAAAATAGAATAAGGCTAGAAATGCTGTATTTTGTATACTAAATATAAGCATGAACTTACTGCACCACAAGCCTAATCAAACAAATGATTTATGCTTTCAAAGTTGGCTACAGGGGGTCACCACCTTGTAACTTTGTTAAACATCTTTGCAAGACTAAGACTGTGCACACGCTCAGTGTGGGTCTGGGCTGCTTAGGGATCGTCATAAACATGGCATGGCTGGGAAGTAAGGCGGGGGCTCCCCCTACTATTCATAAGTATGATTGTTTCCCTGCTCAGCAGGTAGGGACCGTCTGACAATTCCTATCCACAGCAGTAAATGAAGGGAGAATTTCATTGCATACAGTCAGGTTTCTTATAAAAACAATAAACATTTTTAAATTAAAGTATATTGGTTTCTTTTTCATTAAAGAAAGTAAAAATGGGATTTTATTTTTTTACATGCCCTTTAAAAGATAAAGAATCTCTCTCATGTACAGAAAGCACTACACTGCATTTACATTCTACATTATTAGATTTTTTTTAACGTAAAACACAATTTGTTTAATCAAACCAAAGCTGGTAGATTTCATAGTACTGATCAAATCAGTTCTCAGTTATCTACACACTTCCATTTCACTTTGCGAATAAGTGCCATGAGTTAAGCTACTGAGAAGGAAAATATAGAGCAAAATCAAGCTGCATTCCGCCTGCATTCAGCAGTTCCTGGGGTGCTGTGAATACAAACCCACAGAAAAGAATGGGCTGCGCTGATTCATGTATTACCTTGTGGTGGAATGCAAGACAGAACCAACACAAGGGAACGCTTATGTGACAGAGGCCTAACAGATATCCCAGGCAAGGGTAGCCCAAATCTGGTATACGCTTCAAAGCTGAAATATATACAGGTATGCTATCTATTATCCAGAAAGATCTGTATTACAGGACATCCATCTCCCATAGATTCCATTTTATTCAAATGTTTTAAAATGATTCCCTTTTTCTCTGTAATAATTAAACAGTAACCTTGTATTTGATCCAAACGAAGACATATTGTAATTGAAGGGATACTGTCATGGGAAAAAAAAATTCTCAAAATGAATCAGTTAATGGTGCTGCTCCAGCAGAATTCTGCACTGAAATCCATTTCTCAAAAGAGCAAACACATTTTTTTATATTCAATTTTGAAATCTGACATGGGGCTAGACATATTGTCAATTTCCCAGCTGCCCCTGGTCATGTGACTTGTGCTCTGATAAACTTCAATTACTCTTTACTGCTGTACTGCAAGTTGGAGTGATATCACCCCCTCCCTTCCCCCCCCCAGCAGCCAAACAAAAGAACAATGGGAAGATAAACAGATAGCAGCTCCCTAACACAAGATAACAGCTGCCTGGTAGATCTAAGAACAACACTCAATAGTAAAAACCCATGTCTCACTGAGACGGAAATACAGCAGCCTGCCAGAAAGCAGTTCCATCCTAAAGTGCAGGCACAAGTCACATGACCAGGGCAGCTGGGAAATGGACAAAATGTCTAGCCCCATGTCAGATTTCAAAATTGAATATAAAAAAAATCTGTTTGCTCTTTTGAGAAATGGATTTCAGTGCAGAATTCTGCTGGAGCAGCACTATTAACTGGTGCATGAAAAAAAAAACATGTTTTCCAATGACAGGATCCCTTTAAGCCTTACTGGAGGTAAAATCAGCCTTTTGGTTCTATTTAATGTTTAAATTGTTAGACTTAAGGTATGAAGATCCAAATTACAGAAAGATCTGTTATCCAGAAAACCCAGGTCCTGAGCATTCTGGATAATAGGACCTGTACCGGTACAGTATTTTTCTGCATCTGGTACAACTACTATGATATTTCTGTACCCAAGTCTACCTTCTGCCCCTAGTTATATATACACTTTCTCATCAATCTCCTTTATTTCCCTTCTTTTGTTTTTCTGACCTAAGTCTAAATACAGGCAGAGCATTGGCTCCACTGCTCTCAGCCTTCGTCATTTTAAAGGCAGAGAGAAGCAGATCTGCTCCATGCCCCACCATCATTTGAACCAGTTGCATGCAGTCCCACACAGGCGAGCAGAGGTTGGCCTGAAAATTAACACTTTTGCATATCTGGGCCAACCTCTGCTCCATGATCTTATGTTTTAATTGATGGAGTGTTGCAGTCTAACAAGTACAGTTGGTGGGTAATAAAAGTATTAGGGTAGCTAAGAAATGCTTTAATGAAGATGTATGGGCGGGTTGATGATTGAGAGTAACGTATAAAAACTTATGATGCATTTTATTGTTTGTTGTGACTGATCCTATAATAAATAAGGAGGCACCCCATTAGGACATAAAAAGCTTTATTAAGGGAATATAAAATGTAAAATTTAGCTTCAATGTAGGTGTTTGTGGCTGCTCTGGCTTTTATCCTAGCACACAAGCAATAATGAGTAGTAGTATTGAACTGGCTGGCTACATTGTAATGCTGCAGTAGCCTCAAAATGTAGTTTTGAAAAAATACTATCCAAAAATGCTCAAAACTAGTGTCATCTGAAAATCCAAAACCACACAGGTAGGTGAAGTGGCTCCTAATAAAGCTGCCATAATACTGTAAGTGCAAATATGAAAGGAAACTTGTGAAAAACATTTTTTTTTAAGTAAAAACCTAAAAAAATGGAAAAGTCAGTGGATCCCAGTAAGTGCCAGGACATACTGGGTAAAATGAATACAGGTATGGTATCTGTTATCCAGAAACCTGTTATCCAGAAAGTTCTAAATTACAGGAAGGTTTTCTCCCTTAGACTCTATTTTAATCAAATAATTAAGTTTTCAAAGATATTTTCTTTTTCTCTGTAATAATAACACAGTACCTTATACTTGATCCCAACTAAGCTATAATCAAACCTTATTGGAGGCAAAACAATCCCATTCAATTTAATTAATGTTTAAATGATTTTCTTAGTAGGCGGAAATTATGTAGATCCAAATAATGGAAAGACCCTCATTTAGAAAGCCCCAGGTCACCAGCATTCTGGATAACAGGTTCTATACCTGTACATGACAAGCGCTGAAACACAGGTTGACAATTGGCCCCTGAACCTCCCATTTTCTGTTTATTCCCCTATCCAAATTATCAGTGTGCTAAAAAAAAAATCAGTTATATGGTTGTGACTACAGATTCCAGGCCTGGAGTTTATTAAGGTATGTGTGGTAGCCAGTATATGTGGTCTGTGTCCTGAGAATTCCATTTAGATCAGAGGTTTTCAGACTTCTGACATTTGGCCAGGGCAGGGCACTCCACAGCAGGGCCGGAACTAGGGGTAGGCAGAGTAGGCACGTGCCTAGGGCGCAAAGCTGAGGGGGCGCCAGGCACGTACCTGCTCTGTTGCCTACCCCGTGTCCGGTCCTTTGTCTCCCTGGCTGGCACCGGTAATTTGTTTGAAATGCGGTTGCGCGCCAGCGTGTATTTTCACGCATGCGCTCCAGCGTGTAGTTTCACGCATGCGCGTCGGCGTGGAATTTCGCGCATGTGCGCCGGCGCGTAATTTCACGCATGCGCGATTGAGCGCACATGAAGCTGGCGCCGTGCCCGGCCAGGTTGCCTAGGGCGCCTGGCCGGGTTGGCCCGGCTCTGCTCCACAGAATGGGTGACTATTGGTAGAAGTCTGAAGGCATGCATATATACACAGGCATGAATTACAAGGGAATATATGATAGCAGACAGGGAGTGTGACTGTGTCTGAACCGCATTAGAGCTTGCAGGGTAGCTTGGGAGAGGTAGTTCTGCATCCCTGGGTTTAGTGCAACAGGATGGTCCTGTAGCATTGAATACACATTGACAGCACCAGCCACAGAACAGAATGCAGGTATAGGATCCGTTATCCGGAAACCCATTATGCAGAATGCTCCGAATTACTGAAAGGCTGTCTCCTATAGACTCCATTTTATCCAAATAATTTTAAATGTTTTCCTTTTTCTCCATAATAATAAAACAGTACCTTGTACATGATCCAACCTAAGATATAAGCCTAAGCCTATTGGGTTTATTTAATATTTACATGATTTTCTAATAGATGTAAAGGGCACCTGTTGGGTAAAAATGTTATCCCCAACCAAAGGTGTGGGCTAATAGAGCCCGCATTCAGGTTGGGGGTAACAGTAGTTTTTTTTTTTTTTTTAAAAATGCTCCCCGCCAGCAATACGATCCCCGAACCAGGAACTGCCACAGCCATGTTGTGTCACTCGCATTCGCATAACGCGCAAGTAACGTCACATGCATGCGCAAAACGAGCAATTCAGGCGCATTTTCATTATGCGCATGCTCCCTCCCGGTGCAGGTAGCTTATCGCTGGCGGGGGCATTTAAAAAAAAAAAAAAACTACTGTTATCCCCAACTGGAATGCGGGCTCTATTAGCCCACACCTTTGGTTGGGGATAACGTTTTTACCCGGCAGGTGCCCTTTAAGGTATGAAGATCCAAATTACGGAAAGATCCGTTATCCGGAAAACCCCAGGTCCCAAGCCTGTACCAGAAAGGGCACCAAATAAAAGTACAATAGCTGATGATGTTGCATTCAGTTACAATCCATGTCAATGTACTGCATGCTGATATAAACTAGAAGATCTGCTCTCTTGCTCCAGGGTAATCTAGTAACAGACTGACACAAGGTCATACAGAGGGGTCAGCTCACAGATTCTGATGCTGCTACTGAACCAGGACAGTTATATAGACACTTATTTACATTACAAAGACCTTTTCCCTGTACAGTAGTTACACAGCAATAGAGATCGAAGACGGGTCATATTAAAACACTGGTGAGCAAGTTAGAGGTTGACAGTTGTGCCCTTGTGCTACATGTACTAGCTGGCCTGCCAAATATACATGATGTGATTCTAATAGCAGGGGCTGCACAATGGCAGTGACTGTAGGACGTAACCAGTGCCCCCCTGTTGGCTGTTATTTCTGCCCAAATCGCTGGAACTTTTATTCGCACTGCAGTAGGGTCACCTGAGCCAAAGCAGCCGGATCCCGCCAGGCAGAAGCAGCTGTTGATGCCAATTTCCCAGTGGCCAAGAAGGAGCGTAGAGTGCACATCATGGTGACACTGCTGATCTGTATCCTCCCGCACCAAACCTCTGTGCTGCTCGCTTATGATAAAGTGTAATGGCAGGGGGCAGACACAGGCCCAGAATGGTAAGGTCAGTACCCTGCACCGTTAGTTTCTCAGGGAACTACTTGTAGGTCAGTGCCCCCACTCCTCGCATTCATGCCTGACGTGTATACAGGCAAGTTCTTTCCGGACCTTGTTCAGACAGCAACGCCCCCTGCCTGTACCACACACACTGCAGCTGAGGGGGTGTGCAGACTGTACCATTTTCCACAGCGTCTTTAAAGCATGTGCGACACTTCCTTGTTAATAGCAGAGCAGCACTCAGTACAGCATACGCGGATAGCTTGTAGTTGCACTTGAATTAGCTTAAAAGGGCAGTTTACTCCTCCTGCTGTAACATTAAAAGGATTGTGTTATGATTTTTATGGTGTCGTTTTTTATTTCTAAATTACACTGTTTACAGTGCAAATAATTCACTCTGCGATATAAAATGTAATTCCTGAACCAGCAAGTAGGGTTGCCACCCTGCCGGTATTTTACAGGCCTAGCCGGTAAAACACCTGCCAAGGCCAGGGTTGCTATTACAAATTTACTGCCAGTAAACTTGCAATACTCCTAACAAAAGCCCTCAGCCCGCCCCAAATTTACAGTTTTTGCTGTCTTCTGGCCAATCCTGCGTTCCGGCCCCACCCCTTTACATCATGGTCCGCCCTTTTGCTCCCAACCCCACCACCAGCCGATGAGCATTTTATCAAAAGGTGGCAACCCTACCAGCAAGTGTATTTTTTTAGTTGTAATATTTATGTGTGGGCAGCCAACTCAGGTCATTTTGCCTGGTTATGTGCTTTCAGAAAGAGCCAGCACTTTAGGATGGAACTGCTTTCGGGCAGGCTGTTGTTTCTCCTACTCAATGTAACTGAATGTGTTGCAGTGGGACCTGGATATTACTATTGAGTGCAGTTCTTAGATGTACCAGGCAGCTATCTTATGTTATGGAACTGTTATTTTATGCAGTGTCGGACTGGCCCACCAGGATACCAGGAAAACTCCTGGTGGGCCCAGATGTCAGTGGGCCTCTTGCTACTAATCATTTGGCCTATTTCATGGTCATTCCCTATTTCTTTATGGGAACAAAGCTTCTTAATAATGGAAAAATAGAGTAGAGACTAGGAGAATAAAGAGGTTGAGTGAGGAAAGGAGGTATAATAGCTTGGAAAGTGGGCCCACGGTCTAAGGTTTTCTGGTGGGCCCCAGGCATCCCAGTCCGACACAGATTTTATGTCAGGGAGCTGTTATGTGGTTACCTTCCCATTATTCTGTTGTTAGGCTGCTGGGGGCAGTGGTCACAGTGCCTGGTGACAATATCTTTCTGCACACGGATACTAAATGCTGGTCCACAAATGCTGTGAAATGTACTGTGGGTCTGTATGCCTCATATAGATGTTATGAAAATGATTAAAGGAAAACTATACCCCCCAAACAATGTAGGTCTCTATAAAATGATATTGCATAAAACAGCTCATATGTAAAATCCTGCTTCATGTAAATAAACCATTTTCATAATAATACACTTTTATAGTAGTATGTGCCATTGGGTAATCATAAATAGAAAATTGCCATTTTAAAAAATAAGGGCCGCCCCCTGAGATCGTAAGATTCACTGTGCACACATACAAACCACATGTAAGGTCACATGAGCCAATTAACAGACAGAGTTGTGCCTTTTGCTTCCTCACTTCTTCCTGTTACAGTCAGTGTTGTAGTATTTCTGGTCAGGTGATCTCTGAGGCAGCACAGATAGAGTCACGAAATGGTGGTTCAAGGCAAGAGATGTAAAAGGGCAATATTTATGTAAATATATATTCCAGTTTGGTAAGATTCTTTAATATGCCACTTAATATGATATGAACTATCTGTTGCTTAAGTGTTCATTTTGGGGGTATAATTTTCCTTTAACTTGATTATTAAACATTCTGGGTCCCCTAGACAGTAGGGTGCTTTCAACATTGTGTCACATTGTGGTTCATGTAAAATTCCTTTGATGTCTCAGTAGGGGGCTCTCTTATCTCAACTGGTTTTTCACAATTTTTTTTTGCTGGTTCCACTGGGAAGGTCCAACCTTAATAAGACCAGATGATAATATCCAAAGTCTCATTAGGAGGGGCGTAACCCCTTCACAAAGGGGTTACGCCCCAAAACGTTGCATCCGCAAATAAACGAGCAAGGGTTTCCCTGCTAGAAATATCCTGTTGTGCCGGTCATTTAGATAGGACAACCTTTCAAAATGTTCCTTGTGAGGCTCTAGAAGTTTCTTCTTCCTCACTTTCCTCTTCACTTGAGTATTTTATAGTGAACAGATTTACTTTCTCTCGGAATGGTGTGCCCCGCTTTTCAAGAGGTATTGTTGGATTAAAAACTCAGTGGTATTGTCGTGCTAAAAACTCAGTGCCAAAGCAGCTCCGGTTGGTTGTGCTTCAAGAATACTGGATGGACCAATGAAAGTCACTGGAGAGAGATGGGAGGGCAAGCTGCCTGTCAAGAGGTGGGGACAAAGCACAATGCCTCAGTGATGGAAGGTCAAGCTGTCAGCCTCTAACTAAGTTATTTTTGCTAAAATGGGCCCCATTTTGGCTGCCCCTTTTTCTTACAGAGGATGCCCAGGTATCTACTTCAGGCCAGGGGTTCCCCATCTAGCACCTTGCCCTTACTTTGCCCATACCATTCCAATACTTTGCCCTTACCTTACCCTTACCTTGCCCATAACTTGCCCTTACCTTGCCTTTACATCAACTTGAGTCTTTTTCTCCATACAGAACCCTTTTTGGGGACAGTGTTCTGTACCAAGCTTTAAATTTTGATTGGAGAATCTGATTAGCAAAGGTCAGTTAATCTGTAATGTAGCCTGAGGAAAATGCAGCTGTAGAGTTAAGATGGCCATAGATGTAAAGATTTTTAAAAGATCCGATCGTCATTGTGAGACCACAATTATCTCAAAACGATTGAATGATCTTACGTATTATCCATCAACTAAACAGACCAGGAAAACAAAGGGTAGCTGCCTGCTTGTCCCTGCAAATATAGATAGATTGCACTGGGACCGATAAAGATTTTTTAACCTGGCCGATCAATTTTCGGACAGATGACGGACGAAAAATCCTAAAATGTACGATCGTTTGAATCCCACTAACTTCATGATAATTTCAAAGGATTGGTCGGACTTCGCTAAAATCTGTTCTTTGGCAAGAAAAATCTTTGCGTCTATGGGGACCTTTAATGTAAGTATCTGTCTCTCGTTAATGTAGCCTGAGGAGGTTTGCCTAGCATCAGCCTGCAGTTGAAACCAACAGTGGAGGAGGGGAGAAACAAATAGCACAGAGGGAAAGTTATGACTAGATGTGGCCATAGACTCAAAGATCCGCTAGTTTGGCGACATCGCCAAACGAGCGGATCTTTCCCCGATATGCCACTAACGGCATGGCTATAACGGGGGTAATTGGAACGTTTGGCCGTATGGCCGAAGATCGAATTACGATGCGCCAAGTGGCTCCGACGGGTTGGTCGGTTAAAAATCAAACCTTCCCGATCGATATCGTGGCCAGATATCGATCGGGAAGACCTGTTGGAAGCCCCCATACACGTGCAGATAAGCTGTCAAATCGGTCCAAACGGGCGATATCGGATACCTTATGTCAGTGAAGGGGAGGGAAAACAAGCAGTAAGGGTGATCAATCTACAGAATGAATGCAGGGAAGAACAAACAGGGCTGCCCATCTTGACACGCCTAATACTCCTTCATTAGAGGGTTACTTAGGCAGAAGGTGCTGGCAGCTCCTGAGTGAGATACTAGAGACTCCAGGACAGGATACTTGCAAAAGGAGAGCGTTGGAACAGCTTTCAGGCTAATACAGATGTAAAGATCAAGCCACTTGGATTTGTGTGTTTAATGCGTCATGACTTGAGATACAGTATATGTATATTTCAAATGACATGCTTAAAATTATGTACAGCATCTTTACTTCACAATCCAGCCAACAAACGATTGTAAGCATAGGTTAATAAAAATATAGCATTCTAGCTTGCACTATTGTGGCTAATATGTTGGCAATGAACTGTCTTTGAGCCTACCTTCTCTTTTAATGCAGAAGCAATGTCCCACATGAATCAGTACAGTGCATGGAACTTCCCTGCAAAGCTCCCATATTGAATACTGAAGGCTGTGCAACCTTACTATAGGTAAATCAGTGACTAGTAGAGACCTGTGGACAGGTGTGGTTATGGTTTGTTAATGGTGTTGATCTGTCTCTACTTGTACACAATCTGCCTGACAGTGGACTAAGTGTGCTTTCGGAGGGCCTCAGAAATGTTCTTAGTTTAAACCATGACGCATATCCACAAAACTGTGTTATTCAGACTCGGATAGTGAAGACCCAAACTTCTGTTTTTTAAATAAGTCAGGGCCTCCCACAATGATCCCGCTGACCAAAACAATGGACCCTTCAAATGAACTGAGAAACCAGGTTGATATTTTTTTCCCCTCCACACGCTAATCTGTCTTTCCACTACAGTCTGAATGAAATTCTGCTGACAAAATTCTCCAGTCCAACTGAAATTTCAAAAGGCTTCACAAACCTTTAAGCAACACTGTATGCATGACAATTACATTTACTTACTTGTTTCAGCAACGATTCTGATCCTACTAATGCCACAAGTCTATTAATAGCTGCCAGACTTTGCATTGTGGGACAACCCTAAACGAAAATGCAGAACCTGACATGACTTGTACATTTTTCAATATTACATGATTTAAAACAGGAAAAAAACAGCAGTTCTAGTCTGGTTGAAAATCTAACAGTAGTATTCACCGCTGCAAGAAGAATCTTTATCCAGGCAGGCAGTAACCTGCTATTAAGATCTTCTGCCATCCCATGTCCACAAACAGACAAACCATGGACTATGCTTCCTAATGCCAGAGCTTATCCAGGAGTCTGTAAAAAAAAAACAAAAGAAAACATTCATTCATTTTATCAGTATTTTATGTATATGGACAAGCTGGCAGCTAATCGAGGCACATTTTATAGTGCTTCCAGTTTAATTTTTCTTTCCTTAATTTGCATTTCAGGGTTTACTTTCAAATTCTAAGCTCTGGAGGATATTAAACACAGATATTGAGATGCATACTTACAAAACCCATAATGCTATGAAACAACGGAAGGCAAATTACTTATTTATGAGTTCTTCTGCATAACAAGGAGAACGTGAATAGATCCAAATTGAAATCACAGCACTGATTTCCTTCATTACATGCACTTTTACAGCTGCTAGAGAAACAACACCTTCAAAACCTGCTTAGTATAACACACTTGGCTTTCTATTATAAGGTCAACTTGGAGTCAGGAGTCCCAATTAATGAGAAGTTGGATTTGTGGGTTGTATGTGACCTGTGCAAACTCTGGTTACTGACACTGTGGGGCAAATTCACTGACCTCCGAAAATTCACCAGCGACAGCTTCGCTCACAGCGCAACACTTCGCCATGCGTAGAATCGCCAGGACAACGCTAATTCACTAAAATCCGAAGTTGCATCCAGGGCGCCGAATGCTGGCAAAGTTGCGCTAGCGTTACTGTGCCAAGTGAATCGAAGTTGCGTTAGCGTTGCCTAATTTGCATATGGTGGGAAGTTAAAGTTCAAAGGATGTATATGTTGCAGCAAATACATTACACTGCATGCTGCATATAGTGTTGCTTAAAGGTTTGTGAAGCCTTTTAAAATTTCAGCTGGACTGGAGAATTTTGTCAGCAGAATTTTATTACACTACATTACACTTAAGGGAATAAAATAAAGTTGTTATAATGCCCTACACATGAGCCCAGTGTATAGTTTATGTGCCATATGTTAGGAAATGTATGGTGGAACCCGGTTACCCCCAAAAAAATGGGGGCTACGGGGTGCAGCCTATCACCCTGAAAAAAGGAAAAGACGGTAGCGTTTTTGGGGACTTAGGAACATTTTCAACTATTTTTTGAGGAACTCCTATCTACTCTATTGCACTTCACCTGGACTGAGGTGGCGAAGGCAAGTCTGGCGCAAGAGGTAACGTTCAGTAAAATCCGCATCTTAGTGAATTTGCGTAGTTATGTCCATTCGCCAGAGTGCAAATTCGCCAGGTGTTAGGGAGCGAAGTACCGCTAGAGTCTATCTCCTTCACTAGCGAAGTTATGCCAGCGATCGTTAGTAAATCGGCGAAGTTCTGAAATGACTTCACACTGGTGAATTTTTGCCAGCGTTAGTCACTTCGCCCTTTAGTAAATTTGCCCCTGTGTCTGCTCTTCTCAGGAAACAGTTTTACATACAAGCAATACACAATTAAAGATCAGAGGCAATTAAAAAACAAATGGTAGTGGTATATAAAGCTTGGCTACAAAAGCCAAGGGCTGAATAACACACCGTAACAATAAATGGAAGAAAATCAGTTTTGTTGCTACTCTCCCTAGGAGTGGGGGTCCTGCAAAGATTTTGGCAAACGTGCAACGTACAAGTCAGGGCAACCTCTTCAACCCTACTGAGGTTATATGGAATGACCAGTACTTACAAGCAAACTGTACATACAAGGAATCTCATATCAATTAACTAAAGCAGTTTAGAAAGCAGTAATCATCTAAAATTCCTCCTAACCTAATGCAAGTCTGAACTACAGCTACTTTTGGTGGAAGTTGAGAATGCTGGGACTTAAAAGTTGAGGGAGCAAGGTCGTGGTATCCAAAGGGTTAAGCAAGCAGATGGTCAGAGTCCAGGCAAGAGTTCAGTGGCAGGCAGATCAGGATCAATAAGCAAGAGTCCAGGCAAAGGTCAATAACACAGGCAGGTAACAGGAAACACGGCCAGGGAGCAGGAAACAAGGCTGGAGCAGGGATCAAGGCTGGAGCAGGGATCAAGGCTGGAGCAGGGATACAGGCTGGAAACAGGCAGGAATCAGGAAACACAGGATCTATGGCAGCAAATCCTATTCTTGGGCGCCATTCTGGCGTCCTGGGCGCCCTTTTATATTTGAATTTGGTGCCAAACCAATGTGGCACGCAGGTGACGTTGCGCCAGCGTGTTTACGCTGGCGTCACTGTGCTGGCGTGTTTACGCCACTACTCACGTGGCGGCCATGGGCGCCGCCATTTTTGGAGCAACGCCGGAAGGAACGGGTGCGCCGCCCTGAGCTCCTGGGACTGCTCCGGGCGGCGATCGTGACACATACACAGCTTGTTCATATGCTCTTCAGTTCCTCAGCACCAAGGATTCCGGCACTGAATGCTGACACATTCAAACAAGCCATAGAGTATGACAGAACCTAAACCAAAGCCAAATATCAAATTTTGGCTTGAACATCACACTGATAAAAAAAAATGTTCTAATGTCAATGATGCAAAGTACTAACTATTATGGAGGTATTCACCATGTGCTACCATCTGCAGTATATATATTCAATCTAATTAAAGAGAACTCATCACTTTCTGTTTTGAGTAAATCATACTAGATAAGCATACCTTCAAGAATAGTCACATCTAAACAACAACAGCTTTGTTTGAAAAGCCAATGTATTAATAAGAGAAAGTAAAAATGCCATTTTACACTTTCTATGACAATAGCACCATTTTCAGCATCTACTGTTTGGGGCTACATTTGTGGTTTTAATAAAACAGCTGAAGAACTGTACAGAAAACAGAAAAAAAAGGTGCGGATAGCTGCCAGTTGAAACTGCATGGCATTAATAGCATGGCAAAGTTATTGCAGGTGCAGGTCATTTCCTGCGGTAATAACAACTGAAATTACTTGTATATCATTTACTGATATTTGCTAGGGACAGCATTCGGTTGTTGTTTAAAATATTTTATTTGATTTTCATATTAAACAAATGAAATCAAAATGACAACAAATGTTATGCAGATGAAGAAAATATGTTGCAAAGGAGACAATGGCATGATAGTATCAAAACTATATCATTCATGAAAAATAACAAAAATTAACTAAAAATTATCTAAGCCAGTGGATGCACAAGTAATAAAAGAAAGAAAAAGCCCATTTATCATCTGGAGTGTCAGATAGGTCATCTAACTATTGAAGAAAGCGCATTATTTGATCGCCAATATTGGAGTTACAGATTTCAAAATAAGGAGACCAAACCAGCCTAAAAGAATCTTTGGAAATACTTCCATTAGTTTTAGTCATTAAGGCTTCTTGCCAACTAAGCTGATTCATATAAGAGATGATGTCCGATAATGAGGGGGGTTCCTTTTGTAACAGAAATTAAATAAAGCTTTCCTAGAAGCAGCTAGAAAAAAGGAAGTCAATAATTTACTTTCATGGGAGATAATATTTGACTTAGGGTTTGCAGAAAGCATATTAATATCTAGATGCAGTAAAGCAAAGCATTCGGTTGTGATAATTGCCTTTGTTAAAATTTCTGGGCTCACTCGAAATGTTTCAAGCCTCACAGGCCATTTGTCAAGCTTGACAAAGATCCCATGAGGTTTCAAAAACGTTGCATTTGTGCCTAGATGTTTTAATAAAAGCATTTCGTTACAGCGAATTGCTGTCCCTTGGCGATACAGGGGCCGATAAATATGAACTACAGTGTATGCAACAGACATGTTTTACAGGAATTTTAGCCATGAAACAGGATCTGTAACAAAAAAGGTAATGGATGGTTACCAGGATAATGGATGAGTCCTTTGACTACATGCTTGGTAAATACTGTAATAGGCTGCATTTTTGTGCCACTTTACTCTAAAAAGTAAATAAAGGTGTTATGCCCTAGAATCCATACATACAATTACTTACTGTAAGGTTTTCTCTTGATGGTACTTGATGACACCAACAAGATTAATACTGGCAGTCAATTACCCTAATAATTATTTTTGTCTCAGACTTTTCCATTCAATTTACTCTATAAAAAAATGTCTATATATAATGGAAAATGTGCTCTATCACCCTTTACTTACAGTCCCTGATGTCTCTTCCTCACTATTTTGCAACTCTTCCTATCCAACATTATCAAAAGGGTACTAAGAATGACTTCATGAATAAATGGGTGAGCCATCCAAACCCAAATGTGTGGGTGCAATTTGCTCCTTACTGTATTTGTATGCCTTGTTTTTTACCTATTGTTCAATACTATATATAAACCACATTGTTGTAAAGTCTTACATCATTTACTACACAAAACCAGACATGAGATCCCTCATCTGGAAACTGGTTATCTAGAAAGCTCAGAACAATGAGAAGGCAATTTCCCATTTTGCATTTTAAGCAAATAATTTTGATTTCTAAAAATGATTTCCTTTTCTCTGTGATTATCAAACAGTATATTGTATAGAATGATAACTAAGCTGCAGGGAGGCCATTGCCTATTAAACAATCCTGTTGGTTTATTGAATGTGTACATGATTTCTAGCACACTTAAAGGGATTGTTCACCTTCAATGTACAAATGAAACCACTAACAATGCTCTCAACCATTTGCTATATGATGACATCATCATGCCCAGGCTTTGCCCTTACTTGTTTCCTATTGAACATTGATACTGCCGCAACTATGGCAACCCTAAGTGACAGGCAGAGCAGTGTGATAAGGGCAGGTAGGTTTAACCCTTTAAGCTGTTTTTTGAACATTTTGCGCTCTCTCCCTTTAGAGGCATTTCAGGGCGTGGGGGGTGGTTTACCTAGGAAAATTATACCTTTTGTTCAGGAGAACCTGAGTGTTCCACTTCTGGAACAAGATTTAAAGCTACATTTTTCATGCTATAGTGATTTATACCAGAAGAATACTTTTTGCACAAAAATTCAACTCATTTGGAAAGCCTCAAGCTCATACAAATAGTCCCCGAAGTCACGTCAGCTGCTGAATAATGTTTTTTTATGGGTTAAAAACACAAAATAAAACATTGAGCCCCCCCAAAAGAATATATTTCTGGAAAGTACAAGTGCCGTCTCCCATAGTATCCAGTATAATCCAATAATCCAAATTTTAAAAATGATTTATTTTAATAAAACTGTACCTTGTACTTGATCCAAATTAAGATATTTTTAACCCTTATATATGCATATGCAAATTAGGGATGGGGAGGGAAATCGCGTGACTTTTTGTCACAAAACAAGGAAGTAAAAAAAATTTTCCCTTCAGTATATACTCAGTATTAGTTCAATAATTTGGGTTTGCGCTGAAAGTAATTTTGTCTATTGTTTTAATGAAGTAATATCTATAATAAACATCTACAAGAAAGCTTAATTCAAGAGAAAGCATATTTACGTATATTTACATGGGCAATGTTGTCATCAATCACTAATTTGTTTTCCAAATTTTAGTAAATCTTCCTTATGCTGTTCAGTACAGGTATGGGACCCATTATCTGGAAATCCATTATCCAGACACGATGCATTTTCCTCAGACCAGGACTGGATTTACATAGCGCCCCTAGGCCCGCTGCCATTCATCGCCCCATCCCCTCCCCTTCCGTTGTGCACATGGGCAATTTTTCAGTATCGGGTCTGGAGTACTGGGATTAACAACACCCATCTCACCCCTTCCATGGTGCTACTATTTACCTCTACTGCTTATATCGGAGGTGATTTTGCCGAGTGTTGGACAGGAGGTACCTGCAAACATCTTAAATTTATGTTTTGCTGCAGTATAGTGTATGTTTAGGAAAAATATCCTGTTTCCAAAGTTTTGGGGCCCCTACAATGGTTTGTTATGTGATGTGGTTTTTTTTCTTTATTGCAACTGAAAAATGGTACATGTATTATAAGAGCACCCATAATAAATACTGAACTTAAGTGTATTGAATAGGAACAGATTTGGTCTAGGGGTGTCATTAACACCGGTGCAGTTTCTTTCTCATCGGCACCTTATCATTTGCACCCTTAGCAATGGTAAATTCCTGCTTCTGGATATGATAATAAACTCTGATTCCAAAGCTAAAACTGGAAAACTATTGGGTGGTCTTGCTGGGGCTTGTACTAACTGGCATCTCTGCCTTAAACACATAAAGAAATGTATGAACTGGTATGGGATCCGTTATCCTGAAACCCATTATCCAGAAAGCTCAGAATTACGGAAAGGCCATCTCCCATAGACTCCATATAATCCAAACAATCCATTCCTTTTTCTCTGTAATAATAAAACAGTATCTTGTACTTTATCCCAACTAAGATATAATTAATCCTTATGGGAAGCAAAACCAGCCTATCAGATTCATTAAATTTTCAGTTGTTTTCTAGTAGACTTTAGGTATGGAAATCCAAATTACAGAAAGATCCCTTATCCTGAAAGCCCCAGGTCCTGAGCATTCTGGATAACAAGTTCCATACCTGTACAAGTTTGCTACAATGGGGCAAATTCACTAAGATTCGTAGTTGCGCCAGGTGCAACTTCGCCGCACTTCGCCACACTTCACCAGGCGTAGTTTCGCCAGCGCTCCGCGAATTCACTAAAATTCGAAGTTGCGCACAGGGGTAGCGTAGGGTTGCAAAGTTGCACTAGCGTTGATCCGCTAAGCAAAGTTACGCTAGCGATGGTTAATTTGCATAGGACTCCAAATCCAAATTTCAATGGAGGAATACGTAGAATCACTACAAATGCCTGGGAAACCTTCAAAACATTATATAAAATTTTTTTTTGCCCTACACATGTGCCCACTGTATAGGTAAGTTGCCATGAGTTAGGAAATGTGGGGGGGAAGGAGGGGAGCCCCAAAAAAAATTCGATCTTTTTCAGCCTATGACCCATAATATAAAAAAAACGCCAGCGTTTTTGGGGACTTAGAAAAAATTTGAACTTTTTTTTGAAGCAATCCCTATCTACTCTATTGCGCTTCGCCTGGTCTGAGGTGGCGAAGGAAGTCTAGCGTAAAAGGTAGCGTTCAGTACACTGTGCGCGTTAGTGAATTTGCGTAGTTACGTCCGTAGCGAAAATTCGTAACACTAGAGAATTTACGCCAGCGTTCGTTAGTGAATTTGCGAAGTAACGAAAATGCCCAACGCTAGCGAATTGACGCTATCGTTAGGCGCTTCGGCGCTTAGTGAATTTGCCCCAATAAGTGCACTCTGTAAGGATAGATATTATAATTCTGCTACTTGCAACATCATGTTAAATTACATTAAAAGAAATGTAAAAAACCCTACACATAGTATATCAAAGAGATGAATACAAAGGTTTTATTGAAAATATATGATTTGAAAATGACACCGAATTTACAGATTAGAATAAAAAATGTTTATAATTCCATAGTGACATCGGAGATGAGGCTGAAAAGAGAGTAACATCCTTCCTGCCTTTAATTAAAGCAGCATCTTTCAATTTTAGGTTTTATTCGTCTATCAAGAAGTCATTCTTATCCAACAAAGCTTCTAAATTCTCTTTGTTCTCATCATATTCTTTTAATGATGCCCAGTCACTCCTGTTCTAGTCACTTTCACTCTCTCCTGATTCATTAGATGCGCTTTGCTCACTCTCTTCGGAAGACTTTTCTGACTCGCTTTTTTCTCTTTTCTTCTCCTTTTTATTTTTCCTGCACATACAAAATCATTCCGGAGATTCTTAAAAATGCAACTACTTAGTGATATGTATCTGGTATGTTAGATGGAAATGTATGCAAAGCCCTGGGTTCAGAATATTTATCAAGTAAACATTATAAATGTTTACTTACCCTTTATTTGAAGTCTTATCTGGTGGGTTTTCTTCATCACTAGCAGGGTTGTTTGCCTTCTGTTAATACTGCAAAAAAAAAAAAAAAAACAGGAAAAAATTGTGAAATGTCTACAGGATTTTTTATTATATACAATATGTTTGCTGCAGTCGACGAATATGTATAAATACAGTACATGTATGTATGAAAAACTATAACTTTAGTGTGTGACCATATAAAAGCACAAGGCAAGACACTGATTCCAAGGAAGGACAACTGATGACATCACTAACCCCCATATATAAGGATATATTACTGGTTATTTATGGCTGAGCAGACTCAAATCTCATTAAATTGGCTCTTGCTAAAATATTTAGGGAAAAAAATGTAATAAAATTTCCAAAGAGCAAAACTTTGCGAATAAAAATTCTCATGTCTCAATGTAATATTCTTCGTTAGGCTTTTATTGGTTTGCGAATTTTAATTGCACTTTGAGATCCTTTAACACCTGCTCTGGGACTTCATGAAATATTTTGTCGCAAAAAAAGGTTTGCGATTGGGAAGTTTTATTACATACGCTGCGCACAAACGCTAAAGTTTGCAATCGCTATCCTACTGTCACATCGGGGGCAAAGTGTTCACAAAGGAAAAATGTTTCACTTTGTGAACATTTATTTGCATTGCGAATTAATTATGAACAATATTTGCATTATTGACTAATATTACATTCCCCCTTTTTGTCTTTACACTTTTGTTGGCCTCTGATTTATATTCTAGTGCAAGATATGTTTCCCCCTTTCTTGCCCACCAAAAAAGCAAAAATAAATGTCACTTACTATTGTTGGACTATTACTAAGCCTACTATGCCTATAACAAGGAGCACTCCAAGTTCTATAATATTTATAGTCTTCTTTCTAACACTTGATTTCATATATTGGAGGACGGCGTCTTGAAAAGAGACAGTGGCTGCGGCTGTTGATGTCGTAATAGTAGTGGTTGTTGGGGGCTGAGTCGTTGTTTCAGACTTTGACCAGAACCCTCTCTGCGACTCATCTGCAAAGCAAAATGATCCCATGAATCCCAAGGAAATTATAGATTTACTAAGTGAGCGTTTGGGCAGCACTGATGAGCATTAGATTTAGTCAGTTAATGTGCTGTGTATTGGGGTTACAATTCAGACACTTTTCTTTCACATCTAATGAGTGATATATTTCATTTGGATTACATTTGAAATCAAGAATGATGATTTTTCTTGCGATTTAACGTACCTGTGTCACCTTGATTCACAACTTCAATGTCCAGGGTGTGCTGGTGGGTTATCTGAACTGGCGTGTTAGGGCCCACTGGGACTGAGACTCAAGCGCGCCTCTCCCAGCACCCAACCTTGCACTGCTCATTATACTCTCCCCACCCCCACTTGTGCCAGACACTGCATATTTCTATGCTTGCATCTGTTTGGGGGAGACAGGCCTGTGTGGGCTGAGGAGGACTGGGTCGGCAGGTTTGTCCTCAGAAGAATCAGTGGAACATGATTTCTGTGAAGAAAACATTTAGTGAGATTGTTAATGAAGAGCCTAACAACAACAAATTGAAATTGCATACTGCGGGACCCCCGAAGAGATGAGAGATGAGGGAGTTACAGCACTTTTGGGGTGGGGCTTTGATCATTTTTTGTTTGCGGCCCATGATTTCTGATGGCAGCCCAGTAGTCAGCCAGGAGGAGGGGGGTTAATGGTGTAGCTGTTTGGGTTGGTACCACAGAGAGACAGGAGGAGGGGATCAAAGGAGTAGTTGTTTGGCTTGTACCATAGACAGACAGAAGGGGTGATGAGTTGTTTGGGTTGGTACCACAGACAGAAGGAGAGGTATTAAGGGGACAGTTATTTGCTAACATAGACAGACAAAATTTGGTGACCGTAGTTGTTTGGGTTGGTGCCAAAGACGGAGCCAGACCAAGATATGGGGGTAGATTTACTATAGAGCGAAGTTGCTAACGCTAGCTACTTTTCGCCAGCATTGCCACCAGCAGGGACATCACCAATTTACTAACAGGTGCAGGCCACAATTCACTAGCCAGACAGACCGTCGCTAGCGGTCATTTGCACTCTATCGCCAGGTGACTTGCCGCTCTGGCGAACAGACATTACGCAAATTCACTAACATTGCGATTTTACTGAACGTTACCGCTTTCGGCAAAGTTGCCTTCACCACCTCAGATGAGGCAAAGTGCTATAAAGACCTCCATAGAACTTTTATATTACCCGCCGTATGCAAATCGACCTGATCGCAAAATCACTAGCAAATTTTCACTAGGCAGAAATGAATGCTAGTGCATCTTCGCTTTGAAATGATCACACTGCCAAAGTAACGCTAGCAAAAAGTCTCCTGCATTTGGCGCACAGGACGAAACTACGCATATTAGTGAATCGGTGTAGTCTGAGCGCATTTGCGCCTGGTGAAGTGTTGCAATGTTGTCTAATGGACGCTGGTGAAAATTTTCCGGTTAGTGAATCTGCCCCAAGGTAATCTAAATTACAGGAAAATCCCAGATCCCAAGCATTCCGGGAAGCAGATCCTAAACCGTATAAATAAGTAAATTATGATGCTAAACAACAACTTTAAGCAAAAATCTCTCAGTAACGACTGATCCTCTCAATTGAAGCAACTGAATCCTACAAATATCATCCCATTTTAGAAAGAGATTACATTTTTGATAAGGGATTTCATCCCTTTGGAGATGCAGAACAAAAAGAGTAGGACGGATACAAGTAAAAAGTACAGAATAAATTTGAAAACATGTTGCTGTGTAGCTTTGTAAAAGGGATTGTACTTGCAGTACTGAAGACTCACAAGATGGCAGCAGAGTGCCGCAGGTTTGGTACAAGCACATAAAATAAAATCAATGTAGCAGCTCTTTACCAGCATCTTTCAGAACAATAGATCTATACATCCTGGATAATGGCAGTTACACAGCAATTCACATGAAAACTAGTTTTGACACACTGAGCCATTGTGTGTGCCCAGATCCTTCCTGCATTAATCATAGGTTTGTTCTCCTTGGTATTTTATTATGTATCTAGTAATAATCCCAGAATAAGAAATAAATGTACAATCTGGAATCCTAACTACTGGCGCGTACATAACAGCTGACTTGGGACTATTCATAGCTTTTTCCTTCCTAATATAAAAAAAAAACAAATTGTGCATGTATTGTGTGGAACATTGACTCCATCTGTGCAGTGATAAATATTCACTGTAAATATTTGATTTTGAAGGATGCCAATTACTAAAATCATAGAGCTTTGACTGAACGATTTGCTGAAACAGCACCTGTAGGTGCTTACTACACTTGAACAATGAGGTGCATAAAAAGGCCAACGGCACATCTAACCTTTATATAAATGTAACATGCACTGGATTGGTTGCAGTGGGGGTATTCTTGGCTTAATGATAAAATTGATACCATGCCAATTTGGTCTGAAATAAGACGCCATGAGATATCAACTTAGTACAGTTTACAGGGTCGGCGCTCCCTCCCCTTCCAGAGCTGGTTGTAAAGGTGAAAAATTAAACTTCAATATTAGGAAAACAGTCACACAGAGAAAATATAAAGTAATTGGAAAAAGTCTTTATTTCTGGTGAATTATCTGAAACCAACTGAATTGAAAACAGTGTTGGAAAGTGAACAACCCCTTTAATGTAATGTAATATTTGGATTGAAAAAGACAAAAGTCCATCTAGTCCAACCCTCCCAAATAATCCCCCATGATTTAGCAGGTAAAGTTGTTTCAAAGAAAACAATAAGTAATGCATTCAAACAACATGCTCACCGCACAAGACTAGTGATGGGCAAATTTATTCGCCAGGCGTGAATTTGCGGCGAATTCACGCAATTCGCCACTTGTGAATAAGAAAAAAAATTGGACACCAGCGTCCAAAAAAAAAAACCGTTCGCCAGCGTCAAAAACAAGACGCTGGTGCCATTTTGCGAATTTCTCGCGAAACGCCCCAAATTCGCCCATCACTACACAAGACTCCACTGCTGAAGAAAAAGCATGTTGAAGCTTGTTTAAAGTTTGAAAGCCAATGAAATTCTGGGACAATATAGTCTGGTCAGATGAGACCAAAATTTAACTCTTTGGATGTCATTGCACACACCATGATTGGAGGAGAAATGGCACTTCAGTGAACGGTGAAGTTTGGAGGTGGGAACATCATGTGCGGGGCTGTTTTTCAACATACGGTACTGATTGAGGGAAGGATGAATGGAGAGATGTGCTGGGACATTCTTGATAAGAATCTTCTGCCATCTACCATGATGCTGAAGATGAAATGAGGGTGCACATTTCAGCAAGACAATGATCCCAAACACACAACCAAGGAAACTCTCAATTGGTTTTAGAAAAAAGAAAATAAAGCTGCTAGCATGGCCCAGTCAATTGCCCAACTTGAATCCAATTGAAAATCTATGGAAAGAAATGAAGGTCAGAGTTCATAGAAGAGGTCCCAGCAGTGTGCAGTATTCCTAGTGCATTAGTGTGTATGGAAATAAAAGCTGTCAATAAGGATTTTGAGCTTTATTCACACACTGCTGTTATTCTGAACACAGTTGCATAGTTAGATTGGGTTGAAAAAAGGACAAAGTCCATTAAGTGCAACCCCTCCAAATGAAATCCAGCATACTTACATACACACACAGACCCTCCATACACTCACACTTACAACTACGGTATATATACTCATACACTATAGATTTTAGTATAACAATAGCATTGGATGTTATGTGTGTCCAAGAAATCATCAAAACCACTCTAAAGGGCATTAACAGAATTGTCCATCACCAGGCCCAGATTTGTGGAAAGGCCACAAAGGCCTAGGGTGGCAGAATTTTAGGGGGACAGCATGCCACTCAACCACACCCAGATTGGTTCAGAAGCACTGGGAATTCACAGGAGATACTATAGTTTGTAAAATTTCCTCTGCACCAATCCCCAGTACTCCGGTCCCAATGCTGAAAATTTGTGCATTTGCACACATGAAAGGGAGGGAAAGGGGGCCATGATCTGCAGCGGAGCCTAGGGGCGCCTACTATGTAAATCCGGCCCTGACCATCACAACATCACCAGCCAGTGCATTCCACATCCTCACTGTCCTCACAGTGAAGAACCCCCTACGTTGCTTCAAATGAAAGTTCATTTCTTCTAGTCTGAATGGGTGTCCTCTGCTGCAGTGATCCTCTTTATGGGTAGAAAGGTCCAGAGAAAACAATCCCAAACTTGACAATCTACCCACAAAATGTAAGTCTTCCATTCCTCTAACCAGTTTAGTTGCATGTCTCTGCACTCTCTCCAGCTCATTTAGTCAAATCATTCTGCAAAATGGCAGAAAAAAATAAAAACTGTAGTTTCAATGCTCACCTCCAGGTCATTAATAAACAAGTTGAAAAGCAAAGGAACAAATACAGAGCCCTGCGGTACTCCACTAACACTGGTCCAATTAGAAACTGTTCCATTTACCACCACTCTTTGTAGTCTATCTTTTAGACAGTTTTCTATCCAGGTACAAATACTATGTTCCAGGCCAACATTCCTTAACCAGTAACCTTCTGCGTGGTACTGTAACAAATGCTTTAGCAAAGTCTAAGTAAATCACATCCACTGCAATCCCAGAATCGAGGTCTCTACTTACCTTCTCATAAAAATAAATTAAATTAGTCTGGCAAGATCAATTACACATAAAACCGTGCTTGCACAAACTCATAGTATTATGATTTGCAATGAAGTCCAGTATCTTATCCTTTAATACGCTTTAGAATAGCTTTCCTACCACTGATGTCAGACTAACCGGCCTATAGTTTTGAGACTGAGAACGGGATCCCTTTTTGAATGGTGGCACCGTGCCAGATTGCACCCCTCCTAACCTTCAGAGTGGAAGAAAGCTTGGCATAACATGACAAAAAAGGACAGACAGATACTTACTTTTAGACAAATCTGGGCTCACTGGACAGACAGTATTTGCACACCCTATGTACAATCAGCAACCCAATTATTTTACAGCAATCACCATTACATATCGCTTAATAGTGTACAACCAAATCAACACCATGTATGTTAAAATGCCTTTATTAATGTCAAACACATGCATTAACTTTATAGTGATACCTGCCAGCCTTTGAAAATTTTAATTGATATAGTAGTGCCATTTTATTATCATTATATAGAACCTACACATTTCCACAGCCAATCACAGAAACTATTTTTTCAAATTAATCCTTGCCCCATGATTCCACAAAAAGACTGCTTTGCGCCCATGCCTCTCAAGAACATATAAGCAGTAAACTATAAAACAAGTTAAAGGCTTCAAACTGAAAGAAATTCAATAGTTTAATGAATGCAGCAAGGTAAGCATTTCATAAACACTCCTATTGTACAGGGATGTCATCTGGCATATCATCTGCATTATTATAGAGGGCAGGCTTTTGGGCAGATGGATTCTTTCCACAGGGATGAAATAATCTGGAGTAGTAATCTATTTTATGAAGAGGAAAATGAAGTGAGGATTTAGGATAATCATGACTGAAATGATAACCTCTTGCCTAACACAATCATAAAATAATGCAGTTCAGCAGGGCTAATTTTACTTTCAGTGTTGCAGTAACCCTATGAATGTTAGGGGGTTATTTACTAAACTCTGAATGCAAAAAACACGAAAAATTTGTGATTTCTTTTATAAAATCAGACTTTTAAAAAAATCACAAATTTTTTGGAATTTATTAAACCCAGAGAATGGAAAAGTCCGAATCTGAAAATCCGGCATTTCAGACCTGTCAAGGTTGCATATAAGTCAATGGAGGAAGTCCCAATAATTTTTTGATGTGCGCTGAGTTTTTGGCAATACCCCGAAGTTTTCTGAGTTTTCGGGCAAAATTCTGAGTTATCAGGTGAAAAATCCAAAAAATCTAGTTTTTCACGTTTTTTCCCGCAAACCAAATTTGCTGGAAAGTGTATTCATTTTTTTTCAGAAAATATTGACATAAATTCGGACTTTGAAAAATAACCCCCTTAATGTTTAGCAGAATAATAAATAAGCAAAGTAGTATGGTATGGGACCAGAAGGCTTGTGTCCTGGGGATTTCAGGAAAATTGGTCTTTTTTTTGGATCACCATACCTAAATAATGTGCTGCTTTTGTGTTTTTCAGGCTGATCGCCATGTTTCCGCATACAGACAAAAGCAGGGCCATATTTGTATATTTTATATAGATATCTGTGGGCCTATGCCTATGGTGGCCGCTTTTGGAGGGTGGCCCTCAGGTTCCTATATATTTGAAAAAAAATGTATAATAAAATTTAAAGTATTCTCTCCATCCGCAGGGGAGACTTATTGCTGAAGTCTGGCAAAACAGCTGTGGGGGGGGGGGGGGGGTGAGGGGTACAGGCCAGTTTAGCCAGAAGTCATTCCATGGGCACTCTATGTTCAGAACCTAAATACATCCCTGGGTGGAAGCTATACATTTCAGTGCATACAGAGGAAACCACTGCTGATCCACTTCTCTGCACCATTAAAATCCACTTTCCATACACTTTGTATGCTCAAGAAAACCCCCCTCATGTCCTCTATGTGCTTATTATCCACGTGTCTGTGACTTTCATTGAGTCTTCATTCTTAATAAACTAAAGCACACAGGGCAAACAGCTCTCTCTTTTGCCCCATGTTTGCAAATGCATTGACAGACATGGCATCAGATGGTTAATGCACGTACAGGCCAAATTTTCAGTGCAAAAAAGCATTTTGGCACTAAAATCTACCCCATGTGTGTGTGCGGACAGGCTGAATTTTCACTGAATGAAACTGAATTCAATTTAGAGAGAGTAGTTACCATTAAATGAACTGTAATTCCTGCAGGCATAGGTTATTCTGCCCAAGTAATGTCATAGCTTGCTAAAATATGTTTCCATTTACATGGGAGTTGCCACACTCCTATTCAAGAAAAAAAAAAAAGTGACCTAGTAGGAAAACTCTCATTGTTAATATTCTTTAACTTGGGAAACCCCAATAGCATACCTGTATATAATTATCTTTAAGAGTAGAGAAAAATGTGGAGAAGATGTTTCTTTTTTATAACCATAAAGTACATAAAATGAGTCCACTTATTCAGCATTGCAGCCCAAGACAATGTCCAATAGTTCTTCTGGTTTCTTCGAGTGCAATATTTTAATAACTAAAATAAAAAAAGATGAAATGTACTTCCAAAAACTGAATACAAATATACAGAGAAAAATATAAAAAGAAATAAGGAGATTGCCAATTGTTGTTCCTAGAACTGCAAAGCAATGCAGTGAAGCAGAACACTGTCATTCTATTTTTCATCGGATAAATCTTTTGGAGTTGTGTTCTTTGACATATTTGAAGCAGAGTATCTTGGGATTTATCCTTCTAGTTATTTATGTCTTGGTATTGTTCATTAAAATGAATTAACCCCCTACAGGAAATGAGCCATCTGCTGTAATTCTCCCACCGGTGCTTGATGGAACTATGCCAGCTCATTTTCAGCAAACTAAACATCAGAGCTTTCTGGCAACACCTCAAGCCAGGCATTAAAGGTACAGGGGAAATTAGGATCATCTGCATGGCTTTGTGGCAAAGCAAAACACTAAACTGTCATCATCCTGTACACAACTACAGTATGAAACAAAAGGATGTAAGTTGAATAAGGCCTGTAACACCTGATAATAATGATGCCATCCATTTATTTATAAAAAAAATACTTATTTGTATTTTGCATCATTTGTAAAAAGCATGTTTTTCCTCTCAATTTGTAGGGCTTTTTGTGAAAGTCACAGAATATAAAATTACTGGTGGGACCGTGAAACAAATTGTCTGCACACACCACATCTGACAGCAAAACACTGTGATATAATGTCGGACCTCTGTACCAAAGGAAACACTTTCATTTGTTCTGGACAGAAATAAAACTAGGTCAGTTTTCCTTTAAAGAAAGATTGGTTGCCATTTATCAAATAAATACATAATGTTCCTGGGATTTACGTACACACATGGCTGACTGAAGACATTTCTGCAAGCATTTTATTCATAGTGCTGCCATATCAGAAATTTTAGAAATAAATTAATTCTGCATCATACGCTCTCTGTACAAAACAAACTACGAATTCTCTTTATGCTTCTTTTTGAAACATAAACCAATGATAAATAAGGTACATTCTGCCATTAGAATATCTTTTTTGTTAATGACTAAATGGAACATCTGGAAAATGCATTTTGTAGTTCTATGGTTATATGTAGTTTGCTACAGAGCTGATTATAAAGCATATTATGCAGAAAGCACTTCCTATTATGCTGTAACGCTATATTGGGCTATACAGGCCAATGGGGTTAATGTCCAGCTGGTGCTTAGAGCATGGGTTACATGTGACTCACATAGAGCTACAGAGGTAGATGCCCAATATATGTAGGCACACAACCCACATAGAGCTTCAGAGGTAGAGGCAGGTACATTTTCCTGTGGATGTAGTCAAGGCAGTACAGCATACCTCCAGCCAGATATACCTCACACGTGGTCTGGATCCCACCCAGTGGAGTGGTCATGGAGGAGAACCTAAAGCCTGACACCCTATCCACTATGTCCCTTCACTGTAGGCAAATCTTACAGCCTGGGGAGCTACTCCATGTTACAATCCTTGTTGGAACACAAAGCTGCTCTTTCTATCTTCCCTCTCTGCCTTACTCTCCTAGAGAGTCTAAAACATTATATTCCTGCCACTCACTAGCCTCATTAACGGGATCCCTGCTCCCCGATTTATCTCTCTGAAGATACTGGTGCCTCTAGAGCACATAGCTTTACTGGGTCTTGCTGTACCCAGACCCCCCTGGGTACTCCCAGCTGGATCAGCATCCAGCAGCCAAAGAGGAGGATCCAACCCTTCACACTCAATATACCAGAGTGTGACAAGACGTGTCACAGCACCTCCTGGCCAATAATACAACTATGCAAATTACATCTAGCTACATGGGCATCTGCCCAGCAACTAGGGAGATCAGGAAGTGTAGGGAATTAAAGCAATAGGGAGACATTAACCCAGTGGTCCCTACAATGCAAACAAATGAACAGAATCAGTATGTCAAGAAAATGCCCTCAACATACCAAGGATGTGTTTTCTTTATTTGCATCTTATAGTGCCAACAGGGACGAATAAATCCTTACTTGGCCCGTCAGTAGCATTAATAAATAGAATACTTGATAAATATGTTTACCAGTTATAAAAATGTCTATGAACTAAACCCTAAAAATGAATATAGCTAAAAATGCCAACTTTTTATACTGACCTTACTGTACCAGTTTATAGTTTCAGTTTCTCAATAGCAGCAATGATTCAGGACTTCAAACTTGTCACAGAGGGTCACATGCTCAGTGAGCTCTGAGCAGCAGTTGAGAAGCTAAGCTTAGGGATTGTTGCAAATGATCAAGCACAAAATGAAGTTGGCCTGTAATATGAGCTGATGCTACATGGCTGATTATTAAATTCTGATGCTAATTGCATTGGCTTCTGTGCTGCCATGTAGTAATTATCTGTAAAAAGTACTAATCAGCCTTATATTGTGACATTTATATTCTATGGGGGGTATTTACTAAACTCCGAATGCAAAAAATTTGTGATTTTTTTAGTATAATATCGGACTTTTAAAAAATCACAAATTTTTCCGAATTCATTATACCCCAAGGATGGAAAAAGTCAGAATCAGAAAATCCGGCATCCGGAAAAAGCATACAAAATCGGGTGGAAAATCCAAAAAAAATTTTTTTTTTCCCCCCGCACCACATTTTCGAGAAAATCTAATAAATAAACGGAAAAAACCCGTGCGGATGTAATCAGAGTTTTTGGCACAACGTGTTTAGACAAATTTGGACTTTGATAAATAACCCCCATAGTGTTCTGTATATTGTGAGTGGGTCCCTAAGCTCAGTAAGTGACAGCAGCACAGAGCATGTACAGTGAATCAGCAGAAAAGAAGATGGGGAGCTACTGGGGCATCTCTGGAGACACAGATCTTTATTGCTAAAGGACTGTGGTTGCTTTTGGCTCGTAAAGAAGACCAAAACTATGTACAACATTTCTAGCCTACATCTTTAGTTAAGCTTTAGTTCTCCTTTTAACAAGTGAGCAAAATATGTGAAGAAATATTGCTGCAGACTAGCTCATCTACCAGTCTGTTACTTATTTTTTAAACCTGCAGTCTTTGAATAACATATAGTATTATTAATGTTTAATGGTGTCTACTGCTGGGCAGTGCAGTACCATAAAATAAGACCTAATCTAACATATCATAGGAAGCACTAGTTGATTGCCCTGGTAATGGAAATGTAATCTTGTATGCTATGCTAGGAAAGCATATATATCTGTAGGGGTGGATGATAACTATGGTTTCACATTTCAGATACTTCTGTTTTAATGATAGAATCTCCGTAATGGTGCTGATGAGGTGGAAAATCTAATAAAATGTGAATAGTATAGAGAAAAGTAGTTCACACAGGCCAGCAAGAGAGCACAGCTGTCAAGCAATCAATGTGGTGCCAGAATACATTCTCTATGATACACCACATGCTGTCCTATTTTTTAAAACCTGTTGTTAGTAAATGCATGACCTTGGTATAACCTGCCCGAATAGCACCTGTTTAGAAAGGCTCAGTGTTGTCAAATCCCATTTACAAAAAAAACACATGTACTCTTTCCATTTTTGAGGAATACAAACATCTATATGCTATGATCACATGAAACTGAATTCAAAATTAGTCCAATTGTGACTTTAGTTTAAAAGGATGTGCATTAGGTATTCTTTATATTGCATTGTATTCAAAATAATTATAGGGTACAGGGACCTACTCTTTTTATATTGTGTTGGATTGTGCTCCCTTTTTCCATAACTCCAGTGGTTGTCAAACTGTAAGACTTGCCTAAACAGTATCTTTGTTATTTTAATGACATCAAGAATGAATGCAAAAGCAACCGTTTTGTTTTATTTTTTCAATGTATAGTCTACTCAAATGGTTGCTTCTTTGTCCTGCTAAGTGACTCAAGACATGGCCTCTTGTTAACAACAAAACGTCAAATCATGCTGAGGTTGCCACCGTGACAATAACTTGGTGCAATTTATCAGCAATATAGGCAAAGACATCCATAAAAAAATAAAAGTCTCAAATTGGTGGACAGAAATCCTTCCTTTTGTAATTAATATCAATAGCCATCATACTTTGATAGAAAATGCAAAGTGTGCCAACAGCATGAAGTCTGCAGGAAAATTTCTTTTAGTAAGGACTTGTCAAGCAAGGCAAATGTTAGCTGTGTGACTGTCACAAGCCGCTCTAGGGAATGAAACAGAGTTGAGGAGTTTTCCTTATTTCACATACTTTAACAAGCTTACTTACTTCACAACACACTTGATTATAGTCAGGCATCCTTTGCCCTATAACAGAGATTGAACAAATATTAATGCAAGCATCAACAGGAACCCAACCCACATTTCTTCACCTTATCTTCTTCCTAAAGCCAAATTATGTTTAACTCTTAATCTTCTGAAAGAAGGAAGGATCTGGGTCTGGGTGGCAGGGCCCTTAATGATTTTCTCAGTTTACCACGCATATATTTAGCTAGCTGTTTAGTTAGTTGATCAATTTAAGAATTCATAGTTGACTATTCGCCACTTAAAACCTGCTGAATTACTGTTTAAGTCAATGGGAGAGGTGCAGGGATCAATTTCGAGATGTTTGCAGCCTTCCTGACAGAGAAAAAACTTGAATCGAGTTTGATCGAATTCAATTAGAATTTTTGGGTGATTTAAATTTAACCGAGTTTAAAAAATTTGATTTTATTAATAAATTTCGAATTTATGGGAGTTTATGGGAGTTTTAAAAAAAAATCACATGAATTGGGAATTTGACCCTTGATAAATGTGCCTCCATATGATTTTATATAATTATGGATTTGGATTGAACACTGTATTTTATCACCATGGTTATTATTAATAACAAGGGACTAGAATGTAGTTTTGCATGATACATGTAGATACAAGTTTTCAATTGTTTCTGGATACTTGACTATATATATATATATATATATATATATATATATAACTACCATCCACACTCACAGGTCTTAAAAATGAAAAATGTTATTCTTAAAAGGCCGACTAATGTTTTGGCCCCCTCCAGGGCCTTTCGCCTTTCTCAAATAGAAAGCAGTTACCACTATAAACCATTAGAATCCATGTTGTGATGCTTATGCAGGGTAATACAGGCACATGGTAATATTAAAGGGGAACTATTGCAAAAATGAAAATGTAATAAATGCTTCAGCATACTGAAATAAAAAACTTTCTAAATACTATCAATTAAAAATTCTGTACCAGCTCTTCCCCCGATTCCCACAGAACACTTAGTAGCTTACCTGGCCCGAATTGATCTTCCTTATCTCTCGGGTCCCATGAGGGATGATCTAGAAGGGGACATAACAACTGAAGAGACAGAGAGTGCCATTGTAGATATGCCTGCAGGACGCTCCCCGGGTCCAGATGGCCTTCCGGCTGAGTGGTACAAGGCCCACGCTAAAATTCTTACTCCTAGACTAACTACATTGTTTAATAGTGTTTTACACAGTAAGTCCCTCCCAGAGTCCTGTTATATGGCCCACATCGTTCTGATACCAAAAGAGGGGAAGCCGCCAGAATTCTGTGACTCATACCGTCCTATCTCGTTGCTGAACTGTGATGCCAAGATTTTTGCTAAGGTCCTAGCTAATAGGGTTAAGAAAGTGATTGCAGAATTAGTGCATCCGGACCAAACTGGCTTCATGCCAAGCAAAGCTACGGACATTAATATTCGGAGACTGTATAACAACCTGGCTCTTGGCCACAGCAATAAAGGCAGCAGAATAGTGGTGTCTATTTATGGGAGGTATTGACTAAATTTGGTTTTGGGCAGCACTTTCTGGATTGGGTCCGGGCCCTATACTTTAAACCCAAGGCTAAGGTTCTGGTGAATGGTTTGCTATGAGACGAAGTGCAGTTGGGGAGGGGGACTCGACAGGGATGCCCGCTCTCCCCACTACTGTTTGCCCTAGCCATAGAGCCTTTAGCGACAATAATTCGGGACTCCCCGGACATAGAGGGTCTGAACATTGGCAGAATTGTGGAGAAACTATCATTATATGCCGATGACATGCTTCTATATTTGGCCAATCCCCACAGGGCCTTAACTAAGGCTTTGGAATGTATTGAGGAATTTGGGGAATTTTCTGGATTGCGCATTAACCAATCAAAGTCAGTTGTTTTTCCACTCGACCCTCTACCCCCTGGGACAACAGAGCGACTGGGGCAATTGAGGGTGGTACAATCCTTTAAATATCTTGGGATTGTGATACAGGCAGACTTTAAAAAGTTTGAAGAGTGTAATTTAACCCCAATTGTCAAAGCTCTTAGTACAAAAACCAAGGTCTGGTGGACTCTACCTCTTTATCTCCCGGGGAGAGTTAACTTATTCAAGATTGTTTTCCTCCCCAAGTTTTTATATTTATTTCACAACTCGCCCATAATCCCCCGGAACCAGTGGTTTAAGTATGTTGATTCCATTCTGCGTACTTTCCTCTGGGCGGGTGAACAACCTCGGATGAGCTTTAGAACCCTACAGGCACCCACAACTGGGGGAGGCCTTGCTTTGCCCAATCTTAGGTCATACTTTTTAGCGAGCCAACTTGTCTATGCGCATTGGTGGGTTGTTCCACAGTCCGACAACCCTTCTACCATGATTGAAGCTGTGAACATGGGCTCCTTAGAGGCTCTGGCTAAATTACTAAATAGAGGAACCTCATTGCAGTGTTCAATTACTGTGCCAATGGCCACAGTGGTGGGGGTGTTCCAGAGAGCACTAAAGCTGGTCCATAAGGCTAGACCTGTGTGGTCCTGTTGGACGCCTTTATGGGGGAATAGTAATCTCCCGCACCTCAGGGATATACTGGAAGTGAATTGTTGGGCTAGTCGGGGTGTCAAAACCTTGGCCGATATCAGTGAGCATGGGGATTTGAAACAATTCCAGAGCCTTCAGCATACTTTCTGATTGCCACATTCCATGTTTTTCCGCTACCTCAAGCTCAGGCATGCCTTTCAAACCCAATTTCCTAGTCGACCCATTGAAATTGTGAAGTCTATTTGAGGAAAGAGGGCATAAGGAAACCCACCACCTGGTTTCCACGCCATACTGGAAAGGGCAGGTCCCGATCCACTAGAAAGGGTACGACATAAATGGTCTAGGGATATTCCAGGTCTGGAGGAGGAGATGTGGACAGATGCACTGAAACAGGTCCCAGTCATTACCATGTCTGTTAGAGACAGGTATATCCAAACTAAGTTTCTGAACAGAGTATACCTTATGCCTTATAGACTTGCAAAAATATATCCTACGGTTTCAGACCAATGCACCAAATGTAATCAGGAGGTAGGCACGGTTATGCATGTATTCTGGGACTGCCCGAGAATCCAGGGGTTCTGGGGTGAGGTCCTGCACCATACTTCTCTGGTCTTAGATGTCCCTAGTTTTAGAACCCCGTTAGTTTGTCTTTTGGGAATAATGGATAATTTAGGGCTGAAGCCTGCAGTCAAGCTTTGCTACCTCCAACTTCTATATTATGCAAAAAAATCTATCCTTTTGCATTGGAAGTGGATTGAACCCCCAACCATTACCTTCTGGAAAAGTCAGGTTAACAACGTCCTTCCTTACCAAAAATTGGTTTATATCACAAGAGGGTGCCCCAAGAAGTGCGAGGGCGTCTGGGGAGCTTGGTTGGAATATGAAGCCGCTCATTAAGATTGGGGTCTATGTGTGACGGTATTCTGTCTGCTGGTTCCACGTCCATTATGTATGATTTGTCTTTTTTGTATTTTATGTCTATGTGTATGTGATGTGTTGTTAAAAATTGCAAAAATAAAAACTTTCAAAAAACAAAATTCTGTACCATTTCTGAAATAATCAAGTTTATTTTCACTATCACTCTCTCAGCATCTGTTTCTCTAAGTTCTCTCTTCAGGCAGCAGTTGAATTTCAGATATTCATTGACAGATCCAATATATCTTATAGGGGAGGGGGCTCCTTTTTCCTAGAAGGTGTATTAGATAGAGCTCACTCTATTAGAATTACCTGTCTCTCTACATGCAGGATTTGTGCAAAAGGCAGTTATTTTGTTTGTACTGGAATCAGTCATGTGAATGAGTTCTAATTCATCTGCTAGGAAAGGAAGCCCCCCCTATAAGATATATTGGATCATTCATCTGACACCCAACTGCTGCATGAAGACAAAATAAAGAGAAACAGGATGGTGAGAGAGGAATTGTAAAGATGTACTTGATTATTTCAGAATCAGTACAGAATATTTAATTGATTGTATTTATAAAGTTTCTTATTTCAGTATGATGAATCTTATATTACATTTTCATTTTCGCGATAGTTCCCTTTTAAGAATACTTGGGACCTTGGGGTTTTCAGATAAGGGATTTTTCTGTAATTTGGATGACCATATCTTTAATCTGCTAAAAATCTATTAAACATTACATAAAGGGAATTAAATAGTTTTGCCACTTTTATGGATTCATGCAACTTTATTAGGATTAATAAACTCTATGGGAGATGGAATTCTTGTTATTTGCAGCATTCCGAATAAAGTGTTTCCAGATAAGGGATCCCATACCTGTAGTACATTTTCTTATATGTGAATATCTACACATTTATTCTTTAAACAAAACTAAATATAGAACTCATTCTTAATAAAGTCATATTGTTCATATGCAAACATGAAAAAGTTAATCTTGTAAAAATCATAAAATAAAATATGCCAATTTACGCATATAGTGCTAATTATTAAGGCTATTTTGGTCTAATTTTTGTGTTCTTTACAGCTGTTCTTCTATGTTTTCAGCAAGCTTGTTCTGTACTACTGGATAAATATAATAGACATAAAGCTCTATTAAGCAGATACTTAAGACTACTTAGTGTAAATAAAGCTGCAATCCATTATGAATTCTTGCAGTAACGTATTTACTTTATAGCTAGACATCTGGCAGAGGAACAGTCTTTATAGTCTACATAGCGATCTTGCGTGTGGTAAACTGGTTAGGCATGGACGGTTCAAAAGTTCAATAGCTATCTCATTTGGTTTCAAGAATTACCCTGATCACCAAGACAAAAACAATAGCTATAGCAAATGACTTTTGTTTCAGTTTTTTATCATCACTGAAAAAGCAAGATGTATTTGTATTTCTAATACCAATTTTCTCAGAGTAGAATGAAAGTATAATTTGTTGAATAAACATACGTTAATTAAATAGCACCAGGGTATACACCAGGTTATACTAGCTTTCTCTGAGCAGCCACAGACATATGTATGTATGTGTAGATAGATATATAGAGAGAGAGAGAAAAGCTGTGCACAGGGCTATATTATCTCAATATTAAAAAATATGGACATTTTGTGTGCTGTCAGAAAGTGTGTGTACTCTAATAGTCCGATAGGTTACAAAGGAACCCAGGTAACTTCTTAACAACTGAAGGCCTGTCTTGGTGAATGTTGATGTTCACGAGTCCATCAGAAGAACACTGAACAGCAATGGTGCGTATGGCAGGGTAGCAAGGAGAAAGTCAATGCTCTCCGCCAAAAATATTGCTGACCCTCTGCAGTTTGCTAAAGATCATGTGGATAAACCAGAAGGATACTGGAAGAATGGTTTGTGGATGGATGAAGCCAAAATAGAACTTGGTGAAACACAGTAGTGGGAGTGTTACTGTTTTGCCGCATCTGGGCCTGGACGGCTTGCTATCATTGAAGGAACAATGAATTATGAACTATACAAGAGAATTTTGGCATAAGACAGTGGGCCATGCAGCAAGACAACAATCCTAAACATACAAGTTGTTCCACTAAAGAATGGTTAAAGAATAATAAAATGAATGGCCAAGTCCTGACCTTAATCCAATTGAAATGTTGTGGAAAGGCCTAAAGCAAGTGGTTCAAGTGAGGAAACCCACCAACATCCAAGAGCTAAAGCTGTTCTGAATGGAGGAATGGGCTAAAATTTCTCTGAGTCGATGTGCAGGAAAACACCACCTGCTCTTCTTATTAGCAAAGCCTATTATACCAGACTACAATATGTTCTCCATGGATGTGATATCAAAACATAGGAATACTCAAAAACACACTGTGCAACATCATAAATATACCCTTTTCCTTTCATCCATCACTAGGAGGTGACATACTGTATAACAAACAAACAAACAAACAGTCTACAATAAGGAATAGAGTGAGGACTACTTACTGCATCGCTCCTTGAGAGCATTCAGTGATGTTCATTAGCTCAAATATGTAGTCATACAGCAACTTAAGTTACAAAGCCATAGACAACGTTTTAAATCTGTGTGTTCTGTGTTAGTGACTTCCTTCAGTGTACCATATCACTCATTAATTATACCTGTATGAGGACTTGAACGACACACTGTATAGTGCTGATTAAACATTTTAACACTAACATAAAAAGGTTATCAGATGTTTCATGTTTCCAAAGTGCAGGTCTATGCTTGCTTGGCATCAAAATAAAACAGAGCTGTTTATTGTAAACGGATATTTTCAATTTATGCTAACATTGCCAAAATAAAAGATTTCCAAGATTGCACAATCATTCTTTTTACATTACAAGGATAGAGCAATTAATAATGTGTTTCCACAGCCAGTTAAATCAGGTACGTCAAGTTTTTCTTCTGTCTTTTCTTCTCAGTATAATTCCTATAATCTTTTATCCCTAAAATCCACCGAGCTACATATTTTTTTTTTTATAATTCTTTATTTATGATTTTAACAAGGGAGGAGGGAAGGGGTACAGAAGAAAAAAGTGGGGAGTTGGGAAAGGATAAGGTATACCCGAAATAAACAATATCAGAGTCTGACAACAAGTTGTAGCTCAGTTATAATGCAAAATATTTCTATACAGAAAACCATGATATCTGATATTCCTAAGGAAATTTATCCAGGGAGACCACATTTTCCAGTACTTAGCACTTTGGTTGTTTATCATATATGAAATTTCTTCCAGTTGTCTTATTTCCTCAGTGTTGTTTAACCATTTGCTATATGTGGGTGGAGTGACCGTTTTCCATTTCTTAGAAATTAGTGCTTTTGCTGCTTGAAGGAGATGGAGAGTACGAGGGTCAGTAGTAATTTCATTAGAACCTGACAAGACACTCAGCATAATAACAGGGTGATCTTGTATCTTTATGTTAAATTGTGTAACTTTATTTATAGCCTCTAATACATCTCTCCAGAATGCATCCATGATGGAGCATGTAAGCCATATGTGGGTAATGGTTCCTTCACCTTGGTTACATCTCCAACATTTCTTTGAGCTATTAGGGTATATTTTTTTTAATTGAACAGGAGTGTAATGCCAGCAAGTGGTTAGTTTATAAATTGATTCACACTGAGCTGCCTTTTATATGGTTAGCAATGATAAACAAAGAACAGCACATATGGTTTGCCATGGTTAAGTTCCAGCATAAAATGTTGCTAATATACTGTTTATTTCTGTTTGTTTTTCAGCTGCCAAATATATTGCTCCTTTAACATATATTACATAAATCCAAAAACATATTTATTTATTTAACATAATAACAATACATAGTACACTGTACTATTAAAAACAAAAGCACTCCCAAAACTTTACAAGAAGGAAGCATATTTTGTTCATTGGTGGGTAACTCTAGAGACATTGCATGCACACCAGCAACAATAAAAGCAGACTGATTTGACAGATTTATTCAAAATTAAACCTTTTCCGTAAAGGTTTCATATCAGTCTGGTATGTTATATGCTGCAGTACAGTACAGTAATGACGCACACTTGATATAATACTACTGGCTAATAGTCTCTCTTAAAGGAAAACTATACCCCCAGAATGAATATTTCAGCAAGAATACTTGTGCACCGTAAATCATACAATCCCAGGGGGCTGCCCTTATTTTTTAAAATGACAGCTTTCTATTTATGATTACCCAATGGCACATACTACTACAGCAGATGTTTTAATTAGAGCTACTACATAAAAACAGGTTGCTTTCCTTTGCAATGAGGAGTGTCACTTCAAAGCATTTCCTAAATAGCTTAGTTCCAGTGTTCCAATGATATATCGCCATAAGCTAAACTTATAAACTGGACACATGGTAAGAGAAAAGCAGTTGAGGACAAAGCAGAAAGACTAGAACCTCCATGTAATAAAAGCAGTTTGCAATTATCCATTACTACCAAAAGCATTAATATTTTTTTAATTTCTAAAATGTTTTTAGCAAGCGATTCTGGGGAAGAAATCCTCTTAGACTGTGGTCCAGGTCAATCTTCTCTGCTCTACAATTAAACCCGCCTAGCCTAGGTATGCAAAGAGTTAAGAAGAGACACTCGAAGGCCCAGAATCATCAAACAGCTGCATAAGTGCAGAGGAACGAATCATTACTTTCACACATAAGAGGACTGCTTTGGAGATGGGGAGGTACGTTGCTAAGCAACTATGGACATTTGTATCCCATATCATCCCTTAATAATCAGCAGCTAGGTCATCTGTCTAATTAATATCATGCAACTGTTTTTTGTTCTCGCATTTTTTTATTTTCTGTCTTTTAATTGCATGCAATTTTCCACTGGCCATTGACTCATTTTACGGGTATGAAACTGCACTGCCCTACAGAGGGTAAAATAATTTGCAAATAACAGTATAATGAGAAAGTTCCAAAGTCAGGTCAAACAGAAATTAGGCACACACACACACCATACAGAGCAGGAACTTCATGTAGCTAAAAATATGGAATTTCAATAAATACAAATGTTTTCTTATTGCATGAAGTACCTTTTGCTGATCTCTAAAGCTGTAACAATGAAGAGTAAACCACACATAAAGTACAAATGTATTGGTGCAAGATAAACTAGTAAAATTAGTAAAACTAGTAAAATTACCCCCAGAGCAGCTAAAAAATATCAATACCAGTTAGTGTGTGTGTATTTATTTATATATATATATATATATATATATAAATTTTAAAAAAAAATATATATATATATATATACACACATATATGTTAAAGGCCATACTGGATACTCAAACGTTAACACATTTTGATTTGTATTCACTTATTCATGATTATAACATGTTTGCATTGTCTTTATGCATTTGCAGTAGCATGGGAAGCAAATTTGAAAAGCTCCAAATTACCATGTTAAAATGATGTACTGGAAATATAGATAACTTTTCAGTAACCACACTCAGGATCTGACTGAGCTGGCAGGACACCAGGAAAAAAACCCAGACCCACTCCCCACAGCTGGCAGCTCCGGCACATCTTTCTGACCTTCCTGCCTCCACCCGATCCCATGAAGACATGTTTCACAAAAAGAAGCTACACACTGGAGGGGGTACTTTAAGGAGGACAGAGATGGATTTGCAGCCGGGGGACAGGATACTGTGGGGGTTTGTAAATGGGGCTTGTGGGAGCGGGTGGGGGGTCCCAGAAATAACTGTCCATTGGGGGCTGCTCATGTAAATTCACATTGTACTTAATGAAAAATAATACACAGTTGATTTTTTTCTTTGCTGCAATTCATGCATAAACTGTTAGTATGAAAGAATATAAATAACAAACACACGCATATAAAGCATCCTTAATGCACAGTAATTTGCTTTATGTCTGCCATGGAGTAAACAAAAGGAACAGAAGTTGAGAAAGCCCCTTGTGGAACTATGATCATTATTGAACCAGGATTGCAAGCCAGAATTTCATCCACATCCTCCATTAGAATACCAGAAACCTCAAATAAACTTTCATGCCAATTTTTCTCTTGTGGCAAATACTAAGTGAGCCTCTACTAAATAAATCAGGGCAGTAATCAAGCAATTAAACATAAGTGTCTATTACTCTATTAAAAGCCAATCTGCTTTAAAATTCTAACTGCGGGAATATAAAACATTTGATGATGAGCAGACAAAAAGCTGGCAATTAGTTCCCCCCTAAAAAATAAAGACAGTTCAAAGTAAAGATGGAGTTCATCATACATACAAGTAAATGCAATATGAAATAAAGGGAATACAGGAAATACATAAAAAAAATGTTCACCTGTAGTAAAAAAAATTTGACAGCTCAGCTTGCAGTCCTGGATTTTTATTAAAAAAGTCTAGTTTCTCTTTGATCTCCTTCAATGATGCCAGAAAAAGATACAACGTTTTTGATACTTAATTAAAATATGCTGTTTTACGGCATAGCCCAAAATACTCAGCAACTGCACTTAGATACATTTATAATAATTTAAGATAAGCAAAGATATAAATGTAACTATTTAAGATAAACAAGTTTCTTGGGGAAACTGAGACGCGCAGCTTAAAGCGCGATTTTTCCTTCATTAGCAAAACTGCGATAACATAAACATTGCCCTAAAACTACCAGAAATGTGGTCAAACTTTCACAACCTGCCAGATTTGTCAAATGGACATGGTAATTAAGAGGAGTGGCAATAAAATGGGCTAGGTCAAAAAAATTGACAGATCTTTTTGTTGCTCTTTTCTCAAATATTGGAAGGTATGTCTTACAGCAATGCCTCTGGTATTTCCTAGGATCTATAGATTGCCAGTCTGGACCTGCATGAAGACAAAACATTACAATGTAAACTTATGAGTATTTCCATATAAAAGTAATACTGCAACTTTAAAATGTATGACTGACCCTAAGGGGTAGAAATTAGAGTGAGATTAGAGTTTACCACAGAAAAACTCACGCACTTTCTATTCACTGCTATGGTATTTTTAGAAGTGTATAATCAAATGACGAAGTCTAACTTTCACCGACTGATAAATACAGTTCTAAAAATCCCATAGGAATGAACAGAAAGTGAGTGAATTTTTCTGGGGTAAACTCTAAGCTCACATTTTGATAAATCTGCCCCTAAGAATAAAAAAATTTGTTTCTATCACAACATTTACTTTAGAAGTTAGGTCGTATGAAAGATAATTTACTTATACAAATTTGTCATACTTTAAGATGTGGACCTTAAAAAGAAAAATATAAAAGGTCCCTGTAGTACCTGAAACAGGGCCGGCCTTAGGCCAATTGGACCAATTGGGCCCCGCACCTCTGAGGGCCCCGCACTGCCCCTTTCCTTTCTATTTTGTGCCTGTATGCCCTTATTTTCCTAAATACTTGCTGTGTCAGTAGCCAGCAACACTTTGTCTAGGGGCCCCGCCAACATAGTCCCAATTAGGCCCCACATTTGATAGGATCAGCCCTGATCTGAAATTAATCAGCCTTGGAGACTTCAGTGATGACTTTGCAAAACATTACACAAGCCATGTTCAGATTTTTTAATCAGAAGAAAACTGAGACATTGACAGGAATTTGCCCATTGAGGGCCATCATCGAAGATACAGAAAAGAGTCAATCGCACACTGTAATACTGTAATCTTGAAACTTGTTAAGTACAGGCCCGGATTTGTGGCTAGGCTGCATCCTTAACTACATTGGGAACTCCGAGTTCCCCTGCGCTATGGCGCATGCTCACGTTCGTGCCGAGCAGGGAAATTCGGCCCTGGTTAAGTATGTTCAGTATGTTCAGCCGTTGAACAGTGCCAGGTTGTTACAGAAAGTGAGACATAATTCTGAAAAAAAGAGTGCATAATCACTCTCTTAACTACCAAAATATAAATATACTGTATATTATTTTACACAGACATATATGATTCCTCAGATTAACAAGAGACCTGGAAAGTGTGCCTCAGGCAAACCATTTTCCCACACAAAAAAAGTGAATAAGGAAAACTGGAATATACCATGGAAAGTATCAATTAATAATATAACAATATGTTGTAGCTTCCCTTATAGGATAAGAAGCAACAAAGGCATAATTAAAGCAAGTTCAGCCCTGTTGATGATAATGAAAGATCGAATGCATGATGAAGATAAGAGCCACAAGTTCAGCCCTGTTGATGATAATGAAAGATCGAATGCATGATGAAGATAAGAGCCACAAGTTCAGCCCTGTTGCAGATAAGAACCTAAGAAACATTTGAGAAATTCCTGTAAATCCATTTAAAATTCCGATTTCTAGGCAAGCACATTTTTGTTTGCCTAATCAGTTTCCCAGTATTTATCGGAGATTTACTGGCATGTTGATAGAGGATATTGTACTGCCTATTGTAAAATATTTGGATTTTAGGAGTCACTGAAGAGCTTTCATACAAGTTATAGAACCTATATTTTACAGTAAACAGGGTCGGAACTATGGGCAGGCTGAAGAGGAACAAGCTCAGGGTGCAATGGTGGGAGGCGCAGGGCATGTACCTCTTCTGTCTGCTTCCTCTATGTACAGACCCTTCTGTAGTGCCCAATGTCACCACATCACATCAGCAAGCATCTCTAAGGAGCAGGGTAGAAAGGAGTGGGGTGGAGCATGGAAGTGTGTTTGGGAGCTGGGGCTCGGTTAGCTTTTGGCCCGACAGTAACTAATACATTGTAAAACTCAGTAAGTCATGTGACAACATTACTAAGCTCCAGTTAAAATGGATGACAAAACCTACTGGTATATGAAACCCATAATAAACACTAATTTAGCTAAATTTTCTTTCCCTTAAAATCCTGATTTTATATTACAAGTCTGTATTTCCACGTTTTTCATAACTCAACCAGTTTATCAATACAGGTATGGGATCTGTTATCCGGAAACCCATTACCCAGAATTACGGAAAGGCCGTCTCCCATAGATACCATTATAATCAGTCAAAATCTTAAAAAATTATTTCCTTTTTCTCTGTAGTAATAAAAATAGCACCTTGTACTTGATCCAAACTAAGATACAATTAATCCTTATTGGAAGCAAAACCAGGTTATTGGTTTTATTGAATGTTTAACCATTTTCTAGTAGAATTAAAGTAGGAAGATCTAAATTATGGAAAGATCCTTTATCTGGAAAACCCCAGGTCCCGAGCATTCTGGATAACAGGTCCCATATCTGTATCCCTAGGGATTCCCTGATAAGTTAAAGGGGTTGTTCACCTTTCAACACTATTTTTATTTCAGCTGGTTTCAGACAGTTCACCAGAAATAAAGACTTTTTCCAATTACTTTCTATTTTCTATGTGTGACCATTCTTCTAATATTGAAGTGTAAATCAAATTTTCACCTTATAAAGCAGCTCTGGGAGGGGACTTGCCGACCCTGTAAACTGTTCTAAATTGATACATTTAGTTGATACATTTCTTATATTTGTCGCTGCTGAGCAGAATCTCTGGGTTTCATTACAGGCAGCTGTTACAATTGATACAATAGTTACTAATACTCCAGAGATGCTGCTGAGAAATGTATCAACTAAATGTTGCAAAACTGTAACAGTTAGATTAAAAAAATAAAAAATGGAAAGCAATCGAAAAAAGTCTGGAGAACAATCTGAAAACAACTCAACTGAAAATGTGTTTAAAAGGTGAACAATCCCGTTAAGATATCAATCCAAAGGCATTGTATTCAATAGGCATGTTTGATCAACTTAAATGATTACTAATAATAACAACAAATACATATTTAGCATTTTTAGCAATTGAAAAAGTCTTTTGTTTATGGCGGACAATCTGAAAATAACTCAACTGAAAAAAGTGTTTGGAAGATGAACAAACCCTTTAAGGAGACAGTCACCAATATCCATTGACAATGGTTTTGTCCACGTCAAGTGAAAAATGACTTAGTACTTAACCATCCATCCGAAAGTAGTGCTTAAGTCAGACCATGTATGGGGCAGATCTGAGACTGTAGTTTATTTTTAGACAAAAATCCACCCTGTGTGCTCAGACAGGTGAATTGCAACTTTTGCCAATGCTTAAAGTATGGGACTGAACCAGCTGTTAATCCGCCATTGGGAAATCACAGGTGAAGAAACTGTTGATGTAACATTAGCCTACCCAAACAAAAAAATCACCCTCCGCCTATGAGAATTACATTTTCTTTCATTAGGCAATGCTGTGTTTTGGTTATACAACCCATTATATATGATTCATTCCTCTGTGTGCCCATAACTTTTATGGAACATTTAATCAATTTCACATGTAACCCTTTCAACATCCCTTGGTGTCGGAGTTACACTCCACGTGTGGCACTTACCTGATGGCATGGGACAAACCTGAGCCACTCAGCAGTGCCTCCACCTAGTGGGATCCGGGAATGCACCTACAGGTGGCCCCACTGGAACACAGTAATAATGCACACACGGTATTGGTAAACTGAAGAACTGTTTATTGAAAGTAAAAGTAAGTAAAGGGGAAACTAATACATACAACACTCCTGACAAGTGGCCATGGGGCCTCACTAACTAACTAGGACCAGCGCAAACTATCTCTCTAACTAAATAAATAAAGTATCTTTACTCAGTCCCAGATATATAGTCTATTTAATCTTCTCTTTGCGAAGGATAATGACAATACTCACGTGCCAGGCTCTAGAATACTGTACAATCAGACTTCAGGCGAGTCAAGCACTTTAATGCGCAGTGAGGGCGGGAACTAGGGGTAGGCAGAGTAGGCACGTGCCTAGGGCGCAAAGCTGGGGGGGCGCCAGGCACTGCAAACACGACCCATGTTGTGATGTAATACAATGGAAAGGGGAGTAACAATAGCCATCTCAAAGCAGTTCCATCCTGAAGTGCTGGCTCCTTCTCAAAGCTCAGGATCAGGTACAATGCACTTCTTTCATCCATCTCCTTTTTGCTTGGGTGACATTAGTGCACTTCTTTTGACTTGTCATTTTGACTTGTCCTGGGCGATGAGCATGCACAAATAACTCAGACAGGCAGACAGCACTTCTGGAATGTGGTTTATTGGAGTTGCTGCTGTTAAACACCTAACGCATTTTGGGAATGTATCCCTTAATCATAGGCAAACCATGCAAAACCTGCTTGTGGACTTTAGGAAGATACAACCTAATGAATGGCAGCCATGATATTGCTGGGATTCAGAATTTCAATGACACTGCACTGCTTTCCTGTTACATTTTAGTTAAAATTGTTATAGCCGTTAAATAAACCATGCTGAGAAAAATCTTTTGGAATTTTTTTTTGTAAGTGCATTTTTCATTCTCCTTTAAGGTGTGTCTACATAACCCCCTTTAAAAAGTGAAATGTTCTTCTACAATAGACAATAGCAAAATTGGTGTTTAATTTGCTCTTACTTCTAGAAGATTCTTTAACATTTTGTCTTCTTTTTGTCCCAATATATATAAAAAATGAAATCATTACCTATTTTTTTTTCATATAAATACATTTTATGCTATTTTATGAAAATACAACTGATTTGGAAAACCTGTGTCTCCCAAATGAGTTAATATTACTTTGTCTCCTTATGTTTTGCCTACCTATTTCTGCGTAATTTGTAAAACATCAATAAATATAAATTACAAAAAAAATTATGTGTGAGTGTATATTGATGCGGTCAAATTGTGTATGTATGTAAATAAGTGTGTGTTAAGGTCTGTAAGACTTACCTGGGGTCTGTAGGCTGGCAGGAGACACTGAAGGGAAGCTGAATTGCATGGAGGGTGGCTATACTCCAAATGGCAGGGGGAAGCGGTATTGGGGAGTTTAGGAAGTACAGACAACAGCAACATGTCTTCAGTGAATCTCCGTTAATACAAATTTCGTGGATATCCTTTAGTGGTGATCTATCTGGGAACTACGCTGCTCCTCAATTCCTTATACATAACATTAACAACAAGGCAATCAGATGGCACTCACTCAGCAAACTGTGCTTACAATTTGTGCTTTATTCAGATCTCCACACAATGTTTCGGAGGCTCTACCCCCTTTCACTTGAAATGCACTTGAGAAATGGGGTAGAGCCTCCGAAATGTTGTGGGGAGATCTGAATAAAGCACAAATTGTAAGCACAATTTGCTGAGTGAATGCCCTCTGATTGCCTTGTTGTAACTGTGATGTCTTCAGTTAACACATAACTATTATCAGATGAAAATCCCGACTTTATCAGATTATCCATCATAGATAAAGATGTCAAGAAACAACTTCAGTAACATCTGCCATTGACTTCTACGTACCTCGACAGGTTTGAAATAAAGTATATTTGCATTTTTAGCAGATTTGGGGTATAATACATCTCTAAAAATATGAGTTTTTATTTTTTCCATAAAAAATTCAAGTTTTCCCCCTAAAAAACTTGACCAGGATTAATAAATGGGCCCCCTAAACTGACCACTGGTGCATTAATGTACTTTACAAAGATCAACTGACAAGTTTCTAATAAATAACTATTGCATGTGATGATGTACCAGCTGTCCACTTTCAAAATCTTAATCCAGTTACAATGTACTGCTTGAAAATTTTCCCAGACTTTTATTTGCTAAATACATAACATGAATATATTAACATGATTAAATCTAAGGCCAAAAAGCCTTTTGCACTGATATCCAGTTGTGTCAAGATGCGCTATGCTGCCCCAGTTGAATAAAATACATATAAATACTAAAAAACCACAGGACTGTTTTGCAATGAGCAAAGATTGCTGCTAACTCAGTGAATGGCAGGTGCAAGCCAACACTACGTTCCCTATACTCATATACATTATATATAATAATGGGGCACTCTTTGTCATATATTAATTGTACCATTTCTTATACAAATAATATACAAAAATATACGTTATGATAGCATCATTCCCTATATTGAGAATGGCTACTGAATAGGGATTGGTGAATCTGTGCCATTTCGCTTCGCAGAAAAATTCACAAATTTACTGCAAAATTCACGAAACAGGTAAAAATTAACGAAACACAAAAACGAAAGTCAATGGGCGTCAAAATAATTCTGACACGTGTCAATTTTGACACGAGCAACAATTTTTATACGTGCAACTATTTGGTCCAAATGCATTGAAGTCAATGGGCGTCTGAATCATTTTGATGCACAACAATTTTTATGTGTGCATTTATTTATTTATGCATAAACACACTGTTATCATGGTAAAAAAAACACACTGCACCTTTTCCTTCAACTTATTTGAATTTAACTGAACTCAGCAACCATGATCTAACTTGCTATTATAACTGTCCTGCCTTGGGCTGCATGTATGATGTCATAATGCTCTGAATCTCACAGCTGTTGGAAAAAACATTTGTCATTGTGATGTCATAATGGACAAAGTCAAGGTGTCCAGCTGCAGCCCTGAGATTTCTCATTCTTGATCAGGAGACTGAGGTGAGTAGATCTCCATTTATTTGGGAGAAAATGTTATTAAAAATAATCATTTTATACTGGTACAGTGTGCGCTTTCAGACTGCTAGTGGTATCCTGAATATGTTAGAATTTGAATTAATTGACTAAAATTGATTCTGTGGGAGATAGCCTGTAATGTGGAGCTTTCTCGATAACAGGTTTTCGGTTAATGGATCCCGTAGCTGTAAATATAAGCACACACTCACACACTCACATATATATTTATATATATTTATATATAGTCCACAAGGTAGCCAGCACTCTCAAAAAATAGTAAAAATTGCCTGGGTGCAGTATCAATAATTATAAATCATATTCGGCAAGTAAGAGCCGCACTCTCAGGTCTTAAGTACAATTATAAAGAGTTTTATTGTTACATACGAGACTGACATTTCGGCCTCCTCCAAGACACGCTAGTCTCGTATGTAACAATAAAACTCTTTATAATTTTACTTAGAACCTGAGAGTGCGGATCTAACTTGACGTATATGTGTGTGTATATATATATATATATATATATATATATATATATATATATATATACAGGGATATTACGTACAGGGATACATACAGGGATATCACCTATAACAAAGTATTTGGATTATTAATGGTTTTCTTTTTCTCTCTCCACAGAAAGAATTTTTTTGAGATAAAAAACAAACAAAAACAAAATGTGGAAAGCAATTTGCAAATGCTTTTGCTTTCGCAAGGTAAGGACGTTGGTTTTTCTACTATAACATATTTGATTTGACTTCATGGGGGGGAGATGGTGCTCTTTCTGTGTGTGTCCTGCTCTGCCTGTGTTTGCTGTGCTCTGCCTGCCTGTGCCCTGCTCTGCCTGTGCCCTGCTCTCTCTCTGTGTGCCATGCTCTGCCTGTTTGTACCATGCTCTGTCTGCGTGTGCCCTGCTCTGCCTGCGTGTGCCCTGCTCTGCCTGCGTGTGCCCTGCTCTGCCTGTATGTGTCCTGCTCTACTTGTAGAACATAGGCCTGGTATTTGTTCTGGGGGTTTGTTAGTATTTAAAAATAAAGTATTGTTAGGGGGCCCCTAAGAAGTTTAATCATGTGCTGGGGGTGCTAAGTTATCCAAAGGGGAAGAGGAGGCATATGGATTTAAGGGTATGTCTTACTATGACAACTTTTTTCACATATGAGTGATAAGTGATATCCCTGCAGTGAGCATCAACCATTTGGTTTTTTGATGTGCTATTAATGTGGACATAATCTTGTGTTAATATGGGGGTGGTTTAAAGTGGGGAGTATTCAACACTGGATTCCATTATCAGCCCTCTACTATGTAGGGCGGAAAAAATTCAGCCCTAGGTACCACAAAAGTTGAACAGCACTGGTATAGGTGATACACTATGTTATACTTGTGTTTGCACCATGTCATTTAATACCAAAGCAGTCACTACAAATTACTGACCCAATAATCAAATCCTTATTACCATATTTTGATTGCCAATAACTCCCAATAATATTCAGCTTCACCAAATCCAAAAATTAAACTAAAATTTCATCTATTATGTGATTTTACAATCAAAAGCATACTGCTATCTACATATATGTGTTTTCTATTAACTAAGGGAAGTTGGAGCTATATCATTTATATAATTATAGATTTCCTATTTGCTCAATTCTTTTTTGTGATTAAACTTTTTTTTGTCTTCATTAGAAAAAAATAAATCATCAAATAGATCATCAATCAACTAAAGAATCTTTTGTGGTAAGTGATGAAGAATTGAACATCATCAAAAGAAGTGACACAATTTTCAATCAAAACCAGATAATGCCTTGCCTATATATTTATACCTTGATGAATCTGCACCAAATACATAGTCAATTCTTACTGGTCCAAAAGAAAAGCACTGGGTAAACTGTATTTAGCCAGTTTATTCATAATTGGCAACACTTTCCACTTATTTCTCATTTGAATAATAATCAATTTCCATGACTTTATAAACATGGGCACCTTCCTTACTTTTAGGGGGTTATTTATCAAAGTCCGAATTTATCTTAATATTTTCTGCTACAAACTCCAATCAAACCCACTCAGGTTTTTTCTGCTTATTTATTATTACATTTTACCGAAAATGTGTTTTGCGGGGAAAAATCAGATTTTCACACATTTTTCTGATTTTTCATCCGATGTTCACAAATTTTTCGGATTTTTCACCAGAAAAGACTTCTCCCATTGACTTATATGCAACCTCGACAGGTCTGAGTTGCCAGATTTTCAAATGCAGATATTTCCATCCTCGGGGTTTAATAAATTCTGAAGAATTTGTGATTTTTTAAAAGTCCAATTTTATAAAAAAAAAAAATCACAAATTTCTCGTGATTTTTGCATTCGGAGTTTTGTAAATAACCCCAAGTTCAAATTTCTCAAAATGTGAGTTTAGAGTTTAATAAATACAAACTCCTCCTCATTCTATTCAGTCCTATGGGATTTTTAGAATTGTATTCATCAATAGGTAAAAGTTAAACCTCACCATTTGATAAATACGGTTCTAAAAACCCCACAGGAATGAATAGAATGTGAGTTTTTATATAATAAACTCTAACTCCCATTTTGAAAAATCTGACCCTTAATGTCATGACTTTATTGTTAAAACTGTTTTCTTTATTGATGAAAACTCATTCTCTCTTGTCAAAAGAAAAATACCTTGATTTTGCATTATCAGAATAAATCACTATACTGACCATGCATTTATTTAGTCATTATTATATCATAATTACTCATATTATTATATCAAAAGCATATTTTTGCAAAACAAGCCACACTCCTTTAGTGATAACTAAGAATAATTGATAGGCCTTTAATGGCATGAAGTAACACCATCATTTTTTCACTCAACCAGGAGAAACCCATTGAGGAACCCGATGAGATTACCATCTGCCTGGTAAGCAATAAAAGAGTTGCTATGAAACAGACCTTATATGTTAACTTCCTTTAAATGTTGTGCTTACTTAATATTATTAGTATCATTATCAAAGTTCCGTTTTAATGATTAGAGTCCTGGGTCTGCCCCCCCAGCCAAGTTCCAAAAATCTCCAAAAGTTTGTAACCACATTTTGACATGAGAGCTGTTAGCTCAGTGCTCCCCATTGGAACATCACAATATTCCTAACAGTCTCTTATATCATTGCTATTAACCAGGATAACCTGGTGATACTCTGCAAGAAAACAGAAAAGAAGTGGTATAAAGCCAGGGGGCTGACCTCGGTATAGTTGATTGGGCAAAATTATTACTATTAATGGAAATAGAAGAATTTACCATTTAATATGCTGTTTAACGAACAGCTAACTATAACCAATGAACCCCAAATATGTGATATAAATAAGATTGGCACCCACATTTGTATCTAAAATTGATAGTAATAGAAATGTTTTTATTTCCTTTTCTTAACCAGGAGACTCCAGAAACCCCTGATATTGACATCTGTCAGGTAAGAAGAAATTATGTGGTCGTAATATAAAAAATACTTTAAGGGGAATATTAAACCCAGATTAACCCTGGGGAGCAAATTTGTTAGGCACCACCAACTTTGGCACTGGTGAGCCTGTCCCACCTCCCGTTCTGAATTGCCTGCAAGTACAATTTGCTTATGGCCTCAAGCAGAGGAGTTTGGATGTTGCAGTTCTTCTTTAATCAAGTGGGTTCATTATACATTTTCTCTCCTCTAAAAGGAAACAGCGCAGGAATCTGGTGATAACACCTGCCAGCCCGAACACGCTGAAAATGAGCAAGTGACTGCGCAAATCAACTATGAGAACCCCGAAGCCTTCAATGAGGTATGAACAGAAAGATCTAATTAAACCTTTATATTAATTTATTATTTCCTGAAATGCATACTGTATAAATACTTGCAGTGGACTTGTGCCTTATGAATCAGGTGAAAGCAATATTTTCACACCAAACTAGACTTGTAGGATAAAAATCCCACATTCAAAATAAAAACACGGAAAGCATTACATACACAATGCATTGACATTATCTCACTTAGACTGTAAGCCCTACACACAATAACCAGTGAAAGATCCAGACAGGTTTCACTGTACATACTCCTTAAATCAGAGAAATTATGTTTTTTACAAAAAAGGACACAGCCAAACATAACAATCATTCAACCTGCACCACAACTCCACTTTCTTCCCTTACTTATGGACACAAACATAGAAGTTTGAGTGTTGCAGTTCTTCTTTAAAATCAAGGGTTCAGTTAATCTAAAAATACATTTTCTTTATCCTAAATAGGAGATAGCAGAGGATTCAGGCAATAACACCTGCCAGCCCGAAATATCCAACATCTATGAGGAGCAAGTAAACGCCCACAAAAGCCAGGTAGGCCTTAAAGCCATTGAAAAGTTTTGAGCAGAATTATTTGATTAAAACGTTTCATTAGTTTATATTTAAATAGTATGTCTTTCTGTATAATGAGCTGCTCTCATCTCACAGACTGTGTTTTATTTCTTCAGGATGCCAAGCTGGAGGTCCCTGGTATAATGGACATTTCGGAGCCACTGGTGAGCATTTGTGTAAAAGCAAATGCATATGAACCACCAGTGATGTCAATACAGGGCATAGAAAGACCATCTAACAGGTATCTGATTTGTATTATATTCTCTTGTTTTGGCTCAGTTGCTTATTTATAGAAAAATATTAGTATTGTCTGATTTACACCTTATGTAAAGGCTATTCTCCTCATTTCCCTTTTCATTAGAGGATATTATTCATAACTGGCCAATACCCTCTGCTAATTGTATGCCACAGAAAAGTCAGGACTATATGAACATGAACAAAATGTAACCTTTTCATTCTATTATTTTTTAGCCCTGTTGAGGCCAGATGCCCCATCACACTTGAACATTTCGACCTGGGACAAGTGTTGGGAGAAGGTGGATTTGGAACGGTAAGAGTCTTTAGATAATTAGATTTAAGTTACTATTAGGGGCCGATTCACTAAATTCGAGTGAAGGATTCGAAGTAAAAAAACGTTGAATTTTGAAGTATTTTATGGGCTACTTCGACCATCGAATGAGCTACTTCGACCTTCGACTACGACTTTGAATCGAAGGATTCAAACTAAAAATCGTTCGACCATTCGATAGTCGAAAACTTCGACCCCCTACTTCGGCAGCTAAAAGCTACCGAAGTCAATGTTAGCCTATGGGGAAGGTCCCCATAGGCTTTCCTAAGTTTTTTTGATTGAAGGATATTCCTTCGATCATTGGATTTAAATCCTTCGAATCGTTCGATTCGAAGGATTTAATCGTTCGATCTAAGGAATAATCCTTCGATCGTACGATCGCAGGATTTGCGCTAAATCCTTCGACTTCGATATTCAAAGTCGAAGGATTTCAATTCCTAGTCGAATATCGAGGGTTAATTAACCCTCGATATTCGACCCTTAGTGAATCAGCCCCTTAATGTATGCAGAGTAATTCAACTTGCTGTCTTCCTCCAGGTGGTCCTGGCCAAGCACAAGAACACCAAAGAACTATGTGCCATCAAGGCCTTGAAGAAAGATGACATTTTAGAAAAGGGAAATATGGACAGGTCAGTGGGTATATTTTATTTTTGCCCAACTCTATTTTTTTGACTTAATATGTAAGACAGTTTTCTTATTTATTTTTTTTGTATGTTTTAGCTCACATTCTTTTGAATGATTTGCATTTGGTTATTTTCTATTTATTTTCTATTACATTGCCCTGTGTGTATTCATAAGGATAAGTGTACTGATAGCTTGCAAATTAGAAAACAAGTGAAACTCACCAAAAATGCTTGTCGGCTTTCCCCACGGGTTATACTGTGTCTGATATCCCAATTGAGTAATTCTGTAGAAGTATAGAGTTGTGGGACAAATCCAAAGCAGCAACTTGTCTGCAAAAAACTCTTTATTGGGGAGTAGAGATACATAACATGTTTCAGGGCTGTGTGACTGTGTACTGATAGCTTGTATGGGTCTCACATGGTGATAATGTGATGATTTACCCCACAGTGTTTTCAAAGAGAGGAAAATCCTTCAGAGAATAAGTGAAGCTGAACACCCGTTCCTGGTGTCATTACACGGAACCTTCCAAACGGATTCTCACTTATTTTTTGCGATGGAATATCTACCTGGAGGTGACATGTTTGATTTCATCACAAATGTCGAATTACAAGAATCCGATGTCATGTAAGTAGAATGGAGATGGGGGGAGGTTTCAAGGGTTTCAGGGTAGCATTACCACAGCATATATCATTAAAATGTAATGTATCACAACCAAAGATATGGCTAGTTTCTCACACATACTGTAGTTTCTATATCAAGAAAAAAATGACATACTGATTTTTATTTTTTCTCTATTCAGGTTTTACACCGCATGTATAGTGCTTGGCCTGGAGGCATTACACAAGATGGGCATTATCCATAGGTAAGTACTAATATCAGTAAATCTGATTATTCCAGAAAGAGCTGGTAACACTACTAAGAACACCACCACACTTGCTGCTAACTAAGACTAAGTTTGTATTTCTACTAAACTATTTACTTTGTTTTAATTCAGAGATCTTAAACTTGAGAATTTGATGTTGGATCAAGATGGATATCTTAAAATCATTGATTTCGGCCTCAGCAAAGACAGTAAGTGTTGTTCTGGACCATACATAGCATAAGTTCAGGTTTTATTGGTCTAAAATTTGCTTTCAACTGGCCTACTTCCTTGGGGTGCCAAATAAGGGCTGTGATTCTTATGTGGACTGACAGCATATAGAAGGCTACTGTTGGGCATTACTGCCCAGGTATAGCATTTTTGTGTCATTACTCGCAACTTGGAGATTTTCTGGGGATATGTTTCAGCCTGGGATATACAGGATATAACTCGTTACTATGGTAAAAGGTGTGTGGGAGTCTATGGGTATGTACACTGACCAGGTTTAAGATATTGTTATCAGGATCAAACAATAGTGCTATTTTTTTAAATATTATATGTAACTGGCATAAACATATGTGAGTGTGTAGTTTGTAAGCAAGCAGCTTACATTACATTACAAAATTAAACAATGCTATTTATCCGCACCTCCTAACAGACCATTACTGCCAGATTATAAAGGAGTTATATATATATCACATGAAAATGGATGTGCAGACAACTCCATTAGAGAAATTTTACAAAAAGAGAAATATGAGAAGAGTTGCAATGCATCGCACCATCCATATACCATGATAAAGAAATAATTAGAGAAAGTATATCAAGTATATTGTGCATATACAAAGTTGGTTGGTGATTATCACACAGTTCATAGTGTTTCCATTGCAATTAATTAGTTGAATTTCATCATGTGTGTCTTATTTATATTCACCTTTAATATCAATAAGACACACATGATGAAATTCAACTAATTTATTGCAATTGAAACACTATGAACTGTGTGATAATCACCAATCAACTGTGTATATGCACAATATACTTAATATGCTTTCTTTTATTATTTCTTTATCATGGTATATGGATGGTGCGACGCATTGTAACTCTTCTCATATTTCTCTTTTTGTAAAATTACATTACATTGCATTCTTATTAAATTATATTACGTTCGGGTTCCCCGATCTGCAGTTTCCTTACAGTGTTTCTTGTGTTTAAGGATTTGGATACACAGACCGCACAAACGCCATTTGCGGCACAAGAACTTACATGGCCCCAGAAATGTTTATGGATATTGGATATGGCATGGCAGCTGACTGGTGGGCCCTTGGAATCAGTATATACGCTATGCTCATGTATGAGGTAAAGACAATTTCTTTATTTTCAGCCTACATTGGTAAATCCTTGCCACTGTCATTTCATAGCGAGACTAAACATAGTGTAATAATTTGTCCTATATAAGTGTAATATATATTGTACTCTCCATGTTTACAAGCATAACTTCCCATTCTTTTAGTAATAATATATAGTGTGAATATTATAGCATTTTGCTTCCCTTTGTCAGATATAAGAGATACCATGACAGATGTATAGCTCAGATACAGAGGCTGCTAAATGGATATTGTGACCGATGTTTCAGAAATGTTGTTTTACTAAAGAAGTCATGATTTTCTTTTTCAGTTGCCATTCAACAATGAAGATAAGAATGAGCTAGTGAACAGCATCCTTTATGATGAAATCGAGCTGCCAGAAGAACTATCAGAGGATGTTTCTAGATTAATATATGAAGTAAGTTGGCCCTAGCACATCAGTGAACATCAGAAGCAGCGATTACCCACAAATATAGGGGGATATTAATCATAATTGAGTGTCACTTAAATATGTAACTTAATCTCTGTTGTTTTGTTTTTTGTAGCTCTTGGAAAAAGATCCAGATTATCGACTCGGATCTGGTGAGGCTGGTGCTGAAGTGATCAAAGCGCACCCCTTCTTCAGAGTAGGTTTCTATTCTACTCATTTTAATTTACTGATAGAAATGCATTATTCAATACTGATAACACTTTAATGTTTTATTCAACATATTTTTTTCTGTAGGCTCCTTGTGCTTTATAATTTCTGGTTCCAGCAATTTTAGTTTTTGGAACAGATACTCATTGTGAAATATCTCCTGTCTTTTAGGATATTGACTGGGAACAACTATCACATAGGAAAACAAAGCCTCCATATGTGTTCAACAACCAAGACCATCTGGAAAGCTTCAATAACCCTGAATGCCAAGCTCCAGCATTGACGACACCTGCTGTAAAGATCCCATCAGAGCTGCAAGAGGCATTTAGAGAATTTGATTATACACCTGACTGAACATCAAATAATGGTTGCTATGGACGGGGTAAGGGCCAATCCATTTCTATATGGACAAAAGTCCAAGTCATATAAAGTTAATGTCAGATGTCCCAACTCAACAAGTTCTAAAAGTGAAGGATCATGTTAGAATATTCTTCTTCTTGTAGAGGAACATGGGGAATAGATATGTAAAGACATCAGTAAATACTTTTATGGCAAAATGATAAAAAGCATGCAAAAACACTGTTATGATAGATGTAAAAATGGTTTAATTTCTGGTGTCATTAACTCTTTACGGCACAATTAACCCAGCAAGATTTGTAATGTATTTGTGGTACTAAATACGGAGCAGCAAGTTTTACTAATAGATTTGATCAAGTATGAAATAAGTATATCATAAAATCACCTGCAAAGTGGAAAAACCCTTCATCCCTCTTATTACGGTAATTTATAATCAGCTCATAAATTGCCTTTTAGATGTTATTCCTTGTGTGATTTTGTTTTTCAGATGTGAGACGGAGCAGCGACAGTCAAAGGGAATCTTATTTAGAGATGAATATCATGGATAATATTTCATACATAATGTGCTTGTTTTATTCACTTTTTGTACATAATAATACAAATAAATTATATTTTTATTAAAAAATATGATCTGTGTATTTATTCATGATTTGGGTGGATACATTTGCATCAGTTACTGGCCAATGGGAGCTCACAATGGTTTTTAGGAACCCTGTAGTCCTGTCCTTTGGTTTTGTCAAAGAAGAAACCCGTTCTCTTCCGGGGGTAGCTTATCAGAAAATTGCAAACAGAATGGACCAGTGCTCCAAGGAGTTCAGGAGTAGACAGCAAGAAAGAAAGAGAAAACCTGCACAAAGATGCTTACAAACATTAGCGACCATGTTTGCATTTTTTTTGACTGATTAAAGCACATAAAGCCTTGCAGAGCTTTCCATTTAGCTCAATTTAGCTTATCGTGTTTTGGGAAAAAAATAGCATTACCCAAGCCATGTTGTGCTATAGTCTAAAGGAAAAGCACAAAGCCAGGAGTAACAGAATATACACAGGCTTGTGGATATTTATTAAAGTCCCAAAAACTCTTTTAACTATAAAATCCGAATTTTTAGTAAAAAAAATTGGGGATTTATTATAGCCTGAGGATGGAAAAAGTTTGAATCTGAAAAACCACATCTCAGACCTGCCACGGTTGCATATAAGTCAATGGGTGAAGTCCCAAAAAAATCCTGATCTGTGCTGGGTTTTGTAAAATAATCCAAAGTTTTAAGGGAAAATCTGAAAGAAATAATTTTTTAGGTGGAAAATCAAAAAAATTTGTACGATTCACATTTTTGTACAATTTTTGTGACTTTCTCGAGTTTTTCCTGCAGTTGAATTGTTCAGTAAAATGTATTGATAAATAAGGGGCAATAACCCGTGCAGATTTGTATTGAGTATTTTTCAGAAAATAATGAGATAAATTTGGATTTCGATAAATAACCCTCTAACACATAGGCTTATGGCTTTTCCCCAGCACTTCTCTAGGTGACATGATTTCAATCATGCTAAACTAAATACAAGATAAATGACTGCTGAAACACAACCCAAGCAAGTTCCACCATTTCAGCCCTCCATTTTCTATATTTTGGGCACATACATGTTAAGGACCCTGTGCCTGTGTACTGCAAAATCCAGGATATTTGAGTAAATGGCTGCACTACTGAAAAGGTGTATTGCAACTCTATACAATAAGAGAAGTTAATATAATATAAAGAATAATGTGCTCTCTATTGTAAAAAATTTGGATACCAGAAGTCACTAAGGAGCTTCAATATGATCTTTCATAAAGGATATGGAACATGTTTTATAACCTTGTCATGTACAACATAGGGTACATTACTTTGTAAAATACACAACTTGCATCTTCAAATACATTTCAGCAAATCTACACCACTTTGGTCAAAACAGAACTGGCCACTAAACACGATTTACAAGGATATAAGATTCACAGGTAATTAATCACTTTTGTGTATAACAAGGGCACCTTGAAGGCAAAAACATGTTTTTAATAATAAACATCTTCCAGTTGCGGGTAACAGTAGAGGTTTAATTTTTTTTGTAATGACCCCCACCTGCACTGAGACCATGTTGGGGCACACGCATGCACATAATGAGTGAATGCCACAGCTTGCTCATTATGCACACGCACATCAGAATCTCATTTTGCGCACTGCACAACATGGATACTCATCCCCAGAGCTCCCTCACAGTACAAGTGTCCTTGCACTGGTGGGGCCAAATATAAAAAAAACACTTTTACCCCCAAGCAGAGTGCACGCTCTATTAGCCTGCACCTTTGATGGAGGAAATATTTTAGGGCAACAAGGTGCCCTTTAATATAAATTTAATTTCATAGAAATAAAAAAACTTTCTAAATATACTCAAATAAAAATGATTTTCTTAGGATGAAGCTCATATATATTTGGGTCTATGGCATCCACAACTGTGCAACAAATGAAAGCAATAAAAATAATAATAAATAATTAAAAATAATTTACCAATAAATTGGAAAAAGTTTCTACTCTGAACCCTAGTAGCAGCAATCAGTGAAAAATATGATACATCCAGTCATTTAGCTTGTGTGTTCTTCATAGTAAAGAATGCAAGCTTTTGTTGCTTTACAATCTTTCAAACTAAATAATAATAAACATTGTAATGAAGTGTAGAATAGGCAGATCAGTAAGAGAGAACTCTATACAGAATTGTTTAGTTAGTCTTGGCAAGCTGACTGTTCCTAGTAGCAAGAATGGACGCCTTATGAGGCCCCAGAGAAATCAGCTCTGCAGTGCTTAACACTGCTGCTATGCAAACGTACTTCAGCAAAGCCATTCAAATTGTTCTGGGAAAACAATATGCCTCAAGCTTATTCCCTAGATTGCACTTAAACTCTAAATGCAGATAAAAAGGCAGAGAATAAAGCACATCTTCATTACTGCTTTCGCTACAGGAAATAACTCAAATACATTTTTTTAAGCTGTGTTCACAATCACTTTTTCCAAAAACAAAAAGGCAAAATATATTTGTTTAGGTTATTCTGCCTCATTTATTAAAATTTTTGTTTACTCATAGGAATGGCAGCTGCCATATCAGTTGCATCAGAAGATAGATCTACTAACTGAATAAAACCTGACCTCTAGTGGCCAATTTGTTAAAAAATCATTGCTTGAATAAAAGGAGTACTCAGATTTTAGCAGCAAGAAATGCTATGTAATCGATTTATTTGTCTCTATTTGTCAACTGATCAGCATAACACCCAGGAACAGAATTATTCAGCTTTAGACTGAAAAATCCTAATTGGGTTCTGTCATAGCATGAATGAATGCTATTCATGCACAAAATGAATACACTTTGATTTGATACACAAATATCCTGGTGTTGCTGGTCTTCTTGAAGTATATATATATATATATATATATATATATATATATATATATATATATATATATATATATATATATATATATATATATATATATATATAAATATATATACATTTCTGTCTTCTTTAAGCCAGTATAAAGATCTAAGCATTACTTATATTAACAGGGTAATAAACAAGTTTTTCCTAGTTTGGTGTATCCCAACAATTAAAAGGCTGCTATATCTACATATTTTTATTTAGTCAAGTCTAAGCTACTATTGCCTGTCATACTAATACTAATACTAATAGGTCACAAGCTCTATTGCAGCCACTCATATCCCTTCTATTATGTTATAATCCGATAACAGTGAGACATAAAGAGGTGTGATCTGTATCCCAGGGATGTGGAAGGAAATCATTAGGGTATGTGGCTATATAGAGCTGTACAAATAACACTCAAAATCAGATAGCTGCCTAGCGTTTTCCATAGCCTTTACACAGACATAATTTGCATGTAGTGATCTTCTTACTGTACTCATTTTGTCATAGTATTTGCTGATTCTGATATATAAGGCATGCTGGAACAAGGGATAGTATACACACTAAATGCACTACATTTGTAGAAGTTTCAGCTGGAAAAGCCCAGACTGAAAATGCAGTTGAATCTATATATTGGGATGATAAGTACCACTACTGAAGCTTCCAGACATTACTCATGTAAGCAGCTAAAATGTACAAGTTAGCTACAAAGGACTTAAGTAGGGTTATATCATTTTAAACTAGTAGTGCCCAGGTGTCTCACAACATCAAACCAATATTTAAGCTGATCCACTAGTTGCTAACACTGAAAGAGAATTGATTCTATACCCAGTTGGCTGTGGTTTTCATTGATAACTTTTTCAACTCAATTTTGTTAAGAGAAGGAAGACCTAGAACTGAAAGTCCACAGACAAATGCAAATTCATATCAGCATTTCACAATGTCCTTTTCTTTTGCCAACATACCCACTTATTCTCCTAAATACTCCTATTAGCACAGCTTTAGAGTCACTTAGGGTAAATACTTGCTTGCCTATATATTCTTGGAACAATGGCTAAATGGCTGATAAAACAGTATTTTAATTTTGGAATCCTGGATTTTTGAATACTAGTGCCTAGCCAAACTGAATCACAATCCTTAAAGAAGAACCAAACCCTTAATTATAAAAACCCCTACCCTACATAGACCCCCTCCCTGCTCCCCCCAGCCTAGTTCTTACCTTTGGCAAATGCCCCTAACTGTTTACTTCCCTCTCTTTGCAGATTCAGTGCAGCGAGAGGGAATGGGTGCCATCTTCTGGCTCTTCAGTAATCTTCCGGCATTTCAGCAATTCCCATCAACTTCGGCGCATGCGCGGTTGTCAAAAGCCCGAAGATTGCTCCAACTGCGCATGCGCCGATGCGGCACTTGCTTCCCGAAGATGAGCCCGTGAGCTTGGATGCACTGAATCTGCAAAGAGAGGTAAGTAAAGAGTTAGGGGCACTCACCGAAGTAATAGCTAGGATGGGGGGGGGACAGGGAGGGGGGTCTATGTAGGGTAGGGCTTTTTATAATTGAGGGTTTGGTTCTCCTTTAAAATCACTTTTCATCACACAAACAAGGATATAAAAAAAGTTTAACTGCTCACGTCTCTTTCACTCTTCCTACCACTAATTTGCTTATGCAGATTCAGATACAGTATTTGGCCTGAATCTATCACAATGGATTTGGGATTCAACTAAATCTCTACATATTGGATTTGGTGCATTTCTAATTTTCTCATATGTGTTTAAACTTGCTATCGGTTAAAGAAAGGCCCCTAATCAAAAGGGAATCGCAATCTGTACCAACTTGATACGGTATGGTCATTTATTCAAATAAATGTAAACAATAAAACTGTTCTTTATGTGAAATATTTGTTTCAAACAAAATCACAGATCAATTGTATTAATATCATCATACAGACATCAGGCTATAATGATTTATGTCTGTTTTAATTTGTAACATAGACTCACTGCTTTTCAGGGTTCACCATCTGTTTCATTTCCTAACTTTCTACAAACAAGGGAAACAACTTCCCACTTAAAAGGAAGCAATGCCAAAAATGTATGCTCCAAACATATTCTGAAGTGAATGAAAGCATAAAGCGATGCCAAGAATATCAATATACAATATTTTGGACTGCAGGGGACATATGAAACAAATTACAGTATCTTACACTGTAAAGCACAAGAAAATATGTAGATTTTTCTGTTACATTCAGTCTTGCACAAAGACCAGCACATTACATGCTCATTATTATTCTACATCCTTCCCACTAACAAAAGGACATTTTAAACGAAATAGTGAGACAGAAGTGAGGGTTTATTTAACTAGTCAAATATTTCCTGTAAAAGCTCAATCTCTATAGGGGTTCTTTTTATACTGTACAAAATTTCCACTGCTTTTGGTAGATCTTAGAGCTTTATGGAAGAAACAGGTAGACATATACTTACTTTAGTTAACTGCTAATCTGGGTTCTGAGAAGGATTTTTTTATTTAGAAGAATACAAATCAGCAGCTGATAGGAGCCCAGCATAAAGGCTAGTTAGGAGAATGTTTAGAGAGATTAACTCCTAGATTGGGCAAGTACTGACCGGGAAATTCCTGGAACTATGACTGAATGGCTAACTTTTGAGTGTACCAGTAAACAGTTAAAACAAAGTTTACTTTTGCAACACTCCATATGGCTAAATGGCTAACATAGAAATGTTTGGATGCATTGAATCCATCATTTTTATATTTGGCTAAATGCAGAATCATTCAGTTATTTAGGTTGATTCACACTGTGCACAATAATAATCAGCGAAAGCAAAAGAACACCAGTGCAACTTTTGTAGCATTGGTCAATTTATTGTTTAAAGCAGATTATAAATAGCCAACAAAGTTGAGGGCCAGATTGAGTGTATGCAATAATTTAGCCTTTGGGTCAATGACCACATCATATAGTAAGCCTGTGTAAGCCCATCAACCACAGACTACATATCTGCCTTTATTTGTGTGTCAGCCAATGGGATTTTTCTGCCTTATAATGGCATTGTTTTAGATGTAAACATTAAGCTGCCTATTAAATGAAGACTGGCCAAGTGAGAAGTAACTATTTGTGGCTGTATCTGCACTTTAAGGTGAGAACAAGTAAGCATACTATTTCTGGTTTATAGACCAAAGATATAAAGGTAAAAGTCAGTATTTATGTAAAAAAAAACTTTACCAGAAATAGTTTTTCAGCTCGGTCAGTTTATTGTTTAGATGTCATGCTTTTCTTCGTCCTGCACAGATGTCATTCATTGTGAAGCAGTCAGTTTGCATTGGCTGATTATCTGTCTCATGCAGCTGGCAGTAAAACAGGACTGATAGAGTGAGGCTTGGCTAGAGTAATCATTATCCTAATATGCTGAATGGCAAATCTCTTCTACTTTCCAAATTGAACATCTCTCGATGGACCAGCTGCTTTGATCAAAATTTGGAGTCAATGCTATTTTTTGCTTCTATTTACACCCAACTGTGTAGAGGAGCGTTAACCCAATATAAATATACTAAGACAGCTTTTTGAGGAAGTGGCCATACACGTGAAATGCATCAAGTAAGAAGTCTATGTATGTATGTGAGCTTCATAATTTTAATATTTTTCTAATAAAGGGATGTTTTTAGTGCCTGCTGGTGTTCCGTGTCAAAGGATTTTTCTCTATTGGATTGCTCTTTCCAGGGGGCTGTACAACATGTAGAAGTATAATGTGTGAGCACAGACAGACTAAGGAGTGCTCCCTATTTGTAAGTGAGACTAAGAAAGTGTCAGTATATAGTCAAATTATACTGCAGACTGTCTGTAGTCTGTACTTATTACCATAATTATATTGGAGCCCAAATTAATAACATACATTAATTTACAGCCACAATTTAGCAGGAAAAATCTAAGAACATACAAATGTACTTTAACAAACCAATAATTGTATAATATAAAACAGGTAAAAGGTCCATTATCCAGAAACCTATTATCAAGAAAGCTCAGCATTATGGGAAGGCCATCTCAAATAGACTCCATATTAAACAAATAATTTACATTTTTAGAAATGATTTATATTTTCCTCTGTAATAATAAAAAAGTGCTTTGTACTTGATCCCAACTACAGTAAGATCTTATTAATCCTTGTTGGAAGCAAAACAATCCTATTGAGTTCAATTAATGTTTAAATTATTTCATATTAGACTTAAGGCATGGAGATCCAAATTACGGAAACCTAAACTAATTAAGGAAGCAAAAGCAATTGATACAATAGTCTAACTGGCCTTTTAAAGCAGTGTGCCTCAACATTAATTTTAACAGATATATTCAATAGAATGTTGGTAAACAATGCAATATCAAGCAATTAATGGCCTGGGCATTTGGAGCTCCATTTGAAACAGATTGAAAATGCTCAGTGCTTCATGTTCAATCTATAAGCACCTTGACTTGATAAAATACAAAGGATACTACACAGCTGGTAGTACAGCTGGTGTTACTCTATTCTCAAAAAATGACAACCTGCCATTTTGTTTTGTTCTATGAAAAGTTAATATTCAAGTTTAAAAGGTGACTTTTATTGTATCAAGTAAGAGATTATAAAGCATGTTACTACTGTAAAACATTTCTAGAAGTCCCATTTTTCATACTGCAAGGAGGTATAATCCCAAAACAGCATTCAGCATAATTTATAATCTGTGCCAATTCAAATGCTATTTGTAGAGTTTATTTTGGCAGCTTCAAGCAATAGCACTACAGCAGGCTTTTGGAGCCCCTCGTTGACATCTCTCGGCTGCGTGCTTTAGGCCTGCTGTCACTACCAGCTGCATATGGGAAATCTCCCCCCACAGTTAAATCAAGCCTGGCCGTTCAGGGTGGTCTCCATACTTATCATCTGAATCCAAAACCCAAGTTCAGAATTTAGGTTAGGAAAAAGTCAACTCTTTTTTTCCTTAAAAGTCAATTACTCAAATAGATACAGAAGAAAGAAATAACTGAACCAAAGAAAGTAATGATCCACTAATGGCTGCAACATCAATGATAAGATAAACCATGAAACCATTGACAAAGCCACATACAGGAATGAAACACACTGGGACTATGTTCTGACCTAATTTTAGTTTTAATCACTAGAAAATAATCTATTTTTTTTCCTACATAATTGAGGCAACTAGGGTCAATTGGACATAACGGAAAGGCTACACAAGCAGGTTCAGTATTTTATGCAGTGAATTTCACCCTTGCTTCGGACGCATCTCAAATGTGTATATATGTTAAGGTACAATTTTACAGCCAGCAGTTTGTAGTATGCCCACTTATTTAAAGAATACACCACACTGTGTTAAACAACTGAGACTGCCAGATGAGGAACCGTGCCTTTTGGCATGGATATAGTAAGTTTATACACTATAATACCGCATGATGCTGGTATTGAGGCAGTGAAATATTGCCTTGAGTAGTTTTTCTTCACATGGCTTGATAAAGGTCTTAGTTGGGGACAGAAATGTTGGCCTGTTTTAATGTGATTCAATTAAAGCAATGATTTTTTAACTTCTTTAAAGGTCCCCCGGTGTGCACCTTCTTATTTTGGACATTTGTTAAAAGAGGTTTATGTGGGTAGCACCCGGGTCATTTGTTGATTTACAATGGTGAGGGAAAAACCAAAGACTATATACTTTAACGTATCTATGTTAACCCACTAATGTACTACACATTACATATGATGTTTACTGTTAGTAAGGTGATTTGTTTCTCATTTTTTCAGACAATGGAATAAAGGTTAAGTTTTAGTTAGAGTTTAAGTTGTGTGCTTAGATTGAGTTGTGCTGTTAATATAGCAGACTTTTACAATAGTAATTGGGTAATTGTAACTAGGTTAGAATAAGACAAAATGCATTTGATTAACAGGCAACAATGGTTTAATAAATTAATATATGAAGTGATGGAAAGGCCATATGGATAGATACATAATAATAACAGTAAATTAACCCAATAAGATTGTTTTGCCCCCAATAAGGGTTATTTACTGTTTCATTATTACAGGAAAAAAGGCCATATTTTTTTAAAAACTGAATTATTTGATTAAAATGGACTCTATAGAAGATGCACTTTTTGTAATGTGGAGCTTTCTGGATAAAAATTCTCTGGATATCAGATGCCATACCTGTATTATACATAAAAAACAGATTTGTGTATTAGTGAAGAAAACAATATATGTCAAATTTAAAAAATAATTTTACAAAGCAAACCTGTCTTTAGTGGCAAATGTATAGCCATAGCATACATTCCAAACTGGTTACAACCATTAAATTGTTATAGGGAATGATCTTACTTAAAAGTTACACACACATGCGCTCATGTTTTTTTTTTTATTCATTTACTTTTTATATGTATCCAGTCCTCAAAGAAAACACATAACTGCCAAAATCAACCGAATGGTAACGAATGCATGCTGCTTAAAGTAATATAGTCTTGGAGAGAACTATTATTTCTTAAATTACTGTCAAGTTTTGGCATTTCTACAACTCATTTTTCACACATTTTGGGAAATAAAGTAAATGTTTAGCCATTACCTTTCGGGACACAGCTGAGGCAAAGTAGACATCTATTGCAATAGTGCAGGCCAGCGATGCTGATGCTGATGAATGGATGTGGGGGGCTTCCTGTAGAAGGTGACATGATATTTTAGATATAAACAAGCACACTGCATTTACACAGTTCTCTAATTTCTAGTGGTCTGGGTTCTGTGTGTCACAGGATTTATATAAGGGCCATTTTACTTATTTTAGCTTGCTATATCCAATTTTGGTAAAATTTTTATGAACATGAATTGCGCATTAAAGGAAAACTATACCCCCCAAACAATGTAGGTCTCTATTAAAAGATACTGAGTAAAACAGCTCATGTGTAAAACCCTGCTTCATGTAAATATACTTTTTAGTAGTATGTGCCATTGGGTAATCATAAATAGAAAATTGCCATTTTAAAAAATAAGGGCCGCCCCCTGGGATCGTAAGATTCACTGTGCACACATACAAACCACATGTAAGGTCACATGAGCCAATTAACAGACAGAGTTCTGCCTTTTGCTTCCTCACTTCTTCCTGTTACAGTTAGTGTTGTAGTATTTCTGGTCAGGTGATCTCTGAGGCAGCACAGATAGAGTCATGAAATGGTGGTTCAAGGCAAGAGATGTAAAAGGGCAATATTTATGTAAATATATATTCCAGTTTGGTAAGATTCTTTAATATGTCATTCAATTTGATATAAACTATCTGTTGCTTAAGTATTCATTTTGGGGGTATAGTTTTTTCCTTTAATAGCTGGACTGCTTTGCCCTTTCAAACTGATAACTTATCAGGCAGATATATGGCTACACACACTGGTATCCAAATTGGCCAAACACAGACCCAAAACACAGTCATCGCTGAATGGATTAAACAGATTGTCTGATCAGGATCAAAGTAAATTAAAACCAATTCTAGTATCTCATGATTTTAAATGCTTAAATTATTTTTTTTTAGTAGACAAATTATGGAGATCCAAATTACATAAAGATCCCTTATCTGGAAAACCCCAGGTCCCAAGCTTTCTGGAAAACAGGTCCCATACATGTAATAACTCTAAACTGGACTTGACTAACTTGAAAATGAATCATTACTGTTATGAGGCTACTAAATCCCATGAGCTGGTGCAGTCCATATTGTTTTAGGCTTTAGTTCCCCTTTAACTAATATTTGTCCACATGCATAATACAGACATTAGCAATTAGTAGTATCCCATAATATATTCTGTAAAACATGTTGTTCTCTTGTGGTGTGTGCAATCTCCTTCCTCACATTTGGAGGAACTCTAACTTTCATCATTTTATAAACCTTCCAGACTTCCATTATTGGGCATTATTGGGCATATGCCATCTCAAGTAGCTACTTTAGACTGCATCTAAATAATAACTAATAGGTTATGGACTGCAGTATTAATAATCAGTAATAAACAGAATAAGGTCAAAGGTATGGCATACTAATGCGTGTTTGTTACCATGTGTCTCATTTACTAGCAAAAGACAAGATGATTCATTTAAGTTATGCATGCACAGAGCAGTAAAATGGGAGCAAACTGCAGAAAGGCTATCTATATATGTCTATATATGCTCCCTTTCAAATGACCTTTCCATAAGTATGGCACACCTGACTAGATTCAGAAGACATTTTGCAGGTGTGAAATATTTAAGGAAGTTGCAAATGCCATGCATAGGCCCCAAAATGGGACGGTTTTATGTATTTGATCACTACTGTCTTTCCCAGAAAACACAGAGTAAACATAATACAGACAAAGATGATGACGTGGCATTAGCCCTAGGAGCCGATTGCATGAAGGCAAAAGCACAGCACGTTTTCACCAACAGAAACTCAAACTGAAATTAATCTGGACTACCAATGTGCCAGCATTTGCAGATAAAATGAAAACATGGTCACTGTAAATGGCAGCTTAGTATAATAAGCAACGAGCAGTCTAAATTCACTGGGATGGAACAGAAAAGGAGTGAGCATTTAACTGCATTGCACTGGGAATAATTTAGCAGACTAGCTAGTGACTGTCCAGCAAATAAAGGATTTTACATAGAATAAAAGGGGACTGTTTTGTGCAAAGGGAAAGAGGAAAAAAAGCTCTTCTATAAAGCTGCTGGAAACAGGATGTTGCACTTGATTACTGACTTAGAAGTTAATAGCTGCATGCTGTAAATTGGGCCAAATGTTTGGGAACTGTCATGCGTGAATTCACAAGGTTGTGGGTCTGTGCGGAATTTCTTTCAGTTTTCTTCTTTACAATGCTACTGGTATTAATACCTAAGGTAGACTTATTGTGATTTCAGGCTGCGATAAACATGCCTTTCAGAAGTGAAAAGAATATAAAAACAGTTCCACTTTATTACTTTCAACAAATATATATACATCTATAACTCACCTGTGTGTTCATTGCCGTGTATTGTCTCTTCCCATTCTGACTTCTGTACTAGGCATAATGAGTTATGCCTGGATACTGATAACAGAACTGTGAATCCTTTTATTAGAAATTCTGCATTGCCTTAATTCCCATGAACTGAGTTATTATCGAAGTGTATATAGACAATCTAACCATTGTACAGGAATGGGATTAAAAAATGTATTTATGAGCTTAAAATGGTTATGTTTCATAATTGGAAACATTTTAAATATTTGGGTTTCGGTGAAAGGGGTTGTTCACCTTTTAATGAACTGTTAGTACGATGTAGAGAGTGATTTTCTGAGACTATTTGCAATTGGTTTTGATTTTTTATTACCCCTATATACTCGAGTATAAGCCGACCTGAGTATAAGCCGAGCTACCTAATTTTACCTACGAAAACTGGGAAAACGTATTGACTCGAGTGTAAGCCTAGACACAACTACAGCCCTGTCTCTCAGCAGCGCACATTCTGCCAAAGCGACCCCCTAATCGATCAACCGGACTTCTTTGCAAAGTTGATGGTGACAGAGAATTGCCAAACGTATTACTGTGTGCATTGTCCCACTGTCCCACTACCATGTGCAGAGGGTGCTGTGTGATATTGCAGTCACTGTTATTCTTTCATATAACCAACAGAGGGCGCTGTGTGATATGTGTGAACTGTATTCAGGGTGCAAATAATTGGGCGCCAGTGGTTCTTATAACTTAACCATAGAAAGTGAAGGTAGGAACAGGACCTGATTTGTGGAAAGGCCACCAAGGCCCAGGCCTTGCTAAAATAATGGGAATTTAATTTATCACAGGCAATTGAGACATCATTTTGTTGTTCTGCTTGCTACAGCACAGAACAAAAATGAAAATAACCAGAAAGAAAACACTCTGGTTATGTGAGAGACCAACACATGATGTCACAGGACTCATTACCAAGCAAGAAGTCCGGTACATATCACTCATCACGCCAATCAGTCTGTAATAGAAAGGGTATAACCCCAAAACTGAAGAAAATACCATTAAAGTTCAGTTATGCTATTTCATATTCTTTATTGCATTTTTATCTTTACCGCACTGCTTTCAAAAACTTTTGTATTGTTTAATTTTTTTTTTATGTTTTAATTTTCTTAGGGGACAGGTAACTTTTTCATATGAAAATCGAAGTACTGTCTCTTTAAAAAACTTCGACACGCCGCCACCTTAAACCTGCCGAATTGCTGTTAAGCCTATGGGGGACCTCCTATAAACTTTGGCTAAGTTTTGAGTAGTCTAAGTATTTTTTTGTGAAATGGTTCGAATCGTTCTATTTGAACGATTTAATCGATTGAACGTTTTTTAACTTCAAAATTCGACCCTTAGTAAATGTGCCCCTTGGTAAAGCTTGATCTCTCCAACAGAAAATGTACAATTAAAGTGAAAGTGCACAAAGGATCAAAGCATTTTTATGGCTTGGGGCTCTCAGTCATGTACAGTATTTGTCCAGTTCCAGTCTTCCTTCCAAGTGTGCTAGCTAGGTGGCCCTTACATTTAGAAACCAACAAAGTTTGCAAGTTATGACTGAGGCAATTTCACCACAAACAGCAAGTTTTTCGCAAATGAAATCTTCTGTCACTCCCAGGATATTTTTTTTCTTCAGCACAGTGGGGAAATGTACAAGGGAGCATTTAAGCTTTTGATCTGCCAGGCAAAGTGAGGAACCAGAGCACTGTGCCACTAATATATGTTGGAAATGTGTTCCAGTAGGGAATGGCACATCAAGAACAGTGGTTTTGGCTCCATTTCTTGCAGTATTCATGAAATTACTGTACATGGTTCGAGGTGTACCTATCTTTTCATTTCTAGCCAGTCACAGGCATGCTTACCTATGGGTGAACAGACACTCTACCACTACATTTGACAAAAAGAGAACTTCAGTGGCTTTTAAAAGTAAAATCTCTCTTGGCAAATATTAAGGAAGTCTTGTCACAATCCACTCCATAGAGAGACACATGACACAAGGTTTTTTGGAAAACACACCTGTGTCTGATTTAATGAGTTTGGAAATTTTAATCTTTTCTTGAGATTGTCTGACATCTGGACAAAACACTGCAATAAAAAGTGATTATTAAAACAATAGCAAGACAGAACTGAAAATTGTGCGAAATATAACAGTATTACAGATTACAGTTTGTCTTTAGCACAGCAGCCCCTTGGGATCTTGGCCCTAAAGGGGTGCTTCACCTTCCTTGATTGCCCTCATAAAACTAATAAAGTTCCCCCAAGCATAACAAACAAGATTTGGTGCAAATATATATCTGAAAAGCTAAATGGGTACTGTCACACCCACATTGTTTCTCCCATCAGAGGTGTGGGCTAATAGAGCACACACTCCGGTTGGGGAAAGCAATATTTTTTTTCCATAAAAACAGTTGCACAAGTGCTAGGCCACCCTCAACAGGAGGGAACTCCTGGTGCAGGCGGCCATGCTGTATGGCAATGAATGCTTCTCCCGGAACAATCGCTATTTGTGCATGCAATCCTTCCCCTGTGCCATAAATGCCATAAACTCCCACCCGGTTTGGGCAGGCCTAGCACTCGAGGGGGCCATTTTATTGAAAAAGAAAAAACTATTGTTCTCCCAATTGAAGTGCGGGCTCTATTACCCACATCTCCAGTGCGGAAACAATTTGGGGGTGAAAGGTGACTTTTAAACATTCCTAAATATTATCAATCTACTTGGATGCATTGCAGGACTTTTGCCAGGGGATGGATCTTGCACGTAACTTCACCAGCTCAGCTTTACTCTTACTTCACTCTTATTGGCTACCAGAAGCATCATTGTTATTGGCTGTACTGCTCTGCACAAACATGAGTAAAGCCTATATAATGCCTGTATTGATTACATTTTTAAAGAGAAATAAAAATACCCCCAACTGCCACAGTAAAGTTTCTGCATAAAGCTGGTAACAAAGCTAGGGGTTTAACGGGTACCAGGCCCACTGCTCCAAAAACTGGGAGTGATGCATACTGGATTGTAATGTCTGCACATGATATCCCTTCCATAAGTTGGGGGTCCAGTGCCTAGGGTGGCACCAGTGGCACCTAAATATAGCACTGCTCTTATGTGTCTGCTTCACCCTCTCTCCACTTGAATCTTCAAGCAGGGGAGCATATGAACCACATATAAAGTTTGGAATGGAAAAAAGACAGAAAGAAAGAGGGGCTGCTGGACATCATTTCAGTGGGGGATTAGGGCAAGTGGCTGTTGACCCTGCTACAGCAAAACTTTTTTTAAGTGTAAGTGCATACCTCCCAACTGTCAAGTTGATTTTAACAGCTCAACCCGCAGTCCAAGATTGTTACTGAAATGTCCCGACTTTGTCTTTGATCCCCTGCACTGAACAGCCAGTAGAATATACAAAGTGGCAGAGAGCCCAGAATAGCTGGTGCACTTACATTTGTAACAATTTAAGATAAGCAAAGAAACAATTGTAACTATTCAAGATAAGCAGGTCTTTTGGGGAAACTGTAACTTGCAGCTCAAAGGGAAATTCACCTTCATTAGCAAAACTGTAATAACACCTACAACCTGAACCCTAAAACCCCCAGCAATGTGTGTTCAGACTTTCCATAACCTGTGTCTGATCACACACAGCAGAGCTGAAGCTGAGGTCAGCCCAAAACGAGGCATCTTTGGGCTGATCTCAGCTTCAGCTCCGCTATGTGAGGGTGGACAGTCTGTTTGGATTCAAATCAATGAAGGGGCTATGACTCAACTCAGAAGGTAATGTGACTGTCCAGATAAACAAGGGGCAGATCTGCTTCTTTCAGCCTGCAAAAATATGCAGGCTGACAACAGCCAGAGCCTTCAGCCTGTGTGCCCATAGCATTATCTGTGCTCCTCTCAGTTTCACTTACCCTCTTTAACCACACTTCCTTTTCCACTTTTAACCCTTTTGCCTTTCTATTTTTCTCTATGTGTCTCTTCATTTTAATCTCATCCTTCAACGATTACCCTTTTCTCTTCTAATATTCTCTTTCCGATTTCCTTATATTCGCTAAACGGCAACCCTCTTCTCTCCATCTCTTCCCTATATCTACATTCTCTTCACCAGTTGCCTTTGTACCCTCCTGTTCCACTTCTACCTTCTTTTTACTTCCAGACCTTTATTAACTTCCCCCTGTTCTTATGCTCAAACCACCACCTTAACATGCTTTTATGTTCTAACATACTTAGCTTGATCAGTAAGAGCTTTAAATAGCTGTGGCAGTAAACCAAGGATAAGACCAACCATATAGATAAGAAATGGTGACACTTGAGAACATTTTGATTGCTCTGCATCTGTCAAAAGAAAATACTCTCTGCGATAACTGGATACATGATTGCATACATTTGACAATTCACACAACAAGCCACACCAAGAATTCCACTAAATCTTGCCTTGTAGCCAGATACTTATTATTGTATTTCAGTTGCTGTTACTATTTCGTATAATGCCTTTTTGGGTTAAATGCATTTTTAGATTTAATGCCTTTTGGGGTTTTTGGTTTTAATACCTTCTTAACACTTACTCGCTCACTTCACGGCTTGCACACTTGCTGTGCAGACTCTGACATATACAGTATGTTAGAACTTAGTCATGAGTAAGTGTCAGTAAGTTCTTTCTTGTAAACATACGTGGACATATCCTGTCTATGAACTTTCTATACTCAGTTAACCCTGGGGTTGCTGTATAAAAATGCAAATATATAAAACAAAAATCAATGTAATTTTTAAAAATGCTCAGAAAACCACCTTGTGTGTAAGTTTAAATCTCACACTTGAGCCACCTTTAGTACATACAGTATATTCCTGAAAGCCAATTTTAATGTGACCTTTATGTAATTTTCTCTTTTAAAAAAATTATTACTCTACACTGTAACAAATACAGATAAAATTCAAAGATGTCACAAAAAATGACAGCCTAGTATAAGCCACAAGCAGTCTGTATTCACTTGGATAGAATAAAGTGAGCATTTAACTGCATAGTACTGGGAATAATTTAGCAGACTAGCTACAGTCATTGTCGAGCAAATAAAGTATCATACTGTTCCGTGCAAGGGGAGAGGAAAAAAACTCTTCTATAAAGCTTCAGGAAACAGGATGTTGTACTTGATTACGGACTTAGAAGACGTTAATAGCAGGCCTTATATGTGTCTGCTGTAAATTGGACCAAATGTTTGTGCACTGTCATGCATGAATTCACAAGGCTGTGGGACACACTGATGCTATGGAATTTATTTCCATTTTCTTCTTTACAATGCTATTGACAATAACTGCGGGAATTGATTTTGATTTCCGGCTGTGATAAACACCTACCGGTAATGTCTTTTCAGAAGCAAAAAGTAACACAATTCTAGCTGTATTTGTCAAGCACTGTATTTAGTCTTCTGTATTCTCAGATCATTAGCTGTTACTGTTCTGAAAACAATTTTATATGGCAAGTCGTTATTTTTTCAATAGCTATTACATTTGCAAACAACATTAAAATCACTCATTCGTTTTAAACTAATGTTTATTGATAGTTGCTTAGGATAATGTTTTCAATAAATTGCTTTTTTTATTGTGCAAGACTGACATAACATGTGCTTGCCTGCACCCTTATCCTGAATATATGACAGTTATTCAGTTGTAATGAAGATGGAACGTTTCAGGTTTTCTTGGCAGATACAGTAGAACCCCCATTTTACATTTTTGAAAGGACCAGGAAAACATTTATGTAAAAATCTGAAAAAAATGTAAAACAACTAATTCTTCAGAACTCAAAATTTATAAGCTAAGGAGTCAGTATAATAACAAAATGGTGAAAATGGACATTTTGGAAATCTGCATATTTATCCAAGATGTGCCGGTATAATTGCTACAGAAAATGGACAACTCTAGACATGCCTGCATAATTACTGCCATTATAATCATTGCAAAAATGGCCAATGAGCACTCCATTAACACCAGACATGACAATAAGCTAAACGGAGAAATGGCCAGATTGAAAGCATTTTCTCACCTACACTTGCACTGGCAGAATACCAACACCAAAGTTCTTCTTTCCCAGTGCTCCCACACTGCTTGTCTCTCTCTCAGCCTCCTGTAAACAATCCAAGACGGACGTGCATTCCACAGTGGAACACACAGCCATCTTGAATTGAGAAGAAGCAGGGCAACATGGGACATTTACACAGCAATCTAGGACAGGAGTCTGTGAAGGCGGCAAGAGGGGCAAGTGTACCACCTCTATTTGTGGATGCCAATGGACAGAACTAAGGCTAAATATTAATCTGGATGAAACCTCTTTATTTCACTAATAATAACATTCATAAAAAACAAACAGCAATTAGAACAACATGTTTTATGTAAAATCCAGGAAAACATCATGGAAAATCAGGGGAAACCACCCACTGAAATGCATTTTAAATTGTTGGTTCCATAAAAAACCTATAAAATGCGAGAAAACTTAAAATCTGGAAATAATACATTTGAGGGATATCAAATTGGGGTCCAATTGTATTCTCAGTAACCAAAAGTTTGCATTAATTAAACTACAAAAATAATGATTGTGTAGTTTTAAACTTCTACAGTGGTATAAAAGCTATCTTTTTCAATAATTAATGAAGTGACCAAAAAGAACATGTATCTTACCATTAAAACGTGAATTCTTATAATAAACAGCAACAACCTGGTATGTTATAAAATAATATGTGTTTGCCATAGCAGAATTGATCTGCTCAAGTGATGATTTGTCTGCTCATAATGTATTTGCTTCCCTAGGAACAACACTTGGTTGTAATAAAAATTCACCCCATTCCTTTATGGACATCTAACCACTTTGTTTCAGGCAATGTGTAATTATGACTAACTACTTGATTTCTTGTTGATTGTGCTTGTCTTTTCTTTTTGTTAGTGACAAAAGAAAGACAAATTAATATGAAACTGACCACAGACATCTTAGGGTTGCTTCCTGGCTTGAAAACACAAGAATGCTGAGTCACGGTCAGACTCCCACGCTCCCTGATCTCTCCCTGATGGAGGAGGGTTGTGAGCAGTGGTTTAACTATATGATAATGGGCCCCACAGCAAATTAATTTTAGGGCCTCCAACATATCCAGAGGTTGACCTGTTCTATCGATATATATTGAAACAGGTGTGCATCCGAATTTCTTTTGTCATTTACCCATTATGCGAGGGAAGGGTCTTCCGGATAAGCACCCTACACTTACAACAAGTGTGTTGGGATTAGGTTGAGCTCTCCATGTTCGTTTAAAGAAGAAGGAAAAGCTTGCAGCACTTGGGGGTGGCAAATGTTAGGCACCCCCAAGTGATTGTATTGACTTACCTGAAACCCTGGGCCAGTGCTTCTATCAGCAGAAAACTGCACCGGCCTGGGGTTATACCAGTGAGCACCACAGAGAGATCTTCTTCTGTCTACCTCCTTCTGCGCATGCGCAGTACAAAGAAAAGCCGAAAGACAGAAGTGGATCGATCTGTGGTGCTCACTGATATAACACTGGGCCGGTGCAGTTTTCTGCTGATAGGAGCACTGACCCAGGTAAGTCAATAAAATCATTTGGGGCTGCAAGCCTTTCCTTCTCCTTTAACTAGGGCCTCATGGGGCCCCCTGTACCTCATGGTTGTGGGCAACTGCCTAGGGGGGCCCTGATGTTGTCAGTGCAGTGCCCTTAAGTTAGCGGGGCTGCCCAAAGCGGTTGCGTGCAGGTCCCTGATGTGGCCCGGACCCCCCCAGTCCAACACTATGCTGAGTTGAAGAAAGTATATTCATTTGAGCTAGCTTCCAGTTTTGTTTTGTTTAAAGTTAAAAATGGTAGACTTTTTAAGTCAGTGAATCGTGACTATTTTCAGATTATTTTACTCCCATATATATAGTCAAATACAAGAGTCCTCTGCACTCAACCCATTATCAATATATTTAAGACAGAGACATTTTGTGCATACTGCTACTAAAAAATGCCTTACCCTTTAAACAAAACAGGGATTGTTTGTCCATATATTGCAATATATTTAAGCTTGCCAACTACGTCAAAGTCATCCCATATCTGGCCAGTCCTACGCTCAATTTTATCTGATTCATTAAGAATTCTATTGCTTCATTATACATTTTACAAAGGGACTAGGTTTTACCTGCAACTTACTCTCTGTTTTGTTTAAAGGGTAAGGCATTTTTTAGTAGCAGTATGCACAAAATGTCTGTCATAAATATATTGATAATGGGTTGAGTGCAGAGGACTCTTGTATTTGTCTATATGTATTTTGTGGTCACCCCCGCCTAATGTTTTTAAAAAATGGTGTGAGCACAACTTTAACTTGTTTGTTATAGTATATATATATATATATATATATATATATATATATATATATATATATATATATATATATATATATATATATATATATATATATATATATATATATATATATATATATACACTCTCAAATGAACCAGCAACACAGGGATATTTTTCAAAAGTAGAAAAGTGTATTTAGTGAAGCATGTTTCAGCCAACGTATCGTTTCGGTCCCTGCTGGGACCTTTCTATATATATATATATATATATATATATATATATATATATATATATATATTACAGTCAACACTCTGTCGCTGATAACAATCCCAACTGAATAACACACTTTAGAGATTCACAGAACCATATAATTATAGCAAAAGTTACCCCCTGAAAGGAATACAGAGATTAGTCCTTGCATCCACTACAACATGACATAAATCATGCTTCTGATCAAATGAAGAAAAGCTAATGTAAGAAATAAAGAACTATTCATGACAAGTGTATTTTCCCTTGACAAAAACTTACATATTGATATTTTAAACTTGGTTTAATAACAACTTTCGAAACAGGAGAACAAAAATAACAGACAGCAGAGGATGTACTTGGTTGCTTTTAAAAATCTAAGCTATAAGAGAAAACTAGAAAGAAAAATGCATTATTGGCAAATAGAAATTCAAACTAAGAAATAAACTGAATTGATAAAACCATGTGGAAATTGGTGGTCCAAGTTATAAAGCTGGATACACTACTGACAGGAGCCTGTTTGGAACCTGCAGCAATATCTAAAACTTCCTAGAGAAGTATGGGACTTCTCTAACTACTGGAGGAAGTTGGAATGGTCAAGTTATCAAGCAAGAGGGAAAAGGCTATTTGTCAAAGGCACCAGTAATACTCTAAACCAGTGGTCCCCAACCAATGGCTCGTGAGCAAGATATTGCTCACCGACCCCCGAAGTTGTTCCCAGTGTCCTCAAAGCAAGTTTTGCTTATATAAACTCATGGTTCACTGCCAGAGTCTCCTGTAGTCTGCTAGTCCTCATAGAGGCTACCTAATAGCCAACCACAGCCCTTATTTGGCACCTCCTGGAACTATTTATTTGCTTGTGTTGCCCTCCAATTCATTTTACATTTGAATGTGGCTCATGGGTAAAAAAAAAAAAGGTTGGGGACACCCGTTCTAAACAACCTAGGAAATAACAGATTTGTCTACAAGAACCTAAAACATACCACGCATTTATTAAAATGTGCAGTTTACACTTTAACTAATGATACTGCTAATCTTAGCTATTTATGCAAAGGATTGTCATGATTGCTATCAGGATTAATGACAGCTGTAGTATTGGCTGTGAGGAGCCTATGTGCTAGGTAACCAGATGAAAGTGCTTTACAGAAAAAAGAAATTAACTGCAGTGCAATAAATGCATTCATAAGCAATTCAAAGGAAAAATTAACAAAGGAAAACCAAAGACACAGGCTGAAAGACAAGTCCATATGCAGGAATAAAATCAAGGCAAATGGCAGAAAAACAAAGTCTGTGAAACAGTACAGAGGTCATACTAGGAGATTATCAGTGACAATAATAGGACAGGACAAGAATATACTCACTTAATATATTAGATAATAATAATAAAATAGAAGCAGAACACTGGATTCTCAGGATAGTGTTGACCTGGTCACCACAAATAGTTTAATGATCCAGCCAAGAGAGCTGGAAGGAAAATGCTTAAAATGCTTTAAAATAGTAAATGACCTGCAGCTGAATCAAGTCACTAACCGGTGTGAGCCAAAGATGTCAAAGACATGAACTGTCATCACATTAGTTACCATCCTGCCAGTTACCATTACATTAAAGGGCAACTAAAGTCTAAAATAGAATAATGTATTTTGTATACTAAATATAAACATGCACCAGAAGCCCAATTAAACAAACGATTTACGCTTTTAAATTGGCGCAGGGGGCTGTCATCTTGTAACTTTGTTAAACATGTTTGAAATACCAAGACTACGCACATACTCAGTGCGGTCTGGGCTTCAGTTGGGAGGTTAAGCTTAGGGGTCGTCATAAATGATCAAAACAGCACAGGTCAAATAATATCTGCCAGAAGCTGATACAGCAAGACTGATTATTAATCAGAATATACAGACTGCACTGGGTCTGTAGATACAAATCTACACAGTTGTTACAGGGAAACAAACAAAGCTGCTCGAGTTCTGGGAAATAAGGTGTGTGGGGGGCTCCCCCATGTCTTTGAAAGTATGATTGTTTCCCTGCACAACAGTTAGGGACCGTCTAAAGTTTCCTAACTGCAGCTGTTGCAGCGAGTAAAACAAAGGGTGAATTTCACTACAAACAGTCAACTTTCTTATCAAAACGGTAAACATTTTTTAATTAAAGTATATTGGAGATAGGTTTCTTTTTCATTAAAGTAAAAATGGGATTTTATTTTTTTGCCTTTACATGCCCTTTAACTACCAACTCACACTGCCTTCTGTGGCTCAACCAGGAGGATCCACATCCCATTAACAGGAGGTTACCAGTTCCTAACAAGGATAGAATAAAAAACATCCTAAAAATATGCAACTGGTCTTCTGAATAGCGTGATACCAAATATAATTAACCTTCTACATGGAATGTTGAGACCCCTAAATATTAATAGTAGGCGCACATTTTCAAGGCTGACTTTTCGGCCACTGCGAGCACAATCTGTATTTTATGCGATTCTCAAGCTATTATGTTCAGTGATATTTTGACTATTTTGTGTAGCCTACTTTTTGGCAATAGTTTTATCAAAGCTTTTTTATTTTTTACAGTAATGCCCCTATACACAAAGGGAGGTCTGTACTCAATGGGTTTTCTGAGATGGGAGAAACTAGACTGTCCCTGACCTCAACTCAGCTTCGCACCTGTAGGAATTGGAATGCCAAATGTCAACCAGACCTGAATCCCCATATCAGTGCCCAATGCTCTTCTAATGGAATGAAAGCAAATCCCACCAAAATATTGTTCCACTGTAATGGAAACCATTGCAGTGAGAGAAGAAGCCCATATAGGAGCAAAGAGAGGACAAACTTAATATTTGGTTTGAAAATAAAATGTTGGAGAGACAAGTGTTTGGATTACTTTTTGCAATAGCATGTAGCTGCAGCAGTTTAGTAAGCCTGGCAAGCTATGTCCATTCTTCTTACAGATCATCCCTGACTATAATCAAACTCAAGACTACAGCATTGCAAGCACTGAGCCACAACAGACTAAGGGAAACTTTGCTGAATACAGATGTACATTCTGCTTTAGCACTGGCTGTCCCTCCAAGCACCAACATAGGACAGCTGGTGGCTGCAGAATTAGGACAAAAAACCCAAAGATAAACAAATTAGCATTTGTACCTGGACACAGGTGCATGGTTTTTACTAATGGATATACCCAGTGCTATTTAAAATTTAATACTTTAAAGGGATATGAGCCATTCATTAAACTGTCAGTAGCACACTCCAGGTTTCCAAAGTAGACAGCCTAGTCCTAATAACTAATGCAAAAGGATTCAACAGTGAGAATAATAAATACCAATAATTTCAATTGCACGTACAAAATAACAGCTTGGTGTATACAAAGCAGGCAGGTTTCTAATTAACTCTAGCTCCATGTTATAATACAAGTGTACATGTGGGGGGAGATGATATCCATAAACCCTATTATAAAGGTTTATATGCCTTTTAAATTCTTCAAGAATTCCTTAGAGCCAACTTTCTACTTATTCATTCAAAAATCTATTTACATTTTCAAAGCATGACAGAGTCAACTGGGTACACATGCTTTAGTTTATCTCAAAGGAACAGCAAGGGTCTTTCTAGTTTCAGATATCAGCTGACAGCTATTTCAGTTGCAACCAAAAGGGTTAATCAAACATCAGAAGGAAAAGGTATCATGTATCTTCGACTCAGTCCTCTGCCTTCATGAGGCGATGCACCCATAATGAGGTGATGTCTATGACACTCATGTCAATTATGAGTGCAACTTGGGAAAAGAAACAGCTGCTGAACTTTTTAGATACAACACAAAATCACAAGAACTACATCAAATGTGAGTTATTTTTTTTCATGTTGTTGAGTGTGCTTCTAGATATTCATGTGAGCATCTTTTGGCAGCAGTAGAAGTGGTGTCAAAACAGAAACAGATATACATAAATGCCAAAAGGTATTTATTTATTAGTAGGTTGACTTTACTTAAAAAATATTCTTCCTGGAATTTAGTTATGCATGAATATAGTAATTTGCAAGAACTAGACGACTGAATTTATTTGCAATTCCACTTCTGTTACAAGATATATGGCTCTGAATTATTTATATTAATAGAATACAAAAATATGAGTAATATATAATGTACACATAGGGGCACATTTACTTAGTTTGAGTATAGGTTTAGAAGGAAAAATATTTAGAATTTCGAAGTATTTTTTTGGCTACCTCGACCATCGAATTGGCTACTTCGACTACGACTTTGAATCAAATGATTCGAACTAAAAATCGTTTGATTATTCGACCATTCAATAGTCGAAGTACTGTCTCTTTAAAAAAAACTTCGACCACTTACTTCGCCACCTAAAACCTACCGAGCACCAATGTTAGCCTATGGGGAAGGTCCCCATAGGCTTTCTACGCAATTTGTGATCGAAGGAAAATCGTTCGCTCAATGGATTAAAATCCTTTGAATCGTTAGATCGAACGAATTGTGGTAAATCCTTCGACTTCGATATTCGAAGTCGAAGGATTTAACTTCGATGGTCGAATATCGAGGGTTAATTAACCCTCGATATTTGACCAATAGTAAATGTGCCCCATAGTATTTTATATTTATGAACACATGACTGATTTTGAAAGCCCCATACCCCTAAATACACCAAAACCAAATACAGTATTTACTATATATAACAGTAGTAGCAGTACAGCTAGCAGTATATTTGATGGTGATTTGTGATGGTGAGTTGTATAGATCATACTACATTATATATAGGAGCAGTATAAGCAGTGTACCTAAAATAAGCCTAATTAAGACTGCAAGGCAAAAACATGTGGAAATTTCAGAATATACTGCCACAAGCTATGTTTCATAAAAACATATATTCTGTTGAGATTATTGTGGTAACAATGCAACATAAATTTATTATTTTCAGTGTGTTCATTCTTATTTTTTCAATACAATTTGTATTTATTTTTATAAAGAGAATTAAGTAGGGGTACAGAAAGAAGGAGGATGTGGGGCAGTATACACGACTATGAATACAGAGAAAAGACATAAAAAAATTGGCACTATAGTTTCTGTTGTTAACTATATGGTAACAGGTATACACACTATATCATTGCATTAGTTTGCAATTTGTTTATGCAGTACAGATACAAGATTAATACGTTGAACTGCAAATCTTCATATCATGCAAAAATCAGATACTGGAGTCAGAGTGAGTAAATTACATATTATGCCTTTATGAAAACAATTTGTAAAACAGTTTGTAGACAATTGATTCTTCTATAGAGCTAATCTCTTCTAATAATTTCATCCATTCAGATTCTGTTGGAGGATTAACTGATTTCCATTTACGTGGGATAATTTCTTTGGCTGAGGTAAGATATATTTAAGGGAAGGAGTCATAATTCTTTTATTTTTATTATATAGTAGCATACTATAAATTCTGAGGTATGGGGTGTAAGCTGAGTTGGAAATATTTTGTTAATTTTATCTTGTATTTGACTCCAATATGGTTTCAAACCTTTCGCATTTATACTAATATGTGCACTTTTACTGTTTCTGCTATCACACATGGATTTGTAAATATGATTGTCACATGTCTCCTATATAGTTTTATACCACATATGTGTATCATTAATCAATATATGCAGTGTGCATAAAACTCAATTTATGAACAGTGCATAGCAATATTTATGGCTTATATTACAGGCCCTGCAAACAAAAAAACAGTCTGCATTTTTATGGGCAACAAATGCCCCTTAAAGTAAGGCAGTCCCAGAAAATCTTTATTATTATTATTATTTTAGAAAAGAGGGTCTGAGAAGAATTCAATTTGTGTAAATATACAATATAAAACTACAAAAATTTAATTTTCAGTATCTTTATGCTATTCTTTAAAAAAGTCTGAAAAGTATATAGCCAATAAGGAAATCACCCCTTTTTTATAGTTTATCAAGTTTGGCAGTTTCTGGCCTGAAAATGCCTCCTGCCATTGTTATGGCACATGCTCAAATGTGCCATATGATTAGTAGAAGGTAAAGAGAGAGAAATGGCATGTTTCAACCTGCAAAGAATCAATATGCATGCCATTTAATCTGACCGCTTTTGTAAAGTCATATCCTCTAATACTATTACTATCAATGTTTATACAGTTATACTTATAAAGGACTTTGATTGATGTTACTTTTGTTGTCACCCTTATTGATTTGCAAACGTTAAACTGCCTCCACATTATTATTCTCAACATTTCTCTCAAGGTTATCTATTTGTGGTAGAACTAATGTCACTAATCATGGGGTCAGTACTACTAAGTTTGAAGGATCCCCTCGTGGCGCCCCAATTATAAGCACACTGGTCATTGAAGCCCCCAGGTTGGTTGTTCCTGCTGTCAAGTAAAATAAGACCCCAATGTTCATGCTCCACCTCAACCACTACCCAATTTTTGCAAATCTCTGCTAGGTTTGCCAATATTTAAGGTGGAAGTTACCTAGGGGGTGGTGACAAAAGGGGTGGTCTGTGGCATAATGGAGGGGGTTGTTGGTAAAAAGGAGGAAAGGCCATGATGTCATGGGCAGCTTTGGAAGGAACAAGGAAGAGAAAGGAGTAAGTTCCAGCTGGATTCTGGGCGGATCAGGGGCAGGCCAGGGGGCTGAACTTATGTGTATTACATATACATATTATACTACATTGGCAATAAAATTGTAATACCAGCCCTGGCCTTGCCAGGTATTTTACCGGCTAGGCCAGTGAAATACCGGCTGGGTGGCAACCCTACTTTCTGTCCACAATTCACCTAAACTCTGCCAACTCCATATTAAGCCCCACCCAATTTGTAACCCACAAATTATGCCTTCACTCTAAGAACGCAGCCTCAATGCTGCAGGATCCTTGAATGCAATATCCCCTGTATCCGACTGATGGCAGTCCTGTCTTTAGCCCAATGGCACACAGCTGCTACTGAACTACAATGCCCATATCTGGTGACCATTTAGAAGAAAGCTGCATTTCAGCGGCAGCTGATTAGACTAGAAATCTTTGTTAGAATTTGGACATTTTGTCAGCAGTGTGATTAACAGCTACACTGGGACACCCCATATTGCACCTCATTTTAATCATCATCATCATCATTTATTTATATAGCGCTGTCAAGATACGCAGTGCTTTACTGCAGTTATAGCAAACAGGGAATACATGGTGGATAACAAACAAGGATTACAGAGTACATTAGGGTTAGAAGGACCTAGAGATTAGAGTTTACAAACTAAAGGTTAGGGTACAATTGAGACATTAGGATTATATAAACACTTTGTCATTTTTGATACAGCAATGATTAATTAAGGTACATCGACTAAGCCTCTCATCGTCAATTTTAATGACTGTGCTTTCCAAGGGACAATCACCTGAAATCAATGAGATGCAGTTCTGGGCTCATGGAGTTATTTTATGCACAGGCCACAAAAATCTCAGAATCATACCATGACCATATAGGTTTATGAGGAAGCAGGCAAAGTGAATTGTAATGTTATCATATTTCATATTTTCATATATAGGTGGCAGTTTATTATTATAATACTCAACTTACCATGTGTCATGTGACATCACTATGCACAATTTATAAAGTAAATAATGTGCCCCCTGTTATAGAATATAATGATATTAGAAGTTCCAAGTCCACATAAAAGCACAAGGCATAGTCCTGTTCTTATCACTTGTCTATGTATCGAAGTTCCGGCATGAGGGTGCGGGCTTGGGCGCTGTCGCACCCCCAGTAGTTCTGCCACTGTAACAGATCATCTTATTTTTAGGAAGCCACCTTTGCAAATAAGCCACACGTAAAATAAAGGGTGTTTTACATGTCTATATACAGTAAATATACGTATATACTATATATATACACCAGTATCCCATATAGTGTTCTGATCAGAATCAAACGCAGGACAAGCACCAATGTGCATTACATTTTTCTATTTAATGTTTGAAATATACATTTTGTGACAATATAACTATAATAATTTATGAGCCAAATCAATACTGTCTAGTATGAGTATTCTTAGCGGTCTGATAAAGCGTCATTTGTGACCACAAGTTCAGATGCAAGTAACTATGTTTTGTACCGACAGTTTTGTGCTTTCCCCATAATTGCAGCTACAAGAGGTGGGAAATATGACATTTCTGTCAAATACATCAAAATGTTTATTATTGCAATTGCACTTTGTTATTAATTGAATGCAAGTGTGCTTACCAAGTGCAAACATGCAGCCAGTTAATTAGCAGCTTAGGATGTAAGTAACTTTAATGAATGGTGTTAATTCTGCATCAATTATGGTGAAAAAAAATCATATACAGTATTTGCCAAAAAGGATGCTCAAACTGGACTCTAATGTATTGAATCAAAAAGCTTATTACTATTATCAATTATTTATTATTTTACATGAACACCAACACATGTTGCTGTGCTGAAGTAGTAACAGTAGACTATATGCAATAATGCGTATAATATGCGTTAGCTTGAATCGAGTCATTCAAGTTAACCCATATGGAAAACTTAATGCCATCTACTTCTTGGCCACTATTTATATTACCGTTTTCAAAAATAAATGTAAAGATACATAAAACTAATGTCCACTAGGACCACTGGGTGGCACAATTTATGTTTCAATCGTTTTATTCTTTGCCAGGTCAATTAAGGACATCTGTAAGAGGCTTAATGCACCCTCTAGTGGTAGGAAAATCCTATATGATTATTGCCAAGGGTTGCATTAGTTCTTTCCTCACCAAAAGTGAGATCTGGTGAACCAACAAGAATTGTATTAATAATGTAATATATTACCCTTGTAATAATGTAATAATACTTAAGCTACATTGATTTTGCAGGCAAAAAAAAGTCTATGGACAATTATGGAAAACATATATTATATTATGTGATTAATACCTTGTTTAATATTGTTCACATATCAACATTTTCATATTGTATGGAGTTGTAAGAATATACAAGACTCCTGTCAATGCATGAACTGTGTATACCTTTCCTATTTGTTTCAAGCTAGCAGTGGTGTAACTATAGAGGAAGCAGACTCCACAGTTGAAGGGGGGGGGGCCGATATGGGGCTGGCTTCATCATTAAAATTGTTTAAGGAGCATGCAGGGGGGAGGGAGGTTGCATACAGGAGAAGTTTTGGGCAGTGGGGCCCGGATTGCTGCTGACCATCAGGCTAAAAAATATATATGACTGTGTGAAACTAGATACACTGAAAACACAGGGAGAAGGCCCAATCCGTGTAAGTAAAATAATGGTGCCATTGTACTGTGTTTTTTATTCCTAAACCTTGGAAAATATACACAAGGTTATAAACTTTCAGGAGCCCCCAAAATCGTCCTTGCATGGAAGAGTTTTCTAATAACAGTTTTTAATCAAGATATAAATATATTTTAGTGAACTGGAGAACAGCATCCAGTATATGGAAACTGTTGGTCATATCAAGGATCCATTTAAATGTAAGTCAGAGTAAATCACAAAAAAACCTATGGTTTTTGTTATTTCTTGAGCTAAACACAGAGACTGAATTGCTCTATATTTACTTCTTGAAAAGTAGATCAGTAGATTGCCAGTAAACAACCCCTTCCTGTTGTGACTTTTAGTAGGGAAATTGTAGTGACCTTTATTGATTGTTATTCAGGGGCATTATCTGAGCTATGTTGACCTGCCCTTTTAAGTGTCAAGTAGAAATCATATGTCTTTATTTTATTTTTAGCTTTGTGACATCACACAAATTGTTGTCTAGTTACCTTGCTATGTATATATGATGGAAGCAATTTGAAACCAAAACGTACAGATCATATTCTAGTATAGCTTGTCATGTTATTTTTATAATTTCCAAGGGCTATAGTTCTATTCACGAGAATGAATAAAGTGCACCTATTAAAATAAAAAGCTGGAATACTGAAATGTAGTGGATTTTCAGTTGTTACTGTTCCATATTTGCCCACTTTTACCGTACGGTGTTATATTACTCTTTAAAGATCACCGTATTGGTGCTTCAAGGTGGGTACTCACAGTCGTTTAGCTTAAAAAACTCACTTATCAGCAAGGCCAGGATGTTACTTTCAGATGTTGCTTTGTGCTATCAGGCTTTCAAAAGTCTGAAGTCCTGGGCAATTTGGGCAATCAGTGCAGGAGATCAAAGAAAAAGTCAGGACTGCAGGTAGAGCTGTCAAAATCTGGACTGTCCCGCGAAAAACAGGATAGTTGGGAGGTATGTGACCAGATGGATGGCAGCCCAACCTCCCACAGCATCAGCTTGCATAACCTTGATTAAATAAACTCACCCACTGGTCAAACTAACTCATGAAACCCAAGGCTGTCCAGGGAAAAAATTTTCCCACTGGCATATTTTTGCATGAGGAGAAACACACAAAATCCCCCAGTACCACTGGCCATTGCCTTTATTTTCATCGCATTCTCAATACAGTCAAGATCTGTCTCTGTACCCTGCAAAAATCACAGACAGGGCAGGTGGTTTGCTAGGATGTGTCAATGTGTCCCAAACATTAGCATAATAAAAGGTCAATTAGGTGACAATGGTATGCCTTTTTATAAAATAAAATATGTTTATAAGCAATGCTGATTTAACTTTACCACAGACATATATTACACTGGAAAGTGTGAGTAGGTAAAAATAAATTCATTATGAAAAGAAACATGCAAATTTAGAGTAGGGAGCTGAAGAAAGCAACTACATACAGCATTTTCACTATCCGTCAGCACTTATCATCATTTTACCGGACACTTTAAACAAGCTCTATCAGTGTACATCTAAGACACAAGCATATATGATGAATTGCGCTGCATCATAGACATACATTCATCCATGGCAATTTTTTAGACTTGTCAGTTCTTTCTTGCCCAAAATGTCAGCTTTTTCTTGATATGACTGGAGTTCTCTGTTTTTCTTGCACCTACACACAATCTGCCCACTCACACAGATAGTTGGGCATCCCCAACTAGATAAACCTGACTCACTTCTATACTTCTGTAACAGTCTTACATTTATACAGTTTTCAGATACATCATCAAAAAAAAATCAAAAAATTTCCACCAGTGATCATTTTTCTTATCAAATAAGATTAAAGTTATATTGCCTCTTATTGAAACAGGTTTAGTCACATAGGCGGGTACTGGGTATGGCAACCTGACACCGATGAAACTGAAAAATTGTTCAGATTCTTTGCCTTTGTCACATTGGGTATCTGCTTTTGGTTGCTTTTATAGAATGACATTTTTTTCCATAGCTAACAAAAAAGAAACAGTATGACCAGAATCATTGGTTTATGATACAGATAAAATATTGATGTTTGCAAATTAAATTGTTTATAAATGCAATCACTGCTGAATTGGGAGACCCCTATTTTCTATATTGTTTCCATTGAGAAGGTTATACAGGTATGGGACCTGTTATCCAGAATGCTCAAGATATGGTATCTTCCTGTAATTTGGATCTCCATACCTTAAGGGGCAGATTTATCAAGGGTCGAATTTCGAAGTGGAAAATAATTCGACCATAGAATAGAATCCTCCGACATTCGAAGTCGGAGGATTTTATTCATCGTACGATCGTACTTTGAATCATACGATTCGATCGATTTTATCGTGCGATCGCACAATTGTGCTTCGAAACCCAAAAACTTAGAAATATGCTCTGGCAGGTCCCCATAGCCTAACATAGCACTTTGGCAGGTTTAAGTTGGCGAAGTATTGAAGCCAAAGTTTTTTTAAAGAGACAGTACTTTGATTATCGAATGGTCGAATAATCAGATGATTTTTACTTTGAATCGAAGTCTAAGTAAATTTGAAGTCTAGGGGCCCATTTACTTAGCTTGAGTGAAGGAATAGAGGGGAAAAAAAACTTCGAATTTTGAATTTTTTTTTGGCTACTTCGACCATCGAACGAATTGCAGTAAATCCTTCGACTTCGATATTTGAAGTCGAAGGATTTCAATTCAGCAGTCGAATATCAAGGGTTAATTATCCCTCGATATTCGACCTTAAGTAAATTTGCCCCGTAGTATCCTATTCGATGGTCGAAGTATCCAAAAAATTACTTCAAATTTCGAATTTTTTTTCTTCGAAAATTCCCTCGAATTCACTTCAACCCTTGATAAATCTGCCCCTAAGTGTACTTAAAAAGAATTTCAATATTACAGCTAACAGAACTGTTTTGCCCCCAATGTGGATGAATTGTATCTTATTTGGGATCACTTACAAGGTGCTATTTTATAATTACAGAGAAAAATTAAATCATTTTTAAAAATTTGAATTGTTTGATTATAATGAAGTCTATAGGGGATGGCCTTCCTATAATTTGGAGCTTCTTGTATAATGGGTTTTCAAATAACGGATCCCATACCTGTACTGATATGTTGACTCCAACTTTACCTTTTCCACTCTGTATTACCTGGTGGAATTGTACAGCCATTGCTAACTGAATAAATAAAGTATAGAATTACTGGTATGGTATCTCGTATCTGACAACCTATTGTTCAGAAAGCTCCAAATCACAGGAAGGAAAAAGGCAATATGTAAAGTGCAAAAATGGATGATTGCACTTTAAACACTGCATTCTTCATGCTACAAGAAAGCATTACGTGAGCATACCAGCCATGTTAAAGGGGCTTTCAAGAGTCTAAAAAAGTAAAATGTTACATGCAGTAAGTAAAGCCTGTAACTTATTCCCCAGAATAAGGATTTCTCTGTATGTGCTTTTTCTTTTTAAATTCAAATATTTAATAATTATCCTAATTGGCCCTTACTTCATTATTGACCACTTTCTATTTTGGAGACCTGATGCAATATTGTATTTCAATATGGATACATAACTAAAAAATGCCAACTTATACTCTCCCCTTCACTGTTTGGTATGGAAGAACATAAGTTGGGGGAATCAACGAACAAGGAAAAAGCATATAGTAGTGAGAAAATAAAAGTGGAAAAGGAGAATATATGAGCAGGGTAGCCCAGATAAGTGAAAAGAAAAGAATGAGGGAAGCAGCAAGGAAAAGTAAAAAAAGAGAGAGTATTGGAGGTAGCAAAGAAAAGTGGAGAATGGAAAAGAGAAGATTGGGACACATTAGAAAGGTGTTAGGGCTATCTAAATAGAGTATCTTCAATATACTCTTATGGGTGCAGAAGTCAAAATACTACTACCGGCGTCTTAGGGCGCGCGTGGCCCGCTCTGGTGTAATTTAAAGGCGCAGGCGCGCTGACGTAGTGACGTCACTGCGCAATTCAAACACTATTTAAAGCCCATTAGGGCTGTGGGACTTTGCCCGTGATAGGTTTATACCTGGTGCTTTTGAGCATCTTGTATCCTGAACCTGTTTGATTCCTGTTGTGACCCCTGCCTGGCTTTTGACTATTCTGACCTCTGGATCCTGACCCTCGCCTGTATACCAACTACCCCTTCTGCTGAATCCCTTCTGATTGACTTCCTGGTTTGACCCTTGCCTGCCTGATAACGTTTATTCATTTGCCTGCCTCGACCCGGCCTGATTTGACTACTCTTTTGCTTAACACCTTGTACTACGATCTTCTGTCCAAAGACTTTGCTTTGCAGTCGTGCCCCTCTGCCTATCCAGAACTCTCATCTTGCACCTCTCGTTTAAGTCCAGGTGGCATCCAAGTAAGCCGAGGGCTCCTCCGGAGGCCCAAAGGCGGTCACACTACTGGTGAAGCACGAGCCGAGACCAGGGTGCCTGGTGTTTATTCATTTGATGTGTATAAACCATAAACATGATGTGAACTAATAGTTCTGCCTCTTTATGATAGATCTATTTCTCTGCACTGAGATTTATAAATGTTTTACTCAATTCAATACTCAATCCCATACTGTGATTACAGTATGTCTACAGATATAGTATATATGAGGTGCAAATCTAGAATGGTTTCATATCTATCTGAATGTATTTGCATTTCTAGGGTTCTTTATTCAAGTTTGGAGTATCTGTTTAACTAATACTCTCCCTCATTACTCCCCCTTTGGGTTGTATATTTGATATATATATAGATACAGTGAAACCTCAATTTTACATCCCCTGATTTAAAGTTTTCACTCATTTTACATTATTGTTTTGTGGTCCCACCTATATATTATACATAATATTTCCCTGATTTTACATTTTCCTGGATTTTACACCAATTTTTTCTGGTCCCCTAAAAAACGTAAAACGTGGGGTTCTACTGTATTTGCATTGTTTTTATATTGAGTTTTTGCATTTGTATGTATATATATATATATATGTTTTTTGAGATTTTATCTCTTTAAGAGACACTAGCAGAACATTCCATTTTGCTTTGAATTTGAATATGTTTCGTATCTTGTTTTCAATTGATTTTTTCTCCTATAAATGCCTACTGCCTGGAAGGTAAAGATAGCTCATGATTAAGTGCCTTGGAGGGCACGAAATGTGTAGGGCCAATGGAGATATTGTTCCTTTTTTAATGAATATTACAATATAACCCTCTGTATGTATGCCTATGAAACCACAACCCTGCCAATGAAGCCATGCCTCAGCATAAAGAATCACACCCACAAGTACTGGATCTTCTGCTTGGAATTCATTTCAACCAAATTCTTCTCTTTGGTAGAAATTCACATAGCTAATAGTTTTGGTCTCACAGATGGGGGCTGATTTATCATGTCGTGTAAAAGAAAGGTGACAAGATACACCACACATCATCAGACATCTCAGTGTAAAATAGTGAAGTTATCAAGTGGTGAATTGATTTTCAGCGATTGTGTACTTCTGTGTAAAAATCCAGTGTAAATGGAAATAGTCGTTTGAAAACGATATGGGAAAATACAGCGTTCATCCATTGTGGTATTTTCTGTGTGTTTTTCCCCCACCAAAATGTACTTGCCACTTGAATTTTCCCATTGTAAATAGGCAACGTTTTGGGCCTACCAGGCCCTTTATCAAGGGCTGATAAAGGGCCTGGTAGGCCTGAAACGTTGCCTATTTGTATGATGTGGGTTTAAGAAATTGTTGGTGCACTTTTGCAATTCAACACAGTGTGCTGCTGGTTTCCTTTTTGCATATTGTTATGACCCAGCGACAGGAGTGGGTCTTCCAGTTCAGCACCTGACACTACAAAAAGTGTGTATCTGTGAGGTGAGCACTCCGCATTAATAATTGAATTTTCCCATTGACTGGAATTTTATGATGTCTGGATTACTCGAGGTCTAGAGTGGTGTAAAATAAACGTCAATTCCAGCATTCTGACAGCATAAAAAAACACAAGGTGATAACTCACCGTTTTTTTATACAATTCTCCAGGCGTTGTTTTCTGCAATATGATAAATCGGCCCCTTGGTGTCCTTTTCTTTCTTGCCTATGAGTCTCTCTGGAGGTAAGTGTCCTTTGTTCTGTTTCCTCCTTCATTCTCACTCACCAACCTCACGGCTAATTATCCCATTAGATGTATAACTTGCCCTTTGTTTCTTGTATCGGTATTCTTTAGTTTATATTCCCATTCCTTGTAACTTTCACTTTCAGCCATCTTTCCATTCCTGTAGTCTTCCCCTATGTCTGTATTTGACTCCATCTCACAACATGTTCCTAATCCAGTTATCCCTACCACCCTGTCTCCCCACCCCTTCTCCCTTTTTTAATTCTCCCCTCCTCTCGTTTCTTTCTCTCTCTTTCACTTTCACCCCTCCTTGCTTCACTTAGCACCGGGTAATGTTGTGTGTGTGTGCGCGTCGGTGTGTAGGCTCAGTGCGCATGCGCCTCTCTGCTTGCAGTTTCGTGTGAGACAAGGGGAGAGTGCAAAGCAGGCACATAGGAGAAGAACTAGCGAGTGAGCTAAGAGAAATGCCTATTGCTGCCATCTCACAGGCACTATCCTCCACCTCCTCTTGATCCACCCTATCTTTCTCTCGCTGAGGGCAACGCGCAAAAAGAAGGAATAAGAGGCTGCCCCATGATCCCGTAGGCATGGTCAGCTCGGCGAGTAGAGGGGGTGGAACAAACCCTTCTCTCCAGCGCACACAGTGAGGAGCTCTGTCTGTACACACCGGCTCAGCCCCAGCAGCAGCACTGCCATCTATGCGCTACTGACACGGAGCTGGCTGTGCGGGCGTCCGGGACGCGTCCTTTTTACGCTGCTGCTGGGGAGAGGAGGCGCAGTGCGGTGCCATGGGAAAGTAGATGGGCAGCAGTTGGTGCAACGGGAACTGGATTGAGAGGGTCTCTGGAATAAAGCAGCTGGACGACCTTTCTGGTGCAGAACCCTTACGTGTGCGGATTTGACATGGTGTGAGAATTAGGAGTGAGAACCGGGGACACCGTCGTGGGTGGGGGGTCACAGCATGGATTTGGATTAACGTGACACCGAGCAAATAAGTGGATCTGCAGCACTTCACCTGGATTTGGTTTGTGTCAAATCGAACGATAATTCACGCGATTGCGTGGTGGCGAAAGCGACAGCTGGATCTAGAAAGCGGCGAGAGGACGGGGGAGCTTGCACGCAATTACGCACCTGCGGCAGGCTGCACCGAGATCTGGATCATTAAGGAATAAAAAGCTGGGAAAGGTGGATCCGGCGAAGAAGCCACTGAATCCCCCAGGAGGCAGCTGCACTTTGCAGTAGCTACAGAAGGCGCCGCTAGCATGGTGTGTTCATTTCTGTCACCCCTCCCCTTCCCGTGTGCACCTACCTGCTCTATGCACACAGCACCCTGCCGTCACAGTGTCCCCCACTTGCAAACCCCATTGTCAATGAGCAGGGATTCCCACAGAGGACATGGTAGACAGCTTAGGAATGTATGCTGGGATCACCAAAAGGGTGCCTGCTCTGAAGCCTGTCAGCAGTTTTCCTCAAAAAGGCAATGCAAACCCCCAAAATAACTGTTTTCATAATAACAAAAAAAAAACTCTCAGCAACATTCCAATGTAAAGTCATTCAAAAATATCAGTGGTTGTTAAAGTTATTTGTCCACGAAATACAGCTGCCCCTTTTTAACCTTCTGCTGAAAAAAAATCATTGGGCATTTTTACGGAATGACCATTGGAAAGTTATTTTCATGTTTGGGTTTACACCGCTTTTTTTAAGGAACAACATTTGAAGTGCTGCAGACTGAGCATTGAGTCCCATAAGGTTAACTAAAAGGTGACAGAGCGTCTGTTCAGGGTTAGGAGCTCCTCAATGGAGAAAGGGAAGTGTCACATTTAGGGATATGGTGTTTTGCTTTTAAAGATTGTGTTTGTAATGTATTTAAAGAAGTTGTGTTAATGCTGAATGAAGAATACTGCTTTCTATAAAAGGATATCCGTCCAGTGGCTTGGATCTGATGATTTTGCTGCAATGGCTTTGTGTATGTACTAGATCACCCTTAGGAACCATGGCTGCATTCTACTCAACCTGTATCTTTTTTTAATATATTAAGAGTCTTAAGAGGGATATAAATGAGCTGGAGAGAGTGCAGAGAAGTGCAACTAAACTGGTTAGAGGGATGGAAGACTTAAATTATGAGGGTAGACTGTCAAGGTTGGGGGTTTTTTTTCTCTGGAAAAAAGGCGCTTGCGAGGGGACATGATTACACTTTACAAGTACATTAGAGGACATTATAGACAAATAGCAGGGGACCTTTTTACCCATAAAGTGGATCACCGTAGCAGAGGCCACCCCTTTAGACTAGAAGAAAAGAACTTTCATTTAAAGCAACGTAGGGGGTTCTTCACAGTCAGGACAGTGAGGTTGTGGAATGCACTGTCGGGTGATGTTGTGATGGCTGATTCAGTTAATGCATTTAAGAATGGCTTGGATGATTTTTTGGACAGACATAATATCAAAGGCTATTGTGATACTAAATTCTATAGTTAGTATAGGTATGGGAATATAGAATTTATGTGAAAGTATGAAGGGGTGCGTGTGGATACTGGTTTTCATTTGGAGGGGTTGAACTTGATGGACTATGTCTTTTTTTCAACCGGATTTAACTATGTAAATACTGTATGTAATATGCTAGACTATGCACCATAAAGGCCCCCATACACAAGCCGATAAAAGCTGCCAACAGACCTAGTTGGCAGCTTATTGGCCCGTGTGTGGGGCCATCCGACAGGCTTCCCCAATTAATATCTGCCCGATGATCCCTAGGGCCCACAATTGGATCAGCCCAATATCGCCCACTTCGATGTGGGCATATTGGGGAGAGATCCGCTCTTTGTCGCCAAACAAGTGGATCTCTACCTCTATGGCCACCTTAAGAAACAAAAGCAATTTCTTCTTGGTTTGAGCTTGGTTTACATTAGAGCTGCAGTGGTTTTATTCTGCTGGCTGGCTGCACTTTTTTTTGCATTTGTCTACTACATATCAAGCCAAGCACAATTAGGTCAAAGCATACAAGTAACATTACCTAACATTCACTTTTAATGCATTAATATATGAGGGCAGAAAGAAACACATATTTTATGGTGTTAAAGTAAAAATCGAATTAAGTTCAAGAACACTTTTGCAGTATGCCTTTTCATTTTTATAGATTAAAACACTGGCCTTCGTTTGGAACCTTTTTCACTCAGCAAATGCATGTTTGGCATGTTGAAACTAAAAGGTATACTTATGTTTTTGCAAAGCTGTAATTGGGTATTGTCTTCTGAATTCATTCCTGAGGTTTAGAAACATGAAGCATTCTGTTCAAAAATCCATTTGAAATCCTTAGAAACTATTCCTCAGTCCTGGAAATAAAATTACAGGGCCATCTAACCAGCAAATAGTTTCCACTAATTGTAATACAGTAGAACCCTCATTTTACATTGTTGTTTTGTGGTCCCACCTATATATTATGCATAATATATTTCCCTGGTTTTACATTTTCCTGGATTTTACACAATTTTGTTCTGGTCCCCTGAAAAACGTAAAATGAGGGTTCTACTGCATTTTTTCTGATTTATTGAGCTAATATATAGTCTGCTGTGTTACTATATGTTATTTCTTTGTGCAATCTATGCTTCCCCAAATTTAAACATACAACAGATTAACATCAATGACGCAATCATGAATCATGCAACTCTCCTAGTGAAATCAAGACTTGCACTTTAGCCCCACTTTAAGGGCTATTCCACACGGGGAGATAGCCACGCGTTTGCGGTCGCGGCGACAAAGCGCCGCGACAGTCGCCGCGACCGGCGCAGGCGACAGTTTTGTATGGGCGCCTATGTAAAAACGCCTGTGCTAACCACACGAGGCGATGCGCTTTTCAACAGTCGCCTGAAAATGCCTCGCCAGGCTTTTTCAGGCGACTGTTGAAAAGCAAATCGCCTCGTGTGGTTAGCACAGGCGTTTTTACATAGGCGCCCATACAAAACTGTCGCCTGCGCCGGTCGCGGCGACTGTCGCGGCGCTTTGTCGCCGCGACCGCAAACGCGTGGCTATCTCCCCGTGTGGAATAGCCCTAAGACATTCACCTTCTTAGCACCTCAAATTTGTGGCACACTCATTCAACAACCATATACTGTGCACATCCATGTGATGGACCTATCAAATCCCCCCTCCCATAATCTAAGTATATCTGTATATTCTTGTACAGCATTATTGTCATCGTAATATTGCTGTAAAATACAGATTTTATATATATATTACAAGAGAGTATTATACTTCTCCTGCATGGTGCACCAGTGATCACCTTCACTACATTGTTTCAATGTGACTGGACTGTGTTCAGACAAGAACTGAAAAGGCCTTTAGTAAAATTCCAGAGTCTGATCTTATGTACCTTCCAGCAATATTCACTATTTGTTTGCCTATTGATGTATTGTTTGCTTTAACCTTTCTATTGCTTATCAAGCACTGTTTAGATTGCATTCTAAAGGTGTAACTGATGCCTTCTTTGTTTGGTTAGGTCTTAAGTACAAAGTCCTAAATCCTAGAACGTGGTGATAATAGACTGAATACGCAATAGCTTTGCACCCCAAAGCAATTATTCAGCCATAGTTATTAGTAAATCACAAAGCTAAATATATCTTTGTAATGGCGAAAAGGTCTTTCTGATCAAGTACTAAAACCACACAACATGTAACTATTTGTAAGTTATATTAATATAATGTGTTGCATTGAAAGAATTGTTGCCTGTATTGTGGCAAAATACCTGCCATGCAGCAGTGATCTATGAAAGCTTCAGGATGACTTTTCTCAGTGATTAATCCACTCATTCAGTGTGGATTATATGCTTATGGTCTCATAAAACTGATGACAGAATGATAATTAAATGATCATTAATTGTTTCTGGCTGTCTAGGATATTACAGGACCTTCCCATGCAAATATTTGCTTGCATTGATTGGAAATGGAATGAATTCTTCATGTTTTGCATCATTGTGGCCTGTGTTTTTTAGTTGAATTGCTTTTAGTTACAGTTGTTCCTAGGGATGCAATGAATTGGTATTCTGCCTTTTTCAGCAGGAAATCAAAGTGCCTGTCTAAATCGAAATCCTTATAATCACATAACTTTTCATCATACTAACAAGGAAATTGTGATTCTTTTTTCATGCACTCACTTGCTAATTTGCATATGTATATTTTGATTTGGCCAAATTCTTCATGAAAGTAGGAATCCTGCATGAAAGATTTGGGATTTGACCAGATTCCAAAATAGTGGATTCAGTGCATCCTTAAAGGAATAATGTCATCTGAAAACATGTTTTTTTTTTTTAAAATGCATCCGTTAATAGTGCTGCTCCAGCAGACTTCTGCATTGAAATCCATTTTTCTAAAGAAAATTTTGAAATTTGACATGGAGCTAGACATATTGTCAATTTCCTAGGGTGCCCCTAGTCATGTGACTTGTGCTCTGATAAACTTCAGTCACTCTTTACTGCTGCACTGCAAGTTCAGCAGCTCATCAGCAGAACAAGGGGAAGGTAACCAGATAACAGCTCCCTGGTAGATATAAGAACAACACTCAATAGTAAAATCCATATCCCACTGTGAATCCATGTCCCACTGCAACACCTTCAGTTACATTGAGTAGGAGAAACAATAGCCTGCCTGAAAGCAGTTCCATTCTGAAGTGCTGGCTCTTTCTGAAAGCACATGACTAAAACATGAACAAAATTACCTGAGATGACTGTCTGCACAAGAATATTAAAATTAAAAAAAAATGTCTGCCTTCACGCTGAGTGTACCTTTTGGCACTTTCTGTTATCAGTGATAAATTCACTGCACCGCCACACTGCAGAAAGGCCACTTCACTCCAATCTGCTTTTGTTTGTGTCTGCATACAAATATCACGTGCTGGTCAATAATTTTCCGCTGAAATTGTATGATTGACTATTTATGTGAAGGCAACACAGCGTAGCAAGATGGCTAACCAAACTGTGTCTGAAAAAAAGAATTGCCTGATTTTGCAGTTGTATGAGGCCATCTGATTGGCCTGCACCTTAAAGTAGTAATTCCTTTGATTAGCCGCTTATATACCTTATGTGCACAATGTTTCAGACTTCATTCAAAAGACTTTACCAAATGCATTCTTTGGATGTTATTTAGCATTTAATTGTTTATGTGCAGAATGATTAGAAATGCTTGAACCACATGGGATGAATTGGGGAGAAATGCAGGCAGAGAATCTACTCCTCTTCTGTGCTGCCTGATTGCGGAAGCATTACCTCTGTTCGGGTGCAGGCAGACGCGGCAGATTTCGGTGCAAAATGCAAAATCCCGCATTTTGGTGCTGAAATCTGCTGCATATATGTGTACTAATACGTTGGTAGTTGTCAGGATTGCTCTCAAACAAGAGATCACAAACAGGGAACACTTAACCAGAAGTTTCATGTATAGATTGATTATTCAGTACATCAGGTGCTACAAAAGGGAATTTTAAATTATTCTTTCTAATAAACAATAGTATGCTGTCGTGAGCTAATGTGCAAATAATAGAGCTGCATAACAAGTACTGATTAATTACAATTTTTTTTTTGGCCATGCAGTGTGCTGTACAAGTGAAGTTGGAGCTGGGCCATCGAGCCCAGGTCAGGAAAAAACCTACACTAGAAGGATTCACTCACGATTGGATGGTATTTGTCCGGGGGCCAGACCACAGCAACATACAGCACTTTGTGGAGAAAGTTGTCTTTCATTTACACGAGAGCTTTCACAGACCTAAAAGAGGTAAGAACATCATCATCACCACCAGATAGTAGTGTATGAATTCATAAACTGGTATATATTAAAAAGATTTGTATATATTAACCTTTCTGCAAATAAATCACTGTGGGTGCCAAATGTTAGAGCCCCCCCCAGTGGTTATAATCACTTGCCTGGTACCCTGAACCAGTGCTCCTGTTAGCTGAATCCAGAACTGGTGGGGTTCTTCTTTAGAGCAGTGTCCAAATATTAGCTTCTTCCTTGTCTGCATCAGGTGTGCATGCACTGTAGATTGAAAAGCTGAACTTTTAAAATGTTTAAATAACCAAAACTGTAAGAGGACTTCCCTCTTACGCAGTGCGTTTTACATATTACCAATCGGTTGGCATTATGGATGAATATACTCCACTGATTCCATAGAAGGGGGCTCAGGATTCTGATATTTTGCTGTTGGTCAATGATCTCAAACTTGAAGTACTATAAGTTACTATAAGATTTTCAGACTTGAACTGCCTATTGTGCCTGAATGTGGGCTGATTTTGACTGTGGGACTCTCATAGGGAGCAGTGCTTAACTGTGTTTGCCCTCCTTACATTACTTCAGATAACCCCTGTAATCAACAAAGTAGCAATTCAAATTAATTGACAGACTTATGCAAGGAGGTGTCTGAGAGGGGTGGTCTAAGAGGGTACCAGTGGCAACTTAACCATACTGGCTACTTTTTTCTTGTTCCACCTATCATTACTGACGGTTTCTTAGAAAACACGTGCTTGAACTATGTGCACTTTGCAGTGAAAGCTGTTCTAAGTGGCCCAGTTTTTGCTTATCAAGTGGATTTTTATTTTGATAAACTTTTACATAAAATTGTCTTTTTTTGTACAATTAGTAGCAATACATATATTTATTGTTTTATTCTACTGGATGGCCAGATAAACTTTGTATTTCTTTGTGGGGAAAACTCTATTAATAAGCTGATCCCTTCCTTTGTAATCTAAATTTCATACTGTAGATGTTTTTATCCTTAAACTTATTTTATGTCAATGTATTTTATCACACCACTTAAATTGCTTCATAATCTCTTATAGACTAGGCTTGTATGTTTTCTTTTTGCTGGTAATGCCAATAGAGCATTCAAAACATGTCCATAGTGAAGTTAAAGGAGAACTAAATCGTAAGTAAATAAGTCAGCTAGAAATATTGTACATTTTGTTTTGGGCTTCTGTACCATTCTAAGGCAACTACAACCCTTTAGCAGAGAAGATCAATGCGTCCAAACATGCCCCTATCTTCTTTTCTGCTGATTCACTGCATATGCTCTGTGCTGATGTCACTTACTGAGCTTAGAAACTGACTCCAAATATACAGTACACATAGAAATGTCACAATATAAGGCTGATTAGTTATTAATACAGATAATTACTACATGACCGCACAGAAACCAGTGCCATTAGCATCATAGTTTAATAATCAGCCCTGTAGTATCATCTTATATTACAGTTCAAACTTATTTTCTGCTTGATATTTTGTGACGACCCGTAAGCTTAGCTTCTCGACAGCTGCTCAAATCACCCTGAGTAAGTGAGTGTCACAAAAAAATTCTAAGATGGTGACCCCCTGTGAAAAGTTTGAAGCATTGCTGCTATTGAAAAGCTGAAACTTTAGGCTGGTGCAATAAGTTCAGTATCTAAAATATGGTGTTTTTAGCCATATTTATTTTTTGGGCAGATGACACACGGTCAGATTCGGGGGGGGTTTGGTCGCGCAGCGGGGCGACTTATCTACCCGAACTGCCTCCCGCAGGCTAGAATGTAAATCACCGGCATGGTGGCAATCGGTGCGATTCGTTTTCCGAAGTAGTTCGCAGTTGCCTCGCGAGGAAACTTCGGACGACTTTGGAAAACTAAGTGCTCCAAGTGCCATCCCACCGGCAGTTCTGGGAAAATAGTCGCCTCAAAGAAGAGGTGATTTATCACTGGACGATTAAATCTCCCTGAATCTGGCTGTGTGTCTCTGCCCTTCTTTAAGTGCATTTTAAATTTTATATTACATTTATTTATTTTAAAGCTAAAGATTTCAATTTGTTTTGAAAGACATTACAGCAGCTTGATATTTTGTACTGCTGCTTTGCAGTGCTGGGACAGCAGGTTCAGTTCCAGGCAAGGTACAAGCTGCAAGGAGTTTGTATTTTCTCCTTTTGTGTGGGTATTCTGCTTTGCTCCCACACTTCAAAACCATACAGACAGGTTAATAGGCTGCTGACAAATCGAATCTGCTGAATATATTTGCACTATGTAAATAAAGGAAATAGCATTGCATTAGCAGTTAAGTAAATTTGGCTAAATATTAAAAGTTTTCTAGAGGGGGTTAGCTCTAGAAATAGAAACAATTATAAAGCAGGAATAAAATAATTAACAAGGAATTAGGAGAATGGTTACTGTGTTGGAAGTTTTTAGGTTTTTATGAGTAATTAAAAGCGTCATGGAAACTTACTGGCATCTTCCCAATCCTTGTCTTGTTACTTGCTTGTTGATTTTTACCATTAGCATGAGATGGCAGATTGCATGGCTGGGTTTCTAGAATGAGCCCGATGAAGGCATTTCACATATGGAATATTTGAGTAGTAGAATGTTTACCTTAAACAGTTTAGAAGGACAGACCTCCCGTCTTGATTCAATGTATACAGCACATATTTCACCCTTTGATTTGAGCTTTTGTGTAAATAGCTATCACCCAGTCCACATTTGTATGATTCTCCAGGAAGTATATTAGTCTCTCAATAGTTTGTATATGTTTCTCATACTCCATTCTAACCTCATAGCTAGTGATCTGTACTGTTGATTGATATGCTTTCTCTTTTGCTTAAGTTGTAGCCCTTGTCTAGCTAACTTTATATTGTCATGGTTTATATACTTTTGTGACAGCTTCTGCTACGTCCTTATTGCTATTCAGCTTTGTATCCTTTCCTTGACCTTCCATTTTATATTATGCATTCCATTAGAATGGCTTGGCATAATGGAAATACTGTCTCTAATAACATTTAACCCTTTGCCTGCCAAGCATGTACGCTGTATGTTCAGGCAGGCAAGGGCTCAGACTGCCAAACATGTACCTTGTACGTTGTTTGGCATTTCCTGGATTCTTCTGTGATCTGTGGCTTGCAAAGCAGGGAAACAGCCGCAGATCACTTGGCAACCCCCTAGGCAACGAGCAGCGGGTCCTCGATCCCCTGCTGGCCCTACCGATCGTCCCACGACCCCAAGATGTGCCAACTACCCACACACTTACCGTTTCGGGTTTCAGGATAATTTTCATATCTTCTGTGATCTTGCGCTGCCGGGAAAAGCTGCAGATCACTTGGCAACCCCCTAGGCAACGAGCTCCAGGTCCTTAGTCGCCCCGATCACTCCCCCACATGACCCCAAGCAGCCCCAACATCAGCTGACACGTGGCTGCTTCTGGGGTCCTGCCTCCCAGCACCGGCCCCTTCGTCTCTGCTGGTGCTGATCTGCCTGGGAGCCCTCCTGCTGCGGACCTCCAGTTGTGTTCGAGAGGGGGAGACTTTGCCTATCCCCAGGTACAAAATTTGAACATTTTGCTTTTTTCCATTTCTCACTTCTTTCCACCACTATATTTGTATATTTCTACACCCATATACCCACACATATACTCATATATACACACACCTTTGTATACACCTGCGTAATTTTCTGTAATTTTTTTATTGAATATTCTGTTCTGTTTTGCCTATGTATATTTAGTATAGTTTTGCTGTTTGGTGTTTGGTATAGAAAGATATATTTTACTTTGTTTGATCCGTCAGAGTATGTACTTTCCAAAAATATTGTGTGCGGAGTTTGCTGGATAATGTGTTTCCTGATAATTGATCCCATATCTGTATATAAATAAGCTGTTTGTCATGGAATAAAGGATAAAAAGTTCAGGTGACATAGCAGATAAGCTCTGTAGAATATAATATTTAACCTGTACTAAACAGCCTGTTTTCACTTGCCTCCATTGCTACACAGAAACTTGTTCTATAAACTATAGCAGTGTACAGTATCTGAAGCAAACAGATCAGTTTTACCAGTGCGTGGCAACAGTACATTATATTTTAATGACTTAAAATAAAAATTTTTTTTTTTGGTGTTTATGCCCCCAAGCATCTTCAAACAGCTCTCAAATTATATCATCATCATCATCGTCATTTATTTATATAGCGCCGACAAGATACGCACTGCTTTGAAATTATATTGTTGTGTAGAAAAAAATTATTGTAACACTGGATTAAGAATACCAGTTCTAAGCAGATATTTTTTTCTAATACATGTATGGGGCTTGTTATCCAGAATGTTTGGACCTGGAGCTTTCCAGATAATGGATCTTTCCATAATTTGGATATTCATACCTAGTTTACTAGAATATCATGTAAATATTAAATAAACCCAATGGGCTGGTTTTGCTTCTAACAAAGATTTGTTATAAAGTACAAGGTACTGTTTTATTATTACAGAGAAAAAAAAACATTTTTAAAAATTTGTATTCTTTAGATATAATGGAGTCTATGGGAGATGACCTTTCCGTAATTCGGATCTTTTTGGATAATGGTGTTCTGGATAATGGATCCCTTAGCTGTAACAGTTACTAAACTAATTTCTTAGGTAAATTTCTATTGTTCATTTGAGGGGCAACATACCCCCTTATGCAGTATGAGTTTCATGAACAGGGCTTGTTCTGCATCTTTTTACTGTATGTATCACTTATATGCATTGTTTTAATGAAAAAAAATATAGTATTTATTTTAATACACTGTGACATAGACTGCAGAGTATTTAAGTTGGGGGAGAGAGAGAGTACGTAAAAGTGTATAAACAATACAATGATTAGTTAGCACATTTATTGGAATGTGGTAGAGCCTTTGGTGTAGGCTGTCCATTTAGTTTAGATTGAGTTAATGTTCATGACTGGAAATAATTAGCTTGTATAAAGGAAGTGCAATTTATTGTGCAAACATAAATGGATTTGTGTAACAAAATCACCTGTATGTCTTCCAATCACCTGTAGCTACAAATAAGCAGGTATTATTTTACAGGTCATCAATTTAAATGCAGACTTCCTATTTGTTGCTATGGATTAATGCACCTGGACAAATTTTATGACTTTTATTACATACAAGTTAAAGCGTGGCTATTGATATCTCAGAATAAAAGAAAATGTAATGAAAGCGATGTAAAATGTTAGTAAATTAGTGTTAAAATAATTTATATAAATTTTTAAAGTGAACATATAGTACTTTTTCCAAGTTCATAAAATCGCTTGTTGCAGTTTACATTATCATTTCCTTAGCTTTTATGATATTAGCAGCCAAACATTTCTAATCATGGAATTTGTATCAGCAGCACACCTGTCCTGGAATGTTAATCCAAGACATAGGATACAGTTTTATCACAAAACATTTTGGAATGCATTTACATATTTCCAGTTGCAGGGGAAAGGCCTAATGCATTTGTGGAACCTCAGTTTAATGGAAACTACTTGTCACTGTTGCTAAAACAGTCCAAATATGTGACATGTTTTTTGGGCAGCTAAAAGTTGTCCAGTAGGGTAAAGCATGTTATATGCATGTATATGTAAATTCGTTCATATATGTCTTTAGTTGTATGATTAGGTCCTATAGCCAGTCATTTGGATCATGCTATTTTGCACATGCATGTTAGCTTAAAGTAACTAGTCTTGTCTGTTGCTTTAAAATTGGATTTCCTTAGTCTTTTTTAACTGGTATCATCTTCAAGTGCTGTAGCCTAAGTGCTGTAGCCTAAGTGCTGGCATATGAACTATTCTCCTGTTCTGAGACGGGTTGCTTTTGCACAAAACAGGAAAATTTTTTACCTGAAATAAGCAGCATCAGATAGGCCCACAGAAGGGTACACCATACCTAGAGGAGCATGTTTGGAGAGACCAGTTATTATTATTATTATTAATATGTATTTATATAGCGCCAACATATTGTGTAGCACTGTAAAGTAAATGTGATTATACAACTAAATCATATGAATTATATACATAGAACATATGGAGTTACATACATCACAATCAATACAAGTACAAAAGGTGAGGAAGGCCCTATGCATAGGCATACACTCTAAAGGGAAGGGAGTAATACACAAGGTGTGGGAGTGGGCAAGATCGAATATGGTAGTAGTATTTGGTAGTTAAACAGAGTGAGGGTAGGCTTCTCGAAAGAAGTGCGTTTTAAGAGATTTCTTGAAAGCAGAAAGGTTGGAGAAAGTCGGACAGACCGTGAGAGAGATCCAGAGGAGGGGTACAGCCCTTGCAAAGTCTTGAATGCAAGCATGTTTGGAGGTAATGAGAGAAGAGTTGAGTAGCAGGTCAGTAGAGGAGCGTAGTAAGCGGTTGGGTGAGTATATAGAGATGAGTTCAGAGATGTAGGGTGGGGCAGAGTTATGAAGTGCTTTGAATGTCAGGGTCATTAATTTGAATTTGATTCTGAAAGGTAGTGGAAGCCAGTGCAGGGATTGACAGAATGGCGTGGCAGAGGAGATGAGGTTGAGATCAGGAGATGAGAGATAGATCTGAGTATAGTCCGCATAGAGGTGGTAGTGGAAACCATACGAGTTGATTAATTTGCCGAGGGAGGAAGTATAGAGGGAGAATAGTAATGGTCCCAGAGACTTGAAGAACCCCATAGAGGTGGTAGTGGAAACCATACGAGTTGATTAATTTGCAGAGGGAGAAAGTATAGAGGGAGAATAGTAATGGTCCCAGAGCCTTGAGGAACCCCAACAGAAAGAGGTAGGGGAGAATATGCTACTCCGTTGTAGGAGACAGTGAAGGAATGATTGGTGATGTAAGAAGATAACCAGGACAGGGCTGTGTCAAGGAGACCAAGCGACTGGAGGGACTGGAGGAGGAGAGGGTGATCTACAGTGTCAAATGCAGCTGAGAGATCAAGCAGTATTAGTAATGAGAAATGATTGTTGGCTTTGGAGGTTAAAAGGTCATTAGTTAGTCGAGTCAGGGCAGTTTCAGTGGAGTGTTGTGGCTTAAAACCAGATTGTAGGGGTCCAGCAGGTTATTGTCAGAGAGGAATGAGGTTAGTCTGTTGTAAACTAGGCGCTCAAGAAGTTTAGGGATGAAAGGTAGCAGAGAGATAGGTCGGAGGCTGTGAGGATTGGAGGGATCAAGAGAGGGTTTTTCAGAATGGGGGTGACAAGAGCATGTTTTAGTTGAGAAGGAAACAGTCCAGTTAAGAGCAAAAGATTAAATAGGTGAGTTAAGGCTTTGATTAGACAAGGATTGGTAGACCAAGACAAGGCATGGACTCAAAAAGGTGCTGCTTGGTGTACCTTTAATGTTCCCCTGACTCTTTTCCCCAGATTCTGCAAACCCAGATGCAATGTTTAATAATTGAAACAAATGTTTGCCTGTGTTGTAGTATAAATACAATATATCTAAGCACTTGTTTGTACTGCACTTATTCCTAACTGGATATGGCAAAAGATATGTTTTTGGCTGCTTTAGATCAGGTAATCATGCTCATACAAAACATTCTGTTGTTGAAGAGATGCTTTATTTGTCTTGGTTAGACATACAATGGAGTTGTAGCTATCTCCCTTTTGATCAGTAATCTTTATTGGCATCTTGAACTCCTGCAGTTTCCCAGAAAAACATTGTAATAAATCCATTCCGTTCAGAGCTTTGTGGGAATGTTGGTGATCTGCTGATGAATAAAAAAGAGAATTGCCTGGGCCACAGATGCTGCAGACGAAAAGCGTTGTCCTCATTTGGTTCTTACCAATTCTGTCAGAATCAAACAGGGTATTTACCAGCTTTTCCACAAACCAAATAGTTTAATAAACTTCTATTAAAGTAATCATTTAATTTGGGTTGCTTTATTGTATATATTGTGACTGTTTTCAGGGAATGTGTTTTATTATTAAGGATTTTCTGATAATTTACTTTAATTACTTTTTTATATTATGATATATCCATTTTTAAAATAAGACCTTATAGTGACTTCTTCAACTAAGGCAAGTAACATAACATCTTCACTTCATATATGCACAGTATTAGTATGTCCCCTTGTACTTAACTCACTGTAAAATAAAAAAAATATACAAAAGAAAAAAAGATAAATAAAGTGGAATCTGTTTCTTTTTAAATAGACAGTAAAAATGTATGCATATTTTAAGTCTTACAGAAGATAAGCAATAAAAAACTTCCCATGATTGCCGTAAAACCCCCTAAGTAGCCTTACATAATATTTTTTTAATATTATTTATATAGCATTGAGCAAAATGCCCCGTTGGATATATAAAAGGCAAATTGCTGTGTTTTTTTTGCTACCAGTTGGCAAAATAGTAATTTACATTTTTTGCATGTACTTTAATGCAATTTAATCTGAATTGTTTAGGAAGGTTCGCGGTTTGGAAAAGTATGTCAGACTAGAATTGCACCATTGCTTTGAAAATTTGCAGTTCATCTGTGATTTAATAGTTCACATACTCTGGGGTATGTTTATGAAAGGGTTAAGCTGGCCATAGATGCAACGATCCGATCGTACGATTTTTCGTCCGGCGGAGATCGTCGTTTGGTCGATCGGACAGGTTAGAAAATTTCTGTTGCCTGACAATAATATCTCTTCTTGTATTGCCGATCATACGATTTTCAGTGGGAGACTGTCACTAGCTTTGTCAGACATAAACATCGTACTATTGCTATCAGGTAGTACATTGGCTGATCTGTTCTTTTACTACTTTTTTGGTCGGAATGGTAAGACTTTGATCTTTATGATTAGTGGAGGGTAGGAAGATGGGAAAGTCCGATCGTACATTGATTCGTACGATTGGATCTTTGCGTCTATGGCCAGCTTTAGAGATCATCACAGTCCCCTAGAGTGAAATTCCGTCTCTCTCCATTCATTTTTATGGGATTTTCAAAGGCATATTTATCAAAGGGTGAAAGTTCACCATTTGATAAATATGCCTTTAAAAATTCCATAGAAATAAATAGTGAGAGGTGGTATTTCACATTAGCGGACTGTGGCAATCTCTAACTTCACTTTTTGATATATATAGCCCGATGGGTGGTATTTAACACAAATTTTTATCATTGTTTTAAAAATAAAATATCTACCTAACTCACAACCACGATTTGGCGTATTAAAAACATCTGAACAAACTTGTATGTGCGGGAAAAGTTGCAACAAAACCATGCGACAATTTAAATTGTGCAACTTTTTAGATTTGTTGCCCAAGATCTCTAAGATTTAGAATTTTTCCCTTAAAAACTCAACCAGAAAAATTTGAGGCTTAATAAATCACTCCCTGTGTTGTGATGTGTTTCTGTGTTCAAAAAAATGGCACAAGCTTGTCTGGGACAAAGTGCCTGGAACTCAAATTACTGGTGTTCTTACTTTGATTGTAAAATATAGGCCAAAACCTGTTTTTAGAGGTCTGTGAAAATGGTTCCTTGCTAGCCTGATTACAGTACGTAAGCCAGAGGAAAGTTTCATTGAACACATGGTTACAGGATGTTTGTAGGTGCTTAAAGTGGACCAGACATAAAAAGCTGTATAACAAAAGTCCTTTTCAAATGAAACATGAAATCCAAATTATTATTTTTATTTGAGTGTTCAGAGCTGTAAACTCATTTCAAAATCTCAGCTGTCAATCAAATATTGCCTGCCCCTCCTCTAAGGCATAGAGGCGGGGTACACAATTACTTTCACTTTCCATTCAACACTTCCTAGATGTCACTTCTGTCCCCACATTCCCCCAGTTCTCTTAACAATTTAATTGTGTAGCCAGGGCATGGGAATGGACATCAGGTCCCCCGTTCAGGTGCACAAACAAGATTTTGAGATGAGGCAAAGCTTGCCTTAATAACAGTGGCCACAAAATGGATCCCGCCTGCTTTTTATAATTATGAGTTCCCACTGATGGAAACAAGTTTCAAATAACTTTACAGTGTAAGTTAAGTTCATTTTGCTTGACTAACATGATAAAATAAATTTCCAAATATTTTTTTTGGGTGACGTGTCCCCTTTAAGTGAAGATTTTACTGATATTTACATCTATGAATAAATTCCATGGCAGAATTTAGCAGGAAAGGAGTATATTTGGGTAGCTAGCAGTAGGACAAAGCAAAGGCTGGACAAGATATATATATTCTTAGTTGAGGGTTGTGGGCATCAAAAGGTATAAAGGAGTGAGTTGCATGTCAGACATAACAGCACTTATAATCTCTTGTGTGAGATAGGGGAGCATTGATTTAGGGGGAATACATGTAAGTTCCTTCACAATTTTTCCATGAAAATATTTGTATCCCTGTTTTTTTTTTTGTTCCCTTTCAGGTTTGTACAGTGCTACATTTAAAGCTTTTTTTTCTAAAAACACTGTAGGTGTGTTATGCCACTTTCAGATCATAGCAAACAAACGATTTATTACCTACCAGCTACAGTAAGCTTGCTTACATTCTCCCAAGTGATTATATTTTCCTGCCTTCTGGGAATAAGCTTCTATTCAGACTTAGAAATTGTTGCTAGGTGGGGTGAAGCTAGTTTTTTTTTATACAAGCAGTTTTTACAAAGTTCCATGAGGAATTGTCTTTTTTTTTGAAACTGCATTATTGATCTGCCTAGCCTATTTCTCATCATTCTCAGTTTTTGTGAGCAGTTTTTTCCCTGGTCTGTGTGTGTGTTTCTTCGACGTGACAAGTGCTGGGAAGCTTGCCAGCTTACATGGCTCTGCAGAGACCTTGTCATATTATAATTACACATGACTCAGAACATTCTGTATTCACTGGGAGCTGTTGCATACTGCATTTCAGACTACACTAAACATGCCACTCACACTTCTGATTCATTTCTCTTCCTAGAGCTTTGTGAAATTACAGTAATGAGCACAAGATAGACACCTCCGAATTCTTCTAATCATTTCAGACCTTTAGAGGTCAAAGTTTAGCAGATTCATGTCATGTGGTTAATTGATGCCTTGAAGATAGTTTTTTTTTAATTGCTAAGTTGTTCTAAGTCTTCTAAGAGAAAAGAGCAGGCTCTATGAATAAGCAAGAAATTTTAACAAATAATTGCTCCTGAAATAGCGTCAGTCTTATCATTTTAAGGTGGCAAATTCTGACAGGCTTTTTAAAGGAATTGTTCAGTGTAAAAATAAAAACTGGGTAAATAGATAGGCTGGGCAAAATAAAAAAATGTTTCTTGTATAGTTAGTTAGGCAAAAATGTAATGTATAAAGGCTGGAGTGACTGGGTGTGTAACATAACAGAACATAGGCCAACTTCCTGCTTTTCAACTCTCTTGGTTTCCACTGACTGGTTACCCTGGTTACCAGGCAGTAACCAATCAGAGACTTGAAGGGGGGCCACATGGGTCTTATCTGTTGCTTTTGAATCTGAGCTGAATGCTGAGGATCAATTGCTAACTCACTGAACAGATATGTACCATGTGACCCCCCTTACTTCAAGTCGCTGACTAGCTCAGAGTTAAAGGAAAACTATACCCCCCAAACAATGTAGGTCTCTATTAAAAGATACTGAGTAAAACAGCTCATGTGTAAAACCCTGCTTCATGTAAATGAACCATTATCATAATAATATACTTTTTTAGTAGTATGTGCCATTGGGTAATCATAAATAGAAAATTGCCATTTTAAAAAATAAGGGCCGCCCCCTGACATCGTAAGATTCACTGTGTACACATACAAACCACATGTAAGGTCACATGAGCCAATTAACAGACAGAGTTCTGCCTTTTGCTTCCTCACTTCTTCCTGTTACAGTTAGTGTTGTAGTATTTCTGGTCAGGTGATCTCTGAGGCAGCACAGATACAGTCACGAAATGGTAGTTCAAGGCAAGAGACGTAAAAGGGCAATATTTATGTAAATATATATTCCAGTTTGGTAAGATTCTTTAATATGTCATTCAATTTGATATAAACTATCTGTTGCTTAAGTATTCATTTTGGGGGTATAGTTTTCCATTAAGCTCCCCATAGACGCGACGATTCTTCTTGCCGAACGACCGATTTTAGGGAAGCCCAACCAATCCTTCGAAATTATCGTACGGTTAGTGGGATTCGAACGATCGTACATGTTACGATTTTTCAGCCGACATCTGTCAGAAAATTGATCTGCCAGGTCAAAAAATCTTTGTTGGCCCCAGTGCAATCTATCTATGTTTGCAGGGTCAACCAGGCAGCTCCCCTTTGTTTTCCTGGCAAATTGGTCTTTTTAGTTGATGGTAAATTCTTACGATCATACGATCGTTTTGAGAAGATCGTGGTCTCATGATCAGGATCTGATCTTTTAAAAATCTCAACATCTATGGCCAGCTTTAGAGAGCTGAAAAGCAGGAAGTTGTGTTCTGGCTATTATTTTAAACATCCAGTCACTCTAGTCTTTATACATTAAATTTTTGGCTAACTAACTATATTAGAAACATTTTTTATTTTCCACAGCTAACTTCAAATTTGGCTCCAAAATCACCTTATTCTGTCCCTGTTTTCAGCTATTGCCATGAATTGTATCTGCCTGCTACTATGCACACAAAGAGAATTTCTAAAAACACAGTTTTGACACAAAGCATGTATGCCATTAGCCTTAGACCACTGGCTTTCACTTTCATGTGAAATTTATTTGCAATTACAGGTATGGGATCCATTATCCGGAAACCCATTACACAGAAAGCTCTGAATTATGGAAAGGCTGTCTCCCATAGATTCCATTTAATGAAATAATCCAAATTTTTAAAGGAAATAGTTTTTTTTCTCTGTAATAATAAGACCGTACCTTGTACTTGATCCAATCTAAGATTTAATGAATTCTTATTTAATGTTTACATGATTTTCTGGTATACTTATGTATGAAGATCCAGTTATCCTGAAACCCAAGGCCCAATACCTGTACAGGATACCTATTAAATATAAATACGTGTTTTGTGCAGTGTCACTTATTTTTATGTGGAATACCTACACTAAAAATTGCACCTTTAACCCCACCAATAGCTAGAAATGGAGGGCATATTTATCAGAATACGTATTTTAATAAAAAAAGTCGAATCCATGATTGGACCTTATTTATTATTAAAAGAGCACAATTTAATTGGATTTGGGACAAACATGGAAAAATCAAGCGACAATCCGAATCGAGCAATCTTCACTAAGACCACAGCACAGACCACAGAAATTTCCAAATAGGATAGGGACCTCTCCCATTTACTTATATACAACCTCGGTAGGAGGTTCTTCTCCATTATTTTCCAACATTTTTTATTTTGCACAGCCTATCAATTTAACCAGTTTTTATTTTTATACTGAACAATTCCTTTAAGGTCTTTGCACATGTTAGATTAGCTCAGTTGCTAACTGATTACACGTAGGGCAGGATGTCCATCAGGACATACCACTTGGCAGAAAACTGACTGATGATCACTCATGTTCACCGAATGGAGTAATTTTTGTTGTCTTTCTTTCTTTTGGCTCATCAATTTTGGTGAGATATAACAAGGGTTTAAATAAAGTCACAGGTGTTCAGAATTTGATTGACTTTAATTGAGCAGGGTGGTTACATTACAATTTTTACTGACACAGGTGTACTTGTAAAGTATTCTAGCTAATTGTTATTTCTATAGGGCTTGTCAGCCAACTGAAGAATGGTAGTATTTTTTTTGTAGCAGGTACCATCTAATTTATAATGAAATACCCACTATTAAAAAAGCAGGGTAGTACTAGATAATAAGCACTTTCTTTATAGTCTTTATAGATTATTAATAGGAGTTTTGGTCTGACTGTCATTTTCCTTTAATAGAAAACTACTCCCAATGTTGGTGTCTAAAAATATATTGCATAAAACAGATTATGTAAAACCCTTTCATGTAAATAAACCTTTTTCATAATAATATACTTTTTAGTAGCCATTGGATAGTCCTAAATAGAAAATTGCCATTTTGAGAACTAAGGGCCAGCCCCCTTGGATCCAACAATTCATAGTGCACACTAGCAAACCACACAAACCATACATGTTAGTCACATGAGCCAATTAATGGACTTCTGCCTTTTGCTTTCACACTTCTTCCTGTTAGAGTTGCAGTATTTCTGGCCAGATGATCGCTGAAGGGGGCACAGAAAATATCCTAAAATATATGTAAAATGGCAATATTTACTTATAAATATATTCCTGTTTGGTAAGATTCTTTAATATACCAATTAATTCATTTTGGGGGTATAGTTTTTCCTTTAACTGTCTCATTTGGTCCTGGCAATATCACCAACATAACATCAGACCAGGATTTAGTCAGACTGTGTCTTTACAACGGTTAACTTTGAGAGCATTATCAACCATAATAAAGAGAGACAGACTGGTTTGGTAGGTTTTAGGGGTGGGTTTGGAAGAGAGAAAGTACAATAGCTCTTGTGGACAAGGTAGTATCTGCACACAGCAGTAATAGTATATTTAGAGAAGATAAGAAAAATCTTAATACAATAATATTGTTTTACATTTATATCCTAATGTTTGTATTGCACAAGTATAAAGACATGTTTGTATTTGGGGGTTAGAGTGCCTTAATGTCACATGACATTACAAAAAAGACATTGAGTGCCTTAATGTCACATAATGTCTTTTTTGTAATGTCATTGTGGATTTTTTTTTTTTTTGAATGTGCAATTGCATTTTTAACCAAAGAGAACTTTATTTCCTCAGCACTTCAAGTCATTGTTATCTTCAAAGCAATTTATTTTGCACTAAAAAGACTTTGGAGCTGTTGTGTTTATGTTCAGTATGCAGTAACCACTTTCATTTTAACCCCAAAGCATATGTTTTGGAGCATCAAAATGCTACTCAGCATTGACTATTACACATTGTTTTTTTGCTCACAGGAACTGACCTGTAGTCTACTTATTTTGAGGTTGTTAAGTCAGAATCCCATAGGAAATATATATATTTAGCAATGAATACATATTTAATGGGGTGCAGCGCTTATAGGTCATAAGACAAGCAAAATTTTTCTATGCTGTGACAGGTTTATGATACTATGTTCTACTTTCAAATGTTTCTGTCACTGATAAGGGAAGCATATGCTATGCATGTGCCAAAGGGAGACGTTTACTAGTGCATGTAGAAATCATTTTGCCTGTTTAGGATTTTTTTAGAAACAAATCTTTCTCTTTACTGTTTTAACTGTTCATAGCAATGACTTCCTTTCATTGGAGGTAAAACAGATATATAATTAGGAGTGCCTTATTTGGCAAAATAATGACTCAAGTCATTACTCAACTATATAATTATGCTTATTGCATGCAAAGCTTATACACAGTACTCCGTTTTGAAGCACAATTGTGTAAGCCCAAATTTAAAATACTAAAATAAATCGAGACCCATGCAAAATTTGGGAACCAGGCTCTTGTGCTGGCATATTTGTTTCAAGAACTATAAAGCACTGCTGATCACACAATGTGTCATTCTACATTATGGGGGTATCATCATTTTCTGCTCAAATTTCCTTCTCCTGACACTATGCTTTTGTCTGATCTTCCAGAGTTAAAGACTATGGAGCAAATACACTAACCGCGAAAATTCGCCAGCGCTGGCTTTGCGCACATTGCAACACTTCACCAGGCATAAATTCGCCTGGACAACGCTAATTCGCGAAGATCTGAAGTTGCACACAGGGTACCGAACGCTGGCGAAGTTGCGCTAGTGAAAATACGCTCAGCAGTTCAAAGTTACGCTGCAGTTGGCTAATTTGCATACGGCGTGCAGTTAAATTACAAGGGCCGTATATGCTGCAGCATATGTACCCCAAAAAAATTAGATTTTTTTCAGCCTATCACCCTGTAAAAAGGAACAGACGCAATTTTTTGGAACTTTTTTTTGAGGAACTCCTATCTACTCTATTGCACTTTGCCTGATCTGAGGTGGTGAAGGCAAGTCTGGCGATAGAGGTAACGTTCAGTAAAATCAAAAACGTAGTGAATTTGCATAGTAACGCTCTTTTGCCAGAGCCAAAATTCGCCTGACGTTAGAGTGTGAAGTTGCTCCAGAGTCTATCTCCTTGGCGAAATTACGCCAGCAATAGCCACTTCGCCCTTTAGTTAATTTCCCCCTATGTGTGCTTAGTGAATGCTAGAGATTTTATACATAATCTTGTATACCTTTACCCATTCCCTTAAGACAATTTTACAAATCTGAAGGTTCCGACTTTCGTTTGAAGCAATGTAGGTGGTTTTTCACAGTGAGGACAGTGAGGTTGTGGAATGCACTGCCAGGTGATGTTGTGATGGCTGATTTAGTTAATTCCTTTAAGGGTGGCGTGAATTATTTCTTAGACAGACATAATATCAAAGGCTATTTTGTTATTAAACTCTATAGTTAGTATAGATATGGGTATATATAATTTATGTGAAGGTATGGAGGGAGGGGTGTGTGTGGATGCTGGGTTTCATTTGGAGGGGTTGAACTTGATGGACTTTGTCTTTTTTCAATCCAATTTATTTATGTAACTATGTAAATTAATTGCCATAAAGAAACTGACCTGCTTTGTAGACTGTGGCAAAATAAATTGTAGAATCAGTTTTCTGCTTGGTTTTAAGATACATTTAGGTAGTGGTTCCCAATCCCAAGGATGGCCTCTAAAATCGAATGCAAAAGGAATTTCACACATAGCGGCAGATTTATTAAGGGTTGAATAGTAAATTCGAATTAATTTTTGCATTTTTTTTTGGTGTCAAAATTCACACATTCGAATTTTAATCCCCCTATTTGAATGTAAATTTAAATGTGAGATTTATCACACCTTAACCATGGAAACCGTTCTAATTTGAATATTCAGCACCCAAAACCTGCCGAATTCAATGGAAAAAGTCAGTTGACCCATTTGAAGATGTTAATAGGCTTCCTGACATTCAAGTTTTTTTCAGAGGAAAATTAGTTTAGAATTTCGTTAGTATTCGAATACGAATCGAATCTCCGGGTCGTTCCAATACGATCGAATTTTAGACAATCACATTTTCTCATAAATAACCTTCCAGTCTAATTGTTAGTACATTCGCATTTATTAGAGTAAAAAAATTCACATGAATTTGAAATTCGACCTTTGATAAATCTGCCCAATAGCGTAATATTGTCTTAATTATAGAGATAAGTAATAAAGCCCATAGTACCACAAAGTGTTTAAAAATGGTGCCTGGAGAGCTATATTGCAGAAGATCAACCACTGTGATACTCTTCAAGATTCCCCTTTTGGGTATATACTCACAAGATTTCTTATGACTTTTGGTGCATAAAATGTCAGTCCTTTGCCTTATGATTTCCCTCCAGTCATCCACAAGGATATCCATATCGTAAAGCAAGTAGTACCCACAGCAAAATAAAAGTCCGGACTTCTCTGGGACCAGGAAGGCTTCTCCAGTTGAGTCTGTGATTGGTAAATTAATCACACCGTTCCAAAATCCAATGCGTTTTGCCGTCCCCTTTGACCACTTCCTCTTAGTGGTTGTGGTAATCACACAACTCTTAAAGGACCAGTAACATCAAAAAAATTTTTTCAAAAATTCGTTAGTATACATCAAAAAATAAACACTAACACAAATTAAACTTTTAAATAGCAAAGCCTTTATTAAAAAATAACTTACTGAAACTCTACTTCCGCTTCTGTTCAGAAAAGGCGAAACGGCGACATCCATCCTGCAGCAGTTGATTTCTTCTCCCTCGCTCTCTCTCCTGGCTGTGCTCGTTCTGGCGCGCTCTGCCGGCAAGAATGTCAGCCAGCTTCTTCTTCTCCTTCATCACACTTTCCCCAACCACTAGAACTTTGCCACGGCCAGCATCCCAACTACAGCCGCCAACCTCCCCCACCAATAAGCATCTTTGAATCTTCCGACGTGCCAGCTGCGTGAGGTCAGATCGCGTGCACAAACCTCCAGCACATGGCTTCGTCCCTCCCAGGCAGCTTTCCGGGACTTGCTCATTCGCACTCCCTCTCTCCCTCTGTTTCTGGAGCAGCAGCAATTCGGCTGAGCAGCAGCAGTTCTACCTGAATACGGCCCTGAATACGGCGCCAGAAAACAAGCAGAGGTAAGAGTTTGACTGAGCAAGGGGGCGGCTTGGCAGATGTATGCATCTGATTCTGTGAGGTTGTATTGCAATAGCAACGTAGTAACGTGGCCGACGTCTGAGTCCAGACCAGCACCTCCCTACGTGGAACCCAGCATATGAGCACAGTGCTATGGGTCCGAGCTACTCTGCCTTTTCTACAACTTTTTGCTGCGACGGGACTTACCATTATTAGAAGTGTCATAGCGGTTTCGTGCTGTGTCAGTCTGACAATACATGCGCTAGACATAGGGCAGGCAGGAGAGAGAGCGAGGGAGAAGAAATCAACTGCTGCAGGATGGATGTCGCCGTTTCGCCTTTTCTGAACAGAAGCGGAAGTAGAGTTTCAGTAAGTTATTTTTTAATAAGGGCTTTGCTATTTAAAAGTTTAATTTGTGTTGGTGTTTATTTTTTGATGTATACTAACTAATTTTTTAAAAAATGTTTTTGATGTTACTGGTCCTTTAAGTCTGGCCTCCCAGAGCAGTGGAAGGGGGGTGCTCAGACTAAATGCCATTAGGTGAGTATTTGGAAAAATGGCCATTTGCTTTTGTAGATCCTCCTGGAAGCCCAGCTTCCAGTTAGGCTAATATTTGGAAATATTATGAAGTGTTTTGAAGCTGTACAGGTATGAAATTACAAAGCACAGTAACAGTACAACAATTATACAATCGTTTTGCTAACAATTAAACCACCATCTTGTCTGTAGAAATTCAGGTATATGTGGTCAGCTGAAGTAGTTGATAAGGTGTCAAAGGGATCTATAGTGCCAGTGCGACATGACTCTTTGTAAAATTATACCAATCTTTTTGCCTGTAGAAATTCCTGGGTATGTGTCCAGAGTGAGAGAAGCAAATGGAGTGACACACTTCTTGTGTAAGCAGCTGTATATTGATACAATAGATTTATATTTAATTTTTTTTTCTTCCTGGTAATTACATATGGGGCGTGTTATTCAGATTGCTTGGGACCTGGGGTTTTCCTGATAACGAATCTTTCCGTAATTTGGATCTTCATACCTTTATACCAAGTCTACTAGAAAATCATGTAAACATTAAATAAACCCAAAAATCTAGTTTTCAATAAGGATTAATATTCGTTATTAATCTTCGTTTGGATCAAGTACAAGGTACTGTTTTAATATTACGGAGAAAAATGAAATAATTACCTTAACCTGAAACCATAAAAGGTAAAATAGTTTAAAGAGGTGGTTCACCTTTAGGTTCACCTTCTAAGCAACTCTTCCATTGGTTGTCATTTATTTTTATTGTTTTTGAATTATTTACCTTCTTCTGCTGACTCTTTCCAGCTTTCAAATGGGGTCACTGACCCCTTCTAAAAAAACAAATCTCTGTAAGGCTAAAACTGTATTTTTATTTCTACTTTTTCTTGCTCATCTTTTTTTCTATTCAGGCCCTCTCCTATTCATATTCTTATAACTCTTATTCAAATCAGGATAATTTGGACCCTAGCAACCAGATTGCTGAAATTGCAAACTAAAGAGCTGCTGAATAAAAAAAACAACTAAAAAACCACAAATTATAAAAAAGTAAAACCAATTGCAAATTGTCTCAGAATATCACTCTCTACATCATACTAAAAGTTACCACAAAGGTGAACAACCCCTTTAAGATTGATTGATTTACCTTTCAATTTTCTATGCTACTGTTTAATAGAACACATTAAATATCCAAGATTAATTGCTCTTTTCATTGTTGTGTTTATATAATTTTACAAATTCGGACGTCACAATCTTCCGACCTGCCATTAACCATTCAGATTAAATAAAGTATTTAAATAACAAATCAGCCAATATTTTGCCCATGACAGCAATCATACTAAAGATGTGTCTGACAAATTCTAGTGACAGTCACCCACTAATGACTGTAGGCAATACATGCAGAGAAATTATTGTTAGCCACCAGAAATCTTTTAAACTGTCCAAACGACTGATCTCCATAGTACGAAAAAAATGACACACGGTCTGAAAATTCTACAAAACTTCTATTCTTACAACTATTGGAGGAATGTAATAAAAGTCGCAAAGAGCAAAACAATTAGCACAAATAAGAATAAAAAGTCTAATTTCGCAATGTACTCTTCCTTAAACTGTTATTACATTGTGAACTTTAATTGCGCATTGCAAATTTTAATTGCGCATTGCCCACTTTTAAGAAGTGTTTGAAGGTGTCGTAATCTTTTGGAGCAAACGTAACCACTTTTTCAGTAAGAAGTTTTATTACATTGGTGCTAACTTTAAAATTCGCAAACCTTCTTCCACTGGCGAAAGTGGTCGCTAAACAATTTCCGGATTCTCAAAAGCTATATTAAATTCACACAATGGCAAATTTGTTCGCACAGAGGCATAACTTTTTGCATTGCGAATATTTTTTTCGTTACCAACTTATTACATTCCCCCTATATCTTTTCATCTATGGCTAGCATTAGACTGTATCTTTCAGAATGTACAGAATGTAGGCTGCTGGGCATTATAGTAAATATATAGCAAATGATATATATATCATAGCAAAATCTGGAGATGTATATTATATAGCAAAATCTGGAGATGTACAGGCGGTGCAACCCTGCTCAATTCTGCATATTTTAAACGGCAATGTTAACATAGTCTTTGTGTCAGCAAAAACAGACCATCCCAAAGATTTAGACTTTATTTACTGTGTGTGTTCTAAATCTTTAACTTCATCATTGTCTCGCTCAGCTACAAATGATAAATGACCATTGACGCTAGCATTTCATATCTTTTAGCAGATTGGTTAGCTAAATTAACAGCTTTTTATTAACATAATTAATTTCCAAAAGCATAACAATCTTTTAAGGTGATGATGTAAGCACACACGCTGTCAACCCAGTCTATCTGTAAAAGCTTCTATATTCCTCTGAGTGCGGTTGGAAATGATTTTTAAATTGAGCATTATTAATGTGCTCCTGATCTGACTTGTCATACAGTACATCAAAGAGCACAAATGCAACAGTGCTGGAGGGAGGGAGAACATATGATTCACAAGCAGTTTTTGTCACTTTTGTCCAGCCAGTTATCTCTGTCTTGTTCCTTCGACAACTGTCTTTTAGAGAGGTCAGTCTGGACATAACATTGCTTGTTCCAAACATACTGATACTTGAGCCCTTTTGAGACACAAGATAAATCCATTTGTGAGGTACTGTATTTAAGTTGTCATTATTAAGCTGAATATTGATTGTCTTTGTCACAGAATGTTTCAGGGATGATTTTTTTGTAATGCTAATGTGTTTAAAGATGTTGCCCACCAGTTACAATATGCTTGTTTTGAATTTTTTGCTATTACATGTTTTTAAATAAATATGTCAGAGGCCATCAGTCATTTTGATAGAAATGCACACAAAAACTGTGCCTGGTGGTTGAACTGCTGTCAAAATCTGCTGTTTGTATTTATTCCAGAGAAATGGGTGTAGTTGACTAAGCTATTCACAGACAGATTTAGCTCAATATGGCAGGCCAAATTGTGCAGATCTTATGTTAGCGGAAAATTGTATTGTATGGAAAGGCCTGTGGAGATCAGTTGTGAGAGGGGATAAGATCAACACACCTGCTGGATTTTCAGACATGCCAATAAACTGCCGACTTGGGGGGCATATTTATTGACATTGGAGGCAAACATCACTGGTAATGTAACCTGTCAGATATTTGCTGAATTGTTGATGTGGGCAATATCACCAGTAATGACCTTGGTCTGTAGGGGCAAAGTTCATAGGTTTCGTAGTCCTTTGTATGGCTAGTTTTACACTGGAGCTCATTTATAATCACTGGGCAAATTTGCACCCAGGCAGTAATCCATAGAAACCAATCAGTAATTAGATTTTTTCAGCTATCTGCAAGGAGCACAATGAAAGCAATAATCTGATAGATCTGGTAGGCATTTCTATTTGACATATCTGTCAAAATGGTTACATTTTAAAATAATGTAGGACCTGTGGTTTAGAAATCAGTTGGGGAAAAATACATTTCCAGCATAAATTAAATTTATTTAATTTGTATTAACCTTTTAAGTGGCAGACAATTCCTGCAATGCATTTGCACTAAATGACTCTTTCAGTTTTCATGCATTTACTTTGTGGATGGGGGTGAGGTTAATAACTAGATGAAGGGGGATGCTTGGACCTCTACATTTTTTTTCATTACCACAATATGTGATTTTGCTCAGCATATTTGGTTTTCTGTACGACTTTTGCTTTAAGACAGCAGGGATTTGCAAACCTAGCATGCACTTTATACTATTTTATAAAGTATTAATTGGCAGAACTGAGACTTGTTTGAGGTATTTTTAGTTTTGCCTAGAAAAACTTTTTTAAATTTTTTCTGAAAACCTATACTTTGTAAAACTTGTTATTCAGCTTTTTCAAAACAAAATATATGACTATTAATACCTAAAAATGAAAAAATATAGGGTTAAGGTCTCATAATAAAGATAAACATGTCATAACCATATTTTAATATTCCCAATAACAATTTGACCTCAGAAAGTATTCAACCCTCTCTTGAAACGGTTTAAAGGAGAAGGATTCCAGGGTTTCTGACGTGAGGCAAGGTGAGTTTTTTCTCTGTGTGGGTAGGGGATACTTGCAGTTATTTCACAAAAGAATATACTTACCTGACAAAAAAGACCAAACATGTAGAATTACCTCAAATATTTAGATTTGTGTGTGTGTGTTAATCTCTGAAGTTTCGGCAGTACAGTGTAATACAACACATGAAAATACAGCTTTCGTGCATCTGGAAAAAGTACATCACTACATAAAACTATACAATGAATATTATCTAACCTTGCAGCCAGGTGCAGCCTAGGAAATGTAATGGTTAGCTTTACAAAACTGTAAAATTCTAATAAAGTAACTGTTACAACCACACTCAGTAATATTAGCCTGTTCAAATGTGCTCTGACCAGAATTCCCTCTTTTCCCCATGGAGTAATGGTCTACTCATGCTGATAAGTAAACATTTCCTACTCAGTGGGAGTCTGCATACATTGAAATGGAAATCACTGGCCAAAGCAAACTGCATTTTACTCACTGTTTTGTTTCAGTTTCTTTTGTTTTGAACAATTGTGGTTATTATCAGGATCTGCAGTTCTTTGTAATCAAGGGGTAAAAAAAAACGTATATATTTGTGTGGAGATAATATATCCCATGCCTGCATATAAATTGCAATTGTGTGTCAATGTACTGTAGTTGTTTGTATATAATATAGTGTATATTGAGTAAGAAACATTGATTTTTTTGCATGAGTGCAGTAGCAGCCTTTACCTGATTCAGCATAGATTAAAGGAATAGCTGTACAATCCATTATCCATAAAGATTAAAATACACAAATGGCTATTTAAGCAAAAAAAAATATGGCACACATCTTTGTTGCTAGAAAAACAATTTGTTTTTTGTTTTTTTTAAAAATGTTTTGTAGTAGCTTTAAGGAATTTTATTCCAGATTATGGAAATGATCACTAATCAGGAAAGTTCCAAGTATTCCAGGTACAGGTATGGGATCCATTATCCGGAAACACATAAAGGTATGGAAACTGTTATCCAGAATGCATATAGGTATGGAAACTGTTATCCATTTTGCTTGGGACCTGGGGTTTTCCAGATAACGGATTATTCCCTAATTTGGATCTTCATACCTTAAATCTATTAGAAAACAATTTCAACATTACATAATCCCAATAAACTGGTTTTGCTTCCAGTAAGGGTAATTTTATCTCAGTTTGGATCAAGTACAAGGTACTGTTTTATTATTAAAGAGAAAAAGGAAATTATTTTTAAACATTTGGATTATTTGATTATAATAGAGTCTATGGGAGACAGCCTTTCTGTAATTCAGAGCCTTCTGGATAACTGGTTTCCAGATAACTGATCCCGTATCTGTATAGAAATACATATAATAAATATAAAGAACAGAGCTGTCATAAAACTTTTTTCATTAGCCATAGTTTTAATTTGTAATGAGAACAGTCTGTTTTCTGAAACACAGAGCTGCAATGAGATCACTTCCTCTAGCTTTTAAAATTTGAGTTAAAGGCAATATTTTACAGCTGCTACACAGAGGTGTGTGGTTTTCTATTCTATGTTCATGATACTTTAAGATTCTTTCCCTTCCTCATAATTTTTTATTTCTCTTTGTATCTCCTGGGGGGAAGTTATGGTTCCAAATGTGGCAAGGAAAGAGCCATTTTAATTTTGTAGATGGAGGATCAATGTCTTTTATACTGGCATTATTAACTGTAACAGTCTGTCCTTTAATGCTTACTTGTTTTGGCACGTAAAGGGAAAGTTGTGAAATAAATTCACTTAAGTAAATGTTCTCTCTTTTTTTCTTCTTTTTATGGATGGTTTCTTAATGGACAAATGTTAAATGGGAACTGTGTTTCAATGAAAAATATTTCCTGGTTACTTGTTCCTTTGCTATATGATTACCTGTCTACTGATTCCCAGCCTACTATGGGTAAAATTTTATAACAGTCTAGTGCCTAGTGGTGAAGTTAGCTGGCATGTATCATGGCATGTACAGCATGTGTGGGTGATTTTTACTGAAATGTAAGTTGAACTCAGTGTTCCTTTTAAACTGAGCTATTGTTTGACAGCAGTGTATAAAAACGAGCGCACAGGCATTTTTTACATACATCCACATTATTTGGAACTGGTAGGACATTTTGTATGTAGTTGAACAGTCGAAAATACAAACAATTGTTCATGAAATAGATGCTCTTACTTACTAAGAAATGTATCCTTGTCGCTATTTTTTGCAGAGTTTGTGTGGGATATTAGTGTCCACTGGCAAATATTTGTGAAGAAATTACTAAATGAAATTACTAAATTACCTGACCATTGTGAAAGAGGCCACGTGCTTAATGTCAACTAGATATTACCTTTATTGGTTAACTAAGATAATCATAGCAAGCTTTCAGAACATTTAAGTATGGTACAACAACTTTACCTCATTTATCACTTGAATTACATTTCTTACCCACCTATGCAACATATTTGTCATGTATTATGTACTAACAGTTGGCCCACAAGACATATAACAGATTACTCTATGGGGTAATGAATTGGGTAATGATCCTTATATTATGTGGGCAATGGATGTATATGGGGCTTTTTAATAAATATAATAAATCAACCTTGCAACTCCAATCATTACCACAGATGTATGTATAAAGATATGAGGTTTGATTTCTTTGTTCCATTTTTAATTGCATTGTAGATTTATTGATAAAATGCAATAATTTATTTGTAATCAATTTTTTGATTCATAATTTCTTGTTCTTGGTCTTGCTTGTCTTCTCCATGTCATTTGAGGTTTAGCAGATATCTACAGTATTATTGATCTGAGGTTATTTGAGGCTTTTGAGGTTAAGGTGAGAAACAAGTAGCTAATTCCTAAATTCCTTTATAGGACCTTCATTAATTTCATCTGCTATTCTATCTAGTAGACATATATATTCTGATTTAATAGTATTGAAAAGTTATTTAAAGTGAAAAATTACATCTCCAGTTTTAATAAGCTTTGGGTTCCGAGTACTATGTTCTATCTATGCAGATATGCTTAAATTTAACAGTAAGGAACTGTGGCAGACAAAAAAAAAAAAATAGGAAGAAAGGTTGTATGTAAGATCTATTCAACAATAAGTTGCTGTTTTTCTTCCATTCTGAACATTTATCATATTCAGGATGAGTAAATTGATAATTTTCTACTCAAAGCATTGATAATGTTATTATTAACACATTTATAAAGTGCTAACAAAGCTATACAATTACATACAAAAAAGCAATCAATAAGGCATTATCTTCTCTATCAGGAAAATCTAACCTCACTAACATTAACTTTGCATTATAGAGTAATCTTTTTTTATGGGTTTTCTTTTGATGTCACAAATTATTACATTTCTGATAAAAGAATATATTAGCTCTCCTAAGAAAAGTAGTTTTACAGCATTTCATTAATTCACCAACAAATGGCTCTGTAACAGTTTTAGGTTTCTTATTGCATGTTCTTTTCTTTTTTTCTGCTTGTTACCTTAGAACTCCACCTGAGTTCATAATTTTACAATTTACACCTGAAAATGTATTATAATTGCTTTAATAGATTGCCTTCAGAATGTGTAAATTATGCTATAAAGTGGCAATATTTCTTTTTGGCTTCAAACACAATAATTACAGTGCATATTCCTGCAGGAACATTACCTCATCTTTGCAGTATGGCCAGACAGGTTTAAGATTATTGATGGACTTCTTATTTCAAGTATCATCACAATCTATTCTAGGCTCAGTTGTCTTATTTTTAGTATGTGGTGTTGTTATTGTTCCCTAGGTTTTCTAGCATATCCTTTTTTGCTCAGCTCAAGAAAGGCAAAAATGGCATATAACTTCAGCTGGTAGCTTATCGTATACAGATCACCCAGCGAGTGACCAGTTGACAAGAGCACCAGAAAGCCACTTTTGGTAACTTTTAGAGCTGAATTTCTGTTTATAATAGAATCTAAAAGATGCTAGTGTAACTGCAAGTATCTGATTTAAACTACACATACTTACACTGTACCCTGCACCATGTATAAGAGCCATACTCAATATGTATCATCAAACTACCAGATGATAAAAGACCTGCAATATTATCCCAGGTCTATCTGTGTATGACCAGGTTAAGACTGATTTGTTTAGTGTAGTTGAGCTCTTCTGTCTACTTTGATGTTGACTCCTTTCTACAGAAACCCAATTTATTCTTAAGAAAGATAAAGTAAAAGCAATACATGTAATGAAAGAAAACCATTGTGTGTGGTATTTCCTTTTTTCAATTAATCAGAAGTGAGTTTAGTAATGCCGTTATCAGAGGGTTGATTACTCAGCATGTACAAGGAAAGGAAGAACACAAAAAGGCTATTGCACTGTAAAGCCACCAACAGGAACAGCTCAACCCTTTGCAGCTGTGAGTTTATTACAGCTTTTCTCTTCAAAACCAAATCAAGAAAGCAAAAAGCCCTCATAAAAAAAGAATCTGAAAGCCTTGGCTAATCCATAGAACAGTGACTTAAAATGCTCTTCAATAGATTTAAATCATTTATGAGCACTGATAAAGATTAGTCTGTCTGTGTATTCAGTGCTTTTGGGGAAAATAACTTCTTTGGAGGAAAGATTGTTTTAACTAGTTGCATTTGACAATAAACAGTCTGCTGTTGCCTATTTGAATATAGTAAAGTGTTTTTATGACAGCAGTTATACTAAAAATCGTCTAGAATGGAAGAAATTTCATTGTAAAAAGTAGCACTTTCACTGACCCAACCATACAAGCTGCATGCTGTTACACATATTTTTGTTTGCACAGAAAAAAGTCTTTCATTTTTTTTTTGGAAATTTGAGGTAGTATAGTATATGTATAGATAGGGATCTGTTATCCAGAACCCATTATCCAGAATGCTCTAAATTACGGGTATGCCATCTCCCATAGCCTCCATTTTATCCAAATAATGCAAATTATTTATTTTTTCTCTGTAATAATAAAATAGTACCTTGTACTAAATCCCAACTCAAATATAATGAATCCTTATTGGAGGCAAAACCAGCCTGTTGGGTTAATTTCATGATTTTATAGTAGATTTAAAGGGATACTGTCATGGGAAAACATGTTTTTTTCAAAATGTATCAGTTAATAGTACTACTCCAGCAGTCTACACTGAAATCCATTTCTCAAAAGAGCAAACAGATTTTTTTATATTTAATTTTGAAATCTGACATGGGGCTAGACATATTGTCAGTTTACCAGCTGCCCCCAGTCATGTGACTTGTGCTTTGATAAACTTCAGTCACTCTTTACTGCTGTACTGCAAGTTGGAGTGATCTCACCCCTCCCCCCCCAGCAGCCTAATAACAGAAGAAAGGGAAGGTAACCAGATAGCAGCTCCCTAATACAAGATAACAGCTCCCAGGTAGTTTTAAGAACAGCACTCAATAGTAAAATCCAGGTCCCACTGCGACACATTCAGTTACTTTAAGTAGGAGAAACAATAGCCTGCCAGAAAGCAGTTCCATCCAAGTGCTGGCTCTTTCTGAATGCACATAACCAGGCAAAATGACCTAAGATGGTTGCCTGAACACCAATATTACAACTAAAGAAAATACACTTGCTGGTTCAGGAATTAAATTTTATATTGCAGAGAGAATTATTTGCAGTGTAAACAGTATAATTTAGAAATAAAAACTACATAAAAATCATGACAGCATCCCTTTAAGTCATGGAGATCCAAATTATAGGAAGCCCAGGGCCGCTCCTGCCATGAGGCAAGATGAGAACCTTGCCTCAGGCAGCAGCTAGCGGCTGGTTACAAGAGGCTGCCCAGAAATTCGGCTCTGCTAGTGCAGATAGCGATATTGCGCTCAATGCACTATCGATGCTGCCCCCCTTTGACCCGCTCTGACGCTGCTTTTTAAGCGTGTTGCGGGAGAGGAGAGGGTGGCCTCTGGGCTGCTGGCTCAGGCAGCAGCAGCTCACGAAATCACCCCTGCGGAAGACTCCTTGGGGGTAATTTACTAAGGGCGAAGTGACTAACATTGGAGAAAATTCGCCAGTGTGATGTCATTTCTGAACTTCGCCGATTTACTGACGGTCGCGGGCGTAACTTCGCTAGTGAACAAGATAGACTATATCGGTACTTTGCTGCCTTACGCCAGGCAAATTTGCACTCTGGCGAATGGACGTAACGACGCAAATTCACTAAGATGCAGATTTTACTGAGCGTTACCTCTTGCGCCAAACTTGCCTTCGCCACCTCAGACCAGGCGAAGTGCAATAGAGTAGATAGGAGTTCCTAAAAAAGTAGTTGAAATTTTCCCAAAAAACACTAGCGTCTTTACTTTTTTCAGGGTGATAGGTTGAAAAAGAGTCTACATTTTTTTGGGTAACCGCCTTCCCCCCCTACATTTCCTAACATATGGCACATAAACTATACACTGGGCTCATGTGTAGGGGAATATAACAACTTTATTTTATTTTATTAAGGTTTATTGGGCTTGTGTAATGTATTTGCAACATATATGTCCATTGAAATTTAACTTCCTGCCGTATGAAAATTAGGCAACGCTAGCGCAACTTCCCTTCGCTTGGCGCAGTAACGCTAGCGCAACTTCACCAGCGTTCGGTGCCCTGGAGGCAACAGTTATGTATGCATTATTAGCTAAGCTAACCCCATTGTGCAGGCATGGGGGAAAAGGACCAGCAGGTATGGGGGAAAAGGCCAGTTTTTAGGATTTAGTTAATGAAGTTGCAAGATGACTTATTTCCATTTAAAATCTTAGGCCTCATTTAGAAAGAAAGAGATGCAAGTAGAGAAACACTAAGGTCAAATTGTGCCTCTTAGAAACCTATGCACCAAAACATGAAATCCAGAAATTACTGGAAGGGCATCGCCTACAGAGTCTATTTTAAGCAAATGTTTTATTACCGTACCTTTTTCTCTGTAATAATAAAACTACCTTTTGCTTGAACTGCATACACTTTTGTAAAGTGAATTCATCTTGGTGCCATTTAATTTTTATATTTTTTAAAGTGGACTTAAAGGGGAAGTTCACCTTTTGGGTAACCTATAGTATGTTATAGAATGCAATGTTTTTTTCTTAGCAACTTTTGAGTCAACATTTTTTAATTTCTTATAGTTATAAAGCTACAATTTTGTTGTTGTTACTTTACATTGTTTATCTTTCTGTTCGTCACTTTAATATTCGGCTCTCTTTCATACAACTACCTGGTAGGGTAAAATTAGAGCTTAGCCACCACATAACATCTGAAATCCCTAAATTGCTAAATAATAATAAAAAAAAAAAAAAAATGAAGACCAATTGCAGATTGTCTGAGAAAACCACTATCTGCATCAAATTAATAATTGATATACCATATAAGGGGTGAACTAGCCCTTTTAAGTTATGGTGATCCAGATATGGATAATCAGATCCCATTCTTGTACTTCCTGTTTACCTTGTTTTGCATGTCCCATCTCAGCAGCACTACCAGTGAAATCCACGGCTCCAAGAATCAATTTGACTTGTTGCAGCCAAGTATGCACAGCCCATAAGATTGTTGAAGCACACTGTATTTAGAATATGGAAAAACCTATAATAAGCCGCACAATATGATGAGATTGTGGTTCTGTCATGTTCATCAGCTATTTATACAGTGTATGTTTGTGTGTTTGGTGCTTTCATAATAAACGGTGCTTTGTTTTTGTTTTGCGCTGTTTGCTCTCAGTCTATGTCACTAGGATATTGCATAGATTTTGGCCTTTGAAGCTCCCAAGAGCCAGCTCTGGATATCAAAGGGCTGCAGGAATTCAGCTGTAAGTGTTTTATTACTTGCCAGAAATCAGACCTATTTGTAGAGGTAGAACACAAAATAACTAGGGTTTGACAATTTGGTGATATTTATGTGCTGCCATAAAAGAGTGAGTGAGGACAAAGGCAGAAGGAAAAAAAAAAGTTAAATTGTATTTTGGAAACAGGAACTAGGCCATAAATGCAAATTGCCCTTCTAGTCTTTAACCCATTCACTTCTCTCCAGTTAATGCTGAGATAAAAACGATGGGGTTAGACAGCAGTAAATGGCAGCTTTGAAAACCTCTTGTTGATATTTTAGGTTAAAAAAGGATGCCTGCATTTTCCCACTAAAGTTTAAAGCAGAATTTGCATTATAATTATTGGATCCTTTTTCATCTTGTCATTCTCTTTTATTATGCCCCAGTTGTCTAATGTGGGTAATAAAACCTATAGACCTGGCTATAGACTTTCCACTCCCCTTTTCTGCTTTATAACTGAGTTTAAATTGTGTTAATCTTTTTCACAACTGTAGTAAATTCTGCATTACTCCTTGTAATATACTTTACAAATGGAGGCTTTTATATTAAGGTGTCTTCTAACTTAAACTGTCTAGAATGTTTCTGATTTAAATATAAACTTTTTTTTTATTCTTCTTGAATTGCCTGTAAGCTAGGTAGGTATTGCTGATCATGTACTTAGAATGCATATTTCTATTAATAGCTGACATATTTTTTTTAGCTTTAGGACTCTTACACATGAACTTCTGTGCTGTGGTTCCACTGCGTTCTGTTTTAGTCCCTTCAGCTGCAGGGGATTTCAGAGCAGGCAATTCTGCTCTACAGTGCCGTCTTCATGATGACAAAAGTTAGTGCCGAACGAAGGTGGAATGTAACATGCTGTGTTCCACCTTCGTTTGGTGCTTGTGTGAGTATGGACTCATTTTAATGAATACAATAGGTTTCACCGTTGAGTTAATTTTTAATATGATGCAAAAGTTATATTCAGAGATATTTTGCAAGAGAGTTATTTAGCTTTTTTTATTCAGCAGTTCTCCACTTTGCAATGTCAGCAATTTGGTTGCTAGGTACAAATGACCCTTGCAACCATGCATTGAATAAGAGACTGTATTATAAATAGGAAAAACCTACATAGAAAGATGAGTAATAAAAAGTAGCAATAACAATAGATGTGTAGCCTTACAGATCATTTGTGTATTTACATGGGGTCAGTCAGAAAAGCTGGAAAGAGTTAAAAGAGAAGGGCAAATAATTAAAAAACTATAAAAAATAGATAACAAACACCAATAGAAAAGTTGAGTATAACTGACCATTCTACAACATACTAAAAGTTAACTTAAAGGTGAACCACCTCTTTAAAACTGACCACAGGAAAAAACGCTTGTCTGTAGGAGCCCCTACAAGAGCATTCTCTATAGATAGTGAGAGCTTCAGTACAATCTATGTTTAACTATGATATGCTGCTGAGGAGGATAAGGGCAGAACTACACGGCAGATTTACCTGCGTTTTCTGCCGATCCAACGCTGATGCGTCAGGAACAAGGTAAAGTAATAGAAAGTTGGATGGTGTAGCAGCTTTGATCAGACGCGACACAACTGTCGGATGAAAACGCTGTTATGCAGTTGAATAGCAATAGACATTAATAATTATGAGATACTCTATAAGGCAGGAGTGCCCATACTTTACTAATACAAAGTCTAGTGATGTTGTCACATTATGATCTACATCCATGAAAGCATGATTTATGGGAAATTGTATATTGTTATATTTAAAAAACATCTTTTTCTTCTGTAACTTTAACGTAATAAATATCTGAATGAAAAGCATGTTACAGATGGGTAATTTATACAAGCTGTTTGTTGACAGTGTGTTAAGATCTATTGATCACCAACTAAGGGTGGTGGTACACGTGCAGATTCCGGGGAGATTAGTCGCCAAGCGACAAATCTTCTCTTCTTCGGGCGACTTATCTCCCCGAAATGCTTTCCTGCCGGGAAGAATGTGAATTGCCAGTGGGATGACATATGGATGGAAGTTGCCCAAAGTTGCCTCACGAGGAAACATCGGAAAACCGAAGTGATGCGTATGCCACCCCGCCGGCTATTCACATTCTTGCTGACAGGAAGGCGTTTCGGGGGATATTAGTCGCCCAAAGAAGATGAGATTTGTCGCTGGGCAACTAATCTCCCCTGAATCTACGCGTGTGCTACCACCCTTAAGGTCTACCGGTAGATCCCGATCTACCTTTTGGGCACCCCTGCTATAAGGGAATTAGATATAAAATGATTTGCCAGCAAAAACACAAGGACACAGGCACCTTCCTTGGGTGCAATGGCAGGAGGTCACGGTCGGCAAGGATTGCATGAGAACAGAGCATCATTAGGTAGTCTACTTAGCAGTGTGTATAGCTAGCAGACTCCTGAGTCAGTCTTGTGTGTGTGTGTGGGGGGGTTGAGCGAATTGAGCAGGAGGACTGGCTTGCACATTGGATGCCAGTCCTACTTGGCCCAGCTCTGACAACACTTGGTGCTTCCCATTGCATCATCTAAAAGCAACGAATGAATGACCCACAGTTGTTGCCCTTAACACTTTTCCTGCAGCGCTCAGAAAGACTAGAAACTGGAGTACTTGCAGGAAATGTACGCATGGGGAGAAAGAAAAATCTCCTTGCAATGAGGGCCCTGGCTGTAAGCGAACCTGGGACCCCAGTGCTAAGCATTGAACCACTGTGCTGCCTGTTATAACAGTTTTTAGCACAAAGAAAGTAGGGAATGGCAATACTCCATGTACAGATTTTTTGCAGAAACAAGTTTACTTTTTGTTATCCACGTCAAAGAATTATGTACTGAATTTTTTTCAATTGCAGAAGGGTTTGTTTGTAAACTGGACTGGCAACTTTATTTTTATATTCTATATTCTTTTGTCACAATATAAATGCTGTTGTTAAAATTTTGCTTTATTTAAAGAAAAAAAAACGCAAGTTACAAGCCTAAAGGTGACCATAGATTTTTGTCTCCCTAAAGACCAATTTTAGTGCACTCCAACAAATCCATTAAATTATCACCAGGTTAGTGGGCACGAACAATCGTGCATCTAACAATTTTTTGTCTGACATCAGTCAGAACATTGAACAGTCCAGTTAGAAAATTTTCATCCTTCACAGTGAAATTTATCCAATTGTCCAATTGTTTGAAGGGCCAAGCAGGGCAACAGGCTTCAACTAGAAAATATTGTCTGAAATGGTCAAATCTTACATTTAAATGATTGTTTCAGGATAAGCTTGATCTTACAATAACTGAAAGGTCTTTAAAAAATCTTAATGTCTCTGGCCACCTTTTGGCATTTTATCATAGGCACCTGGACCCATGTTCTGAATGAAAGGCTTATCCTACACTGTTTACAAGATTCTTCCGTACAGTAATATATTTTGATATGGTCATGCATATGTTATAAAAACATTTGATATTTTTGAGTTGCTGTAAAAAAAGGTGTTTTGTCCTATTCAGCAAAAGCTGTAAGGTCTGAAGTGAACAGCATCTGAATGGAATTTATGTGCCCATAACAGGATTAAGCATAAACAAAATGTAATTTTAATTAGTTATTACTGTGACCACCCTAAAATTGGCCATAGACTCAAAGATAAACACGTATGAATGGAAGGTTTGTACGATTTTTGGACCGTGTATGGATTGTCCCAATATTTTTTGTACCGTGGTGGTCAGTCGATTAGTTGATTGGACAGATTAGAAGATTTCTGTTGGCTAACGATAATTTCTCTTCATGTATTGCCTATCTGACGATATACGCGGGTGACTTCACTGCTGTTTGTCGGAAATAACTTTGTACAATTATTGTCATGGGAAGAACATTGTCTGATTTGTTCTTTTACTGCTTTATTTAATCTGAATGATTAGTAGCAGGAAGATTGTAACGCCAGATTGTTCATCAGATACAAGGCTAAAATCTGAATGTCTATGGCCATCTTAAAGCAGCATTGGTATGTAAATGTGAACTACTCCACGCTGGTATATCTCAGTGGTGTAATAAATGGGTTTGTGATGGATGTATTGTTTAAAAACTAAGATAAAAACTACACAAAAATATGTGGCAGTCATTACATTTATAGTTTTTATTGTGTAGCATTTTCCTTTTCATCAAATTTTATGTGGTGTTAGATTACTTCAAAGAATATATCAAAGTAGAAAAGAAAAAAAACTACATCTAACTTTTCATTTGCTTTGTAGTGATAGTATTGAAAATCAGAGACTAATAATTACTTGTAGTGAAAGAAAGATACACATTACACAGTGTGATTTCCCTCTATTTTAATGATTCTAATGAAAATATGAAAGAGAAGGTAAGGTTCTATTCTTTTTTTAATGTCTTTGGTTTTGCTTTTGAAGGCAAAAATTTGTGTTTTTATTATTCTGCACAATGAACCACCTTGAACAAAACACTTAAAACTAACTGAGGGTGTAGGTTACTGTACATTTTTATAGGCAATTTTGGTAAAACTTATATAACCCTGTTTAGGTAAGTGCTTCTTATTATTGAGATGCATTGAACATTTTATTATGTAGGTAAAACTAGGGATGCACCGAATCCAGGATTCGGTTCGGGATTCGGCCAGGATTCGGCCTTTTTCAGCAGGATTCGGATTCGGCCGAATCCTTCTGCCCGGCCGAACCGAATCCGAATCCTAATTTGCATATGCAAATTAGGGGCAGGGAGGGAAATTGCGTGACTTTTTGTCAGAAAACAAGGAAGTAAAAAATGTTTTCCCCTTCCCACCCCTAATTTGCATATGCAAATTAGGGTTCGGATTCGGTTCGGTATTCGGCTGAATCCTTCGTGAAGGATTCGGGGGTTCGGCCGAATCCAAAAAAGTGGATTCGGTGCATCCCTAGGTAAAACTGATTAGGTAAGTGCTACTTAATATTGAGCTACATTTAACATTTTACTATGTCACACAGCCTACCTGTTTACCCAGTGAACTGTTCCTTTAAAGGTGACAAGCAGTGTCTCTCCTTGGTGTGTGTTGTGTTTGAGAGAGAGCCTCAGTACTGTCCCATACGTTTACTATTCAGCTAGAACTGGCTAAAGTACTAATTGAAATCAATCTTTCAATTCTCTCACTAACCGTAGCTTTAATCTTTTTCTTCCTAAATAATTTCAAACTTCAGGCGCACCAGGAAGATTTGGACCAGAGGGCCACTGTGAAAACAATTAATTATCCACGCTACACTCGCATTCTTTATTCAGGATACATACAATTAGAATGTGAGCTCTACAGGATATGTACTCGGGGTCCAGAGCTCTTGGGATTAGTGCAAAGGAGGTTTAAAGAGCTATCTCCTGCATATCCTCAGTGCTTTGGAACCAATTCTGCTGCAGCAAGGTGGCAGGCTCCCCTTCAATTCATGCTGCCCTAGGCCCAGGCTTTTGAGGTCTTCCCACAAATCTGGGCCTGCCCCCCCTTCTCTCATACATGACTGAAGAATGTCCATGATATAGGCGTACAAGGCAACATTGTTGCAGACAGGAGCCATTTTGTGGACATTTTGTAAGACAAGTTGTGTAAATCTTGTGTATGCACCAGAATGGGGGACTTAATGCCTATACACAGTGCCCTACACAAGGGAGTGGGGAATGTGAGTGCAGTGACAACTAGGAAGTGCCGAATTGAGAGTGAAAGTAATTGACTGCTCCACCTCTATGCCTCATGCATAGCGGCAGGGAATATAATATTTGATTGACAGCTCAGATATTTAAACACCTTTTTAACAGGTATGGATGTTTTAATAAAGAAATAAAGAATTTGGGTTCCATATTTAATTTGCAAAAAACTTTTATTATTTTTTTATGTATAGGTGATGTATAGGTTATTTTTGGAACATACTCATTCTCCTGAATCCAAAATGGGTATAAACTGTATATCTGCTATGTAACTGCTATATAACTGCAAAGCTTTGCTAATGAGAAAACACCCTAAATATGAATGGCAGTCTTCTGAACAGTTTACACTGTTTGCATATAATGTTTGAAGACCATAGAATAAAATGCATGTTCTAATAATTCAAATTTGTTTTTCTACCATAAGGCAATGTTAAAGCACAAGTTACTAACAATAATGAAGAGATAGAAACGCAATAAAATCAAATTATGCAAATCTATGGGAAAAAGAAGAATTGATTAAAAAGCATGGTTATTGGTCAGCATACCTGATCCAATAGCCATGCTGCAATGTAAACAGTTTTTTGAGGAAAACAATAGACAAAATGGTTAAATAGAGGGAGGAAAAGCAAATATAATTGTGTGTTTGTACATGCATTTGTGTACACTTCTAAAACTGACTATATTTGTATCTAATTGTGAAAAACAAAAAAAAAAAATCAAGAGAGTCAAAAAACCCTGTCTTTAGTAAAAAGTATATTATGTGTGTGTCTTGTCAGGGCACATTCTATGTACATCAGCACCATCATTTTGCCCCAATAGAGTGTTCAGGTTAATGCTGCCCTAGGCACCGGACCTACAAGTGCCCCTGCATGGCTTAGGGAACTGTCAGAAACCATTAAAAATCATGAAACGTCTGTATATTTGTTAAATGATGTATATTGCAAAGTTGCTTGAAATTATGTTTACTTTTCAAAAAGCTTAAGTTATATTTTTGTGGAGTTCCCCGTTACATTCAACCCAACAGTTACCATCAGAGGGGTACTGCAGTCGGGTCCTATGCCAGAGATTGTATACAAGATGGAAAACGTTGATTGGTTTCAAAAGAGGATGAACTTGCAGTGTAGTGGGCTGAAACACATCAGGGGGAGCAACATGTATGCAAGTGGCTTTTTAACTTGTTGACAGGACCTAACACCCAGAGATCCCAGGTGATTAGTGAGCTAATAACTGGTGCCCACTGGAATCAAGGCCCTACGAACATAATAGTATTGGGACCCCATGATTACTTTTGGCAGCCCTGTTGCCATCAACATTGGACTGTATTTAATTGTTTTATTGTATAAGTGGACTCACTGGAACGTTCCAATGACATTGCAGATCACACATGTGCATTTACTCCGTTTTCACAATGTAAGTCAGAACACTGGCTTACAGATGTGTATGCATGCACACTTATTCTTTTAATATGCACTGCAGCACTTTATATTTAAAACATTCACTCCAACTTGGAACAGCAATAAATCAGCAGTCCAAGCTATATTTCCTGGAACCTGTATAATACAAGGAATTTATTTGTTTTATGTCTGTCATTATGAAAATGTTTCCTTGCTAATGGTGAAAGCTAATAATCTGTTCTGGCCATACATTAACTAAAGAGCTTGCGTGTTTGAGATGCATTGACCTGAAGTAGCAAATATTTTTTATATATACAAGCAAGCTGCAGGTTTATTTCTGAGATCAATGTGTCGGTTGTGAGTGATTGTGGGTTCTCAAAAGATTCTTTGTGGATATCAGCATAATTTGCCTTTCATTCATAAACAAGCATATATTATTCATATTTCCCCAGAATACCATTAGCAATATGCCAATGTAATTCCAGGTTTAAAACAAAACTCCAGCCACACTGCTGTTTTATGAATTGTAAAATGAAAGAATTTCTGCAGTTAGGTGGAAAAGGTACAGAAAAGGAGACCAATGGTGTTTATTACTGCGCAAGAGTGTGTTCATAAACAGCTCTATCTAAACATCAATGCAATTATTACAGGGTATAAAATAGTCATCCTTATTAGCTTGGACTGAATCTGTGACTGTAGAGTATAACCCTGACCATGCAATCTCCTGGGTATTGACCTTATACTAGTGGCATTCATATTTTTGTGCCTATTTTGACTATTTTTGTCCATAAGGGAAAGAAAATAGTAGTGAGCAAGCACATTGGCATTTATTAGGTTTCTCCTGGCATATTAATATTTCTCTGTTTTCTGCAAGCCGCTATGTACACTGGCTAAAGGTTGAATAATTTTCTGCTTGTGGCTGTCTCCCAATAAATGACATGGGAAATTGATAATGCATCTTGCTCTTAAATACATATATTTAGCACTGACCAGCACTTATCATAACCCATCTGTCAGTCCTCTATGGAACTATAAACTGTATTAACAAATCCAGACAAATTGACAACACTTAATTACTTTCATTTGACATGAATCCATTCCACAAAGGTTCTTCAGAATATTTGTGCTCTAGGCTATTCACCTTAAGAGTGTGCTATTAGGATTGTTGTTTCTTTTGTGCACATATATACAAGAACTGTTAGGATTAGCACACCTGGTAGACTTTTACTATGCTGCATGGGGTTGAGGGTGTTTATTAAAGCATGCATTTCTTTTTCCTGTTTAACTTTCAAGCAATATTCACATATGCTGGCTTTCAAACATTCAAACACACAGTCAAAACCACATTCTATGTATTCATATAGAGGTTAAAATGTATAGTTCTCCATTTTTTTGCCACTGTTCCCAAACTTGACCTCACAACTGTTGCTGCCACTGTCATATTTAGTATTAGTATTAGCACTACTTCCATGTAGACCTGTCATCTGTTCTATTAGTCAAGTGATTTGTGAAGTGTCCATTTAGCATATATTGTATACATTATATTTGGTAATTTCTTTTTTTGTATGATAATTACATTTTGTATTGCTTTTGAAATCCTAATAAAACATTTTGCATTGCTTTTGAAATCCTAATAAAACATAAGTAACATTTGGCTGGGAAAATAAAGTATTGCAGTTGTAGTTTGGCCTAACAAAGAGATACTTCCTTAAATAATCTTCTTGCTCATGCTTTGTTGTGACACACTTAAAGGTTGCTGTCTACTTAGTGCATGCAACCCTGTAACCCTCTCTTTTCCAGGCAATACAAAGCCCTGTGTTGTAAAGGAAGTAGGACTTTATGAACTTAATAGGAATGAAAAGTGCACTGAGAAGATCATCAAGCAGATTTAGTATGTGTGTGGCAAAATGGGCCTAAATAAACACTACCAGCTGTGAGCAAGTCTTGGGTGTCCAGAAAAGTGGAATATTGCTATTCAGATGACTTGGGAAATGATTCTAGAGTGAGAAAAAAAATGAAATATTTGATTTAATTAGTTTCAGTTCACTAACATAATATAACATTTGTTAAAAATTAGATAATACATGGTGTAAAAGCGTTCATTTGCTTTAGCTTCCATCAAAGTGTTTTAGGCTCCATTTTTACATGCTGTATTTCTGATGCTGTGGCAGTTCTTGGGCTTTCTGGTCTTCGAACAAAGGCTTGCAAGTAGATCTACTGTGTGTTTTCTGTTGCATTTTAGAATTTCCTGACAAGTACTTGATCAAGCTTTAAGTGATTATCATAAAAGGCAGTAGAAGGATATTTTATTTATAAATTATTTCCTTTTTCTCTGTAATAATAAAACAGTACCTTGTACTTGATCCAAACTGAGTTATAATGAATCCTTATTGGAAACAAACCCTGCCTATTGGGTTTATTTAATGTTTACATGATTTTCTAGCAGATTAGGTATGAAGACTCAAATTATGGATCCGTTATCCGGAAAACCCCAGGTCCCAAGCATTCTGGATAACAGGCCCCATATCTGTACATCATAGAAAATAATTTGACTACTTAATTTCCTTCAAACAATATAAGTACTATCTTGTTTTATGGCAGGGATTCTAGATAAACATTTCGTAAGAGGGTGTCTCCCCCACAAAACAAAGCAGGATAAGTTTCCACTTTATCTGTTAACATAATATAAAAAAGCAAGTTTCAATGGCATTATTGTATAATAACAGGGATGATTATGTGATTGCACTAACTTTTAAATTCTACATTCCTTTGTTGAGACTAGTTTGTACAGTAACTGTACTGGTCCAGCTTAGGTGTCCAACGCTTTCTTAAATGACATGCAAACCCTATATTCTCCTACCATGTATATATGTTAGACACTTCTCCCCCACCCAAATGGCATTATTTGTACTGCATATATCCCCTCAGTTTTCCAACGCCATCACATTTTTTTTTAAAACAAACAACCTTTCACTCATCAGGCCATTTTCCTTCTGACACCACATCAGTGCCATTTACATCTGCAAAGAGCAATCGAGAATGCAGGTACAGGCACAACTTATTTTGATGAAAAGTCCTGCTTGGATTAAGCATTGTGATGGTTAAAGGGGAACTATCCTGAAAATGAAAATTTTATATAAACTCCAGCAAACTGAAATAAGAAACTTTCTAAATACAATCAATTAAATATTCTGCATTGTTTCTGAAATAATCAAGTTTATATTCACTATCCCTCTCTCAGCATCTGTCTTCATGCAGCAGTTGGGTGTCAGATATCTTATAGGGGGACTCCTTTTGCCTAGAAGATATATTAGAGCTCATTCTATTAAAGTCACCAGAAATCCTGTCTCTCTACATTCATAATATGTACAAAAGGCAGTTATTTTGTTAGATTTTGTTTGTGCTGGAATCAGTTATTTCAATAAGCTGTAATTCATCTGCTAGGAAACGAAGCCCCCTATAAGATATATTGGATCATTCATCTGACACCCAACAGCTGCACAATGAGAGCATGAAGAGAATCAGATGCTGAGAGAGGAATAATAGTGCCAACTTGTATGATCAGTAAAGATTAATGGTTGATCTCAAGAGATGGGCTAAATAATATTTACAGAAAGAGAGCGTAAGTTGTAATTTACTTTGACCATAGGGATGGGGATGAGATGATGGTATGAAATAGAATAGGGGTAGTACTAGTGCAGCCTGTCTTGGTGATTTTCTCCAGCACTTGGGATCCCACGGGAGATGTCTTTTCCTTGGCACTCTTCCTGCTCCTTGGCACTTTCACTGCTCCTGAGCTCATCTAGTGTCCCTGTCTGGCAACTTAATCACCGCAAAGGTGCTAACCCCAACTACTCTCCTTGTACCAGCAAGAAAGCTGCTCACTAGCTGACCTGTCACTCACTTTCGCTCCTAGAGCGACTATAACAAAACACGTCTGACACTAACTAAAACTGTATCTAAGCAGGGCCTGTCACCTGCTCCGACCCAATCCTGTACCCACCTACTAACAAGGTGGCATCCAGGAAGAGATTCCTGAGCATGTGTGTTTTCCCTTTTATACAAAATTAGACTGCCGCCTAGTGGTCAAACTAAGAACCAGATCAGATTACAATAGGACCCAGGATAAAGGGCAATGCTGGAAATTTTTGTAGTCACGGAGCACCAAGCAGGTTAAAACATCTGTTTATTGAAAAATAGTTAAAATATGACAATGGAGCATAGTGAGCCCATCGGCTCCATGGCTTTGACGCGTTTCGTGGACAAACCACTTCCTCAAAAAGCTACATTGTAACCGACAAGAGTAACATTTAAAACAACAGATACCACACCCCTTGTAAAAACATTAACCCCATCATGGTTAAATCCCACGATCGGTTCTCTAAGAAAATTGGAAGTGTGTCTCAATCATACATGTTGAATAAACTCGTGCATAATGCATATCGTATGTCAAAAAATAAATTATATGTTTCAACTTCAAGTTACATGTTTTCATGGCTAACAAGATGAAATATAAATATACATTTATGTAATAATATATGGCCAAATAAATACTTGCAGTAGAGGTTACCAAAGAAAATTGTAAAGCAAAATTTAATAAAGTGTTTTATCGCAAAATAATAAAAAATTAATACAAAAAGCAAATACAAAAACAAAAAACAAAAGGAAAAAGAGAGATATCAAGATCTAATCCATCGGACATGTTTGGCCTCATTTCAATAATAACAGGTGAGTTCCCAGTCTTGGTTGAGACCTCCACTCGTATTAATGGTCTTTAATTCGAAGATCCAATAGGCCTCTAGCCTTAATAAGGCTTCATTCCTGTCCCCTCCTCTAACATTAATTTTGGGGGTGTCAATAATTTGAAATGTGAAATAAGATACCCCATCATGTCTCTCTATGGCATGTCTAGAAATCGCTGATTTTTTATCTCCTCTATTGACGGCTGATATATGTTCCAAAATTCTAACCCCAGCACTACGTGTGGTTTTACCCACATATTGTGCACCACATGCACAAGTTGCCAGGTAGACAATGCCTTTAGTACAACAATTAAAATGACGTTTAATAGGATATTCTTTTTTAGTGATACTACTACAAAAATTCTTTGAAACATTAAGTACCAGACACGATTTACATCTTTTTCGACCACATTTATAGTTTCCCTTATGTCTTAACCAAGCCGAATCAGTATATTGACTATTGGACCTATAAAGGCTAGGGGATAGGATAGAACCCAGTGATTTTCCTTTCCTGAAAACGAACGAGGGGGACTGGTCTAGAACGTCCTTCAAAACGGGATCCTGTAGCAAAAAATTCCAATGCCGTCTTACACTCCGCTGTACACAGTGCGCCTCTTTACTATGAACCATCGAGAAACGTATGCCCGAATCTTGTGCAGCACCGATCTCATGTGAATGGATATTGGGGTTACTCAACTGTCGGGAATGTTTCAATAAATCTGTTCTATTTTTTGAGACGGCCTGTTCGTAGGCCTCTCTAATCACATCACTATCGTAAACACGTTCCAAAAATCTGTCCCAAAGCTCCATCGCTCTCTCGTGGAAAGCATCCCACGTGGAGCGTATTCGACGGAGCCTAAGGAACTGGCCCACTGGTATGCCCCGTAGGCAAGACCTCGGGTGGCTACTCTGTGCATGCAATAACGTGTTCCGTGTAATAGGCTTGCGGAACAGGTTTGTCCCAATTTTATGATCTGAAGCTATAAACCTGATATCTAAAAACGGTATACTATTAATATGAGTTTCATATGTAAATTGTATCTCTCTGGTTATCGAATTGCAATACTTGATAAACAATGACAGAGACAGCTCGTCCCCATCCCATATGCCTATACAATCGTCGATATATCTATAAAAATGCACTATGTGATGACGAAAGGGGTTCATGTCTCCAAAGACGTGGTGCCGCTCCCACCAACCCATGTATAGATTGGCGTATGTGGGGGCGAACGAAGGGCAAAGCTGCCTGGGTAAATCAGGACCTGAGTAATATACTGCACCCTCAGGGTCTACACTTGGTTCCAGGTTTGGTTTGGGCCTGCAAATGCATCATCTGTTCTTCAGTTTCTGGGTATGTGCAATAATGTCTTTTGTAAGAAACAAAAAAATTTCTAATTTGAATTTTCTAACGCTAAGCATCTTGATTATCAGAAAGTTAAACTGGTTTAAAAGTGAAGGCACACATAGCTACTAGTAGCAGCTAATTTGTTGTGGCTACAAATGGCAAAAATTACCCTGCCATAGGTAATACTGAGAATTGCCTCTACTAAAATATACATAGGGGCAAATTCACTAACCGGTGAAAATTCGCTAGCGATGGCTTCGCGCACATCGCAACACTTCGGAAGGCGTAAATTCACCTTAACCTTAATAAAATTAAATAGAGGTGTTATAATGCCCTACACATGTGCCCACAGTTTAGTTTAGGTGCCATGTGTTATCAAATGGGAAGGAGGGTACCCCAAAAAAAAATTCGATCTTTTTCAGCCTATCACCCTGTGAAAAGGAAAAGACGCCAGCTTTTTTAGGGATTCAGAAAAATGTTCAACTTTTTTCTATCTCCGTGGTGAAATTACGCCAGTGAAATTACCCCAGTAAATTGGCAAAGTGCCGAAATGACGTCACAATGGCAAATTTTCGCCAGCGTTAGCCACTTCGCCCTTTAGTAAATTCATACCTCCCAACTGTCCCTTTTTCGGAGGGACAGTCCCTCTTTTGACAGCTCAACCCGCAGTCCCTCATTTGTACTGGAAAGTCCCTCTTTTCTCTGCACTGAACAGCCAGAAAAAGAAAAGTTTCTCACTTAATTGGCTTTTAGCAGAGAGCCCAGAACAGCTAACGGGTGCAAATAAGATACTTTGTAACAATTTTGAGACACAAAAACACAGTTTAGATAAGGAGAAATATTTTCAAACTTTAATAACCTGCCAAATTTTGTAAAACAAACATGGTAATTAGGGGGTGTGGCCACAGAAAGGGGTGTGGTCAAAAAATTGCTGCACTACATGCGGAAAAAAAATTTTTGTCCCTCTTTTTACTTCCAAAATGTTGGGAGGTATGGTAAATTTCCCTCATAGTGTCTTCACAAAAGAATTATCACTGTTGGAATTTTGTGTTTATTAGGTGTTTTTGTATGTTTATTGGCAAAGCAAACCATATAAATATGCTCTGAGTAACAGTATTTAGGAGTTCAATGCCTAGTCCTAAACTTAGCACATATTTCTTTATCAATAGCATTTAACAGTTCATTACTATTATTAACACATAGTGGCGAAATATTTTACAGCACTTAACATTAAACGGTTAAAATACATTTTCCTTTAAAACTAGATAAAATTCTCTTTGGTCCATGTCAAACCAAACATTTTCTCCACCAGTATATCCACGCAGGGGAATAAAATGCATATTCGCTTATTTGAGACACAGCATCTGCCTATTCGTGCCAAGATGGGCCACATTTCTTTTAAATGCTTCTTACAATAACAAATGTACAATACCACAAAACTTTAGAACTGCAGCAGAATATTTAGGTATTTTAGCAATAAATAAAAATATATATGGATTTGGCAAAAATATTAGTGCAGCAAGTGTCAAAAGAAAAAAAACATGTAACGGCTAAATCTATTAATATTATTATTCATATGAATATTAAACATCGGGTATGACAACTCGCTTTTGAGATTGGACAGATATGATATGGGTGAACTATAGGTTTCCAATTTATAACCACGTCTCTCAAGATCCCTAATGTACCACATTCAAATGTTTGCTCAAATTTCATGTCTCTCTGTCTGCCATGCAGAAATGAGGAAGTTGAGTAAACAGAGGCACTTTTATAAAATCACAATCTAATTACTTCTTTTATATCATTCATCAAGTCACTTGCAGGCTGAGTTGAAAGTTGTTTTGATAGTGGAGAAAAAAATTGTTTTTTTCCCCATAATATCTAGAATGCACACCTCTCCAGGAATTTGTTTTAATATAATGGTCCAACAGTTGTGGCAAGTAAGAGCCACAAACATGGCTAGCCTCGCACTAACAGTTTAACCAATAGCACAATTATTTTTCAGAGCTGCGGTTTCCTCCAATTATAGGTTTAATCCCAGTCTGCTTGTCAAAATATATATTATTTTGCCTGGAGCATTAAAATTATGCTATCAAGTGGTTTATGTGAAATATAATTGAAAACTAGAGAAAAACAAGGAAATAGTAGCTTATATAAGCTGTCTAGGCAGAATGTCATTTACAGAATCTTGGTTTATCTGTATTAATTAGAACTCTTCAGCTGCCTTTAGACTTTTTATGCTATTGTTTTTACAATTGTAGTTTGAAACCTTTTGTGGGCTGGACTCTCTGATCTTATTTTATATTCTGTTATCCCTGTTTGTTAAATTATTGACGTTATTGAATATAGTAAGACGTAATTTGTTATAAATGAATGTGAAGTGCCACGTAACATGCTGGCTCTATATAAATAGATCATGAAGATGACCATTGTTACAATGAGTGCCTGCACAATATCACCTCAAAACTATAGAAAAACAGCCATGCTATGTGTGACCTCTCCTACACTTTCCATCAGTTCAACGTGTGGACCATTCAGAGTATACCAGATTGGCCTGTGTATGGCTACCTTAATGATCCTGCCTCCCAAACTGCATTACACTACAGAATGGAGCATATAACTATGGTACAGTACAGATTTCCAGAATGCTGTATGTTATATAAGCCTTATCTTTATTGGTTAGAATTCTTCCAGAAAACAATGAACCTACAACAGGGACTTGGGTCACTGTGGGCTTTCCTCCACAGTGCCACATGTCTCCCGATGGACTCTATCTGGGGTGGGTCCCAGTACATTCACACCCACTGTGGCCCATTTACAGTTTATGTAATAGTAATATAGAAATAAAAAGTTATTGCTGCTCATTAAAGGGTTTGTTAACCCAAAAATTAAATGTTGACTAACAAAAGAAAATATCATTTTTAAAGAAAAGCTGTTATTATATGCACTGCTGTTTTTGACTATTAAAACCATGTAGCAAAAGCCAGATGATTATAAGGATTTTAAAGGGGTGTAGGAGGCATTGTACAAAATTGAATCTTGGCTAGAGGAGAAATGGCTTTTCTACTACATTGATTTATTTACATTTATAAATGACTGCAGAAGCTATATATATATATATATATATATATATATATATATATATATATATATATGATCAAACGTTTGCACTCTGAGCTTAAGCATAAGCATTATATACATTAAATTGTTTCCATGGTATGTATAACCGATGTTTTGGTCCCACTTTCTTGAAAAAAGGACAACACCAACAAGACAATGACCCTAAACACACTTCGAAATCTACAAAGGCATTTATGCAGAGTGAGAAGTACAATATATGGCCGTCACAGTCCCCTGACTTGTTGTTACTTTGAAAGCTCAGCCAATGATAAACAAAACTCCAAAGAATTAAGAGTGGTTCCCAATATGTATATTTTACACTTTATAGTGCTATTTGTGCATACAGGGCTGCACAGGAGACATTCTAACTAACCAAAGGTATAGAAGTAGACGGCTTTTTTCAAACTGATCCCGTTTTTGAGCAGGCTGGATTTGGGAGCATACACAGGGGAGAGAAGCAAGGAGATTAAAAGAAATCTTACCAATTTATGGACAGCTACATTCCAGTAAATTTGTATTACTGTCCCTAGAATAGGGCTGGCATTGTACTAGCTAACCCTACTCCAGCGTTTGCTTAGATTTCTTAGGGAAAGTGTATTCCTAAAATCCAGGTAGTAGTTTAAATTCCAGGCTGGAGATTAAGAGGACTAAAAATAAAAATTACATGTGGCTGTAGCATTACCTAGATTGCTACTGTCTTTACTACCTCAAATATTAATATAGGTAAGCCACCTCTGCCGACCCTGTTATGTAAATACAAAATATGTATTTATATGAACCTTTCTTTCTCCATATGTGGTCCTTAATATAAAGTTATTTCAGGTCAGCCATGCCTGACCTGTGGCTCTCCAGCTGTTCCTTAACTAAAATTCACAGCATTCTCTTGGCAGCCGTTGTGGTTAAACATTCCATAAAGATAGGTTTTCTGCAAGGGCAAGTATGCGTTTGCTTTATGCACCAGTCCTAACTGAATATCTTTTCATCTTGCTGTAGAACGTGCATGTAATTTATCAATCATCCTGTCAAATAATTGCTATAATAGGGGTCAAAATGTCCATTTTAGTGTCAATAAACACTGTGACTATTCAGCATGAGACTGCTGTGTATTAGTCTGTATGTTTTTTGTTTCTAAAATTACATGCATGCATATATGGGTCAGAATTCTATTTCAGAAACTTGAATTAAACATTCTATTAGATCACAGTTAGGAACTATATTCATCATGATTTTTAGTCTGCATTTTAACAGAAAGATCTATAATATATATACAGTATATATATTTATTTATGGTGTTTACATGTTATTGTGTTAAAAAAGGAGTGCAGGAAGTCATGTCAATGAAAATGTCGCAGTCTTGCAAAAATTATTTCATAAACCCAAGCTAATTAGGGAAGAAAGAGAGAAGTATTTGTTCTCAATGACATTGGGACTAAGGACGCTTTATTCTGTGTGTATTTCACACAAATGAGTTGCAGCCCATTAAAATAGGAAGCATGTGTAATGCAGATACTGTTACATCCAAAGGGCTGTTTGATGTGAAACATCGTACAATTTGATATTTTAACAAAATCTTAGTAAGTGGTATAAGAATTATTTCTCAAAAACACAAGTAGACCTTTATGTATCTTTTCATTTTTTATTTTTGTTTAATATTCTTTTCATTTTTAATTTTTGTAACTTTCTTTATTCTCATGATGATACAATGTATACATATAGTGATACAATTTTTTGTAGCACTTGAGTACTAATCTTTTCACCCTATCCTGTGTAACTTGTACCAACTCACCTGTGTGAGTTAGGCATACGTAGAGGTAGTGACACAGATTGGGCTCATTTTAAATTATACATTGATTAAGTAATACATCTTGATAAAGGTTGCAGAACACAACCGAAACGTCGATGTATAACCGATGTAAATGCTTTTGTATTCTAAATAAATCCTTTGGAGCAAAGAAGATACGGCGTGCGTGCTACTCTCTGGTCCTATATATATATATATATATATATATATATATATATATATATATATATATATATATATATTGAGCTTTTATATGCATATTCATACTATCCTAGTGTAGCAGGAAAAGTATTGGAAAGATGTTAATATTACAGTAATGGTGATCAGATTGGTTTTATTCTATGGGTCTGCATTGTGGAGGGATAGCCTCACTACAGTAAATAAGAACGGAAGGTTTGGCAAGTTGTTTCTGCATAAGTGGCTGTGGGGTCTTCCGCTAAAGTGGCCCTTCATTAGCCGCAGGAACTGGATCAGTAGCAAACAGTTATACCACTATGATTATGATCTAGCTACAGCTTTTGATTTTTCTTGACCTTAAATTCTAGTACTGTAAAAGATCTTTAATGTAACTATATATAGAGCTTAAATGAAACTATATATTATCGGGTGTTAGTAAATTAAGTGCTGGAATTATGCACTTTTTCACTGTTGTACTTTATTATTGCTTCTTTGATTTGGTTCATTGTTATTATCTCACTCCCACTATTAATTGACTTCAAAGAACAGTTAGCTCTGTGGGAACAAGTCAGATAGAGAGAGTCTGTTTTGTGATCAGAGGGAAACCAATAGAAGTAATGTAATTAAGTAAAATAAAATCTTTAGAAGGAAAATATCACTTAGACGTGTTATCGGGTTGTTATTATTTATTATAGGAGTTCAGTGAATGTTATGGCTATGTTTTCATATACATTGAATCTAATTATGTGCTAAGGGAGTACTCAACAATTAATTTACTGGGAGAAGGGGGGCTGGCAAGGTCTTTTTACTCAAAATATCATCTAGTGGCACACTATGTTGTTCACTGCCTTCTATATCTGCTAATATTAAAGTGTAGAGTTGCATTTTTCACCTGCTAATGCAGAATGTAAGTTGCCTACTCTTAAATTGAAGCATTTCATCTTTGTCCCTGCTAAATCCATGAGCTTCATTAAAGGCAGATGTTAGAATTGATACAAATATACTGGTGAGAATTCTATCAACTAATGTAGCAACTAAATATATTAAATTGCAACAGTTCAGAATCTGCACCTGATTTACTGAGCAGCCAGTCTGAAACACCAGAGACAGGAACATTAAACTTTACATTTCAATTTTAAAAAAATTATAAAAAATGGAAAACAATTGAAAAAAGTTTTTATTTCTGGTAAACAATGTTAAAACAACTCAACTGAAGAAAGCATTTATAGGTCAACAACCACTTTAAGTTCTGAGTTTGCCACATTCCACTTCCACTACCACTGTTAGATAATGGAGGAATTGTATTTAAAAACACAAACCAAACAGAAATCACTTTTAACAAGGTCTGTACATGATGCAAATATTTTACCATCCCTAGAGAAATGTACTGATACCTGAGGAAGAGTGTGTGGATCTGAAATATGCAGTGCATTAATTTATTTAACAAATACACTAAACACTGCCATCTAGCCATTAGATAAAGTAATACATGCTATGGCATCATTGTCATTTGATCCAAAACTGCATTATGTTCCAAATGCAGTCTTTGACGTTTGCGTTCAGAGTGTCATTTTGTAAATACTCTTGTATTACTTTATTCACGTTGATGAAGCATCTATGAGTAATTAAAAATGTTGTTAGGGCTGCCACCTTAAGAAGGTGGGTAGGGGGACATAAATGGGTGAGCCAATGTCATAACTAGGTGTGCTTTTCTTTCCTTACAATGTAATAATTACCTGGCATTAAGCAGTCATTTACTGGATAACCCAGTAAAATACTGTCCAGGTGGAGCTTCAGTTTATGAGGGTACAACAAACATTTAAAATGTTTCACTCATATACTGTAAATAAGAACAAACAACGAACAAACAAATTAGCTTAGTTACAAGCAAACTTGTTATTGGTTGCCTTGGGTTCCTGAACCAGGGAAAATGTAAGTATTTAGGGGGCTAACCAAAGTAAAAGGTTTTTCAATTCAGCTGCATACTAATTCCTTTAAAAGAGATTTGACAGAATCCAAAGTTCCATTAAAATGAGAGCACGTTTGTTCTAAATATCCGAAATGTTCATGTAGTGCTTTGCACATGGATGTTGCCAGGCTGCAACCAGAGAACTGTGCATACAAGACAATCTTGACCACATATATACGGCACAGTAGGGGTTTGGGATTTGGTACATCTCTAAATGCATTTTATAAAGGTTTTTTTTTGTAAAAGCATCTACTTAAACCAATTTCCTACCCACATGTATGACCTCTTTGGAAGCAACAAAGTATTTTGTCAGTGTTGGCGTTCTATCATAGGAATACTAAGTAGTGCATTGAAAATGCAGATCATCGTTTCACAGTGAAAACATGAGCTTCGTTGAAGTTTTAAACTTGAGAGAGAGCATTTTCTGTGTAAAGATTTTATTATGTTGAGCTGTGGCATTTTTCCATTCTTTTTTTTTCTCTCTTCATTTGACAACTGTTTAATCTCTGAGAAGGAAAAGGTTGCCTGGGGAAGAATGAAATGGAAAACACATTGCAGAATCATTTTAGCTGGGGTTTCGTCTACCACCCAAACAGTTTTTTCCTTTCCTTAAGGATTATGGTTTTTAAATTATTAGAAGGATGATAATATATAATATACTGTATAATTAATGGTATGCTAACCTGCTTTCATTTGTTTTGTTTTTTTTGGACAAATGTGCTAATGTATTGCCAATTAATGACATTTCCTAGAAAGCATGTAATAACTAATGTCAAGATTATGGTGATTTAACATGTAATAAATTGCAATGCTTAATCAGCAGTGAACAGCAGGATAACACAGTGAGGCCAGTAAGACTATGTACAGTCTCAACAGGACCTTTACTGGAAGGGCACAATAAACCCCCTTGGTCAAGATAAATTCAGTTAATCTGACTTTTGCTGAATCTATTTTGTTTTAATGATTGAAAAAGAGTTTTGTTATTTCTTGAGCTAAAGGGAAACTGAAGTTACTGCATGTTCCTTATTAAAGGAGAAGGAAAGTCTGTTTGCACTTGGGGATGCCAAATGTTAGGCACCCCAAGTGATTGTATTGACTTACCTAAAACCCCGGGCCGGGGCTCCTTTCGGCAGAAAGCTGAACCGGCCCAGGGTTTTTCTAGCGAGCACCTTGGAGAGATCTTCTTCCATCTTCTTCTTTCTTCAAATTTTCCCGGGCAAACGTATGCGCAGTAGAACGAAATAGCCGACCTTTTAGTTAAAGTTCAGCTTTTCGCTCTACTGCGCATGCGCAACCGCGCAAAGAAAGAGGAAGCAGGGCGATCTCTCCGTGGTGCTCACTGGTATAACCCTGAGCGAGTGCAATATTCTGCCGATAGGAGCACCGGCCCGGGGTTTCAGGTAAGTCAATACATTCACTTGGGGGTGCCTAACATTTGGCACCCCAAGTGCTAACAGACTTTCCTTCTCCTTTAATGTGGTCCTTGCTTTTCCATGGACTCCTACTAACAAAACAGTCATAACAAGGGAAACGTAAGAGGCTTGAGCTGTGTCTGTGGCACTGTTTCATTAAAACCTATGGAAAATGGTAGTGAAAAAGCTATTAATGTTAATTTTCAGTAGAAGGTAATTCTACTGAATTTGCTGGCAGAACTCTATAATATTTTGATTTCTGATACATGTTAGGAGGCAGTAGTTTGATTTATTTATCATTGTCTATTCAGCTCATTCATGTGAGCATTTTTCCAGAATGATTTGAATACCCTTTTTTGTGGATACTAGTCAAACTTCAATGAAAATACACTGTTTTATTCTTTTAATAACCCTTTGGTGGGTGGGATTTGATACCTACAAGCTTGCAAAGTGCTAGAAAAATAACTGGATCTTTTGCATGTTTCCATATGATAGTTCTCACCTATCCCAAGACTGTTAATTTATGTTTACTGCCAGACCACTGTAGCAAAAGGCATATTTATAAGTGGCTGATTATAGCTGTGGGCTGATTTAATGCCAGTGGCAATAGGCAATAGCTTTTGGACACTTGCCTATCAAAAACCTGCTTACATTCGTGATATCACCATGATGCCTACTAATGGATGATAGCTGTCAACTGGCTTAGCCCAAAGCTGTCACTGCTCCAAGTCCATCACAGAATTCGTCACATACAATCTATTAACTATATGACCACCAGAAGAATCTAAACACCTACAATGATGTATGGTCAGCTTGGGATTCATACAAAAATAACTCAAAATTTCCAACCTCCTAACTTTTCATGTCAGTATTGTGATGACACTACATACCTGTATGTTCCCTGAGGTGAAAGTCCTAGCTCTTCAAATGCTACTATAGGCATCACAACTTCGAACACAATGTATATCTTATTTTTCTGTATCACTTTTTTGTTCTTCCTTTTGGTTTTTATTTGTTATTTTAGCTTATGCCGTACAAAACTACAAAGCAGTTTTATAGTCTAATATCACATATGGGTACATCACTGCATCTTTTCCGAAGATATTGATCAACAATCCACATGTGATATTTTGCTTATTGTTACTTGTTGTGATCTAAATGCTGTTACTCACACAAGATTGCAGGACTCTCCAACTGACCTGATGCCAACCCCCAAAGAAACACTGATTGTGCTATTGTAACGTTTTTTTTGTCCCCAGAAAGAGTCTGTGGAGAACATATTGTATTGGTATTGGAGAAAGTGAATCTTCTTGAATGAATTGCCAGTACTTTGTAGATCTGACTATTTTTCTGTAAGCTTTGCTTTCAGACAAACATTTTTTAAATAGATTTTTGCATTTGTGTCAATAAAATTGCCGCCATTTGTGGATCTGTAAAATTTGCCTTCCTGTCTGATGCATTCCCTTGTTTTGCCTACTCTGGGAGGGCATTACAAAATTTATGGTGAATTAAATGGACTGAAACCATAATTTGTACCCATTTTTATATAAATACTCAGCAATGCTCACATGGTCACCCACAGAATGAGATGCATATCAACTGAACACATAATTGCAGTCAATGCAGCTGCATCTCCTGTTGCCTGAATTTAGCAGAGACATCTTCACTGTTGACCCAGTTTCATGCCTGTGATCAGTTTATTGGAAAATTTAATAACATTTTACAGCAGTTTCGGTTTACAAGATACAGTTTGGTTAAATATAAATTCAGAACTATTTGGCATAGCTCTTATTTTTCCAGCTGCCTCTTTAATATGTGCTAATTTAGTGGAAAATCAGTCTCCATTCAGTCCCATGTCATTCTTAAATTAAGCATATTTGTTCTTGCTTTTCATCTTTCTACTGTAACGTCCATTATTCAGTGTAGTTTTATCATTTTACAGTGTGCAAAGTTCCTGATCATTACAGACATTACAGACAAGCCTGACAGCTAATGCTTAGGGATCTTACACATGGGTGTTTTTTATGCATTTACAAGCACATGCTGAGTGTATAAACACACATAGTTGCATTTAAAATAATGCATATAAATGCTCAAAGAGCATTTTGAAATGGAATTAAAGTTTTGGTAAGTCAGGTGACATAAACACCGCTTTTAACTAGTGACACCTCTAAGTAACACATTGAACGGATTATTGATATTATCAGTTAAAATATTATTTCAAATATTTTAAATGTATGTAATGCATATTATACATTTTTCTATTTATTGTTACTTGCTGACAGGCATGGTTGTAAAAATGTGACATAACAGATTACAAATTGGCTGCATAGCAAGAACCAATAATACATTTTTGTCTTGTGCCTACTGCAATAAAACTCAGGTAGCACCAAAATGCTTCAAACACATAAAAAATTAAGCCATTCATCAGTTCACATAAATTATTTATTGTGGTTTTCTATTAGTTTTAATTATTTTACCTTGAACAAAAATTACTTAGGCTTGTAATTAAATCTCAAATTAATCATGGTAACTTCCTAGTTAGTGGATGCTGATTGCAATGTATTCCGTTCATACAGCTTCTAGCAATACTTCCTTCCTCCATATGTTTACCATATGCCAAGCATCATCAGCAAAGTTATTTTTTGTCCTTGGTAGCAAACTCCATTAAACTAAAAACCATAATAAATAGACCTAAAAATATAGGGCCTAATTATCAAGCCTCAAATTTTTCTGATCGAGCTTTAAAGGGCTTTATTATGCCCTGAAAATACTCCAGCTTAAACCTGTCGAAATTAGGTAGAAGTCAGTGGCATATATGATCCCTTTAAAAATTGGAACACAATTTTTCAGCCTTTGCTAAATATGCAAATATTTAGTAATAATAGGATCATATGTCATTGTCTCTGTCTGTCTAAGCAAATCTAAAATTGAAGGGAATGTCCTCCAAAAAAATGTTGTTTTTGCATCAAGGAAGAAAATGGAATTTTAATAGGGATGCACCAAATCCATATTATTTTGTAAAATGTGATTACAGTTTAAACCTTCCCCTTTTTACCTCTATTTTTCCATCAGCAGAGAGAGTTTCATGTGACTTTAGCCTGAGAATATACCGTATATACTCGAGTATAAGCCGTCCCGAGTATAAGCCGAGGTGCCTAATTTAACCCAAAAAACTGGCAAAGCTTATTGACTCGAGTATAAGCCTAGGGTGAGAAATGCAGCAGCTTCTGGTAAGTTTTCAATCAAAAAATTGAGGGTTTCTGCTCCCATTGGATGTGTCGGTGTCTCGTTTTTGGATGCCGGCGACCATTTTTGGATGCCGGCGACCATTCTTGGACGCCGGCGAATATTCTTGGAGACTATTCTTGGACGCCGGCGACTATTCTTAGGCACTGCCGACTATTCTTAGATGACGGCGACCGTTTTTGCGCTTGACCCGAGTATAAGACGAGGTAGAGTTTTTCAGCATATTTTGGGGGCTGAAAAACTCGGTTTATACTCGAGTATATACGGTAATGAATATTTTTGAATGAAAGAGTAGATAGGCATCAGTTACAATATCATCGCCCAATTTGACTAGTTAAAAATAAACAATGTTCATTGACATTAAAATAAATTGAGGATTCAGGAATACATCAAGAATCATATATGCTTTAACCAACTAAAGAAACCAGTGCCCTCAGTAAATATGCACGTGTGTCTAGTTTTAAGGTGTAATAATGACATGTGAGCAATTCTTATTATTGCTTAGGAAAGCTGTGCTTCTGCGGTAGCCATCTGCCACATAAGATAGAACCCTCAATCCTGCCCCTTACCTACCAGTTACCACCAACATGGCTATCATTATAACAATGTAATAGGGGACTGTATTACAAGACCATGTGTGCTTAGTCAACTACTCTACTAAAAAAAATTAGCCCTTTATGGGAGCCATTTAGATCCTAGTCCTATTTATAGATGGTTAATGTACACTCTCCTAATAGACCCATCAAACCACAGCTCTGACTACTACTAATGTATGTAAAGTGATAGATGCCCTTTAGACTACTAGATAGACTACTAATGTATTTTTAGGTGATAGATGCCCTTTAAGAGCCATATTTTTGAACATATGAAAAGTCATGTGTGTAAAAAATTCCACAATGTTCAATTCCTGATATTTTTAACCATATGCAGGTATGGAACCTGTTATCCAGAATGCACCAACCTGGGGGTTTCCATAATTTGGATCTCCATACTTTGTCTACTAAAAATGTCTTTAAACATTAAATAAACCCATTAGGACTGTTTTGACAATTATATTGTATTATACAGTTTTGGGAAATTATTTTCAAAAATTTGTATTATTTGATAAAAATTAAAATCTAGTGTATTTTCCCCAGTTTTTTTTTAAATGTAAATCTTTTGTTTGTTTTACTACATGCTATAGTTTTTCTTGCAATTACATATTTTCGTAGTGTTTTCTTAGCTTGTTTTTGTGAAAATATTTTATGATCTAAAGAGAGGTAAAATCACTATTAACCTTTATTCCTGTATTAGTGATGTACAATATACTTTTATATCGTATAATATTTTCCTTATTTTCTATAATATTAGAGTTTTCAGCCAAATAATAAATATGCACTAGGTTTATGTATATATATAACAGTGTATATTATTTAGTTTTAGTATTTAGCTACTATCTATATCTAAAAATGTTTTATACTCTTACCCTTACATACACACAGAATTTTTGAATTCAGCTTTAAATATCAAAACCATTTTAGGTTGAAATAATGCAATATTTTTTACAGACCTTATATGCTTAACTTGTCATATGCTTAGCAGGAAAACAAAAGATATAACAAGATATATCTGAAAACAGAAATGTCTGACTGGCCTCCTTCAACACTGCACAAATTCTTGGCTTGTAATTGTGTGTTCCAGCATGACCCTCATGGTAGAATTTGATATTTTGATCGCATCTGTTACTGCAGTCAAAGACCTTTTAATAAACCACTTACAGCTTTGCCATTTTTGAATTATATTGTTTTAATTTATACCCCCTTCACTCACCCCTCATATCAATAAGCTTCTATTTTCCCAGAGGAGATTTAATATGTACCATGTGTGTCTGCATTGCATTTGCAGCAGCCTAGGCGTCTACAGATTGCACACACTACTCACATGTGTATGGTTTAAATAGTCTTCCGAATTTGCAGAATACCTCATTCATTAAACAGTGTATGCGATTTCACCACAGGTATTGCATATTGTACTTGTAATGTGTTTACTTGAGTTATTTATAGTTAAGTACATATGACCATTCCTTGTTGGATACAAGCCTTTTAGGAGGCTTTGTGCTTTAGAACATTAATTCAGCGACAAAACATTTTGAAGCTACTTGTACAGTGATGTATATGGGGCTCTGCAAAACTAAAAGAAACACTCTGCAGTGTCTGGAACGAGCATTTGCGGTGTTTTTTAAAGACTAGTATAATATCTGTAACTGGCGTGTGTGTGTCTGAATTGAAGGGTCTGTACAGCTGCTTGATCCTCACTTCAAGGAATCTTTCTCAAAAAAAGAAGGTGCTGTTAGTGATAATTTAATATTTCACAATCTCAACAAGGACCGAACTATCCTGGTTTCAACTTATTTTTGTGCCTGTAAAACTATTATTTGAAAAAGTACATTTTAAATGAAGTTAAAAAAGGAAGCCATACTAAATGCTTTGCGAGTCCAAAGGCCCATAAAAGTAATAGTAAAAAAAAAAGAGGTTATAAAAGAAGCTACATAGTACCAGCACTCAACAGTGTCCAGATCATCATTATATAAAGCAGTTTTATCATCATATAAAGCCGCTTTAGAGCTGCTTCCGCCAGGTCAAAGTGGATTTGGAGGCTGTAGGATTTTCCTCACTAAAAGCATTTTTGGATTGGCTTTCTGTTTAACTACTGCAAAAATGAGTGCCTTGTTTAAAATATGATGGTAATCAGTAATATAGGTAAGGGCAATAAAAGAATATGAAACCAATAAAAAACATTGTGTACCGATTGGCTTGCTGTGTAATACAAAAGTATGTGTGAGTTGTGTGCTGTGTTGATAACTGCTTTCAAAAAGAACTCTTAAAGGAGAAGGAAAGGCTGGAGACACTTGGGGGTGCCAAACGTTAGGCACCCCCAAGTGATTGTAGCGACTTACCAAAAACCCAGGGCCGGTGCTCCTATCAGGAGAAATCTGCACCGGCCCTGGGTTATAGGAGCGAGCACCACAGAGATATCTACTTCCGTCTTGGCGCAGCTGCACATGCGCATTAGAACTAAAAGCCGAACTTTAACTTTAAAGTCGGCTTTTTCGTTCAAATGCGCATGCTTCAGTCCGTGGAAATGCGCAGCTGCGCGAAGACGGAAGTAGATATCTCCGTGGTGCTCGCTCCTATAACCCAGGGCCGGTGCAGATTTCTCCTGATAGGAGCACCGGCCCTGGGTTTTTGGTAAGTCGCTACAATCACCTGGGGGTGCCTAACGTTTGGCACCCCCAAGTGTCTCCAGCCTTTCCTTCTCCTTTAAATCTATAACACCCCCACACAAAAATGTAACAATTTAGAACACAGACGTTGTTGTTCATTTCTATGGGTGAGGTTTAAATAGGAAGATTCTTACTATTAATGATGCTGTAAAGAGCTTTAGTATTAGGACAAATAATAGATCCAAGGCAAAGTAATCCCAAATTGCTGCAAATAAGCATTTTTTTAAAAAATTGCTGCATAAGAAAAAAGTTGTCACCTTCGTTTGTCCAGTGATCCAAAGTCAAGGGTTGAGATTGGCAAGGCACTAAGATTCAGCTAAAGCATGAAAAATAATTGAGATTCAGCCAACTATAAGATTCAGTATTCCATTAGTTGGTATGCAAAATTAATTAAAACCGTGTTATTTACGACTCTGTGCCCGATTGTATGTTCATATTTACTGTTACATAATGTCATATTTTTTTTATAATATCAGACATATAAAAATATAATACTTTTGTCTACTTTAAGTCTAGCCATTAGAGAAGAATAAAAAGATGAAAGAATTGGTGCCTACCTTTTTATTGATCTATTGTGTGTAATTTGGTTATTCAAGATAATCTCAAATTACACAGGACCTGGTTGTTTTACCACAGTACTTTCAGATTTCTCCAATATGTGGCATGTTAAACTGAGTGACCATATATATCATTATATCGACCATATAGGTTTTAAGGCTGCATAGTAGAAAAAACCCATATCCCAGATTATGTTCTTCTACATGGTTAGGTCATTGGTTTATTTTGTCTTTGAAGTTTTCTTCTCTAATGCATTAGAAGATCTTTAGATTTGTATTTATAGAGTTGTAAACCTAGAAGGTTTCTTTTACAGAGATCCTGGCTTAATGTAATTGTCAGATGTTCATGTAAGGAAGTTATGTATGTTGCTGTGAGGACTTACAATTTATTTGATAAGCACTGTGTGACCCGTGATTGTGTTAGGACATCGGCACTCATAGTGCTTGGTCACTTGTAGGTGATTGACTCTCCTGCTGGCAAGAGAGCATACAAAAGTAACTTTTAATCAAAAATAATTGGGTTTGCTAGTTGTAAATGATCTCTTACAGGTGACAAAGTGCAAAGTGTGCCATTGCCATAGTAGTTCTGTATTCCTGCCCCAAACAGTCTCTCTTGACAGATGAAAGAAATTCTTGACAAAGCCCATGAATATGGTTTTGTTTAAGCCAGTTTTATTATTATTATTATTTTTATATTTTGGAAATTCTGCCAAGCTTTAGGTCTGTTAAATAAACCAAGGCATAGTGAGATAAGCCTTTTGTATTTAAAATACTATAAAAATACTACAATAGCCTGTCCTGTGTAATCATACCTGTTAATGTCTTTAAGATATAAGGCACAGGAATATTTACAAAATCAAAACTTAAATGTGTAATATTCGCCCCTTATCCAGAATACTTGACCACTGCCATTTTATGGATGAGTGTATTTCCATTATTTGGATCCACGATACCTTAAGTCTACTAAATAAAACTTTTTTAAAAATGAGTTTTTTTGCCCCAATATAGATTCAAACTGCTTAGGTGCCATCAAAATCAAGGTAGTGTTTTATTATTACAGAGAGAGATCATATTTAAGCCTACCCACACAAAAAGCCAAAAGATTGGGGCTCCTGGCAAGGAGAGGCGGATCTTCAATTTCCTGTTTTGCAGTAAAATATTGTGTATATATACAAGTGAGAATACTATACTGAATGCTCTTTTTTCCCTCCCTTCTATACAAAAATGTTTAAAGAAGTAAAATATCAATGTGTTATCCTATTCTAGCATAGACATGCTAGCAGCCTTCTGCTCCATTTACGGTAGATTATTCTGTGGTTGCACTCAACCCAACCCAGCTTTTCCCTGGTACTTATTTGCACATGTGAAAGAATAACTGGCAACCCTATGCAAACCACTGTACATTTCATGCTGGCAATAGAGCGGGAGATGGCACAATGCTGCAGTATCTGGCACAATGCTGCAGTATCTGGCACATGTTACAATCCTTATATTTGTTAATTCTAATATTAATGTTACCTAGGTTGATGCACAGTTGTGTAGCATTGATTAACTTTGAGTATACCAGACTTGCACTTGTAGAAGCCTGTTTATTTCCATTAGTACATCTGTTGGGAGTACTTGAAAGTATTATTAGCATTACAAACCTCAACACACCATTCATATAATAAATATGATTTTCAAATTTTATGTGAACTGTATCCCATTTACTGTATATTGATTTCACTTGGCATTTTTATTCTGTGAATTCAAAATAACTACATTTTTTGGTACGAATACAAATAAATTGAACTCTAAATCCTGGTTTGAGTTTAAGTAACCCTGGAAGTTACAAATTAGATTTCCAAATTATTTTTTCTACCACATTGTAAAATGTAATACATTTTTTTGTTTTTGTTTATAACATTACTTGTCTGAAGGCAAGTAGAATAGAAGTAGAATTAAACTGTTTTAGGATTAATTTTATTTTTCTCTCTCTCTGGGTTATTTTCTTCCTAACACAACATATTTTGTAAATCTATTCTAATAGATTTTTAGAATTTCTGTTAAATTAAACTTGAATTAAACCAGACAGTGCTATTGATATGGTAAGGTTTTGTTGATATGATTTATTTTTGGCAAAAACAAATTGACACCCTACCAAAATTATCTGAGGGTCACCTCAACTTATTAAACCAACCTATTTCAGGAGATCTTGGATACAATAAAAACCCTAAAACTCAATAAAGCGCCGGGTCCGGATGGATTGTCCAATAATTTTTATAAAGCCATGGCCCAGAGTATCACTCCAATTTTAGGTTCCCTTTTTAATAACTTTAATAACCATGATATCCAAAGAGAAGAATTGTTTCAAGCCACTATTACCACCATACCAAAACCAGGAAAGAACCCGAGTATAGTGACAAATTACTGCCCCATATTGTTATTGAATTCAGATATTAAAATCTATGCAAAGATTCTCACAATTAGACTCAATCCTATTATCAAAGAATTAGTCACGAATGATCAAGTGGGCTTTATAGCCTCTAGAGAAGCTCCGGCTAACACCAGAAAATTAATTAATATTGCCCTTCATGTCAATTTGTATAAACGCCCTTGCCTGTTACTATCATTAGACGCAGAAAAGGCTTTTGATAGGGTTGCCTGGCCTTTTGTAAAAGATGTCCTCTTGAAATTTGGATTTTCAGGCCATTCTCTAAACAATATCTTAGCATTATATAGGAACCCAACAGCTAGGATCTGTGCAAGTGGATATTATTCCCCTTATTTTAAACTCACTAATGGGACCAGACAGGGATGCCCCTTATTGCCGACAATTTTTGCCCTTCTAATGGAACCCTTGGCGGAAATGATTCGATCCAACCCTCTAATTACAGGATAAAAATAGGTCAGCAGGAATATAAATTATCCTTGTTTGCAGATGATATCTTATCTCTCTCAGACCCTAATAACTCACTACCAGCACTATTTGAGTCTCTCTCTAAGTTCTCACAAGTTTCATATTACAAAATCAATACTAATAAAAGGGAGACCCTCCCTATCTGGATAGATAGATCATGTATCTTTAAAGTGATCCTGTCATCGGAAAACATGTTTTTTTCAAAACGCATCAGTTAATAGTGCTACTCCAGCAGAACTCTGCACTGAAATCCATTTCTCAAAAGAGCAAATAGATTTTTTATATTCAATTTTGAAATGTGACATGGGGCTAGACATTTTGTCAATTTCCCAGCTGCCCCCAGTCATGTGACTTGTGCCTGCACTTTAGGAGAGAAATGCTTTCTGGCAGGCTGCTGTTTTTCCTTCTCAATGTAACTGAATGTGTCTCAGTGGGACATGGGAACAGGCAGCTGTTATCTTGTGTTAGGGAGCTGCTATCTGGTTACTTTCCCATTGTTTTTTTGTTTGGCTGCTGGGGGGGAAAAGGGAGGGGTGATATCAGTCCAACTTGCAGTACAGTAGTAAAGAGTGATTGAAGTTTATCAGAGCACAAGTCACATGACTTGGGACAGCTGGGAAATTGACAATATGTCTTGCCCCATGTCAGATTTCAAAATTGAATATAAAAAAATCTGTTTGCTCTTTTGAGAAATGGATTTCAATGCAGAATTCTGCTGGAGCAGCACTATTATTCATTTTGAAAAAAAATCTTTTTCCCATGGCAGTATCCCCTTTAACCTAAAACAACGTTATTCGTTCGATTGGCAACAAACTTCAATAAAATATCTTGGTATTAAGTTGGCAATGTCAGTCAAGGATCTGTATAAACTGAATTTTGCACCCCTAATTGCTAACTTTCACAAAATCATAGAAGACTGGATATATAAGGATATTTCCTGGCTGGGCAGAATTGCAGCAATTAAGAATCACTTATTCCCAAAAATCCTTTATCTATATAGAACAATTCCCATTCACTTACCTAGTATCTTTTTTTCTGCTATGCAAACTCTGTTACTGAAATTTATTTGGAAAAAATCGAAACCACAGACATCAGTCAAGGTTTTGTCAAAACATAAATCAAAAGGAGGTCTCGGTTTCCCACAACTTAAAGCATATTATCAAGCTACGCATCTGAACTTTCTGCAAATATTTTTAGACTCCAATAACCCTCCTCAATGGGTTAAACAGGAGATAGAAATTTCTAATTGTTCCTTTGGCCAAATAGGAGATCTACTTTGGTCCCATCCTAGACTGAGGCCAAAAAAATTGAAATCTTTCCCAACGACCAATACTACTTTGAGAGTATGGGATACATTTCAATTTATAGATAACTTAAAACTAGGTTTGCATCTGTTGCATTCTTTAGTAACATTACAGTATGCCCTTCTGCACTCCAACTTTAACCCCTGGCTTAGAGCAGGTCTCACGAAATTTGAAGACTTTTTTCAGCAAACAACTTAACATTTAACCAACTGCAAACAAAATATAACATCCCTAAACATTCGTTTTTTATGTATCTACAGTTTTCTAGCTACTTGAAATCTTTTGCAATTGATAAAATTAAACAGATGTCTCCAGTTCAATATAAACTCACCAAATTGATTATTCAACAGTCTAGGATCTCACAATATTATTTGACGCTGTTAGATTTTAATTCTCTACCCTCAGATTCACATCAATTAAAATGGGAGATAGAACTGAAATCACCAATTGATTCCATAGATTGGAACAATGCCTTTCTCTTACTCACTTCCTCAACACAATCTCTCCAAATTCTGGAAACCAGTATTAAATTGATGTACAGATGGCATATGGTTCCGACTAAGATATTTACAATTTATCCCTCTACATCAACAAATTTATGTTGGCGACAATGTGGTTGTGTGGGTTCTTTCTCTCATATACAGTATGGTGGGAATGTTCGAAAATAGTACAATTTTGGCAATTCATATTTCATATATGCATAAATACTTTTTATTGAGTGTTTCGATAACTCCTTCGCCTAAACTAGCTCTTTTGAATATGGATATGGATCTTATCCCATGGAAACATAATCTTTTGACTACGCATATATTATCAGTAGCCAGGTTAGTGATAGCGAGAAACTGGAAATCACCACAAACTCCGGATACCAAGGAGTTTCTCAATATAATAAATGATACTAGTAAGATGGAATATTATATCGCAAAGAACAATCAAGCTTTATCCAAGTATTACGATAAATGGCTACCTTGGAACAATAGTACTTACTCAGATGGCTCAGATTCTCATACTTAGAAGCTACAAAAGGCTATTTCAGAGGTTCATCTGCAGGCTATTTAATGTTGGAAAGATATAATCTGCTAAATAATTGGTGTTTTATGTATGTTTATTTTGGCAAATCTAAGGTCGGTATTTGATATTTGGTATCTAATACTTGATATGGTACTAGGTCTCGGGCGTTTAAAGCTCCATCTCTAAAACTCAAAATTCTTCTTTTTTTTTCTTTTTTCTTCTTTTCTTCTTTATTATATTTAACTGTTATGTGTTATGAATCTGTTGTTAATGGATACATATAATAACTGATTTTGGACAATGTACTACCTCTCACTATGTATGTTATATGAAAATGACACTTGTGCTTTATCAATAAAAATTGTTGGAAATTAAAAACACTGTAGAGTATTGTTGCTGTTGACCTCTTTATAATGTTATTTTGCATCTTGGTTTCAGTGTGCAAAGACCCACCGTACAAAGTAGAAGAATCTGGATATGCTGGTTTTATTTTGCCAATAGAGGTCTATTTTAAAAATAAGGTAAGCCATTTAGAATTTATTTACATGTAATAAACAGTGACTAGTCACCCAACCTTCCTTACACCTCATTTTAAATTTGCATACATTTCTGTAATATAATTATTCTACATTCTGTTGCCCAAGCACTTTCCAGAAAACTACAAAACAGCTTTTCTCTGGATTGGAGAAAGGATTCAGGGAAAGCATGGGCATAATAATAATCTAAATTGGCTCTATACTAGAGTTAGCTTTGTGAGGCAGCCACGTTTGACTTAGACTTGATTCAGCAAGACAGAATAGAAGATGTTCTGGTTTAGGGACCACAAATTGATATAGCGTTCGGTTTATTTTGTAACGTAGTTTTACCCTATTTGACCCAATTCTAACTAACAAGTAAATACATTTCTTATGGTTTCTTATGGTTAAAACAAATGTAGGCCCAGAGCAGTAGAAGGGGACCTGCTCTAATTCCAGTTGGGCAAATTTGAATTTGAATCATTATTTATGGTCTTGAATGCGACATAAATTATTATAACTATACAGTATTTATGTAGCTGTAATCTCGTTATTAGCTAAGAGGGGCCCTACCAAAAGTTTGAAAGTGAAAGGGGGTATTCTTCAGGTACTTTTCACTGTCTGAATATATTTAATTCTGGTCTGTACAGTAGATGTGCACAATCTTTGTTTTTAAAATTATACTTATTTTTTATTTATTTGAAGATTCATTTTATTAATCACTAACCAGTGACTATAATTGCTAACCAATTTTGGGTTGGTGTTCCCCCAGGGTACAGTGTGCAGCTGGCATCTTCTTGTTTATTCCCAGGTATGTAGCCATAGGCAGGAACGTGCACAGTGCATCCCTGCTGTACTGCACCTGCCCATATTGAATTTCCTCAGGGGATACCTGGGAACAAGCAGGGATATGTGGCTGTGTACTTTGCACTTAAGTAACCTGGTGCAGCAGCACCTTCAACACCTTTTCAGTAAGGTTGTTATTGCAATTAGTTTCGGTTTGCAAATGAACAGCTTATATGTAGAGGAAAGTCATCATCTAAAATTAATTTTTAGTGCATCCAAATTAAAAGCAAATGTGGTCCTGCATGTTAAGGCCATCATGCAAGTTTAAAAATGCTGAATGATATGGAAACTTTTACACAAATATTTAACTCTCAGAGTGTGCCATTTCATAAGCGTATGCCAATTATGTGATGATGTCACTTGTGAATTTATTTATCAATTCAAATACTTGGCTTGTTAATTCACTTAATGGATGCACTTGATAATAAAGTACACTTTGAAGTTACAGATACCATAATATACAGTCATATGAAAAAGTTTGGGAACCCCTCTCAGCCTGCATATTCATTTACTCCACTTTGAAAAAAAAAAGATAACAGTGGTATGTCTTTCTAAAAAACCGGGGTGTTTTCTGAATAAATATTTTTAGTAAAGCAGTATTCGCTTGTATGAAATTAAATCAAATGTGAAAAACTGGCTGTGCAAAAATGTGGGTACCCTTGTAATTTTGCTAATTTGAATGCATGTAACTGCTCAATACTGATTACTGGCAATACCAAATTGGTTGGATTAGCTCATTAAGCCTTGAACTTTATAGGCAGGTGTGTCCAATCATGAGAAAAGGTATTTAAGGTGGCCAATTGCAAGTTGTGCTTCTGTTTGACTCTCCTCTGAAGAGTGACAGCTTGGGATCCTCAAAGCTACTCTCAAAAGATCTGAAAACAAAGATTGTTCAGTATCATGGTTTAGGGGAAGGCTACAAAAAGCTATCTCAGAGGTTTAAACTGCCAGTTTCAACTGTAAGGAATGTAATCAGGAAATGGAAAGCATAAAGCAATAGTTTGAGGAGAGCACTCAGAAGCAGGTCTGCTGTGATCAAGCTTTATTCCAAGACTACATATTACACAACATGTTTCGAGCCTTGCATGCCCTTTCTCAAGTGTAACCCCAGACAGAACGTGAAAGCTTTTTTAAACACACCCTTCCCATCCCCCCACCAGGTGGGTAATTAATGTCCTCAGGGGTATCAAGGTCTTTGCATTAGGCAAAGATCCATTCCTTTCCAAAGTCATTGGGGGGAATTCACAAAAGTGTCGGGAATGAAAAAATGTCTTTAAAATGTCGTAGAAAGTGTCGTGGCAACAGCCGACAAATTCACAGAGCATTTCTCCTCCAATTTTCCGACATGTGCGACACTTTTGAATTAGTGTGGTTAAAAGTGGGCGTGGTTTTTTCGGCACCACTTTTCCCGACATTTTTATGAATTGCTCGTAAACTCTTTTTTTTACCGACAATTTTTCAGACACTTTAGGCTCTCCAAAATGAAAATGTCAGTTAAATTGTCTTTTAAAAAGTCTTGGTAAATGTCGTTTGTACGATGAAAAGATATACAACATTTTAGAAAATTGACAGACTTACAAGACATTCAGAGATGGTAACATCTGCCTTTGTGAATTTGCCGTTCGTACGACATTTTACAAATTTGTCGACCGCCACTTCTGGGTTACTTTTTTTACCGACACTTTTGTGAATTCCCCCCATTGTGTTATACAAAAAGTCCATTCACTAGAAAAAACATTTAAAAACCATTTTTAGAATTACATAGACGTATATAGAAACAATAAGTGCCTTAGAGACATATCCCCATAACATTTCCTTATCTAGTATAACTACAAATGATACATTTAAAACAAAGCAACAATGTATCCATGATAATGAAATTATTTTATTTTTGTATCAAGACAACAAAAGGTTATTACCACAAGTAAATCCCAAGCAAAAGGGTTTATCTAGTACTGCACATAGAAAGAGTGCCTACTATAGGCCGAAACAGGCTATTGTTTATTTGCCAATTTTAACATATACATATATTTGGCTATGTCGCTGGTGAATTCTGTATTCAGGTCCTGCAAGTTAAAGAAAGAAACAAATGTTATACATCATTAGATAAGGTTGCTTATAAAAAAAAGTCATTCAGTCCCTCCAGAACTAGTGTATTAAGTCGTTTAATCTGTTTCCCTTCAGCTTGTAATAATTTCTTATGTCTATCCCCACCTCTTCTATCTGTTATGAGTTCTTTCAGTACACAACACCTCAATTGCATCGGATTATGTTTGAATTCATTAAAGTGTCTGGAAACCTGTGTGTCTGTTGGTGTGTTCTATAATACCCAGGTCTGGCAGGCCAAGAAAAATACAGGAGTGGCATATAGGGAGGATTGTGGGAATGGTTACAGACCCAAAGATCACCTCAAAAGACCTGCAAGAACATCTTGCTGCATATGTTGTATCTGTATACCTACAATTTAGCGCAATTTGCACAAAGAACATCTGAACCCGCCAAAAAAAGAGTTGCTTGTTGTTAGGGATGCACCGAATCCACTTTTTTGGATTCGGCCGAACCCCCGAATCCTTTGCAAAAGATTCGGCCGAATACCGAACCTTATCCGAACCCTAATTTGCATATGCAAATTAGGGATGGGAAGGGGAAAACATTTTTTACTTCCTTGTTTTGTGACAAAAAGTCACGTGATTTCCCTCCCCGCCCCTAATTTACATATGCAAATTAGGATTCGGATTCGGTTCGGCCGGGCAGAAGGATTCGGACGAATCCGAATCCTGCTGAAAAAGGCCGAATCCCGAACCGAATCCTGGATTCGGTGCATCCCTACTTGTTGTATGCAAAAGCTCATTTATACAAGCAACAGTCATTTTGTAAAAAAGTGCTTTGGACTGATGAGACAATTTATTTATTTGGTCATAACCAAAAGCATTTTACATGGTGGAAGAAGAACACCACATTCCAAGAAAAACACCTGCTAAGTACTGTCAAATTTGGTGGAGGTTCCATCATGCTGTGGGGCTGTGTGACTAGTTAAGGGACTGGGGCCCTTTTTAACGGCGAGGGTCGCATGAATTCAACCTAATAGCAACAAATTCTTCAGGATAACATTCAGTCATCAGTCACAAAATTGAAGTTATGGAGGGGTTGGATATTCCAACAAGACAATGACCCTAGATACACTTCAAAATCTACAAAGGCATTTATGCAGAGGGAGAAGTCCCCCGACTTGAATAGCATCGAATGGGATGATTTGAAGCAGGCTGTCCATGCTCGGCAGCCATCAAATTTAAGTAAACTGGAGAGATGGATGAATGGTCAAAAATACTGCCATCCAGAATCCAGACACTCATCAAAGGCTATAGGAGGAGTCCAGAGGCTGTTACATTTGCAAAAGGAACTAACTATTGATGTAATATCTCTGTTGGGGTGCCCAAATTTATGCACCTGTCTAATTTTGTTATGATGCATATTGCATATTTTCTGTTAATGCAATAAACTTTGTCACTACTGAAATACTACTGTTTCCATAAGGCATGTTATATATTAAAAGCAGAGCCGGGCCAACCCCGCCAGGCGCCCTAGGCAGTTTTGCGCACACTGAGCCGGCACCGTGCCTGCCAGGTTGCCTAGGGTGCCTGGCGGGGTTGGCCCGACTCTGCTTTTAATATATAACAATGAAACGGTGTTTGCGCATCCGCAAAATGGTGTTTGCGCATGTGCAGAGGCACATTTTCGTGAAAGTTGCACTCGGCAGTCTGAGAGAGACGGGACCGGACACGCGGTAGGTGACAGAGCAGGTACGTGCCTGGCGCCCCCCCCAGCTTCGCCCTAGGCACGTGCCTACTCTGCCTGCCCCTAGTTCCGTCCCTGATTAAAAGGAAGTTGCTACTTTGAAAGCTCAGCCAATGATAAACAAAACTCCAAAGAATTAAGAGGGGTTCCCAAACTTTTTCATGTGACTATATTTATTTACTCTTGTAAGAAAAGTTGATTCCTTGCCTATTCTTATCTTAGGAGGAGCCTAAGAAAGTCCGTTTTGACTATGACTTATTCCTGCACCTTGAAGGACACCCACCTGTGAACCATCTTCGCTGTGAAAAACTCACCTTCAATAACCCCACTGAGGAGTTCCGTAGAAAACTGCTGAAGGCTGGAGGAGTGAGTAACATTATTAATTGCAAATAAATCAACAAGGGGTAGATACTGTCTTGATATGTTATTATAATTGTAAACCAGGGGTGTCCAAAAGGTAGATCAGGATCTATCATTATACCTTTAGCTGGTGATCAGTAGATCTCAAGACAGTTTCTCATAAATCAATATTTTTGTAATATTTTCCATGGAAAGTATGGACAGTCGTGCAGTAAACCATGAACACTTAGCACATACTTTTATCTGGTTGGAAGGTATATGTCATATTTCAGTGAAATCAAATGCTTTGTATTCTCAATGATCTGAAGAGGATTCCTGGAAATTAGTGGCCTCTTACACCTACACACTTACACAGACCACTTTTCATTCTTTATGCCAGTTATTTGAAAACGGGGCAAAGGAACAATTCATAGGTGGGCACTGTGTTTTTAACATAGGGAGAAGAGCAGATTGAATTATAATAAGCCTGTGATTTCATTTCTTTCAGATATTTTTTAATGTTAAGGTAACATAAGAAATAGATGTTTAAATATAACAATATAAAGTGACTCATAAAAAAATTTAAGTAATATTTCCCATGAATGTATGGGCACTCCTGCAGAGCGTTGTGGTGCTCTCGTCCATTTGTTCCATGCCCCAATGTGGTAGAAATGCAGTGCCTATTAAAAAGTAAGAAACGTGTAAAATGGAGTGTGTGATATCGCATCTCTTTCAACAAAATATGAAGCAGCTGCCAACAGAAAACGGACATCATACAGTATTTCCTCTATTTCTACCCTAGAAAATAGCAGCAGTTTAAAAAGGTTCTTTTTTAGTCATTATTTGGCTATTACATTCTTGCTAGGATCATTCTACCTGGCAAGCTTCCTTGACTGCAGTAAAATGTCAATTGGAATTTGTTGAATTGGTGTAAATGTTGCTTTTAGAGCAGAACTAATGTAGTGTTTGAAATGATAAACCCAGTGGCCATTGTTTGAAAAGAAACAGGTGAGCAAACAAAAGCAATTTCCTTCAAAATTGGCAGTCCAAAATACACAAAGCCAATGCATTTTCCACTAAAGGTTAATGCTATGCTGCTTAGAAGATATAGGCTGTTCTCGAACACTTAGCAAGCACTTGGCATGCTTACAGACTTTATTGCTTATTTAAACCACATTTCTCTGGAAGTCCTTAGGCAGCACAGGCAGAGATGGGTTAATGCACACTTCAGAAGGCAGGATGGCTTCAAAGAAATTAACCAGTTAAGTTCCATCCCACTAAACCTTTCCCATCCCTGCATTAACCCCTCTCCTATCAGTTCTTTGTCATCCTGCTCTCAGGAGTTAGGATCTTAGTCATCTTAGGACGTTTTATATGACATGAGAGGGCGCTGTCTTTTCCTGGTTAGACAACCACATGCCACAGCACCACTTAGTCTACCGAAGGCCACCATACAAACAAGCAGGGGTCAATTTCAGACATGCTTCAGTGCTGTCTCGTATCCTCTGTAGGTGAAGGCATGCTGTAGTGCTGCCGACTACCACGAGTAAAGGTATGCCTTAGTGTTACCAGGTCTCTCAAAAACATTGCAGGTTTTTATACTCACAACCACATTTTAGTGTCAGAACGCTACAGTGTGCACTTCCGGTCCAGCACAGGACGTTCATGTCTAGCAAGCACCCACTCTACAGGCCCAGGTCAAGTCTGTGGCGAGGTTACTCTCACACGGACACAACATTCAGCTCTAATCTGAACACAGATGACCATCATACATGTCTTTTCTTTGAGCCCGACCAGCGCTCCCAACACCCACACTAGCCGGAGCACATGAAAGACCTGTATTGGATAGGTGTCTGGATTAGAGACAGATTCTCTGACATGCACTAGCCTGTTGGGGGATTCTCATTGACACTTGTGTGGGAGTGTAATAAAAGTCGGTAACGGAAAAACTATTCGCAATGTGAAAAGCTATGCCTTTGCGCAAATTAGTGACCACTTTCACATATAATGTGTTATGCCAGCTCATACTGCATTCACTTCTCTTTGAATTTTATTTTTACTTACAACAAACTTTGCAGAAGTAATTTCCCTTACAAAGTGTATTCTTATACACTAAAATATTTCCATTGTGGTTTCATTTCTGCAGAGACATCTTAATAATGTTAATGCTCTCATTCCCTGTTTATTTTCTTAAGGTTACAAAGTAATCAAAGTAATAATTTTGTGTGGCTGACATTCAAAAAACCATCTAACTCACGGAGTCATATTTTCCAAAGGATTTAATAGCATTGTCGTGGTGATTACCGTCTAGCAATTGGAGAATCAATCTTTTTTTAATTAAGGATGAGTCAGTAAACCCAATAAAAACTGCATACTTTGTGGGATTTCTTCCTCCAACCCAGGATCTAATTTGAAAATAGTCTAAACAAATAAACATAGAAGAAATGTTGGTATTCTGGCTTGCCCTTAACCATTTCCCCCACCAGGTGCATTGATTTTGCCATATGTTGTTAGACAATACTTGGCATTACATAGATCTCTGAAGTGTAAAATCTACTGCTGTGGCCATCAAGCCATTGACCTCTGCTACCATAGGTTTAAGATCTGCGTCAACTGTTGTTTAAGGTGCCAACACTATGGTCCTTCAGAAATGACCCCCAGCCTAGCATACATTAACAGGCAGTGTGGGCGAAATCTACCAAACTGTCTGAACAAACATAGACATGTATGGCTTGTGTTGCTTGTTTGGGTTGTCTCCTTATTGCAGAAACACTGTATAATATGCCTCTAATATAGACAATAGCTCTATGTGCATATTTATAAAAAAACTTGAGAGCATATTTTTGCCCATGTGAGAGGTGACAGACAGAGGGCATTTGTATTGACTGTAGGCAGAAATGGGTGTTTTGGGCATTCTCTTGACATTATCCTATGTGATATATGGTAATTTACAATATTGTCTGCATGAAAAGTCCAGTATACAGTGCATTATATATGTATCCTCTAAAATTGTTATTATGTGGCTTAACAGCACAGGCTCTGTATGTAGATGAACCGCACCTCTCACCTTTCCTATGCTGTTCATGCTTAGGTGGTGCAGATCTCCCTAGACAGTCGGCAGACGTCAATACAATGTAGATGATTTCAAAAAGAGAGTCGCACAAACACCAAATGTATTGCAGGTGTGGAGCTTACCCCTTTTATTGTGACCACCTGTGCATCAGGTGGTCACAATAAAAGGGGTAAGCTCTCCACCTGCAATACTTTTGGTGTTTGTGCGACTCTCTTTTTGAAATTATCTTAACAGCACAGGCAACATTTTTTAGAAAGCTATTTTTTTTTTAAAAATATCACCAAAAATTATAAAAACACAGCTGCGTATTAAGAAGCCAGTATGTATTTTATTGGCTCTTGAACACTCTAAAAGAGTAAAGATTATCTGCCATAAAGTATGCCGAGCAATTCCTGCTACATATAATGTAGGAGTTAAAAAAGGAATCATTTGGAGCACTGCAAACATGCTACATTATTATCTGTGAAAGAACCAGGTCAGTGAAATAAATTAATTTTAACAGACCCATCTCGAGCATCACATCTATAGTGCAATTTCACATTGTTTGCTATCATTTTCACCCACTGTTCAAGCATTACTGCAGCTACACATTGTTCTTTGCCAGCCACAATTTCTGTAGAAATTACTTACTGTACAGGTGCAAGTACCTTTAGTGAACAGCACCACCAATATACACATCAGTTGTGCATGACTGGATTTGCAGCTGTGATTGTAAATTATCTTTTAATTAGCAGTATAAGAGCTATGTTAAGTCTGCACGCTATAATAATTTTGTATTTGCTTTTCAGACATGTACATGGGGGCTTCTAGAGCTACACCATTAGTCTGTGTTGAGATGTGGGCAGTGTTAGACTGGCCTACCCGGATACCAGGAAAACTACCGGTGGGCCCAGGGTTCAGTGGGCCCTCTTGCTTCTAACCATTTAACCTATTTCATGGTCATTCCCTATTTCTTAAGGGTCTTAATAATGGAAGAATAGAGTATAGTATGTATATATAAAAGACTAGTAGATCAATCAAAAAAAATACTAGAAATCTTGCGACAATTGTTGATAATAGATGCTTGGAGGGAAAGATGGCCTACAACTAAAGACTTTACGTTTTATTCTAATCCACATAAGACCTATTCTCGGATTGATCATATTTTTTTATCGCAGACTCTATTGCCAAATCTAACTATTGCCAAGATCCTACCAATAGCTTGGTCAGATCATTCTTTAGTACAAGTAGAACTGAGGTCTTTGATCTGTAAGCCGTCTCAATACAGATGGAGATTAAATAATGCAATTTTAGCAACCCCGCAATTTAAGCTTCAAATAGAAAGAGCCCTTAATCAATACTTTACTCTTAATCAAGGAACGGTATCATCATCTATAACGTTATGGGAAGCCCATAAATCTGTCTTGCGAGGTGAATTAATGAGTATATCCACGGCTCGTAAAAAGCAAAAGATGGAGAAAATACGAGACCTACAAAATAAATTGCTTACTTTAGAATTGCAAAACAAAACTGTACATTCCCCTAGAATACAAAATGATATAATGACTGTTAGAAGAGAATTAGATCTACAATATACTCTTGATATTGAGAATACAATCCAATGGCAAACTAATAGAAGATATAGTAAAGGTAATAAGCCAGATACTCCTTTAGCTAGAACATTACACTCTACTATGACTTCGAATATTCCTCTTCATAGAATTCAAACTAAATCAGGAGTTATTACGGGTAACCCAGCTATTATATTAAAAGAATTTTCGGATTTTTACTCTGAGATATATCATTCCCCTACTAATTTTGATACTATCTTAGCAGATAAGCTATTTGCTAACATTCACTTACCTGTTCTCACTACTGAACAAAGACAGATTATGGACAATAACATTACAAATGATGAAACGTTATTAGCTATTAAGCTGCTTCCGAACTCCAAGACACCAGGTCCAGACGGTTTCTCAATACTATATTATAAAAAATTTGCCCCAATTTTATCTCCATATCTTACTGCAATGTTTAATAAGCTTTTGCAGGGAGGCAAGATGCACTCGGAGTCTATACTAGCACAAATAGCATTAATTCCGAAACCAAACAAAGACTCGTTAGACTGTGGTAATTATCGTCCTATTTCTATACTGAATAATGATGTGAAAATTTTGGGGAAAATATTGGCTATCCGATTGAATTCCTTTTTGGCTTCCTTGATTCATCCGGACCAAGTAGGCTTTGTTCCTAATAGGGAGGGTGGAGAAAATATCAGAAGACTAATTCATTTAATATACACCCTTAATGCATCTAAAACTCCGGCTTTGTTACTGTCCTTAGACATACAAAAAGCGTTCAATACAGTTTCTTGGGATTACCTCTATTACATACTTGGGAAGTGGAATTTTGGGAATAAATTTATCTCCCTAATACAAGCCTTATATAACACCCCACAAGCTTTCTTAAAATGGGGTCCATTTGAATCCAGTAATATAATGCTACATAGGGGCACAAGGCAAGGGTGTCCCCTATCTCCATTGTTGTTCATATTAGCAATTGAACCTTTAGCTACTTTAATCAGACAAGATCCTGGAATAACTGGAGTTTCAATAGGTCAGCAAATGCATAAACAAATGCTATTTGCAGACGATATGTTAATGACAATAACTAAACCGCTCACATCATTACCCCACTTGTTTAATATTCTTGATAGCTTTGGCGTGATCTCAGGCCTTAAAATAAATCCGACAAAATCAGAAGCCTTACCTTTAGGAATATCTTTGATGCAAAAGAAATTGCTCCAACTTAACTTTGACTTCCAATGGAGGGATAAGAATTTGATTTATTTGGGGGTCAAAATAACTTCTAAATTGGAAGAGTTATACCAAGCTAACTACCCTGCACTTTGGTTAGAAATTGAAAAGACACTGTCCGGATGGAAAAAATTATATGTCTCCTGGTTTGGCAAAATAAATGCTATAAAAATGATAATTCTTCCTAAAATACTATACTATTTTCGAGTATTACCTATAGAAGTTCCTAAAACTGTTATAGCCAAGGTACAGTCAAAGCTTATTAGATTTATTTGGTCAAATAAGAAATCGAGGTTATCACAGAAAACTATCTCATTGCCGAAAAATAAAGGAGGGCTGAGTGCTCCTAATCTTCTTTTCTATTATCAAGCAGCACAAATAGTGCCATTGATTCACTTTTATAGGCCATTTCCTCCATTGTGGGCTCAAATTGAGATGGAACGGTTAAAACCTATAAATCCAACTGTGTTGCCTTGGATTCCTAAACGGGAGAGACCTGAAGTTTCAACTCCTGTATTGAAAATGTCCTTAGCTATATGGGACCAGGTTACACAAAATACGCCTCTGAAGTCTCCACATCTCCCAGCCATGCCTATATTTGGAAACCCTAAGTTTCAGCCAGGTTTACAGGGAAAAGACTTTCAATGGTGGTTAGAGCAAAATAAAATTTATATTAACCATTTTCTGGGTTTACAGGGTGTTATGCAATGGTCCTCTATAGTTGCCCAATATGATCCCCCTAGGATTGAAAGCTTTCGATACCTCCAAATTCGCCATTTTATTAATAAGGTAATTGCAGGCTATACTAAAGTTTTAACATTAACAGCATGGGAGCAAATGTGCCTTAAATTTCCTTGTAACAAAGGTATAATAACTTTCCTATATAAAGAAATCCTAAATTCAATTAATACTGCGCCCCCTACTTATACAACACAATGGGAAAAGGAATTAAATAAAACAATTGGCAATACTACTTGGCAGCAGATATGGGAAAATACAGCCAAAAGTTCTATTAATATCCTGGCTCAAGAGACACAATATAAAGTATTATCTAGCTGGTATATGGTCCCTGCCAAGTTGCATAAATATTACCCTAACTCAAGTTCATTATGCTTCAGGAACTGCGGGATGGAAGGTACCATGTTTCATGTTTGGTGGAAATGTAAAGAGGTATTTAGATTTTGGTCTAGGGTATTCACTCTGATTGATTCCATTACGGGTGTTAATCTCCGTAAGGATCCCATGCAGGCATTGCTAAATACATCGATACCCAATTTGGATAAGCCTACTCGAAAATTGATTCAATTTATCTTTATAGCTGCTAAACAGTCCATTGCAACATCCTGGAAAAAACGTTCCATTCCTATAGCGGTGTTCCGCCTCAAAATGAACTGGATAATGGTTAATGAAAAATTGTTAAGTATCACAACAGATAATTATAATGTTTATGCCAAAATATGGTCACCGTGGATTGCTTATACCACTTTGTGATTTGGCAATCAGTATGGGATAGTTATTGAGCCTGGGCATGGAATTATTTAGAACAAGTAATAGTATTTATTTATTTGAGTTGAAACCTATAAGGGAGATTTCTGGACCAACTAACATATTTTAATAGGAGACATTAAGATATGTAACAGAAAGATAAGAGTTTAGACGGTTTAAATTTTATTCTATTTTTGTTAATTTCAATAATATTGTTGACATGTAATTTGAATCCTTGCTATAGTCGCATTGAGAGACTTATATATAAAACAAGGACTCTAACAGTTCTGATTCTTTTGCTTTCTGTAATGTGCTTGAAAAGTGAAAATACTGCTCTCCTCTGCGCAGGAGAATTATATTCCATCTGCATAAAAAGAAAAATAAGATATGTTAGAGAATATGACATTGTTTTTCAATAAAAATGTTTTGAAAGAAAAGACTAGTAGATGTTTAGTGAGGAGAGGAGGAATAGTAGTTTGGAAAGTGGGCCCATGGTCAAAGGTTTTCTGGTCGGCCCCTGGCATCTCAGTCCGACACTGGATGTGGGTGAGGCAGGCTGAGCAATAGCAAAAGCAATGCAGCAGGTCCAGAACGCTAGGAATATGATGCAGACATGTAAAGCATTATGTTAGTTTTGTCCTTATGCTTTTCTATATATTTGTTTATAAAGCCACCTGAACAGTTCAATATGTGAAGTCGGAGAGTTTATATAGTAGAATATGTTCAACATCTCCCCTTTCAGCTTGAGTGAGTTGAACCTGGAAGACCAGGTTTTGGGATGACACAGTGATGCTTTTTATTTTTAATATAAATGTCAGTAATCTTTTAATCCTGACCAAGGATTTTTAAACTTTTCCTTTCTTGCAGATCATGGTCATGTCAGAGGGAACTTCTTTCTCTTCAGGAACCAGCCTCCATCTTCCCAGCTTTCCTTGTAACTCATTGTCATTTTCAGATGTAAAAAAGAGCAAATCATCTCATGGATCCAAGGCAAGTGTTCACAAAGTATATCTTATTTATAAAGAGGGCTCATATCCAAGGTATTTTACTGCAAATGTCCAGTGAATCATACTTCTCTATAAAGTGCCAAATAAATCTGTGTTTATATTTTTAGTGTGGGGAAAGAATGGTTTATCTGTAAAGGAGGCCTGATAAATGTAATTGGACTTGATGGTTTTTTTTTTATTGTAAGCAATGAACCAAGCCATTTTTTATTTATAGGTCTTTACACCCTTTGGTTTACCACTTATTACTTAAACTGGCCATAGACACACAGATCCTATCGTACGAATCGAGGATTTGTCTGATTTTTCGGATTGTGTGTGGAGTGTGCCAACAGCTTTCATCCGACGGAGATCGGTCGTTTGGTCGATCTGTCAGGTTTGATTTTGACCCGACCGATCCCGCCAGAGCCCATTGCGCATCATAATTGGATTGTTCGTCCATACGGCCGAACAATCAGATTACCCCTGATATAGCCATGCTCGTTAATGGCATATCGGGGAAAGATCCGCTATGGCCACCTTAACTGTCTGTTAAATTGTAAGGTAGGACATGCCCCTCTTCAAGTGTCTATGCAACTACATAAGATCCTCCTTGCTCCTCTATAGCCTCCAACACATACAAAACACCTTTAGATGACTAGGGGCCAAACTCTGTGGTACTCCTTGGGCCAGGGGAGGGGTTTTAATAGTGTTTGCAGCATGAAGACTGAATGCAAAATAAATATTTGCTGGGGAACGCTGCAGAAGCATATGTCTTTTGTGGTTAATGGAATACTACAGTTCTAAAGCCAATTGCATGCCTGTGATTAGAGCATGACACTGCAATGCCACTGTGACAAACTAGTTGTACACTGTATCATGAAAGCCTGATTCGAAGCTATTTTCTAGCTTGCCAACTATTGCTGTGGGAATATTTTCTGCTGTACTTTTGCAGTGTTTGTGGTTTAATAAAGCATTTATTATTACCTTAACATCACAGAACAGCAACAAAAACAAAACACAAACACGTAGTGGGAAAATTTCTTTATTGGGTATAAGAGAGTGACCTTTTTTTTTCTCTTAAACAGGACCCAAATAAACTTGTTAGTATAAACAACAGCATTAGCTTGTCAAAACCCCACAAGTCATCAAAGGAGCACAAAGAAAAATCATCAAAGGACTCAAAAGAGCATAGAAGTGCCTTCAAAGAACCGTCCAGGGAACATAATAAATCTTCCAAAGAATCCTCGAAAAAACCCAAAGAAAACAAACCACTGAAAGAAGAAAAAATAGTCCCTAAAATGGCCTTTAAGGAACCTAAACCCATATCAAAAGAGCCAAGGTGTGAGAACAATAATATCCTTACTTTATCCACTGGACATCAACAAGAAAAGAAACTTTCTAGCAAGAGGCCTCCACATTTGGACTCTGAGGATTTATTTGCCAGGAAACGAAAAAAAAGCAACTCTGAGTCATCAATTAAAAGTTTTTCTAATTCCTCACTCCTTATATTGTCATCCTCTGACAAAAAGCCATTTAGGGACAAATCTGTGCATAAAATCGGGAAGGTAAAGATTGAAAGTGAAGTAATGGACAGGAAGAAGCTGTCACTACCCCCATTTGAAGACATTGTAGATCCAAATGACACAGACATGGAGGAAAACATGTCATCCAAATCAGAGGTACTTTTCATTTTGTTAGAAGATTATAATAAAGTTTGTATATTTGTGCTTTAAAATATCTGTTCTGTGTTGTAGCTTGTTATAAAGAATTCAGATATATAGTATGATGTTAAATAGCTTGAGAAAAGAGCCCAGCTCGAAACATGTCGTGACATATTAAAGCACTTGAGTTTTGCAGTACAGTTCTGCGTATTGGACCTATTATTAACCACCACCTTTGATTATATTACTTCACTGGACGGAAGCCGTGGCTATAGGTTTACCTACTGAATCTATCGTTATTTGGTGTCATTGCTTTTCCATTCTATCGAGCCAGACTTCGATATCCTACTAAGCCTAAACTTAACCCTATAATTATAGATTGTATAAAGTTTGCCAACTGCGTAAATTGCCATTTTTCTTCTGTTAGCAAATGGCAGGTTTCATAGCGTTCATGGCTTCTATAGCATTATTTTATGTACACTTGAGGGCTAAAGCACTTGGTGCAATACCGTAATTCTGAAAGACAATTGCCTGACCAGTGAATGCACCTGCATATCCAGGCAATTACTGTTGCAATCAGTTAATTTTGGAGCTATTAAAGATAAAGTCACTGGAGTGTGCTAAAATAGTGGGTGCCAAAGTTTTTTTTCCTGTGCTGGTGCTACTTACAGAAAAATATTGCACAGCCCAGTGACAAAATGAATGTCATCACTATCTTGGACTTGCATGTCAAAGTAGAGTGAAACTTTGTAAGTAAGCAGTAGGGATGTCCAAAAAGGAGCACTGGCTTGGGTGAGAAACTTTAATGATTGGATTCACTCAAGGTTTCTAATGTATTGGCAGTGAATCTGATTTCTAGAAATCAGTTATTTTTATAGTAATTAAATTGCCACATTAGGTCAATTTAGTGAATTTTTTGTGAAATCTATAACTTTTCCTTTAACAAAATGCTGTACTTGATATCCATTGGCATATTGTCTTTGTATACAGCACCATTGTTATGTTCAGTGAACATTAATACTAATTAATGTAAAAAAAAGTTCTTTTTGGGCCATATCATTTAGGCCGTCTGGTGTCATGGGAAAGAAATCGTTGGGGTGACAAATCGCTGCATGTATTATGAACTTGTATCATTGCTGATATCCAATGAGACATATTTGAAATACATAGGCAAGTGTGTCAAAGTGCTGGGTATTGTTTATATTAGGATTTCTTTACATTAAAGGTATTTTAGTAAGCTGTGCATGTATTTTTTCTATAGAAAAATATAAATATATATATAAAAAATAAGTGAATTGTTTGAAAGCACAAAGAGGTCCATTTAAGATTGACAAAAAGCATGAACAATCTTTGATGAAACCCAGTATGAGTTTCCTATTTTATGCTGAATTTTGAGCCAAAAAATCTTAGCAGTTTTTGTCATTTTACCCAAAACAGGCTCTTGGAATGAAGAAAAACTTTGGCAGCTTTTAGGCGTATTTTCTGTTGTAATGTATGCTTACATTTGTTGTTTTTTTTTTTTTTATTTCGTCTTACTGTATGGTTGATGAAGTTAAAAACAAACAATTACGGGGCATATTATTATTAGTTCTCCAAAAGCCTAGACAAATATTCTAATAAATAATGTGACACTACTTCGCCCAAAGTGTTATTCCACTATGATAAAATTAGAACAATAAAGCTAATTCTTACTGTATAAAAAACAGAATATTTTAACTACCAATTCAAGTCCTATTTAAGTTATGACTATGTAAGGTTAAAATCCATTCTTTAAGTGATTTAAATATTGTTTCCTATGGCATATGGTGCTTGTTTAAAGCATATAATGAACGTGGTTACAAAAACTATTCCATGATGTTCCCTAGTGATGTGCTTGTAACCCAGTATGTAATTCCCACTTACTAATTATTCTATGTTTTGTATGACGATTTCCATTCAGGTTCATAACAAGATTTTAACTCAAGTGGCTTCTGAAAAGCACTTGTTTTTCTCTTCTTATTAGAATGAATGGGAGGCTATTAAATGGTAACATTCAATTGTGTCTGCTAGTGATATAGTACTGCATATTGTGATACCTTGTATAGGAGAAAACAATAAACCAATGAAAGTTGTAGTTTAATATAGGAAATATATAATTAATTACTGGTGCCTAACACCCCCAGAGACCCCAGGCCAGTGCTCCTTCTTCGTGCTAGAAGATTTCTAGACTTTTAAATCTACTCCAAATGCTTACCCAGCCCCAGGGCCAAAGAGAAGAATGAAGATGCAGAAGAAGATCACAAAGTATTGCTCCTACATAACTATCCCAGGCCAGTGCAGTTTTTGTGAACAGATCAGTTACTTTATAATTAGATGTACAGCCCTCAAAAACATAAAAATAACTATATTCAAAATGCCAAGCACTCCATATGATGAGAATGTTTAATTTTTTAACACTTTTAAAGAAACATTTATACTCTGTAATTATACGAAAGAATAGAAATATGAATGTAAACCTGCAGCATCTAGTGCAGTGTTTTTACACCTTTTAATCAATGGATCCAAATGAATTCAATGAATGAGCTTTATGACCCAAAAATTTTTTAGAACCAATTACTTGTCTCATTTAAAGTATTATTTTCTACTGCAGGAACTAACTTCACATAATTAAACAGATAAGCCAAGGTAAAGTATCCCTGTCTTAGAGCTTTAATTTGGAAAATGAGTTAGACCAAAGATTAATGGAAAACTGTACTCAAATTATGGTGCTTATATTACTTCAATACAGGGGGCAATTTGCTGCCTGACTCAAAACATTGTTGACCGTTTAGAAAAACAAAAGAGCTTTGCATTTATTTACGCTGCCAAAACTTCATTCAACACTTCACTCACAAGCCTGCAATAATTTTCACAGGTAATTTACCCATGGCAATTTACATTAGAGGCAATTGCAAGGTACCTCGCATTTCTTGTCATCCACAATTTATTATTGGGGGCATAACATCCTATGTGTTATTGCCTTAGGGTTAGTTAAATAAGATGCAGATTTATTTTCTATTTGCTGCATTAAAGTGGCAAGAATTGCCCCTGGTTGCCTACCAAGAATTATTTCTGTCTGAAAAGTGAGTGCTGGTGTTTTCAGGCAATTTATTTAACATCCTTCTATTGTTCAGTGCTGCTGAAAAGATTGGCTCTTTATAAATAATAAGAAAAACATTCATACACATTTGCACCCATGCGCCTTTACCTCAGGCTGTTCCAGACCAATGTCCACTTCAAACACAGGGAAGAAGGCACATAGAATTTTTGTTGGGCTATAACCCTACAGTATTTATTACAAAGCAGCAACTGAAGACTGGGATCAAGTTGCTAGATGTGGGTAAATTTTAATCCTTTGCACCAAATGCACCAAATCCAGGATTTGGCCAAGATTCAGTCTTTTTAGCAGGATTTGTTGAATCCAAGTGCCTCGCCGAATATGAATCCAAAAAAATCATGTGACTTTTTTTGACACAAGCAAGAAAGTAAAAGAAAATCCCCCCCTTATTTCCCTAATTTACATATGATTTAGGATTCGGCTGAATCTTTCAGAAAAAATGTGAGATTTGTCCGAAACCGAAAATAGTGAATTTGGTGCCTCCCTAATTCTTCTGTTTAATCACATTATGCTTACTAGTGTTGTTGCCAGCTGTCTGACATGAGTATTTTCTCTGGTTAAGATCGTAAGGGCTCGTACAAATGAGGAGTTTTGTCTGCGCAGTCAATTATATTAAACCGGCTGTACTCATACAGATGTAAGCACCGAACACAGGTGAAGTGCAGCAGTTGCGTTCCACCTGCGTTCAGCACTTACATGCACCCGTGTGAGTGCGGGTCCCATTAAAGCATATGTTGCATTCCATCCTGCACTCCCCTGCGGCTAAACACTTTAAAACTGAATGCAGGGGAGCGCAGGCAAAACCACTCACTCCTCAGTACGAACCCTAAGGGTGGCAGTCACTAATTGTCTATGAACGTAGAGGTTTTTTTGCACCCAGATGCAAATATTAGCTTTCTTGAGCTGTGTTACCAACTGTAGAAGCTTGGACAAAATCCAGCAAATGAATGCATTCAAATTAGAAACATGCACAGTTTCTTACTTAAAACATTTATTTGTGCATATTATTAACAGTAAAAATTCATATTAATACATCCAAACAGAACTTTTAGCATAACACACCACAATGCAGTGTCTCTCCCCCCCCCGTCTACCTACATCATGTCAGCCACTCCATCCTGACGCGTTTCGTGATATTGGGCGCTTCATTAGCATGTGCACGCGCACCAGTAGCACGTGAAGCGTCAGGAGGGAGTGGTTGACATGAGGTAGGCAGAACGGGGGGGGGGGAGACATTGCATTGTGGTGTGTTATGCTAAAAGCTTTGTTTGGATGTATTAATATGTTTTTTTACTGTTGATGAAATGCACAAATAAATGTTTTACGTAAGAAACTGTACGTGTTTCTAATTTATATATAACACGTGGTAGTGGACCCATGCACAGTTCTTGCTATTAAGATAACATATACCCCAAAACCAATTTTTTCACTGAATGCATTCATCAGATTGCACCTCTTGAACCACCATTTTGTGATGGTCTCTGTGCTACCTCAGAGATCACCTGACCAGAAATACTACAGTTGTTCCAGGAACAACTGTAACAGGAACAAGTGTGGAAGCAGAAGCCAGAATTTTGTCTGTTAATTGGCTCATATGACCTAACATGTATGGTGTGTTTGGTTTGTTTGTGTGCACCATGAATCCTAGGATTCCAGGGGGTGGCCCTTATTTTTTGAAAATGGCAGTTTTTGAATTAGGATTACCCAATAACACATAATAATAAAACAGTGTATTATTATGAAAGTGGTTTATTTACATGAACCATGGTTTTACATATGACCTGTTTTATGCAATATATTTTTAAAGAGACCTACATTGTTTGAGGGGTATAGTTTCCCTTTAAACATATAACATTAAAACAAATTTTGTGTAACTGTGGTATTTCCTTATAATATTCTTATTTGTATACAGGATTTAATTTTATCACTGTTTTTATGTTATATGCAAGTTCGATTTCTCATACTTTTTCTGCATCCCATAAAATTCAGCTATTCTAAATTTCTCATTGAATGTCTCGGAACACGTGTAACATATTTGTCTGATTATGTGTATATGACCAAGGTTTAGCCTATTAAATCTTTCACCACCGCTTTGGTCTTAAGTTGATCTACACCACGAACAGTGTGTTATAGAGAAACAGCATTATAGTGTCTATGGAATGGGATTGTTCCAATGAATTAATAGGCACAAGCATTAAAGTCACTTTTTAAGGTGGCCTATTAGTACCTTTTTAAAGTTACCTATAAAATGCCACTTTACATCTGGCAAACAAGACCTATAAATTTGGCTTAGGATGAATGTGCAGAAACCTTCTGAAACTCTCAGTGGTCCTGTAAAACTTCCAGGAACGTTTAAGCCTAAAATCCCACTGCTTTGCCAGGGCAGCAAGCCAAAATAAGATGCTATCAGATAACATTGTGTGTTTAAAACTATAATCAGAACACAGTGTGACTCTTAATCGATGTGACGTCTTTCAATATGCTATAGATTAACGCAATAAGCTCTCTGACATGGGTTGAATGGAAAACATCAGAAACATACATTTTGTTTGTATAATGAGAGTTCAGGTGGCAACATTTCTTCCCTCTAAACTTAAACAACCCCTTGCATGTCATTGTGTTAGTAGTATATTATAAATGCCTTTCAGTAAATACAAATATTATTATGTTCTTTTTGTGTGACTGCAGTTTAAGCTAATAACTTTGTTTAAATTTTTTTTTACATTTGCATGGTTCTTGGCAGTTGAAAAGGAAGCCTATATTTTGTCTTAGTGAACTAAATTTCCATTGGCAGTGGTGTCTTAGAGTAGATGCTGGCTCTGCAAGTAAAACAGAACGTTCACAGCCAATGAGAACAGTCGGATAAGGGATGGCAGGACTTGATTTATAGCTGTCAAACCCAAGGCTTTTCCCCTGATTATAGATGGTGAAAGTGTTTAAAAAAACATACAAAGGAGACCCCTCTAATTATCAACAGTAGTTAGAGTTACTATCAGCACAAGTGTCCTGTATCTCTTCCCCACATTTACAAAGTGTCTATGCATATTTCTTGAAGCCAAATTAAAGTTTAAAAAAATATATAGAGACCATAACTTAAATAATAAGTGGGTTTTTTTTCATCCAGTGCTCTCATTAATGTCCCAGTGAATTAGACTTTAAGGCCCTTGTCATAGGCAGAGTGATTCCTAGACTTTTCTGCTGCTCCTTCTGCAAAGTAATGACACCAGGCTGGGGAATGACAGGAACATTGGAAGTGCAGTGCATTTGCATTGTGATTTTTATGTGTGAGGACAGCAGTGTTGCAAATAGGTGAATTATCTGGAACTATTCAGCAGTCCTGTCATCATTATGCCATGTAGCCAATAGTACTGTAAGAAGCTTGCCATCTGTTTTTTTTTTTATTTTATGCAAGTGCTCAATAATTAAATACAATGTGGATGATATTTCTTTTCCATACATCATCCTGTCTTTTCTTCCGTAACCCCTTCCCTGATGCACTTGACTGTCTCATTAAGTGTCCCTGGGTGGGAAATTGCTTCTTCAGAAGCATTACAATCCTTGTCTCTGGGACATACTGTTTTTCTCCCTCTCAGTTGTTCTTTTGCAAGGACATAGTTCCTTTTGGCAAAATGTTACCATAAGCAATACCTATGCTGAATTTTAGCAAATTGTTAGATTGACGGGCTGTTAATATATTATATAAATGGGCACATCATCTTTAGCATTAAAAATACACTTTATATAAAGTTCATGGTAAGAGTAAAGTGTGTATTGAGCTGTATAATGGCTCAAACCAGTGTATTTTTTGGAAACACTTTAATTTTCCTTGTCTGCATGTAGTGCTGCCACCTGGCCAGTATTTGACTGGCTTAGCCGGTAATTCACCAGCTAGGTACCGGTATAACAAAATCAATGGCAATGTGCTTGCCTAGAAATTTAAACTTCCCACTAAATGCCTCCCTTACTATCCCCCTCCACCTCCAATTTCCCATCCTAGTCCACCCATTTCCCAGCCCAGTCCACCCATTTTACAGCCCAGTCCTCCCATTTTCCTTCACATTTCTCAGCCCCATCCACCCTTCTTCCACCCAGCCTGCCTATTGTCCTGCCCCATACATCATAGCCACGCCCCAATGTGACATCACTGACTGCCCCTACCCAAAGGTCGGTGTAAGGTAAAAAAAAAAAAAGGTGGCAACCCTATCTGCAAGAGTCTTGTGGAGGAATGTAATAAAAGTCGGTAACGGAAAAAATATTCGCAATGCGAAAAGTTATGCCTCTGTGCTAACAAATTTTCCTTTGTGCGAATTTAATATTTAAAATATATTTAATATATAATTTCCGAACCCGGAAACTGTTTAGCGACCACTTCCGACAGTGGAAGAAGGTTCGTGAATTTTATAGTTTGCTCCAGTGTGCAGTGAATGTAATAAAAATTCTTACAGAAAAAGTTGTTACGTTTGCTCCAAAAGATTGACACCTTCAAGAACTTCTTAAAAGTGGGCAATGTGCAATAAAAATTCGCAATGCGCAATGAAAATTCACAATGCAAAAACAGCTTAAGCGAGAGTATTACATTGTGAAATTCTTATTTGTGCAAACTGTTTTGCTCTTTGTGACTTTTATTACATTCTCCCGTTAGTACCATACTTCATACCTTCCAACTGTCCCATTTTCTGTGGGACAGCCACAGAAAACGACAGCCATAGCTCAGTCCCGCATTAAAAAGTCCCAAACTTCTTTTTGATCTCCTGCACTGATGCCGAGCCCAGAATACTGAGCACATGCACTTAGATACATTTGTAGCTATTTAAGCTAAGCAAGTCTATTGGGAAAACTAGCAGCTTAAAGGACAATTTCACCTTCATTAGCAAAACTGTTACAACACATAAAATATGGCCCTAAAACTTCCAGAAATGTGTTCAGACTCTTATGCCAAAATTGACATTGTAATTAGGGGGACTGGCCATATAATTGGCACTATCAAAAAATTTTCACAGCACTACCCATTGCAGATCTCATGTTGGGAGGTATGTTACTGCTGTCCAGCTATCTTAAAAACACTGAAAAAGTCATGATATGTAAAATCACAAGGCCTATTTTGTGCAGTCAACGATACAGAATATGGCTTCTAAAGATTTAACAGTATTCGAAACCATTTGTAATAATTGGCAGCTAGCCAAAGGGATGATCTCTTTACTTTATACCCAATTGCTGGAGGTTACGCTTCATTCACAACCTGCATATTGCGCAGCATGGGAACGGGATTTGTCGATTCCATTACAGGGAAATGGCTGGCGTAAGATTTGGACATCCACTAAAGGAGTCTCTGGAAATGTGGCAACTAAGGAACTATCTTACAAACTTCTTACTAGATGGTATATGACCCCACAAAGGAAACATAAAATTTCTGCTGTGCATTCACCTCTGTGTTTCAGGGGTTGCCAAGAAATAGGCACTTTAGTACACGTTTGGTGGGATTACCCTACTGCACAAGCTGGACTAAAGTACATTCGTTGCTGCAAGAGATATTTTCTGTGTCATTCCCATTGAACCCCTGGGAACTATTGCATAATTACCCAATCAAGGATTTGCATAAACAATCCAGGCAATTAGCCAAGCATATTCTATCGGCTGCAAAATGGAGTCTGGCCATTAGTTGGTTGTCACCAGACATAACATGGCAACGGACTTTGAACAAAATACTGCAATGGAGCAGTTATCAGCTTGAGTCCAGGGAACTTTGGACAGATTTACAGAAACTTGGCCTCCGTGGATCAGTTATTTGGCAAACAAGCAGCTTGTTTTATAGAATTGTATGCTAAATTGGTTTGTGTTGGGTGTTCAATGGGTATCGCAGTATTATCCGACAGCATATGTGGGGGACCCTACTTTCTGATCCTTTTCTCTCCTTCTTATTTTTCCTTTTCTTACCTGTTCTATTTCTGCATTTCCCTTCTAATTGGAGATTATTGCTACATTGCTTAAATTTATGTCCAATATACCGTATATACACTAGTATAAGAAATGCAGCAGCTTCTGGTAAGTTTCAATCAAAAAATTGAGGGTTTCTGCTCCCATTGGAGGTGCCGGCATCTCGTTTTTGGATGCCGGCGACCATTCTTGGAGACTATTCTTAGACACCGGCGACTATTCTTGGACGCCGGCGGCTATTCTTGGACGCTGGCAACTATTCTTGGACGCCGGCGACTATTCTTGGATGACGGCGACTATTCTTAGGCACCGGCAACTATTCTTAGACGCCAGCGACCGTTTTTCTCTTGACCCGAGTATAAGCCGAGGTAGAGTTTTTCAGCATATTTTGGGGGCTGAAAAAATCGGCTTATACTCGAGTATATACGGTAAGATTGCCTATGCCAATTATATTGTATTGCATACAGTATACTGTATATGAGGCTTTGTATGGAGCAATGTAATCTTTGTGATTGTGCCTTATTTTATTTTTATTTATTTCATTTTAAAACTCAATAAAAAAATTTGAATAAAAAAAATCACAAGGCCTAGGCTTTAAAACTACAAATTACTTTAAAACAACAAACAGGCAAACAAATTTCAATGATTGTGTAAATTACCATACTTGCATTTAATGTGGGCCTATTGTTTATTGAAAAAGGTCCATGAAAACTAAATTTAATTGCTAAACCCATGTCAGCTATACATAGATTATAAGTGTGGCTTACTGAAGTCAAAGGGTCTTTTAAAATTATTTTCAGATGTTGGCAGCTCTGGGGACAGAGAGAAGAAAAGACATTTCAGACTGCATGAGTGGGTTCTTTGCCCCCAGAAGGTACTACCTGGTGCAGCTTTTAATAACACTCAGGCCCAGGTCAGTTTAGCCTGATTCAGTTATTTGTTCACTGGCAGCCTATATTGCAGATCTGTTACAAACAAAAACATATATTTTATCCAGACTGACCTAGTAATGCACTACGCTGTCTCACTTTTGCAGTAAGAAATATAGATAGAGGTGCTCAGAGTAGTTATACCCCAATTTGTGGAGTCTCGGTTACCCTGGGGCCTAGGCAGTACAAACCATGTAAAATATAAAATAAATATTTGTTATGTATAATAGTCCATAGCTATGCTTCCTAGACATCTTTGCAACTGAAGAGGCATTCGTTATGTCCTTTATATGCAGGCATGCGTGTATGTGTAAGTTGTTATAGAATTGCTCAGTCTGGAATAGGTTAAATTTTAGGATCATTTCTTTTTCATCTCTTAACTATATGAGTCCGATACAAATGCTTTGAGTCTCATACTTATGCTTGCCACCTTTTCTGTAGGAAGCATATATTTTTATGTTTCTCTATTAACATTGGTATCCATCATCATTTTAGCAGCCTTACAGGTAAAATACCAGCCAGGTGGCAACCCTATGATGAGGCAATGAAGCATATATGGATCAAGTCAAAAGAAAATTTTAAGGAAAGCCTGGTTTAGTTACATGACTGAAAGCAGTATTTCATGAACATGTTGTGCATTGGGCTGCTTTACATTAGCTGTGGGAAAGATAAGCATTTCAGTTTGGTGCATTTATGGGTCACTTGCTTAATGCCTATATTGCTTGTGTGATGTGAATTAGCCTCCTTTTTTCCTGAAGGTACACAGCAAGTCTTCCTCTTCAGGTTACTTGACAAATTGAAAAAACAGCTATGTGGAAGAGTTGATAAAAGCACAGCTTGGAAAGCCATTTCTTTTGGCATCTGTTTTTATTCCTCCCTCGTGTGCACAAAAACAAGTGTTTCAGTGGCTAGACAACCGATCGAATTTGGTGCCAGTAAAATGTTATGGAGACTTTTCAGCTCCAGACACTAAAAAGAAAAAGAAAAAAAGACAGGTTTCAGACTTACAGTGTAGGACTATGGCACACAGAGTTGCTTTAGGGCCTACATTTTTCAGGAGATAGGGGAACAAACCACCTGAAATATCCCCTTATTGCTTGGTATACCAATATGCTGAAATCCCTTATGCTAATGCTCTTCAGCCAGTTGTCACTTAGCAATGTGACAGTTCTCATTCCCAAGTGGGAAACCCTTACAAAAGTTCCCAGTTTGTTTTTAAGTATATGAAGCCTCTCCATCCAGCAGTTTTGCAAATTTAAATAAACCTTTTAGATAATAAAGACATATCACTGCACTTTCCATGAAACTATAAACCCGATTCTGAACGTATTTTATTACTTAATCTGTGATTTGTAGTTAGGTTTGTGAGGTCAGAATATATTTGTAAAAGTGCCACTTTCTGTGTGCACTGCATAGATTTTTCCTGGCAAATAAATGCGTAATCTCTCTTGCCCAGATGATTACACTGAATGCACAGCCTGAGGCTACTGCCACACAGGGCTGATTCTTGGTCTGCTTTTATTCACTGGCTTCTGGTGGCTCCTGCGTTTGCACTCAGGCAATGGTACGCCTGGGTACAGACACATGGAATGGATTTTCGGATTGAACATGCACATTTAAGTGTTTCCACACCGAAATCCACTACATGTGCGATAGACGTAGCGATAATATCAGAAGACTGGATATCGGTAGATTGGGGAGCCCAAAAAAAGCTTGTGAACCATAGCCACTGTTACTTCTGTTACTTCAGATACAGGTAGTTATTTATTATATAAGCATATTGCTTCTACCTGTATATCTGATGATTCAGCTCTAGAACGTCTGTATTGAAAGCAAACAATCTTTCCTGCAACCAATGGTCACAGGTCTTAATAGTTAGGTCTATGGCCACCTTTAGTGTTGAGTCAGATGTCTGTAAGGGCCTGAAATTGAGAACTGGAAGGTTAAACTTTTGCTGCCGAAATCAAGGGTTAATTTATGACTGCAAGAGAAGCAGGGGGACGCAAAATTGGCAGCAGTCAGTTTCACAAACAATTCCATTCTTTAATGTACTTGTGTAAAACATGTTCACCTTGTACTAATGTAAAAATCCTGCCTTCTGTTTGGTCCTTTGTGCATGCCTACTGATAGGCGCTACTAAGTTATCTCCTAATCAGGGGTAACTTCATGGTTCCTACAGTAGCATGTGCCAACCATGCTTTTCAGCATCCAATATGCAGCAAGTACATCAATTTTGATACAATTGTGCTATTTGTTAGCCCCCCTGGCAATAACAATGGCACTGTTATGGGGAAAAATGCTGTATTGTGTGTAAAAAAAACAAATCAAAATATAGTGATTGTCCAGGAAATTGCCCTTAGTCCACATCACTTGTGGTGGTAAAAACTGTACATCATTAAAAAAATGTAATTGGTTTTAAAGTTATGTGTATATGTAATTGCAATTGAAGTATGCATTGCACAAATTTCATTGATGACTCTTGCTAGTAATCGGACAGTATAGTGTCCCTAAAAATTGTCACTGAAATGACAACACTCCTAAAATATTTTACATCCTGTACAGTACTAAATGGAAATGAGAAATGCAGGTCACTAGAGTAGCAGCAAGACCCTTGGAGGGAGGTGGATTAAGTTCATCTTCAGCAGACGGTCCTGAGTAACAAAAAAGGTCAAGGCACTTGACACTTATATAAACAGTCTGACCTATGCCTTGTTGAATCAACCATCCAGTTTGCCACACCTATTGAGAACTTGTACAGCAAAGAATTGTCCATGTTCCTACAGGCCTATCATTTTGTTTGCTTGGGATAAGCTAGGCTTACGTGTTTGGTGAATAATGAAGCAGCCAGGAATTCCAAGTGGCCATATGGTAGTTATCTATTTGACTATAAGTCTCCTTCAAAATCCTTCAGAAGCAAAACAAAATCCATCACAGCCCAAGCCGGGCGTTACTATGTTCATATAAACCTTTGCTCTGTGATAAAAAAAATGCTGAGTTAAAGCATGTGTTTAAAGAGGATACATTCTTGTCTATGGTGAAATTCAAACAAAGCCTCTTTAGAAATGCAGCTACAAAGCAAAGTTTCCTGGATGTTTTAGACAATGGCTGCATGTAAGATTAATGCTTTTGCTGACAGCACGGCTAGAAATGGCAGCATTACCCAAGTCATGATAACCTTTACATAATATATAAAAGAAACCCTTTAGAAAAGATCACCTGCTTTTTGGGGGCAAAGAATACAGCTATTGGACCCATTATCCATAAAATACTGCAAAATATAGCTCTAAAATATGGCAGTGCCATTTGCAACTGGCATTCTACTCCGTTTAAAGCAAATAATTTATTTTGTATAATACCTTTTTTGTATAAGATCTTAATTTATTTAAGTGCAAAATGCCAGTGTCAGCAAGCTTGAGGGTAGGACTACATGGACCATTTTGGCGCGATCCAACACGCTGCGACAAAACGCATGCAACAAATCACATGCAACGGAAATAAGGTACGAGATAGAAATGTCAGATGAAGTCATATCGTTGATCCAACGCAACATGGTGCAGCGTCTGCATCCGACAGTCATGTCACCTTGGATCAGCGTCGGTTAAGCGCCGGTGACAGAATGTCCTGTGTGCTTTTGCCCTAAGGAGAATTAAACTCCCTCTATTTTGAAGTGTTAATTATCTATTCCTTCCTGCTGCATCTCTGCCATCACCAAGAAGGAGAATGTACATTAGTAGCCAATCTGGTTCTGGCTCTCAGTGCACGTTTCACTCTAAATACAATAACTTGGAGCAGATTTGATCCATAGATGTTCTTAACACACTCTGTTGTGAGCCCCATGCTCCTCTCATGTAGAACCACAGCTGTCTAAATGTCCTTGCCGGCCTTCAGCTGTTTCCCATTCATTTGAATGGAAAATACATTGTATTTGACATACGCTGGTTTTGTAAAATAGAGAATGCTTACTTGTGCCAAGCCCTGCTAGAGCACAACATGGTGTGTGTCCTTAGATTGCAGCCATTGTATCCAATGTATCCAATGTTCACAATGTGTAGTCCACAGAGCTTTCTCTAGTCCAGAATGCCACCAAACACTGGCATTCTATTTTTACTTGCTTGTTAAGTGCACTTTATATGTTGATTTATTATTATTGTATATTAATAGGCATGTCATTCCTCCCAACATTTGAAAAATAGATAGAGGGACAAAAAGATCTGCCTTGAAACAAAATTTTTGACTATGCCTGTTTTGGCCACACACCCCAATTACCATGATTCTCACACACCTGCTTCAATGAGAATAATGGTACTATTGCGACTGGATCACACATCTGTGAGTTTCAGCCAACACCTTACTGAAGTTCAATGGAACGAACCATTGTGATTGGATGTCTGTGAATTTACTACCCCCAAGGGTTTAAATGCCGGGGAATTCCCTACCAGTTCAGTTGAACTGAAGAAGCCATTCGGCTGAGTGGTGACAAGCGCTAAATGTCCAGTTGTCTTTGACTTAATTCTAATAGATATGGATTAGAACCGTAAAAGAAATGCTGGAAAGCCCCACCTCCCCTGCCCCTACCTTTACTCCCCCTAATTCCCAAATCTAGGCTCTATTTTATATATGCAAAGTCACAATCTACGGTTCACTTTCATATTTGCAATATACTTATAATGTGCTCTGTAACCATTAAGATATAAAGGATGTGTTGTTTTGCTTTTTCTGTGTTCTTCAAATGAAATTGCTCAATAAAAATTATAATTGGAAAAAGAAAAACCTGGGAAATACAATATGACCTACTATACCCGTGATCCCAGTGAGCTTATTTAATCATTTGGAGAATTTGTGTTTTGAATCCTGGGCTTCCTGTAAGTGCTCTCATTTAGAGCTTGTCTGCTTCACTTAACTGCTTATTTGCTGCAGAAAGAGACACCATGTAAATTCATGGATTATTTCCCAATGTCTACATTCCCGGCACAACCATTAGTATAGCTAATTCCACAGGAGACACCATGGCAAAAATAAGGAGTCTGAGGCTCCTGCCATAATCAGTTTCTACTTCAAAGCCGTTTCTGTTCAAAACGCTGCCCACCTCCTGTGCTGTGGCATGCTTCTTCTGTCTATTAAGGCTCACACTCCACTACCATCTGCTGCCCTTTCTATTTTGCTTCCTTGTCTCATGTTGTTTTGTCTCTCTCTTTACTGATGTGCCACTATGTTTACACTCACATTTATGTTTGTGTAGTGCTGTCAGTGCATTATGTTGTACATGTGTAGATTGAAATGTATTCATGAGAAAGTGATGCTAGTGTGATGCTTACCCTTAATTAATTTTATTTGTTTCTCGTGGTTAAGGGGGGGTCACCTTTAAGTTAAAGGGGTAGTTCACTTTTAGGCTAATGTTTAGTATGTTATAGAATGGCCAGTTCTAAGCAAATTTTCAATTGGTCTTCATTATTTAATTTTTATAGTTTTTGAATTCTTTGTCATCTTCTGCCGACTCTTTCCCACTTTCAAATGGGGGTCACTGACCCCATCTCAAAAACAAATGCCCTGTAAGACTATACATTTATTGATATTGCTGCTTTTTATTACTCATCTTTCTATTCAGGCCCTCTCCTATTCATATTCCAGTCTCTTATTCCAATCAATGCATGGTTGTTAGGTTAATTTGGACCCTGACAACCAGACTGCTGAAACTGTAGACTGTGAAACTGCCGAATACAAATCTAAATAACTCAAAAACCACAAATAAAAACCTAGGCAAATTTCTCAAATTATTATATATCTATACATAATACTAAAAATAAATCTAAAGGTTTTCTTTTGATCATTTGTGTATATATTCCACCTCTATGGGGCATAATTATAATGATGTGTTCAATATCTTATAGGAGATATGGTAGTTTATCTCTTTCTAAACCATTAGACTAGAAATCAAGTGCTCCTAACTTTATACTTACCCTTCGGTGCAGATTCAGGCATTGGAGTTCACCACAGCCATCTTTCAGGTCTTCGGTAAGCTGAGTGGGAGACTGGTGAAGCTGTGCATGCGCATTTGGAGCGATTTACCAGTCTGCGAAAACTGCGCATGCGCCAAAATGGTCGGAAATTGATGAATTGCTGGAAGAAGACAAGAAGACCCGGAAGATGGCTGTGGTGAATTCCTGACATAGATGAAATGTGCCTGTCCATTTTTATTAAAATGTAAGTGCATCTTCCATGTTCCCATATTCCCCAACTAGGCAAGGCAGTTCCTAGGGGCATGTGGATGTAACTGGGCATGAATTGAAGGTTTTTACATTTTTAGGTTTCAAATGTTCGCAGGTATGGAAGGTATGCAATTCAACTATATCTCATAGCTAGTTTTAAGACTTTATAGCAGTACGTGGGTTATTCCTGATAAATTTGGCAGCTTATGCACTCTTCTTAAATATTGATGTATTGTTCATATTTGCCTATGTCCACTAAAGGAAGGTCTCTTCAAACTGAGATGATTTAAAATGCCAATAAGAGCAATGTAACGTTACAAGATTATTTATTTTATTAACTGCCTGTGGTTATGGTTTTGTGCCAGAGAGTAACCAACGCTGGCTAGCTTAAATATACCTTCACAATTAAATAATTTTTCTCTCAGCAGCATTGGTTATCCTCAAATAACATGGCTCGGCTGGTCTAGCCTGTTTTTAGGAAAAGAAGGTTGGAGGTTTTCCTCGAGTACATTAAGTTCTGCAGAGCCTCAAGTAAATACTGAGAAAATAAATATGGCGAATATTTTCTTTTCTTATACTCTTAATTAAAAACAGGTGCTATTTATTTAAAGTAGTTTGTTAATGCTATGTCCCCACTGTCTCTTAATACTTATCATATTATTTCAGGCGACTTAGCAAATGTAAGAAAAGAGGGAGCCCAATGGAAATACTAGAAATGTGGGACAACCACTTGAAGGGAGAAAATTACATAAATCTGGGATGTTCAGGTTGTTTTATTTAACTGCAGCTTATGACAGCCTTCAGCTGTCTGTGAGTTGCAGTTTAGTAAGTGCTGTAGGGCTGAAGGTTGGGCATAGCAACTGTTGAATCATATTGTAAATCTCTAAATTAATAAATCAGCTATCCTTTCTTCTAACTTTGTCTGCTTGGCAAGTTTTGTCATTTTGCCTCATAGTAAGGTCAATATGGTACTATGGTAAGAAACAACTGCACTGAGCTGTTCTTAAATTGCAAGCATTTTAATCTTCCAGAGAAAGACACTTGTTCCTGAACCAGATGGCCACACACGGTTGTTTAGTCACACTACCAACATTAACACACAACTGGTGGGAGGAACTACATCTGGTACTGGCTGCATTTTACTGGACGGCCAATCAGAAATGGTTATGATAGATGCCAAGGGGCATTAGATAAAAAGTGGTTCAGAGTAAACCAATTTATGAAATTGCCATTACAAACATCAGTTTCAATAGGAAATCCTATGGATTTGGTAGAGATATAAAAAAAAGGAAAACAGATTATCAAAAGCAAAACAATGTTTAAATGGATGTGATATTGGTGAAACCATAAAAAGTATTTGCTGTGGGAAACCTGAGATTTCATAGTGGTTACAGTATAGCATTTTAAATATAGGTTTCTCGGTTTCCTTTAATATTAAATATCATTTCTCATATTAGTCCATTTTTTTGTGTAGAATAAAAATGCTTGTGACATTTTATTAATGCCCTCGTGAAATAAAGAGAAAGTATGCTGATTGTGAGAAAAGTTGGTGGAAGGCTATAAATCTGCCTGCTCATTATAAACACCAACGATAGATTGATTCACAGGGAGAAGCAACTGTTAGGCTTATGGAAGCTATCTGCAGAAAGATGCAGCTAAGCACAAAGATTTGCACTGCTTCCACATTGCTTGCAGCCTTTCTCTCTCTTTCTCTTTCCTGCCTGATTTACTGGCACAGTAATCCTGATGAAAATATCCCCGAGACGGGCTAATAAAGCAGAGACCAGCAACCGCTTCTAGATGTGCACAGTCTATTGTAATCCTGTGTTTACATTTGTCATGGCACAAGTTTGCTGGCACTTTGTAAATAAATTATAGTCATGTGTGGATTTTATTTATCCTTGGCGATGTTTTTACTGCCTTTGCCAAGACTCTGCCTGTGCTTGACTTGCAATGATGAAACATACTTATAATTCTCGTATTCTAATGCATGCAACAACTGTACTGTTTCTGCACTTGCCTGATGGTAACGCAATATATGGATCTACCTAGTCTGTTCAAGTCTGGGACTTTGCACAATAACTGAAAGAACCTTTCACAATGTTAATGGCGGGTAACAATCACCAGTGAGGTGCATTGAAATGCAGTCTCCTTGACTGAAAACCTGTCCATTTAGTCATTCATTGAGGAAGTTTTTTTTATTCTAGGGATGCCACCTGTCTTGTGTGAAAGAGTATCTTGCATGAATGTTTTCATGCCTTTGCACGACTTGAGATATGTGAAACCCAGCTGCTGTTTTTAATTGGTCAAGTGAGAGCTGCCTTATTTGCATTGGTAAATCTGGTCCATCTGACAATGGCTCTATTGCACTGATCCAACAAGATAGTCTATATACACAGAAATGCAGCCCAATCCAGTTTCAGGTCAGCTAATGACCCCCCCCCCCCCCACACACACACACACACACGCACACACACACACACATGCTGACATTCCAGATTTGTATTTGGCCAGTTGTATTTCATTCTCAAAATGTATAAGATGGAGATGTTTCCAAGGTATAACGGGTATATTTATCTTAAAAGCATGCACAGATCAATGTATACACACAAGATGTCTTCTCAGTCCTTGGCCTTTGGGTCTTGAGAGTATTTTAGGAAGGGGCAAGAGGTAGTCAATCACTTTGCTCTCAATTATCTATAAAACTGAGACACAGACCGTAACTGAGGCAAGGGAGAGGCTTATTTCTTTCAAAAATCATTGGGACTCATCAGCGCTGGGCAACATATTTCTTGCACTGAACAGGGTGATGGCTAACACTGTTTTCACTTTCAGCTTCCTTTGGTTCTTGAGAACAGCTGGGGGGTGGAGGATAAGGTAGTTCATCAAATAGCTGTTATCACAAAGGCTGCAGAGGGGAAAAGGTATGCGTTGGTTTATACAGATCTCATCTCCATTTAAGCAAAGTATTCTTCATACAAGGGGTCAAAGTAAGGGCAAAGACGATTACCTGTAACTGCTCTACAATACAAAAACCAAGGATAACATTTATTCCTATTGTGCTGATGTTGAACAAAGGTGTCTATAAGTACATGCAGCCCCTCTAAGAAGAGACATATGGATGCTGTTGCCAGATTTACTTTATTACTTTCCTTTCTGACAAACAACAGAAGCCCGTCTTACTTTATGACAGGAATTTTAAAAATATTTTCAAGATCAGAGTCTGTGTCCCATGGGACAATACAGGGTCAAATACCCTTTAGGTAAATGGCTCACATAAGCCAGGATAGTGGTCCTTTGAACAGTCATTATCTGTTAAAGAAAGAACTGAGTTTAAGAGAAAACAAGGACTTTGTTAAACGATTCAGCTGTTATTCTTCCAAACGCCTTATTTATAAGCTGTATAATTTCCCTCCCAATAGTCCTATTTTATCCCAGGTTCTTACAGTTACTCATATGCTTACATAACCTTGTTACTGTTGCCTGCCTCAGTGTTCAGTTTCCCTGATGTGTCTCGGAGGAGATGCAGTGCATAGGCAGCACATTATTGTTTGCAAATCGCTGCTTTGCACTGTACACCAGAAATGTAGATCAGGGAAACACATTAATATTTTTGAAACCCATTACAACATTATCTTGAGTGCTAGTATTCCTATGAGTAAGTGCCCATTTGGCACAAAACACGTTATACATGTCCTAATAAAGATATTTTTTTACTTATTTTTGTTACTGCATTATTATTGGGTCTCTTCAAATTCATATTGTAATATTTGTTCACCCTTGGAATGGGGGTCTTTTTGATGAGACCATATTATTATTAAGACTTTTTTGCTTAATTTTAGGATCAGAGCTGCACACCACCGTTTTTTTTATTTGCTATTATTCAGCTGGCAAAGAAAACCTCAATAAAACATAAATTGCTTACAATGCAACTTGATAAAAAATGTCAGTCCCTTAGGTATTTCTTGCCGATCCCTTCACAGTCCCTCAGCTGTAAATAAAAGTCCAGAGCAAATATATACGTATTCCCTAGGGAATATGTATAAGGAGATCAGCGCCTGTGGCAACAGAAATTAGAAACAAATATAGCGTAATATGTTCAAATAAAGGGAATATCACCCTGTGCACATATAAAAAGGTTTTTTAAAAGGTTTTTTTTTTTAAAAAAAGTGTGCTCCCTTTTTCTTTGAGCAGCTATTAGTTAGAGAAGGAGAGAGAAAATTGGATCCAAGTGAATGTAAGAACAAAAAGTGACCTTCCTTAAAAAAGGTGCAATCCGATGGTGGAGCGCCTCCACACTATGTATAAAATGCCTACTTACAAACCACTACTGTGGCATCGTGGATATCAAAAGATTTCTTTCTGATTCCTCCTCCAGCTCACCGCTCCTGCCAGACTCCGGATTAGAAATAGGAACCGAGGATAGTGTAATACCGCTTTTATTAAAACATAATTAAAAACAAAATAAAATGTACACTCACATTTACCCTCCTTGGGTAATACGCATTCAGTCCCAACAAAGTTTGAGTATGCTCCCTCGGGGCGGTCCTGCCAATTCTTTTGCGCTCCCCTGTGGTGCCTCTCCTGGGTCCAAAGTGTACCCCAAGCGTACCTAACGCGTTTCGCTGTTGTTGTAGTCAGCTTCCTCAGAGGTACCTGAAAGGGGGGCTTGTCATTGTTCTCATTACATCTTATAAGCCCCTTGGGAAGACTTGGGCACATCTCCACTGCATGCTATGAATATTAGTTTTACAGTGTCTCCAGAGGCGGGCCTGTTTCATGTGCACATGCATGTCAGCAGGGCTCAAGTGCGCATGCAGGCGAACATTTATTGCCAGGTCTGGTCTAGGAGTAGGCAAAAGAGGTAGCTGCCTATCGCCCCCCAATCTTTGCACTCTAGTCAGCTGCCTCTTCTGCCTTCCCCTAGTTCCGGCCCGTGTCTCTTACTGACTCTTAGGCACAACATTCTTGAAATGTCGAATGCTTTAATAAAGACATACTGTATTTGCACACTAACTTTTTTTTTCTCTTTATAGTCAGGTCAACCGAGCCCCGCAAGTTCCAGTTCCAGCTCCAGTTCCAGTGTGGCTCCACCTCATAACCACAGACAAGGTATTTAACCAAAGAGAGAGAGATGAGGCTGTCTTAATCCAAATCAAAGCCTATTGCATTTTGTATTTCTGCCTTATGAATGCTAGCAATCATTTGTTTTTCTGTTAATTTCCACCTTTAAGATCTGAGGAGGTGGCTGAATTATTCTGGCTCAGTCAATAGAAACTGGGACAACTTCATGCATAATGGCATCTTTTTGCCATGAGTGTCGTTAAGCAAAGTATACTATTCTGCCCTAGGTTTAGGCCTCTTAGGCTTTTCCACAAATCTAGGCTTTTCTGAATGAAGGGGCAATTTTGACTCAATATAGACATACCACTTACATTAAACTGGATATTGTTTAATCCCAGCCTCTGGGTATATATTGAAAGGCAAGATATTTATAAATGATGCATTCAGGTTTTCTAATTGCTGGGTGTACAACTCAGTGTTTTGCACAGGGTGCATTTACACCTCATTCTTGTCTCGCATAAAAGGTAAAACAGTATCTTTTTTAATATGTTTGTGTATACAAATTGCTTCTGCAAACTGTTTACTTTGGGCATATTCAAGTTGTCTGCCCATATTTGGTTGTTATACTGCTTACCAACACACCAAGACTTCTAGCCTTATTTAATAGCAGGGAGCACATTTCACCTTGGCAATAAACAGTAGCAATCTTGCACACTGAAAAAAATCACTAGATACAAAGTTAAAGGGGAGATACAAATTTAAAGGGGATGTTCAATTCAGACCATATTCTATATTTGAATAGCCCCTGTGAGAAAAAAAACATTTCTTCCAATCATCTTTATTATTTTAAAATGCTTGTTTTGAAGATACATACCTGATAAGCCACTGATCAGCCCTGCTAAAGTTCTCTCTTCTGTGCTCTCGGCTCTCTGTAAGGGATTTCCCAGACCAGGACTTGAAAGGCAGCCAAACAAAAACTGAATTGGCTTTGCGCATGCTTCCTTTTCCAGGAAGCTGACACTGAACTGGTTACTTTGCGTGCCTCCCCTCTCCTGCTACAATGCAAATGTAGCAGTATAGGGGAGAGACGCACAGTAACCAGTTCAGTGTCAGATTCCTGCGCAAAAAGCAGCTATAGAGGAAGCTTTCTCCACGGCCCCTCTCTTCCACACCCCCCCCCCCCTCGCGACTGCAGGGTATGATTCTTCTTTGGTCACGCCACTGAATTGTTTATTTGGGAGGATTAACAGATTTAAGCACCTGGTTCTAAATTAACAACTGTATATGGGCAAGTTTTTCTTAGCCGAGAGTCCCCTCTATTGTCTTTGATTTAAATTAACAATTGCAGCCAGTTGATTAACAAAAGCAAAAATGTGATTATTTGCAGTGGGTTAGTGCCCAGGTGCAAATATGCCTTCTGTTAGTAAATTAGGCAAAGCAGCTCCACAGCATAGTCCATATTACTTAACTGGCCAATGTAAAAAGTTGAGATCAGGCTATCAAGTAGGAACATACTAGTGGTGCATGGGCCATTTTACAACCATTAGCTCTTCCGTGCCCTATCCCAAGCCTTTGCTGACGATGAAAAATTGCTGCTGCTTTTATAAATACATTATTAATGTGGGCTGAGCTAGGTGAGGCCAGATTAGATTGCACAAAGCACTTCAATGTTTGCAAAATAAAAGATCTTTAATTTTTCTACTTTTTCTTTTGTTACAAGCCTTGAGTGCAGTTCAATGTATTACTACAGGTACAGGATCCATTATCCAGCAGCCCTTTATCCAGAAAGCTCTGAATTACTGAAAGGCCATCTCCCATAGGGGAAAATTTACTAAACCCTGAAAATTCGCTAGCGGCGGCTTCACTCACAGCACAACATTTCGCCAGGCGTAGATTCGCCAGGACAACACTAATTCACTAAAATCCAAAGTTGCGTCCAGGGATGCAAAAACTCTGGCGAAGTTGCGCTAGCGTTACTGCACCAGTCGAATTGCTAGCGTTGCCTAATTTGCATACGGCACGAAGTTAAAGTTCAATGGACGTATATGTTGCAAAAAATACATTACACTACACAAGCCCAGGGAACCTTGATAAAATAAAGTTGTTATATTGCCCTACACATCAGCCCAGTATATAGTTTATGTGTCATATGTTAAGAAATGTAGGGGGAAGCCAGTTAACCCAAAACAATTTTACACTATTTTTTTAAGGAGCGAAGTACCGCTAGAGTCTATCTCATTCGCTAGCGTAGTTATGGCAGCGATTTAAATCTGCGAAGTACCGAAATGACGTCACGCTGGTGAATTTTCGCCTGCGTTAGTCACCTCACCCTTTAGTAAATTTGCCCCATAGACTCCATTTTATTCAAATAATCCAAAATTTTAATAATGATTTGCTTTTTCTCTATAGTAATAAAACAGTACCTTGTACTAGTGTATTGAGTGTATTTAATTTTTGAATTATTTTCTAGTAAATTTAAAGTATGAAGATAACAGGTCCCATACCTGTGTAGACATATTTGGTGAAGACAATCTAAGACCTGAAACAGAACATGGCTAGAAATGCTGTATTTTATACAGAACATTAAAAAAAGCTACCTTTTTAGTGGTGTCAGTTTGAATATGTGGTGCAGGAGGGGGGGGGGTTTGCAGGTGACCTATCACATGCACAAAATCACAGGTGCAAATTTTGCACACGTCGCTGGTCACCTCTGATTTTGTGCAGTGGGGAGGGCCTGGGCTACAATAGAACACAAACAATCAAACAATATCATTGCTTGTATAATGCTGTTTTGCTTGTCACCTGAACATCCTAGAGCAGCCTAGATTTTTTTTTCTTTTTTAAAGAATGCTGTCTTAAATAATAATTTCATGTCCTATGTTGGAAGCTGGAATTCTATCAATTATTTTGCATTGAGCCAAACTCCTGCCCTAAAAACCTCAACACCAGGTTCTAGAACTACTGCGGTACATTGTTCATTCTCTGACTATAGACCACAAAGTTGTATTATAACTAAAGCCCAGGCACTGCAAGCCATTATTTAAGCTTTTCACATTTTATTGGTCACCATTATAGCACTGTATAAAACACTGATTTCTTAATGTGGCTTGCAGTAATGATCTTGTTTTACTTATTTATTGTACATGTATTGTACATTGCGCTCCGTATTATAGAAAGATTCGTTCATGACACAAAAAAAAAACACAAGTTTCAAGAATTTCGGATAATATATTGTAATTGTTTATTTCATTTTGGAAATATACTGAAATTTTCCATTAAACACAGAATAAAATGGAATAAACCCAATATGCGCATAATGATATATTTATGTGGGCAAACAATTAATTTTGTACAGTTCCACATTAAAACTACACCATGGCTGAATGATCTTTGTTATGCAAAGAAGTCATGGTGTTTTTGTCATTGCCATCATTTGTTTGAGTATTAAAGAGTAGAGGCTATTGGTTGTGATATGACGTTGCTGTACATTTCACGTTTGACCAAAATTTGACCTTAAACTCAAGGGGGAACTTTAAAACCTAAATAGATCAAAAACAGGCAAACAAAAGCTCCTTGCTACAGAAAAGCCTGCAATCAATTTGATTTGTTGTCTGGAGCCTTTTTTTTTATCTGCAGCATCAGACTTAACCATAACAAAGTGTGCTGTGCTGCTTTGCTGTATGTCACTGTTAATTTTTTTCCCTTACATCTTCAAGGATCTTTGTGCCTGTACAGAAATAATCTTACACACCACTTGTTTCTTTATTGGTTGTGACTGCAGCATTGTGCATTTTACATCTGCCTCTAATGTCTGTGTAGAAATAATAGGGAAGAGGTGGGAAAGACTTGTTGGGTAGCTTGTCTTCCTTGCGGCACTTGAGTCCTGAGTTCAGGTCCAGTTGGGTTACTTTTTGCAAGGAGTTTTTCATATTATTACCATGCATGTAAGGCTTTTCACTGGTACTTCAGTTTTAGGCACAGTGTTTAATTTACAGGAAATAAATATCCAGAACACTTCAGGAGCCTAAATTGACCTAGTTGGTAAGATAAACGAGGAAATAATAATGCCGCTTTGTTTGATTTGCCAGATGAGAAAAGTCCATCATAACCACTAATTTTAACTAACCACTTCCATTTAAAAGGAAGACAATGTTTCTTAACTAATAGTGGTAAGTAGGGTTGAGGTTTGCGCAGACACTGGTTTTTGTGGATCCACCTGTCCAACATTGTGAGTATTATGGGATAGGGGTGCGCTGATTGCTGCTAAAAAAGGTAATTCACAGAGACCTAGAAAGAAAGACAATATATAGAGTAGTACGCCCAAAGCTATCTGTTTTACCTTTTTTAGCAGCAATCAGAGCACCCTATCCCATAATACTCACAATGTTTCCTAATTACTAATAAAAAGAGCAGTAGGGCAGCCATATTTTTGCTGTCCAGTGTGTTAATTTGCCTAGGTTTCTTTGTGTCCTGCCCAGGATCCCTGCGGTCAATTGTGAAAGACTTACATTCAGATGACAATGAAGATGAATCGGATGATGCTGAGGACAATGACTCAGAGAACGAGAGGCCGATCCGCATGCATGGAGGGAGCCGAATTCGCAGGTATATAGAAAATGATAGAAAAATTATTTTCTGTCTTTAACAGATGTCACAAGGCAAGAGAGCAATGTAGAAACAGAAAACATAATGGATCTCTCATGCTAGAAATTATAAAATGTCTTTACTTTCAAAATAATAATTTGAAGAGGATTGAAGGTTTGTTTCGTATAATGGATGGTTTTTATGCTCCTTAATAGATCACCTGACAGGAAATAATGCAGATCTAGCTGTAGCAGGAAGAAGTGTCTGCCGAGCATGGGCCTAGCATGTGTGTGTGTGTGTGAGCAAAGTGAATTTTATGATTCAGCTTTCTGTTTAAAATTATCCACTGGTAGATACTACTAGAACTTTGTAACTGGTATATTGATATGAAGTCGTTTCTGTCTTATCGTCTAAAAACACGGATTGACATATATTTGAGTGATTACCTGAGATCACTGCGTGTAATATGTGTGACAATTCCAACAAATGAAATGGGTAATAAAGCACCTCCTCGGATGCCATGTTCCTAAATTTTGGACTTAATGAATTTAAACCAGGCTTTCTGTAAGTGCGAACCGTTCTTAATCTTAAAGGGACATTAAAACCAATAAATTAAAGTGTTATACTGTAATTAAACGTATGTACTGTTGCCTTTCACTGGTAAAACTGGTATATTTGCTTCAGAAACACAACTATAGTTCTATAAATAATCTGTTGTGTAGCCAAGGGGGCAGCCATTCAAAGGAGCAAAAGCTTAGTTTAATTAGCAGATAAGCTCTGTAGAATATAAAGGTGTTCTACGGGGCTTATCTGTTATCCTCTGTGTAATGTGTGCCATTAAAGGAACAGTAACACCAAATAAGTCATTTTAAAGCAATGACAATATAATTTACTGTTACCCTGCTGCACTGGTAAAACTGGTGTGTTTGCTTCAGAAACACTAATATAGTTTGTATAACAAGTTGCTGTGTAGCCATGGGGGCAGCCATTCAAGCACAGGATACACAGATACGTTCTGAAGAATCCCATTGTGTACTACAGAGCTTATCTGTTATCTGCTGTGCCTTTTCTCCTTTTTCAGGTTGAATGGCTGCCTCATTGCTACCCAGCAGCTTTATATAAACTATAGTACAGTCTCAAAAGCAAATACGCCAGTTATACCAGTGCTGAACAATATTACACTACATGCTCATTTCTTTAAAACACTTATATTTGTTGGTATTACTGCTCCTTTAAGCCCTATTTTAATTGCCTTCCTTGGTACACAACAGCTTTTTTAGATAGACTCTAGTAGTGTTTCTTAAGCAAACAGATCAATTTTACCTGTGCAGGGCAACAATACATTATATTTTTGTTTATTTTTTTGTTGTTATTTTGTCCGTAAGGCTGTATCTGTGCTATTAAACTAGCAGTTATGGGTGCATAGTTGGCCATATGGACACAAACAATATCTCTGTCCATAATTCCTTAAAGAAAACTATACCGCCAAAATTAATACTTAAGCAACAGTACAGATGAAGCCACTTGGATTTGTGAGTTAAATGCGTCATGACTCAGGGGTAATTGAAGAAACCGTGTTATCTTAAGTCATCTTAACTCATTTAATGCATTTAACCTTTTCATTAGCATACCAAAGCTCCATTGTTCACAATGGTGAATGCTTTAATTAGATGGGATGTTGTGACGCAGTTTTCTGTGTTAAATGAGATAAATGGGATATCTGTGTTTAGTTATTCTGTGTCAAACAGATAAACCAAAGTGGCTGCATCTGTATATATTAAATTAAGTGGCATATTAAAAGAATCTTACCAAACTGGTATATATAAGTAAATATTGCCCATTTACATCTCTTGCCTTAAACCACAATTTTGTTATAGCCACTGTGCCGCCTCATAGATCACCTGACCAGAAATACTACAGCTCTAACTGTAACAGGAACAAGTGTGGAAGCAAAATACATAACTTTGTCCATTAATTGGCTCATGTAACCAAATATGTATGGTTTGTTTGTGTGCACCTGAATCGTAGGATCCCAGGGGGGCGGCCCTTATTTTTTAAAATGGCAGTTTTCTATTTATGATTACACAATGGCACTTACTACTAAAAAGTATGTTGTTTATTTACATGAAGCAGAGTTTTACATATGAGCTGTTTTATGCAATAAATTTTTATAGAGACCTATATAGTACCCAGCTGGAATTATGTCAGTGGTGGTAGTGCAAGTCATACAAGATGTGAGCTGATGATAGGAATAATAGAACATCTAATATGTACTTGTGTTTTCAGGATAAGCCTCAGCGATGGGAGCAACAGTGAAAGTAGTTCTGTTTCTTCTCCTTTGCGAAATGAGCCTCCAACTTTGTTAAAAACAAATAATCAGGTAAGTTGTTTTTGTGTTAAATGTGTTTTGCAGGCATTGTGCTTACAAAACCAAAAGTTACTTGTGAATTCTGTAGATCTTTGCTCTGTTCTGTGTTAAGATGCATTCTTCCACATGAACAAACCATTACCACTCCTCATACAGTAAACCATGTGTTTTCTATTACACAATGTCACAGTACCAACCATTTGCCTCCTTTTTTCCATATCAAGGTCTTGATACAGCCACAAATCTTTTAACTGTACAATAGAAATGGAAGCACTCCGAATGCTTGGTTAAATCTATTTTGTAACTAAGTGTATATGATTGTAATTAGTAAGATGGTTATATTGTATGTCTTTGCAGAATCTAGAGGATTCTACATTAAAATCAATTTTAATATCATGTAACATAATAAGTTAGGTTGAAAAAACGACACATCTCTTAACCTTTTTTACTCTATTTTAACCTGCCTAATTGCTAGTTGATCCAGAGGAAGACATAAAAACCCACCTGAAGCTGATCCAATTGCCTCAGAGGGGAAAAAAATTCTTTCCTTACTCCAAGATGGCAATCGGACTAGTCCCTGGATCAACTTGTACTATGAGCTATCTTCCATAGCCCTGTATTCCCTTACTTGCTAAAAAGCCATCCAACCCCTTCTTAAAGCTATCTAATGCATCAGCCTGTACAACTGATTCATGGAGAGTCTTCCATCGTTCTTGATGACTATAACATGTAACGTCCATGTGAGAGAGTGTTTGACTAGCTAAAACCAAGACCGCAACATCTATGCAATATACGTTAAAAAAGCTTCTATTCTTACTGTCAATGGTTTATTTAGGTCATTTTCTACATCAATTTTTTTTAGGGATGCACCGAATCCACTTTTTTGGATTCGGCCGAACCCCCGAATCCTTCACGAAGGATTCGGCCGAATACCGAACCGAATCCGAACCCTAATTTGCATATGCAAATTAGGGGTGGGAAGGGGAAAACATTTTTTACTTCCTTGTTTTCTGACAAAAAGTCATTCAATTTCCCTCCCTGCCCCTAATTTGCATATGCAAATTAGGATTCGGATTCGGTTCGGCCAGGCAGAAGGATTCGGCCGAATCCGAATCCTGCTGAAAAAGGCCGAATCCCGAACCGAATCCTGGATTCGGTGCATCCCTAATTTTTTTGGTCTTATTTTTAAACCTTGGTCTAAAGGTCTTAGCAAGGTTCAGCAAGCCATCTTATAGAAATATATTTATTTTTTTGTTAAGCAACAGAAAATGCTATGGAGCATATTTGTAGAGCAGTGCAATGGTTTCATCACTTCTTAATGCATCTTCCCTTGAAATTTTTATCAAAGTGCAGTAATTTAATTGGCCTCTGCAAATACTTCAGGAGTCCATATCTTCCCCTCCCCCAGACAGACTATCATGGTTTACTTTCAGTTTGTAGAATCCAAGATGTTTTTACTGAAGTTCTGAAGTTCAGTTTTACTGAAGTGTTTGTACAACATTTTACATAAGACCAACTGAATGAGCCCCTTTAAAGGCCCAAGTGAAATAGCTCAGCAGTGAAATAAGTTAATTGTTCACATTTTACATAGTAACTCTGTACCCGCCATAATGCGCAATTCACAGACTCCCCCCCCCCCCTTTTTATCAATAAATGGTTACGATAGTTTCTTGTGGGAAAAGACTCAATAAAATCCGAATCATACAAGATTTTCGGGTTTGATGCCTGAAAACGACGAAATCTTTTATTGTATAAAACCCAACACAGATCAGGATATCTTCAAAATGTCAACGGGACATCTACCATTGACTTCAACATTATCTTGGCAGGTCTGATTTGGAGTACTTTTTTATTGAGATTTTAATAAATCACAAAAAAAAAGTTGTTTTTTTTCTCTAAATGTCTGACCACAAAAAATGGTCTTTAATAAATAACCCCTTGTTTGTTTGTAATATTTTAAGGTATGGGCAGTTTAAGTGCTTTGAACTTTGGTTAAAATGCTTCATCTTCTTTCTACACAAGCCTAAATGTGTTTCCACGCTGTGCTTCTTTTTTTAACATAGGCATCTTTTGTGCCACCCTCCATAGGGGCCCTGTGTTGTGCAGAGCTCTTTGCCTACAGTGAAGTATGGCTGTGGTTTCATTATGTTCTAGGGCAAGGCTGTCCAAGTGGCAGCCCGCAGGCCACATCTGGCCTGCGACCCCCCTTGTGTGGCACCCACATGTAAGTTTGCCAGCTGTGATTCCTTACCTTGTGTAAGATTTAAAAGGTATCAGTCCTGAGATTAACTGTCCCCTACATTGTTTATACCTCAAATACAGACAGTAAACTCCTGCATTGTTCATACCTGTAATCCCCCCTGCACTGTTCACACATGTAAAACCTCTATTGTTTACACCCCTAAAGTCCTATATTGTTCGCACTTCAGACCCAGACTGAAAATGCCCATATTGTTCACCTGTTCACCTGTTCACACTTCAGACAAACTGCTGTATGAAGAAAGGTTTCCCTGTCTCCTGCTCTATTCTGTCCGCCCTATGCTCCCTGTGTGTGTCATACTCTGCCTTCCCTATGCTCCCTGTGTGTGCCATACTCCACCTGCCCTATGCCCCCTGTGTGTGCCATACTCTGCCTGCCCTATGCTCCCTATGGGTGCCATACTCTGCCTGCCCTATGCCCCTTGTGTGTGCCATACTCTGCCTGCCCTATGCCCCCTGTGTGTGCCATACTCTGCCTGCCCTATGCTCCCTATGGGTGCCATACTCTGCCTGCCCTATGCCCCTTGTGTGTGCCATACTCCACCTGCCCTATGCCCCCTGTGTGTGCCATACTCTGCCTGCCCTATGCTCCCTATGGGTGCCATACTCTGCCTGCCCTATGCCCCTTGTGTGTGCCATACTCTGCCTGCCCTATGCCCCCTGTGTGTGCCATAGTCTGACTTCCCTGTGCCCCCTGTGTGTGCCATATTCTGCCTGTCCTACTCTGTACCTTGTGGGATGTGAGCCTGGTAGGGTCTATTCTGGGGGTTTGTTATCATTTGGAAATTGTTGTTAAATGATCTGATGTCTTGCAGTAATATAAATAATATAACAAACAAGGTATTTGTAATAAATAAAGAAGCGAGGGTTGCAAATAATTTAGCAAACATATCTATCTATACATCTACAAAAAAATATTAGAAATACAACCATTAGCATTAATGACATTTACATAAATGCCAGTAATGAAATCTTGTGCAGACTGCGTGAGGTCTTGATTTCATTGTATAGTGTGACTCCGAGATGACATATAGATTTTTATATGTATTGTTTACATAGAGTTTATTGAATTTTCTATTATCTTTAACAACTAAATCTGGAACCCCATCGACACATCAGGATAATTAGTGTGTGTGTGTGTGCTGCCCCAAATATGAATAATGGCTGCTTCCCCTAGGACTGGTGACCTGATTTGTCAAGATGACAGTTATAACTTTATAATGTGGCTATAAATTCCAGCTTAGTTGGCAGAAACCATAAAGTAAAAGACCAGAGGTCAAGAGCCTTTATCAGTCCCACCAGAGGCTAGACTGGAAATGTGCAACTCACAGTTATGGTAGTTTTGAATGTCTAGCTGTAGTCCCTCTAACTAAATTCAAAGGCATGAAAACTCATTCATTTATTCACTGACTGATTCTTAGGCCTGGCAGGGGTAGTAGAAATTATCCCTCTTACCATCCTTTGACATTTTATTATTATTATTATTATGATTATTATTATGGTCATTTTAACAACTTTCCTTCTTCCATATGTAATATCTAGTGAGCCATCTCATTTATATGTTCAACGCGTCCCTTTATCTAAACTCACTATTTCTGGGATATAATAATAACCACAATATACATGTGGCAACGGTTAAGGTATATTTTAGGTACTGCCTGTTTGTACTAATTTATCTATTATTTCACCAACTGTTAAACTGAATCTGCAGTGGAGTCTCATGTACTTTTGTTAATTAAAATGCACAATCCTATCAGCAGTCAGCATCAGTACTATATTTGTAGACATGTTCATTAGCAGTGACATAATTGGCACAAATGTATCTCGCTTCGTAGCAAAAGCAGTCTGGCATTAGCCATAGGGTCAGTTCTACATACAGTACTTTCATTAAAAGGTTACATTTGCGATGCCTTGCATTAAATTCAAATGCAGTCAGCCAAAAAAGTGTTTGACGCTACATGGTGTTCTTTTTTCAACATAAAAGTGTGTAGGTTAGATCATTTGTTCTAAACCTGTTTTTATTCTTTTTTTTTATTTCATATGATTGCCTGGGCTGCAGATCCTAGAAGTGAAAAGCCCCATCAAGCAGAGCAAGTCTGAAAAACAGATCAAAAATGGGGACTGTGACAAGGTAGATTGTTTTGGAGCAACATGATTATAGAAATGTATAGTTATAATGTGTTGTTTTTATGAATTATTACTATTTTGGAATAATCACAGGGTTAATTAAATTGTAATAAATAAGCAGAGTGATATTGTGTGGGGGTGTAGCTTATTGTGTGTATTAAAATGTTCAGTTTTTGCATAAGTATTCATATACCAGTACATTACATTACATTTGTTAGCTCTTAGGAATCACCGTCCTTAAAGGGATACTGTCATGGGAAAAAAAAAATTTCAAAATGAATCAGATAATAGTGCTGCTCCAGCAGAATTCTGCACTGAAATCCTTTCTCAAAAGAGCAAACAGATTTTTTAATATTCAATTTTGAAATCTGACATGGGGCTAGACATATTGTCAATTTCTCAGCTGCCCCAAGTCATGTGACTTGTGCTCTGATAAACTTCAATCACTCTTTACTGCTTTACTGCAAGTTAGAGTGATATCACCCCCCTCCATTTTTGCCCCCAGCAGCCAAATAACAGAACAATGGGAAGGTAACCAGATAACAGTTCCCTAACACAAGATAATTGCTGCCTGGTAGATCTAAGAACAGCACTCAATAGTAAAAACCCATGTCCCACTGAGACACATTCAGTTACATTGAGAAGGAAAAACAGCAGCCTGCCAGAAAGCATTTCTCTCCTAAAGTGCAGGCACAAGTCACATGACTGGGGGCAGCTGAGAAACTGACAAAATGTCTAGCCCCATGTCCGATTTCAAAATTGAATATAAAAAAATCTGTTTGCTTTTTTTGAGAAATGGATTTCAGTGCAGAACTTGCTGGAGCAGCACTATTAACATATGTGTTTTGGAAAAAACATGTTTTTCCATGACAGTATCCCTCTAAGTCCAACCACATTTTGCAGGAATTTAGGGTATAAATTACACAAAATTCCAATCATTCTGTATCTATTCAGTTTAATTACCAACATTTGGTCATTTATTATTATTTATCATTTGTTAGGTGGGTTAGCATTTCTCATGCAGTTCTAACTTTATGGATTCCAAGAAATGCCTATTGTGATTACAGGAGACTGTAATGCTGTACTTTACGTGTTTCTTTTCTGAAAACACAATATATTGGAAAGAAAACAGTGATAGTTGTCCCAATACTTTAAGGCCCTTCTGGCCTCTCTTCCACTATTCACTGTATACTGGCTACAGGGGAGGCCATAACAAGGAAAGTGGGAAATGGGCTCAGAGCTCTTCTGATTTTGGCTACCAGTTTCTATACCACCTGGGTAGTCACAGGGTTATGACTAACAGGACTGGACCAGTATGAGCACTAAGGTGCATTAGGAGAAACATTCAGTACTATTTTGTGTTATGTTGCATTGATCTGTAATAGATACTTTTCATGTAGCCATTTTAGACAGGTAACTGTATTGTAATTTGATTTGCAAAAATATATTAATGATATTAAAATATCAATGAATGTTGTGGCCTGCTAAGGATGACAGAAACAAGTGGTTGTAGGTCATTACTGATGTGTTTATAATACATATTATTTTTTTATGTCTGGGAAAGTGAGAAACACAAGATATACAACATACATTAAAATGCATTGACTGGAAAGGTTAAAGAGTACACACTGAATAATAATATTATTTATCTGGATTGATTAGAGTAATACATCCTGATCATGGTCACACTGTTATCGGCTTACTTATGTATGGGGTGTTTCACTTGCCTTCCTTAATCTGACCAGGGATTTGCCAGGTTAGGCCAGTGTATGCTGAAATCTAATGGGCTTCCATAGGCAACTATTATGGGTTGATGGTTGGCCCTGGGGTCCAATAACCTTAATAACCAAGTGGTTGTATGTGAATATGCCCAGCTGTAGAACCAACTTTACAATTCACACAATCCACAAACAAAAACAGCTGGAGGTCCAAGAATTGGCATCCCTAGTTTAACAGATGTAAAAAGAAAGATACATATAGCTCTCCTATAAAACAGTATGTTTCAGCATGCATACACGTGTAACATTCCATCAGTTTTATTATCCCATTAATTGTTATTATTTTTATTGCTTTTTCTCATCCACAGCTGGCAGGGGGAAGCAATTTTATTTTGTATGACTCATTTTCTAGTTAGTTTATATTACTATTGTAAAATGAAGTACAAACTATGGCTGGGTTCATTACTGTTCCTTTAATTTTAGTCTCTTTAGGGTCTTTACACCTGTGTGCTCTCAGCCTTAGAATAATAAAATACTTGTTTCTTTTTCAGGCATACCTAGATGAATTAGTTGAGCTTCACCGAAGATTAATGACTCTAAGAGAAAGACATGTACTTCAGCAGGTATTAACAATGGTGCTAACTACTAGGAATAACTGAGATCAATGCACTGGCCACTGTGGAATGGTTAATGGGGTCCTCACTGAACACTATGAGGAAAGGGCACCTAAGCCAAAACTAGCTGCTTTTGTACTGATAATATTTTTTTTTACATGCTGTCAGAGTTTACACAGTACATCTGTGCTTAGCCTCAAACAGAAACATTCAGTGCCTTTCATTACAGCTGCAGTATCAGCTTCAGTTCCGTTCAACAGACCCACCGCTCTCAGGAACATTTTGTGTATTTTTAATTTAACATATTTTCCCTATTAAGGCAGATCTACTAATAACCACATTTTCAAATGTTGCTTTGTGCTTTCATCATATCCTCAGTTTTAGTAATTTACATTTGAACTCGCACACCGGCTCAGATTTAACACCATACAATACTCCTAATAGGGTTGATGAAATAAATACCACATTTTCCAGAATAAAAAAAGTAATTTGCCAAATAGACCCGTACCTTACTTTTTCCATAAATTGGACTTATTATCCAATATAACACATGATTGTGGGCCAGACTATAATAAGATAATGATGTCATACTGCATTAAAAATCTTTTGAGACCCTTTTATATTGACCATAATAAAGTTAATTATTGTCTTTTAGTAAGTGCTACTCGTATATCTATCTTCTCAGGGGTTCATTCGGTTTTTTTGGAGGCTACCCTTAAGGCTACAATTTCACAAAGAATTGTTTTCATTAAATCACACATTGAATAACTGGCTCATAGGGATATATATTTATAAAGGCAGTGTGAAAAGCAGGAAAGACTTCCAATTTTTGAGTAAAAAGCAACATTTTTATAAACACAATTCAACCAACTACACCAATTTCAGTGCCAGTTTACTGTCTTTAAATGTTCCAAGGAAAGGAAAAGGGAGTGTCTAAATAATATTTGTTGATCATTATGCAGTCTTACCTCGAAGGACTATACTGAACAAATTCATTTAGCCAATGCAGTTAGCTATTTTAAGTTTGAACTATACAGCTTCACCAGATTCTCAAAGCTAACAAATGTGATCATTCTGAAATACAGATACCAAACCCAAATTGTATTTAGAAAAGGACACACAATGAATAAAGATCATAATGATAACAGCTTTATGCCTGACTCACTTTCTATATACACACACACACCATAAACATTTCCACTCCCAGCAGGAAATACTTCTATGGGCATTCTGCTCTTTTTCTTTAAGTGACAGCCATGCTTGAATGTTAATTCTCTGCAGTAATTTAAAACTGTCTATGTAATACAATAATGAGATCCCTGGGGATCACCATTGAATCCTCAGTACTCCGTGTTGAATGTCAGGTAATAAAGCTGTAAACAATAATTCACTGTTAGTCACTATACCCTATATTTATGAACGGTTCCAATTTTTATGCTTGAATGAGTCTCACGTGTATGAAACCAAGCAGTGTAGTGTAAAACAAGGTCACACTTCGTCTCAGATGAATAGCACACTTTAGCATTATGGAAACTTATGCAATATCATGTCACAGAGAACTAGACTATGGTTTTTTTTACACAATATCAAAACGTCACTGGAATCAGTGATATATTTGTAGAACTGTGGACATTCACAATGGAAATGTAATTGTGTTTTGAGGTATTTGATTATTTAAGAACAATAATAGTCCAAATTGTGCAAAAATTCTTTTTTGTTTTGTTTCTGTATTGCATACGCCAAAGACATAACAGTGAAAATTCTGCGATTAAGACTACACTTAACCTCTATTAACCCGCAGTCTTTTCATAACACACTACTACCCTAGGAGGTATTAAGAAGAACAGACATGAGCGCAAACACAGATACTGAGGGGGAGAATCGGCATCTTATTTTGGCCTGTGTATGGGCAGCATTACTTGTGTCACTCTACATCTACCTCCTTCGCTTTATCTCTTCATACAAACAACTACAAAAGTAAAGGTGGCCATACACAAAATTCGGCTAGATATCAGTTGGACAGGTTTGATTTTCCTGACGGGTGAGGGCCACATCAGCTCATTGATACAGTCCTGTTTCTGGTGCCAATATAAGTTCAGTATAGAGCTAGGGTAACCACCTTCTGTGGGAAAAAATACCGGCCTTCCTATATATTTATGATTTTTCCCTATAACATTGGGATCAGCCGTCATTTTTACCAGGCAGGCTGGTAAAATTCCGGCCAGGTGGCAACCCTATATAGAACTCACATTTGCACAATGCACTGATTATAGCTTTTAGGTGGACTTAAGTATGTTTCGATTGTGCTCCAAATGTGAATACAATATTTTTATTATTACTCGTTAACTTTTATTTGGCTTCATGAGTGCAGCATAGAACATGTGACCAACAGATATAATACCAACAGTAAACAATTATTTTACTTTTGTGAAAGCATTGTTGCAGTTTCTGGACCACAACTGTCAGGTGCACTAAAATTTCATAGAAAATCACTGATTTATTATGGCACATAATTCATTATTGTTACATCACAATAATGACAAGCGATGACAGCAATACAGATAACTCATAAATACCCTCTTCTGAAGTCTAGAAGGAACTTCATCAAACTGATAGCGTCACTTCCCATCTGCTGTTCGAATGTTGATTTTATTGCTGTTTAAGTAAACAAAGTATAGTATAAAAGCAATGTATGCTGCCAGATAATTATCCTGCTCGTTCCCTTTCATCTTCACTTCATGTTACCTTGGTTAAAAATAGCTTTTGTCCATAAAAGTTTTCCATTGTAATTTAAACAAGTCCAGTGAAAGGAGAGTCTAGAGCTCACATCTTTGTTGTGTTAGCAGTATTTGAACTGTGCAAACTGATTTCTTTCAATTATTAACAGTAACAGTATTTGCATACATGGTTTGTATATAAATGTCAATATCTGCAATTAAGATCATATACTTTTTTATATAAGCGTTTAATGTATTTGGCTGCTTCACAGTACAAACCATCATCTCATAACACATTTGTTTGCATATGTTCAAAGAAAATTAGATCCAACAAATGTTAATTAGTATTTAGCATTCATTACAGTGAAGCGTTAGTATCTAAGTGAAATGTGATTTCAATATGCTGTAACAGGTGTATAGCTGTATTGAAAATAAAGTTTCTTGAATCTTATTTTTGCATTTTCTGTTTTGAAGGTCAATCTAAGTTCTTTGTTTTTTTTGTTTTTTTTTTTACTTCATTTCAGATAGTGAATCTAATAGAAGAAACAGGACACTTCCATATTACAAATACAACATTTGACTTTGACCTTTGTTCCCTTGACAAAACCACAGTCCGTAAACTACAGAGCTACCTGGAAACAACCGGGGCTTCTTGAGCCTGCCTTGTGTGGACAATTTAAGGACAGGAAGAAATACTGAACTGTTCAGGATAACATAAATAGATCCAGGTTCTCAAGAAAAAATGGATAAAGAAAACCTCTGCCTATTTTTTTTCCTTTTTTTGTTGTTTCCTGAGATCACAGATGAAGAAAGAATAAAACATGACACACGGAAAGTTATCCTTCCTCACTATGTTTTTGAGATTAAACCTGGAAAACCTTGAAATTAAAAAAGACATACAATGTTATTTCCTAAATTAATGTGTTCGGTATCATGTGACGTTTCGTGGCTTCCACAAGACGTATGCATGTTATTCACACACTGCCTTACTACGTGACTGCTTTATTTATTACTGCATACCTGTATTCCAAAAGTCATTGTGGAATGACACTACCATATGCTTCAAGCCACTATATGCTCCATTTTTTGAGCGCAACCCATCGCCAGAATTCAAGTGACTGTATTTGCAGGAAAGTTTTTCCAGCCAAGCAGCAAACACTTACTGTTTTCACTGGTTTGTTTTTAGGAAATATAGACACAGATATGGGGGAAAAAAAAAAAAGCGGACCAAGCTCAGTTTTACTGTAAGCCTAATTCAGGGTATTTGTCTCAATTAAATCATCAAATGAACAGTCTTTCAAAAACAGCAACAAACAAATGCACCAAATAGCATTATGTGACTCGTAGCCTTACTAGAAAAATAAGTAGGATGTCTTGGCAAAAAGTGTTGAGCTGATCTGGATCCAACATTGTTTGTCTAATCAGTATGTTTGTGTCTTTATATATATATATGTATATATATATATATATATATATATATAAAGAGTAACAGCAGCCAACAGTTTCTTTGTTGAAAAGCACCCTGGCCCCTCCCCCCTGTCATTCTTGTCTAAAGAAATGGTGTAGAAATTTCTTTATTTGGAACTATTTATTACAAGTTTCCGCTGTCTGATGATGGCGGTTGTTAATTATTGTTACTATGGACAAGTGGCATTCAAAGTTAGTATTTTTTTTTCTCTGTATGTTATATATTTGTTTATGGTTCACTTGTAAACTTTTTTTTCTACTTGGAAATTAAATTCATTTTCCTTGAACATTCTAATTGAGCTGTATTAAAGGGATTCACAGGAGGAGGGGAATATTCTTCCACTGTACTTGTAATCTAGAATATGCCGTACAGTTTTGGTCTCCAGTGCTCAAATAGGATATTATTTAATTAGAGAGGGTACAAGGGCATGATAAATGGTATGGAAAATCTTAGCTATGAGGAAAGACTGGCCAAATTGGGGATGTTCACGCTGGAGAAGAGGTGCTTAAGGGGTGATATGATGACTATGTATAAATATATAAGGGGATCATATAAAAATCTCTAATGCTTTATTTACCAGTAGGTCTTTCCAGCTGATGCGAGGTCACCCATTCCGTTTAGAAGAAAGGAGGTTCTGCCTGAATGTTTGGAAGGTTTTTTTTACAGTGAGAGCTGTGAAGATGTGAAATTCTCTCCCAGAATCAGTTGTACAGGCTGATACATTAGATAGCTTTAGGGTAAGGCCACACTGGGCATTTTAGGGAGATTTGGTCGCCTGGCGACTAATCGCCTCATCTTTGCGGTGACCAATCTCCCCAAACGCCTTCCCTTACTCTGCGCCGGCTAAAATGAAAAAATGCCGGCATTAATTACACGCAGCGGTTTGTTTTCCGAAGTTGCCTCACGAGGAAACTTCGGGCGACTTCGGAAAATGAATTGCCGTGTGTGATTAGCGCCGTTTTTTCATTTTAGCTGGCGCAGAGTGAGGGAAGGCGTTTGGGGAGATTGGTCGCCGCAAAGACGAGGTGATTAGTCGCCAGGCGACCAAATCTCTCCAAAACGCCCAGTGTGGCCTTACCCTTAAGAAGGGGTTGGATGGCTTTTTAGCAATTGAGGGAATACAGGGTAATGGAAGATAGAACATAGTACAAGTCGATCCAGGGACTGGTCCAATTGCCATCCTCTGGATCAACTAGCAGTTAGGCAGGTTATATATAGGTATAAAAGGTTGAACTTGATGGACGTGTGTCTTTTTTCAACCTAACTTACTATGTTACCACAGAGACAGGATGGTAAATCATTTTTGCTAGACTTTAGATGCCCTGTACGTTGTATATGATATAAAATGCTTGGTTATGCTTACATTACGCTGACACATGACGAAGGCATGTATATCTCTTACACAGTTCTGCTAATTATACATAATGATGTACACAGATTATGCAGATCTCTTCTACCTAAAGTTGCCACTCTATATTTGGTGTCTGAGGAGTTGTGCTAGATATAACAGATGTTATCAGTCTGATGAAAATCTAAACCAATAACTTATACTGACGTATTCATTTGTAGCAATTCAGCAGTGTACCAAGTACTTGGGCACAGCTGGGGGTTATCAATAACATATTGTTTGGAGAATCTGAAAGCTGCTGTCTCATATCATCAGGGATGTATATTATTAATAATAATGTCACATACATGCTAGATGCAAGTTAGTCCAGCAAGTGTACCTGCGCCTGTTTGCTTTTGCACAAGATTGTATCTGTATGTGCTTAATTGCGTGTGGACCTGCGTGAGGGGGTGGAGCGACGAAGCTGACCGGGTTACCTGTTGTGCCCAACCACCCTGTCCAGGCCCTGATTTTATAATTCCCTTACTTCAATAAATCTATAGAAGCAGTACAAAAATGAAATATATTTAAAAAAAATTGGATACATAATAACACTGTTTATAATAATGGATACAACTTGGCCTAAGGGTTGCAATGCACTACATGTTTCGGAATAACTTGGATCCTTCCTTTAGGGAAGTATACAAAAAAGTGTTTATAAGCTTTTTTTACCCATCACCCACCTGATCAGGTGGCTAGAAGTACCAGCTCAATCTAGTGGCCAGGTATATCCATATTAATTACAGGACATTACCAATGGTCTATTCAAAATTAGCACCAAAATGGATGCATGTAGTATTTCACTGCCATCATATCATTATACAGGATGGCTAGGTTTAAATATCCCTCTCTGAAGGCAGGTTTAAAGAAGATGTTCATCAGCTACACGACCACACAGGCTTTTCCAGTCCCCAGTGTTACATGCACACATGTTAATACTAGGTATAATGTATGCTTACACACACACGGCCCCCCCGATGACAAGATATGCCAATCAAACACAGCAAAGTGAGGGCCAAAGTTACAAAAACGTCATAAAACAGCTTCACAAGCACAGGAACCATTTCCCATCTCCAGCATACAACAGACTCCTGCCAACACTACAATATTAAATAATATAAATACTTAATATTAAAATAATATAATAATATTAAAATAGTATTACTTCTGCCATTGTGCATGATATTCAGTACTCAGTCCCCTCAGCAACCTCTACTAGACAATGGAGCTGTTGTTCTATAATCAACACCTTGCCACATCAAGACTCTCTTGAACTTTCACAACTGATGTCATGGATATAAACCACAATTCATATGTCAGTGAAACAAGCCGTTTCTGCTCATTCAATCCCAGAAACTAACATTAGCCATGGCAAAAGAAAACTCTTTAAGTTTAAATATAAATATGACATTATGAATTTATACTAAATTTAATTCTGTTAGGAGTGTCATGGGCTTGTATGCTAATGAATATCTTTTATTCAAAGCTATGCGGTTTGGATGGTAAGTTTTCTACAACCCTTAGATGCCATTCAGTGCTGCTCCAGCAGAATTCTGCACTGAAATCCATTTCTCAAAAGAGCAAACAGATTTTTTTATATTCAATTTTGAAATCTGACATGTGGCTAGTCATATTGTCAATATCCCAGATGCCCCAAGTCATGTGACTTGTGCTCTGATAAACTTCAATCACTCTTTACTGCTGTACTGCAAGTTGGAGTGATATCACCCCCTCCCTTTCCCCCCCCCAGCAGCCAAACAAAAGAAAAATGGTAAGGTAACCAGATAACAGCTCCCTAACACAAGATAACAGCTGCCTGGTAGATCTAAGAACAACACTCAATAGTAAAAACCCACACACATTCACCACATGACCAGGGCCAGCTGGGAAATTGACAAAATGTCTAGCCCCATGTCAGATTTCAAAATTGAATATAAAAAAATCTGTTTGCGCTTTTGAGAAATGGATTTCAGTGCAGAATTCTGCTGGAGTAGCACTATTAACTGATGTGTTTTGAAAAAAACACGTTTTCCGATGACAGGATCCCTTTAAGGGAGAAAGGTGGAAATACATTGAATAAGTTAGGGCATCTGTTCTAAGAGGGGGTGGTTAGCAGAGAGAGGGCTAGAAAGCAACTGGGACAAAAAAAAAATATTATTGGAATTTTAGGCCACCCTAGAGAAAAGGAACTATATTTCACTAATGAGGGAGGCATTCCTTCCAGTAATGCCCTTTTGATTCCTATGGAACAATCAGTCCATCTGAATTTGTGCAACCTGGAGGAACAGTAACATCAGGGACTGCAGTATACCAGCCTATCTGCAGCTTGGCAACACATGGACCATCTGAGGGACTCTCTAGGTAAAGCATGCCAGTTGGTTGAAAAGCTTTGTACACCTGGCATGGCTCAATTATAGAAACATGGATGGTAAACATAATAGGTCACAGCTACAGCAATCCCTTTGCCATTACCCTGTGTTTATAGATAGGCAGTAAGGTCTCCACCAGCAGGCTCAGATACAAAAACTGGCTGGTCTACAGGGTGGAAAGAAATGGATCAAGTTTTTTTCAGGTTGCCCCTAAAAGGGTAAGAAAATGTCCTTATATTATTGATTTACTTATTAGTCAAGAGGACAATATCATCTACTGTACCTACAGTATAAGCGTATTACAAATCAAGTGTTTGGCTGTTGTATATTGTTCAAAGTCTGAGAAAGATGTTGGTTAAATTTTGAAAAAAACAAAAGAAGGCAGTGAAATAGCAAGATTGTGGTCAAAGGTGGATTTTAATGAATGCATGGAGAAGTCTGCCCAAACCAACCCATACATATTTCCAATAAAAACAGTGGTATTATACATGTAAATTGGCACTGCATTTATACTGCCATGCACTTTTTGGACTTAATATATATGGCATTTGGTATTGTATTTATCCCTGTGTTCGAGGGTGTATTATAAATGAAACTGACCATTGCAGTGCAATAAATGAACCCACCATAATGCTGCTATGTAAGCTGTAGGAGATGTCTGTTTACCATAAAAACAAATAGTGAATGAATAGGAGAGATTACAAGTGCATAGAGATAAGAGTGGCAATAGATTTAGATTGAGATTTCATGGAGATTAAGACATGCATGAAACCATTTCATCTCTATTTGTTAATCATAAAGAAATTTTTTTCACATAAATCATCATCATCATCATTTATTTATATATATAGCGCCGACAAGTTACGCAGTGCTTTACCTTGGTTTATAAGAAACGGGGAATAAATTAAGACAATTGAGACATTAGGATTATAGAAACAACTTTGTGATTTATGATACAGCAATGATTGATTAATTAAGGAACATTAAATAAGCTTCTTTAAACAGGTGGGTGAGCGTTTGAAAGTTCGGAAAGAAGGAGAAAGTCTGACAGCTCGAGGCAGAGGGTTCCAGAGAAAAGCAGAGAAGTTTTGTAGACAATAATGGGCAGAAGTGATGAGAGGAGAGGTGAGGCGAAGGTCAGAAGCAGAGTGAAGGTTGCGTGAAGTAGTGTTTTTGGAGATCAGATATGAAATATAGGGAGGGGATTCACAGTTAATGGCCTTGAATGCGAGTGTGAGTAGTTTGAATTTGATTCTAGAGGAGATTGGAAACCAGTGAAGGGACATGCATATGGGAGCAGCTGCAGTTGAGCGGTGAAATAGATGAATGAGTCTAGCAGCAGCATTTAGAACAGAAAGGCGACTTGTTGGAAAACCTGCGAGGACTAGGTTGCAGTAATCAAGATGGGAGATGATAAGAGACTCAAGTGTTTTGGTTGAGTCAGAACTGAGATATGGTCGTATTTGGGCAATGTTGCGCAGCTGAATAACACAAGATTTGGATGTGTGGTGAAAAAGACAGATGCAAGTCGAGGATAACTCCTAGGCAGCGTGCCTGTGTGGTGGAATGAAAGTTGGTGTTTATTGTGAGTGAGATCTGAGGGACAGGGGAAGATCTTGGCAGAAATATAATCAGTTTTTGAAAGTTGCAGGTGGTGCTGTGACATCCAGGAGGAGACAACATTGAATACTTGAATGAAATAAGTTGAAGGCATTCATTCTTTCGTTTTTTTTTCCAGTAAACAAATATACCTGGGAGGGAGGAAGTCAGGCAAAATTGTTAGAATTGCCTTTTTACAACTAAAATATCCAATATACCAATTCTTAAACGCTCCAACCCTACTACATTCCAAGCCCTTTAAGATAAACAGCCATTAATGATGTGACGCTCACCTATGTGAGTGAGTGAGTCCAGGTGCAGCTGCCCTGGACCTATCACTTAAAATTCAACTTCACTGTTCAGTAAGTATTTGATGTTACACGTCTCTGGTCCGGGTGCCGTGCCCCAAACCCACAGCTTGGGGAGACTTCACAGTGAACACAATTTCCTTGCAGCGCACACTCAACGGAACAGCAGACAGTGGTGTGGTTAAAACATCTTTATTCACTGGACAATCTTCTTAACGCGTTAAAGATGTTTTAATCACACCGATGTCTGCTGTTCGAGTATTGCTTATTTGTCTACTGTGCATATGGAACATGTGTGGTTAGACCCATAGCAAGGACTTCCATACTGCTAGCCTCTGCTTTATTCTTTAAAATTAAAATTCTTTAAATTTTAAAATTTCTGGTGATAGTGTTCAAATGTATATTTCATTAATTTAAAAGTGTGTCCGTTTAACACATATCAATCTATAATCAACCATTTATGTGATTTTCTGGACCAAAACCTAAGGCAGACTACAAGAAAGTGTACATTTACAAACATTTTGGAATCCTTTTGGTTTTTGTGTTTACAAATTCTTTTAACGCAGAGGGTTGTCTATATGAAAATGTTTTTAGTCAGCACCAGTAACATTACTTACTTTTAAGATAAACATCAGTTCTCAGATGCTTTCAACAAATCATTTCCCCTGTCTTTCTGATTAGGAAAGTTGAAATGGAAAAACAATAACAAGATGCTAAGTCCACAAAAGGACTATTACACAGGGTGTAATGCTGAGCCAGTTTTTCAGAGCAGCCTGGGAATTCTTCAAAAACATGTGTTTTATATATGGCTCAGTGGGTGGCCTCTGAGAGAAGAAATGCCTGATTATATATTTGATAGCTTCATTTGGTGGGTATGTCAGGAGACTTGCATGGCTAATATTTTGAAGAAACCAATGACTAATTACTTTAGCTGCAGATTTGTTCTGGGCGAGACTGGGTGTCCAGGATACATTTTGTCGTCGAATGAGTTAGAAGGAACATGAAAGGCTCTCTTTTATTCTCAATTAAATATTTATATTTTTGAGAGTTTATTTGTTTATTATCTGCATCTATTGTGACATTGCACTAATGGCTATGGTTCAGTCTGAGGGCTGACGGTTGGACATAATAAACAAATGGTGCAGTTCTGTGTGTAGTGGAACATCCAAATAGACAGTATCGCAGATTCATTTTTTATAACGGGGTGCCCAAAAAGTATATCGGGATCTAGCAGTAGACCTTTAGCTGGTGATCAGTAGATCTCAAGACACTTGCAACAAACAAGTTTTATGCTTTTCATTCAGATATTTATTATGTCAAGGTTACATATGAAATAGTTGTTTGTTAAAATATAGCAGTATAAATTCTCTCATAAATCAATATATTTAAGAAATATTTTACATGGAACAGAATGCTAACAATGCTTTTATGGATGTGGATCATAATGGGACAACATCACTAAAGGTAGACCTCACCTCACAAGTATGGGCACTACTGCTTTAGAAAATGTGGAATACTTATAGGTGTATGAGCCATTTCAGTACCAATTTTCGGGCATGCTACTTAAAAAAAAAAAAAAAAAAAAAAGTAAAATCACTGCAGTTGAAATATGGTTTTGCTGCTTGCATTTCTTGAAGTACAACTTTGTATTCTTCCTGGGTAGTGGGACCAGCTCTGTTGTGTTATTTGTTTTAGCATCTGAATTATACAACATGTTACGAATCTATTCTACCAATTGCTGCGTATACAGACCATCATACAAATTGATAATGTTACACCTGCCTCACTTTCAGCCCCCATAAACTTCCCGGCATTGTCCCCCCCTTTCCCCTCTCCCTTCAAGTACTGTGCATTAGTTAAAAAAAAAAAAGGGTTTACAAAAATCTGCCCCTTAATGTAGAGAAACCCAGCTCCCAGTCACCATCTTTCATCACTTCGTATTGCCTTTGGGTCTTAACGACGACTTGTGCAGTTGAAGCCGACTGGCATTGCCCACTTCCCTTTCATTCCTCCTCCCTACTCACAGTGTTTGGTCATGTGTACCACTTGCATACACAAAATTTATGGATAATGCAAAGCTTGCCTTGATGAGGACTTCCACAAAATGATGCCTGCCTGCTTGCTGTTATTGTTGGTTCCAAAATAATGAAGGAAACAAGCTTTGATTTTAAATCAGATTAGAAATTGTTTTATAGGGTACTGGGTCCCCTTTAAAAAAAAGTTGTGTTGTCTGCTTTTCATCATTACCAATAACTCAAGCTTTATAAGGCTGTGGCTTGTATAATATTTACTAAATGTATACTGATGGGCATTGCCAAGTGACACAGGCAAAACTACACGAAATCTCCACTGTATTAATTGCATACATCTCTATACAGAATAACTGTCTATTGACATGTATTTGCCAACATTGGTTGTGTTCCTGCGCATGGAATTGCAAACAATTATTTTGGCTAAATGTGTTTTTGTAGACAAAGGGTCACATGCACATGGTTAAAAGCTTCTGAAGGCAGATACTAGCTTCCAGTTAAAAACTCTTTATAAACCCCATAGATAGTTGTAACCACAACAGGCTGCACTTTTGCTATTTACAGTTCACAAAAGTCATTCACAAAACATGTCATATCCAAAGCTGGGAGTCTTCAATCAAATCTCTTGGCTGCTTTTTCTTTATTACAAATTTTCAGTCTAGAGACCGTGGTTCTTATTTTTCCTGCGGCCTTTTGATAATCTGAACTCCATAAACTCCTCTCATCACAATTCCACAAAATTACAGCCTTAAGAATTACTACCTTTGTAATGACTTTGGCACGTGTCCAACATAAGTACATTTTCAGCTCAGTCTAATATACCAAACCTCACTGGTTTAACGGGCTAACGGTTATGTTAAAAGCTGGTCAGGAAATCAAGAAAACTGCCAAGCCAATAAGCACCCAATAAGTAATGAGCTCTTCCTCACCACGATGTGATATTGGCAAATAATTACAGACAAAGCATATTATATGCTAATATTTGCCTTGCTGACGGATGTAAAGATGCAGCAATCGCCTTTCTCGGTTAAAGTTAAAATTTGAAACACAAATATGTCCTATGTGCCTTTTTTTTGCCAATATTTTCTCAATGGTAATACATTTGTTCCTAATCCACTGATCTGCTATCAGAATAGGTACTATTTGATCTATATAGTTGTGCGTGATTACATATGTTATATTCTGATACGTAGAAGGAAAGGTATTTTTTTTTATTTAGCATTTAAGAATAAAAACAAATAAGAAAAGGGATTAAAAAAGGATGCCAAAGGCCAACCGCCTTACAAGTTTTCCACACCAGGGTGCCTAAGCATGTTTTTTTTTTCCTTTTTGATCAGAGTCCTACAACAAGTGAAACCCACTGTAAATTTGTGTATCTGGAATTTACCAATTGCTGTAGAGGGAATCCTGTTGAGTATCTCTGTTGTGTTCTGTAGAATCAATCCACCATAATTAGAATATTACTGTATATTCCTTGAATATTTTTATTTTCCTAAATATCTTTTTATCTGAATTACCCCTTTTATACATGACCTGAAAAATATCAGTTTTGATGCAAGTATCAAGAGTCGCATAATGGTGTTTAAAATTGCTAAAGTATCACAGCCATTTCTGATTCTGTGCCTCTTTCCTGATAACATTGCTGCTGCCTGGTCAGTGTTGGACTGGAGTGTCCAGGGCTCACCAGGGCTGCCACCTCAGGGGCCCCCACTAGTGATGAGAGGGTTGGGCTTTTCCCGACCCGCACCCACCAAACACCCTCCAACCACTGGCACCTGGGCGATCGGCGTCTATAAGCTCAACCCAGAAGCCGGCATTTGGAAAGTTGCGGGCAGGAAGAGCAGTAAGAAGAGACCTGCGACCCGGAAAGGAACGTGCAAGGTCGGCTCAACCCACGGGTAAACCCGGGGTTCCCGCGGGTATCGGGCTGGACCGCACATCACTAGCCCCCACCCCAGTTGCAAACTTTTCCCTCCACTCCTCCTACCCGCTACCAGCCTTCAACCCTCATCGTCGATCCCCCCTGTGCACGGGGGTAGGAATTACCCAAAGAGCAGGGAATGTACCTATGTTCGTCGGGCCAACATGGGCAAGAGCTCCCCAGGTTTTTTCTAGTCTTGTCCTTGTTGCTTTTTTTATTTAAGGTAGGTTTTATTGTTTGTATATCACTAATCATAAAGGCTGTTATATATTGAGTCAATCTCCCCATTGATTTAGTAGCTCTGCCCATTGATTTGACCTGTTTTTCCAGTCATACTGTACAATAGCTTAGTCTAAGCTAGAATACATACCATAGTGCATCAAAAGCTTTCATATTGTTAATACTATGATCTATTACCATCAGGTCACAGTTGTTATAGGGTGAGAAAGTGTTAACGTTAATACTTTATAGTGTATTGTGATGTTTATAATTAGCACCCTATGAAAATTAAATTAATTTTTCAAATATTATAGGACTGAGCAGCTTCAATTGTTTGTTAATTGCTAGGACCGTGAGGCCCAGGAAATCCGTCCCTGTCTGCATTACCACTGCTCTATGTGAGCAGACAGCTAAGGGCCTGATTCACTCCTATTGCTATGCTAGTAATTGCAAGTAGGCTTGGCTTGTTGTCAATCTGGTCACAGGTAATCTGTGTAAACCATTAGTCTGCCTATAAAACCCCTACACTGCACTGATTCATTGCCCAATTGTCTATTTCCTGAGTGTGATTATTGTCTGATTTTCTGTTCCTGACCTTTGCCTGTTTTGACCTTGCTGTATCACCCCTGAACCGACCCTTGCCTGTTATTGACCACTCTTATGGATCCTGACTTTGTACCGTGTTACCGATTGGTTTTGACCACGGCCTGTTTATCCTGACTACACCACACCTCTGCTATAAGTCATGCAAACTTTAAATAAAATAAATAGGATTGTTTGGCCAATGTAGAATAATGCTGTCTTAGCTAGAATCAAGTACGAGGTACTGTTTTAATATTACAGAGAAAAAAAAGTAAACAGTTTTTAAAATGTTAATTCTTTGGTTAGAATGAAGTCTATGGGAGATGGAAAGAAAGGGGACATTTTTTTTATAGCTTTTACACTAATAGGGGTCTATTTTTTATGCTGTGTAACATGAGATTTGCACAAAACACAGTGTAAAAGCCGTGTAAAATAATTTTTTTTGTTTTATTTTACACCATGCAAATGCCCGATTTTCCATTGTTGTTTTATATTACTTCAGACCTTTGTAAGTAAGTTCTGGCAGAAGTTTCTCAAAGAAAAAGCATTTTAAAAAATGACACCATTTTTACGCTGTTTTATACAAGGCAATGCCTGGCGATGTTTTACAAGCTATTCCGCAGTTTTTTTACACCACATAATAAATCTGCCCCTTAGAGTAAAGCTCACCAGTCTTAACTTGGGTGTGTATGACCCTGATCTGCAGCTTCAAGAGGGAAAATAACACCAAAACAATTTTTCTGGCAGGCACTCAAAGAATCCCAGGATATATGGGAAATTGCCTTCCTGGATATCTGGTTTCTGGATAACAGATCCCATAACTGTATATACCCTATTTATACTGTTCATAGCTCCTGTGTTCTTTTTCTTAATGTATGTAAAGTATACAATGTATGAGTGAGAGATTTTTTTAGCATTCTATAGGATTTCTTATTGTTAGCCTACAGCAAGGTTTCTTAACATTTGTCACATGAGATCCATATGAGTATGATTTGCAACCCTAGAATTGCTTTAGAATGCATTATGTACACCATCTTCATAATTATTCAGCATTGGAAATTGGAAGAAAGGGAATATAAAATGCATGGAACCGATAATTGGGGGTGTTTAAGAATCCCTAACCACAAGGTAATGTAAATGCAATGGACACAGACTAAAGAACAATCAAACCTGACTTTGTCTTATAACAGCACTTGGTTGGCATATGTACAACATACTAACTGCCATCCTTTGTTCTAAATGGGCCAACTGCATCACAGGAAATTACGACTACTATCATATTAATAACAGTACATAGTTTAATTACTACATATTCACCATTATTCACACTCCCATAAGATAGACCCAACACAGACTCTAACAGAGGTTGTACTTCAAATAAGCAGTGTTTTGTTCACATGACAAAGTCTACTGAAAACTAAAGCAAAAAAGCCAGTCAAGGATATGATATAAGACAGGACTCCTAAAATAAATTGTTTTATATGGCCTAGAGTGCTCTTAAGATAAATAAATCTTCTTTTGATTTAAATACAGTGCACAACGTAAAATAAACAGTTGTACATACCGTGGCTGACAACACTGGCCACAGTTATTATAAGTGCATAATAAAGTTAATGTTTTCGCTCCAGCATTCCCTTAAAAGATAAAAAAACAGAAGGGATGGGTAAAATAGCCAAATAAATAATTGTTTAACATTCTATATAATTATAAATACAGTATAAAATTGTGCTAATGAATATTGTCACAGCTATTATTAATATATATATATATATATATATATATATATATAAATTAATTAATTAAAGGATCTTTTCATAATTTGGATGTCCATACCTTAAAGGTCCCCATCGCAGAAAAGACTTTTCTTGCTAAACGACCGATATTAATGAAGTCCGACCAATCCTTCGAAATTATTGTGAAGTTAGTGGGTTTCGAATGATCGTACATCTTACGATTTTTCGTCCAACATCTGTCCGAAAATTCATTGACCAGGTTAAAAAATCTTTATCGGTCCCAGTGCAATCTATCTATGTTTGCAGGGACAAGCAGGCAGCTCCCCTTTGTTTTCCTCTCAAATGGTCTTTTTAGTTGATGGACAATTTGTACGATCATTTCGAGATAATCATGGTCTCACAATGACAATCAGATCTTTTAAAAATCTTAACATCTATGGCCAGCTTTAGGCTACTAGAAAATCATAAATACACCCAATAAGCTGGTTCTGCTTCCAATAAGGAAAAATTATATATCAGTTGGGATCAAGTACAAGGTACTGTTTTATTATCACATAGAAAAAGGAAATCATTTTTAAAAATTTGGATTTGTTTGGATAAAATGGAGTTATGGGAGATGGCATTTCTGTAATCTGGAGCTCTCTGTATAACAAGTTTCCAGATAATGGATCTATAATGGATCTGTATACTGGATATATATATATATAGATATATATATATATATATATAGATATATATAGATATATATATATACTGTATATATCTATATCTATAGGGCAGCCATCAGGGGGGGGAGAGTTGTAGGGGGCCAGAGGGTAAGGAGGGCCCCGGACACGCCACACTTACTTGATTAGCCAGGCCCCCCATCTGATGCTGACTTCAGGAAGGCATGGACGTTTAAGGGGCCCTGGCCACCAATTTTTTGTGGGGGGGGGGCTGGCCACCAATTTTTTTTCCTCATGTGGGGTCCTAGCCACCAATATTTTTTTATGGGGGGCCCAGACCACCAATATCTATTTATTTTTTATTAACATGTGGGAACCCAAGTCCCCAGTATTTTTTTTTTCTTTTTTTACAGTGTGGTGGGGGCGGACCTGTAGGGTGGGGAGGATAGACCTGTAGGTGGGGCTTGCGCAGCCCAGGGGGCCCAGGAAATGTTGTCGTATGGGGCGCTGTGATTTCTGATGGCAGTCCTATATATATATATATATATATATATATATATATATATATATATATATATATATATATATATTTATAAAACACATTTTTTGCAGCAACACATTTGACTGAAAAATAGGCAGTCACAATCACATAATTCCTTGATAAACCAATGAAATCATCCAGCGCACAGAATTTTGAATGTAGTATTTTTTAGTGCATTTGTCACTAGTCAAGAAGTAATACTGTAGGGCTTATTTATGAAAGTCTGGATATTGAAAAGTGTTTTCTTTTCCCCAAATGAAAATTGCACTTATAAGTATTGCACAGATTTTTATTAAAGGAGAAGGAAAGGTGAAATCACTGGGATTAGGTGCCAAATGTCAATCACGTACCCAATACCCCGGGCCAGTGCTCCAGTTAGTAAAAAACTACATACTATGAAAGAAATTATGGCAAAGAAATTTGAGAGTTTGCATTCTAACCCATAGGGGCTTTTTTCTGCCCCTGGTTCTGGGTGCATGCAGAACAGAAGGCAGGGTTTCTGGGCTTTTCAGATGCTGTCCCTAGAAGAGCCTAAATTCTGATTTAAAAATCCGAATTTTGGCTCTTTTAGTTACTAGGAGTGGCTTTTTGCCATTTCTCAACTTGCCTCATCTCAGCAGCGCCCCTGACAGTAGGCTTATGGCAGCGTAGGGGCTGGTTTTATTTCAGCCACCGTGTGTCACTAGCCTTTTTCTTTGATAACATTTGCATCTTTACTGTTCTGACTAGTATCTCTAAATAGGACAGTAAAGAAACATAAATACATTAGCCTATCTTAAGAATCATACCATCCTCTAGCAAAGTATTACAGGATAGTCTGCTTATCTGCCAAATGCTGGAGGCCACAATTACAGCTACAGCAGACAGATTCATGGTTGGAGCTACAAATGTATAGTGCAGACTTTGGCTTATCGGAGTGTTGTAGCCCACCAATGTATTAAGTACTTTTATTTCTCTGTGTGCAATGCTGCATATATATATGAAATGAGTAGTGATGTGCAGGTTTAAAAAAAAGTAGAACCGCACCTGACCCTAACCAACTCGCTTGCAACCCAAGCTGGCTAGTTCCCTGTATTTATAGACCTGTGTCTGACCCACCCGTTTCTGACTTCACAAAAGGGCTGCAGTCTAAGGTCAGAAGTCAGGGGTAAACCCACAGGAAGACCATCTTTTCTGGTTGCTGAGAAGCAAAGTTTAGGGGTTGTGGAAAAGTATCTAAAAGCATTATAGTTACTTCTCTAAGGGTCAGGGCACACGCTCAGATTTAGGGAGATTAGTCGCTCGGCGACAAATCTCCTCTTCTTCGGGGTGACTAATCTCCCCGAACTGCCTCCTGCTGGCTAGAATGTAAATTGCCAGCGGGATGGCACTCGGATCACTATGTTTTCCGAAGTTGCCTCACGAAGAAACTTCGGAAAACGAAGCGTTCCGAGTGCCATCCTGCAGGTGATTTACATTTTAGCCGGCAGGAAGGCAGGGGAGGCAGTTCGGGGAGATTAGTCACCCCAAAGAAGAGGAGATTTGTCTCCGGGCAAATAATCTCCCTGAATCTGAGCGTGTGCCCTGACCCTTATTGTCTGTGATCATGAACTCTGAGGCAGAATGCTTTGGTTTCTGTGGTGTAATGTAATATGAATCTAAACTAAACTAAATTTTAATCCTTCTACAAAGTCCTTTCAGTAATACCAATTGCTATCTGAGGTACACACCTGGACAAATGTAGTGCTATAGTTTAAAATAATACATTCATTGTGATGCTATTTATTTCATCAATACTATGGAATGCTGCAATGCCATTAGTCATGTAGGACTTGTGGAGGTCAGCAGCTTTGAAACCTTCTAGGTACATGTTTTTATTGCATTTGGTAGTACCTTGTGCCACAATCTGATCTGATATAAGGAGCAGGGCATTGATGTAAAGGGGAGGGGCGATGACACAATTGGGGAGCAATGTAGTAAGGGTTGGCCCATGGGGTGGATTCTGGCCAGACAAAAAGTGGTAGATAGACATGGAATTGAGATAGCGCAGTGTTTAAGTGTGTGGGCCAGGGGAGGATTAATACAAATTTATCTCAAGCACACACTGGCCTTGTCAGGCTGTTGAAATGCTGAACCCTAAATAACTCAGCAGCACAAAGCATATATTGTGAATCAACACACAAGAATAAGGGGAGCTACTAGGGGCATTTTCAGAGGCACAAAACCTAAGGTGTAACATGTCCAAACTGATTCTCTGTTCAATGTTAGGTCTCCTGTAAGGAGAACACGTCTCAACTTTTGTAATCTGATCCTCATTCTCTATTGGTTTTCAGACTGCAGCATTGATAGTAAAGCAAAGGATTAGCTCTGTGTGAATGACTAAATGAACCCTGAGGCTATTATGGCTACATTAAGTAGAACATCTGTCTGTATGTTTGGCATTGTCATCCATGAATGTGAAATCACATTCTAGTAATCACTGATATCACTCCTGAGAGCTGATAGCTCTATCCAAACATATATCACGTAGGGCATTATTCTCATACTGTGCAAGCCAAAGCAAGTTAGGAAAACACTGCTACAGTACATTTATATGGTTTCTGTGGATGTTGAGACAATATGGTATTCCCTGGGTGAAGAATGGTGATCTAGCAGGAAATAAAGTCAACTGTACGGAGGTTGTGGGACTACAGCAGTCCATCTACTGTGTGTAATGTAATGAGCTGTTGTCAACTTATTACTTGTGAGAATGCAAATGTGAAAAAGCAAAAGTAAGGGGAATACAAAAATGTAAAGGATAAGAAAAACATTAAGAGGGTTATGTAATATAATGCTTTCCCTTTGCCCAGGAGCAGTAACCCATAGCAACCAATCAGCAGGTAGGATTTACTGGTCACCTGTTTAAAAGCAAACATATTATTGGTTGCTATGTTTTATTGCTCCTAGGCAAACTTAGTGCCTTTTATTACATTTGGGGGTAAGAGTCTTTTACAAACCCCAGGGGCGCAAGTACAAGTGTGCTAAATGGCGCAAGAGTGTACCCGTGAAATTGCTGCTCTCTTCATTGATTGCCTGATCAAAAATCCAGCGCTCAATCCAGTGAGCAGCATCAGGAGGTGTGGCTTATTCCTAATAAGGCAGTGTTTCTTGCTGCTCCCTACCTTGCAACAATATCTGCTGATTTTCAATCAATGGCATGTTTGCTTTTATCCTCAGAGTGTCTGTGAAAATCAGCTGAATAAAAGGCCTGTTATTACATAATGTCTCTCGTTATAATACACAAGCTTATAGCACAGCATTGTACCTTGTTGGTACATAGTTCATTTGGCTTGAAAAAAAGACAACTGTCATCAATTCTGAACTTTTCCTAATGATGCCCAGTGAATTTATACAAACATGCACACAAATACATACACATACATAAATGTACCTGTACCCCTAGAGCAGGGATCCCCAACCTTTTGAACCCGTGAGCAACATTCAGAAGTAAAAGGAGTTGGGGAGCAACGCTAGCATGAAAAATGTTCCTGGGTGTCAAATAAGGGCTGTGATTGGCCATTTGGTAGCCCCTATGTGGACTGTCAACCTACATTGAGGCTCTGTTTGGCAGTACACATGTTTTTGTGCAACAAAAACTTGCCTCCAAGCCTAGAATTCAAAAATAAGCACTTGTTTTGAGGCCTCTGGGAGTAACATCCAAGGGGTTGGAGAGCAACATGTTGCTCACAAGATACTGGTTGGGGATCACTGCCCTAGAGGTTACCATGGATAATATGCCTGTCCATAAATCTTATCCAAGACCATCATAATGCATTAATGGAATAATTCATCCCAATATCAACAGGCAAAGTTTCACTCCCTCCCTATGAAGAACCATTTGTATTGTTCAGGAAAAAGTTGTATTCCTCAAGTGTGAAGGTTTGGCCTCTTGGTCTTTATCCTTTTTTATGTATAAAGATCCCCCACTCACTGTCAAGCCTCAAACAAACATGAAAGTTTTATGTGCCATCACAAGAGCCTCTTCTCCAGAGCATTCCAACTCCGGTTACAACTTTTATAGACGGTATAATAGTTGAATTATTCAGTTCATTACTACCCTTCATGAGGGCAATGGCACATGTAGTGATTTAATGTCTGGATATGAAATCTCTTGTCCTGTGGTAAACAAATTGTTGTAAAATTCCTCAGCATCTCAATCCATTGGAATAACTGCATTTAAATATGTCTATTAAGATTCTCATTTATCCAGGTCATGATATACAGTATCTAGTAGAATTAATTAAAAGGCAACTGGACATTTAGATTTTTCTTGAAAATGTTTCTTCAGTTCAGCTTAAGTTTTAGGGAATTCCCCTGGCATTTAAACCCTTTAGGATAATAAAGTCACTGATATCCAATCACAATGGTTCCATTGAACTTCAGTAAGGTGTTTGTTGAAATTCCAAGATATTAAGGGATACGTGTACTGTTTAAAGGAATTCATTTTGTTTCAACAGCGCCGCCTACTGGTCAGTTTCCAGCCATCAAGTAGTCAAGCCAGGTATCTGGAGTAAAAAAAGAGGGCACGTCTGATGTTCTTCTTATTAGGAATAACATTAGAAACCTCAAATAATTTTCTTTGCGTCTTTCCTTACCAGAAGAACATCAGACATGCCTTCTTTTTTTCTCCAGATTTTCGTCCAGATATTTATCCTGGCTGATAAAATACCTGCTAGGTGGCAGCTCTAGTCAATTCTCAAAGGTGATTGGAAGGTGATTTTGTGCCAAGATTGCTAAAAGTGAGAAGAGAAATTGTCCTAATAGCGTTCTGCTATTTCTGTCACAATAGAGATTTAGATGTCATATGCATAAAGTTTAATCGTTTATAAGTCCGATTATTAATTTACTTTGCTTTTCCAGCTCACTCTCATTTGCCAATCAGCTACTCCAAGAAGCAACACATGTTAAGGAGACATTCCGATAAAGGGTAATTGATCCTGTTCTGTGCTCTGAGATGCACACTCTGATTTTAATAGTATATCTAAAATCACAGCTATAACTTGTTAATGCCATAAGTAAATAGAAATTCAGGAAATGAATTCCAGCATGCAAGCCTACAAATCGCTAATATTCCAGCAGTAAAGTAATCCAAATTATTATTTGTTTTTCTTTTACAGTATTCCAATAAAATGTGAGTACCTCCAAAAATAATAATAAACCAATGAATTAAAAAAATACTAAATATTTATTAGGACATATCGGACAGAGACCTAACGCCCCAACAGGCACAAAATGCATTAGGTCTCTGTACCATATGTCCTAATAAATATTTTGTATTTTTTTTTAGGGACTCGCATTTTTTTGGAATACTGATGTGGATTTGCACCCTGGGACTGGGGTGAGCTGTGAGTATACCCTCCTGTGCTTATTGACTTTCTTTTTCTTTCTTTTTGTTTATATTTTTTCTGGTAATACCACCTTTACTTATTTTTCTGGCTTTGAACACCATTCATTTTTTCTCATATACATTCGTTTTTCTGTTGACAACTCTGAAAAGTAGCGTTTTCGGAGCATCATTATTGATGGCAAATTAAGAGTTTTCGGGTTTGGAAGTTCGGTTGTATTTTTTTTAAAACAGACAGAGAAAAAGTACATTTTAGTAAATAATCCTCTTAGTCTGTGCATTGTAGTTGACATTTTCAGTGTCATTGAACTGTGTTTATGTGGGTCTCCTGCCATAGTTCAAAAAGATGCAGAAAAGTATTTGGTCAAGGTGGAAAATTGATATCCATACACTCCAAAGGGGTCTTAAAATTGGCTGAAAAGTATGTGTGTGTGTGTAATGAAATAGGTACTGTATGTAATGTCCACTGAGGTGAGGACTTAAAGGAACAGTAAAATTTAATAAATGAACAATGCAGCATTGCCCTGTACTGGTAAAACTGATGTGTTTGCTTCACAAACACTACTATTGTTTATATAAATAAGCTGCTGTGTAGCAATGGGGGCAGCCATTCAATGGAGAAAAGGCTCCGGTTACACAGCAGATACCAGATAACCTGTAACCTGTTATGAGCTAAGGGGGCCTGGGCAAAGGTAGAAGCTCTAAGGAGCTTAAACTTGAAAAGTCCAACAACCACTGCCAGGGCCGGATTTACATAGCGGGTGCCCCTAGGTCCACTGACATTCATCACCCCGATCCCCTCCCGTTTATTCACACAAATTTTCATCATCGGGCCTGGGGCAATGGGGATTGATGCACAGTATGCACAGTATCTCCTGTGTTTCTGAACCAATGTGGTTGTGGTTGGTCAGCATGCTGCCCCCTAAAATCCTGCCGCCCTAGGCCCGGGCCTTGGTGGCCTTTCCACAAATCTGGGCCTGACCACACTGCTCTGTGGTTTCTCACTGATTATCCAAGCAAGTGCTTATCTGTGTGAACAATTGGATATTCTGCAGAAATACATTGGGCCCGTGCAGTTTCTGCTAACAGGAGCACTTGCCCAGGGCATCAGTTAAGCCATTATGTTTGGCACCCTCCGTGATTGAGACATTAGTTCTTTTTTAAGCCACAGTATAGCATAAATAACTAATTTAGTATCAGTGCAAGGTTAATATGCTCATTACTTAAAGATCACTGAGTTTTGCAAAATCATTGGGGGAAAAGGATGCTATATACTAGACAAACAAGATGCCAGTTTCCAACTTGATTTGTGATTCATATTTTTTATATTCAAAAATGCAATACCAGTGCCAAAATCTGTAAATGTTATTATTATCATTTATAAATAATACAAATTGAAAAACCATGTACAGTGCAGATTTTGTAAGAAACAGAACAAAAAGGTTTGACATTACATCACTGCAATCATTCTATTTATTTCCTACAGGAATGGTGCCAGAAAAACAAGACAATAGATAAGAGACAGGAATCATTTGGCCCACCATTAAATATCTTACAGTAAGTGCCAGGTACAGCCTGCTGGTGGCCCTGGGGTGAAGGCTTATAATGGGAACTAGTAAAGGCATGACATCATGACACGCTCCTGGTTAAAGTTCCCAGAGAGTAAAAAATTTCCAGTTGATGGCAGCACAACAAGAAAATAATTTTTATAAACAATCATTCAGTTTCACACACAAGGTTTGGATTATTAAAGGCTCGCTTTCCTGACTTTATTTCAGACTTAAAAATGCAGTCTTTGTATAATAACCTCTCTGTTTTTAAAAGACAAAATACATAAATACATGTTGTCTTCTCTTCGTGTTCCTTTGATCAGTTGTTAAACATTGTGTCCATAGAACAGTACATAATCATAGAGATGTTGTGTTGGCTACAAAATAGCCTTTCTTTATAGAGGCATCTGAGGGCATAATTACCAAAGGGTGACAGATAATTTGGTGTTTTTTGTCACAAATACAAAAAAAAAAAAAGCAAGTACAAAAACTTTAATTGGTGCACATCCATGTCTTTTTGCCAGTGCAAAACTTTGGCAAAATGTCAGTTTACTAAAACTGACCACCATGAATTTTTCCCGGATCAAGACTGGCAGACTACTTTTATAAAGACTCAGCAGCCACTTTTGCATCTCATAATAGTAATATATAATATAATAATTTTAAATGCATGCAGTTATGTTGAATAGATTTATTCAGAGTAAAGTTAGCCATAGACAGTATCATATTTCCTTCTGACTTGTTTATAAGTGTATGAGACCATAAAGATAAGCAACTTGACTGGTATCTGGTTGGGCACAATTAGATATTGTTTAGGTTTACTGGAATCTCATTTTAAGGATCTCATCAGGCCATTGATGCCGTTTTCTTGTGAAAGGTCTGCACAGAGCCCCTGGGTGGCCTAAGATCACCTTATTTAGTCAACTTTTCCATTACCGTAAAGGCCAATTTTAAAAAAGGAATAAGATTTGACAAATTCTTGCATTGGTTACAGTTTTACTCCCATGACCTTGGCCAAACCAATTCATGACCCTGTACTTCAGTTGCCAAGTGTGGCCTGAGCTGTAAACAAGAGGAAGCTGTTGTACCACTCATGAACTAAAATCGTTATGGAGTAAGAAGTTCCTACTCCATTTTTACATAGCATTACATAACACATGTATGTGGTAGTGGTATGTAATGCTATGTAAAAACAAGGTAAATAACCATAACAGATTCTGTTGTACAGATAAAATAGCAAAATGTCAAAATACTGTAGGGCTGATGCTTGTGCTGTTAGTTTGTTAGAAAAAAGTTTGTTTAGCTCAGCACACACCAAACAATATGCTATCTAGTGCCTTATTCATCATCAGATCTTTCCAGAGAATATCAGGGCATCCCATGAGATTAAAAGAAATGGTGTTTTATTTCTAGGTGTGAAAAGCATCTTAATTCTCTCCCTGATGTGGTTGTACAGTAAGATAGAGTTACAGTAGAGGGTGGAATGCCTTTTGGCAATTGAGAAGATCATCAATGGTATTAATTCATATACTGTATTACAATGTTAAACCAAAGAATAATTGATGGGTTGAAATTGATGGACATGTGTCTCTTTTTCAGGCTCAGCCACCGTTTTGTTTCTGTTATATGATAAACAGCACTCGTCTTAACAGATACTAAACAACACTCAACTATTGATGTTATACTGTAGCCTTTTGAATCAATGGCTCCTACACTGTTCAATATGGTTTGAAGATATTTATTCGGTTACTTTTTTCCCCTAAAACAGCAATTACATCCTTGCAGGCGTATCTGTACTACTAGTATTAAGCTTATTATGAGGGTCATATTGTACACACAGTGGCATACAGATATTAGCTGCTTGAATAGTAAGTTGTCTTTGGACAACTTTTATTTCTCAGGAGCCACCATTTACAGGAAACCTTTTGAGATGTCATTCATGGCATCCTAAGGGTTCCTTGCCAGTTTGTTCATATACTGGACAAATCTGTTTAGTGGTTCACATTAGCTCCATTTTCAGTTAAAGGGATTCTCTCATGGGAAAACATGTTTTTTTCACAAAATACATCAGTTAATAGAGCTATAGAGTTGTTTTTATGTTTAGCAGAATTTAAGAAACAAATATATCAACTGATTAATACTCAAGAACTTTAAAAACTTTAAAAGTGTTTAACACATAATGTTATGAAGATCCAAACTACAGAAAGATCCTTTATCCGGAAAACCCTTGGTCCCAAGCATTATGGATAACAGGTCTCATACCTGTACATTAAATATTTTGAGAACCCGGTAGATCAGCCCATCACTAGTGCCTGCATATGGCTCAATGCTTACTTGCCATTAATACTTTCATCAGGTGCCTGTCATAGTCTCTAGAATCTAATACATATACAATGAAGTAAAGGGATAATTTAATATACGTTGCACCTGCATATCAGGGTTTAGCTTCTGAAGTGGTTCAGGTCATAAGCCATTTTTTAAAATTTGGATTATTTGATTATAATGGCGTTTATGGGAGATGGCCTTTCCGTAATTTGGAGCTTTCTGGATAATGGGTTTCCAGGTAACAGATCCCATACCTATACTACCACTGCCAGCATCTACTGTGTTCTATGCATTATGGGCACCTGTTATTTAGTCAAATGCCCCCCAGACTGCTGAAAATCTAATTACTATTTAATGAAATAGTTTTATATATGCCTAGAAGCTAATTTTATTTTGTCCAGAAACCTTCAGAGGCCTAATAAAAGACAAAGTGCTATACAATAAAGGAACAGTAACACCAACAAATTAAAGTCTTTTAAAGTAATGAAAATATAATGTACTGTTGCTCTGCACTGGTAAAACTGGTGTCTTTGCTTCAGTAACTCTACAGCAGTTTATATAAACAAGATGACAACAGGCAACCATACAAAGATAAAAAAGAAGAAAAGGCATAGGTTACACTACATAGAAGATAGCAGAGAAGCTCTGTGGTTTACAATGAGATTCAATAGAGTTTATCTGTTATCCACTGTATATCCTTTGCCTGAATGACTGCCCCCACAGAGCAGCTTGTTTATATAAACTATAGTTGTGTTTCTAAAGCAAGCACACCAGTTTTATCAGTGCAGGGCAACAGTGCATTATATTGTCATTCATTTAAAATATTTTAATCTTTTTGTTGTTACTATTCTTTTAAGATTCAACTACAGGAAATGCACAAACTGGAAAAAAAAATACCTAGCTTTTTCTGTCGTGCCAAATACTGAGCTCAGTGAAATCTTAAAGGAATTGTTCAGTATAAAAATAAAAACTGGGCAAATAAGTTTGCCAAAATCACAGAATCGACAAAAACATTCAATTCTCGTTTTATGCTTTACTTGTATTTTACTGGGCAACACTGATCTAATAATATTGTTGTTAGAATTCGTTTCAATGAGTCCAAAAGCTTTTAGTAATTCCGAACAAACACAGAACAAGAGAAATAAACAATGCAAACTCAGGGCACGGGTCAAAACAATTGATCAGAGGCGCGATATTGTACAGAACTGAGCAATGAATCTCTCTTTACACCTCAAATCCATCAGAAACCAAAACCTCTTTACAAAACACATTTCTTTCAGTTACAGACTTTTAGGATGAAAACACTTCCCCTGTTTTGTAGAGAATACCCTAGGCACTGACACTGCCATATATTTTTTTAAATGCACACTTTTGACTTCATTATTGCCCATTGAATAGGCAGCATTACTCACAGGTTCTAAAAGTCTTCAAAATGCATAAAGAAACAACAGTCCAGTCTTTCTGGATTAAGTTAAGCCATCCTGCGTGGCTCACAGAGCCGATGAAATGGAGCCTCTCACAGCCTGGGACACCAGCAGGACATCCTGTTTTAGTTAAGAATGAGCCAACTTTCTCCCCCACCCAGCCATAAAACAAAGAAACCTGAGAAATAATCTCAGACAGAGGAGACTGTTCAGGCAGTGATTGTCACACTGGCAGAAGGCCAAGGTTAGTGTGCCAAACACACACAAAAAAAACTCAAAATGAGAGACCGGGAACTTCTGGACCATTAAACCTCTACTCCCCCCCCCATCTCAAAAACCATAATAATTATGCACCATATTGTAGCTTTGTCTGAAAATAACACAGAGAGACTCCTCCTCCAGACAATAACAAGTACAGTGACATGTTTATTAAGTTAAAAGGAGGTAAATGAAGTGTTGTTAAAGAATTGCTAAAAAGATACTACTTTAAAAAATTAAGTGATATTGGTAGGTATGTGGAATTTTACTTTATACCTTCACAATGGTACGGAGTGATTACAATTCTTAACGTTTTTTGAACATTAAAGGGAATATGTGCTAATATCAAGGCTGAGATCTGTAAATAGATTCCAAAAGGTGGCATCATGCCAATGTCAGACTCAAACATTCGGCAAACAAGAACAGATCCTTCCCGAAAGATCTCCAATCTAATTTATGATTATATTTATCATTTTGTACGTCTATAACTGGCTTATTATAACTGTATGTCTATAACTGGCTTAAGTGGCTTATTATAAACAATTATTTTACAATATTCAAACCCAAATACACAATTATACTGGGAATATATAAAGTCATATTGTATAAATATTAATTATATGCTACAAGTACAGATATAGGATCTAGTATCCAAAATGCTCTGGATCTAGGGTTTACCAGATAATAGATCTTTACATAATTTGGATCACCATACCATACAGTAAGGGGCAGATTTATCAAGGGTCGAATTTCGAAGTAGAAAAAAATGTGAAATTCGACCTTTCGAATAGAATCCTCCGACATTCGAATTCAAAGTCGGAGGATTGTATACATCGTACGATCATATACCGATCGTAGTCCGATCGTACTTCGAATCGAATGATTCAAACGATTTTATAGTTTTTTCCCCAAAAAATCCTTCGACAAAAATTTAGCAAAATACACAGGAGGTCCCACATAGGCGAAACAGCAATTTGGCAGGTTTAAGTTGGCGAAGTATTGAAGTCGAAGTTTTTTAAAGAGACAGTATTTCAATTATCGAATGGTCGAATAGTCGAATGATTATTATTTCGAATCAAAGTCGAAGTAAATTCTAAGTCGTAGTATCCTATTCGATGGTCGAAGTATCCAAAAAATTACTTTGATTTTCTAATTTTTTTACTTCGAAAATTCCCTCAAATTCACTTCGACCCTTGATAAATCTGTGTGCCCCCATGTATGCTAAATGGTTGAGAGAGAAGGCCCAAGGTTCTAATTTGAGCTGTTTGGGTATTATAGAGAGCAGAGATATAGTTTAAAAAGGTAACTGGGAAGCCCATTTAACGTAGAACATAAAACAAATAATCCCAATATACCGAATCAAACGCCTTCTCAAGATCCAAAGATAGGATCATTGAGGAGGCGTTCGATCGAGAAGCAGACCAAATAACATTAAACAGTTTTCTAACATTATCATATGTATGTTTTCCTGGAACAAAACCAGATTGGTCTATATCAATTAGAGAGTGAATAAATGTATTTAAGCATAAAACTAGAACCTTCGCTAAAATTTTTACATCCAAATTCAATATTGTGATTGGCCTAAAATTACCACATTGAGTTGTATCTTTACCCGGTTTAGGCAACAAGGCTATATAAGCTGTTAATGCCTCAGGCGATAATTGTTGCCCATTTGCAGGATTAATAAAGGATGCAAGTAGCTGAGGAGCCAAAATATTCTTAAATTTCTTGTAGTATGCTCCGGTGAGTCCATCCGGACCAAGTGCTTTAGCCGGTATTAAAACCTTAATTGCCTCCAGAATTTCTTTGAGTGTAATAGGGTCAGACAGCATCTTCTGTTGGTCAGATGTTAATTTAGGTAGCACTATAGAAGATAACAGAGAGTCTGCCTGATTAGGAGAAAATTGTGTCTTTTTGGAATATAGCTCACGATAAAATTTAGTAAACTCAGATATAATAGTACAAGGATTAGCAGTAAATGTATTATTTGCAACCCTAAGTTTAGTGTAGGGGGTCTTTAGAAACGTATTGTTCAGTTTTGGTGCTAATAATGCATCAGCCTAGTTGCCTAGACCACTCGGCTCTCTGTTGAATTAGATTATGTAAGGATTCTCTCATTTTAGTGATCTCTGTATAATTAATGAGTCACATTGTTTTTATGAATGAGTTGCAGATTCCAGTTGTGTAGTCAGGGTATTAATGGCTATCAGTCTAGCTTTCTTTTTCCGGGACGCAGCTTGGATAAGAAGCCCCCTAATATAGGCCTTATGGGCATCCCAGGTCACCTGTGCCATAACATCAGGTGTACAATTCAGTTTAAAATATTCAATGAGGTGAGAGGAAATCTGTTCCAATATCTGTGGATCAAGCAACAGAGAATTATTTAATTTCCATTGAAATTGTCTGAAGCTGTGAAAAGGAAGCTGGAGCCAAATGATCACCACAGAGTGCTCAGACCAAACCGAGGAGTGGATAGTAGAGGACCTCACAGATGGAATAAGGTTACGGGAAATAAACATCATATCAATACGAGTAAGATTTGGCGGTATGGAATAGAAAGTATAATTCTTTTTGCCTACATTATCTTCTCTCCAGGCATCTACCAATGAGTGTTCTAGTACATGTTGTGATAAATTGCGTGAACAACCTCTAGGTACTGACTTAGCATTCCTCATGGAGGACATTCTATCCCAATATGCATAAATGACTACATTAAAATCCCCACCAATGATTACCAAACCCTTACGATGCATATCGTGTCTGGAAAAAAGACTGAAAAAACAAATCCTGCTTTTCATTAGGAGCATATAAAGAGGCCAATGTAATTCCCTGATCTTGAAGATGACCTGTAATAATAATATAGTGACCCTCTGTATCTCTGACCTCTGACAGCAAATTAAAGTTCAGATTTTTATGCAAACATATCGCTACTCCACATGTTTTGGAATCTGCATTGCTTAAAAAAAAAACAGTAGGATAAAGATAATGCAAATGTTTAGGCTGTGAGGCTTTTGAAAAATGAGTCTCCTGTAAAAATAAAATATCTGCATGTTTAGATTTGTAATCACGACATGCTATTGAGCGCTTAGTTGGAATATTTAAGCCCTTCACATTGTGAATAAGAAGTGTCAATGTCATGATGGAAATGACAAAGTCAGTTGCAAACATATGCTTCTACGCATATAAACTGCTATAAAAGTAACAAAATATGACCAAGCATGTTGATTCCTGGAGGAAATCTGCCAAAGAACAGATAGCTGGCAAACCAATGTGGAGAAGAGGAAAACTAGAAATATACTAAAATCAAGAATCAAAAAGAGAAAAATAGTGAACATCACCATCAGAGAAAAATAAACCTGTTGGTTGAAACAGGGTAATACTCGGGTGGTTGTAGGACCATGGACCAAGACGGACATCCAATGGAAACCTTGTGAGGGGGGATTTCCACCGGCTGTGCCATAGATAAAAGTATTAACTTTTACGGCCTTCACGGAATCCGTGGTGACGCCTGTCGAGTAGATTTCTGCCAAATTGGAGATGGTGGCAAGTGACGCTTAAGTGGAGATGTATATCCAGTAGCTGATGTTTGACGCGGCGACACCGTAGTAGCAATCTGTAGTCGTGTTAATAGCTCCTGGCCTTCCTCTAGAGACGAGCATGATTGTTGTTTTCCTTTCCAGGAAAATAGAAGCTTAAAGGAAAACTATACCCCCAAAATGAATACTTAAGCAACAGATAGTTTATATCAAATTGAATGACATATTAAAGAATTTTACCAAACTGGAATATATATTTACATAAATATTGCCCTTTTACATCTCTTGCCTTGAACCACCATTTCGTGACTCTATCTGTGTTGCCTCAGAGATCACCTGACCAGAAATACTACAACACTAACTGTAACAGGAAGAAGTGATGAAGCAAAAGGCAGAAATCTGTCTGTTAATTGGCTCATGTGACCTTACATGTGGTTTGTATGTGTGCACAGTGAATCCTACGATCTCAGGGGGCGGCCCTTATTTTTTAAAATGGAAATTTTCTATTTATGATTACCCAATGGCACATACTACTAAAAAAGTATATTATTATGATAATGGTTCATTTACATGAAGCAGGGTTTTACATATGAGCAGTTTTACTCAGTATCTTTTAATAGAGACCTACATTGTTTGGGGGGTATAGTTTTCCTTTAAAGGGGAAGGCCCAACGATAACGAATGTTGTGAGCGATCAGTTCAGTCGTAATAGGTTTAGGTTGTCTCCTCCATTCGATAGTAGCTGGAGAGAGATCTGTAAACAGTTGATAGTCAAAGCCCTTGTAAGAGAGCGCATTTGTCGCTCTAGCCACAGCCATGATGGCTTCTTAAGTGGAAAAGAAATGTACCTGTTCTATAATATCTTTAGGTGGGCTGCCTTCCACTCTCTGGCCCAGGGCCCTATGGAACCTATCCAGCTCCAGTTTTTCCAATGGAATATTCGGGACCAAAAGAGAAAAGAGAGCAGGGATCTCTACATGTAAGTCCTTGATATTGTCAGGCAGTCCACAGATCCGAATATTATTTTGGCGGGAACGATTTTCTGCGTCTTCAACCTTGTCCTGCAAATCTGAAAGTTGTGCGGTTAGCGAGGAAATTAGGTTATGGTGAGAGGTGGAGGTATCGATCGAGTCATTCAACCTAGATTCCAGCAAGTCAGTATGCTGGCCCAACTCTTGTATGCCCAAGGAGAGTTGGGAAGTAATCTTGTGCACAGTTATATTAAGTTCCCTTTGGAGCAACTCCTTGAATTTGCCTATTAAGTACATGTCCTCTGAATATTTAGGCAGTGTTTGTGTATGATGTGGGGTACCTGGTTGTAAAGCATCCTGTGAGTCTTCAGAAGGTGAATCCAGGCTGTTATGAGGAGACTGCATCAGCTGGGATACCGGTGATGCAGCAGGCCCCGCGGACATCTTGGATTCCAGATCCGAAACTTCGGCGTTAGTAAAATAATCTTTAACTGAGCTTTGGGTAGATTTAGCCTTACCGGATCTTATCATCTTCACCTATAATAGCGTGTAATTTAAGAAAGGTGTAGGCAGCAAAAGTGTGCTTAATAGAAGGCTCAGCCGGTCCGGAGCCAACAAGAAACAGGTCTGCTCAAGTCGGCATCACGCCACGCCCCCCAGACTATTAATATTTTTGCCAGAATCTGGTTCAGTAAATCTCAAAGCTTTTCATAATGCTTAACAGATATGGAACAAAAATGCCAACTCGTAACATGGTTCAAAACAATTGATAAGAGAATACAGAATTGAGCAAGGAATTTCTCCTTACACCTCAAATCCATCAATATGCAAAATCTCCTTCCAAAACATATTACTTTTAACTTACAGACTATCAGAATGAAAACACTTCCCCTGTTTTGTAGAGAATTCCCTAGGCACAGACATAACCCATTTCCTTACCTAAACCATGACCAACTTGAAAGCAGCTCTGGGTTTACCAGGAACAATTCTGAGGTACCTCTATGTGACATTTTAAATTATAAACACTATAGTCTGGACTCCAGCATTACTACATGTGTCAGTGTAAACAACTTTGCACACAAAAACACTTATTCTTCCCATGGGAAATAGCTTCTGTATGTACTGTACCAAATGTATAGATTAATTTTGCAGCTTATAAAGTGCAAGCATTGGTACAGTTCTATACAGCACACATGGGAACAGTCAATGAAACAAACAGATACAAATGAAGACAAGAGGTCAAATGTCCTGCTCATGGGACACATTTGACATGAGGTTTGAGTTTGTGGGAAACAAAATTAAAGGGGCCACAAGACATAATATAGAAGAACATGTCTGAAAAATCTGAGGCTGGAAAAATGAAGGGATCTCAGCACTGTTATAGTAGAGATGCAGTGCTGGGAGCAAATGGCTAGAGGCCTCTGAAAATTTTTATGTTGAGGGACAACATGGATATGAGGAAAGTACATTCCAGTCTTATTGGTTATGAAAAAGAAGAGGGTGCTGCTTTGGGAACATGTTGGAGGCAGGTTATAAAGGAGTAGGAAAGCAGGGGACGAGGAAAGTACTTTGGCTCTAGAGCAGTGATATATCAAGGACAAATGTTTTTGGAAATAAAGTATAAGTAAAGTGCTATCTGACAGAAGAAGACATAATTTTTACAAGTCCCTTGTCTGTTGTGCTTGGATACTTCCTTTCTACATATCTAATTTCACTTTACACCTACAAATTAGTGTTTACAAACTTTCTTACAAATTGCCCATAGACAGTAAAACCTGTTTGCTATCAGTAAAAGCACTGAAATCTTCTGCACATGCACACATCAGATTTTTGCCTGCAAATTGTGGAAAATCATCAGAAATCATAAGAGTGGCAGGAGCATACATTAATGTATGTGTATCTGTATTTATAAAGCACTGCTTATATACACAGAACTATATATATATATATATATATATATATATATATATAGATATATATATAGAGATATATATATATATATATATATATATAGATAGATATACATATATATATATATAACATTTCATAATGAATACAGACAATGCAATAAATACAATATATGTATAGGGTTTTAGATAAGGTGCCTCTTATTAAAAGACACAGGAAGAAGGGTGTCTCAGCCTTGTAGAGTCATGTCTATGTTTCTATCCTTAACTCTGGTCCGTTTTTTGAAATTAGACTGCGTGTCTGCTATTTGATCCACTACAGGGGGTCTTGGAACAATAACATGTGAAATAATGTATGTTTTCACCATAAACCCACTTCAAAGCCTCATCTTCTCAGGTTAGTAAATGCAGTTGCCTCACCTCACTTTTTGCCCCCATTGTGATATTGACCATTGCTTAGAAACCAACTGTACGTAAATAGGATAGGGACAGGAAGCCCAGAAGGATTCTTGTTGTTTCCAAAAAAACACTATTGGCTATTCTTCATTCAATTGCATATGATGACTTCTGTTTGCTGCCAATATGATTAATTCAATTCAGAGTAGGGGGAGGCAGATCTTATGTAGAAACACTGGAAACTCCCCTGCTGATATCTGAATTTGTATTTTTGAGAATGTGGTTGGTGTCCCACTTTTCCAGTGTGGGTAACCCTTTGGGTTATTCACAAACATACAGCATATCACTATATACTGCAGGATATCTAAACATTATGGTTTCTAAATAACCTCTTAAACATTGTCCTTGAGGTTAATCCTAAACAACTCTTAGTGCAGTTTTGGGCCTCCAAGGAACTTTTCTAGGAAACTGCTAAAGGATTTTGTGGATTGTAAACACTATAGTCTAAACTTCTGTTTCACTGTAGGGGCCAGTGTATATTATTTCTTCCACCCAATAACATTTATTCTTCCCATGGGAACTGGATTCTGCATGTACTGTTATTAACAAATGGCTAGATTAATTTTATGGTTTAGAGATGCAGAGCTGGGAGCAGCCAAGAGAAATGGTTAGAGGCCTCTGGAGATGTTTGTTTTGAGGGAACATGTAGAAACAGCAATCACATCTTGTGAAAAAGAGAGAGAGAGTTCTGCTTTGGGAGAGAATAAGTGGAACACAGGGAAGTACTTCAGCTGTAGAACAGTGACGTATGAAGGACCAATGTTTTAAGAAGCTTTGAAGGTTACTGGGAATATTATATTATAGGAATCATTTATGCTGTGGCTTATCTTAGTGAAGTGCTATTTGACAGAAGACTACATCGGTTTTTACATACTGTAATATATTAAAGGCATTTAACATTTTTGCAGGTTTGTGCATCTTCTTGTAAGTAACATTGGGAAGTGTTTCCTGTCTTACTTCAATCACTTTTCAATATCTGTTGATTAACTGCTACATGTTCAGAAAATAAGAGAATCTTCTAAAAAGTCCAATATGCAATACACAACCTACAGTGTTATCTATAGAATTAAGCCATTGATTTGAAAATGATAGTTGACAGGTGGTATATAATAAAACTCAGGCCACACATTTCCAAGAGATATAGGAATCTCGTTGTGGGCTACATACATTTTGTCATTTATCTATTTATACATTTATCTCTATATATATATCTATATATATATATATATATATCTATATATATATATAGTTCTGTGTATATAAGCAGTGCTTTATAAATACAGATACATGTTAGATGATGACTTAATTTATTCTGTCCAACTATATTTTGTGCCGGGGCCTACCTTGTACATTGGAATGGATGGTCTGGCGATTCAGTAAGAAAGTTGATCCTCCTGGTATTTTGCCCAGTGTTCTGTACATTTCTTCAAACTTTGTACATGTAGCTTTCTTTTCTGTCCTTGGTAAACTATGGAAATACTGAGCAAATCATCCAACTAATGAAATGTCTGCTCACAGACATTTCACTGTGCTTTACCATGCTTTCATTTCACCACCTCATACCAGACATAAAACATTTTAATGGGCTCTTTCCGGATTTTACCAATGACATGTTTTTTTTCACCAGGCGTTTTGCAGACACGTTCCCAGCAGAGAGGTTTCACTGTGGTTCCCTCAAGGCAACATTTGTTTTCACAGATATTTACAATATTGAAACTTGTTTGTTACTAGTAGTAGTTCTCATTGTCAATAAGAGCAATATAAAAATAATAAAGGGAAAATGAATATATCTATATACCTAGGAACAACCCAGACCCAGAGCTATGTTCTATTCTGGCTAGAAACTAAAGATGTTGGCACTTTGCTACATGTGCCCTGGACCTTCCAGATAGGACTGAAAGCACGTGTCACTCTCTATTGTGATTGGCTGGGGAACAACACTGGAGAAGAACATGGAGCCGCAAACACCACAGGTGCACACCACATGAGTGAGTAAAAAAATGATTCCAGGAAGTGTGATGACAATTCTATGCTCATATCACATTCATCTTGTACTTCAACATCTGTTAAAGATTGGGGTTGAATGTCGTTAAATAAGCTACAGACACTACTTTTTTTTATATCTTATGAAAGAAGTTCTAGTTCATAGTGAAACTTACTATAGAGTATCTAATGATAAATGACAGTGTGTATGCTTGCATATTGCTTTAATATAAATATTCTGTTTACTTATTTCTCAAAGTGACACCATCTTAGTATGGCTAAATAAGTGGACAGCCATTTTTGCTTCATTAACTCCCCTCACTCTTGGGACTTAAGTACAAATATAATTAATGGGCTCCCAAGGTTGATAGAGTTGGACTTTTTGTACTGCAGAGGAACAGTTATAGAGTTGGCTAGGGGGCTTATTTCTACTGCTGCTGAGCTGAGGGAAATGATAGAAAGGAGCAGCTGTGGGACAGAAGAGCTCATTCTATCGCAGAGGACTAAGAGAGGGCTTGCTTATAACATGTTGTATGAGTATCATTCAGTTAAAATTCCAAACATATTCAAGGTAGCAAATAAATAGTTACTAGTGATGGGCAAATTTTTCTTTTTTGTTGCAGCAAATTTTTCTGTGGCAAATTTTTGCAGATGGCGAAATGCTAAATTTCGCCGCAAATCCACTCATCGCTAGTAGTTACTCAAGTGAATTCATATATTATTATGGGCAAGGTGCAAAGTTCTAAAAACATGCACAAGGCAAGACCATTTTTTGCACTTACAAGACAAGATTTTTATGTTGCATTAATATCTGCAAATCTTTGCCCTGGCCAGATTTCTATATGACTACAGAGTGGTACGGTGCTAAAAAGTTACATTGTATAAACCCCTGTGCCAGCTATAAGTATCTGTGTTACAAATTACAATCTATCCTGGAAAAGATCTTTCTTTTTGTTTCAATGCACACGTGTAGAGCTGAAACAATAGCATTCTACCTGTATCTGCCGATTCAGCACTAACAATGGCAAATGTTCAGGTGCCTTCAAAGGCACCCAATCAAAATTTTCTGCCTGACTGATATCAGACTTCTGCTGATATCGGTTGACTCATCTCCCACCATACACACACCGAATATCGAACAAAGAGTTGTTTCATATGATAATTGGTGGGTGTATGGCTACTGGTCTGTCCCTTTCCTAAAGCTATGGCAGTATAGATCAGTGCGTATGAGCACATACAAAGAACCATGGAAGACATAAAGGAACTTTACATTCATAAGGCTGTTGCAGATTCATTTTAGCATCAATGCCATAAGAGGAAGAGATACACAAACTTATTTCATGCTTTTAGAAACCCTTGGCATTACACATCCATCTATTCTTATCTTTTAGATTGTAAGCTATATTAAGTAGTGCCCCTTTTACCTCTTGTATCATTTATCAATTAACTTTTCTACTCTAATTTGAATGATCAGAATATAAACCTATATATTTATTTTACATTTCTGGGCACTTCATAAATATGTGTTAATAATAATAATTTTAAGCAGAAAACATATTTGCAATATGTTTAAACACACAGAGACATTACCTTTGTACAAAAAGCTATGGAATTGTGGGTGGCAGCATCTATCTAACCTGAATATTAATCAAGCCTGTAAAATACCATAAAGTTCGGTAAAAACAAAAACAAGCTGACTTCAAAAGAGCTGGGGCTTGTAGGAATCTACTTCTCTCATATAAGGGGTTTAACTGGCTTGTGTAAATAAGCAACTAAGCAAGCGGCTACTGGGTCGTTTTTCTGTAGTTGCATTACACAGGAAAAGGATAAATCAGGATATAAAAGCAGAGCTTTGATATCCATTTGAGCCATCATGTCTGTTTCTAGCAGTGCTTTGTTTCTGCTGATATTTCTCAGCAGTTCATTCAAGCATAAGAAGTTCCCTCTATCCTATGTTTGGCCCAGCTTTTGAAGTTAGAATAAAACGCAGAAAAAAGAATGCTCCTCTTAAAAAATAAGGCACAACTGATTTGTTACACAATAAATACAAAATATGCAGATTACAAAGTTAGTTTACTATCTTCATTTATTTTTCCTGTTCTTTGGTCATTGAGTTAAGTTTTTCTTCTTCATTGTAACCAAACTATGAGTAAAAATGTAATGTTTTTGGCCTTTGTATTTCACTGATAAACTAACCTGCTACCAACACGTAGGGGGTTATTTGCTAAACTCCGAATGCAAAAATCACGAAAAATTTGTAATTTTTTTTTATATAAAATCGGACTTTTAAAAAAAAAAAAATCACAAATTTTTCGGAATTTATTAAACCCCAAGGATGGATAAAGTCCAATTCAGAAATTCCAAAAAAAATCTGAAAACATTTTGGGAAAAATGTAATAATAAATAAGCGCAAAAAACCCAAGCGTATATGAACGGATTTTGTAGCAGAAAATATTGAGATAAATTCAGACTTTGATAAATAAAGAGTTCAAGCTGATCCTACAAAGTAGGAGAGAGAATGGCTTTTTTGAGAACTAGGGAACAACATTACATATAGGGGCCCATTTACTTAGCTCGAGTGAAGGAATAGAATAAAAAAAACTTCGAATTTCGAATGATTTTTGTCGCTACTTCGACCATCGAATTGGCTACTTCGACCTTTTGGCTACGACTTCGATTCAAACGATTTGAACTAAAAATTGTTAGAATATTCGATAATCGAAGTACGATCCCCTACTTCGCCACCTAAAACTAGTGCTACAAGCACTTTTTAAATTAGGCAAGTTTATTTGATACATTTCAACAACATGTATGTTAATGGCTATGTATGTAACTGACTATTTAGACCATCATGAAGATAGGACTCAGAACTGGGGAGCCATACCCTTGGCAATGTGCACCAGTGTATGTCCATGGCCATTATTTGTCTTATTTATAACATAAATAATAATAGCATGTGCTCTCAATTAATTGAAGGTTAGCAGATTCAGATTGTGTGAATAGTTATACAAAGTCATTATGCAGATACTTTAGTTAGACAGGTCATTAAAAACCCATCAGTGCACTGTAAATATAGCACAAGATGCAAGGATGAAAATATATGCCAGCCAGATTGGATTGCTGATCATGATATATAAACATTAACAATGATAAGCAATGTGTAAAAAAAAAATCACAGCAACACCAGTTCTTCAGAGTAAGCCATTGACTTATCTACCATAGTAAACTGTCATCAGATAACAAAATAAGGCAACTGGAATGAACTGCATCTTCTCTGAAAGAAGCCCCTCTCTTATGGTCACAGGCCTCAAAGTTACTTGTTGACACCTGGAGATACAGGCAACCTATAGAAAGCTGCAACAGGAGCAAATGTGCTCTCCAAAATCCTCTCTTGTGCCCAGCCAAGGGTAGAAAATAAGTCAGTCCTTAAAAAAAGCTGGCTTTTCACAGGCATTGGGAGCCTTCTAAAGCGGAGTCTCAGAAGCTTGTTAAACTTTACAGAGTCAGGGGAAAAAAGATTAAAGAAAGAATAAAATCCCTGTGAAGAAATGCTGTGACTCCAAAGAAGTGGATGATCTAAAGGAAGGAAGAGATTCACTTTAAACTATAGACTCGACATCCAATGCAAATGATCCCACATGCAGCTGGCATTGGCAGACAGCCACCCGCCAGCGTATGAATAAAGTCAAAGGAACAGACCCTGAAGCACAGACCTTAAAGGAGAGGGAGAACAACAAGGAAAGGACAATTTTTTTAATGGTTCCCACTAATAATGCTATTGAAAGGCTCTTCCATTTGGATGTCACTGAGGTTTACTGTAGTTGCTCTTTCACAAAATGTCAATGTATTCTTCCCAAATCCAACTAGTGCCTATTGGGATAATACAACTTATCATTCTGGCCAATACCATGGAACTCAATTCTATGCCAGAAGATACACACAAGTACAAGTATGTCCTTTTTCAAAGCAGTAATTCATTAAAAAGCTTGGTTTTATTCCAATTTAGTGAGGGTGATGCCAATTAAATTCTCTAGAAAGTAAACTATCTCCAAATTTTCCAGTAGAATAAAGTACATTTATTTGCTATCTTGCATTTTAGATTTTAACATAGTATGCTATTGACTGTATGACATATCGGCATGTTATCAACTGGGGCAATTTCTTACAATATGCATATCGAGATCCATGATTCATGTTAAAGGTTCCAAACGTGAGTGCAACAAACTTCATAATGTAGAAACATTTTTGTTACTATCCATTCTGTGTTCTTACTAACATTTCTGTATGTAAGCAGAATATCCAGCCTGTTGCAAATAGGTCTTTATTACCTCCTATATGTAAAATTAATGAATGTATTCCATTTCGAATATTCATCCAACAGCTTTTCTTGTCTTCCATGGAGGTGGACCTGCAAGAACTGGAGTGCCCAATGGGCCACATACACCACATGCAATGTTTAAATAACTAGCAGATCTCTTAGCTTTGATCATTTGCCCCTGGGAATAATTGATCCACTCCATTCCAGTGCAACATTTTCAGGTCATTTCGTAATAAAATAGGAAAGAATCTCTCCATAGAAAACAGCATTGGTTATATAACGGAGCAGGTATTTCAATAAAGAGCGTCTGAATGTGTTATATCATTTTTTCAATTAAGCAGGACCAAGTAATGCAATAAATAGAGTAGAATAACAACAAATAAAAAAAGAATCCACAAATAATTCATTGCATATTTATGGCTAAACAGATATTTTCCATTCACTGGCAGATATGATTTGCACTTCTTGTTTTTAATCAGACTGGCTGAACATTATGCCCGTGAGACTCAATAGGACTGTTTTAACATCCTATCAGAATGGAGTTGTTCAATCAGACTACCTGCTGGCAATGTGGTGGCATGAAGAGGGGGCACTTGTCATATCTGGTACAGAAATAGGATCTGTTATCTGGAAACCCATTATCCAGAAAGCTCTGAATAACAGAAAGGCCATCTCTCATAGACTCCATTTTGTCCAAACAATCCAAACAATTACTTTTCTGTCCCCATGGGACAGAATAATAAAACAGTACCCTGTACATGATCCAAACAAACACATTTCTGAGAGTTTTAGGGCCATGTCTTATGTGTTAATTATAAAAGTTTTGCTAATGAAGGTGAAATTGCCCTTTGAGCTGTGAGCCTCCATTCTCATAATATACTATTATCTTAAATAGTTACAATAGTTTCTTTGCTTATCTTAAATTGTTACAAATATATCGAAGTGCGGTTTCTCAGTCTTCTGGGCTCTGCCAAAAAGCCTCTTATTTTTATTCAGTTTCTTTTTCTGGCGTCAGTGCAGGAGATCAAAGAGAAACATTTTAATAAAATTCTGTGACTGTGGGCTGAGCTGTCAAAATCAGGACTGTCCCGCAGAAAATGGGACAGTTGGGAGGTATGTTTTACCTGATGCATCAGTTCCCATGGGCAGGATTAAACAAATGTTCATGCTGTCTTTCAGGTAGGAATAATTATTCTAATGGGTTATAAACTTATTGATAACTGTTTATACTGTATGTCACGGCAAATTAGTTAAATACTGTCTTCAGCATATACAGTCTGCAGTGAATTACAGCAGCCAGACTATTACACCTGCAGAATGAATGCATTCTGGTTAACAGGTCCCATACACAATAGGATAGTATGGATAAGTCTTCCCATATTGTTGTCAGCACACTATATCAAATGAATAGTTTAGCCCTAGAAACTATTGGCTGGCTAGTGTTAAGGATGGGTGGGAGTTTTTTTTTAGTTAATCTAGATGTAGGCGTGCCCTGTGGGTAATTTAGGAAACATTACTGGTACATGGATGTTAGATGGTTTCCTCTAGTAGCATACAAGCAATTTAAAAAGAGGGGAAGGAAGAGTTGTAGCCAATCCAGGTGCACCCCTGTGGGTATTCTGGGATCTCCACTGACTTTCACTGAGTGCATGTTTGATGGTTTCCCTTTGCAGAGTACGGGGATTAGACATTTTAGCCCCTTGACTATTGCTCATGGAGAAGTGCTGATGGTGCATTTAGGCTTATGGGAGACCTCAGTGAAAAGGATTCTGGGGAAGAAGTGACATCTCAATGGAAGTCAGGCTCTCACGACTAGTGGAAAGCTATCTCATAAATTTGCTTTACTATAGGATTAAAATATAGATGAGGCTGATTTAGCAGTATTAAGCTCCATTGAGGATATTAAAGGTCTTGTATCCCCATCAGGGAAGGCACTGGTGTGGAGACCCATGCTAAAGAAGAACCCCTTGGAGTGCCTGTTACATTGAAGATGGGATGCCAGAATGAGTACTTAATCAAACTGTAACTAATAATCCAGTCTGGAATTTAACATCTTGAAGAGATTAATTTGTGCAACATCTGTACCACATCAGGTTAGAGTCCTTAAATTGGTTATACATTTAGAAACCCTTGACTCTGAGAGAAAGAGTCCTGGGTAACCTGTGCTCTGCTGAGAATAGCCAGGGGGGCGCCCAAAATACACATGCAATTTTATAAATGGGATGTCATAAATATTTTCCTGACCCAAAACAAAAATGTTTTCCATTGTCAAATGAGGAAAAGCCTCTACAGTTCTGTATTTCAGAATTTTTGTCAGGACATTATTTTCACTTATAAACCAAATGCTTTTAGAAACTTGCTAATGGCATTAACATTGTTTCATTACCATTTGCAGATTTCACTAGGGTTGCCACAATAAAAGGTTATCTTCTAATTTATATATAAATCCCAATATATATATATATATTTGATAAAGGCCCCAATGCGGGCCGAAACGTTGGACGCATGGTGATATGTGAATAAAAGCACCATTATTTATCAGAACTGGAGTGCTGGTCCATCCTTTGATGACTATATATATATATATATATATATATATATATCCGAAAACATTAATAAATGTTAATTTACATCCTATGCTGGTGTGCTCTAACTTATTATTCAAACTACGAATTCGAAACTACTTCAAATTCTATGCAGGATAAAACCCTTGAAATGACAGCCCTTATCCAAAGCCGGCAATGCTAGTTGATCCCACCAGGTAGTTTGGACAGTAGCCTATACAGTAAGGTCAATTAAAAACAAACTGGCTTCAGGCTCTTTAGAATCCACCTCTTAGTAACTAAGCTTATTGTTTGATGCCCAAAGGACCTACCACGCTATGTTAACTTTAAAGCCTGCTTTTCATGCAATCTTTTGAAATCAAGAGCTTGAATGATTCATGGTGCGAGCAAGAAAAAAAATAATGCCAAGAGAATTTCATGGCATAGACAGATGTGGCATTGCTCCCTTTCTTGCAGACCGCTGCCAATTTTCATCTACGAGGAACATTTCTGAAGTTCTTCTTCCATGAGGGATTCGTTTATTAAGTAGTGGTAGGGCTTAGCCCTGTCTCTTACGCCAGGAAGTTTCATCACATTGCTATGGTGATTTGTCCCCTGCTGAGATTCTCCATTCATAAGGCTGCTAATTTACCCTCAAGACGTCTTAATAGGAACACACTAAAATCTATTCTTTAGCGTTATCATCAATGAGTTCCATCAATTCACAGAATAACTAACTTAACCGGTTCAGGATGAACTGGATAACACATGTAGAGTAGAAAGAAGACTGGATTACCAATTAATTCTAGTCTTTTAGAAAACATCCAAGTGGCAGTAGTGTTTTTGCAATGAAATGTCAAACTCAGTGTCAACACAGTGACAGAATAAGATGGAGTTCTAATGCAGATTCATGTAGTTGCCCTAAATGTTTAAAAGGACAATTACGCTAAATCAGTTTCTTCTGCATAATTATATAAACTGTGGTTCTTAATAAGTTTACCGTTATTTTTAGGTCATTTGCGATTATAACTGAAAGCAGTATTTAATTCTCCTTTTTTTATTTTCTGAGTCTGACTCTTGAAAACAATTGAGTCGGTTCTCCTCCAGGTCTGTTAATCAACTGGCTTCTGCTACATCGTTTCAAGAGTCAGAAGCAGCAGTGCAGAGAATAGAAAGGGTCTGACAGAGGCTGCATTCAATTCCAATTACATTACAAATAATTTTAAAATCACGGTACATTTTTAACAAACGTACTGTATATTCCATTATGCAAAAAATGTTTTGGGTGGAAAACCCTGTTAAGCAAGCAAATGGTCCCATGATTCAATTCACAAATACCAAACCTATGACCCTAGCCTAATGTGGGTTTCAATTTGTTAAGCACCTCACTTTTGACAGTTCTCTTGCACCAGCCTGGGGTTCTCAATATCTAAGGCCCACGGAATGTTTTGGCACCCAAAGTAAATCTGTTCTACTGTGAACAACACAATGCCCCTAGTTTTTTTCCTAATGGCAATAAAGTTCATTGCCAGTGGGAAGGGAAATAGGGATGTTTTGTCGCCCGCAGCAACACAGGTTTACAGAAGGGGATACTTATACTTGCTAGCCTTGTGCTTGCTCAGCACAATAAAATATTATTGCTACGCTGTGTAATCTGGTACAAGTGCAAGTCTAGTTGGTTTATTAGATTCAATAAAGATACATTGGGAACTGCATTTACTGCATCCACTTAATCTACTGTGTGCATCTACTGATGTACTGCCTATAGCTTTAACAATATTTCTTAATATGACTAGTTATCCAGTACTTACTGCTGTATTCTTACTGCATTGCTTGCCCCCCCACTGTCCCTTTTACCCACATTTCCTATCTCTCTGTGAATCTTAATGATCTTATTATTCTGAAACACTTTATACGTCTTTAAAGGAACGAGTTTTAAAGGAATGCAAATATAATGTACTGTTGCCCTGCACTAATATAATTGTTGTGTATGGTTTATAAAGATTCCTATAGTTTATATAAACACACTGCTGTGTAGCCATGGATACAGCCATTCAAGCACAGGATACACAGTAGATAACAGATCATTTCTGAAGAATCCCATTGTATACTACAGAGCTAATCTGGTATCTGCTGCATATCATGTGCCTTTTCTATTTTTTTTAGCTTTGAATTGCTGCCACCATGGCTACACATTAGCTTGTTTATATAATTATAGAACAGTTTCTGAACCAAACACAGCAGTTGTACCAGCGCAAAGCAACAGTTCATTATATATTCTATACTTTAAAACACTTGTTTGTTGGTGTTACTGTTTCTTTAATACATATTCTTACATGTGAACAAGGTCTTTTTATCGCGTGTTTAGAATGGATAGACTGCTGACAGGCTTTTTTTTTTATTATAGTCAATTTTCAATTAATAGTCTGTGTCATTTTTTCGGTGGCTGTACACAACCAAACATGTTTTGTTAAATTGATAGATTTATACTAATCCATTCTATTATACTGATGTTTGAAGTTCAAATTGTTCTATACTTTTTTTTTTAAATTTCCTCTGGCTACTTATCTAAAAAATCATGTTATTGCAAGTTACAATACACAGCAAATAAAAAAGTGTTACGTTGGAGAATGGGTTTGTTTTTTTCCCTGTTTCCCTTGCATGTCATTGTAGAAAACCCCTTGTGGTACTATGGTTGTTGGTCATCCATGGTGTCCATGCATCTTACTTGAGGATATATACAGTATCTCCTCCCAGTGTGCTGACATATTGTACACAGAAACTGAATCTTGTCATTGAACCTGACAGAATACAAGGGATGTGCTTAAAGACAGTTATTATGTTCCTTTTTTGCCAATCTAAATGATAGTCGATCTCTGATAGTGTTGAGGCAGCAACAGCTAGGAAGTTGTCAGTTGTTCATTGGATAATAAATACATAGGGTGCATGTTTTAAAGTTCATGAACTAAAATGTAACTGTTCATTTACGTGTGCAAATTGTGAAGTTTCACAAAAATGGAAGCCGTTGCTGCACACATTGACACATTAATTAAAGGTACTTGTGTCTGTACATGCTCCATGCACTTTCCTTTAGTTAAACTTGCTAATAGGGTGTATATGCTTCTGTTTATGCAGTGCCACCTTCAACGTGGCAGCAATTCCAGTGTTCCAACTGCAGACTGCATCAGTACATTTTAGTACACTGCAGACTTTTGGCAGTCTAATCACCCTTGTGATTTTTGCAGATTTTAGTTTGAAATGTATACATTTATTTTGTTTTGCTATGGTCCCATTTACCTCAATAACCAGGCAGTGTTTTGAACAGCAGACTGATAAAATCTATTATTAACAGTAATAAGTAGCTATTTTCTAGGGTCACTGATTATAATTTTAGGCTGGGCACATTCAGGACAGACAAGCACTTCAAATACCACACAAACAAATTTATATTAAAAAAGTGTCCTGAAATCACCACTTACTGTATGTTTAACTAAAAGTTAATTTTAAGGCAACCTTCTCCTTCATATTCTTTTTCTGAATATTTTAAGTATTAAATCTAGTGTCTATAAAGATTAATACTAACCAATTGCCATGAAAGGACCCTAGGAATACAATGGTTAAAGAGCAGCAGATGCTGAAAGGAAATGATTTTGATTATTTTTTTTCCTTAAATGCTAACAGACTAGCCAGATTAGGCAAACACAATAAGGGAAATTATTATTTTTCCCCATCTGAAGTATAAATAAGGAGCAATGATTGTCACCTACTGATGGATGCAACATGGTGTTTAAATTTCAGGGGGTCAAGTTTGGCTCAGTGGGAACCTGAAAAACTTTTTGATTACAATGATGAAGAATAGTTTACATTTAGCCCCCTAAAGAAAAACAATGAGATCTAGTGCTTTTATTATTTGTCTAGACAGTGGGGCTATGCTGCAAATATTTTGCACTGAGAATGAAAGCCATTGATAAAGGAGTGTGGAGTAAAGAAGAATTTGATATGTACATGGAAGGAAGGGTTATATGAAGACTTTTGCAAAATGAGTCTGAGCTAATGACACAATTGGCTACAGGGCAATATGCAAGTATAATACACAACTTGGAGGATTGTGCAGTAATATATATATATATATATATATATATATATATATATATATATATATATATATATATATATATATATATATATATATATATGGGAATAATTTCCTATTCTCACTAATGCCTTATTTACCAGTAGGTCTTTCCAGCTGACACAAGGGCTTCCATTCTGATTAGAGAAAAAAGGAGGTACCATACTAATATTCAAAAGGTTTTTTTACAGTGATAGCATCAAGAAGGGATTGGATGGCTTTTAAGCAAGCAAGAATTTCAGGTTTATTAAAAATAGTTCTTAGTACAAAGTTGATCCAGAGACTGGTCTGATTTCCATCTTGGAGTCAGGAAGGAACCCCCCAGGCAAATTAGAGCCCATTCAGAGGGTTTTTATGCCTTCATTTGAATCAACTAGCATTAAGGCAGGATTTATAAAGACATAAAAAACTGATATGTGTATTTTTTCAGCCTATGTCACTATGTAAAGCTAACTGATAGAATTATATGTGTAGTTTTAAACCTGGGGAGGTGCTCAAATTCAGGGTTTCCAGTGATGCCAGGACAAACCTTAATCATACCATCTTGAACACAAGAGATCTGTACAGACGCTGAGCGGTATAATATTCCCACAGGTTGAAGTTTTGAGAGGTGACCAGAATGTGGACAATATATTAATTATCATGAGGTTCTTAGCAATATTGTAAGTCAATGTTTTGGGTAATTATCTAAAGGCAGGAAGATTCTCACATAAATTTGAACTGACATTTTAGAGGTTTAAATAACATACATTTCTTGTACTCTTTCTAGCGTGTCTGTATACAGTATTTGTCTATAGTATGGATTGACTATATGTATATATTGAAGCAAAATTGAAAATAAGACATTATGGTGAGTGTTAATTGAAGACGTTCTTCATGTGTTTGAGTGCCTTATAGTCAATGATGTAGAGAGTTGACGAGGGATGCATGCAGTACTTGAGTTGGAGTGAAAAAAGTAGGGGGATGCTCTGTGTGGTGAGCATGCTCAAACAAGCCCCTCCCACAACCATAAGCCACACCCATTGTTATAATAAGCCTCGTGCACCAAAACTTTCTGGTTTCAAAGCACAACTATTTTCCTATTTCCATTCTGGTATTTCCTTCTAATGCACAGTATAATGCCCAGTATGTATATATTTAGTATGTGACTTGTAGGGATCCCGAAATAAAAATTGTGCATATGACTGTCAATGCAGCTCTTTGTCTGTGTATTGTGTGTCATAACAACCCCATCATATTCTATATTATTAAACATTATTTAATAAGTATCATTCTAATCTGCTGCTGTTTATTACCTTTATTTTTTCTCTTTTAGTTTCCCCTTTTTCTTCTTCTCTCCTTTTCTCTATAACCCTCTCTGATGCCTCCACCTTCTTTATTTGTTTAATGCTTCTTTATCTCTTCTCTATTTCTCTCCCAGCAATCTTTTCTCTCCTTTTATCCTCGATATATTTAACTATATTATATTTTTCCTCTGCATTTTATTTGCATGCAGATATGGAGAGGAGCAAAAGAAAGTTCCGGGATTCGAAACTCTTGCATCTCGTCTTAGGGGATGCTATTTCACAAAAATAAAGAAGTGAAGGGATGGCATCCTTGTGCATCCCTCCTCAATTCCAGCACTGGTTTCATGACTTGCAACGTGTCAGGCAATGTTTTTTTTTAATGCTGTTTTCATAATAAACATTAATAAAGCATTGATATTAATAAATCACTAATAAAGCAGTGTTTTATTCTCAACCAGGATCTGCTATGGGAGTGCTCATTTGGCCAAGACGTGCTGTCTTACCCTAGGCTACTGGTTCCAGACAATGTACCTGGAGCACAAATCCAAGTTGGTGAATGGCCTTTCTATTTGTGTATCACTACTTTTGAAGCCTGTTCATGCCTTTGGTCCATGCAACAGCTTAGGGAGTAGATCAGCTTTTCTCCTTATTTGTTACTATGCAGGCAGAGAAAATGCCTTTTCTGTCCCTAGCCCAATGAAACAGGGTGCTACAAAACACCAGAAAATACCCTGCCATGGACAATACTGAGAACTGTCTCTGCTAAAACTTGTGTAATTGCTCAAAAATGCAGGGTGTTTTGTAGCCAAGACAAATAGCATGGCGTGTCATTGCCCTAAGGCACCATAAATGCCAATGTATATTTATGAAGAATTTTTCCCACGGCATCAAAAGTGTTGTTGTGGTACAGTATCTATCTATAGATGAGGTGGGTTCAGCAACACAAAGGAGAGCTGTGAGACACATTGTGCATAGGTGAATCCTGTAAAGCTATTGTTCTACACACAGATATCAGGAAAAATATCTGTATTGACAGAACATTCTTCCATTTGGTTTCCCTTCATTTTTTTCTGGCTTTGTGGTTATGTGAGTCAGTAGTGAAAATGTTCCTAGAAATCAAAGAAATAAGCTTTCCAAGTGAAGCACATAATTCCATAAGATGTTTCTTTTTAAAGTTGGTGATATGAGTATGTGTTATAAGATGGGGATCCTTTTTTGTGGGAAAGGCTTAATGTTCCTTCAGTTACATCACTGTTACTACATTTGAGGAGGCTCAGAATGTAATGTGATGCCTAGTGCATGTTATTGACACTTTGCCTTGAATTTATACATCCTGTCGCTGACCCTGACAGGAAATAGCAATGCCTAAATGGTAAGGTGAGAAACACAGATACCGTATATACTCGAGTATAAGCCGAGTTTTTCAGCACCCAAAATGTGCTGAAAAAGTCTACCTCAGTTTAAGGTGGCCATACACGGGCCGATAAACGCTGCAGACAGACCGAGTCGGCAGCTTATTTGCCCGTGTATGGGCCTCTCCGACGGGCTTCCCCGATCGATATCTGGCCGGAAGTCGGCCAGATGTCGATCGGACAGGACTAAAAATCCCGCCGGATATCGGCCGCATCTGTTCGTTGATGCGGTCCAGCGATGCGAATGCCCGTTAGCCATCGCTAGGATCCGATTGTTGGGCCCTAGGGCCCACGATCTGATCAGCGCGATATTGTCCACCTCAAGGTGGGCATATCGGGGAGAGATGCGCTCGTTTGGCGACATTGCCAAACAAGCAGATCTCTTCGTGTATGGCCACCTTTATACTCGAGTCAGACAGGCGAGCAATAAAGTAAATGCGCAGAATCACCATTGCACAAGCAACACAATCGCTCAACAGACGGGCTCAGTAAGTAAGCACGATTTCTTACCTGCCCATATTACGTCCCCCCCCCTAGTTCCCACGTCACTGGATACTGAAGGAGAGACAGGGCTGACCGTCCCTGCCTGTGTCCCCTCCCACATTCTTCCCTACTCAGTGCGTGAATGGCAGGCTCAGAGGCACGGGCGATCGCATTTATGAGCGGGGGGGGCGTGCGTTTTCCCCCTCCCTTACTAGCTGCTCTGTCAGCAATAATAAGGGTTGTACTCTAGGGTTAAAGCAATGATTAATAAATAATTATTCATATATTTTATTTGTGGTTGCTAGGGTTTCGTGTGGGATTTCCTTCCATAAGAACTTGGTGAATGGCTTGTTGTTGCCTCCTAGTAACCAGTGTAATGATTATTGCATAGAGCTGATGGAAAGTAATTAGACACTAAGCCTTAGAAAGGTCAAACAAATAGAAATTAATTTGTAAGCACACTGGTTTGCTACAGATATTGATGTAGAAGGAAGTCTTACAGCTATATAGGTCTGTAGTTTTTTACCCTGCTGCTCTAGCTTCTCAATTGTGGAAGCATAACCAGCATTTGGGGTTATAAACAGCATAGTTCATTTTGGGCACAAGGCACACCAGGTGTGCATTTTCAGGCCAGAGGTAATCGACTAATAGCAGGAAAGCAAATGCCTGGTGTTGGGCTTTAATATTGCTGCATGGAAAAATATGGGGAGACTTTATTTAATGGTACATAAAGGGGCTTGTTTAGTAAAAAAAAAAAAATTATCAAATGAGTTAAGACCACAATAATTTTAAAAGTGCATTGGACCATAAGGACCTGCCATTATTGTACATCATATGTTCACCGGAGCCGGTAGGGCCCTTCCTGCTCTTTTTCACCACTCTGCCAGTATCTATGTGGTGAAATCCCTTTCTGCTGCATCAGAGAAAGCACAGGGACGACAACTAAAACTAACAGTGGATGTGAATTTGAGGTAGCGAATGCTTGAGAGATGAGTCCCTGGGCTATAATGTGAAGTACAACTCCCATCACTCTTAGAGTAAGAGCTTAGCAAGAAGTAAAGGACAGGTAGCATGGAGATTGGGCAGCATGCTTGTTGCTCAGGTTTTTCTCTGCATCAGCAAATGGGGAGGGCACGCTGCTCTGCCATCCTGCAGCCTTGATGCCTGGTAGCACTATATTCCCATCGCACAAAGTCATAGTACAGCAGAGCACATCATAACATTACTGAAATGATTGGCTGCACTATCCCTTAACTATCTGTATAACAGAGAATTCTGTCCCAGTGGCTGCACAGATCCTATCTGATCCCCATTGTAAGCAGCAGTCCTGCCCTGCTTTATGGCAGCTGAGATTCTAGCTATCTGTTATTTAGGTAAATTTATGGAAACTTACCAGTAGCTGCTGCATTTCTCACCCTAGGCTTCTACTCAAGTCAATAAGTTTTCCCAGTTTTGTAGGTACCTCAGCTTACACTCTTGTCGGCTTACTCGAGTATATACGGTAAGTCAAAAGAGAAAGAAGATGAAAAAGGAGAATTCCTAACATACTTACCGTAATTCTCTTTTCCCGGAGTACCTCCATGGCAGCAACTAATGGGTTAATCTCCCTATCATAAGAATGGACAAGCTTAAAAAGTGACCATTCATAGAAGGCCTTAAGAACCCTCTCCATCCCCCCATACACTGTCTTTGTTCAAAGTCCAGGGGGTGGGAGCGTGTGCTGCCATGGAGGAACTCCAGGAAAAGAGAATTATGGTAAGTATGATAGGAATTCTCCTTTTCCTGGGTTCCCCCATGGCAGCAACTAATGAGAAATAAAAAGTTAACAGGGTGGGACAAAGAACCACATAACACCATCTGCAATTCAAAATTTTACTGATTCATTTCTACATCAAGAACTGCAGAAGCGAACTGAATAGAGTCTGAAGAATTAACTTCTAACTTGTAATGTCTCAGGAAGGTTCTGGTTGATCGCCAACTGGCTGTCCTACTGATGTCAGTAGGAACCTTCTTCTCTGCTGCCCAGGACGTAGCCACTGCCCTAACAGAATGTGCTGTGATACCCACTGGAATCTCCATCTTTCGCACTACATAGGATCTCTTAATAACTGAAACTAACCATCTGGCCAAAGTTGCCTTTGTAGCTGGCTGACCCTTCCTTATTCCATCTAGGATGACAAAGAGTTTCTCTGAACTCCTCCAAGAAGCAGATCTGTCCAGATATATCCTCAAGCTTCTTACTGGATCCAGAAGATGAAGAGTATCTACTGTATTCCTGTGTTCTCCATGCTCAATAATGCTGGTAAGGAACTGAGAGACCACCTTTGGGGGTACTGAAGGAAGATGTCTCAGAATAGCTCTTTCTGTGTCACAAACTGTGAAAGGCAGACAAGCTGATAAAGCATATAAATCTGAAACTCTGCTTGCTGAGGCCAGAGCTATAAGAAAAGCTGTCTTGAGAGTCACAAAATAATCAGAAACCTGTTTCATGGGTTCGAACGGAGCCCTTGATAAACCATGTAGTACTAGAGGAAGGCACCAAGGAGCAGACAGTCTCCTGTTCGGGGGTCTTAACTTTAAGACTGCTTTGAAAAACTGAATTAATAATTCTTGTTTTGCCCAATGAATGTTTGTGAGGGCTGTAAGAGCAGCAATTTGCACCTTTAGTGCACTCAAGCTCAATCCCTTCTCAAATCCAGTCTGAAGAAAAGATAAAATACTGCTGATTGGTGGGGAAAATGGATCCACAGATTCCCTTGCAGCAAACTGAATAACTTTTCCCAAATGCGATGATATGTAGCATTAGTAGAAGACTTCCTGGCCTTCGAGAGTATAGAAACTACCGGTAGAGCAATTCCTTCTTTCAGTAACATCGACCGTTCAATTTCCAAGCCATTAAATTCAAGCTCCAAGGATCTGAATGCAGAATGGAGCCCCGCCTCAACAGACCTAGTCGACACAGAAGTCTCAGGGGAGGCACTACCGCTAAATTCAGGAGAAGAGGAAACCACGGCCTCTGTGGTCAATATGGAATGACTGCAATCACTTTGACTCTCTCCTGGCAGATCTTCTTTAGCACAGCATGAATCAATGGAATTGGTGGAAATATGTATACCAGCGGAAATTTCCATGGTATTGAGAGAACATCCCATCCCAGAGCTTTGTGATGTGGTCTCCAGGAATAAAAGCGGGGAAGCTTGGTGTTGCAAGGGGAGGCCATGATGTCCACCGACGGCTCTCCAAACTTCTACATTATCCACAAGAACACTTCTTGGTCCAGCTCCCACTCGTGACGTTCCGCAAATCTCCTGCTGAGCCTGTGATTCTGTACTCCAGGAAGATGTACTGCCATCAAACTCTTGACATGAGCCTCCGCCCACTGCATGATCAATGCAGTCACTTCCAACAGCTTCCGACTTAGTCCCTCCTTGCTTTCTTATGTAAGCTACTGCTGTAGAATTGTCTATTTTTATCTTTACATCCTTTTCCCTCAGGTGATCTTGAAAGGTAGAAGAGCCTTCCTCACTGCTCTCAGTTCCAGAATATTGGACAAGCCTTTTGACTCGATAGAGCTCCATCTCCCCTGTACACTGAACTGTAGGTGATGTGCTAGCCATCCTACTGTAATTGCATCTGTGGTCACCAAACTCCAGGCTGGCCCCTCGATAGGCAACCCTTTCTGCAAATTCTCTGTTACTAGCCACCATTCCAACTGTTCCCTGAGTCCCTCTGGAATCATAATCTTCTGGTTCATGGAGCAACAATTCCACTTCTGTAGGAAGAAATACTGAATGGCTCTCATAAGTCAATGCCTCCATCTCACCATCTGAAAGGACAATGTGAGCTGACCTAACAGGGGCAGCCACTGTGTTGCTGATAAGAGCTGACAAATTCCTGTGCAAGAGCCTCTGCTACTGCTTGCTGTTTCTTGTTCATCTTCAGCTCAGGAAGCGACACTCGATTCTTCTGGGTATAGAGGTGAGCTCCCAGATAGATCAGCTGCTGACTTGGTGATAAGCTACTCTTCTGATAATTCACAAGCCAGCCGAATTGCTGCAAGGTTTGTAGGACCTGACCTGATATGGTCCGCAATTGCTCCTGGAAGGATGCTAGAAGGAGGAGGTCGTCCAAGTAATGATAAATTCTGATGCCCGGCTCCCTTTCCAGGGCAACTAATGCCAAGAGAATCTTTGAAAATACTCTAGGAGAAGTGGACAGACTGAAGGGCAGACAGACAAACTGGAAATGACCCTGCTGAGTTGCAAACCTCAGAAACTTGTGATATTGTTGTGCAATTGGGATGTGCAAAAAAGCATCCAGAAGATCGATAGACATCATCCAATCTCCCAAATGCACCATCAGGATAATCGTTGAGAGTGACTCCATCTTGAAATGTTGAGGAGTTATGAATCTGTTGAGTTCTCTTAAATCCAGGATCTGTCTGTACTCTCCTGAGGCCTTTAACACGAGAAAGAGAGGTGAATAGAAGGCTTGAGATCTCTCTTCTTCTGGTACAGGTAGAATTGCCCTCTGAATCAGAAGCTTCTGGATATAATGATGGATTGCCTGAGACTTGACTGGAGTAGAAGGAATGTTTGAAGGAACATAATGCGGGGTCTGAGGTCTTTGATCGAATTCTATCAAATATCCCCTGCTCACCACCGTGCACACCCAGTTGTCTTGAATTGACCCAGCCCAAACCCCAGCAAAATCTTTCAAGCGACCTCCTACTTCCTGGGGTTTGGCTGGCAGATCCTCAGAATAATCTAGTATTCTTGCCTCCCCAAAAGGAAGAAGTTCTTTCCTTTTCCAATTTAACAGATGCTTGTCCTCCTTTCCATGCACATGGCCTTCCATATTCTCTTCCTGGTCTATAATTCCTCTGATCAGTAGAAAATAGACTATCTTTGAAGGATCTTCTATTAGTAGAAGAGAAAGAACGGTTTTGACGTCTCTCTTGCGGTAGAAACATAGTCTTCCCACCAGACACCTTCTTTATGGCCTCATCCAGTTTCTCTCCAAACAGCTTGTGACCCAGAAAGGGAAAAAACAAATAAATGGTATTTGGAGTTATCTGCCTGCCATGAACGAAGCCATAATGCATGCTGAACAGATATCGAAAAAGCAACACTTCTAGCAGAAAGTCTTATAAGGTCTAGAGAAGCTTCCACCATGAAATCTGCTCCCAACTTGAGTTCACTTAAGGCATTAATGATCTTCCCTTGGCTAACCTTGTTCCTCAAGGCTTCCTCAATATTCGTCACCCAAAATCTGAAAGCCCTAGATAAGGTGGATAAAGCTATTGCCGGCTTAAGAGCAGAACCAGAAACTGTGTAGGCCTTCTTTAATTCATTATCCATTCGTCTTTGCATTGGATCTCTGAAACTGGTAGCATCTTCCTCTGGGAGCGTGGATCTCCAAGCCTACCGAGCTAAAGCTGCGTTGACAGCCGGTGGCGAGTCCCAAAAATTTTGAATCTTGCAGAGATAATGGATAAAGTTTAGTTAACCTATTTCTGACAGATGGCTTCTTTTCCATCTTGCTGCATTCCGAAGCTATCATTACTTTTACTTCTTCAAAGATAGGGAAAAAATTGGATTTCTTAGCTTTAGACATGAATAACTTCTTAGATGTAGAAGCTTCTTCCTTCTTTTCCCCACAATTTAAAGCTTCCTTAATGGCTCTTACCAAAGAATCCACCATCTTGAAGTCAAATAAATGTAAAGAATCCTCTTCTGATTCTGCCTCAGAAAGGATTCCTGAGAGCTCATCTATTTCAGACTCTAAATTCTCCTCGCTCCCACCTTCCTCCTGAGAAGTAGTTCTCAGTCTTTTCCTAGTCTTCTGAAATGAGGAGGTTCGAGTAGCAGAGAGCATCCCCTCTGTAACAGCTTTTTTTAATCATCTCCAATACATCCGAAGATTCTTTGGAAGTCTCTTCGGTCACTTCAGTAAGGCAGTCCCGGGATAAATATTTCCCGCTTAAAGCCCTATTAGGGCATGCTTTACATCTGGGCGTATCCGAATCTTCCACAGCGTTAGACTCTGAAGGTTCCATGGTGCCACCATGACCCTCTTTATTACAAGAACGTGATCTTCTAGCAGAGAGCCTGTCAAAGAAAGCAATAAGGAAAATAATAATGATAAAATAAATTAAATAATAATAAATTTATTTATCATAGAACCTGAGCGATGTGAGCAGTGGGGGGATCCTCCATGGTAATGGGCTATTAGAGAAAAAAATAAAATAAAAATAATAATCCTCAATGGAACAGTAAGAGAGCGGAAGTAGGAGCCAAACTTATGGAACTTGTAAAACCTACCTACTGAACCAGCCAGCCAAGAGAGCAAGACAGCCAGAAGCAGCAACCCGGACTGCTACTCTTGGCGTCTTTAAAACCTACCTTTGGTGCCACACCAGTAAGTGATGTCACTTCCTCCGAATGGAACGCAACGATACTGTGGAACGCAAATCAGCAAACTAGCCCTACACCGTCCCCCACGCCACCGGCGCCTAGTCTCTCCTCACCGTCACAGAAGAATTAGCTCTCTCCAAACAGATTCTTGGTCCCTCCAAGTAACGGGGGGGGAGACCCTCTGACAGGCAGAGCACCAAGCGGATACCCTTTGCAGAGGCTTCACCAAAGTGGAAAAAGGCCAACAATGACCCAGGTACAACCAAAATAAAAAGACTATCCAAACTCAACGGACAGGAAAAAAAAGACAGTGTATGGGGGGATGGAGAGGGTTTTTAAGGTCTTCTATGATTGGTCACTTGTTAAGCCTGACCATTCTCATGATAGGCAGATTAACCCATTAGTTGCTGCCATGGGGGAACCCAGGAAAAGGGGTTTTGTAGAGCACAGAGAGCTTGGGGCTCATTAAAATCTGTCACGGTCCATGAGGAGAAATGCACACCAGAACAGACATGCAGACAAATTAGATGCCAGGAGCTTCTGAAAATTTGACAAATAGAAAAAAAAAAGGAGCAAGGAGGCTGCAGTGGAAATCACTCTGCTCAGTAAATTATTCTCTATTTTTTATAGAGGCAGTGCTTGCAGGGATTTCAGAAAGGCAGAAACGGTCCTGCATTAGAGAAATGATGAGACGATACAGTTTGTGCTTGCATAAAAACATTGCCCTACTTTCTGTCTCTAGGTAATTATTATTTAAAATAAAATGTGACTCCAGCTGAAATTTCCAAAGCTATTTATATAAAAAAATAAAGCATTGTGTGTTCTGTGGGGTTTTGCATAATTCCATTTGAAATAATGTATCTTCTTCAGTCTGTTATTGTATTCAGAATATTGCAGTTAAATATGCTCTGTGAATAATGAGATAGTTATACTGAAAAGAATACATTCTGACAACCATACCGCAAACTGAAACCTTCTAATCAAGCCACACTTATCTTGTATTATCATGAATCCTGTTGAGTTGCTGCACTCACATAACTGGAAAAATAATAATGGACCTTTTGCTAATGAAATAAAATTAATATTTATTGTTGTTATGAAATTAAAGTTATTTACAGCACATTAGTAGGGGCCGATTCACGAAGGGTCGAATATCGAGGGTTAATTAACCCTCGATATTCGACTGGGAACTAAAATCGTGTGACTTCGAATATCGAAGTCGAAAGATTTTGCGCAAATCCTGCGATCGATCGATCGATCGAAGGATTTTTCGAACGATTAAATCCTTCGAATCGAACGATTCTAAGGATTTTAATCCAACGATCGAACGAAAATCCTTCGATCAAAAAATCACAGGCAAGCCTATGGGGACCTTCCCCATAGGCTAACATTGACTTCGGTAGCTTTTAGCTGCCGAAGTAGGTGGTCGAAGTTTTTCTTAAAGGGACAGTACTTTGACTATCGAATGGTCGAATAGTCGAACGATTTTTACTTCTAATCGTTCGAATCGTTCGAATTCGATCGAATTCGATCGAATTTAACCAATTCGATGGTCGAAGTACCCAAAAAATACTTTGAAATTCGAATTTTTTTTTATTCGAACCCTTCACCCGAATTTCGTGAATCGGCCCCTAAGGTATATAGGTGAATAAAGCATAATTTCTAATATGTTACGTTTACACCAGTTAGAGTGATAATAGGCAACCTTTGGAAACTCTTGTTTGTTCTGTAAGAGGGGATACAAAATATTTATTCATTTACACATAAATTTACAAATTTTACTGCCATTTATTAAAAAAAAAAAAAAAAAACTACTACAGATATGGGACCTGTTATATGGAATACTTGGGACCTGGGGTTGTCCGTATAAGGGACATTTCTGTAATTTGGATCATCAATCCTTAAGTCTGCTAAAGGTTATAAAAACATTAATTAAACCCAATATGGATTTATGCAGGTAAGGCTCAAGTACAAGGTAAAGTTTTATTATTACAGTGAAAACGAAATTAACTTTCAAAAATTCTAATTATTTGTTTAATATGGACTCTATTAGAGGTGTCCTCAATGAATTTCAGAGCTTTCTGGTTAATGTGTTTCCATATAAGGAATATCATATAACCCAATTATAAAGTTTTAGGTAAAATTCCCTTGGCGTGCCATTGTATGAATCAAATGGTGTTGGCACGATATGGAACATGCTGTTTTACTTACTTTATAATTATTAGATATAGAAACTGTAGGGCTGGGTCCCCTAGGGAGACCTAATTTGAGAGAGATTTGTGGAGAATACCTGTTCGGACATTCCTGTAAGACCATATTGAATGTCAGTTAGAGATTTAGGATGAAAACGAATTTGTTGTTTTAGATATTATTAACACAACTGATGCAGATACGGTAGTGTGTATTTGTACTGTATCTGTAACCTTATTATGAATGAACTAGGTCTTGACTAAACATTGGGCCTCAAAGAGGCATTTGACCCCAAAGAGTGTAAAAAAATACTGCTAAACGAATTATAACAAAGCTATTATATTTATTAATAAAACGTAGCAGAAGTTAGTTATTTTTCAGGTCCCTTCATCAGTTGGCTAGTTCAAAAGTTTGTGAACATCAATTTATAACCCAGATCCCAATTGTAAGCTCTTAGGGCTCCCTAGTAGGTTGGAGTCTGAATGCTGGGCTACATAATACAAGGAAGGCAATCTGCCTTATACACAATTGTGTTCCCCATAGAGATATGTGTTGTTTCCCTTGTCACATATTTATATTTTGATACAAAACAAAATACTGCATACTTTTTCACAAACCTGTCATTCTGTCTGTCCTATTATTAAATAGTACATCATCTTTGTTAATTGAAGCTATTCTTGTTTAAATAAATTAACTCAGACAAAGCCATGCATAAATCTATTTTGATGGAAGAAAGCATTGGTTTCATCCAATATCAGTTGTATGTACATTTTGATAGAATTAAAAGTTCTATAGGGGACCGGCCATAATGATCTTCCTGTTCGCAGCTAGAGACTCTACTTTACAAGCCACCGCAAGCATTGATTTAATAGCTGCTGAAATGGGTAGGGTTGCATTGTAAAATCATCTAAATGCCTTCAAATTATAAAATTTCCAGTCAATTTACAAATTCTGGTAAAAGTCTGGATTCCAATTTAACCCTTCAGGCACCAGACAGGTATCTGACATAACCATTAGCATGAAACAGATTACCTAGGGATAGGATCAATAAAAAATGAAGGAAATGCCTTATAATATTTGGTATTTTAATACATTTTATATACATTTAATGCTCACACATTATTTGTGCTTTTGTCATCAATTTTGGTCAAAGCATTTCAGGAAATAAGTATCAGACTGGACTGGATGCAATGGTAAAAAATTATTTATTATATTTGTACAGCTCATTGGCATCAAAATATTATTTTCCACATTGGAACTGAAACCTAAAAAAAAACAGGGCACCTTCACCCCTCTTAAGGCTCTGTTGTCTGGTATGATAAAAATTGTGTGTACTCTGTACCAGATCCATTGCAGAAGGACAGAGGGGACTAATACAGTTCATTTGGCATTCCTAATACAATAAGAAATATATACAAAATAAATATTCATACTGTATTGCTAAATTTAACAATGTTGGTATGGGATCTGTTATTTGGATCTCCAGTTTTCTTGTTACTATGTAATTCACACAAACCAACCATACTATTATAAAGAAATTATAGTTTCCAACACAGAATTTATAATTCCCAATACATTTTTAAGAATTGTATTGACAGTTTTCAGGGCATTCTAACCAGAGATTAGATCCCAGACCTGTACCAGTAAATGAGTAAAAGCAGCTTGAGTCATTGAGTATATTTATTGCTCTTTTCTATAACTATGGAATTTCCACTGACCTGTTCTGACAAGATTTAGAGTATATTAATTTAATATATTTATTTTTCAATAGTATCTTCTTTTCTGAAGACACTCTTTGTGTTGAGGACCTTAAGATAATTAGTTGGTCTTAAGGGCAATTGTGCAGAAGGTACGTATTAAATGTTATTGAAGCATACCCCAGGCAAGAGAAAGCCGAAAAACACTTTTATCATTTCAAGTTGAAATAGAAAAGAAAATACACAGCTGCTGACATGATTCTTCCAACCGAAATTCTTTGACTGGAAAAAAGCTTGAGTGACAAATGTGCAAGGTCAAGAGTTATAACAAGTTTGTCAGCTCTTTAAACTGTGTGATAATTTTGTAAGAGTAATGGGTTTTTAGGGAGGCCCTTTTATTGAATTTTACTTCAATCCTTTTGTTCTTTGCTTTTTTTTTATCTTTGGGCTGCTTGTTAATTTTGAGCAGGGATTCTCCAAAGAATGGAGGGTCTTTTAAGGTTATGTGTAATCAAGTTTTAGCGAATATAGACGGCACTTAATTTCTTACTGGAACTCTAAAATTAAATCAGTAGGATGGCACCGCAGAGATGGTACACAATATTTTAACAATCTTAAAAAGTGTTTTGGATGCGTAAACTACAAAAGCACAAAGGAGGTTATTCTGCAGTTTTCCTTCATTCTCTCACACAAGTGACCCTAGAAACTGATCTAAACAATATGTCCATTCACAAATGCTTCCTAAATGTATAATATCCATATGATCTGTTTTCGGGCACTGTACAGCAGAACAATAAATTAATAGAACAAACATAGGGTCATTACAACAATGAATACATATAGATACAAAGCACAGTAATAATTCTGAATAAAAACAACATACAGTTGTATTAAAGATTCCCAGAGCTAAGGGGCCGATTCACTAACTTCCAGTGAAGTTTTTTGGGCTACTTTGACCATCGAATGGGCTACTTCGACCTTCGACTACGACTTCGAATCGAAGGATTCGAACTAAAAATCGTTCGACTAATCGACCATTCGATAGTCGAAGTACTGTCTCTTTAAGAAAAAACTTCGACCCCCTAGTTCGCCATCTAAAACCTACCAAACTCAATGTTAGCCTATGGGGAAGGTCGGTTTTTTGATCGAAGGATTTTATGGTTCGAAACGTTCGATTCGAAGGATTTTATGGTTCATTTGAAGGAATAATCCTTCGATCGCACTATTTGCGCTAAAATCCTTCAACTTCGATATTTGAAGTCGAAGGATTTTATTCCCAGTCGAATATCGAGGGTTAATTAACCCTCGATATTCGACCCTTTGTGAATCGGCCCCTAGGTGTCAAAGAGGCAAAAGGATGGAGGTCCCATTCCATAGAAATTACAATTTTGTTTTATGGGAAGCCAAGGACTTCAGCAGGGGAGGGGCTTTTACCCTCGTGGATGTGAGAGTAGTATGTAATACAGATTTTAGTGGGGGGAGATGGGAGTTAGAGAAACCAATTAGTAGAAAGTTACAGTAGTGTCGTCAGGATAGGATGGGAGCATGCAGGAGCTCTTTGCTGCAGCAGGTGAAAGAAAGCTACAGGTTGCTCTCTGTAACAGGTAATAACTCACAATACACCAATTTATAAACCACTCTCTCTAGCTGTAGTCAGGGTTATTGTCAGGAAAATGGGACTCGTGACACGTGGGTGTGGTTACAAGTGGTTATAATCAGTCATCTTACACACAGGTTAGACTAAATTCAGACACCCCAAAACAGACCAACACCCAGACAATTAATTTGCTATCCCTCTGCCCTCGATAGCAGGCAGTAACTCACAATACACCAATGCATCAAAAAAGTATCTCTCACTGCAGTCAGGGTTAGATCCTACTAGTTTAACATGCACTCCAGCAGCCAAAGGGTTAAATCACATTCAAACACACTCTCCTGCCAGCTGTACTAGTTATTTAGCATATCAACAGATAACTTTTCCTTTCCACGCACACAAAGACTAAATATACATAGGCACAAGCTTTCATACAGGCAATGAGTTCTTTAGAGCTGAAGGACAAAACATTAAAATTTATATTTAACATTACAGAAGTAAGCAGTACAACAGTAAATAAATGGTTGCTGGTTTCAAAGCAGGTTTTCCTCACTATAATGTTGGGACTTGCCAGTATCTTATATTATAATAAAAATAGGAAACAGGGGGTGATCCATAAGTAAGTGATCAGAATGATACCAAACATGAGGGGTGCCCAGGGCCGGATTTACATAGCAGGCACCCCTAGGCCCACTGTCGTTCATTGCCCCATCCCCTCCCATTTATTATCAAATTTTCTTCATCAGGACCAGAGCAATGGGGATTGGCATACTCCTGCTCATCCCCAGTGTTTCTGAACCAATGTGGGTGTGGTTGGGCAGCATGCCGCCCCCCTAAAATCCTGCCACCCTAGGCCCGGGCCTAGGTGGCCTCTCCACAAACCCGAGCCTGGGGGTGCCTCGTGTTCCAATTCCCCAGGAACCATCCCTCCTAATAATCTCCTCATAACCAATATGTGCGTTATTAGGATGTGGATCCTTTCCTATAATCCACATATTTTCTCATAACTCTGCCCTGCAGTTATAAATTCACAGCTCCTTTATTTTGATCAACAGCTCAAAAGAACTGACAGGCCCAGCTTCCTTGCCAAATGGGATGACTCTGAATTGCCTCCAAAGGTACATATGGATATCACCTCTACCTAGCCCCCCTGTGGAAGTGTCTAATAAAGGGGTCTCTTTGTGGACCCAAAAGCAAATGTTCCCAATGGTTGCCCTTTGCAAAACTGCTCTGGTATTATACAGTATACAGTATATTGAATGAAAGGTAGGATTACATTAAGAAGCATCAGTGACTCTACTGGGTAGTTTATATACAATATTCCCAGTATATTCCTAGAATATTCCCAATCCTTGAGACATTTTCTGGTATTTTAGTGTATAGGCCCATTTAAAGCATTCCCTGACCTCCTCTTCAAATGCATTAATGAGTGTCATTATATGGTCTTTTTATCCATCTAAATCCAACTGGATAAGTATCTGAGGTCAGAGCAACCACTGCCTTATAAGCTGCTCCCAGCAAAGAGTAAGCCTTACTAAGTATATCATCCATCCTTCTGTTCGTGCAGAATTTGAAGATGTATCATAACTATAAACGTTGTTTTGAGTTTTGCAAATAACTTTCATTTCAGTATATAATAATTACAAGTAGCATATGCTTCAAGTGAAAATATTGTCAGGATATGTACCTTTTTTCCTGCATTCTTCAACAAGGCCACTATGTTGAAGGTGTTCTTAAACTGTTTTATCCTTTCTACTGTAACAGTGTATTTTGTTCATGATGAATCTACTATGTCTTTATCTGTACTTGACTTTTCACTTGTTCTCTGCTTATGTTTGTCAATATCTCTCCCTTCTCAAGCTACTATTATTGCTTATTTGTATTCTCTCCTTCACCATCTTAGAGCTACATCTTCTCCAGCAGTTAAGTGACATTTGTTCTGCCTGTTAATATTGTTTAGCGTATGTTCCACAAAACGTGGACCAGATGTCCATCCATATTATCTCCCCACAGAAACCCCCCTCTGAGTGTTTGTGTCTGATATATGAACCAGCAAAATATGTTGCATGTGATGGCAGCTCTGTTCACTCTATTGGGTAGGAGAAAGGTGTAAGTCTGCAGCACATAATGCCAATATGCTCCAAAAAACTTGTTCTATCTAATTTGTATATACATACATGTTTGTGAAAAATGAATCAGAAAACTATTTTTATACGGCTTTATAGAAAACATGTTCTGTACATAAGCTTAATACTTGTACCTTCTCTAAACAGTCTACCAATAACTCACTCAAGCACTTTGTAGCCACTGGAACAGATTATACACATCCAAAGATTGAAGACAGAATATGATCATATTTGTGTGCAATAGATACCTCTGGCTTTTCCCCAGCTGGGTAAGGTTCCCTTTGTTATTCTCTTGCACCTTTACATTGTCCTTTCTGCACAGAAATGTAACATTGTAAACCAACTATTCTGCAATGAAGGTATGAGATCCATTGTCTGGAAACGGTTACTTAGAAAACTCCAAATTATGGGAATGCCATTTCCCATAGACTCCATTTTAATCAAATAATTGAATAATTAAAAAACATTCTTTTTAATGGTTTCCTTTTTTTCTCTGTAATATTAAAACAGTACCTTGTATTTGATCCCAGCTAAGATATAATTAATACTAATTGTAGGCAAACCTATTGGGTTTGATTAATGTTTAAATATGTTATAGTTATCCAAATTAAATAAATATCGCTTATCTGCAAAACCCAGGTCCCAAGCATTCTGAATAACGGGTCCCATATCTGTGCAAATTTGTATCATAGTCAAATATTTGATTAAACTGTACTGCAAATGCAGCTGAAACTAAAAGAATAAACTATGCACACTTGGAAGGAAAATAAATGTCATATTTCTTTCTTTGGCATCATGCCATGGGGATGTTTGAACCTTAAGTCATCTGCTTTCTAGGTGGCAGTAATCTGTAGTTACAGTGATTTATGCGGAAGTATAATTAGTGGAAGGGCGTTCACTGTCAGCCCAGTGCTATAAATGTTCAAATGTTAGGGTCCTGTACACTTATGATTAATTGAAGTAACTAGCTTGTAATTGTGCATTTTTTTGTTATATTACTGTTAAATTCTGGTGAACGCCAAGACATTAGATACATGTTTGTGATTTTCTCTGAGGCTAAGATGTAACTGTGTCTAACAATACAATGTAAACACATTTTAATTAAATCTGTACAAATCTGTCATGCTGCTTCATTGTTTTAATTTATAGGAAACAAAAGCAGAAAGTTGTTTTGGGCTGCATTTGTTATTCTTGTTTTCCTCCTACAATCACACTAGGGGGTCCGTTTACTAAAGCGCGATAAAAATATTCGCACAAAATATAGACAAATTTGTCGCCAAATATGTTTTCGCCAGTTTACTAACCTGCGATAAAAATAAATTTGCGAATTTTCTTATGTTTTTCGCCAGTTATCGCATTTGCTGAAAATAAAGCTACGTACAGATTAACGCCTGGTTTACTAAACAGCGAAATTTGCAAAAGACAAAATTTACGCTAGAATAGTCGCAATATTTTACCGCCACCTATGTAGTGGCGTAAAAGTATTTTTTCACCAGAATATTCTCAAGGGGCAGGAAATATCCCATAATACTGTTTATTTTACCCATCATTCTTTGCTGACAGGAGAGAGATCTGTAGCTATTGCTGACAGGATGATTTGGCTTCTGCTTCTATCTGTTGCAACAGCAGCAGTTTCAGCTCAGAGTTGTATTATTGGCAGCGGCATCACAGTCCAAGGATTCATCGGCCTCTACACTTTTTTGGTTTCATTGTGATTTGCTACATTAAACTGTGCATTTCTATGAAGCAAAGAGATTGACTGGTATCATTTCTTGTTCCTATGATTCTATTGGCAGAAGGGTTTATATGATGCAGACATGTTTGATTGCTGTTACTCTGGTAAAGTTGTTGGATGGTATAATCATCAGTCAATAAAGTTTATGAGTTTTGAAGGTGCATTTCTGGCCATAAATGTCACAGTAAAAAATTGCCATAATAACCGCCATAAAACAAGACTATTTTATAGCATAAATATTCGCAAAAACCTAATTTGTCGCCAGAAAATTCGCAACTCGCTAAAATTACCGCTAACGTAAGCAGGTTCGTTAACGTAGTTACCGCAAGTGATCGTAATGACTTCTGAGCGCATCGCTCTTTAGTAAACTTAGTCGCCGCGAAAATTCTGGCGGAAAAATATTCTCAGCGATAACATGCGGAAACTTAAAGTCAGATTTACCGCACTTTGGTAAACGGACCCCCTAGGGGACAAAAGCTGAGCTATATTCCGTCGAAGTGGTGCGATAATGCAAACACACATACACAGACTTTGACTGCAACACACACTGTACACAGAATATGCTTTATTAACTGTGGAACTGTACTTTACCTAACTCTAGAGCTGTCACTAAAAAGTTTGTACCCCCTATGCAACAGCCATTTATCTGTGCAGCTCAAATGAAGCACATTCAATGTCTAAAACTATCCAGTGAACTCCGATACAGATTATCAAGACATTTGCTTTTTTCTACCACGAACGTGTATTGATTATTTTTCTGATACAGGTATGGGACCTGTTAAACAGACTGCTGGGGTTTTCCAGATAAGGGGTCTTTCTATAGTTTGGATCACTATACTTTGCCTAATAAAAAATAATGTAAACATTAATTAAACCCAAAAGTTAAGTGTTACCTCTAATAAGGATTAATTACATCTTAGCTAGGATTAGGTGCTAGGTTTATTACAGAGAAAAAGGACATCAATATTAAAAATTTTAATTATTTGATTAAAATGGAGTCAATTGGAGATGGCCGTCCCATAATTTGGAGCTTACTGAATACCAGGAATGTCTCTAACCACTTAAGCTCTTTGTCCTGACATGATTTCTTTGTATATTTATTATGATTTGCCTTACTCGTGTATATATCTATATATATATATATATATTATATATATTAATATATATTGTACAGCGGCTCCTTAACAGGGCTTTACAAATAAAGTTATACTTACATACATAACAGATCCTATACCTGTATTTTTTTAGACATGAAACCAGAGTGCGATCCCTGTGCACTGCTGGTCCACTTACCCAGGGTAACTGGACTAGCAAGTTAATATTTTTATCGGTTAAAAAAAACACCCAGAAGTCTCAAGCACAAAATTTCACATTTATTTATAAAATACCTGCCATATGTTTGCTGAGTACAACACTCTTTGTGCACAGCAGTTCCCAACTCCCCCCCACGGGATGGGATCTGTTAACTGTAAACATGTTATCCAGAAAGCCCAGAATTCTCCCATAGATTCCATTATAATCAAATAATCCACATTTTTAAAAATGATTACCTTTTTTTTTTCTGTAATAATGAAACAGTACCTTGTACTTGATCATAACTAAAATATAATTCATCCAAAATGGAAGCAAAACCAGCCTATTGTGTTTTTTCTTTAGAGTTCTAAATTCACACTTAAATCATTTCTACATGATTTTCTAGTAGACATAAGGTTTGAAGATCAGCTATCGCCAAAACCCCAGGTCCAAAACTTCACCTTTATTTCGTTCATCCTTAAAAGAAAACAGGCCAAAGTTTCTGTCCCCATCTTGGACCTTTATCAAGACACTGTGTAACATGACATCACTAGGTTACAGCCCCCTCTTACAGAAGAGGTTAATCCCAAACTTTATGTGTTTGTCATTGCAACAATATGTAGGAGGATCGTAACATATATCTCATATTAGTTACAAAGTACATCAACAGTTAGAGGAGGCACTAACTCTTGTAACGAATAATTCAGAAGAGGAAGGTACTTAGATTAGGGATACATGGTTGTGTTTCAGGCAAAAAGGTTACCCGATTAAGGTCTTGGATCAAGCCCTTACAAGAGCTAAAGAGAGAGTGAAAGATGTGAGGGGAACCCCTAGGATGACACCTAATATTATCTTTAGCACCATGTACAATAATGCATCAAAGGAAATATGTAAAAGCATAAATCAAAATTGGAATATTATTACAGCCGATAGTAGCTTATCTTCAAAAATCCCAAATTCAATGGTGGGATTTAAGAGGGGTACCAATCTGAAGGATATTTACTGAAAGCTTCTTTTGTTTCCACTGGCTGTGGTGCTTATCCCCTCAATTTTTTCTAACCTGTATGATCTGTTTCTGTACCTCGTCCTTAGGTACTAACGTTCAATTGAAGATATAGTTGGTGAAACAGTCCAAGGTAAACGCAGAGCTTTGCTGCAAAAAATCTTTATTCACACAACATGTTGTGTGAATAAAGATTTTTTGCAGCAAAGCTCTGCGTTTACCTTGGACTGTTTCACCAACTATATCTTCAATCTGAAGGATATATTAGTCAACTAACAATTGGCTTAGGAGCACAAAACTGGGCTGCTTTCGGTGTCCTAACTATAGCTCTTGCCGATATATGACCCCGGGCTCCAGATTTAGACATCCTCACACAGGTGAAAGATTTTCCATTAGACACTACATAACTTGTTCCACCACACATGTGGTTTATCTGATCACCTGTCCATGTGGCCTATCATATGTTGGTAAAACTGACCAGACATTTAGGGCCAGATTTATCAAGGGTCAAATTTCGAGGTGATGGGAGTTTTTTTGTACTACCCAACTCCCTGCCTAGGGAGTGCAAACGATCTTGTGTTAAGGACAGGGTGCCTTGCATCATTGCAGTGATAAAGACACGGCTGCTACAGTATGTCTCAGATGCAACTGTTGGTGAATAATCACTAAGGGGTGCAATGTTGTACCCCTTAGTACATTTATGCTATCATCTAGGGCATTAATAAATGATTCTACTATCTTAAGAACAGAAGAGTAATTTAAGCGTCATTAAGATTTTGTTCCTTTACTATAATTAATATAAATACTGTATATGCTTTCTACTGTAATTATTAACTTTAGTTCAGCTATTATTTACAGGTACATCAGTAACAAATCTAAGTCAAAGCTCAAACAGGATATTATCATGTATAATGTTGAGGCTCTTAGTAAAGAAGCAGAGCATTTTACCTTGCCAATACTTTGATTTTCTCTTACATACATATGAATATCTTCCATGCCTTAGTTGTCTTTGTCCTTTACTTAATACCATATCATCCAGATGGTCAGTCTGGGAAGCAGATTTTTTTCCCTCTCACAGAGATTGTTCTCATTCTTTTTACCCTCTACTGGTTTCCCCCCTTTTTCATCAATTCATAGATTTCAGTCTTCCATTGCCATCACAAACTGAAACAGAGTACATGAAGGGAAACTTAAGTATAAGGACAGAGTCTGCAAAGTAACTGGCATTGAACTCTAGAAGGCCCAGTGCTTTTTTGGGTATCACCAGCTGTCTCTAACATGCTTCACTAGCAGACAAAAGAGGGAGGATAGGGCTGATTTAAGATGATACATAAAGGGTAATGTAAGCAGGTGACATTTGTGACAGGCACAAATTAACGTTCCTTTTATTGATGATTTTCTCTTCCTTTCTTCCCTTTTAGTGTTTTATTTAAATTCCTTTTAAATTTTTGAAATGGTGTGATATACTTCATCTTTGTATACTATCGATGGCATTTTACATCTATGTACAGGAGTTTAGTAAACCTTTATTAATCTGTCATCTGTTTTAAAAGAACAAATGAAAATAAAATCATCATGATTTGCATTCATTGAACATATATCACTCTTTTCCAGGCACTCTCACACACAAATTGTAAATGCTTCTATCTGTCTGTACTTACCCTTTACTCCCTGGCTCTAGTTTTGCCTCACCTTTGTCTGTATTTCTTTTGTGTAAGTTAGTTCAGTTAGTAGGATCCTTGTTGGTTGGGGCTGCAAAAATATGAAGGTGAAGACCATCATTAGCAGGGGTTAACCTGCTTACAGAAATGACTAACTAGTGTGGAAATCCATCAGTTTTATAGAATACATGTGTAAGAGATATAGCTGCACAGCAAAGAAAGACAAAGAACTGCTCTTACAGCCCAGCAGGTGTCTGCCCTCAAGACCAGGGTACTAGTGACCAAGGCTAACTTGGGAACAGAATCCATCCAAGTCATGGGTTATTGCAGCAGAAAGTTCTGTGGGCCCAAAAAAGCATAGGTGAAAAGAAGTACTAGTCAAGGTTTGCAGAACTGAATTACTATTACAAGGGTCCTGACCACTATTATCACATATACCCTAGGAACCCTACGTAGACAGGCAGTACTTGTCTAGCCTACTTTTGACCTCTCATGCACATACAGTTATCTAATTTCCAAGATCCTCCAACAAATGTTTTGAGAAACTTTGCTACGGTGAAATCACTCAAAGAGAAAACATATGCGTAACATACAAATAACCCTTACATGTGTTTGGTCAGGTCATTTGCTAGCCAGATAAATCAGCATCTTTTGGATCAGGGCAATCTTTTTATTTGTGTACAATGTCCAGTTACCCAGTTTCTTCCATGGACTAGTATGAGTGATACTGACTTACTGTAAATGCTTTGACATATATTACATATGCTGAGATTTAAACCAGTTTTCCAACTGACATATTAAGTTGCTCAGTAGAGCAGAAAATCCCCCTTTCATTCTAATAGAAGGATTTATTGTCAGTCGGGTTGATGGGGTCTCACCAAAAAAATTGTTGCTTTAAATCGCTGTACACCAAGCAACTGAAGACTTCAAAAATTTATATGAAAACGAAATGACCATTCCAAGCCCCCTCTCCACTCGTTGCAATTAATAAACTGCTTATCCAGAGTGCCGCCTAATTTGTGCTGTATGGTACTGCAAAATCTATATCATGAACATTGATAAGAAGAGCCTGGGCAATCTGCCATACTATAGATCATCATATTTAATAATAATATGGATCACCCTCAACAAATCCAACTAGGCATGAACACAATGAGGCCAACAAGTTGCACAGTATATAAAAGGATATAGAATAAAAATCCTTCTTACACCACTAGTTAGTAATAAGATTAGAAAGATTGACTCAAATTTGACACTTGCATATGTTGGACTGTATGCTGAACTCTTAGTTCTTAGTCCAAAGCTGGCCATAGATGTTGAGATTTTTAAAAGATCAGATCCTGATGATGAGACCACGATCTTCTCAGAACGATCGTACGAATTTACCATCAACTAAAAAGACCAATTTGCCAGGAAAACAAAGGGGAGCTGCGTGCTTGGCCCTGCAAACATAGATAGATTGCACTGGGACCGACAAAGATTTTTTGACCTGGCCGATCAATTTCCCGACAGATGTCGGGCGAAAAATCGTAAGATCTGCGATCGTTCGAATACCACTAACCGCATGATAATTTTGAAGGATTGGTCGGGCGTCCCTAAAATCAGTCGTTCGGCAAGAAGAATCGTCGCGTCTATGGGGAGCTTTAGCTCTGTGGCTGCCTTTTTATGCACTAAAATCTACCTTTGTATCATATATGTACGTCACCACCCACTAGGCACTTTTAAACCACTTTCTACATACAAACTGCTATTGTTTCAAGAATCATATGTCTGACAAATGTAGTCTGAACTACCTAATAAATATGGGATCAGCGATGAACTAGAGGGGTCTGGGCCCACCGGGGCTACCACATCAGGCCCCCCTGCCCCAGCTAATACCCCTGTCCTCCTTAACTCCCCCCCCCAGATGACAGCGTGTACCTGCTTGCATGTCCCTTCTTGCGCAACATTTTGATCAGACGGGGGATGTCAGAAAAGGAGTGCAGGAAGCCAGGACCTGCCGGCTGTAGGGAGCAGGTCTGAGGCCCACGTTTTTTTTCCCGGTATCCCACCAGCCCAGTCTGACCCTGTATGGGATAGAGGATATAATAATGTTCTGTATCAAGGACAACCAATATTGTTGGGAAAACAAAAGATGTTAAAAGAGCCAGTATTAAAAGTATATTTCCTGCAGTAGGAGGAGAGTTAGGAAATCCATCCAAGAGGGAACGAGACCTGTATAGGGGAGAGTGGGACTTAGGCAAGGGACCCCTTCCCCCAGGGCTTTAGGTAGGTAGGTGCATGCAGCTGGGGCTGTTTGCCACCCCAGCCCCCCTTTCCCTCCCCCTGGACACATACAAAGGGAACAAAGGGAGAGATACCTAGCGGCGGGAAAAAAGGGGGCGGGTTGGGGGAGGTAAAGGGGGCTGGTGCAGAGAAGGGACAGACGTTTAAGGACGAAACCAAGCCAGGAGCAGCAGACTAACTTTTGTTTTTGTTTCAGGCGGATCGCTAACAGCCGTGCAGCAAGAAACTCACCAGGAAATCTGCAGCTTGAAGAGATCCGGTCAGCGCTGAGATGGAGGCGAATGCGGCCCAAGTGATGGAGGTCGGAGCGACGAAGAGGAAAGCCCTGATGCCCAGGAGGTTCCGGGAAGAGACAGAAGGCGCGGCAGAGGACATCGCTAGGCACAAGAAGAGGGTAAGTTTTTCCCCGCAGGTCAGGAGCCGGTCGGCGAGCGGTGGATGCGGCAGAAGAGGCGGCGTCGTCAGCGAAGAGGAGGAAGCATCGCGAGAACCGGATCAAGATGACGTCACTTCCGGATCAACGAGCAGCGCTGGACCGGCGGTGAAGAAAAGGAAGAAGTTTGGAGGCGCACAGAGGATCGGGGAGCAGCACAGCAAGGAGTATCCAAGAAAGAGGTTTGGAGGTTCAAGGGGGAGGCGGGTGGGGGGCTCGGAGGGGGTCCCCACTGCCACCAATGTTTTTCCCACGGCCACCAATGTTTTGCCCACTGCCACCAACGTTTTTCCCACGGCCACCAATGTTTTCCCCACGGCCACCGATGCCCCCCCCATGCCACCTACGAGTCCCCCACGGCCACCAATGCCCTGCACCCCGCCAGCAATAAGGCACCAGCCACCACCAGGGGAACGGGGGGGGCAACGGGGGCCACAGCCAATAGGGCCCCACAGACACCCTTAGGCCCAGGTTTCAGGGGCAGAACCAGCACCAACGACCCCTGTTCCCTCCAGGATGGCGGAGCAAGCATAGAGGAGCTCCCAGGGGAAGAGGATGGGGGGGGGGAAGCCGCCCCCAACCCTGAGGAGGAGGGACGCAGAGGATCAGAACACGGCCAAGCATGGGGTCCTGAACATTTCCAAGCCCCAGCGACCAGGGGAGGGGGGAGTTTCAGATTTAGGGGAAACAACAGACCTGTTTTTGAGCAACGGAACCCCCAGAGGGGATGGGGTCACAGGGGCTGCCAACAGTGGAACGGAAACGGTTTTAATGCCATGTGGGAGGGGGATGGTTGTAATGCTGACTATGGAGGTTATGACAATAATTATGAATTTTTTCCTGCACATAGGCAATGGTATAACCAGAGGATGCCTGGATGGGCAATGGGACAAGAGTTTCCATATTGGGAGAGTTATCGGGTGCCGAGTCTCCAGTTTAGAAACAGGGAGGAAGAGGAGAGCTGGTTGCAGTGGAGGAGAGAAAGAACACAAAGACAAGAGGAGGAGGCAGGCCCATCAACAAGGAGGGAAAAAGAAGCCTATCCAACAAATACAAGGATGCAGAAAGAGGATACAAGCACACAGAGACCAGTCGTGGCAACCGCTGCAAGGGAGGCACCTATGGGTGAGTTGAATGTGCAACATGACATACCAATTGATTTGGATTCTGATTCAGAGGATTCAGATAGTGAGTCAGAAGGGGGTAAAATGTTAGCCATACTTAAGAAGTATCTGAAAGGCAAAGAGAAAGGTGGGGGTATAGAGAAAAATTCAAAAGAAACCACTCCGGTAATGGTCCTAGCTGGGGCTGGGGATACATATGCATGCGCACTTACAGAGACTGCAGCACATTTATCTAAGAAAGCGAGAAAGTCTATAGAAGAGGGTAAATTTGTGGATATTTACAGTTTAACTAGGGAAGCAGTTCAAGAAAAGGAAGAAGGGGTGAAACAGGAGGAGAAAGGGAGAAGGGGAAAATCGATATTTGATTGGTTGAAAGGGTTTTTGGTTTTCTCAAGCGTATACCTAGTTAAAAAGCCGGAGCAGAGTTTGAATATCATAAAATACATTGATACAATAATTGACACATATCTGTTTTACAAGGGTACTTCATGGTATGATTATGACCAGGCTTTCAGGAAAAAGATTGTGAATAGTAAAATGTTATCTTTCGGGCAGAAGGACATAGATTTATGGACAAGATTGGTGTCTAGAGAGAGTAGTACAAGCTATAATGTGAACAAAGGGAGCTATACGGTCAAACCTAGGAACGTGTGTTTCGCATACAACGAGAGGAGATGTAATAGAGGGTATGCATGCAAATTTAGGCATGCATGCTCTGCATGTGGATCTTCTCATGTTGTAAGTGAATGTAACAAGAAAAGGGAGACCCAAGCAAACAGGCAGCCCTTTCGAGGCGCTCAGCAAAAGAGCGGCAACGCCAGTGCAGATGGGCAAGCTAAGTGAGTCATTACTTGGTTACCCAGATAAAGAGGCAGCAATATTCTTAGCAAAGGGTTTTTTGGACGGTTTTAAGATTCCTGTAGCGCAAACACCTCCCCCTAGTAAAATCTATAAAAATTTAAAATCAGCTGGCCAGCATGAGGATGTTTTAAAACAAAAAATTGAAAAAGAAGTAAAAGCAGGTAGGATGGCAGGGCCATTTGAAGTCCTCCCCATAGAGGGCTTGGTGGTATCTCCACTAGGCGTAGTGCCCAAAAAAGAGCAGGGTAAATTCAGGATGATACAGCACCTTTCATATCCAGTAGGGGCATCAGTAAACGATGCACTAGATAAAGAACAGTGCAAGGTGCAGTACCAGTCTTTCGACGAAGCTTTAGAAATAGTAAAGGGACAAGGGGACAGGGCATTGTTAGCAAAGGTGGACATAGAGTCTGCATTTAGGCTTTTACCTTTACACCCAGAGAGTTTTAAGTTGACCGGGTGTTATTTTCAGGGAGCATTTTTTGTGGATTTATGCTTACCTATGGGATGTGCAATTTCATGTTCATATTTTGAGATGTTTAGCACATTTTTGCATTGGCTTATATGCCAAAGGTCGGGGAATGCGGCCATAGCCCACTACCTAGATGATTTTTTAATCATAGGGCCCAAACAAACAGGGAAATGCCAGGAAACCTTGTTTATATTTTTACAGATGCTAAAAGAGTTAGGTGTCCCAGTAGCGGACGAAAAGACAGTGCAGCCGACTACAAAGTTGACATTTTTGGGAATTGAGATAGATACAAAAGCAAAGAGGTGCAGGTTGCCAAGGGATAAAGTAGAGAAAAGCAAGCAGGCAATACATAATTTAATGGGGACTAAAAAAGTAACGTTGAGAGAAATGCAACAGGCTTTGGGGCTGCTGAACTTTGCATGTAGGGTAATTCCAATGGGTCGGATATTTAAGAGAAGGTTGGAAAAGGCTACGACAGGGGTTAAAAAACCATTCCACAAAATAAGGATAACTAAGGAGTTAAGAGCAGATTTGGGTGTTTGGGATAGTTTTTTGACAGAATTTAACGGAATAAGGTTATGGTTATCTGAGACAAAGAATAACAGAGAATTGGAATTGTTAACAGATGCGTCGGGTAGCATTGGTTATGGAGCTTACTTTGCAGGAAAGTGGTGCGCTGGAAGGTGGCCGCAAGCATGGCGTGAGTTGGGTTTAACTAAGAATTTGACTTTGCTAGAGTTATTCCCCATAGTAGTAGCACTAGAGCTATGGGCAGGAGATTTTAGGGATAAAGCAATTCGGTTCATATCAGACAATATGGGGGTGGTGTGTGCAGTTAATAACTTATCATCGGATTCAGCCCCGGTAATCAATCTATTGAGACAGCTAGTTTTAATTTGCATGAGATTTAACATCTCATTCAGAGCGCAGCACATCCCAGGTGTAGAAAACACATTGGCTGACGCATTGTCAAGGGAAAAATGGGATCTTTTCTTTAAATTGGCACCCAACGCAGCAAAAACACCTCATAATTGCCCTGATAATTTATGGCAGTTGGTGAACCTCTCTTAGAAGAGCTGTACGGGAAATCTGTATCCGAGAGAACTCTTGCCGCATACAAAAAGGCATGGAAAAGATGGCAGCTATTCTGCGAAAGCGGTAAGAGGGAGGGCAGCACTAAGGATTTGTTGTCATTTTTGGCGTTAATGTATAGGGAGGGAAAATCAAAAGCAGGCGCCAGCGCCACGCTAGCGGCGATTTCCCATTTTTCAGTAGCAGAAGGTAGACCTGAGATAGTACGCAGCCCAGTAATTAGGAAAGTTTTAAAAGGATGGGCAAGAGCGGAGGGCCCTAGAGTAGATGAGAGAGAACCAATAGTGGAGAGCAGGCTGACTCTGGTCATAAGGGCATTAAAAAAGGTCTGTTTTGATCAATTTGAATATATGCTGTTCAGGGCAGCATTCACATTAGCATTTGGGGGGGCGTTGCGGTTAAGTGAATTGGTCCCCCCATCAAAAAAGGCAGCAGGGAAAGGTTTAAT